>OZ010795.1:84642232-86022076 GCA_963932465.1 Maratus speciosus | reverse complement strand
ACTTGCTTATTTCTTTTATATTCATTATACATTTCATACAAAGCAATGAACAATCGTAATTGCATATATTTAAATGTTAGATTTAAAATTAAAATTTCTTAATGAGCCTTGAATGCTTATTACGAATGATTTCGCATTGTAAATACCTCGTGTCTATATCACCAAATTAAATTTCTATAATTGAACCTTAAATTGATAGGATGCATTATGATGAATGAGCATCGGGTTCATCATGGGGATCATCGGGAATGAGCATCGGATTTGCTAAAATTTAACCATTACAGTAAATTTACGATTTATCACAGTTATATATTTTAGCGCAAAGTAACTTTGGATTAAATTTATTTTCAAGTTAGTAAATATAATGCATTCTCCCAAACGTTTACAGTTTGTGTGTTGTATATAATTACGAATACTATTTTAAAACATTTAAATCGTTTTGTGAATAGAAAAATAAAATGAAGTAGTAAATTTCTCAATACCGTGAACTGACTTATCCAAGAACTACAAGGTATATTTCACCGCAATAGAAAAATTCTAAAAACACTTACTGGCTTATTTCCTTTGTATTCATTAAACCTTTCTTAACAAGCAATGAACAACCGTAATTGCATTACTGGAGTATATTTAAATGTCATATTAAAATCAAAATTTCTTAATTAGTTAACACGCCTAAATGATTTTAAACATGAAATCAATAGAATATATAATAGCATGATGGCCACTTTAAATTACACATACTTTCAAATGCAGATTATAATGGTAAATGAATTTTTGAAATTAGCCTTGGATATTTATTCGGAATTATTTCGCATTGTAAATGGAATGCGTATGTATCTTCAAATTAAATTTCTATAACTGAAGCTTAAATTGATAGGATGCATTATGAAATTATAGGATTGAGAGGATTTGGTGAAATTTAACCATTACAGGTTTTACGATTTTATCAAAGTTATGTATTTTGGCACAAAGTAACTTTGAATTAAATTTATTTTCAAGTTTGTAAATATAATGCATTCTCCATACGTTTACAGTTTGAGTGTTGTATATAATTACAAGTATCATTGTAAAACGATTAATTCGTCTTGTGCATACATAATTAAAGTGAGTAACGTAACCTTTCTACCCTGTTGAAATTTTACTCAACCTTAATAAAAACATTTCACACCAGAACTTTCTTTAAAAACTAATTAATATATATTAGTTTTCGTTACCTTTTATTTATCTTACTTTACGAAAAAAATTCTGGTTCGAATCGAATGAAATGAATTATAGAAATGGGTCGATTAGACCCATTGAGGGTAGGAAGGTTAAAACGTAAAACACTAGAAAATGTTTTTTACTTGTTTTCTTTGTACTCTGCATTTCTTTCATAACAAACAATTAACAATCGCAATTGCATTGCTGGAGTATATATATGTAAGTGTCAGATTTAAAATCAGAAATTTTTAATAAATTAACACTTTAATAAAGCACCTAATTTAGTTATAACATGAAATCAATAGAATACATAATAAGATGTTGGCCACTTTAAATTACACATTCTTTCTAATGCACATTGTAATGCTAAATGAATAAGCCTTGAATATATGTTCCGAATCGTAAATAGCACGTGCATTCATCATCAAATTAAATTTCTATAATTGAACCTTCATTTGACAGGATGCTTTATGAACTGATAGGATTGAGGGGAATTGTTGAAATTTAACCATTACAGTAATTTTACGATTTAACAAGGTTATGTATTTTAGAACGAAGTAACTTTGAATTAAATTTATTTTCAAGTTAATAGATATACTGAATTCTCCCGTACATATACAGTGTGAGTGTTTTGTATAATTATATACATCATTTTAAAAAATTTGATTCATTTTGTACATAGAAAATTAAAATGAGTAAGTAAGACTTCTCAACACCGTGAACTGACTTATCCGATCAGTAAACAGTATGTTTCACTGCAACAGAAACTTTATAAATTTTTTATCACTGACTTGCTTATTTCCTTTGTATTCATTAAACCTTTGATAACAAGCAATGAACAATCGTAATTGTATTACTGTAGTATAAATATATGTCAGATATCCTGGAATATTTATTCCAAATAATTTTGTATGGTAAATGGCACGCAAATGTATCTTCAAAGTAAATGTCTATAACTGAACCTGAAATTGATAGGATGCTTTATGAACTGATAGGATGGAGAGGATTTGGTGAAATTTAATCATTACAGTAATTTTACGATTTATCAAAGTTATATATTTTAGCACAAAGTAACTTTGGATTAAATTTATTTTCAAGTTGGTAAATATAATGCATTCTCCCATACGTTTACAATTTGTGTTTTATCTAATTATATACATCATTTTAAAACGTTTAATTCCTATTGTGCGTAGATAAATAAATGGAGTAACTTAAATCGTAAAACACTGTAAAATGTTTCTCATTTACTTATTTGCTTTATATTCATCATTTCTTTCATAGCAATGTACAATCGTAATTGCATTAATTGCAGTGTATTTAAATGTCAGTTTCCATGGTTTAAAATCAGAAGTTCACGAAAAATTAACAGAGTACCTAATTGAGTTTTAACTTGAAATTAATAGAATATTTAAAAGGTGATGGCCACTTCAAATTTCACTTTCCTTTCTAATTCACATTGTAATGTTAAATGAAAAATCATCCGAACATTTATTCCGAATGATTTCGCATTCTAAATGTAACGTGAATGTCCCATGAAATTAAATGAGCTGCATATCGAAATGATGTTTTAGAAAGTGATAGGATTTAGAGCAGTTTTTGACACATAAGCATTACAGCAATTTTATGATTTATACAAGTTATGAATTTTAACACATAGTAACTTTGAATTAAATTTATTTTTAATTTAGTAAATATAATGTATTTTTCCATACGTTTACAGTCTGTGTATTTTATATAATTATATACATCATTTTAAAACATTTAACAGTTTTGTGCTTAGATAAAAAAGAAGAAAAAAAAAGAGTCAGCTGAAACAGGAAACACTGGAATAAATTAACACATACTTCCTTTTTGTGCTTCGTAATCATTATTCGTGTTATAATTAACACTAAATAATAATATTTGCATTACTGTTCGCTTTCGAAAGCTGCACTTAGCATTCTGGGGTGATTCTACTATCCAAAGGGGTGTTACGCTGAGATGGGTATTTTCCGAAAGGGAGCTCAGCCAAATGCAGCTAAACAAACTCCCTTCACCCCTAATTTTATAATATGAAAGCAGACCTGACGCATGCACAAAAGCACGAAGGATTTTGCTTTCCGAAAACAAAGAGTACTAGAGTATATTTCAATGGAAGCACACATAATTTAAAATAACAACTTTATACTAAACTAACATTTTAAGAGAGCGCAAAATTGAATTTTAACGTGAAATCAATATTCAATAATGTTCTGATCACCTTAAATTACCCTTTCCCTTCTAACGCAGATTGCAATGTTCAACGAATATGCTCTGAACATTTATTCTGAAAATGTTTCTATTGTAAATAGCATATGTATGTTTCAAGGAATTAAATAAATGAACCGCATATTGAAAAGATGCTTGTTAAATACATAGGATTCAGAGTATTTGTTGAAATTTAACCATTATATTGAATTTACCATGATGCACCATGATATGCATTTTAGCATGGAGTAAATTTAAATTAAAATTCTTTTGACATTTGGAAACATAATGCGCCCTGCTAAAATTTTACAATTTGCATTTTACATATAATTACTAGCAGAATGGCTGACGCGTAGTTCCCCAAAATCACATTTTGAAAAAAAAAATGAATTTATCTCTTTGAAAATATTCTGTATTTAACAATAATTAACCTTCTCGCTGCGCAAACCTCGGTCAACGTAAAAGTAACAAAATTTGCACAACCCGAGATTTCCTCAGGCACTAATTTTTTTCCACTGGCGACTATTTTTTAATTCAGCTCGGACAACTTTTTAAATACAAAAAATAAAATATAGTCTTTAACAACATCTATAAGAGAAATATACTGCAAAATTCATTTTCTCAAAATAGTGGTGCGGTAATAAAAATCTCCAGTGACTGTCCTGATTTAGCCTGATTTCTAATATATTATCCCAACTAATATCCTGAACTTTTTTACAAATTTTTTTTTACATATTTAAACTCTAAAATACATATAGATTTTTAATATGTAATTAAAAAAGGCTCAAATTTTGTATATATTTTGATAAAAAAAAAAAAATTATGCAGCGAGAGGTTTAAGAGTGTCATTCATTTTGATTTAAATATTTAAGAAATGATTAATCATTATTATCCATGTTCTTTTCAATGATTTGTTTTGAAACTTTAAAAGTCCTATGATCCCTTAAATGTGAATACACATGTATAATTTAGGCGCATAGCTTCATAATAAATTACCCTTTTAAGAACGACTTAATTGAAGTTTAACATAAAATCTATGGAACATTCAATAAGCTGGTGACCACTGCAAATTAGTTTATCCCTTATAATGCAGATTGTAATGATTAAGCAATAAGCTTACAGCATTTAGTCCGAGAATTTCGCATTGTAAAGGAAGCTTTTATAGCTTAAGGATTTACACGAATAAACTGCATATGAAAAGGAACTTTTGTGAACTAGCAGGATTGATGGGTTTTATTGAAAATTAACCATTATAAGGAATTCCTCATTTATTTGTGAAATGTGAATACAACGTAATTTTATGTCGAATTTCTTCGTGTTCTGTAGAGAATTTTTAAATGAAGCAGCAGACTGTAATGTACAGTCGCGGGAAAAAGAAAAGTAAACATCCACTTCTAACCCCTCAACAAATTACCGTGGAAGAAAGTTACTGGTACCGAACGATTGGAAATAAAGTCTACTTTTAAATGATGTACATAAAATTTTCTTAGGGGGCATCTACATATTAAAAACAACCCAAATTTAATTTGTTTCAATGGCAACACCCAAATTTAAATATATATTTCAAATTTTCAGTTCAAACTATTCCTAGATACCAAATTTCAAGTCATTTGAATGATAAGTCTTTGAAATATAAGCATTCAAAATTTAGTGCTTCTAATCTTAAATTACATTTTCATATTTTTATTAATATCTCCTGAAATTATACTCCTAATGTGCTAATTTTTTGTGTAGCAATAATACTAAAATACCCAAACATAAATACGCTGAATTTGCAATTTTTATAATTTTATGATATGAATTATGAAATTAGTACTCGAAAAAATTATGAATTGTAACCTAAAATTTTTTTATGGATTTAAATTTATTAAGTCTTGCTTTATGGTAATCCAAAATTTCACATTTCTCTTCCAAGTTATTTTCAAATTATGCTTAAAAAACGGGCAAAATGATGGTGTAAGGGGCCGTGACTAGATATTTTGAAATTTCCCATGCTATCCTGTAATCGAGCAAACATCAATGACTGTTCGGGTGGCGCTTGACATGCCTCGACCAAGAAGGGGGCTCTCTCGGTCAACAATCGTGTACCAAACTCCAGTTTGGATACAGCCCCTAGAATACGCTCGTTTTAAAATAATTAATTTCTAGGAAACTTATCGTACGAATTGCATAAAAACTTCTTTTAGGCTAATTGAAGAGTGTAGAGTTCATTTATGCTGTCAGAATAGTGTACTGCTACTGAAAAAAAAGTTATGTTTTGTTTTAATGTGTAGATGACCTCTTTAGCAAATTTTCAATGCATCATTTAAATGTAGACATTATTACTAATCGTGTGGTGCTAGTAACTTTCCTCTACGATGATTTTTTGCAGAGTTAGTGAGGGGTGATGACTTTTTACACACGACTGTACTACTTTTAATACGATTTAAGTAAAATTTTCCCAAACAAAATATCCACTTAGGAATCACAGTACACATTCTTCGAGTAATTAAAAAAAAGAGAGAGAGAGAGAGAGAGAAGATCATCAACAATGTCCCTGCGCAGAGGGAAAGACAGAGTACATTTTTTATTTATTCCTACGCAGAGAGAAAAGTGCTGGAATATTCAAGTTTCACTTTAGCACAACTGATATATATGCAATTAAGAATTATACAAGCAACTTAAAAAGTATTCACTTCTGACCATTTTATATATGCACAATTCCCAAAGAAATGTACAAATTGTGTCATCTACGATTCTAAAATTAATTAGTAAAATTGTAATTTCTTCATAGCAAAAAATTTGCCGTCATCTGAATTTCAACAAACCCTTTTTTCTACAAAAGATTCTGAATACTTTTGTTCTAAAAACGTTCAAAAATTAAAGTGAATTCCAGACTGGCTCATTATGCCGTTATCTTAGTATTAGCATTAATTATAGATGTGTCAAAGGGCACCTTTTAAAAGATTTCGATTTATAGTTTTTCATTTGAGTGTTAAGACTGAAAATATTACAAATCATTTTTAATACACAGAAGACTTTTTTATGCTTATTACTTAAAAAAAAAAAAAAAAAAAAAAAAAAAAAAAAAAAAAAAAAAAAAAAAAAAAAAAAACGAGCAAAATAAACATAAATAAAAATTTTAAATGGTGAACTTTGATACTCGTAGAAATTGTGTTAAGTTATTTGGCACAAAATGGGGGATATATTTGTGAAAACAAAATATGTATTTAATGTATTTCTAATACTATTTTGTGGGATTGTGATAAAATCAGATTCAACAATCTACAGCGAGTTTTCTTTGAAAAATAAGATTCGGTCCGGTCGGAATTCCAGCGAGCGAGGCTAACGAGAAAGACTGGCTACCGCGGTGGGTCCGATTCTTCTTTTTTTACAGACCGCTGGAGTCACGTGATGCTCGAATGCACCAGTGAAGGTGTGCGAAAAGAGCATCACGTGACTCCAGCGGTCTGTAAAAAAAGAAGAATCGGACCCGCCGCGAAAGCCTGTCTTTCTCTTTAGTCTCGTCCAGCGAGAGTGTGACGAAAATCCCATGTATGGGTCGGAGTCACATTTGATTCTCGTTGACACACACTAACGAGCCAACTCGAATAAGTTTACCGGATATTAGCAATGTTCTCTTTGCACTTTCATATGTATGGCCTTCCTGAATACTGAGTGAATAATTCGGAACGGAGTTTGGCTGGGAATGTTTTAACTAGGTTCACCCCGCCAGAAGTTGATCAAATAAAGTCAGTGCTACGGGTTTTTTATTATATTCCCTCCCTTTTAAGCTTTAGAAGTAAACTACTGTGATTGCTGCAACCCTTAGTAAATGTCCTACAATGTACAAAGACGAAATCCGCTGAAATTAAATAGTAACAATATTATAAATAAAAAGATTTTTATTTAATTGTCATTTATCCAGTGGTTTATCAGGCGAAAGAAGTCAATCGAAAATCTAAAAATTAATCTTTAAAATATCATCCTTGATCTGTGATTAACAATAAGGTTAGTTGGAGTAACTGGACCCACGAGACAACTGCTACATAGGCTATTTTATAAAAAAACTGTTGGTGGTTTTTAAGTTTTAGCTTCTGTGAACAACGACCCTTATTCTCTACTCCCTAAAACAACGTGTATCAACTCAATCATAACACTTGCTGTAATAGGTTGTCAAAAATTGACGTTTCTTTTTTAAAAAACAACGTCAATATGGTTGAACTTCCTCGGCTTTTTATTAAAATACTGTCAGTACTTTTATCAAACAATCTTTTTTTTAAAGATTAGACATATAACTACATTAATAATATTAGGTATCTATACATATTTATTTCATGTTTCAAATGTAAGCCCGGTGTCCCAGTTACCACATAAATTTTTCACGAATGGGGTAACTGGACCATGCTGGATCCAGTTACCCCAATAGTTATAAATATTTTTTGAGTTTCTCTTACTACGGGAAGTAAATTTCTCCATTGTTTTTTGCTCACAATAAAGAAAATGATAGAATACCTTATTAAAATTACGTAATGAAATAAAAAAAAAGCGTATTGAGTGGTATCAAACCAAATTTCTTGACCCCTTGAGAGGCCGTGAAGCCGTTATGGCATCACTAAATTTAATTCCTAATTGCCACATTGGTACCTGAAATTTATAATGAAAATTTAACCTTTATTAAGTACGCGAAAATATACTTTTACTTGTTTTCAAATAGATTCTCTTGTAAATATTGGTGCCATTAAATTATTTCAACATTTTAAGAATGCAAGTACCTTGCCCCTGAAAGCGAGATAGCCAGACCTTGAAATTGTACTATACACAGGGATCGCATTCTATAGGGAAACTTTTATCGTTTCTACAACTATTTTGAAAATAATATCTTCATCGCACCTTTCTTTAGAATATGTTAAATAAAATTATCACGAAGGTAACTCATTAAGGGTTCTGGTAGGAACAATAAAATTTTCCCTATATATCTGGATACAGATAAAGTACTTAAGTACTTATGTAGCCGTTTGTTCATAGATTTACCTTGCTATTGTTTTCCTTAAAATATCCATGTGACTTTTATATTTATTACCTATACTAAAGTACATAAGTACTTACTTAATTTTTATGTTTTTGGTATAAATATATCTAATATTTTCACTTTTGGTGCTTTTTTAAGACACATTAGACAGAAAAGGTTTCCCTTACAATGCTGTTTATTGACATATAATTTACATGATCTGCCTGGTATTAAATTTTTTTAAAGTTGTTTACACTTTTTTCAAACAGGACCTGATATCCGATATGAAAAAAAACAAAAAAAAAAAAACGAATGTGGAACGTAGACCCCACTGGTCCAGTTACTCCATTTTGGGGGGCAACTGGACCCATGAGGAAAGAAAGATGAAATATGCATATATTTATATTTTTAAATATTAAAATGTAATTTTGAGCATTTCTGTCTGATAGAGGGAACCTAACTGAACGCATTTACAGAAGTTCAGACTTTAATTCAAATGAAAATTAGCTTTTTGAAGCTTAATTGTCAGGAACTCCAGGCTCGCATTGTAAAATCATGGCCCAGTTGCCACAACTAAGCTTAATTCTAATAAAAACATTAGTTGAAATAAGCAAGATGGAAGTGCATTATTTTAACTTACCGTAATTATCTCGACCTAATCAGAAACTAAATGTTTACACTTTCTAAATATTTCATAAAATGGCTTCTCTTATAGAAGATAACAACGTGTTAACATGTGCGTCAACGTTCAAACAAAACTATTATGTTTAGTGCCACGAATAAAGCTCATTTCCGCCTGGAATGGCACAATATCTCAAAAATTTGATCAACTACTGGTAGGGCATCCTATATTGCATATTGTGCGCCCATATATACCAAATATGGCCTACAATTTCACTTAAGAATATTTCTCATGAGCATGTTTATCAATATGACTCATGCAGGTCACCTACGAACATTTTCTTCTGAGTGCGACCGTATAATTAGATTCGTTCGTAATTATATAAATATTATGACCGTCTGTCTGTCCGTCCGTCCGCATATAACAGAGCAAAAACTACCCAACCGAATGGTCTGACATTTTAAATATATAATGTTTTCAAAATTTTGTCGAGTTATTTCAAATTTTAAGAAAATCGGATGTATAGTTTAATGACAGGGCGAGTCAAAAGTTTTCCGTTACATTACGGTCAATGGGAAAAATATGTTGCAAATGAATTTTAATGATGTTACAGCCTTTCGAACAGAATGAAATTGATATGCACTTATGATATGCACTAAAATATACATTCAGAAGAATATTGATGTAAAAAATATTTATAAAACGAGTTAGTACGAACGCTCCACAATTGCCAGGTTTGACGAGCCATTTCCAACTTGTTTTATCTCTGCACCTGAATGAGAGATGCTATCCTGCTCAATCTCCGAGCTTCTGATGTTTTGATTGATCCGTCAAACTAGAGTTTTCTTGGTAGTTGTAGGATTTTAAAATGTTTAAGTATGTCGATTGACTACTATAAAATCAAGTCATTCAGCTTAGAAAGTTGGAGGCTCCAGTTTCTTCACCACTGTCTATATACATCAACAAAGCTCTACTTCTCAAGAAGTAAGAATTAGACATTCACTTAAGGTTTTTCTTAAGAACAAAATTCCTTCGGAGCAAAAAAATCTAAAATGCTGAAGTTCATGTGTTAATGTTTAGATTTAAGTAAAAGTATTTCAATTTTCGTTCTACACATCTTTATTTTAATAAAGTGATTTAAGTGTTAACTTAATGCTAGTTATTGAGAAATGGCAAGACTCTTGGAACGTTTCATTTTAAAGTAGACATTTAAAGGCTATTGGTTTAAATTTATTTTTGGTCACTTTGATATCTTTTTGGAACTCAATAAATATTTGTTGTATTATTAGTCTAAATCGGAATTATGTTTTTTTTAAAATCATGAACGGGATTGAAATGGTTGCTACGTACTCTTCTTATTCCATCAAGATCTTTTTTTTTTCCTTTTGTATTCACAAACCTTAAAAACCATCTTCTTATGTGTGTAATAATCCAATTTTTCACTTACTGGTAAATGTCGCAAAACACACGCAACAAAATACTTTGATACAATCAATATGTCATAGAATTTTAAAAAATTTTCTTTTAGCACTAAATAAAACAATTTTAAATTTTTGAGATAAAATTTCATATATCTTGTAGTAATATGTTCTCCCATGTCAATACATTTGATACTATTTACACTAAATGTATAGCTATGATTTGTGATATGTCAATAATTGAACGGTTTCTTTGAAATGTGTATATGAAAAAATCATATTAACCATAAAATATTCCTGATTAAACCTTTGGAAATTATATCAGATTACTTACGGTAAATGCACGAATCAGAAAAAGCAGATTGTTAATAAAAGTTTGTACTTCCACTTTTCTAACAAATCCATGCATTTTTTCAAATTTGAAAAAAATAGACACAAAATTTGTCACTTCAAATTCTGTTTCTGGAAAAACCTTTGATTAGCTACTACATTTTATTGAAATAAATAACTTATAGCTCAAAAAATATTTATAAAGTATTATGGTTGTTTAAAATTTTTATAAAGAATGCATTATAAAGAACCACCCTCCCAAATTAATAAAATAAATAGTATTCTAAAAGAAAAATATAGGAATTTTTTTCTTACTGCATATAATGTTTTTCTTTTAGACAAAAAAAAAAAAATATATTAAAGTTTATGAGGTCTATGCGAGAGTGTATTTCATGAAGAATGTCACTATACTCCGAGGCACTATTTCATAAATCCGCCGACATCGTAAAATTATGTTCAGTGCAATGTGTAATTGTTTTGTTGGGAAAACTATTTTAGTATTACTGTTTGATATTTTTCTAATTAAATACTACATTCAATAAAAAAACAAGATGTAGTATAAAATGTAATTGATATCTTTTTTATTACCTTTACTGATGCAAAAAAAAAAAAAAAATATATATTTATTCCGTAAAGTTGGAACAATGGAACAATGTGAACAGCTGATTGGATTGCCTAGTTGCGCTGCAACTTTACATCCAGTGGACAGGTGATCGTGTTGCAAGGGCATTAGGGAGCCTTAAAAAAATACTGTTTAGGCGTGGCGGGTAGCCACAAAAAATAGATTTACTTTAAGAAAAAGAAAAGACTAACAATATAAAGACAAAGTACATAAGTACTAGTATAACCCGTAAAGTTTTGATGCCGCAGATAGTTTTAAAAAGATAAAAATTATAATTTTATTGGTTTGATTATTTTTCCATTCACTCATAATTTAATTATAATTAAATTTGGACTCTTATCAGAGGACTTTCTTTAAGTTCAACCTAAAAAACATGTTTTATAATTACTTTTTAATTAAAAAAAATATTTTTGAAATAAAAAATTGTAAATGTTTTATTTTAATTAATTACAAATCTTTCATGCAAAATCTCAAAAAGTATTTATAAATTTATGCTAAAGGTTCTAACATCGATCTTCATTTCACTTATGTTTGTTATATGTTAAACAAATATTTCTAAAGCAAATATCTTAATATTTGGAAAATATGAAGCCCTCGAAATCTGAACGCAAGTTTCATGATTTGTTCAGATAACGAAAATTAAAGTAAACATTTCAAAAATTTTTTACTAAAAATACACTGTTTGCATATTAGAATGAATATGCCGTTTTAATATAAAACGAATAAATTTCCTTCTTCGGCTTGAAATGTATTCAGAAGAACAGTGAAGCAGATCGGCTGCGATTTTCAATACATAAATAACATATTTCATATTTTTAAAAGAGAGATTAAATTAGAGGACCCCACCTCCTACTCTCTAACGATAACGAAACTTCGTGAATGTGACGTAATTCATATTTATATAGTTTCGTTTGCGTGCAACTTTGTGCAATGAGTCTAGCTATAAATAATTTTAAAATTCACAAATCGAAAATCACCAAAATCTCATCATCAAAATCAATCGCTTCGTTTGGGAAACAACTCTATTCATAAATCATTTTAAAAATCATAAATCAAAAACCAAAACCATATCCTCAAAATCACTCACCTCTTTTGGCAATTACTCTAGCCATAAAGTATTTTAAAAATCATAAAACATATAAATGGATCCCAATGGATCAAAAATCTGGTATATATGACTACAGAAAATTTCACTACATTCCCAAAATATTCGAAAAGCTAAAATCAGATCATACAGAAATATAATATAAAGTTGGTCGCTATTCCACCTCCTTAACTCATTGATATCGTCAGTAATAAGATCGATAAGATCCCAATGGATCAAAAATCTGGTATATATGAAATCCGTATCACTTTATCTAATAATGTTGAAAAAGTCTATATCGGATCGGCATGACAAAACGCAAGTTATCGGTAAGGATTATGGAGCATCGTAGAGACATTAAACAACGTAAACAGAATACAGCTCTTTCTAGGTTCTACTTAGCTAATGAAGTCTACCATATTAACTTTGCTGAAGCAAAAACTATAGTTCCGTGCAATAACCCCTTTGAAAGTAAAATTAGAGAATCAGTTGAAAGCACGTGAAAATAAACCTTGTAACGATAAGTTATCGTATAATATCAACCAAATCTGGCATAATATCATAAAGTCATAATTCTACATCTAATTACAATATTTCAGCTTAAACTTGTATTATGTCGCCAAAACCTGAATGCAAACACAGTTGAACGTGGTTTTGCCCCTCATGTGTAGATGGCGGCACTCATAGTTTCTTAAATCGACCTTTTTGATTCATTTGATCTCAGTTCATTAATAATTATTTATTTTCACTAGATGGCAACACTATATTTTTGTATTCAAATCATTGGTCAAATTTCGATTAATTATCACTTGCACAGGAAGCTTTCGTCCCTGAACTTTGAGCCTTTTTACCATCATATTTTTCTGAAGACGGCTGTAGAAACAGCTAGAAACGTAGAAGTTATTAAAGTAGTTTAGCTTATTAAAGTTCGTGTTTTGTGTACCATTAAGCAAGATTGTGTCTTTATTTAGCATAAAAATTCTTTATTCAAAATCATAAAATTCATAAATATCATAAATCATAAATTTCATAAATATCATAAATCATTTTCAAGTATGTGTGTTAAATTTTTTAATGTAAGAAAAAAAAAGTATTTTAAATTTTCTTTTAAAATACAAATAAAAATGCATTTATGTGGTTATACCAATTATCATAAATCCTTTTAGAATTATAAAATGTACAATTTTTGGAAATTTAAAATTATTAACTAAAACAGATTACCTTGTGAAAATAATAAATTTCAGGCTTCTTTTGAAAACACAATAAAAATATTTTAGTTGGTGCCACCAATGTAACAGAAACAAAAGACTTCGGTGCATACAGACCTCGTTCACACATTGTGCCTATAACCCGAGAGTAGTCGCGACATTTTTTAGAACGTTAGTAGTCGCGTTCGGTCCATTTGCCGCCGTTACCAGCAGGCCGAAAACGAAGGGGAAACATTCCGGTGTTATCAGATGATCGAAAACGGATAACGTAGGGTGAAAATATTGACTGAACTTTAAAAGATTACAGCAATTGTTCATTTTACAACATTTTACAGCAAATTATTTATTTCGTTTAAGTATATATTCAGTTGGCATCTAGATAAATGTTTTTAATAACTCTTTCTTCGTTTTGCATAAATACTTAAAAGTAAATAGTAAATGATTTGATTGCATTCCTGATGTTACTATGAATCAATAATTAGTAAGAAAACATTTACGAATATGAATCTAAATTCGTGATAGGGGTATTTTTATTTATTTATTTATTTATTTTGGAAGGACAGAATCAGAGTCAGGTAGATTTTTATGATACTCCGACACTCTATATTCATTTAATAAAATAAAATTAATAAATTTAGCATCAATATATTACACTGACATTAAATTGAACAATTAAACTGAAAATAAAAATGGAACCTATGACATGCAACAGCAAATAAAATACAATACCACTAATTCACCAGCATATTATATATAATAAAGAAAAAGGTAAAAAATACTTAATTTCAAAATTATAAATGTAAATGTTGTAACTACGTTTTATTTATTTATTTTGTGGGGTGTCTATGTGTGTATGAGGGGGGAGAGAGAGGGGGGGGGGCTCTCGAGATTTTATGATTAAATCCATTTTTAAATGAAAATGCACGATTTGTAGTTTTTCTACTTATTTCAGAGTGGGAGCAGCGCCCCTGAATGAAACTCTGGATACGAACTTCGCTTATATAAAGTAAATAATAAGTTATTGAAATTATATATTTTATTTAAATACATTTGCAATTGTAGATTTAAATCCTAAGATGGATAAATTATTTTAATTAATAGAATCACTGAAAGGTTCATCTTAATAGGGATGTATTTTACAGCAACTATTTAATTAAAATAAATATCCAATTGTACATTTCATAATAAGGTATTATTGTTATAATTTATTGTTTTATAATAACATTCCTTAAAATAATAAAAACAATAAGAAATTTTTCTCCGAAATTATAAATATGCAGCAATAATTTTATTTAAATGAATTTTCTCTCGTATTCTGAAAAATAGTTTGAACAATTGATGAAGGACAACAAATTTAAATTTGGTAGATACCGTCCCCAAGCCTCTATTGGATTTCAATAATAATAAAAAAAACCTTTTCTGTGGCATTGTTAAAAAAAAAAAATGTGTTTTTACTTACAGTATGAAAATTTAAAAATAGATAAATTTTAGAAAAATACTTAAAATATTTTTTAAAATCATAGTATAAATATTCACTGAATTATCCAAAAGAGATTTTTATTTGCGTAATTTCTAACCTACATTATAAAATTCTCATTATTGTGCAAATTAATTATATGTATGTTCTTTGCAGATATACATACTACATTTCTGAGAAAACTGTTTTATCTTTCGAGTTTGTTTTATTGTACAAAAACGATACTTTTCAGATTTTGGAGATACGGCAATTTTTTTACTGATTCCCACAAAATTCTCTTCTTTTTTTTTTTTTTTTTTTTTTTTTTTTTTTTTAATGGTTTGGCTGTATTATTGTGTGTGTTTTTTTTTCATTTATATGTTCCAGTAATAAATGGAAAGCAACTTCTTTCAAATAATGATGATGAATTTCCCTTTTTTCCCATATTTAAAGGATTATCAATTTGAGAATTTATTCCCGCAATGTTTGACAATGAAAAAAAAAATGTAAGTGACCATCAATCAGTTTTTTGTGCGAACTGACTTCACAACTAATATAATAAAACAATTTTAAGTAACATTCTAAAAGTAAAAAAGTACTCTATGTAAACGGGTAAAATAGAAGAAAGAAGAAAGACGAAATAACAACAGACAGAGAGTCCGTACTTTGAAGAAACTTTCCCCCGCAGATTTCGCGGAAATGGGAAAGGATGAACACGAGGGGGAAAAATTCAACTAACGCAAGTGGTCGCAACGCGGTCATTTAGACCGATTGAAACTTAAGAATGCGATAAAATGCTAAGAAATAGCAGGAATGACTTGCAATTTTACTACACAAGAGTGTGAACACTCAAGGTCAGCTACACGGAATTTGGCTATCGTAACTTTAACAGGAAATGAGTTACAGGAAGATAACGAATTTCGGGCGGGGAAAAGACCAACGCGCGACTATTAACGGGTTAATAATGTACACCATTCTAAAGTGCGTTCGACGGGAAAAATACAATACCTCTCAGTATCTTGGCAAGTTAATAAAACGTAAACAACATGTTTTTCTGCTGTGTCTAAAAGAAACTCTTGATCAAATAGCTGATTTGCCGAATGTATCACATGGCCGTAAAACGCTCTAATGAGCACTGATATTCTTTCTTTCTTTCCAACCGATGTCCCGGCCCCTACGTGCCGGTAAGCTCCAGCTGAACGGGTTTGATACCTGGTATCTGGCCTGATGATCGCCTAATCGCCGTGTAGCGACAATAATCCTAACGATCACCTAGATCGTATCACCAGTGCCTATTGCTTAGTCGTGAACGGTGTTACGCCGGTTGCTTAACATTTATATCCTGTTGTTTGGAACCTGCACATTGCTACTTATGTTGATCTCGTAATTTGGAATCTTGGTCAGATAACGAGACCTTCACATGGCAAGGTACCTCCAGAGGTATAATTGACAGGTAACATGGAGGACATTGCACCCACGACGGATTTTACATGCACCAGGCGCCATTAGCGTACATTGCGGATTATAGCCAGCAGTAGGCCTCCATCTCGCGAATTTCAGCTGCGGATTCGATGCTCTGCCAAGTGGGCCATCGTTGCCCGAACTACTTCTCATGTACCTGGAGTTTTGGAACCAAATTGTTGATGCATACTTGTTATAGGAAAATGGATTTTGGTGGAGGGGGTAAGCAAAAATCGGATTGAGAAGTTGCACCGTAAGTTAATTTTGGGCCGAAATACTAGGCAAACACAACAATGCAGGGGGTATGAGACTCCGCCTTTCTACCGTACCCCACCACATAGAAACTGGCTCCGTAGACTTCCCACTGATACGAGTCCGGTAAATTGTGAGGGTTATAGCCTATGTGCAACTACGAGTAATAAAGGGGCAGCAATGACAAAAAAACCTGAAAGGATAAGACGTTAGTTTGTACATGTTATTACACTTAAAACTTACTTATGGCTATTTACTTAATGATCATTTATTATATATATTCTTTTAATACTATCCTAGGCACTAGGTCATATTAAACTAACTAGAGTAATTTACTTTAGATTACTTAAAAAATGCCTGGCTATATAAAATGCATTTATATTTTTAACCATTTCTAATGCTAGAAACATGATTTAACTTTTATTTTTATTTTTGTTTATCTTATGGCAAGTTAACTATGAATTGGTATACTATTACTTAGCTAGCAGGGAATTGGTAGCATATTAATGAGCTGAGCTAGTGAAATTAACTTTAATATACTAATTTCTAATTAAGCTAGCTGCTTGAGGTTGTAACTTGGACGTAAGCTATGGGGATTGGGATTGATCTACATTAACAATTAATTTTATAATTAACTATATTTGCCTAGTATAATATGCTTATCTCAACCAGCGGACTTGGTCTTCTGAGTAGGTTTCCTTGTCTTGGTATTTGGCCACTGTCGTGGTGGTTGTCTTTTCATTATATTGACATTTTCTTGTGGGTCTTTTTTTTCCTGGCTTGAATATGTGCTTCTCGCATCCAGTGAGATGCTTATCTCTATCGTTGGTTGTTTTCCTTTATGGCTCTATTCCTGGTGGTTGTATAAATTTGAGGTTTTGTCACTTTGTGAAATTGCCGCTGATGGGATGCCTTGTGGTGGTCTTCAGTTTGGGATCCTTTCTATTTGTTTGATCACTTAACAGGTATATTTTCCTTTGTTTGTATGTTATCTTGATACGTGAATGCGCATTTGGCGATCAGTCCATTGGAACGTAATGGCAGTTATTACGATTTATTCAATATTGTAGCGAGCTTTTTGAAATGGCTTGTGCACTAGTGTGGCTTGTACCATAGCCGTTAGTCCGTCATTATTTTTATAATGACTGTTTCCACAATACGTATCGTTGTAGTTTCTCCTTTTTTGTCGTTGGCTTTTCTGTTTCATTTAGAACACATCTTTTCCTTATCCATTTAACTATATTCGATGATTCGTTGTGTTAGTGTGAGTGAGCCTTAGCTATCAGTTCATCATAAATGACTTCCACCTCTCAGTAGTGTGAGATATCGGTTTGTTTTTGCAAGTAAAAGGTTCCTTTACCTGTGGCAACTGCCAAATATATAGTTAAACTCGGGCCTTTTTTTTTTTTTTTTTAATTTGAAAATAAGGCACTTGGTGAGTTTTGGTTGGAGATGTCCGCTGGGATGGTACGTATTTAGCTTTGTTCTTTTATGTTTTATTGAGAGATTGTGTCTATGTTTTCTATTAACCATTGGATAATTGTTTTGCCTTTGTTTTGTACATGTTTACTGTTTGCTAGCCGACTATGCCAAAATTGCTCGTTGTTTGCTGTAAGTTGAATCAGATAGTGTGGTTATGTTAGTCGGCAGGCTATTAGAAAATGTTTTGGGATACCCAATTCTCAGAATGCACAGTTTGGCTCATCTTTGCGCTTGAATCTGTGTAAGTAATCTGGGAATGTTATGGGAATTAAAAATTTTCAACTCCTTTGTCTGTTTGTAGTTACTTTTGGAAAGTATTGATGCGTTGTCCTGCCCGTGTCATTCCAATACCACTCGAATTGCTACTGTTTAATAATGTCTTTAATTGTTTTTTTAAGGTTTGTTATAGGTCTTTCTAATTTATACGGTATTTCTTTTATTTTATTTTCTGCTGCTTGTTTGGCTAATTCGTCGGTATCCTCGTTTCTTGTATTACTTTATATTCTTGTTATTTTTTTCTATATTTTATTATTATATTATTTATATATATTATTATTTATATTGTATTATTATTTACATATATTATATTATTTAAATTATATTATTATTTATTATATTTTATTATTACTTTCTAGTATAACTTTAATTGTTTTTTATAGGTTTGTTATTGGTCTTTATAAGTTATATGGAATTTCTTTTATTTTATTTTCTGCTGCTTGTTTGGCTAATTCGCCGTTACCCTCGTTTATTTGGAAACCCACGTGTGCTTTAACCCCCTCACTGGCAAGCCCGTGTTAATACGTTCACTAAACTCCAGGTTTCACTGCAATACAAGCAATATTTAAATTAATATAATTCTATTGATTTAATGTATTTTTAATACATTAAACAATGATTAATACTTCCAAGGATTGCATTCATATTCGTTATTAAGGTTTTTTTTATAAAATGTTCAAAGAATCATTTTTGTTTTAGCATTTAAAACAAAATGCAAAGAAAAGAATATTACAAAATGTGCTGACCACGTTTTAATTTTTTGTTCATTTTTAAAGGCTTCGAATGCCGATCCCCCTAGCACCTGATTTCAATTTTGAGCCATCTGTGTAGATATTTATGTATTTAACGTTGTGTTCTATTCTTGGTTCGACTGTTTCTGCGGGTGTGCGTGTACTTTTAATTTTGCCATCAATTAATCAATGTTATGAGTTGCGGACATTTCGGTTTTAACAAGCAATCGACTTTTTCAAATAAATATCTTTATAAGACAGAGAATAAATTGATAAATGCCAATAAAAGAATAGAATATGAAGACACTTTTATTTTTTTTTTAAATGCAATCAGATTATAGAAGATATATCAGATCAAAGAGAAAATCGGGTATACTGTTTGTCTCATAGATCGGTTATCAAAGAAACAAACGTAACGGCGATATTTGCTCAGCTTGAAATGCTTACGCGAGCACCATAAAGTTCCCTTCTCTAAACGATTGTCTGACTAAAAGAAATAATTTAATAGACGTTATGCCTTGTATGTTGAACAGATTTCAAAAATAATGTATAGGAATCACTTCGGACATCGTAAACGCTTTTCGTAAAATTAAAATAAAGCGGAAGATTTTTTTGGTTTGATCTTGAATTAAATTAAAATCTTATCGACATTGACCTATAGCTTTCGGTCATATATCAAACACCTTTTTGTTAATTGGCAGACTGAATCGTGTTTTAAGTGAAGTCCCCAACATTGGTAAGAATTCAAATGTTAAAAGATTGATTTTACCTGGACAATTCTCTAACAGGTTTGAATTCTACCCAAGATAGAGAAAAAAAAAATACAGTATCCAAAATACTTTTGACTCAGCTCATTTCAGTTTAAGATGTTGGTGACCAAATTTGACTGCGGTGATGATCGATGAATCTCCTTATACGGGAATTTGAAACAGTTTTATGATTGGTTTTGAACTTAGAAAATAGAGTCTAATTTATTAAACAGAGAAATAATTAAAATAAATGAACCATTCACTAAAAGAAACATTCTATTGGTTATTTAAAATATGTTAGATCCTGTAGCAATCACTTATCCTGTAACATTTATAACTAAGCTAATTCTACAAAAAACTTTGATTGAAAAGATAAAGTGGGATAAAGAACTCTTTGAAACTTTAAAGAAACAATCTGCCAACTGTATAATAGGAATAAATTTATTAACACAGATTCAAGGTCCAAGTTATTTAAATAAGCACTCCGAGAATGAAAACAAAACTTCCGTAATTTTTTTTAAGACGCAAGAAAACGTGCACACGCCACTTCGTCTACTTACGATCAGACCCCAGAGAGTATTACAGTCCATTTTGTTAATGCGTGAAGCTGAATATCACCTTTAAAGAATGAATAATACTGCGTTTGGAGCTGCTATTATTCGTTATTGGGTCTAGATTCACATAAACTAACGTATCTGAAGTGAAGTTAGAACCCAAATATACAACATTCAGGAGGGATTTTTTGACAGCCTTAGAATCGATCCGAAGCGAACAAACTTGGGTTACTTTTTTACACAACAAATGTATCCGAAATAAGAAGCTTGGCAAAGATTGCCGATCGAAGACATGTCTCTGGAAATTTTCACCCTGCAGATCTTCTCCCCAGAGGATGTTCCTTCGAACAATAAACCTTTCCAAGTGTGCTCGGACAGCATGTGTCCAGGAATAAATGCTAAATCCGGAAAGGTGTTGTCCGAACCCCCTCCTCCCCGGCACCCCAGTGTAAAGGTTAAGGAAGTACAGCTTGTCCAGCTATGCTGCATCTACTAGAAGACCAGTGGCCTCAAACAGAAAACAGCCTGATCAAGAACTTGCAAATAGAGAAATGAAGAAAACAATTCTCACCATTTTAGATAAAGAAGAAAGTGATTTGAATCCGTATTATAAATATCTCTTTTTACAAAAGGAATGCAAGCATGATTGCATGAAAGTATCGATTTGGCGATAACTCGGAGAATGAAAAACAAATCATTCCGTGACATTTCAGTCGATGAATTTGAAAAAGCGATGACTTTGAAAATACATTTCACAGATTGAAACCGAAAGTATCTTTTAGGAATGAACAGATCTAAAATTAGAAACTTCAAAACCACTAGAAGATGAAAGCGGGCTCTTAAGACTGAAGACAAACATAATTAATTGTAGGTACAAAGAAAATTTCGCTATTAGAGGAACTTGCCTTCGCAGCATTCAGTCATTCAAGGTTTTTGGATAACAAAATCAAGAAAATGTATCAGAAATGTTGAACGAAAATGTCTAAGAAATAAAAGATTCCAGACACCTAGAGTGGAAATCGAACCGGTAACGCCACGTTAAGACATAGTTAGAAAAGCAGCAGTATTTGAGTTAATGGGTGTCGACCTGGCCGGTCCTCATCTTTCATCTTCAAATAACAAAAAAGCCTGGAAGGCCCTGTAAAACTTCACTGTATATCGTGCCATTCTCCTGGAAGTAGGTACCTCTATGCCTGCTGAATGCTTCATACTGTTCATAAAGAAGATTAATTGTGAGACCTAACTGACCATATGTAATTTATTTCCATAAATAAAATATTTTTTTCGGCACCAGGAGAGGTCTTTCAAGTGTAGATTTGAACTCCATCAGCGCAATAGCTTCTAGACAGAAGATACTATGGGTATTCAAATCCCTTTCAGCGACATTCCGAGGAGGGTGATGGGGATGTCTCGTGCAAATTTGAAAGAAATATTAAGAGAAGTTTTGGAGAAAGCCTCCTTAATTGTTGAAGCACTAAGCACTGAAGTGGTATGTGACTCTAACGTAGTTCAGTGGTACGGGTGATGTATACGCATAAGAAAACTCCAACTCTAAATGCGAGAACAAACATTTTCATTTAAAAGCCATTTTTGAAAAGTTACCAAAGGGACATTATATTTCTAGGTGCCAAAGATGAGAGAGAGATAACCCTCGTACAGAGTGGGCCAAAGGCGCGGATATTACATGTTTACATCAATGCAGTCAGAATCGAAGTCACGGATTTCACAAGAGGTTTTGAATACTTGGCGTTATAAACTATCGCCAATTTATAACTTTGGAATACAGATCGAAGAGTGAAAAAAGATTTTGGCGAAAACAATTGATTAACCTATATAATCTGGTTACCCGATCAGAGACGCGCGACGCAAAGGTTGACGAAAAAACAGTTTTAAATTGCTTATTTAATAGCTAAATTAAATTGCTTTTGGGAGAAAATATTACAAATCATAAACTGAAAATTAATGCTTTGAATTAAAGACGTTACAGAAAGGGAAAAAGTAAACAAACATCTAGATAAAATTCCGTATGGTTTTAAGCACTGAATTTAATTACAAACTTTAGTATAACGAGGGGAGTGGGAACAACATCTTTTAAAAGCAAAAATTATGTTTTAAATTAATTTTGAAGAAAAAGTGTTACGTGACAAACTGTCAGATAATTCACCGGGACAAGCGAAGAAAGCTTTGACGTGTAAGTCGCAGCTTTATACCTAGTTATCCCCTTTGTCCACTTTCGCACATACAGATTATGTAAAATAAAAAAATAAGAAAATAACTATTTAAGCTGATATATAAAGAGAAAACTATTTTAAACCGGTATCTCAAACGATTAAAACATTAGCTCCCGTAAAATATGTTAAAAACAATAAGTGAGTAGATAAACACATTGCTTGTTTTGAAAACAATTCACAAAAAGTTTTATTTTCTTCGTATTACTCAAAATAACTTTTTTAAATTAAATATTCCACAAAATAAGAGTGCCATATTTGTGATGACATGGGATCCTATAAATATTTTAATTTGTTTGTGGCATTGTGTTTGTGGTGCTGATACCAGCTATTTTGTCATGGAAATTCACAATGAGAAGTATTCACATTAACTGTATTTATCACCTCTCAAAATTTGATCTTACATGAGATCGCAATTTTATAAAATGCAAGTAAATAAAAACAAAGAACAAAAACCCACCGCTAAAAATTTTGTAAATTTAAAGAAAGGTGTATCCATTTATAAAATTAAAGCTTATATGTATTATATTAGGTTACTTTGTTACTTTTATATGAACAAAATTTGTGCTTAATGCACAGGACTACCAAAAGAATGTGCAAGCAGCAAGCACGCAAACAGGTGTAGCCCTAAATATTGTGTAGAAACACAATTATAATGGCGTCAGCTTAAGGTTTCTGCCTTAGATGAGAAGGGAGGTTGTTTTTTTAAATTCCTGTAATATAACTGAGTTCCTGCTCTCCAAAGATCAAAATATATTATAATTTAGTATTTGATGAATTTTCACACTGCCGTCCTGAATTTATGCGTATTGATTCAAATTTACCATCTTGTGCTCAAGATTCTGCACCAAATGAAGTAACTGTTTAATTGTTAGAGAGATTTGTTTAACTCCTGGTAAGAATATAAAAAAAAGAAGAAACTGCATACAATTTTTATGTAATGTAAGAAGATACCTTACTAGATATGCCTCCTTCAAGTGATAAGTATCTAATGAAATTGTAATCAAAATGTGACATGTTGAAAGCCAACTGCTGCGAAATGCATATGTAGTTCAATATGTCATGTGACGGATAACTCCATGTAACTTTAATATCTTTGTACGTAAACAAAGTGATGGTGTCATTGATATGTTATGACATCACGCAAACAAATAAAACTAACCTTGTTAAAATTTAAGGACTGTAAAAAAACACACAATGATAGCGTATTATAACACTGAAACATGATGCAAAGTTTAAGATATAGTAAAAGTAACAAAAAAAAAGAAAAAAATCAACGCTATATTTTTGAAGGGGGAAAAAATGAAAATCCCAAACCACGTGCAATATAACATATGAACAAGTGTGTACGCAAAGCATACGCAACGTGTAAGTAAACTCACGAACAAACTGTACAAAATCACATGAACTAAATGTAATAATATCTCAATGAACTAATTGTTATGTATTTGCCAACCTAATAAACATATGTATAATATGTGTGTATATAACCCAGAACACTTACTTATGAGTGAGATTCGATTACATAATTAATGAATTATCCTCAAAATGTAATGAATAAGGTTTAATATAGCCAAATGAACTACGTGTAATGTATGAAGAAACTCTGGTTAAACTCTGGTAAACCAGCCACAATGAACTGTATGTTATACTCAATGAACTACTTGTGACAAAAAAAAAAAAAAAAAAAAAAAAAAAAATAGTACAATGTGTGAAAGCAAAGTACAATGTGTGAAAGCAAATGATCAAAATTTGTAAATCAACTCATGAACTAATATGTAATGTATATATACGAATGAACAAAAATGTATTCCAAATGAACAAATTGTGTGTATAAAAACATATCCAATACGTGAACTACTTGTAGAAAATAATTACATTGAATATATGGTTATCTAAGGGTTAAAATTAAAATAAAACTGTATCTTCCAAAGTTATGAAAGTATTTAGCTAAAAAAAAAAAGGTGTGTGCATAAACTGCTGCACGAGTGTTCAATTTGACAGATTGCATCACTCTACGCTAAAAATACAGAAGTTATGCCAACCTCACATGTTCCATGTAAAAGTGATGAAAGAAAAAAATTGCTGACCAGTATAACAAGTTTTATACTTCATGTCATATGTGTATATATCCGTCACAAGACACCTGTGAAACTTGAACGCACCAATTAAAATTTTAAAATGTGAGAAAATGCCAAAGATTTAGTTTAATGACTATACGTGAATAGCCTTTCAAAAATAAAGTGTATCTAACATCTCACATTATGAATTTCAATAAATTTTATTAAAAAATAACCCTTAAAGATATCAGATATCATTTCAATTATAAGAAAATTACCTTCTGTTCTGAATAACATAGAAACGAGTCACCAGATGTGCGTAAACAATGAAATTAAACGGGACATTAAGTGTATGTGTAAAAGATTTACACCCAATTAAATATCTCATGCGTAAAACTTTAAGTTGTATGTGCGAACAATGTACAAAATTTAAATTGTGTCATACTTTCTGCAAAAATTTTGAACACACCAACCGAAAACATTTTACCTCAAAAAAATAATATTTCCTAAAAAAATCCAAACTTGTAACTGAAGTGAAAGAAAAATGCAATTTAAACAAAAACACAATGCTGATAAAATATGTAACATATACAGTCGGACCTTGTTATCCCGACACCCGGTTTTCACGTCACTCCGCTTATCACGTCAGTTTTTCAAACTCCCGATTTTACGTCGTTGAATAATTTTCAACTCCGGATATCCCGACAGTTTAAGAAAATTGACCATTTTTCCCAATCCATCTTATAAGCACGGAAATTAAGCGGTAAGAAATGTGTTTCACAAAAATGTCTAAAATACCCATTGAGATAAATGAGAAATTTTACTTCAATACTTTATCTGAATAAATAAACCCACACACTATGAATGACCCACATAAGCTCTAAATATACGTTCCAGTCTTCTCGCGGACTTTTTGTTTTGGTCAAAAGCCGCTTTCTTGTAGTTACACGGCGTTTTTCATCAGTCTAAAACCAAAGCATTGTATTGCATTGAAACGATCAGAAATTATCTAACATCCATTTCTGAAACAATGAATATTGATTACAACTCATTGCATAATATTGAAAAAAAGAATTGTAGGAAACACAACTAGGGAGACAAGGAAACCTTAATTCGTGTAACAATGAAAAAATGTCCTCATAAATTTGATTTTTATTATTTTCAATTTTGTTTTTGTGTTTATTTTGTTTAATAATAATGTTTTATTGCTTAAAACTGAAAGAGCAGTTATGAATTTAAAATTGTCATTAATTAATTAAAAATACAGCTTATTATAAAGATATTTTTCTTCAACCCCGGTTACCTCGACACTCCGCTTCTGACGACACTTTTTTCTAGTCATTAGGGTGTCAGTATAACGAGGTTCGACTGTACATGCACAGAAGATTCATGACTGTATTTAACAAATGGTAAGTGTTAATTGTTATTAAAACTAAATCATCTAAAATGAAAGTGTAAATGTGTGTGTGTGTATGAAGTTCCAGGTTAAACATGACATCACAACAACCGTGTGCCTGATAAAAAAAAAAAAAAAAATGTATGATTAATGCCTTACAATTTTCCCTGCTCATAGCAAGCTAGTGCGAAAGGCGGAAGCTAGTGCAAAACTGGTACTCATAACCAGCATTAGTAAACTGTTACTGGTGAATTTTTGCAAAAAAAAAAAAAAAAAAAAAAAAAAAAAAGTATGTAAAAAATACACAAAGTGTGACCAATAAACCCATAAATGAAGTTAGCGTACATAAAAATGATTTCAAAGATCGCATTCGCATAAAATAACTTTTATTTTCTTTTTTTACTTTACTAGGGGGTTCGGCCCCCTACGAGCTACGCTCGCCAACCCCCGTCCAGACACCGCAGACTCTAAATGCACGCTAATTTGATCAGCTTTAAAAAGATTTCGAAAGATTGAATTATAATTTAAATAACAGTGGCGATCTCCCTATAAACGAATTTCTATTCAATTCTCTTTGATTGGGGAATTTTAACGCCAAATCCGCTGCGGTACTACTTGATTATCCTGTCGACCGATTTCGCCAAATTATATAAATCGCCAAACCACTCGCCAAATTATACAAATTGATATAAATTTTATTTTAAATAACAAAAGAACAAATAAATTCGTACAACATTAATAAAAACACAAATAAAACGTCGAAATAAAAATAACTTGATGACGTATACACGTGTAACAACATTTCAAAATAAGCTAATATAAAAAGAATTAAGTAAAGAGAGTCTTTGTCTCCTGGTATTTTTTAACAAAGCGAAAAGAAAGTTCTTTAAATGAGACATTTTAAATTAATTCTCAAAATATCAAATAAATGTCTAGCGCAATTTCTAAATTTAAACTTTTTTGCAATATTATTTTGTGTTCATTTTATGTAATAACTATAATGTGACGTAAATATGACGTAATTTCTCCTAAGACTTCTAACGCATGTTAATGAATTTATTATTTTACAATATCCTTTCTCTTTTAAAATTCACGTGTATACTTTTTATGACGTAATTTTTAATACGTTCCTGCTTTTTATACGCAATTATTTAATTCTAATTTGAAAGTTTTTTTCCTGTTTATAATAGTCACGTGTAAATAAATTTTTAATTTGAAGTAAACATTATTGCTTGCGCTTTTTATACAGTTGGCAACAGTTTAAATTAGTACAATTTTCTGAAATCTGTAAAAAATATCTCTAGAAATGCTGAAAATTTGAATTTAAAATAGAAATAAAACCTGAAAAAATGAGTCAAAATAAAAAAAATTAATGCAATCTGCACTCCGGCAAATTCTAACGCATAAAATGATCTAAAAATGATTACACTGCCATGAACAGTTTTTGCTGCTATAAACCTTTTTTAGTGGAACGATTTTGTCCAACTTCAGCATTAAATAACTCTTAAAATAATTCTTCGATTTGAAAACTGTCTACATCAGCGTGTTTATCAAACATTTCTGTATAAAACCACCGATTTTCATATTTTTGTATGCATTATTTTTGTTAATATTAACGAAGAAAGGCCTCCGGTTACAAAAAAAGCAAAACCGGCGGCGGCGGCGGTGACAGCGGTAGTTACTTTTTTTTAGAATAGAGAGATTGCAACGTCTCAAAATATAGCAGTGATTAAGACTGAGTTATTTCCAACGTGTGTGTACGTAAATGGAAAAATAACTGCCATTCTAATTTTAAAGATAGCTGCATTTATCTCTTTTTGTTTTATTTAATGACCCAAGTGTTAAATTAAACTGCTTTTGCGAGAAAAGATTACAAATCATAAACTGAAAATTAATGCTTTGAATTAAAGACGTTACAAAAAGGGAAAAAAAAAACAAACAAACATTTAGATAAAATTCCGTTTGGTTTTAAGCGTTGAATTGAATTACAAACTTTAGTTTAGCGAGGTAGGGGAGAACAACATCTTTTAAAAGCAAAAATTATGTTTTAACTTAATTTTGAAGAAAATGTAATATGTGACAGAAACTCTGTCACAGTGATTATGAGCAAGTGAACTCCAGACCTATTATGCATGTTTCGGAAGACAATTCCGACACTGTATCCTTGACCCTATGATGTTTTTACAAGAATTGTATACTTTAGGATTACCTGATATTGATGTTCTAGAATACGAAAATCTCAGTTTCAGAGAAAATATAGACAAAGAAATACTGATGATTTCTGAAACAGGTTTAGAAGTGAATATCGGGTTAACCGCGTCAACATGCTTTCAAGAAAGAAAATTCTTAACAATTAAAAATCGATGACATTGTTTTTTCAGAAGATGCAAATACTCATCTGGCCTTTGGCAAAAGTAATTGAAATCTACTCAGGAAGAGATAAATTCGTACGACTAGGAAAGGTGAAGACTAGCAATCGAGATTTCTCCGCTCATTACAGAGTCACTTCCCTTTAAAAATTGGTAATGTATATTGTGTTTCATCAGACAACGTTATTGGATGAAAACTTATATTAAGAATACCAAAAATGATAACATCAGAAAAGTTCCAGAATTAACCTAAACTGCAGACGGGGAAAAATTAATGCCGATTGACTACGCCTCCAACACATTTGTGGTCACCAAAGTGGTCTGGACGAATGGGGGCTGCCCCTTCAGCTAAGATGTTTGAGTTATTACTAAAGATCGAAAGTAAAAGGTTGCAGGATGTTGCAAACTGGCTCATTTTTCTCCATAAACTAAATAGAAACAGTGCCTCTTCCACCGCGATTGGAACTGTCGAAATAAAATGAATCGGATCAGAATAGAACGAGTTAACAAGAAGATATTGGACGACGTCCAGGCAATAAGAACAATAAAATAACTTCCCGATCTTAAAAATCACTTTAATTAATCTTTCAATGGGAAGAATTTAAAGTTTAACTTTAAAGTAAATAAATTAGATGAGAAATAACGTTGATTTGTTTTTAAAAATATCATGAATGTCTAGGTCAGTGTATTTGTTTGCATTAGAAATCTTTATATCTGTTTAGTGTTACAAGATGTTATCCTTTACTACTGTTTATTCTTTCAAGTTTATAGTGCGTCTTTTGGATTCATTAAATAGAATTTTCTAGCCGACCGCCACAGGGATCTATGCAACTCTACAAGTAGGGCTATTTTATGTATTTTTTAATAAAGTCAGTCGGATGGCAACCCTTAGAATACTATAAATATTACGCTCCGATAAATGTTTTCCTATACATTTCTTTAGTTATTGCGGAATCATGAGTTTTTTTTTTACTGTTAAACTTTTATAACATTGTTTATAATTTATATTGCTTAGAATTATTTATATTGCATACTATATCTATATAAAATTATTCGGATATATATTTAGGTATCGCGAAAGCCTGAAAATTTTCTTCATGCTTTTAGAATTTTCTTGATTTATTGGAATAATCCTCGGGATACAAAAATCGTATTAAGTAAATTCCGAGGAATTCACTGCAAAAGTTTCTTCATAAACACTGTTTTGAATCTTGCTGTCATTCTAGAAGTAAAATTAGTAGATTTTACAGCATTTTATGTGAAATAAATCTTTACTAACATATATTAAAAGTAAGTGCTGGTAGCCATAAACAACAAAACAAAAAAGTTGAAACGAATTTATAACGCTGTGGTAATAATCTCCTATTTTATTTTTAGTTTACATCTAAGTTTCATATATGAAAATACACTCTTAACATTGATGCAGACATTGAAAAGTAATACATTGAAGTTACCACTGCAGGCGAAAGAAGCAAAAATATATTGATATAGTTATTTAAGAACTTCCCACTAGTTTTTAAAATTTGATATTAAGATAAGAATTTTAATAAAGAAAATATGCATGATGACTCAAAATGATGTGGATTGAATCTTATACAGTTTTATTAAAACAGCTAATAACAATAATAATTATGTCTAGACATAATTGTGTGTGGATTATGTAAACAACTCTTGGTGTTACTTATATTGAAGTTTATTTCACTAACGAGGGAAAGTTAGTAAGTAGGTCACAAACCGATAAAAGGGTTCGGAAATTAGTAGTAAAACGTTTCCAAATACGCCTATATGTGGCAGGACTGTCCAACTGTAAGATGTCAATTTCGAATTTATGAGACAACCGTTGTGCAAGATGAGCAGGGGCGTTCAAAATTTAAAACGAAGTGGTCGTCTTCTTTAGATTGCGACAGAAGAAACAGTGAGGGATGTTGAGGAAATGGTTAGAGCTGACAGGCGAAAAAAAATAGACAGCATTAACAACTGCAACAGGGTATTTACATGGTTTAGCCTACAGCCGAGAGATACAAACGTTGAATGTGAGGTACACAGATGGCTGAGAATGCAGTCCAACACTTATATGCACAATAACTGTACAAGACTTATATGAAGCAGGTATTAGAAAACTCATAAACAGATGGGACAAATGTATCAATGTAAATGACGATTATATAGATAAACATACATTTTAAATATGAATCTTGGTTTTCTTTTTACTTTCTTCTATCTTGACAAGAAGAAAGTATTGGTTTCATGAAAATTTTCGAATTCCAGTTTTCGACGGATTTACACTTTTTATGGGCCAGAGATAAAAAAAAAACATGTTTTTACAAAATGTCTGTCTGTGAGTCTGTCTGTCTGTCTGTCTGTATGTGACACAAATTTTGTGGGCGCTCTATCTCAAGAACTAATGCACGGAATTTAATAAAAATTTATATTAATTTAGTCCCTGATATAGATTGGTGCCGATTAGTTTTTGGTGTAAATCGCCCTGCAGGTGGCGCTGCTATGGAGCATTTTGCAAGATTACCGCATAAGCTCTATCTCAAGAACTAATGCACCGATTTTCATAAAACTTCAGATTCCGTTAATCCTTGATATGCATTGGTGCTGGTAACGTTTTGGTGTAAATCGCCCAACAGATTTCTCTCCTGGATTATAATTTGTTTTCTTATCTGAGAATTTGCTTAAACCGGATCTTTCTCAATGCTGGTGGAAACATTTTTAAAGATTATTTTTATTGGGTTGTTTGATATGTACTGTTGAATTTTGTAAATAAAAATATGAAGTTCGTATGGATATCTCTTATCGAATTAAAAAAAAAAAAAAAAAAAAAAAAAAAACTTTCTGAGAAAATTAGACAAAGTATGAAATATATGAAACTATGAAAATAATACGAAATTTTGGAATGAAAATTAGATTATCATTTAAAGTTATAGGTTAATTAAGGTTACATTCCTGGATATCTCTTATCGAATAGAAAAAAACCTTTTTGAGAAAGTAGACAAAGTATGAAATATATGAAACTATGAAAATAATACGAATCTTTGGAATGAAAATTTGATTATCATTTAAAGTTATAGGTTAATTAAGGTTACATTCCTGGATATCTCTTATCGAATAAAAAAAAAACCTTTTTGAGAAAGTAGACAAAGTATGAAATATATGAAACTATGAAAATAATACGAAACTTTGGAATGAAAATTTGATTATCATTTAAAGTTATAGGTTAATTAAGGTTACATTCCTGGATATCTCTTATCGAATAAAAAAAAAAAAACATTTTTGAGAAAGTAGACAAAGTATGAAATATATGAAACTATGAAAATAATACGAATCTTTGGAATGAATATTAGATTATCATTTAAAGGTATCGGTTACTTATGGTTATAGTTTTTATATTTTTAGTAAGTGGAAGATACAAAATGCATTTCAAACACATGTGTTTATTCTTCTTTAAAAATGGTGATATTGCTTTTAAAAATTTTTATATTTTTTTACATTATTTTTTTTATAAACTTACAATTGTGTTTGTGTATGTCAGTCAATTTTGTGCCTCATTTTTCTCCCACTTTCTGTTGACACAGAGCTTTAAAATTTTCCAAATTGTACCTGCCCATATTTTACACATTCTGATGGAATCTTTAATATGTAAAATGATGCAATACGATATTAATATTCAAATTATTTACAAGGATATTATTTTTACTTTCTTCTATCTTTACAAGAAGAAAGTATTGGATTCATGAAAATTTTCGAATTCCGGTTTTCGACTGATTTACACGTTTTAGGGGCCAGAGATTCCAAAAAACATGTTTTTACAAAATGTCTGTCTGTGACTCTGTGAGACTGTCTGTCTGTCTGTGTGTATGTGACACAAATTTTGTGGGCGCTCTATCTCAAGAACTAATGCACGGAACTTAATAAAAATTGATATTCGGTTAGTCCCTAATACAAATTGATGCTGATTAGTTTTTGGTGTAAATCGCCCTGCAGGTGGCGCTGCTATGGAGCATTTTGCAAGATTACCGCATAAGCTCTATCTCAAGAACTAATGCACCGATTTTCATAAAACTTCAGATTCCGTTAATCCTTGATATGCATTGGTGCTGGTAACGTTTTGGTGTAAATCGCCCAACAGATGGCGCTGCTATGCTGCATTTTCCACATTTACACGATTTTCTTAATAGCTCAATCTCAAGAAATAATGCACTGGTTTTCATCGAACTTCAGATTCAGTTAGTGCTTGACATGAGTTGACGTTTTGCCTCTTGTGGTGTAAATCGCTCAACAGGTGGCGCTGCTATGCTGCATTTTTTGAGATTTCCGCAATAGCTCTATTTCAAGAACTAATGCTTGGGTTTTCAACAAACGTCAGATTCAGGTATACCTGGACATGAATTAGTGCTGTTTATATTTTAGTGTAAATAGCTCAACAGGTGGCGCTGCTATGCAGCATTTTTCACGATTTCCAGAACTAATGCACGGATTTTCATCAAACTTCAGATTCAGTTAGTCCTTGACATGAATTGAGTTTTTGTACCTTTTCGTGTAAATCGCTCAACAGGTGGCGCTGTTGCTACATTTTTTTGTGATTTCCACAATAGCTCTAGCTCCAGAACTAATGCACCGATTTTCATCAAACTTCAGATTCCGGTATACCTTAATATGAATTAGTGCTGCTTGTGTTTTGGTGCAAATCGCTCAACAGGTGGCCCTGCTATGCTGCATTTTTCAGAATTTCCCCTACAGCTACTCAATAACTAATGCACGAATTTTCATCAAACTTCAAATTCAGGTATACTTTGATACGAATTGGTTCTAAATTGATGTAATTTCTTTTACTATTTAAATGATTTAATTGGCGTGATTTATATAGAAGAAAGTTTTGTGATGGCCACAACATACTAGTTTTATTAGCTTTTCTGACCTACTTACTGACTTCACCTCGTACTTTCATTTCAAGTTACTTACATCTTCATTCTAATAATTATGTTTAATGTACCACACATCTCTAACGTTGTTTCTAGAAATCAGTATGAAACCTGCGTCTTTTACAAGCCATAACACAATACAAAGAATGAACATCATGCATCAATCATTAGGCTATAGTACACTTTGCTACAGTAACATGATAGTGTTAAGAATTTTTTTTAAAATTAGAATGAGGGTATACAGGGTTTTGGCTAATTCGACCGACAAATTCAAAGTAAGCATTAAGAGGAACAAGAACTGCGATGGAACATAGTGTCTCAAACTACTTATTAATTCAAAAATATAGGATGTTCTACTGTAACTCAACTTCGGTAGCTGATAAAAAATTTCAGACAACTAAAGTGTATTATAATGAAACTTTTAATGGGCATGCTCACTTTTGTTGTAAATGTGATAACAAAAAATGTTGTAGGAGAGCTCTTTATACACGCCAATACCACTGGTTGCTTCACATTTTGGACTGCGAATACTAGTTGATATGGTATCATCGATTCGCGAGAACCCTGATTTTCTACAGTTTTTTTTATGTTATAACATGCCCTACCAAATTAGGTTCATATAGTTAAATTTTTATAGCAGTATTTTCTTTTCTTAAAATTATTACCATCAAACAGAGCTCAATTATGGAGAAACATTTTTTATTTTTGACTAAATAAGTAGTTGGTGACCCCACGTTCTGATGCAGTTTCAATCCTCTGGATTCCCACTATCGCCCTTCTCAATTTGTTGGCCGAATTAGCTTAAACTCAACCTATAAAAATAGATTTTAATAAATCGAAAATTATATCCCATTCATATAATTACCAAGAAGCTATTATAAGAGAATAATTTTAAACTAGAGAACAGGAATTTTGCTTTTTCAAATTTAGTATCGCCCCCGGCATTTCCGTTACTTCATTTTCTTCTGATGGACTGATGGTTTCTGTTATTATGAAACAGCCATTATAAATGAATCGTTAGGTGACACTTCATTTATAATGGCTGTTTCATAATAATAGAAGCCACCAGTCTATCAGAAGAAAATAACTCGGTTAAGCGGGACTCTACTGCAGTACAAAATATATTTTAATTTTAAGACTTAAAGCACACGTTTTATTTTATGTAAAATGACGTCATTCGCACCCCCTTCAGAATTCCACATTTACGATCTACTCTTAAACATCTACAGTAAAGCATGCACAGGACATCACTATCGCGAAATAATGCACATATGCAGCAAAAAGATGCCGTAATTCAAGAAAATCGACATTAAAAAAAAAAAAAAAAAAAAAAAAAAAAAAAAAAAAAAAAAAAAAAAAACAGGCTATCTAATCATTCATAGATACTTAAAATTAAATATAGTTTATAATAGCTCCATTGTTTTAACAGAAATAATTCGTTTATATTGTTTTCACAATAGCACGTATTTGAGTTATATTTTCTTTCGGTTGTTATGAGAAAATGGCAATAAAAATATACAATTATTATTTTAGAACTATTTTTCCTTTACTTTCTACAGAACTGGAGTACATTCATTGCATTAAGCAAATGGCTCTTAAAACTACAAAAAAATTAATATTTCAAAAATAAATGGAGATGCAATTATCAAACAAATTGCATTTAAAAGTACTTTTTTCCTAATACGACGATATAAAAATCGAAAATGTGCGATGCTTAGAAGTTTAAAAAATTGCTATAAAGTATTTAATCGTACTGCTTTGTTTTACGGCTGGCTTTTGTAAGGTAACGTTATTTTTTGGAATACACAAAATAAGCTGGGAGAAAGAAATAGTATACCGTACCGGGGGCTAATAATCTACAATTAAGATACAGCTTGTAACAATGCACTATCGTACGATATCCATGGAGTATGGCGAAATTTGCTGCATAATAAATGAAAGCTCGTTTTGCTGAAAATTGGAATAACTTTATCTGGCATCTCGTCTGAAGTACAACATTTAAATTGAAATAATTTCTTCTAGCCAATTCTCGAATTAGCGCAAAGAAAATATTAAAATTTAAATCCAACTGACGACGGACTTTTGAAGGTTGAAAGCGTTTTGGGTTTGTTCTAATGTATTTATTTTGATGTATTTTAAATACTTATAAATAATATTTAAATAATAATATATAAATAATATATAAATAATATTTACATACACTAGAGGGCTTGGCCCCCTACGAGCTACGCTCGCCAACCCCCGTCCAGACACCGCAGACTCTAAATGCACGCTAATTTGATCGGCTTTAAAAAGATTTCGAAAGATTGAATTATAATTTAAAAAACAGTGGCAATCTCCCTATAAACAGATTTCTATTCATTTCTCTTTGATTGGGGAATTTTAATGCCAAATCCGTTGCGGTACTACTTGATTATCCAGTCGACCAATTTCGCCAAATTATATAAATCGCCAAATTATACAAATTGACGTAATTTTTATTTTAAATAACGAAAGAACAAATAAATTAGTACAACATTAATAAAAATAAAAATAAAAATAAAACGTCGAAATAAAAATAACTTGATGACGTAGACACGTGTAACAACATTTAAAAATTAGCCAATATAAAAGGAATTAAGTAAACAGAGTCTTTGTCTCCTGTTATTTTTTAACAAAGCGAAAAGAAAGTTCTTTTAAATGAGACATTTTAAATTAATCGTTTTTAATCTAACGTAATTTTGACCAAGCTATTATTTCTCTTTTAAACATTCACGTGAAAATACTTTTGTTCGAAATGAAATATTATTTGCGCTTTCCTAACAAAAATAGTTGAAAAGATCCTCTCAAAATATCAGATAAATGTCTCGCGGAATTTCTAAATTTAAACTGTTTTGTAATATTATTTTGTGTTCATTTTATGTAATAAATGTAATGTGACGCAAATATGACGTAATTTCTCCTATTTAAGACTTCTAACGCATGGTAACGAATTTATTATTTTACAATATTCCTTTCTCTTTTAAAATTCACGTGTATACTTTTTATGACGTAATTTTTAATAAGTTCTTGCTTTTCGTACATAATTATTTAATTCTAATTCCAAATGATTTTTTCTGTTTTTAATAGTTACGTGTAAATATTTTTTTAATTTGAAGCAAACATTATTGTTTCCGTTGTTTATACAGTTGACAACAGGTTAATTTAGTACAAGTTTCTAAAATAAGTAAAAAATATCTCCCGAAATGCTGAAAATTTGAATTTAAAATAGAAATGAAACCTCGAAAAATGAGTCAAATTAAAAAATTAAATGAATTCTGCACACCGGGAACTTATAACGTATAAAATGATCTAAAAAGTATTAAATTCCGATGTATAGTTTTTGCTCCAATAAAACTTTTTTAGTGGAACGATTTTGTCCAACTTTAGCATTAAATATCTCTTAAAATAATTCTTCTATTTGAAAACTGTCTGCAACAGCGTGTTTATCAAACATTTCTGTATAATACTACCGATTTTCATATTTTTGTATGCATTATTTTTCTTAATATTATGGAAGAAAGACCTCCGGTCACAAAAAATTCAAAACCGGCGGCGGTGACAGCGGTAGTTACTTTTTTTTTAGAATAGAGAGATGCACCTGAAGGTTATTCTTGTACCTGGGCATACTGTATGTATGAATTTAATTATGAAGATATTATTTTACATTCATTATTCTAGAATCGATAGAAATATATGTGTGCAGTGAGAATATGCAATGATTCAGCCTTCTTTGAGTAATCAAGGATTTGACACGAGATGGCTTTATATATATATATAAGATAAAGTAATAATTAACGTTCTAAGATGACCATTTTTATTTAAGCTCCAGCCTTGATTATACCTGAAGTCTCGTGGTTTTTAGGGTTCCGTACTTAAAATGTAACAAGTAGGAAATTGCTCGTCAAACGTGGCAAATGAGGTCCGTTAGTACTATAACTAGTTTTATAAATATTTTTTGCACCCCATATTGTACTGAATGTATGTTTGTTTGCACTTCATAAGTGTATAGTCTGTAACATCATTAAAACGCGCTTGCAGTACTTTTTCCCCATTGCCTGTAATGTATTTGAAAATTTTGACTGTCCCTGTAATTAAACTATACATCCAATTTTCATAAAATCTGAAATGGCTCAACAAAATTTTGCAACAATTATATATTTAAAATTTCAGAACATTCGGAAGACTGTAACATCATTAAAATGCACTTGCACTAATTTTTCCCCATTGGCCGTAATGTAAAGAAAACTTTTGAACGTCCCTGTCATTAAACTATACATCCAATTTTCATAAAATTGGAAATGGCTCGACAAAATTTTGCAACAATCATCTGTCTATTCTAAAAAAAAAGTAACTACCGCAGTCACCGCCGCCGCCGCCGCCAGTTTTGAATTTTTTGCGACCGGAGGTCTTTCTTCGTTAATATTAAGAAACATAATGCATACAAAAATATGCAAATCGGTAGTATTATACAGAAATGTTTGATAAACACGCTGATGCAGAAAGTTTTCAAATCTAAGAATTATTTTAAGAAATATTTAATGCTAAAGTTGGACAAAATCGTTCCACTAAAAAGTTTTATAGGAGCAAAAACTATTCATGCGAATTTAATCATTTTTAGATCATTTTATACGTGTGAAGTTCCGGTGTGCAGATTGTATTTCTTTTTTTAATTTGGCTAATTTTTTGAGGTTTTATTTCTATTTTAAATTCAAATTTTCAGCATTTCTAGAGATATTTTTTACAGATTTTAGAAAGTGATATTAATTTAAACTGTTGCCAACTGTATAAACAGCGGAAACAATAATGTTTGCTTAAATATATATATATATATATATATATATGCGTGTAATAAATTAAAATTTATTTACACGTGACTATTATAAACAGAAAAAAACATTTGGAATTAGAATTAAATAATTATGTACAAAAAGCGGGAACTTATTAAAAATTACGTCATAAAAACTATAATTACACGTGAATTTTAAGAGAGAAAGGAATTTGTAAAAAATAAATTTATTAACATGCGTTAGAAGTCTTAAATAGGAGAAATTACGTCATATTTACGTCACATTACAGTTATTACATAAAATGAGCACAAAATAATATTGCAAAACGGTTTAAATTTACAAATTGCGCTAGACATTTATTTGATATTTTGAGAGGATACTTTTCAACTATTTTTCTTAGGAAAGCACAAATAATATTTTATTTCTAACACAAGTATTTTCACGTAAATATTAAAAAGAGAAAGAATAGTTGGTCAAAATTACGTCAGATTAAAAACGATTAATTTAAAATGTCTCATTTAAAAGAACTTTCTTTTCGCTTTGTTAAAAAATACCGGGAGACAAAGATTCTGTTTACTTAATTCCTTTTATATTAGCTTATTTTGAAAAGTTGTTACACGTGTCTACGTCATCAATTTATTTTTATTTCGACGTTTTATTTGTATTTTTATTAATGTTGTACTAATTTATTTGTTCTTTCGTTATTAAAAAAAAAAAAAAAAATGTCAATTTGTATAATTTGCCGAGTGGTTTGGCGATTTATATAATTTGGTGAAATTAGTCGACGTGATAATCAAGCAGTACCGCAGCGGATTTGGCGCTAAAAATTCCCCAATCAAAGAGAAATGAATAGAAATCCGTTTATAGGGAGATCGCCACAGTTTTTAAATTATAATTTAATCTTTCGAAATCTTTTTAAAGCCGATCACATTAGCGTGCATTTAGAGTCTGCGGTGTCTGGACGGGGGTTGGCGAGCGTAGCTCGTAGGGGTCCGAGCCCCCTAGTATATTTAAAATTTCAGACCATTCGGTTGGGTAGTTTTTGCTCTGTTATATGCGGACGGACAGACGGACAGACGGACGGACGGACAGACGGACTGAACGACGACTATAGGTGCTACGTATTTATATAATTACGAACGCACCTAAAAACGGAACCATTATAAAATCACTCCTATGTCTGTCTGTCTGTCTGTCACAGCCCTTTTACTCGTAAACTATGCAACGTGGAAAGTTCAAATTCGGGGAAGTAATAAAGACTATTGACCCACATATTTACAGATTAATAAATATTCATAAATATATTTAGGAAAAATGTAGAGGGGCTAATTATGTTACTTGAAAAAACAAAACATATTTTCTTTGTATGTCATGTGGGGTATCGTGTGAAAGCTTTCATAACGCTGAAATAAAAAAATATATTTCATTTAATTTTAGGTATTATATTTTCAAAGTTATAGTGGAAAATGTAGTGCAAAAATATGCACCCCCCCCCCCCCATATAACTCCGAATCCATTAAAACTAAAATTATGAAAAAATTAGAGGTAGTAGACATTAATTTAAACCTTGCAGGAAAATTATAGCGATTACCCTAGGTCACATAGTTTTTGAGAAAATCGCATTTTTCCGTTACCCGATTTAATGAAACCTAACCCGATTTAACTAACGATTAAACTAAACCCGATTTAATGAAAACGACAGCAGTGCTCCCTAGTGGCGAAATTTGGAAGATAGTCATTGCAAATCGAAAACGAAAAGAGATAGAGCAAAATTTCCAGTTAGAAAGTTTTAGAGCATCAATTAATTAGTAGAATACGACATTTGGTTTACATGGATAAGATAAATCTTCGCCTGTTTACCCCAAAATGTCCGAAATCGATGCACTCCATTTTGTGTAAACGTTTGAATGGAATAGTCAGAAGTATGAAGAAACACGCATAATTTATGCTATAAATACGTACTTATCTCCATACATTTTGATAACACCACACACACACACAAAAGACAAACTGTCTCACAGTGATAAAAAGTTGATATTCAGTATGTTCGAAAAGTTTGCCATTGCTCACGATACGATACACGTTTGTATTCGTGAGATTAATTCTGCATGCACATTTCTCTAGCATGGAATGTCTATTGCAAGCCTCTTCAATACGACGACATAGATTTAACCCTTTCAAGGGCGGTGGCTAGACGGTCTAGCCACCTAATTTTAATTCCAAAACTGACAAATGGCACCAAGAATATTTTAATAAAATTTTGCTTTTGTAATGAAAGTGAAATTAGCGGGTTTTTGTTTTCAGAGAAATTCATTTGAATATGCTGGTCTCAGTCAATTACTTCATCAGTTTACGAACAGAATTCTTCTGTCCCTGAAAGTGTTATTCTAAAATTTTAAATGCATTGGAAATTGAATCTTTACAGACATTACAGCACACCCTTACAAAAATTTCTTATAGAATTCTATAAAAAAAATTATAGAAAAAGCACTATGGAATCCTATGGAATTATGGCCCATTTTTCTATAAGCTAGTTTCGACAAAAGCTATAGAAATATCTGTAGAAATTCTATAGAAATGTCTATAGAATTTCTATAAATTATTCGAATATATTCTATAAAAATATTCAAATATATTCTATAAAATATTCTATAATAAATAATCGAAAATGTTCTATAAAAAACAGCGTCAGCAGGTGTTTCCATGTAGCCACCCTCCCAAGTACTAACCATGCTCGTTGCGGCTTGATTTCCGCGACCGGACGTGAACAGGTACATTCAGCTCACTCTATGGTTGCTCACAGTATTTCAGCTCTTTTTACATTATTTCACTATTTCAGGTTTATTTCTTTTGTGATATGCATTTCCAATCATTAAATTTGTATAGAAATTATTGTATTGTATAGAAATTACATATATTTTATACGCTAATTAATTCTCAAATGTGTAAATTATGAAAACCGAAATCATTTGTAAATTAGAAAACCAGATTTAAGGTGTAAAAAAATGTCATTTAAAATAAAGAATTTATTTACTTATTTATTTTTTTGTGGTAGTAGTGCTATATTATATAAAGTAAAAAAAAGTGAGCTTCACAGCTTAAATCGTGTTAAGATATTCATTACAGATTTCTCCTTTCTGTTAAAATTTAATAACGGCATCGGACGCGAGTTGATAAAAATAACTCGTATTTTAATATAGACTTGAAAAAATATTTAAAAGTCTAATAAATTATTATTTTTTAAACTTGAAACGTAATTGTTTAAATACTTTTATACCTCAGATTAAAATTTTTGAAAAAAAATTACAATTAGTGAATAAATTTTATTAAATTATTAGATGAATTACCATTAGTGAATAAAGTTTATTAAATTAGGTGAATGTTTTTATGAAATTAACAGAAATTAATAAATGATTATAAAATAAAACGACTAATTAATGAATCATTAACAAACATATTAATTAAACAATTTAAATCAGTGTAGATCGATTGATATAATATTACATTAACAATTTAATCACAGTGTATTAGAATTATGAATTAAATTATAATGATATTAAGTGATGTATTACAAAGTTAATTAATGTTATTGTTTAATATATATGTATAAATTAGTACGCATAAATTTTAAAAGACCAAAAATATGTTTTTTTTTAGAAAAATCTATAGAATCATTATTCTATAGAACTTCTATAAGTTTTATAGCGCTCTATAAAAAACTGTTCTATAGAAAAAAATTCTAACGCATTCTATAGAAACATTTTCTTTAGAAAAAGTATTCTATAGAACTCTTCAAAACTGTATAGAAACTGTGTTCTATAGAAAGGCTATTCTATAGAACTTGTAAAGAATTCTATAGAGTTCTATACAGCTCTATGAACTATTTTCGTAAGGGCAGTACAACGTCACAATGCGCAATTGTGCACTGCTACATTTCCGGAATGTGAATTGGCAAAGTAGAATCGTCGCTCATCGATTTCGGACATTTTTGGGCATGCAGCCGACGATTTATCTTATCCGGGTGAACCAAATGTCGTTTCGTACTAATTAATTGATGCTCTAAAACTTTCTAACTGGAAAATTTGCACTACCTCTTTTCGTTTTCGATTTGCAATGGCTATGTTCCAAATTTCGCCACTAGGTGTGCTGCTGTCGTTTGAATTACGTCGGGCGTAGTCGCTTTACTGTATCGTTACCTCACTTGTATAGCTGTAGCTCTCTCCGTTCGCAAGTATTTTCAGGTTAAAGGGACTTTCCTTTGCACCCTGCATACTATACAGCTATACCCAACCCTACGTTGTATTAGTTTTTACAAAGTCTTAGTATTCTTTTACCAACGGCATTTTTTTAATAATACACTTTTTAATTCATATATTATTGTACGGAACCCTCTATACTTGAGGAATACTCGCACTTGACCGTTTATTTTTTATAATTTTTAAAATTTTTTCGATACTAGTTTATTTATCAGTATTGATCTTGATAATTCCGCCGATTCTGTACGAAACATATATATTTGTTTATTAAAATATATTTATAAACCGTTAAAGGTACTGTTTTCGCATGTAGCATGTACAACTTTAATTTAAAACTATTTGAATCATTTAATTAAGAAATTAAAAGTTTTGAAATTTCAAGTAGACTTTCTTCTAGTTTTATTTTAGATGATTTTCTTGCGATTATATTTTGTTTATGTACTTCTCAATCGCAATTCAAAAGCATAACGTTATTATTTAAAATATAATATTTTGTCTATTTCCCCTTTATTTTGGAATTTACATGCGATTATATTATGTTTCTGTACTTATGAATCGCAATTCAAATGCATAATATTATTTAAAACATCATATTTTTCTCCTTTAATTAAACTAGCCTATTATTCTAAAATATTATCAAAAACTCTTATTTTTTTACACTGCTTTTCCGAAAACCAAACCAAAATTAAATCATGATTATGCCTTTGAAAATATTAAAAACATATTTCGTGTTCAAATACATAAATGAACTACACCAACATAGGCAAAAATGTATTCCTGATGGAAAAAATAAGACATTTAGTAACAAAGTGAGTCAAGTCTGTTTTTCATTCAACCGAGTTTGAGATGCATTCTTGCTCCATATACTATGATTTGCTTGCAGCTGTAACAAACCATGTCATATGTTGAAAATGATAATATCAAATGATGCTATCCTCCAGTGATTCTGAATGAAATACAATGGATCCCATTGAATTTACCCATCAATATCTCAAAATAATGTTTTATGAACTTGATTCACTTTCATTCTGAACAACACTACTAAACAATTCAGGGAATACAAAAGATTCAAATGTAAATACAACATTTCAGAAAAAGGAGAAAATGCACATTTTTGAATGGGTTTCTTTTTCGTGATGATCATACAAATCTAGTTTAATATTTTAACGTGCTTGTTCAAATGCGAAAACAGAAGATTTGGATTATTGTAACAGCTGAGTCATGTAGTTTATGCTTACGTTTGTTGAACATTTTGCTTCTCTTTGGGATTTGTTTTCGCCTGCTTAAAATGTTGTTTAGCTTTGCAAAATTCCCTTCTTATATTTGGAGTATGATATTACAATGGCATATTTGCAAGAGTATAATATTACATGCTACATATTACTAGTATATTTTGGCAGTAAAGTATTTATATTTTAAGAGTATAGATTTCAGACTTTATATTAAGAGGCGACAGTGGACGCCCCTCCCCCTATTTTTTTCACACAATTATACGGACATTTTGCGCACTTAATACTTAGTAAATTTTCTAAGTAAAGCAATAAATTTTATACAAAAATGTGTGTACTTTATTAAATTAATTAAAATATGTTAATTAATCACGCTAATTAAAAATTCTTCATGCGTATTAAATTTGGCTTTAGGATCTTGCTGTATGTTTAAATGATAGATTTATAATACTGCAAGTTGGAATGTGTATTATACCAATAAATTGAAAAAAAAAATAAAATATTTCAAATACTTACATCGTTTTCTTGAAATTTCACTTTAAAAATGTTATATAACTACTAAATTTTCCTAATGAAATTATATTAATACTGAGTTTTGAAATATAACATATATCATATAATAATACTTAAACCGTCAGCACACGCGTTGGGATAAAATTTACCCCAATCATATTTTTTATTTAATAAAAGAATAATTTGTTTAAAGACACTTCTCACCTGCCTTCTACCCTTTCAAGGTCAAGGTGGAGAAGGGACGGATAAAGCAATGTCTTTTCTTTGTTAACTAGGGCGGGGAAATTATACCTCTTGGAATTGAAAAAATCCCGAGCGTGTTGAAACGTTTCACTTCGATACTTTCATTTCCTACGGGATAACTAAACCTAAAATTACTTTAATGAAAGATTGACATAAAAGCCACTTGTATATTTTGATGAAAGGGTATTAAATTTAATTAATATCAATTTTGTGAAGTAATTCTTCATATAAAGTGTAAAACAAATCGTTTGTATTTTTTCTAAAAAAACAAATAACAGAAATTTTACAGAAACTGCTACAAAATCTGAAAATAAATATGAAAATCATATTTATTTTCCTAACCGAAGTAGCACTGATGCATTTTACAATAAAGTGCAGTAGATTTTTTTTAAAAAACGCATTTAGCTAAAAATATAATGGGAGACAAGATGGGGTGAGATTTATTCCACGCGTGTGGTAACGTAATGTAAAAGGAGTGTGTGTGCTGACGAGTTAATATTATGGAAACTGGATAAAAAACAATAAATTAAAAAATAAAAAATCCGACTGAGTAAAAAGCGAACTAAAAAGAGGGAAACAAGATGACGTAGGAAAATATTAAAGTGTGTAAGGGAATTCCTTTTTTTACTTAAGTAATTGTAGTCGGAGGCATCAGATTCCTGTTTAGGTATGTAAAGTGTTCCTTCTACCGACATATTTGCTTCCGACTGCAATTACTGAAGTAAAAAAAAATATTTCCATTACATAAACTACTATTTTCCTACGTCATCATGTTTACCCCTTTTTATTTCGCTGTTTAGGCAGTCGGATTTTTAATTTTTTTTTTTATTTAAATTTTTATTGACGAAATTTTAGTTTATATTATTTACCTTTTTTTTATTTACTTGTGTTGATGACTTTTAAGTTGTTTTTAATTGTTAATTGCTATCTATAAATACTGTTTTGATGAAGCCTATAGATGTCTATGAAGATTAGCGTTGCAGTTAAGCTAGAGATGCTACCTACGCAACTTTCAAGTTGTGTATTATTTAAGCGGAGCTTCTGACTATAAAATGGTCTAGGAAACATCGTCTTCATTTTGAAAGATCTTTCCAATGATATGCCACTCAATATGGTGAGTAAATTCTTTTTCGTGTTTACCACCATTTTGAGTTTATGAAACAAAACTTAGCCTATAACCATTGGGCGGTTAAGACGAATCGATTGAGACCCCATTCATTAAAATGCATCAAGCCGTTGGGACGTTTCGAGGGTATAAAAAATCCATATATCCACATACCCAGATACGCGTGAAACACCCCTTCTTGGCGTTCGAGTAATAAGATGCATGGAACATTTTGTATAGATTAGCTCGACGAAAATTCTCATTTTTAGAAAACACGATATAGTTTAATTTTTTGTACAATTAATGTGTATAAATTTGAAGTGCTTGTAACTTTGCTTGGAATAATCGCACTTGCTTGTAGTTTTTTGTAAATGATGCAGTTAAGATTGAAGTATATTAATAAACAAACAAACAAGAAATGAATTTTAATCCATTTTGAGCCAAACTGAAGGTCTTAGGTCCCCTTAAAAGTATTTATTAAAGAAAGTATATTTTCTGAAATTTTTGAAATTCAGGGCTGCCACAGGTGACTATTTTTCTATTCTACTCGCACCAAAAATTAAAAAATAATAAATTTTGTAAAATATTTGTCTAGCAAATTTTGTCAAACTGTATATCAAAGATTTTTGTTTTGAGAAAGTTGTGCGATGTAGGAATAAAAAATAGTGCGGCAGCCCTGGAAATAGCGGCAGATTAAATTTTAAAGATTCCTATTCAAAATGTCGTGAAGAATATAAGAAGAACAGATTTCCAAACTCGCGAGGTATGCACTTCCTATACATAACAAAGAAAAATTAAAAAAAAAAAAATACTTTATAAAGTGAACTGTAGCAGAGGAGATGCTAGTGCAAAACATTTAGTGAAAAAAGAACTCTGTATACAAATAGAGAATATTCAACCCAACGTAAAGATTTGTCACATGAGAGGCATGGAAGTTTGAATATAGTGCCATAGTCAAGTGCCACCATGCAGGAAAAAAGGTTTAACGGTGTGTTGAAAGGGTGTATATGTAGTTGCTGCTAGACAACCACATATCTGATCAAAAACTTGTAGTAGTGTCATGATGCGAAATTCAGAACGATGCATCATTTGCACGAATCGACTTTTACTTACCGTCAAATACGTGTATCATAACATGCCATTACCGGTCATACAATCATCCTACTTCGATGTTAAAATTCTGAGAACATTAATGTGGGTATCACTTATCATCTTCCCTCCGTTCTCTGTCGACTTTCACTGGAGATGATTCCTGCTCACAATTTGGGAGAGTCTGCATATAATTTCATTTTTTCGCATTTGTTGCAGGATTAATTATATAGAGTTTTTGGACAGTGATACTTCATAGCGATCTGATTTAGCGAGTTTTCAATTTGGAACCATGACGTATAAAAGAAACTAATCCCTAACAATATATATTTTGTCGTATTTTCAATTTATTAAAAAAGCAAAACAAAACAAAATCGCGTAAAATAAATATTTTTAATAATTGTTTTTATTTTGCACCCTTATATGCTTGTGTAGTGCTAATAGCTGCACAAAATCAATTCTTTGATTAAGAAATAAAAACTTCAGAAGTATTTTAAATCGCTTATTAGTGGAAAATATTTACTTGTTTATTGAAAATATTTTTTTTTTTTTTAAATCTTTCCTTCGTTTTCTTCATGCTATCAGGTTAAAGATACTTAAAAAGGACAGATTTGCAGTTAGAATTTCCCTTGTTTGTTAATTTTATTTCGCTTTCAGGCATACATTATTATCATTCAGCTTAGTTAAAAACTTTTAGACCTGACATCATCATGGATAAAATTTAAAAAATCAAAAGATGTTATAGCATTAGTTATTCAGAATAAATAAAAAAAAATATTTGACACACAATATTTAAAATTTTCGTTTCGTTTAATTTGCATATATGATATACATAAAAGTTACTCATGTCACTTGCAATTCCATATTTTCCCCCAAATATCTGCCACATACAGATGTTGAGAATTAAAAGAAATCATTTTCTCCGTTTCAAAAACTTCGATTATCAATTAAATTAATTGCTAACTCTTTTCGAATAAGAAATGTGAAATGTATTAAAAATATTTTGAAATTAGTATCAATAATAAATATTATAAAGAGCCTCGGAAAGCATTAATAACATACATTTTTATATTTCGGGAAATACAAATCCCTTTTAAGATAATCAAATAATAATTTCAATCATTTATTTCGTAATTTAAATTTCTATATTCAAAAGATCATAAATTTTTAATTACCTTTCTCATATTATCCTACAAGCATGATTTTTCCAAGTAAATACCACAGTAAATACCAAGTTTCAATTAAGAAGTCGTTAATGATAGTTGGAGAATAATTTGAAAATACACATTGAGATATTTCCTCTTGTATGAAATTACTGTTAAAAACATGTGTTGTTGACATAAATACAAATCAAATATGTGAACTAAGTATTTTTAAGGAATGTTTAATTAAAAGAAAAAACATTAAAATTTCAATATAATTTTCTAAAAAATATTACTAGAAATCTTCATATAATTCTCTTTTGCAGAGTATAACATATACTTCAAAATAGTAGTACTTTGATTTTATTTAAAGAAAATGTCCGTTGCTCTAATCTTTTTATAAATCTAGCTTTTAAACTTTGATGTGGTGCTTGATTTGATTGAATGATATTTTTCTTTAACACTTTTAGGGGCAAAGCACTTTCATTTTTAAATTTTGAAATGAATGAATGACACCAGAATTTGCAAACAAATTAATTTGGAAATAAAAAAAAGCTAAATTTTACATACATAGTAAACGAAAAAATGTTATACTAGAATTCTGGTGCCATCCCGGCCTGTGGAAATTTGAAGTAAGTGTTCTCATAAACATTTTTCGCCCTTGGAAAAGTTAAACCATTAAATGAAATTTAAAACAGCAGAAATCCCTTTGGTGTATTTTAATTTCTTCAATGAGAGAATTATTTTCAGAAGAAGCGTCACTTTTTTAAAACCATTTCCATGATCGATTTTGGTATATATATATAGGGGAGATGGGGGCACATGTGAACAGGGGGCAGATGTGAACATCGCAATTTTTCAATGGTTATTGTAAGTTTTTTTATTTGAAAAAAATTACTAAAGATGACAACACCTGTAGACATATGGTAAACTTTTTTTGAAGCTTTTTGACCTTTTGTTTGTACTCTGTAGCCAAAACACTGTTTTTAGATCTCAAAAGTAAAATCTTTGTTCCGAGTTCATAAGCGTTTAACTTTTTTTTATTTTTTCATTTATTTGAATTTGAGTGTTTTAACATGCACTATGAAAACTAATAAATATTTTTGATAAAGTTATTTTTCTTCTAAAATTGAGAAATGTTAATAATTTATCAATTTAACAGAAGCAGCAATGTGGGGCAGTTGTGAACGGACAAGTTGGGGCAGATATGAACAGTACTTAAGTGCCCCAATAATCATTCTGTGATTCTGTTCCTTTCAGTTAGCTTAATGATAAATAATGTCAGTTCCATTACCTATAATTTTCCTGAAATAGAAGATATTTTCCTCACACAAAGTTGATTTTGCATTGAAACTTCATCAAACACATCTTTCAGCAAATACATAAATAGCAACAAGCTCGTTTATATTCAATTGTGCTTTAAATAAATTCAATGTTTTCTAAAATCCAATAAATGTTATATATTATTTTACTAAACAGTTTACAACAATATTTTTTATGCATTATTAATACAAATGTATTACCCTGAACAACTTTGCAAATTTTTTTATTACATTTGTTCTAAACTTGCAATGATGGCTTACTTCCATATCTAAAACAGTTATGTATATGACCCTTTGAATGGAGATACATATGAGTAATATTTTAAGAAAGTAAAATTTTTAAACTGATAACTACCGTAAAATCCCTATTGTAACCCCTCCCTCTTTCAAAAGGAAAAGAAGTTAGGGGAAGGGGGGCGGGTTATAGTCGAGATTTTTTTTTAAATCATTAAAAACCCCTTCTTTATCTATAATTTACAAGTAAATAAGGCAAATACAGCAGCGGGAATCTTTCGTATATCGGCAGATTTGAGATAAAGAGTATGTAAACGCCCCCTCCACAAAAATTTCCCCAAACAAAAACCCCTAAGCAAAATTTAAAAGTTTTAATTTCTTTTTTAAAATTGCTTCTTTATTTTTTTATTTTATTTCAGCAATACTTAATGAATCATCTAAGCCTCCACCCCCAAAATCTACTTATTTTCATTTTACAATCTTTTGCTTAAACATATCACCCAGAAACTAGAGAAATGTATATATATATATACTTCTTTATGGCGAATTTCACAGGTAATTAACTAATCATTACGATGACAAATGAATAACAGAATAAAAAGCATGTCAAAGGATATTTTTTCCTTATGTTCACATGTGCCCCTCGTGTGTTCACAACTACCCCGCTGATGGGGCACATGTGAACAATTTTTCGAATTTATAAAACTATTATAAAATGTAAGAAGGACTATACAGGTGATTTTTAAAAAATTACCATGAATAAAAGAAAGTTCTATTTACTATATTGAGTTGGTTTTGTTTATAGAAATTAGTCCAGTCATGAGAAAAAGCTATATTTATGCGAACTGTTCACATGTGCCCCCATCTCCCCTATATATATTAGATTAGTATATAACGAAAATGCCAATCAAATGGTTTACCAGCAGGAAGAGCGGAAGTGTAACAGCCACTACTCACGCCCCATTGTATTGTATAATTAGCAGCAACTCTATTTATGCCAATGCCCCCAAGCCGTGATAGTAGAATTTATCGGATTGCCATTCATTTAACATTACAGCAAATGGGCGTTGTTGCTATGGTATAAACACATGCTGGTATGCCAATTTTGTGGCAGTTAGTTTCATTATCTGTACTATCTAATATATCCTATCATCGACGCTAAACTTGGTTGCATAAATGAGATGCTGCCTCATGGAGTAAACTATCACATGCATACAAATTTAATAAAGTATGAATATTATGCAAAAATTCTATTCCGTTTTTTGTAGAAATTTTCTTTTAAATCTTGCAATTCCGTAAATAAATAAGACTGGTTTAGTTAAAAAAAATATAAGTTATAATACAGAGTTAACTGCGCATAATAAAAATAAATTAACAACGTTAATATTTTAAATAATGTATTAAATCCATAGCTGCCAACTCTTCTGCTTTTTCAGACCATAAAAAGTTAATAGAAATTTTTGCTTTATTTAATCGGCAGATTACAGCGATTTACAAAGGTAAAATTTACTATAAAATTTCTGTGGTCTGGAAAAGCGTAAGATGTTGGCAGCTATGATTAAATCATGTAAAGCGGTGAAGGAAGCTTTTAGCAACGTATAACCGTGCAGGCTACGCATGCTATAGTTTACAATCAACTCTACATTGAATGATTGTGATTTTTTATTTCAACTGGCGAAGACAGTGATGTTCTTATCCCTATGTTCATTTGTATAGAGTTTCGTTCAATAATATAAAATTGTGCAAATTATAGGCTCGTTAACAAAAAACAGAGTTTGGGTTAACGTCCGCGTTTGCTCATATAATTTTTGATTTGTTTGGGCACAGTTTAGCTTGTGAATGGCTTTCGATGGCTAATATATTTTCATACAAAATTGAGTTTCGTTTGTAAGAGTAAACCAGATCTTGCGTAGCACTCCAGGTTTGCATTTGAATCGTTTGGATGTTTCGCATTATTTGCTTCGTGTAAATAGATTTTCATTTCTACCCTGTATATATAAAATCCTAATGAAACGAATTTATGAAACGGAAGTATGAATTGACTGATTAAACAACTGATTATGTTTCACGGCGATTTCTCCTAAAATATGGAATACTTTGCGATGAAATTAACACCAAAAATCAATATTGATCCGCAGATTTCAAAACTGGTATTAGAATTTTAAAATTAGAATTTGTTTTCGAAATATTAATTTTTTTTCTAATTTTATATACATTTTTCTAATGATGGCAACTCAAATTTCAATCATAACAGATATTTTTTTTTTTTTTCGCATATCAAAAAAGGTTATAATTTTCAGCTAATTTGGTGACCAAGTTTGGCCTCCCTTAAATCTATGCTAAGAACAATGCTTTTTTTAAATTTCGTTATCACTTTATTTAATACAAAATTTTCACTAAGGAAAAAAAAAACATTTAAAATTAATGGCTTACACTTCTTTCTTTTTTTTAAACGAAACGAAAAGAAGAATATTAGGCTCAGAAGTCATATACGCATCGGCGTACCTAATTGGCGCCACAATGGCGTTATTTTGCCTGACATGGTAACCCGGCTATTGTTGCTTATTCATCAATAAATGTTTATTTACATTTATTTTCTTTTTATTAAAGAAAAAAATGTTATAAATTGCTTTGTTCTATAGTTATTATTTTTTTTATTATTTATTGTTATTTCATTTTAAAAATAATAGAAAAATAATTTAAAAATACATATATAACTGGTATTCAAAAACGAGATTTTCGCCAAATTGGCGTAAAAAAACACGCCAAACCTTATATAACATATGTGCTTCACATCTGTATTATAACAACTGTCCTTATATAACATCTGTGTTAAATATTAAACAACAAATCATAACATTTAATTTCAAATTCAAAGCAAATGACCAATATCGCAAATTATATAAATCGCCAAACCATTCGCCAAATTATACAAGTTGACGTATTTTTTTTTTAAATAACGAAAAAACAAATGAATTAGTATAAAAATTCAAATACAAATAAAGCGTCGAAATAAAAATCACTTTATGGCGTATACACGTGTAACTTCCTTACAGTCAAGTGAACGTTACATTTTCGATGAACCATTATTATCGTTTAATCCTGTTGTCTGGCGATTTATTTTTGGTCAATGGGATAACCAAGTAGTACCGTTTTAATTTACCACAAAAAAAAAAAAAAAAAAAAAAAAAAAAATGCTAACTTACGAGTTAAAAAAAGGGTACTTTTCCGTTTATGGACACCATTGTCGCCAAGCGTAATAGTTGGCGCAAAATGAAAATAATGTGAATTGAAACATTTGAAAAAAAAAAAAAAGAAAAAACACTGTCGATAGTAAAGTGAGTCTTTTAAAAATATAACATTTGGAAACTACAGACTATTTTACTAAATCACAAATATATACCTAAAATAAATGAACAAATAACTGTTATACAATAAAGTATAGCAAATAATAGCAAATCACAATGTTTCGCATGTTTTACTACAAAAAGTCCTTCCGGCCAGTGCCGGGAGGAAGAGGTAGCTTTCATATTCCTTATTTTTTAAAAGCCAGCTTATATTATTCAAACACACGGAGCTCAAATTAGTGGAACCCGATTATAGAAGATTAAATACTAATTTTTGTCAATATTGAATATGAATGAGAATTTCGCGAAATTAGTCAGCGTTATCAAAGCTGGTTTTATTAAAGTGATTTATATTTGTCGCCAAATTCGGTGATATCCCGAATTATATGAATAACTATTTTAACCCGAATTATCGGTGATAGCCCGCCATTTTAAAACAACATAATGGGTGCAACAAAGCTCATGAATGAACTTGGTCGAGACCTTAGTAATTCCTGTGAACATGCTCACTCATATCTAAATCGGTTGATATATGCGAGTGCTGTTGCAGGCAAAAATCAGATTTTTTTTTAAATGTCACACACATTCGAAATTCAAACTACTATATCTCCGCTTTTTTTTTAGATAAACGCAAAACAAAAAATAATCAGGAATCTTTGTAACAAGCTGAAACACATAAGAAAAAAATCTTTTTTAATTTCTATTTTTTTTACTTTCTTCTATCTTCAATAGAAGAAAGTATTGTAATCGAAATTTTTTTCGACTTCCGGTTTTCGACGGATTTGCATGTTTTAGGGGTCAGAGATTCCAAAAAACATGTTTATAGAAAATGTCTGTCTGTCTGTGTGTCCGTCTGTCCGTCTGTCCGTCTGTCCGTCTGTCCGTCCGTCCGTCTGTCCGTCTGTCCGTCTGTCCGTCTGTCTGTCGCCATTGTACCATCAAAAAGTGTATGAAGTTATGTATAGAATTAAACCAAAATTTTATTATAAGTTTTTGGCTATGGCAAGCAGGTCCTCCCGGAATTTGGAAAAAAATCGCCGGTAGGGGGCGCTGATATAAATATTTTTGTGCGATTTTGAATATTGTACCATCCAAAAGTGTATGGAGTTATGCATAGAATTGAACCAAATTTTTAGTTTAAGTTTTTGGATATGACAAGCAGGTCCTCCTTGAATTTGGAAAAAATTCGCCGGTAGGGGGCGCTGTAAATGCGTTTTTTGTGCGATTTTGAATATTGTACCATCGAAAAGTGTATGAAGTTATGCATAGAATTGAACCAAATTTTTATTTTAAGTTTTTGGCTATGGCAAGCAGGTCCTCCCTGAATTTGGAAAAATTCGCCGGTAGGGGGCGCTGTAATAGCGATTTTTGTGCGATTTTGAATATTGTACCGTCCAAAAGTGTATGAAGTTATGCATATAATTAAACCAAATTTTTATTTTAAGTTTTTGGCTATGACAAGCAGGTCCTCCCTGAATTTGAAAAAAATTCGCCGGTAGGGGGCGCTGTAATAGCGATTTTTGTGAGATTTTGAATATTGCACCATCGAAAAGTGTATGAAGTTATGCATAGAATTGAACCAAAAAAATTTTTAAGTTCTTGGCTATGGCAAGGAGGTCCTCCCTTAATTTGTAAAAAAATCGCTCGTAGAGGGCGCTGTAATAGCGATTTTTGTACAATTTTTGTGCCATTTTGAATATTGTACCGCCGAAAAGTGTATGAAGTTATGCATAGAATTGAACCAAATTTTATGTGTTTATTTTTGGTCATATCACGAAAGTCCTCCCTGAATTTGGAAAAATTCTGCCGGAAGGGGGCACTATAATTGCGATGTCTGTACCATTTTCATTATTGTACCATCGAGAAGTGTATGAAGTTATCCATATTATTGAACCAAACTTTTTGTGCATGTTTCTGGCTATGGCAAACAAGTCCTCCCTGAACTTGAAAAAATTCCGAAAGAAGGGGGCGCTATAATTCCGATCTCTCTGCCATTTTCATTATTGTACCATCGAACAGCGTATAAAATTATGCATACAATTGAACCAAAATGTTTGTGCTTGTTTTTGGCTTTGGCCAACAGGTTCTCCTTGAATTTGGAAATATTGCGCGGTAAAGGGGCTCCGTGCTAGCGATTTGTGTATACTTTTCTTGATTTTTCGTAGTTCTTTTGTGCATCGGCGGCTCATGCAGCGGCGGGAACTCGCTTCCTGCTATGCCACTATTCGCAAACAGCGGATAACGACAGAATAAGGAAAAATTAATAATTTTAACAAATATCATGATATAGATTAACTCGTTTTTAGTCCGTTTAATTGACTTGAGCAGAAATTTAAGATGAAAATCAAAGTTGGTATAGTATTGAACTAATAATATTGAAGTATTAACATGTGTAACTAGGTTTTGAAATATTAAGATGTATAAGATAGAAGAAAGTTTTGGGATTGGCACATCCAACTAGTTTTTACTTCATTTTAATTTGTTTTTTAATTTTTAAATGGCCGCCATTTTGAAACAAGTAGTGAATGGAGTTAGCAAACGAACTCGGACGAGAGATTGCTATGTACTATGCACATGCCTAGTCACATCCTAATCGGTTCATAAATACGCGTGTTATTGCGTGACAAAAATCAGATCGTTTTTTAAGACATAGACGAAACAAAAAATGCTCCGGCATCTTTGTATCTAGCTCAAACACATAAGAAAAAAATATTTTTCAATTTCTAATTATTTTATACCTCACTTTTAAATTTTAGTTTTTTTTTAATTTTTAAATGGCCGCTAATTTGAAACAATATGGAGGATGAGGCTGGCCGACGAACTCGGTCGAGAGATTGCTATGTACTATGCACATTCCTTTTCACATCCAAATCGGTTCATAAATACGTGTATTATCGCGGGACAAAAATCAGATTGTTTCAAAATGTCAACCATGCTAGAAATTCAAAGTGCTATAACTCCGCCGTTTTTTAAGATATAGACGAAACTAAAAATGCTCCAGAATCTTTGTATCAAGCCCAAACACATAAGAAAAAAATATTTTTCAATGTCTAATTTTTTTGTGCCTCATTTTAAATTTTAAATTTAAAAAAATGTTAAGTGGCCGCCATTTTGAAACAAGATGGCGGATGAAGCTGGTCAACGAACTCGGTCGAGACATTGGTATGTACTATGTACACACGGAATTTTATCCAAATCGGTTCATAAATACGAGAGTTACAGTATGACAAAGATCATATATATATATATATCAATTTTGAACGGAGGGTGGTTTCGGGGTCTGGGAGTCATGATCGGTAAAAATATACCAAAATTTTTTGGAATCGTTTTCCTCCGAACGGCTCCAATAGGTAGCTTTTTGTAAAGAAAGCTACCTAAAAATCCTTTTCGCCATCAGGGTTGAAATAATTGGCGCATTAGCATACATTTTGGCATGATGTCCGTATAACGGAAAAATACCAAAAAACCTATTGGCGAGATTTGAGCCCGGCTAACATAAAAGTATTAAGAGTTCTTTGCGATCATGGCAACTTTTATGTAGTTTTTTTCGAAAAAATAACTTTGATTCTTTAATCAAAATGAAAACCTTTCTTATGAAAAGCGCAGGAACTGCTCATGATAGTCGCATGACTTAGGCTATTATAATAGAGATTGTTCTAAAAGAGTTCTAAAAACAGTGGAAAGAATAATATTTCTAACGACTACAAATTTACTTACACATGCATATTAAAAACAGAAAAAAAAAACTTTAAAATTACTATTAAATCAGCACGAGTTAAAAGCAGGAAAATATTGAAAATTATGCCTAGAAAATTGTATTTACATATGAATATTAAAATAGAAAGGAAACTTTAAAATAATAAATACATAATATGCGTTTAACCCTTTCAGGGACAAGGCACTTCTATTCGTAAAATGTTGAAATCAGTGAATGGCACCGGAATTTTCAAACAAATTTCGAAATACGAAAATGCTTTTGTTCACTTACTTAATAAAAGGAAATTTTTCATTCCAATATTCTGGCGCTAATTTGGCATTTAAGAATTTAAATTAAGTGGTCCAAAAATGAACTACCGTCCTTGAAGTGGTTAAAGTAGAAAATTGTAGTTATGGTAGTAAATTGTATTATGTCAATCGTTTTATAACGCTGTTAAAAAGTACCGGTCGGCAAAGACTCTGTTTACTTAATTCATTTTATTTAGCTTCTTTTCAAATGTTTAACTGATCTTCTTTAATCAAACACGAAAACAACCATTGAATGTCTTAACAGCAACTGGTTTGGCCTTAAATTTTCGCAATCAAAGGGAATTGAATGGAAACTCGTTTACTGGGAGATCGGTATTGGTTTTTTCATTTTAATTCAGTCTTCTCTAATCTTTTAAAAATCGATCAAATTAGCGTGATTTTAGATTCTGCGGTGTCTGAACGGGTAGGGGGTTGGCGAGCGTAGTTTTCAGGGGGCAGAGCCCCCTAGTAAAAATATAAAAACGTGGAAATTGGAGTGCGTAGCTTCCAAAGTCAGTGGGATCCCTAATGTTAGATTCGTTTGGTGTAACTTTCGTTAAAATATATAAAATCTTTCAACACTGATTTTAGTTTTATTCAAGATTACTCCCAGAGTCTCGTCGATACCGGGCAATAAAAATTAGTAAAATAAAAACAAGTTGTTCTGTCCACCATCTGCAGCGTCGCGTATACATGCGATTTCACGTAGATATTTGGTCGTTTGGTGCGTAATATAGCTTGTATTTTGCTCAAAATTTATTTGAGCGTACATTTATTTGCATCGTGTATACACGAAAAGAACATATAGCTTGCATAAACATACACTTAGATTATTCAGCTCTATTTTGACTTTAAAATGACACCAAATACATGCTATATGTTATACATTTCCTTATATAAATTCGTCATAAATATTTTAACATCGATATTTAATTCAATTTTGCTCTTTTCGTATCGAAAAGATATTCCCATACATTCCTTATTATTTCAAACTAAAGAAATTTAAAAAACGAAATTCCCGTTTAATGATCATGAAGATAATAAAAAAAAGTAAGGACTTTATTTATCCTAAGGAAACCAGTGATTTTGGATATTCAATTAAATCGTCTCTTTTAATAAACAACAAATATTATTAAGTTTCCATCTTTTACTTCCATTTCATTTAGAAAATCTCTAAGGAGGGGTTATTACGAAATTCTTAAATATTAAGAAAGTATATCATATTCAAATAAAAGAGGTTTATTTGAAATCCTTATTCATAGAATATGGCATTCATTATTTTGGATTGCAGCAAATATATTACTTCATAATTTTAAAGTTTTCATCATAATACTTTTCTTCAAAATAGCTAAGAGAAATTCAATCCCTTCAAGTAAGTTACCCACTGTAGCTTTAAATTAATCATTGAAAAGTAACATTCTGAAACATAAAATTGAAGGAAAAATAGTTAATTTTAAAACTGCAGGATTTATTTGCTAATAAATTTACTAAAGTTTGTTCCGCTGTAAAATATTAAAAAAAATGGTTATTTGAGAAATTGCAGGATTATTTCGAAAGTTTACATTATAAAATATTAGGACTTAAAAGTAAGAAATTGCAAACATTCTTAAAATTATGAACAATAAATTTTAGAAGTTAAAATAACAATTTGTAGGAAGAGAGTATTTCATATCCATAACTTTATATTAATTAGCTCTTATACAGTAAAAAATCTGGACCGATTCCATACGATTTTTCAAAAGCTTTACAGAATACTATGCGTTGAATTAAAACTACTACTATAAACATACAATCGCTAAATAAAAACTTAGATTCAAATTTTACAAAGTTTAAATGGTTCCGATTATGTAAATAGCCTTATATTCTAAAGAATAGGTCATTTAAATTCATAAATCTCAATCTTTTTTTTTCCGAAATTAAAATGCAATTTTCAATGAATTTGTACTCCACTGTGCTAAAATTAAGATCTTTTAATGAAAACAAATAATGAAAAATTCACATAACTGTGCTGAAAATCAATTTAAGTATAGATATTCGACAATTGTTCCTTAAAAATACATACAATAATAATTGTTTCTGTTGTTATCAAATTCGTAACACTATTTTTTTTTTTTTTTTTTTTTTTTTTTTTTTTTTACATTTTAAGAAAAAATGCTTCACTAAATTAAGTCATTTTCAATATTTTAAAAACAAAAATAAGATGAGCGTGAACATTTAAAATATTTAATTGAATAAAAAAAGAAAACATTTGTGTAAATTCCAAAAACTTTGACAGTAAGGTAGGAATAATCATTTGAAGTTTTCCGTGATTTTTTTCGAAAATCGGTAACCTTGCTTAAGGGTGTTCTCAAATCCAAATGGGCAACTTCCTGACATAAGTTTTAATTTATTTTTGTTCGAAAATTCATGAAACTAGCTAGTGTTGTTCAGAAACCAGGTCATCGAGTTGTTTTTTTTTCCATTTTTTGCAAACGCAATATATCTTTGAGAAAATAACGTCAAAGTGGACCTTTTGAACCAAATTTCCGCGCGAAAGTAGAAAAATCACTCAACAGTGGGCGAAAAACGGGTTTGTCACGTGATCGATATCGCTTATAACTCAGTGGGTAGTTGATTGATCAAAAAATGGAGAAAAAAAAGTTCAATTCCAAATCGCTTCCATGGTCAGGATTTCAAATTTTATATCAGTCCGTTAAAAAAGGAATTTGTAAATGTGTCAGAGCGTTTTGCGCTTGTTCAGCGGAGCAGTTAACAACAGCCTTAAATACGGGCTATTTTCCCTAAGAAAGAGTTCCACAGAGGCCATATCCCACCCTTGCTGAATATATCCCACGAGCAGATAATTGGATGGAATAAACATCAGAAGCTCCAAAAATTTAAAGCCCGTTTCTACTATCTTTTTTGAAAACGTATACAGGAGAAATTTTTTTTATATAATGATATACTACTTATCACACGCACAAGACTACTAACAAAGCTAAAAAATATTCACATATTTTTTTCTAATGACTTTTCCAACCTGAAAAACTATGTTGCCTTCTTCAGCTATTGTTGCTGTCCAGTATCACGATTTCAACTTACCCAGGCGGCACCACTATGCCTCAAACTGTACAAGAGCTGGTATTCGGAGCTGCTTCCATGCATCGAATGTACTAACATGAACCTCATTGACCAATATCGCGGAGAATGTCTGTTTTCCAGCAATGAGGAATCCATATTCAGTATGGGTAACATGGATTCAGTATGGTAACCATGTACAGTAGGGTGGAACTAAAACACGAAGTTTCAAATTTTATATTCTAATAGTGATTAATTTTTTATTTTTTAGCTCCATAAAACGAAAATATTTTTCTTTTAATTTTAAAATGATATTTTCCGGTTCCTCAAAGCACCTGATTTTCCCTAAAAAAAACGAAAAAAAGTCAATAATTGCATGAAAAGTTTTTTAAGCTTATTGTTAAATTTATATTTTTCAAAATTAAATTAATTAAGTGTTAATGTCCTGTAATAAAGAGAATAATTTATTTTGCGCCATAGAAAATTTAACCCAACATTATTTGACTTTTGTAGAAGTAGTGACTTTTGTAGACTTTTGTCGTGGGCGCCGGTTTTCATTGTCTCTGATTTATATGGCTGCGACACATAACAAGTTAGTGCGATTTAGCATGTGTTAACAGTTTCTTTAATTATTTTTCAATAAACAGTCGGTGTCAAAAGTGACAAAATCTGTTAACGTATCTAAATCTAGATAATTGTTGAAGTGCCATGTATTTCGTGAACCAAAACAATTAACATTAGACTGTCATCTTTGACGAACATATGAAGATGTTATGAAACATTATTTTTGGGTTCAATTTTACTTAAAATCTGACAGCTGGAATCTGGTACACACTATTAATAAAATATCTAAAGCTGTTGATGATACAATTAAAAGTGTACAGCTGAAACCTTCAATTCCAAAGGTTTCTTATACACAAATCATAAAAAATGATTCGAGACTAGCGCAAGAAATGTCAAAATTTGAAGAAAAATATTAAGTTCAGAAAGAATAATCCCACATCCAATATACAATTGCAAAATGTTAGGTAATCCTGCAAAAAACATTTCTTTGTGTAAAAGCACTAAATATTATCGTGTATCAGAACAAGAACGTCACTTACTCAAAGACCAAAGAGAGATGGGGTGATGGCAATAGGATCAATAGATATAAAAACTACAAAAAAAAAAAAAAATAAAAGTGTAGCAAGACTGGAAAAGGAAATATCAAAGAAAAAAGTTATTAAGTTAAATAATGCTATAAAAAGTGATTAAAGAATAACTTTATTAAGACTTACGATCGTTTCATCGCACAATCGGCGGCATTTTCAAAATCAATCATAATAGAAAATATTTTCACATAACTTAAAAACAATAATATAGTAAACAATGTCACGAGGCATGAAGCATAATGAAAACATTGCAACCATAAAATAAAATAAAAATTAAATTAGCTATTTGCGAGCGTGGATTAATTTTCACATAATTTAAAAACAACATGGTAAACAATGTCACGAGACATCAAGCATACTGAAAAACATTGCAAAACATAAAATAAAATAAAATTAACTTGGCTATTTGCGAGTGTGGATTAATTTTTACTATTGTTTCTACAATTACTTAGTATCTCTTTCCAAATTCTATGTAAATCAAGGGACACAGAATCATTGCAAATATTCTCGTTGCGTAAAAATATTTCTATTGATTCTCGGACTATGGATGGTAAATAAAATCTTGATGGATAAATTAACTTGCTATTTTTTAATTCAATCTGTAAAGGTTCTTCGCTGCATAATCTGGCCAAAGCTATGGTTCTTCTATTGTATTTGATGTCTGCTATATGTTCTTTGATTCTAGTTTTAAGTTTTCTGCTTGTCATACCTATATAAAACTGCTTTGTTCCATCTCCTTTGGTGAAAGGTATTTCGTATACTCCTGCTAATTGGTTGGACTCAATTTGATCTATTTTCTTGCATACTATATTTTTTATTTTCATGGATGGTTTTGCGACTAGGAAGATATTGAATTTATTGCGTTTATATTTTAAATGTTCGATGAAACCAGGAAAATATTGTAAAGTGGATAACATGGAATTTTGTGGTTTGAAATTTCTTTTCTTTTTGTTCTTCAAGCTCTTAATTAATTTTTCTATGGTGCTTTCTTTGTACCCATTGTTTCTTGCAATATCATATGTTTTATTTATTTCGTTATTTAAATGTTCAGGGGTACAAACTGTGAAAGCTCTCTGAATAGAATGTCTAAATGCAGAAACTTTGTATGAAAAAGGTTCTTGCGCATTATTAGGGATAATGGATTAAATGGAAAAAAGTTATTTTAAAACAAAAAATTGATGTTTTGATTGAATGATCGTCAAGTGAAAAAAATAGTTCGGAAGGAAATAGTTCATTTGGTTGTTTTACTAAACCTAAATTAGATAATCAACAAGGTGAAAGAACCGGAGTATTAGACAGAACTGCAAATATTATTGCAAATGGCACCTTATATGGGTACCAGATATGGGTATTTCTGATGATAACAAAGAAAAGGTAACAGAAAGCAGGACTTGAAGATGACAAAGAAAAAAGAAAAGGAAGAATTTGAAAGAACAGGAAAGACGAAATGGGTTAATTTTAGAAGGTTAGTATATTGATGGCAGAAAGGATAACACTATGATAACTGAAGCAGAAAAAAAGAATATAACTAAGAATAATTAAATATGAACACCTGGTCTTAGTTCAAAAACCAGGATAAAAGTATATTGGTCATATTTCATTGACATCTTCTTCTTATATTAATATAGCCACTACAATTTTGGTGTATTTTCAAAATAACAATACAGACATTTCAAGTTTGAAAGTTATTGGGTGAATCAGAAACGCCTTTAATGCATCCTGCATTAAAAACGGATTTGATTACTACATGCAAATGAACTTTTTTCTTAGATACAGATACTCATTCCAACATCTTGCTGGAAAAACTATGGGTACAAAAGGATTTTCTGGACCAGTAGGAAAGAGACTTGAAAAAATGCGAACATATTGAAATTATAGACTATAAAAACATGGATCCTATCTTGACGGGCTGATCGGATGAAGAACTTTAAAAAAGTATACCTGAATTTTAGATTTTCCTTGTCAAACTCAAACAGTGGAAACGTGTGTCAAAATTGTCCCGCGAGCTGCGTCAACCATCTATTTATATAAAGTTCAAGTCTCTGTGTGTCCCTCACAATTCCGGTAGGACCGCCTCATTGAAATGAGTAATTGTTGAAAAATACTAATGCAGGGTTGCCACAGTAGCGCCAAATGTTAGTCAACTTGGTGATAGCTGGCTAATATGGCGAATTTTATCCCATTTAAACCCATTAATCTTTCATAAAAACACCGAAATTTTATTTAAACCCCGCTCTTTTAAGATATTTTTTCAAAATCTATGAGTGAGAATTTAAAGTACATCTTTACATCTTCCTCCCGATGCTACTAATAAATTAACCGCCAATAGACGACGCTGTACTGTGTGAGCTCCTAACTGAGTGATTTTAATGTGCTTTAGGTACCTTTCCAGTATAGGTGCCTTGGCGAAAAGGGAAATTTGGCATCATATTTTCCGGGAACCTATCCATTGTTTCATTTTATATACAGACGCATTTTCTTTTCGGTATTTATACGATTTATTTAACATAAAAGAGCCGTTTCTCTAATTTTATACAGAAACAGATGTAATTTGTACATAAAGACATCAATAATATACATATAAAATAAACATATAAAACAAACAAAAACGCTCATCAAGTTTGTTTTCATAGCTGTTTATATGATTTGACAACAAATCTCGATATTTTTCCGTTATACGGACACCATGCAAAAATGTATACTAATGCGCCAATTATTTTAAAATGCTAAAAGATATTTGTAATTTTATGCCAGCAGTTTAATATGAGTTTTATTTTATTGCTTTATTTTATAGCAGTTATTTGTTCACTTATTTTAAGTATATATTCGTGTTTTAATGAAACAGTTCATAAAAGTCTGGAATTTTCAAATGTTATATTTTCTAAATGCTCACTTTAGTATCGACAATGTTTTTTCTGTACTTCTTAGTTATCCCGTTGACCAAATTACTGTCGCCAAATTGTAAGATTAAATGCCAATAATGATTGCCATTAATTAATTAATTGTAAGATTAAATGCCAATAATGGTTGCCATTAATTAATTAATTGTAAGATTAAATGCCAATAATGGCCAATAAAACCATTAATTTGACGTTTTATTTGTATTTTTATTAATGTTTTATTAATTTATTTGTTCTTTCGTTATTTAAAATAAAAATTATGTCAATGTGTATAATTTGGCGAAATTGGTCGACGGGATAACTAAGAAGTACCGTTTTTTCTTTTATTTTTCAAATGCTTCAAGTCACGTCATTTTCATTTTGAGCCAACTATTACGCTTGGCGACAATGGTATCCGTATAACGGAAAAGTATCCAAATATCACTTTCTGATGCCCAAATTACACCAAGCTTAAAAAAAAAAAAACGCCAAAGCCCCTACAGGGGAAAACTACCAGACTGTCTATTATTTTGCGCTATCCGTGTTATAGTTTGTACTATATGCAAGGGAGGTGGAGCGAAGAGTTTAAACATTAAATATTAAAGTTTCGGTACAGATGTCATATACGCCCCATATTGGCGCGATTTTTTTCTGACGCCAATGTCATATACACGACGGGTACTTAACTGGCGCCAAAGTGTCGTTATTTTGCTTGATATGGTAACCTGGATGTTGTTGTTTATGCTGTTGATGTTTTCGCTAAATTGGCGTCGGAAAAAAAACGCGCCAATATAGGGCGATTTTTTTCCGTATGTGACAACTGTGCCAAAGTTTCTATAAATCAGTATAAGACTAAAAAATTAAGAATAAAATAAATGCAAAATAAGACTAAAGAAGAAAGAAAAATCATGCGTTAAGCATTGAATATGAAACACTTTCCAACACATCCTGAATGCTTTAACAAAACTTCGTTATTTTGGGGAAATAAGGTAAATAAGATAAGTAAGTAAACATTTTAGAAGACGCATAAAAAATTAAAAATAATTGATTTCAGCAGTTACCGTCCATAGCCAATAGTGTCGTTATTACATGCCACTATTTAGCTAAAATTTAATTTAAACTACTCTTAAAACTACTGAAATCACATTTCCAGATATTATCATCCATAGACGGTTATGTATCCAATTCTTTGCGTGACCCTATATATCATTTTATCTATATTCTACAAACATTTCTTAGTAAACTAAATGCAGTTCAGCGTAAAAATGCATAACTTCTTTAAAAACCACCTTTAAGCAATTTACTCTCATACTCAGTAGCCCTTACGAATTCTTTGTGTTGCCCTATATATGAACTGTAGCATTTATACACACAGTATAGTATGCATAAATGTAGTGAAACATAAAAGCGCATATCATAATAAAAAATGCAGTACTTCTTGGTTATCCCGTCGACCAAATTAATGTGGCCAAATTGTAAGATTAAATGCCAATAATGTTTGCCATTAATTAATTAATTGTAAGATTAAATGTCAATAATGGCCAATAAAATCATTAATTCAACGTTTTATTTGTATTTTTTGTAATGTTTTACTAATTTATTTGTTCTTTCGTTTTTTAAAATAAAAATTATGTCAGTGTGTATAATTTGGCGAGTGATTTGACGATTTATATAATTTGGCGAAATTGGTCTACGGGATAACTAAGAAGTACCAAAATGCATTTCTAGCAATCATTGCTTATGTACAATACTTCGGAGAAAAGTTTCTTGGCGAGAAAAAACTTTGCCAACGTATTTTCTGACAACCTATTTACTGCTTTATACTCACAAGCATTTTTTCCATATGCATGCAATTTATTTAATATAAAAAAACTATTTACCCATTTTTATAAAGAAACAGAAGCAATTTTTGCACAGATGTCATATACGCATCGGGGTTGGTGTGATTTTTCGCTGACACCAATTTGGCAGAAATCTCGCTTTCGAATACCAGTTACTTATATATTTTTAAATTATTTGCTACCATTTTGAAAAGGAAATAATTATAAATAATTATAAATAAATAAATGTTTGAATAATAACTATAGAACAGTTTATATAACTAAAAACAGAAAATAAAAGTAAATAAATAGTTTATTAATAAATAAAAAACAATAGCCGGGTTACCATAGCAGGCAAAATAACACCATTTTGGCGCCAGTTAGGTACCCGGTTCATATTTGAAATCTGTGCCGTAATTTGTATATAAAAAAATATTATATACATTTAGAAACGATTTTTTTATGCATATGAGTGCATATATAAACAAAAATAAAAGTTCATTAGATTTGTTTTCACAGCTGTTTATATATTTTGGCAACATATCTCACTTTCTGATGCCCGAATTGCGCCAAGCTTTTTTAAAAAATGCGCTATAGTGGAAAAGTACCTAAATAAATAATTAACAGAAATAACCAATTATACAAACTATTTCGAGATCAAAGCATTGTTTTTAATTTCGATTAAAAAATATATATATCCTTGGATAAATTCAATTGAAATTAGGTTCACAGCTTAATTTATTTATTTATTGAACTACAAACATACGACTTGTGTGCTTGACATGAGAGCCCGCTTATATGTCGGAGACACGATAGCACACGGAAACACAAGGATTACAACACAAGAGAAATACACCCTGGGAGTTCCACACAAAGAGCGTGTGCAATGGAACCAGCGGGAATCGAACCCACAATGTCTTACGCTTGCAAGGGATTACCAGACCGGTGCTTTGACCGTTCAGCCACAGAGATCCCCACAGCTTAATATCTCATTCCCTAAACCTAAACAAACACAAGTGATTCTTTCATCGTGAATCATAAAAAAAAATATTAAGTCATTGAGGTAATCATTCACAAAGTAAGTTCTCCAACAATCAATGGACAATATTCTAATGACGTCATAGTAGGTATAATGGTGGCGGTATCGTTTGTTTATGGTTTGAAATAACAAAGATTTAATTTTGAAATGTGTCTTAGTTACATTATTTTATTGTCATATTTATGAGCTCAGAACAAAAGCATAATTTTTCTTTATTTAGTTATTAAATACGAAAAAAAATTATAAATGCATGATTTGAAAAATTTAAATAATTTTCTTCCTTTATAGTAAAAATTAACATCGGGAAGTAACAGCGAGTTTAAGTTAAATAAGTTTAACTGTTTAATTCTGTTGTAATATTCAAAATAACTGTATTTATTAGATTTCAGTAAACAACATCCGGGCTAGATTAAACTTTGAAGTTAGAGGAATTACAATGTCATTTCAGGACCTTTCTTTTGGAGAAGCTTTTCTAAATTCCACATATACATGGAAACTCTTCTGTGTTAGAAATATTATTCTTAGGACTGACATAACATGAGAACGGCCTGCAATTTTACACAAGTTTTTGAAAACTATTTTATACCAGAAATTTTACTAAAAACTTTTTTGTTTTGCTTACTTTTGCTTGCTTTTGCTTTGTTGCTTACTTTTTTGTTATAGCGGCCCACACTATTAGGATTATGACAAATTGCAGCCAATTTCGCCAACGTCGTAACCAAGATCATGAAGCACACACATATAATACCATATAATACAATTTCATGAAATCGTATACGATAATTTAATAGTTTTTACCTTACTTCAAATGTGTAATTTATTTATTTTTGAGGCTTAACAATCTAAATTGTCCAATATATGGATTTAAAAAAATGTAAACAAAGATTGAACAGACATGACCGCAGAAAGCCTCAAATCTGCATAACACGTGGAACCAAACTGTGCAGATTAGTGGTCTTCTACTGTACACAGTTTTTCATAAATGTGTTTCGTTCTTAAAATGTGTTATTTTCATCTATCACTGCGGAACAAGCGAGAAAACTCATATTCTTGCACATGAGTTGTATATATCTTTAAATCTAAATTTCCGTCATTTTTGACGGGCTACCTTTCTAGTCTTTAAATATTAAGCAAAAGATGGCTTAATCTTGGGAAAGTTGAATTCCCGCAATGTAATGACAAAGTTTGCCTAAAAAGACAGTAGGTTGAATATCCAATTGAATTAATCCATAACAAAGGGAGGTAAGGAGGGTGGAAGTCGATATTTGACCACCTCCTCGTGGTGACTTCTGGATAGTATTTGCTAAATAAAAGTATATATGAGTTAACAGTTACGTTGTTTACTTTAAGTTACTTTATACTGAAATTTCAAAATTTTGACCTCCTTGAGGAACCGGAAAACAACTTAATTAAAAAAAACCTTTTCAGCCAAAAGTTTAGACATCCAAAAAGGAAAAAAGTTTTCACTATTACACATTAAAGCAAAAAAGTTTTTTTTTTTTACCCTATACTTAAGTTCCACATTAACTGTACAGTCGTGGAAAAAAAATCAAACACCCCCTACTAATTCCTCAAAAAATTATCATAGAAGAAATTACTGGTACCGAACGATTGTAAATAAAGTCTTCTTTTAAATGATGTATATAAAATTCGGTTAGAGCGCCATCTACATATTAAAACGAACACAAACTTCATTTTTTTTTTCAATGCCAATACACAATTTTAACGAGATATTTCAAATCTTCGGTTCATACTACGTCTAGCTGCCAAATTTCAAATCATTTGAATGATAAGATTTTGAATTATAAATATTCAAAATTTTGTGTTACTAATGTTGAATTACATTTTCATATTTTTATTAATATCTACTGAAATCATACTCCTAATGTGCTATTTTTTTGTGTAGCAATAATAGTAAAATACCCAAACATAAATACTTCGAATCTGCGATTTTTATAATTTTATGATATGAATTACGAAATTAATATTCGAAAAAAAAATATGAATTGCAACCTAGAATTGTTTTGATGGATTTAGATTTATTAAGTCCAGCTTTATGGAAATCCAAAATTTCGCATTTTTCTTTCAAGTAGTATTCAAATTATGCTTAAAAAACGGCAAAATGATGGTTTAATATATAATAGTAAATGATGGTCTATGATAGAAGAGACTAGATATTTTGAAATTTCTTATGTTGTCCTGTAATCTAGCAGTCTTTAATGACTGCTTGAGTGACGCTTAAGATACCTTGATCAAGAAGGAGCTTTCTCGGTCAACAATCGAGTACCAAACTTCATGTTGGATACAATACCTAAAAATACGCTAGTTTTAAAAATTTTCACTGAAACGTATCCTACGAACTACATAAAAATTAGATTTTAGGTTAATTAAAAGGTGTACTGTTCATTTATGCTGTCAGAAAAGTGTACTGCTATTGAAGAAAGCAAAGTTATGGTTCATTTTAAGATGCAGACGCCCCCTTAAGCAAATTTTTTATACATCATTTAAAAGTAGACCTTATTACCAATCATGTGGTACCAGTAACTTTCGTCTACGATAATTTTTTGCAGAGTTAGTAAGGGGTGTTTAATTTTTTCCATGATAGTACACATTTTATTTATTTTTTCTGCATTATTTGAATCCGCCTCTCTCCGTGTCGTCCCCCCCCCCCCCAGGCATTTTGTTTAATATTTCTCTTGTGCCCCTTTTCAAGTTTTTCGGCAGGTTCAACTTCTTCTGCACTTTGTACTATTTCCTTAATAAAAGAAACCAGTATGGACATTATGCACTACAGACATGGTTTCCTCGTCTGAGCAGTCCTGTCCTTTTCAGACTATAAAAAAAAATTATATACTTATTCATCTCTTGCCAAGTGTGCCAATAATAAAAGAGAAAGTATTAAACGCGCTATATTTCATGAAATTATTTAAATAGAGGAATTCGCTATAAATATTTTAACATCGATCGATATTTCACTCCTGCTAATTATGCAATTAACATTTCTTAAAAATCTCAAATATTTAAGGCTACTGAGTCAGTTCATGTTTAATTATTCATACAGATAGTAAAAACAGATGGGCAGAACTTACTATACTCTCGAAAAAAAGAAAACAAGCGATTGCATATTCGAAACAACAATCTGTTTTAATAAACATACAACAATAAATTTAAATTTTTGACTCAAATTTCCTACAGGAAAGAATCAAAGAGGATTTATTGGACTTTCTGGCAATATTGAGATTATTTTTCTCATTGAAATCAAAGAGATTTATTTAACTGCTTCACTAATGTAAAATGCGCTTACATTATTTTAAATTTTCACCGAAAAATATTTCTATTCTTAATAGTAATGCGTATTAGTTTTCTTAAAACTAGATGAGAGAAATTGAAAATTTGACATAAGTTTCTCCGATATCAGTTTTCAAATAATGTTGGAAAGGTTGTAAACGAAACTTTTTTTTTTTATTTGTGCGCATTCTAATTAAAATGTATAGTGGTCAGAGAACATTGAAATGTTCGATATTAGTAATTTAATAGTATATTCCTTATGTAAATGTACAAAATATCTAAAATCAATTATCTCTTTTGATTAATAATTTATAATCGATGTGTGCATATGTGTAAAGCAAACTAACGTTAGAGATAAGGAATACAGATAACCAGCCGGTACTTCTTATATGATGAAAAAAAAATACATCTTAAATCTGTATTCATAAAAGTAATGTACACAAGTATTTCCTTGGCGCATTACAAGATTTTGGAACGATAATCATTCCCTAAAAATTTCGAACACAGTTGCCAATACTATCTCCGATGTGTTAGATGATAAATAGTTGACTCTTTGTGGTTCCATGCGTCTGATAGGGAAGGGAGTACACAGTGAGACATGGTACACAGTGAGACAGCAGCCACTTTGACATATAGTTGAAACTTTTTCTTCAAGCTGGCACACACACATGACGACCTCATCTTATGAAACACGTGGATGTAGTTTCGGCACTTTATTTACTCGCCCGACAAAATAGTAAATAATTCCTTATTTTATAGTGGTTAAAGTTATATAAACGTCTATTTTAGAGTTTATTTCCTTCAATATGACATATATTTGCTTAACCAAATCTAGCTATATCTAATAATAGACCATTCAGGCAAAACGACATAAACTTTTTAAAGCGGTGAAATTGATGTAACAGATGTGGCATCCATTTTGTTAAAACATAACGGACGTACACGGTGAGACACACAGTTGTGGTACACAGTGATACGTGTCATATTGTGTACCTACTATGTGATTCGTATGTTAAGAAAGTTATTTATTAATAAAAGAGTTTTTTCTCTCTCTATCTCTTTCTCTCTCTGTGTGTGGGCGTGCGACGGCTAGGGAAATTTACTAAACGTAAGAGGCTGAAAATTTGCATGAAGGTGGCACAAGGTCTGCCATTGTCCACCCGAGGCTCATATTTTTAATATTTTGAAAATCTAGAAATATTAATTAGAAATCATAAACTGCAGAAAATTATTGATAGAGTTTAAAAATGTATGATTTATGAAAACATATACATTGTCTCACTGTGTACTACTTGTGGTAGACAGTGAGGCAATTTTTGATACTCCGTTATGCTGTTTCTGTGCTTTTATAAATAAATTTTTTAAAACCATTTATACATTAATATGTAGCGCATTTGTGTAGCTTAAGGATGTAGCAAAAATATTTTCAAAAGAAAAAAAATCGTCGCCATTTGTTAAGTAATAATAAATTTCGTCTCACTGTGTACTACCCTCCCCTATTCATAAAGTATTGAACACAAATTATTTATAACAACAGATTATTTTACAGGTAGATTTAGTTAGAAGCACTATCTATTACATTCTCCCCTATATCGGAATTTCTGAAAACTGTTTGCAGTTCTACGCAGATCATGACCTCCAGAACCCAAAACCACCGACCACTTCAGAATTTTATATATATGGGAACGTCCACTGCAGAAGAAAATTTTTGCTGAAGAATTATTTTAAATGCAAATATAAGTGTGATACATCAATTTGAAACTAAAGAGTTGCAGTATATGAATCTGTATGTTTTAATTTCTTAAGAAGAATTCTACTCAGAAACTGGGCTGGAAACTGACAGTATTAAAATTCATTTACAGTTCAGCATAAAAAAAACTTATTGAGCTTCATAGTTTTTTACTTCTGTTCATTAAATTAAATTATTATGAATTGAAAATAACAAGATAATATTATATCTCTTAGATCTACATAGTTAAAAGGTTTCATCTAAGATATTAAACAGAATTTTAGCTTTATTTATTAGTTGATAATTAAATGTCACAAGAGTAGCAGAAAACATCATAAACTTTTAAGTTTATAAAAATTACTTACAAATTTTACACAAAACTCCTAACTCTCTGATTTCGAGATTTAAGAAAGATTTTACATTAAATATTTTGTTTATGCTATGCATGGAATAGGCTCTGGGGTATTGTCACAAGAGTAACGCATAATACTTTTGTCCATAGTTTGATATAAAACTGCATTACGGCCAAAACAAACAGAATGCTTAAAGTTTAGTTGTTTTCTCCGTTATTAGAACAGTTCTTCAAATAGTTTTAACCATAATTAAGGTTATTTTGTAAATTTTAAGGGAGTTAAATTATTTTGATTAGTGTTTTTTTAATGGATAAATTTATTTTTGAACAATTTTTGTTATAACTTAAGATTATAGGATAATAATGAAAAGTAATTAAAGATAGATTAAAACAACTCAACTCGTGTCATTTGTGTGTTCTTTCTTTTGGTTGGAAGAGCATGGTCTTTGATAAGATATTTTATAGGCTTTGTAAAGCTTCGTTTACTAAATTTTGCTGTATGACCTAGAGATATTCTTATAGTAAATCTTATGTAAAGGATTATGATAGTATATTTCAAAGGAAAGATTTTAATATTGCTTCTTATATATGACATTGTTTTAAAGTGGAAGAAAAATTCTGCTAAGCGCCAAAAATTGTAGTGAAAAAAATAAGAATGAAATTGAATATGTTGATGTGAGAAAGAAACAAAACAAAATGTATTATGATAAAATGAAGAAAGTCTTAGGGTCAGCAAAAGCTTCAGCAAGAGAATGAAAATATTGAAAAAAGGAAAAAGTAGAGAACTAGCTAACGTCAGATTCTGTAACAAAAAAATCCAACTGCACAGCTTTGGGGAATTTTATGTCGATGAAGATTTAACCCTTAAATGCTGAGTGTTGCTTTTCGGCAACATACCCAATTTAGGCTCTAAAATACCATTAGAATAATAATGAAGCTATAATGCCTAACGTTGCCAATAAAATACATTCTGAAAATATTAAATCGATTTTCAACATGTAGATGGCAGCACTTGTGCTGTTTAAGAATAAAGATAGATTTATTTTTTCAATTGTTGCTACTTGTTCTTTTTGTTTTGTTTGGAAGCTTGCGAAATACCCTGTTTTGTTCTGCACTGAGCAAGTAAAATTTATTTCTTATTATAGTTCCTAAAATTCTTGTGTGTTTAATATTATAGAATTTTATCAAGGAAAACTATTTTTCCAATTAAAGACCAGTATTGCCAGTAACCAACTGTTTTTTAGCCGTAAGCCCTACTTAAAACAAAATGATTTTTTTAAGTGTTTTCCCCATGATTTATTTAAAAAACTGAAAGCTGAAAAACATTATTACAGTGATTTTTGAAAAATCGGCATTTAAGGGTTAAGAAGAGGTCATTCTTCAGCTAAATCTGCATTAGTTAGGTGTGACAAAGGTCACACAATTCCATCAATCCTAGGTGACGTTTACTAAGAGAATAAGTTTGTTGTTTAAAGAATCTTTTCTAAATTGAAAAATTGGAAATTCCTTTGCACCTTTAAAGCCTAGTTTCATAAAACAATAGAAAATTATAACTCAGTATATCTGCATTTGTGGGGTTGTCACGAAAACATTCAAGCAATTCATAATGAAGTGACTGGTGTGTTTTCTGCATTAAACATTCCTGTGAAAATGTAATGGCTTCGTCTGCTGAGATACATCATAATTAGAACGAATGAATTCAGATATTCTAATTTCTGAAGATAACATCGAACAATTATTTGAAAAAGAAGTCCATAACACAGAACTTCTTATAAGCTATTGTAAATAGCAAAACATAGATAAACGTTTCGCTATTGACAAAATTTTTATCAACATTTTATGAAAACTGTTACTTTCTCAAAACGTTGATAAATGTTTTGAAAAAGTAACAGTTGAAAGAACCATTTCTGATTGGTTACAAAATTTTCGATAGCAACTAAATCCATTTCTGCGGCACACATTCCTTCAAACCTGTACACAGGATTATTTTGATAATGCCAAAAAGATAACCATGTCTCAAAGAATCGTTATGCCGTGGAGTTTTTGGAAACTGTACATCTTTATGCCAAGCCGAAATTTTGGTACGAAATACTGCATACTGATCAAATGCACAAACGACTGTATTTTCAGCCATTATTTAGTATGATCCAAAAATAGTAAAATCATATGCTATTATTTCAGAGAATGTAACACATACTCAATTTTCTATAAATTCTCTCTCATGTAAAATTTCAACATAGCATTTTTAAGGGAATGCATTTTCCTAAAGTGTATCTGTTTTGATTTTTTATATGATGGTTGTGCTTTCAATTTTAAACAAAAATATAACTATGGAAATACGCCTGCAATGAATCAGACTCCTTTCACAATTGACTTAATTGGGAATATTTTTTTTTTTCAAATGCTCCTGGTATAGATGCTGTAAATTCATTTTGTGCGTTGTATGATGATATATGTGGAATGAAGTGCGTGCTAAAAAAGCAATTTTTAGGAATACTGCTTATTTTGTCAAAATTGTTCATGAAAAAAACAAAAGAAAGCATACTCCATATATCAGATGTAGAAGTAAAACAATAATGTTTCGTTGCTTTGCGAAAAAATATTAACAAAGAAGGGCATTCGACAAATACAATTTATTAAAGCCATGAAAAGTGACACTATCTACTAGAAACCATACACTAACATAATTCGTACAAAGAATTTGTGTTTCATTAAGTAAATAATGATACAGGAGAAATTTCCAGTGATATTATTGATAATGAAGACTTGATTCTGTTCAGTAGCAGAAACTGAGAAGTTGCTATGTGATTATACTGAGTGATTCTAATGTATGATGATTTAAATATTCGTGGTTTTACTATTGAAGTGATAAACGAAAATTATCAAATAAAGTGCTAAGAGCTATTAAAGGCATAAGGAATTCTCAAGTTTGAACCTATTGATATAACCTGAATATTTGTCAAAAAATAATCAAAGTGTGACTGACATTAATGCTCTTAGATTGATAAACTCTCGAGGATTTTACAAACTCTGGTTAATTTTAGAAATTTTAGAAATTTTTATGTTATTTTAAAATATAACCATCATTAAATTTTTTTTCTATGGGAAAGTAATTTTTTATAAACTTATTTTAATTATTATGTTTAGTATTTAAAATGAATTTTTGGGAGAGTTCCTTTATGGCAAAATGTCACAAGAGTGACACTTTGCATTTTGCAAAATCAAATGTAACTAATTCCTGTATTATCAGACGAGTTCAATGATTAATACTTTTCAGAAATATATAATTACTCTGCTATATTCTGTAAGTTTTATTTCTATAGTCTCGTATAATTCAAAGAATTGCTGCGTCAAACATAGTTTTTGAAAATTTTATTTTTTTGTGGCCACATGAGTAACAAAATTTTCATTCATTATCTAGGCTAGTAAAATGCTTTTTGCTACAAATTGCATATGGTTTATGAGAGTAGAGCACATGAATATTTAAGTGGTTGCATCAAATTTATTCTAAGTATATTTTGTAATGAAAGAATTGGAAATATTTATGGAAATTTGCTCTGACAGTCACAAGAGTAATAATGAACGTCCCCATATATCACTTTTTTATGGGCACGATAACTCTTCCACACTGCTACAAGGGATACATCAAAGAATATCTATCTACACATCAAACGATAAAAAATCTCGATAGAGTTCGTTAATGGGCAAAATCGGAACAAGGTGATAGAAATGGGGAGTGTTTTTGTGAAAACAGATAAAACACCATAACTTCTTAAATATAATACATATCGAATCAGTTTGAAAAGTTATTACTTCTAGGTGAAGATCCAAAAATTTAAGTATGACAGATTTTTGATAACATTAAAAATACCCTCAAGGGGCGAAAGTAACAGACTTTTAAGATGAAAAAAATCACATCTTCGTCAATCCTCAAGATATCAAATCCAATTAATTTTATTACAAATCTTCTTACAATTATCTACAACTTTTATATTTACAACTTTTCCATATGACCAAGTCTTACAAACCCCCTCCCCCCCCCCAAAAAAAAAAAAAAACTTTTGTTACAGAAAAATGAAATTAAACCTCATCAAAAGCGGCCAGATAAATTTGTTAATCTGTGTTTATCGCTAATCTTGACTTAGTTTTTGTTGTTGAAATTATTAATTAACTTCAAAATCTACCTGTGCCTGCAGGCCGAGCCGGAAAGGATTTTTTAAGTTTCTATAGAAGATAAGTAGTGAATGTCAATCTGTTTTAATAAACATCTCTATATATAATACGCTAACGTACGTTGCGGCGAAAATCTTTTATTTCTCTTTTGCCGATGTTAATGAGTACTTTGTTTTAATATGAGTAAGTAAAAAAAGAAAGTGAATATCACGTCCATATTTTTTTTTTTTTGAAAATAAAATGAATATGATGTTATGTTGGATATATAACGGATATTTTTTAAGTAATCGACAATAATACAAGTATGAATATGAGTCAGTACAGAAAACAGATAAGTATAACGCCGTTAAAAGAACAACAACAAAAAAATGAATATAAAGTCATGCAGGAAGTATAACCGACATTTTCGAATATTTGAAAATAACACAAGGAGTGTGAATACGAGTAAGTACAAAAAATTAGAAGAATATGGAGTCGTATTTGAAATAAAAGATTTTTAAATATTATAAATACAAAGAACATCAGTAGAAGTAAGTGCAGAAATCAGGTAAATATGGAGTCATATTTTAAAAGAATATATGAGGACATGAGTTTCAAATTTCGCCTTATCTAAAAAAAAAAAAAAAAAATTCGCCTTATCTTAAAAGAAAAAAAAAAAAAAAAAAAAAAAAAAAAAAAAAAAAAAAAAAATTTCCTGTCAAACTATTTCGTTTTTCAACCTGCACCGCAAAAATACTACAATATAAAAAATAAACTAATTTTATCCTGTGTTTATGGCATTATGGCAGAGTAAAATCTTGGTTTACAATACAGGGTGATTCAAAAAAGATGGGAACAATTTTAAGAGGTGATAGTACACACGCAAACAAACATTTTGTATCAAAGAATGCATGGTCGAAAACTAAACGTAAAAAAGTTAGAAGGCGCCAAATGTTATGTTCTTATACGAGGCAAAAACACACAAAGAACGATTAAGTTAAGTTACGAAAACAAATTTAATGGCATTTGATTACAATAAGTGACCGGCAGTTGTTATGCACGCAGTACAACGGCGAAGAACAGATTGGCGAATTTTCTGAAACACACCAGGCATATCGCGAACTTCCGCTACAGCAGCCGAAAGCTTGGCGACAAGTTCTTCTGCGGATTCAAAGGGAGTCTCATACACAAGAGCCTTCAGCTGTCCCCACAAAAAAAAAAAAAAAAAAAAAAAAAAAAAAAAATCGAGACATGAAAGATCTGGCGAGCGCGGTGGTGCCTGGTGTGTTTCAGAAAATTCGCCAATCTGTTCTTCGCCGTTGTTGTCAGCTGCCGGTCAATGTTTTGAGCACTTATTGTAATCAAATGCCATTAAATTTGTTTTCGTAACTTAACTTAATCGTTCATTGTGTGTTTTTGCCTCGTATAAGAACATAACTTTTGGCGCCCACTAACTTTTTTACGTTTAGTTTTCGACCATGCATTCTCTGATACAAAATGTTTGTTTGGGTGTGTACTATCACCTCTTAAAATTTTTCCCATCTTTTTTGAATCACCCTGTATAAACTAATGGATGCATTCTGAGATTTTTTGCGACTTCCCAACATTTGGTTTTCTGGATAAGGCGAGTTTAGAAACACACGTCTTAATATGGTTAATGTTTGACTTATAAAAAAGAAAGTGTTATGAATGGCTTTTTATTTGTAAAATCTGATGTTTTAATATGGTTTGATTAATAAAACAGAAAGTGTTATGAATGGCTTTTTATTTGTAAAACCTGACGTCTTAATATGGTTTTTCTTATGAAACAAAAAGAGTTATGAATGGCATTTTATTTGTAAAACCTGACGTCTTAATATGGTTTGACTTATAAAACAAAAGGTGTTATGAACGGCTTTTTATTTGTAAAACCTGAATTTTGAATTCACTGTCCATTTATTTTTTTCAGGAATCAAGAGTATTTTCTTAGGTTTAGTATACTTTCTTTTAAATACTGGTATAACAGCAGAGTTTTTTAACCCTTTAAATAAAAAAAAAAAAAAGTTTATTAACGAGATTCATGTTCTGAAAGGAAAATATTTGTTGAATAGAATGCACAGAGTTTAATCTTGAAGTTGATTTTTCAAAAAAACCTTTTTAAAATCCCGGGCAACGCCGGGTACTTCAGCTAGTTCAATAATAAATTTCCGTCTTTAGATCAAATTCCCTGCAGAAAAGAATTAAAGAGTATTTATTTCCAGTTTCTAAAATTTTAAGATATTGTTTCTCCTTCAAATCAAAGACGTTTATTTACTTCTTTACTAATGAAAAATGGGCGTAGATTATTTTAAATTTTCACGGAAAAATAGTTCCCTTCTTAATATGAAAGCCTTTCAGTATATTAGTTTTCTTAGAACTAGATGAGAAAATTGAAAATTTGACGTAAGTTTATCCGATAGTATTTTTAAAAGAATGTTTGTAAGATGAATTTCTTTATTACACAGTGAGGATGACTTTAGCTTAATTTTAAAGGATTGTAATTTTTGTAAGTATAAATTTGCTAAAGATAAGATCATATTTCATAGAAGAAGAATAAACTTGTATTTTTCTTATGGATTAAATGTATATTTAAATTGAATTTTTTAGCTGGATTTTCTTATGCTTGATTTTTATTATAAGCAATTCTAGACATTAAAACATTATACTAAAAAGTATTATTTTTTTTGTTGTTCAAAGTCTCAAAAGATGCGTAAAAGATGTTTTTTTTTACATTTGATACTTATTTGAACATTTAAATTTTCGACATCTGAACTATGTCTTAGAAAATATATAATTGTGAAGAATTTATTCCTATGGAAGATGTAGCAGCGTTGTTTGATTTTACAATTTATAAAAAAAAAATTAATATTTATTTCGTAAAATTATAAAACATTTTTAGATATAGGAGTATACATTTCAACATATGTGTGTATATATAATGATATCCTATGTTTAGTTGATTTTTTTTTAATTTTCAGTCATTTTTTTCGCAGTTAAACTAAAATGTGTGTTGCTATATGCAATCCTTGAGATTAAATAATGGAAAAGTACACAATCAAATAAAGGATAGAAATTGGAAAAATTATTTTTTTTAAATGTGTTTTAATTAAGAATAATGTCACCTCATTTTGTATAAAGCATTTTGTAAGATTGTATAAAGTATAAATAAAAAAGTTTAACTGTCAGAAAATGCTTAAAAAATTATACTAAAGTACAAAAATTAAGTAACTCGTTGCAATTTAATTCCGTTATGTTGTTTTGTAAAGGAAGGGGGAGGGGAGGAGTATTACGTTGAGAATTAAAACAATCAAATTTTTAAAAAAGTACCATATAAACCACTAAATATTACATATTAATTGCAAAATTATTTCCCAAAAATTTAAAAGTAGAACAAAACTTTTTGCTAAAGACGCCCTTTTACACGAAATTAAAAAGATATTTTTTTTTTCATCAAAACTGCTTTTTAGGTGCGTTCGTAATTATATAAATACGTAGCACCTATAGTCGTCGTTCAGTCCGTCCGTCCGTCTGTCCGTCCGTCTGTCCGTCCGTCCGTCTGTCCGCATGTAACAGAGCAAAAACTACCCAAACGAATGGTCTGAAATTTCAAATATATAATTGTTGCAAAATTTTGTCGAGCCATTTCAAATTTTATGAAAATCGGACGTATAGTTTAATTACAGGGACAGTCAAAAGTTTTTCTTTACATTACGGCCAATGGGAAAAATTATTGCAAGTGCATTTTAATGATATTAGAGCCTTCCGAATGATCTGAAATTTTAAAGATATAACTGTTGCAAAATTTTGTCGAGCCCTTTCAAATTTTAGGAAAATCGGATGTATAGTTTAATTACAGGGACAGTCAAAAGTTTTTCTTTACATTACGGCCAATGGGAAAAATTATTGCAAGTGCATTTTAATGATATTACAGCCTTCCGAATGGTCTGAAATTTTAAAGATATAATTGTTGCAAAATTTTGTTGAGCTATTTCAAATTTTAGGAAAATCGGATGTATAGTTTAATTACAGGGACAGTCAAAAGTGTTCCGTTACATTACGGGAAATGGGAAAAAAATATTGGAAGTGCATTTTAATGATGTATCAGACTATGCGCTTTATGAAGTGCAAAAAACTATACATTCAGTACAATATGGGGTGCAAAAAATAATTATAAAACTAGTTATAGTACGAACGCACCTCATTTGCCACGTTTGACGAGCAATTTCCAACTTGTTTTTCATTGCGCGCATTTTAATTAAAAAATGGATTGCTCGTAGAACTTTGAAATGTCAATTTAAGGAGGTACCTTTAAACCTACAAAATTTTCTATTTATTTTAATACATATTTTGATTTCGTAATCATTTCTGAACAATATGAAAAAACCGCATTAAAAAATTCCCATTAGTTTACTAATTATGTCAGTTTTATTAAGACTACATATCAAGACTACACATGATAATAAAACTTTGGGTTGCGTTTATTCAAAATGATGAATTTTGATACTGTGCGCAATGTTACTAAAAAAAACTACGCATAGTAATCAAAAGAAATTTTCAAACAAAAATTCATTTCTGTATTATCTACAACTTAAAACCAGAAAAAGGCAATATTTTATTTTTATTTTATTTATTTATTTATTTTTTTTTACTTTGAAAATATTTTTTTAAAAGTGATAATTTTTAATTTTCTGTAATTTTTTAATTTAGTCATTTTTTTTTCCCAATATTCTGGTTTCAGTATAAAGGTAACACTATTATGTATTTATTTTCACCAAAATGTCCTCTTTATATGCATATCTTCAAATTTTATCCTGCGCGCAAAATTTTCCTCTTATTATCATATATTTTTAAACTTATCATTTGAATATTTATTTATGAATTTACAAGTAAATATATATTTTTAAATATAAATTTACATATGAGCTTTATATTTAATTGAAGTTTGATTTTTATTTTTGACTTTTGACCAGAAGTTTTGCAGCTTGGAACATAGTGATTTTTTTTTTTTTTTTACTTTATCGACGTGTTCAAAGGTATCCTACCCTCTTAACGTTATTTAGTAATTAATATTAGTAATTGTACACTATATTATTTGTGTAAATCTACAAAGTATCCGAAATTAACTTTATCTTAGGATTAATAATTTATAATAGATAGAGTATACTAATGCGAGGGGTAAAGATTGTAGATAACCAGACAGTACGTATTACTTGATGGAAAGAAATCTGTCTTAAGGGGGTCCGGGACACATTTTCAAAATATTTTTATTTATTGAGTTAAAATTTTGAATTTTTTTGCGATGGTTAACCATATCATTTGTAAACAAAATCAAATGATAAAACTTCTCATAGTAAAAAAAAAAAAAATTAAATTTATGAAAAAAGTGGTATAAATTAAAATCGTTATAACGCGAAATATTATTTGTAGAATTTAAATTGTTTTTCATTTAAATAAACAGAAATATATATATTTTAATTTAGAGCCAGCATTTTAAAAAATATTAATTAAAAAAAAAAAATATTTAACGAAAAAAATTACAAAAGAAAGTGGTGTAACTTAAAAAAAAAATCATATTTTCAAAAGTAATTTTTTTTTTTTTTTTTTTTTTAAATATGCTGGCTCAAAAGTAAAGTAAAATAACTGAAAAAGATATGTTCCGAGTTTCAACCCTGTATCTTTAACGGTTCTCGAGTTATAAGAATTTACATATTAGAAATGGTGAAAAAAGCTATCATGAAGAAAAACGCAATTTCACAAGAACTCGTTTCCTTGACAACCATAGCTTGACAGGCAGATTTTGAAAACAAATCAAAACGAAAAAGTTAATATTTCCTGGTCTAATTAAGATTGAAACATGATTTAAACATCATTTTAAGCAGAAAACGGCAGAGAAATTTTTAATCCAATAAAAAAAAAAAAAAAAAAAAAAAAAAAATGAAAATTTGAAGAATTTTGTGTCCCGGAACCCCTTAAACAACATTCTTAAAATCGATGTACAAGTTTCTTAGATAAAAAATAAAATAAAATAAAATAAATGTGACACGGCTGCCACATGTGACTATTTTTATATTCTGTTGTAATCACAATTTTTAAAAAATACATTTTGCAGTACATTTCTCTAACAAATGTTGTCACACCTTATGTTAAATATTTTGTTTTGAAAAAGTGGTGCGAAATAACATTAAAAATAGTCACCTGTGGCAGCCCAGATGTAACTTGCAAGTTACCCGAACGATGCTCATACCCTGAAAATCCTGAATACAGAGCAACCATTTTCTTCCGATATGCTAGATGAGCATTTGACGTTGTGGTGCCATTAGTTATATTCGTCGTTCTATCAATCATAATTTATTTAATAAAAAATATTTATAATAGATGATTATTATTTATTTATTTTTTATAAAAGATAATAAGTGCGTATTAATAATCTACATTAAATCTCAATCACTTTTGCTTAATGTGCCTAATTAAAATAACTATCTGTCTTGAATCCACTCAATGGCTAATACTAACTTCAAACTGGTTAACTTGAAACTGCCCCAAGTAGCACAAAATGGTTTAGAAAAAGTTGGCATATCATCGTTCCACGTTGACTCTGATTAAAAAATGTCTGGCGAAACGAACCATTTGCCTACGAAGGCCCAGCAGTGGTTTAACCGTTCGCTATTTAGAATCCTGCGTAGATACGCTCCAAATTAAAAGAATCACTGCATATACTATTTATCACCCATCTGCCAACGTTACTGTTCTTAATTCTACTATTTTCCAATAGTTTCCAAAAACTTACACGATCGGCCGATAAAATTTTCTACTAGTGCTGATAGTATTTCGGAAGATTTCGTACTGATTAACCACTAAATTGCTGAAACTCAAACTATAGATACTGGTACAGCCGTCGAAGGCGCCATTTCTACACATTAACCCATTTTGTGTCTGAATTTATTTGTTTTCTCAAATTTATTGGTAAAATCCCTTTAGAATATTGCAAAATAACTGGAAAAATAGTAAAACTAATTACTTTAAAAAAGTTTTGTATTTATTTTATAAAATGCAAACTTGCTAAATATGGGAATATGTATAATATTTCTAAGAGTAAAATATTCATAATTATATGTTTGTCTAAATTTACATACAATGAGCTTTTAAATTGTATATTATATACTATAATTAGCATTTTTATAAACTACTAAAAATATATATTTATTTCTTTATAGAGACTAATAACACGATGAGTATTAGTATTATTAAACAAAGAATAATCATTTTTTAGTCTTAAAAACAATTTGTTTCATAATCATCTAGAAAAGTACTTTATAAAAATTAGTGTCCCCTAAATGGCTAAGAAAAATATGTACCCGTTCGTGCCTACCACCTTATATTTTGTAGGTTACAAAAATGCATAAAAAATAGGCTTTAACATATAATTTCACAATTTAAAAAATATGCATTTCAAAGAAGTCGACAAGCTAAGATTATGAATTATTTATTTGGATCCTTGGTAGAAAAACTCAAATAAGTTAACTTTTTACCCGACTGCCAAGAAGAGTTACGTGTTTCACTCGTATCTGGGTATGTGCATTTCTTTATACCCTCGAAACATCGCAACGACTGGACGGATTTTAATGAATGAGGTCTCTATCGATTTGTTTTAATCGTCCAATTGTTGTAGGCTAGGTTTTGTTTTTATAAATTCAAAATGGCGGCCGTAAATACAAAATGGCGGTAGAGACAAAAGAAAATTGCGCACCGTATTGAGTGGCACATCATTGGATAGGTCTTTCAAAATGAAGACGATATTTTATTGACTATTTTACATTTAGAAGCTCCGTTTAAATATTACACAACCTGGAAGTTGTGTCGGTAGGATCTCTAGCTATACGGCAACTCTTACCTTCATAGACATCTATAGGCCTCATCAAAACGGTGTTTATAGATAGGAACTAACAATTAAATACAATTTAAAACTCATCGATACTAGTAAATAAAAAAAATAGGTAAGTAATATAAAAACTAGTTTCACATTGATGATAAATAATTAATTAGTTCGCTTTTTACGGAGTCGGGTTTTTTAATTTTTTAAATTCAATTACATTTCACTATCTTGAAAATGAAAAATCAATAAATTCCGAAAAAAAGCTTTTATTTCAGCAAATATGCATCTTATGCTGTCATCTATCGGTAACAGATAAAAACATTTATAGGTAATTATTTCATACAATTTTCATGATATAAAAAAGAAGAAAATTATACAAGTTTCGTAAAATTCGATGCGTAACAAAAATGGGACGCTAGGCATAAATGGGTTAAGGTACACTCTTTCTACTTTTTTTATGTTCCAAATTATCTTTAACGTTTACCCAAAGTAAAGAATACAGGCAAAAGAAGATTAAAATGTAAGTTCAAAGTGGAGAATCGCTTTCTATATTTCTTACTATCAGAAGGTGTTAAAATATTTCATTTTTATTCTCAGGCATAAACCTAAGGCATTCCCGGTCCTCTCAAAGTGCTCTCACCAGAAAGAGAACCTCGAGTATTCAACTGTCTCAATGCAAGATGTATGACGCTTCCACCAAGCTTTTTTTTTTCAAGCAAAGACAAAATTGCATAAGATAACTTTATTTTGAATCTTACATCTCAACCATCTCCTTCAAGAAACCGTCCAGGTTTCTTTCCTTTCATGGAACATCCAGGAAAGTAAAATTTTCACCTTGAAAGTTTTTTTAAGTGCATCTCACAAGGGAACCACTTTTGGTGTTGCTCGCACCTAGCATTGAGACCTGGTGCATTTTAAAGCCCTATATTATGAAGTTTGAGAATCGATAAAATTTTTCTGTTAAAATAATATTTCTTGATTTTACAGCAGCATAACTTTCGGAAAATGCAGTTTTCGAGACTACTTATCGAACTATTAACATTGAATATTTTTAAAGAAAAGCATTTAAAAATAAAAATTAGTTAATAATAAGTATAAAATATTTTTAAAAGTTCTAAAATTCCTTCAAAAACCCACGCATATGATTTTGAAAAATTGCAACATTATATTCATATTTTTGGCGGGGAAACAGTTAGCGTTTATTTTGAAAAGTAGAGCTTTCCGGCAACCCTAGCCAAATGTCATGGCTGAATATGTAATGGCTAGGAATTGCAATGTCCGATATATTTAGCAACAGTAATTTTTCTAAATTGTGTAAAAATATTAATTTACTTTATGATTACTTTTACCAAAGTACCATTTAATAGAGCAACATTTCATTTTAAATATTCGAAACTTTGTTCCATTCGATTTCAAAAGAAAATTATTTGCTTATTTTCTATTTCACTAAAAAATAGTTTTCAATGATCTTCGAAGCTTTTATAGAATTATATTTATTACTTATATATTTATCGTCTGCATAGAAAAAGAAATAAAAACCTAATATTTATTTCTTATGCTATATCAATTATTAATAAAAAAATCGCGATCTGATATACTAGTAATATGTACTGTATATTTACTCTTTGGATAAAGCAGGCGGAAAAAATTGTAGCGCCATATTTGGCGACTTAACTCACTTTTGGCGTGAAATTAACAAATAAAAATGTAATAATAAAAAATTAAAAGTATAAAAAAGTATATAAAATATGATTTTAACAGAAAAATTTTATCGGTTCTCTAACTTTTATCTATAGGGCTACAAAACGCACCAGGTCTCGATGCTAGGTGCGAGCAACACCAAAAGTGGTTCCCTTGTCAGTGCGCTTCCAAAGGCATTACGATAAGGTACTATATAAAGAATAAGAACCGAGGCCATCTTCAAATTTGTGGAAGTGTATTTATGAAGATTCTTGGAATATCAAAATTCAGAGTGTAAAAGTTGTGCTAGAGGTATCTAAAAACTGGACTTTCTTTTTAAAAAGAAGGGGGAGGGAGTACCCTTGAAGCAAGAAAAACTTAAGGATGTCCACGGATTGTTAAAAAAAAACATTTTGATGAAAACTGGCCAGAAATGGAGGTGCTTACTTTCTATAAAAATATTATTTCTAAGGAAAAAGAACAGAAGGAGATGGTGTATATATATAATATTATATGTTATATAGATTATATTATATTACATTCTTTATAAAAAGGTTATTTTAATTATAAGCTATTTATGATAAGTTTTATTTGAATATTGATAAGTTTGTTTTTTATAATAAAACGTAATACTAAATTTCAATCATACTTATTGCTCTCGTAAGGTTTATTTTTTAATCCAAAATATTATCATCTGATGAAGAAAAATAGAAACTATTAATTTCTTTCAGCACGTATGATAGGCGATTGTCAACAAAACTCTTCTTATCCATAGGTTGGCAACAAAACTCTTCTTATCCGAAACTTTTTCTAATTAATTAATTAAATGAATTGAAGTAGATTTTCCAACTTAACACAATTATATCATAGAGTAACTATCTATAAGTATACAAAAAATTGGAAGTATTCGATGCACGGGGTCGCAATTACAGGTTTTTCGCGATTTCCCAAAAATTGATTTTTTGGATAAGGCGAGTTTTGAAACTCACGTCCTCATATCTATTAAATTAGTGTGTCATGTATTTTTTTGTTTATTTGTGAAGTTTTAATTACGTTTGGCATTTAAGTTATAGAATACTTCAAAAAGCAAACAAATGCTAAACGATTTATATTATTTTAAGTGAAAATGGGTTAATCTTCTGTATTTGTGTTCCATGAAGATTTACAAATATTCATGCTCGAGAATTATTTTTAAAAACATAAAAAATTGAAGAAATTGAGATTCTTTTTTCAATTAAGGCTGTTCTCAACTGCTCTGCTCAACAAGCGCAAAATGTTTTTGCACATTTGCAAATTCATTTTTTTAACGGAAAGGTATAAAATTGGAAGGCCTGACTACGGAAGCGTTGGAATCGAACTGTGTTTTCCATTTTTTTTATAAATAAACTAACTATTGAATTATAAACGCTTTTGACCATGTGACAAAAACTTTTTTCACCCTTTTTTGACCGGTTATTCTTTTTTCGCGCGGAAATTCGGTTCAAAACGCCCACATTGACACTATTTTCCGAAAGATCGGTTCTATTTTGCGAGAAAAAAAAACCCTGCAAAAAAGAGTTCGATTGCATAGTTTCTCAATAACAACACTTGCTAGTTTCATGCATTTCCGAACAAAAATAAATTAAAACATATGTCAAAAAAAAAAAAAAACCTGCAAAAAAGAGTTCGATTGCATAGTTTCTCAATAACAACACTTGCTAGTTTCATGCATTTCCGAACAAAAATAAATTAAATCATGTGTCATAAAGTTGCCCTTTTGCATTTGAGAATAGCCTTAATTATCATTTGAAAGTACTATTTTCGGTACCTCTCCATTATCCCGCCCACCACTTCCAAATTAAAAAAAAAATATCACCAAACATTTGATTCAAAATGCAACTTTAGAACATTATGTACGTATTCGACTTTTACTTATTTATGGATAAGTCAGTTTAGTTTTTCTAAAAAAGGATATTTGTTAACTGCTGCTTCTATGCTTTTCTCGCATTTTGAGAAGAAATTATAAAGATCTGGGATCTTACGTATAGCATTTGATACGATAATCTATTTCAACATCATGGGATTCTGCCATAAAAATACATTTATTTATGGACATGGTATCAGGCTGTAACTATAAACAACGGCGATGTAATGTTGGAAACAATTTTTTTTTTGCTCCTAATTTCCAGGTTTTTTACAAACTTCCATTATTATTGGCATTTAATCTATCACTCAGGAAAATTTAACTACAGCAGCAGTGTACAAATTCATAAACGAAGAATTTGCTGCGTATAGCTTTATCCCACAACTTTTAGAATGGGAGTCTTGCCTAGTAGTATTTATTAAATTTTGGGAAGATACCTTCCCGACAATTGCATTCGGGAAACGCTGACATTGGCCGAAAATCTAGAACGTGTAATGAATCTGACAGCAAATGAATGTAATGTCACAATCATGTATTTTTGGCGTTAAATCCTATAGTTTGCGTTAGATGTTTTCTAAGAAGTTGTTGACTAAATAATGTCGAAGTACCAATTTTTCTTTCTATTTCATCCTTCTATATATAAAAAAAGTTTTGATTTGGAAATGGACCAATGAAAATCTGCGTAGATCATCCGGGTATACTCCTACTAGATCGGCATCCATATTTTTTATGACCGGGGTTTTTTCTTCGTTAATATTAAGAAAACAGTTTCATACAAAAATATGAAAATCGGTGGTATTATAGAGACATGTTTGATAAACAGGCTGATGCAGACAGTTTTTAAATCGAATAATTATTAAAAAAGATATTTAATGTTAAAGATGGTCAAAATCGTTCCATTTAAAAAGTTTTATAGGAGAAAAACTATACATAGGAATTTAAACATTTTTAGGTTATTTTATACATTGGAAGTTCCGATGAGCAGACTGCAATTATATTTTTAATTTGACTCATTTTTTGAGGATTTATTTCCATTGAAATTCAAATTTTCAGCATTTCGAGAGATATTTTATACACATTTTAGAAAAGGGCAATTATCTTAAACTTTTGCCAATTTTAAAAACAGCGCAAAAAATAATATTTCCTTCAAATAAAAAAAATTATTTACACGCGGCTATTATAAACAGAAAAAAACTTTCAAATTAGAATTGAGTGATTACGCGTTAAAAATCAGGACAATATTAAAAATTACACCTTAAAACTACAGTTACACGTGAATTTTAAAAGGGAAAGAAAATTTTAAAATATTAAATTCATTATTATGCGTTAAAACTCATAAATGATGGGAATTACGTCATATTTAAAAAGTCCAAATAAATAAAAGTTGGCAAAACACTTTAAATTAAAAAATATATTTGCACGAAACATTTACTTCATATTTTGAGATAATCTTTTCAACTATTATCGTGAATTCAAAATAATATTTCCTTTTTAACAACAAAAGTATTTTCATGCGAATATTAACAAGTTGGAAATTGCTCGTCAAACGTGGCAAATGAAGTGCGTTCGTACTATAACTAGTTTTATAATTTTTTTTGCACCCCATATTGTACTGAATGTGTATTTATTTGCAATTCATAAGTGCATAGTCTGTAACATCATTAAAATGCACTTGCAATAATTTTTTCCCATTCCCCTTAATGTAACGGAAAATTTTGACTGTCCCTGTAATTAAGCTATACATCCGATTTTCATGAAATTTGAAATGGCTCGACAAAATTTTGCAGCAATTATATATTTAAAATTTCAGCCCATTCGGAAAGCTGTAACATCATTAAAATGCACTTGCAATAATTTTTCCCATTGTCTTTAATGTAAAGAAAAACTTTTGACTGTCCCTGTAATTTAACTATACATCCGATTTTCATAAAATTTGAAATGGCTCGACAAAATTTTACAACAATCATATATTTAAAATTTCAGACCATTTGGTTGGGTAGTTTTTGCTCTATTATATGCGGACGGACGGACAGACAGACGGACTGAACGACGACTATAGGTGCTACGTATTTATATAATTACGAACGCACCTAAAAAGAGAAAGGAAACTTTGGTGAAAATAACGTCAGATTTAAAACGATACACTTAAAGGAACTTTCTCATATCGTTGTTAAAAAGTACCGAGAGACAAAGACTCTGTGTACTTAATTCATTTTACATTAGCTTAATTTCAAATTTTTAACTAATTTTTAACACTTTTCAACTTTGTTGGAAAGTGTTATTGATTTCGGTTTGTCTGTTCGCGCTCTAACTCTCGTAAATATACTCGAATCGCACTGAAATTTGTGGTTATTGACGTTTAGCCTAGCACGAACCCTATTTCAAATGAAGTTTGTAGGATGTTTAGTTCATTTACAGGGGCAGTCAAAAGTATTCCGTTGCATTACGGCCAATGGAAAAAAATCATTTCAAATGAATTTTAAAGATGTTACACCCTTTCAAACATAATAAAAAATATATGCATTTACGAAGTGCACTAAAATATTCAGAATATTCTGTAGCATATGCGTGCAACGAATAGTTACTATTTATTTACAGGGCTACACAAAAGAATTCCATTAAAAATGATATTGGGGGGAATTGTTTGCGGCGTATTTTAATTATAAAAATTCATATATAATAAAATTGATATACGTCGGTGAGGCTTACTTAATTTATTTCGTGTATAATACGAAGTGCATAGCATTTACAGGAACATACAAAACATTTCAGACAAGTATTTTCTATCCGAAGTACTCTATATTAGCGGCGATGGAAGGGAATGCATTTTTAATTGTGATATGCGCTTATAAGTTTCACTATATTTATGCATACTATATGGTGTGTGTAATTTTTATAGTTGATATACAGGACTACGCAAAAGAATTCGTAAAGGTTACTGTATGACCGTATGACCGTCATATTGTAGTATGACCGTAAATTCCTGAAAGGTAGGTTTAAAATGTGTCATGCTGAACTGCATGTAGTTTTCTATAAAATGTTTGTAGAATATAGATAAAATGATATGCAGGGCCACGCAAATAATTGGATACATGGCCGCCTATAGATGATAAATTCTGGAAATGCGATTTCAGTAGTTTTAAGCGTGATTTAATGTGAATTAAAGTTTAGCTAAATAGTGGCGTGTAATAAAGGTACTAGGTAAATAACAGGGCTGAACAAAAGTATTCAAGTATGTTTCCATCTGTTAGTATAAATTGCTGACAGAGAAATTTCAACCTGTTATGCGTTTTCTTGCTAAACTAAATTTTCTATTACATAGTATATATATCAGCCAAAAGATCAAATACAGGGCTGTTCGGAAGAATTGGAATAAATATTTGGCTATGGATGGTAACTGCTGAAATCAGTTTTTTAAATGTTTAGTTAGTTATCTTATTTCCCTAAATAACGAAGTTTTGTTAAAGATTCCAGGGAGTGTTGTAAAATGTTTCGTAATCTACGCCGTACGCATGATTGGTTACGTATGATTTTTTTTTTCTTGCTTTTAATCAAAGACCAAAACAGCCATTGTATCTCTTAGCAGCGGCTGATTTCGTCTTAAAAATCTCCAATCAAAGGAAAATGAATGAAAACCCGTTTACAGGGAGACCGTCACTGTTTTTAGGTAGATTTCGTAAGAAATACTACCTATTGCAGTCGTTACCATGATGCGATTTTTGAAAAATTCCTTCATAAGTTTTCATTTTAGGACCACAGGAACCCAAAACCATCGCCACCTATAAAGTTTATATAAATATATGTATATATGTAAGTATGTACTAAATTTTGTCCGCACGATAAACGTCGCAATTTTGGACGGATCGTCTTCGAACTCGCCAAAAACTTTTAGATGGCTAATATCTCGGCGGGGATTGAAAATGGGCAAAATCGGCCCAAGGGAATGGAAATGGGGTGGGTTCAAAATTTTGAATACCACCTTAACATGATTCTTATAAAACCAGCTCTTACACAACAATGACAGGAAAAAATAAATATTTTTCATTATAGCAGTTGCCAACAATTAAGAAAAAAACAATAAAATTCTCACCACAACAGTTGCTTTTCTATTGCAAGGTTTCACGTGAAAAATTAAATTAAATAAATAGTTTGAATAATTGAAACAAATTGAATATTACGTCATAAGTTTTCTAGAGCAAGATTTCCGCATGAAAACTCAAAATGAAATAAATAGTTTAACGAATTAAAAAAAAATATGTATATTGCATCAAATTGGAAATAAAACGAACCTCAGCAGGTGAATATGTAACGTCATGTGAGTTTGAAGAAACGTATTAAAGCATGATGAAAACCCGACAATGTTAATATTAACTTATTTTAACACTCTGAGGTTCTCTGAATTTCTTTCAGCTATTTTGTAAACCTATTCCATATACATACGTGTATATGGAATTCGTGTATATGTATTCGTGTATATTAGAATTTTCACAAAATATTTAGCTCTCCAGAGCTTATTCTTAGTGAAGAACTTGATTTAAGTTTTGTTGGTGAATTTAGTACTTAACTTCGAAATCTACCTCCACCTGTAGGCCCGAGCCGGCAGCGATTTTTTAAATTATAATTCAATCTTTTTAAGGCCGATGAAATTCGCATGCTTTTAGAATCTGCGGTGTCTGAATGGGGGTTGGCGAGCGTAGCTCGTAGGGGGCAGAGCCCCCTAGTGATATATAAAGTAAAACCGCCCCATGCCTTGAAAATAAAAAATTGCAGTAAACGTGCAATTTGTTGGTCAAGTTGTTGCCAGCATCACTATGACATCCGCATTACTCACAGATATGTTTTAGTGTTATAATATAGATTATTATAATGTCTTAAAATGACAGAATATGTTCAGGAGTGCGTTTCTTATTACACCGTAACATTAGAATATCAATTTAGTTAGAATTTAAAACTTTTTCACATTTGGTGTTATTGTCTTAATGTCATTGAAGGTGCTTTTCAATTATTATTTTATCCTCACAATTTAAAAATTTCAGTTTTAGTTATTGTTATTACTTTTTTCTATCTTTACAAAAAGAAAATATTGGATTCATGAAAATTTTCGAATTCCGATTTTCGACAGATTTACGCGTTTTAGGGTTCAGAGATTCCAAAAAACGTGTTTTTACAAAATGTCTGTCTGTGTGTCGATCTGTCTGTATGTGACACAAATTGTGTGGGCGCTCTAGTTCAAGAACTAATGCACGGAATTTAATAAAAACTTATACTCAGTTAGTTCCTAATACAAATTCATGCTCATTAGTTTTTAGTGTAAATCGCTCAACAGGTGGTGCTGCTATGCTGCATTTTTCACGATTTTTGAAATAGCTCTATCTCAAGAACTAAACCGCGGATTTTCATCAAACTTCATATTTAGTTAGTCCTTGATACGAATGAATGCTGATTACGTTTTCGTGAAAATCGCCCAACATGTGACGCTGTTATCATGAATTTTGCAGTATGTACACGATTTCCCCAATAGCTCTACCTTAATAACTGATGCACGGATTTTCATCAAACTTCAGATTCAGTTAGTCCTTGATATGACATGATGCTGATTATGTGTTGGTGTAAATCACCCAACAGGTGGCACTTCTGTGCTGCCTTTTTCGCGATTCCCGCAATAGCTCTATCTATAGAACTAATGAACGAATTTTCATCTAACTTCAGATTTAGTTATACGTTGACACAAGTTGTTGCTAATTAGGTTTTGTTGTTAATCACCCAATAGGTGGCGCTGCTATGCAGGAATTATCACGATTTTTGCAATTGCTCTATCTCAAAAACTAATGCAAGGATTTTCTCCAAACTTCAGATTCAGTCAGACGTTGACATAAACTGTTGCTGATAAGGATTTGGTATAAATCACCCAATAGTTGGCGCTGCTATGCTGCATATTGCTGGATTTAAACGATTTCAGCGATAGTCATATCTCAAGAACTAATGCACGGAATTTCATAGCTTTAGAATCCTCACGAGATTCATAGATTGCCATTTAATTCTGGCAGTGTGATAGCGAATTTTGAAGTATTAACATGTATGGGATAGAAGAAAGTTTTGGGTTTGGTACATCCGACTAGCCCATATTTTTAATTTTTTATCTAAAACAAAAATTATGTGATTAAATTTCAACATATCATTACGAATTTAGATACAACATTTAAGTTTTATTTCAAAATTTGAAAATTAATTAAAAAACGCTTCCCCCAAGCTATTTTTTAAGCTTGTGTGAAGACGCTTACTCGGTTGGAGAGATTAAACATATCTTCATTACTTCAGATATTCATTGGAGCAGAATATCTTTGAAATCAATTAAATATGTGTGAATTTCTGATAAAATTAATGCTCCAAGCGTTAAATTAACGCTAGATTTGATAGGAAAGATTTTGAAGTAATATCAAATTAATTCATGCAAGGAGTCAATTAACTTTGCATTTGAATCGTAAATAAATTTATATTTGTTATAATTCCTTAATCACAAGTATATGATATTAAACATTAGGATTTGTAGTCATTTAATAAATATAGAAAATAACCTGATACTAGTGCATGTAAAACAGCATGTAATAATTCAAAAAATATTAGTAGCATGTTTTTATATATAGCTTTATATATTTTTGATGTGTTCGTTGCTAAATAATAATTAAAAATAAAAGAATAATGCAAACATCGCAAACAGTACTTTTGAAGAACTAATGCAGTGCAGATGATTATAGAGCAAATAGTTCAACCATCAGTTGTTTTTATATACAGAAGTATTTGTTGTTCTTTGTACCCACTTGTATGACAAACAGAGAAAAAGTGTAAATTATTTTTGTCATAGTTGAAGAATTTATCCGATTTCTGAAATTCTTTTATTCAAAAGTTAAATAAGTTAATGGGATAATGGGATTGAGTGTTGACTGGTGAATTCAAGGGGTTACCTTGTGTGTATGTGGGGGGGGGGGAATCTCCCTGCATAATATTGACCGCCAACCTCGGAATATTTGTAATTTTATGTTCATCAATAGCTTAAAAGTGAAATTGCACTTGGGAACTACATAATCCTGGAACTCTCTTTTAGGTACATACGTATTATCCGGTACAGGCCATATTCACTGCGCCAACAGTGGCGCTGAAAATATTAGTTACAGTGTCCTTTATATATATATCTTTTTTGCTTTCTTCTTTTTAACTGCATATTTAATACTATATAGTTACCATATTCAAGACACAGGCGGAATTACTTATATACGCATAACTATATAATATCATATGGCATATATGTGGATATAATATTCATTAATACTATATAGTTACCATATTCAAGACACAGGCGGAATTACTTATATACGCATAACTATATAATATCATATGGCATATATGTGGATATAATATTCATTGATACTGAATATTTATATTACATTCATTCTGGTGGTTAGAACATACGACTGGAAGTAAAACTACCATGTGTAATATCGTTTATTGCTTAAAATCGTCAATTTGAGGTTATTTGTTTCGTAAGTGTATACTAAATACTTTTTATTTTTTAATTTTAGTTTGCTTATATATTAGTTATCATTTTTAACAATGTTATGTATTTACTGAATGTATATTAAATTACCATTTTCTACAGATTGGTAATTGGCAAAGATAAACAAAATTTGCGGTTGAGAACCATTTTTGGTGATCTATCTACCGTATCACCGTATCAACCCTATCTATCGTAATTGCCTCGTCTACAGTGAGTTCACTGTCTACCGTAAGTACCCTATCTACTGTAAGTACACTATCTACCGTAAGTACTCTATTTTGGCATGTTTTTACGATTTTGAAGAAATGAAGCATATGATGATCCTTTCTCGAATGTTTTATACAAGCTTTTGTAACAACAGTACAATTATCCATATAAATAGCCTTTAAAGTTAAAAATATGCAAACTAGTTATTATTAAGAACGACAGCTATAGTCATTGAACGTGGTGCCTAGGTATGGTAAAGTAGGTATTAGGAACGCCATGTGATCAATTACAGTGCCATCTAGCGGCAAATTGCTGAGTTAGCTTTCCTATTTTCAACAACGGTAAATGATGTGCAAAAAAGTCAGTTAAAGATGTAGGTCGTCCTCGATTTTGTATGAAATATTGTCTTACATGCAAAACAATCTTTATTATAAGCCAAGAAATGCAATTTTTTTTAATTTCCAAATCATCAACAACCAATTGAATGTATAACCAATATCATAGACAACTAACTGAATGTTGAATTGCGGCATTATAAAGAAGACGCAGATTTATTAATAAAATTAAAACGTGTAACCAAGGTAAGGTTTCTTTCAATAAGAAAACCAGTCTAAGTATGCTCAATGTGTCAACTAGTAGTTATTACCGGTAGCGATTGTACCTAGGTTACATGTCTTAGTTTTATTAGAAAATTTGCATCTGCTTTATAATATTATTCTTAGGTTTTCAATTGAATTTGACATTAGAAGTTCTAAACTCTAAACTTTCATAATTTTTAAACTGTTTGGACGAAAGATCTTTCTCCTAATGTAATTTTTTTTAGGAAAATTCAAATTTGATGCGAAATGTGATCGTATTGAAATTTTCGGCGTTTCGTTCAATTGCAGTATGAATATAACTTTATTATACTGTTTTATTTTATTAGAAGTTGAAGGAAAGTAATTTTCAGTCGAATGAATCTTTTCGTTTTTTTTGTGTGTAAATTTAGAGATTAAAATGCATGGGTTGTTGCTTTTTTTCGGGCACCTGTGCCAAGGTACCAGTTTAATGTTTTTAAAAGGTACAATTTTAGAGATAGGTCTAGAATCGCTGGATTCTCTCGTATCTATGGGTTTCATGGATGAACTTTAATTACTGTCAAAAAATGTTTTAAATCATATAGCGTACACCGGTACTATTGGTGGTGCATTTTTAGAAATGCATTACATGGTGAGCTTTACTGAATTAGGCTTGTTGGCACTCTTTAGGCGGATGGCATAGGCCAGCACTTATCCCCTGATCTTAAAGAGTGACTTCAGGATTGCTTTGAAAGACAACAGACTTCTCTTGCGTAAGGCCTGTATACAGATTTTATTTCGTATAGAATCATTAAACCACATTGAGTTTCCGGACATGATGATTGATAGTACGTGAAAAGATGTGCCTAGAAAGCATTACATTTCAAAGAAAATATGTTTATTATGGAAACACTTTTCTTTCAATTAGGTATCCTAAATATCGTAATTTATTTTCATTGACAGTACCCTTATGTGGAATTAAATTTTTTATAATTTTGAAAAAATTAAAATTAATCTCTCTAGGGCAATTTTTTCAAATTACATATTTTATATTAATTTACTTAGAAATAAAACGCAATAAGAATTTTAAAAAAAATATTTTAAATTCAAGCATTTATTATACTGTACTAAAAAAGGAAAAATGCTGAAGGACAATAACAGGTTGAAATAAATACCGTTTTTTAAAAATATAAATAAAAGGATATAAAATTTTAAAACCAGCTTTCTATAAATAAAATTATTAGCGCCCTCTTGAGATTTGCACACACATTCACCCCTGGGTGGAACTGACAAATGACGTATTTACCAATCATGCTGCTGTTCAATCGAAGAACATAAGCGTATTCCTAAATTTACGTGAGCATATGCGTCATAGTATTTTGAAACCTTCTTGGACAAACTTTCTCACCGCTAAGAGATGCGGAAGTCAAATTTTAAATGCATGTGTAATGTTACCGCACGAATCGACGAGAGTCCATTTTAGTTAAAAGGATATTGAATATTTAATCGAAACAGCACTGTTAAACCTCATCAATCAGACATCCAGTGAGTCAATAACACATCCAAAAAGATAATCTGTAAAATCGGATCGCATAAATAATTCAACAGTACCATATCGTAATTAAAAAATAACCTTTCAAACAAAGCTAGTGCAATCATTCCATCCGTGTACCGAGTGAAATTTAATCACAGCAATTATAGAATGTTGGTGTTTCCCAAATAAATAAATGTCACACAGCTGTAATTCCAACTTTTTTATTATATGATCATTTTTCAGAATGGTGGAGCACTCTCAAAAAAGGTGTTACGTTGAAAATATAATAATTCGAATGGACGTTCTTCTTTCGATGTGGAAGATACATCTTAGCAGTCAAAATCACTGAATAAAGTTCTTCTGAACCAGGACAGAAAAAAATTTTAATGAGTGCGTATGAATACAAATACCTGCATTATGAAAAGAGCAACTAACCAATGACGAACAGGGAAACCGCGGACTGAGAAAATCGCTGCGCTACAGTTGTATTTTGAGGAGAAGAATGTTCCACAAAAGGATGATAGCAAAATATTCGAAAAGAAATTTAAAAGGGAAGAATTTTGAAAGAGAATTTTAACAATAATTTAAATTCGTTATAACACGAAACATTATTTGTCGAATTTCAAATTTTTTTCATTTAATTGAAAAGGGAAATATAATTTTAATTTTGTTTCAGGATTATTTAAAAAAATAATTTTAGAAATATTAAAAATATAAACTTAAAAAATGATGTAACGGATTTTTAAATCATAATTTCAAAAGTAAATATTTTTTCAGATTTGTCGAAACAAAATTAATGTAAAATAGTCAAAAAAGACATGTTTGAAGTTTGCAAATTTTTTCTTGAAAAAAAAAACATCATGCAGAAAAAAGCCTTTAAAGTTTTAAACAAATATTAGCTTCTTTTAAAATGCTTAAATGCTTTTAAAAGAATTGCAGATGAGTAAGTAACTCCTTTTTGCAGATCAAACTTCCCTTCAGTTTAACTTCTGCCCTTTACACCTTCCTTCTCTACTGTTTAAATGTCCGTCACTGGATTCAAAACAACGATTTTTCTAACATGCCGATTAAGAGTTTTTTCATAATTTTAGACCTCACAACTTCAGCTGTTATATCTTCCCGGGGTGGCCGTTAAAAAAATCTGTATTATGGGGCCGGGCCAGACCCAGACATTACTTTTTTCTGAAGTGTTGGCCGGTCCAGCTCTCACGAGTTTTTTCAAACGGAACTAGGACAGGCTTCCTTTCACTCAGGTCTGCATGGGCCAACATGTTTAGTCCCGGTCTCGACCTAACCCGTATTAAAATCATTGTCTCTGAACTTATCCGTGCAAAAATCAGTAAAATTTGGTTGAGCCAAAAAAAAAAAAAAAAAAAAAAAAAAATATTGCAAAAAATGCATATATTTTTAAATCACCATTATTTCACAATTAAAATGTTAAATTCATTTTTTAAAGGATAGTATATTTAAAGGTAAAAAATAAAATAAAGTACAGTAAAACCAGTGAAAAAAACCCTGTCTATGACACAAGCCTGTCTTAAACGGAAACATATGTTATCCAAACAAAATAAATGTAATATCACCTGAGAATAGAATACTTTACATTTACACTTCCTAAGAAGGGAACATGTCTATAACGCATTTCTTTTTCTTTCCTATGTGATTCAGACTTAGAAGATTTTACTGTATAGCATTTTCAAAGTCGTGGAATTTTCAAATACATGGAATATGGATTAACGATATTAAATGATAAGTGAAACATTCACATATTAATAGAGATTCATTAAAAAAAAAGTAGATATCAATGCCTTAGGCGCTTCTTTAAATATAAAGATTATAAACATGAAAAAAGTAAAGCTATAAGTTTTTTTTTTTTTTTTTTTTTTTTGTCAGAAATTCTCTACACGAAACAATTTTTAGCTATATCGACCTAAAAAACTATGTTTTGCAGAAATTGAGTCAGGCCGGGACGGGCTAAGATTTTTATTTTTTTCCAGGCCGAGAGGAACTTTTTTTGAACGGGTCGACTTGTGACCGGGCCTGGATATTTCAATCAGTGCAGACCTCCACAATATTTTGAAAGCAGCTTTAACGTAAAATCTATACGCTGATATTTTATGCCCAAAGAAGAGGCACTGCCTTAAATAGACTTAATAACGTAATTTGTATAAATGATAACTATCTTGCAGTCAAAATGAGTCAATAACTCGTCGCTCAGAGACATGGGTAAATGGTGTAAGTCACGAATTTTGGATTTTAATAAATTATGCGAGATTTATAGATATCGAGATGAATTTTTGTTGGGTTAAATTCGAGAATGGATAGAAAAAATTTTACTAAGTGAAAATTTTACTCTTGGTGACCTACAAAAATTGAGTATTTTTTTTTTTTTTTTTGTCAAACAGACCCCCATGGAGTTGCAACTTATGCCATTATATTTTGCACCGAATTTTCATGAAACTTTGCAATTGAAGTATGCGTCTAGGGTCGGTATTAAAAAAAAATAGCCTATTGTTTCAATCTTTATGAATTACCCCTTGTATATATTGCAGAATACTATATAGTCCCCGGACGTACAGTCGTGGAAAAAAAAGTAAACACCCCGTACTAACTCCTCAACAAATCTTCGTAGATGAAAGTTACTGGTACCGAACAATTGGAAATAAAGTTTACTTTTAAAGGATGTGTATAAAATTTGCTTGGGGTTCCATCTACATATTAAAACGAATCCAAACTTCATTTTTTTCAACAGAAATACCCAATTTTAACGGGATATTTCAAATCTTTGGTTCAAACTATGCCCAGGCAGCAAATTTCAAGTCATTTGAATGATAAGTTTTTGAATTATAAACATTCAAAATTTAATACTTCTAATGTTAAATTACATTTTCATATTTTTATTTATAACTTCTGAAATTATGATCCTAATGTTTTAATTTTTTGTGTAGCAATAATACACAAACATAAATACGTTGAATTTGCAATTTTTATAATTTTCTGATATGAATTAAGAATTATGAAATTAATATTAAAAAAATTATGAATTGCAACCTACAATTTTTTTGATGGATTCAGATTTATTAAGTCCTGCTTTATGGAAATCCAAAGTTTCACATTTTTTTTCCAAGTAGTTTTCAAATTATGCTTAAAAAATGGTAAAATGACGGTTTAAGGGGCCATCTATGGTAGAAATGACTAAGTATTTTGAAATTTCATATGCTATCATATAATCTAACAGGATTAATTGACCGCTGCCTTGATCAAGAAGGGAGGTCTCTCGGTTAACAATCGAGTACGAACTTCAATTTGGATACAGCCCTTAAAATACGCTCATTTTAAAATAATTAATTTCTCGGAAACTTATGGTACCAGTGGCATAAAAATTGGTTTTTGACTAATTGAAGAATATAGCGTTCATTTAAGCTGTCAGAATTGTGTACTGCTACTGAATAAAACAAAGTTATGGTTCGTTTTAATATGTAGGTGGCCCCCTAAGCAAATTTTATAGACATCCTTTAAAAGTAGACTTTATTTCCAATCGTTCGGTATTAGTAACTTTCTTCTGCGATAATTTCATGAGGAGTGAGTAGGGGGTGTTTACTAGGGTGGGCCGAAAAAACTATTTTTTTGTCTTTTGATTAGCTATACCGCGGAAAACTTGGCTTTAGGGTAGCTTAGTAAAATGAAAAAACAAATTAAATAATTTTTTACGTTTGGCGGTAGCGCATCGTACTTGAATATTTGCAATTTATTGAAAAAGCAGTAGTTTTCTTTCGATTTTTTAAAGCTATAAACGAAAAAGATAAAAAAAAAACTGCAATGGTGAAAAGGCTTTAACAAAAAGATCAAAAAGCACATTATAATAAAAAAAAGAAACAAAATTACTTCATTTAGGGTAGCGCAAAGCAATTAAAATATCCTTAAATTGACGCATTCAAGCTGTATTATGAGTCCTTTTACTCTGGTAGCAGTCCAGCGCGACGAGCCCTGCTGCGAATTGGAGCCCGTCAATACTACTTGTACTGACGCTTCACAATGCACTGCGCAATATGCATGCGTGTGCTTTATGACACAACTGTTCCTGTGAGTTAATCACTAGAATTTTGCCGGCAATGATTAGCAGTGTGTTCTTCTTGTGCGTTTCAATCGCTTTTCTTAACGACTGATTTAATTAATGACCGCTTAATAAGTGTTTCAATCGCTGTGTTATGGATGTTTCCAAAGAAATTAATCGCAGTGACTTTAACTGCCCGTTATTTCGCCACCCAAAAGAGTTCCCGGTGAATAAACTTCCAACTTATGAAGACGTTCTCAAGTGATGCTTCCATGAAAATTACAACTTAGCCTTGAAATCAAACAACAGGTCAGTTAATTTTTCTCACCATTATATTATTGTGACGCCAAAAGTTAAATCTGTGTTTGATAAAGCTTCAATACTGACAGTAATGCCTTACAGAATTGTTCAGTTAACAATTGCATATCATGACAGTTCTCGTAATCTTATGGAGTTCTTTAAGCGTGATAAGGGAAAGTAAAAGTTGAAAAAGAGAGTTGAAGATTTTTAAAAAAGTCTTTGTTACTGTTTGATGTCTCTGCGTGTAAGTGAAAATCACATTAGACTGCAATTGTAAAATGGTCCCTGAGGTTTGTGAGTGTCCTGTCTCTATTATTTGTAACTGTGAAAAAGCAAAAAATATACCCATCATTGAACTAAAATTCTTGTACTTTCAAAGAATGCATGGTATTGGTGAAATTGGAAGTGTGGACGTAAAGGAAAAAAAAATGTGATTGGATGTGATGGCACCGTTACTAATACGGTATGGAAAACCGGTGTTATTCACATTGAAGAAGAAGTGAAAAGACCACTATAGTGGGGAGAGATGGTGGTGTGTGCCTCTTACATTTCAATGAGTTGCCACTCCGGCATTTGTTTCAAACTTTAGATGGTGAAACGACTGGGCCAAAATCACTAGCCCGATTGGCACGCAGCTCAGGAAATATGAGAAACTCCCAGGGGTAAATTTAACAGTGTTGAGTGTGAATTTCCAGAACTGATCGGCACTATTTAAGCAATGATCAGCAGTACCTACTGGACATTATTTGGACTATAAAAGCAGGCAGCTGTCCTGAAGATTTATCTGTTCTGAGCCTGGCACACTTTCCACTCAAGGTGGGTAACAACACAGAACAGAATTCTCCAGTTGTATTTAAGTATTGAAAATCCAACAGACGAACACAAGATTATAGTTTCTTTTCTTCTAAAGTCTTATGTACCTGTATGGTTAAATATTTAAAAAAAGTAAATACTTCACAAACGGGCCGGATCATCTATTGAAAGTTATACAATCGTCAAAATTCCTCTGTGAAAACTTGCTGAAGGTCATTGAACCAGTAATTGAGAGAAACGCATTTTTTGCCAATCTAGAAAATTTACTTTTGAGCATGATAGTAGATAAAAGGGATCATATACGAGAGTTATGTTTCAAAAGAATTATAAAGGCTAGAAACTTAGCTTCTAAAAGAAAGTCAATCAGGTGTTTTCAAACATCCAAAATCCTTTTTCTAGCTACAGACTACGTTGAAATGATTCACTAAAACTCTACACTTTCACCACCACCTTTTCTGAGAAGAGCCACCAACGAAGAGATTTGGTCTAAGGTCGAATCAGGTGAAACTGCTGCCCCGTGGAAATTTGACCAATTCCCATGTCACACCCAAACAGTAGAACGGTGCGTGAAGCTGGTAACCGAGGCGTCACAAAAAGTCTTCGGGTCCAGAGATGGTTTTATAAGAACGACACTTTTCTCAGGATCTTCAATGTCTAGTTTTTCAAGAAAATCTTATTTCAAACTTCCAAAAGACAGCAAAGACAAGTAAAGGACTATATTTTATTACAAAGTGAAATTGCACTCAGGTACTAACCGATAAAGGAAATCAGATCAGGTAATAGTACAATCCGAAAAGTAGACTTTATTTCAATGAAAATTTGTCATTTAAAAAAAAAATTACCTTTGTTTTAAACATAATCCGCTGCCAATTTGTTGCGAAATCTATTTATTTTTTTCATTTATTTATCAATCCTATACCATTTTCTACTAAAATATGTCTATAACTGCTTGTTATAAAAGTTATTTGATTTATTTCCATTTATTAGAAAAATTATCAAAATCGTGTTTTTTCCCCAATTTTAAGCCCTATGCGCTACCGCCAAACTTAAAAATTTATTTATTTTGTTATTGCATTTTACTAAGCTACACAAGACACACGTTTTCCGCAGTATAGCAAATCAAAAAGAGAAAAAAAGTTTTTTTCGGCCCACCCTAGTGTTTACTTTATTTTTTCCACGACTGTACATCATACTACTAAAGGTTATGTCAGTTGTAGTACGGGAAGTGTCTTAAAATTGGATTTCAAGATTTCAGCTGCACGGAGACACAGGGCCAGTTAAATAAAGATTGTATAAAAGAATTCACGTCTTAACATTTACAGGGAAGATTGATACTGAAATTGTAATATGCATATTAATGTCGTTTATAAAATTTTCATGAACTGCATCATAAGTATAAAACATCTAGTTGTATATTCATGTATTTATTTAGAATAATATTTTAAATAATGTTTTAGAAAATCTTACATTATTTAAAAATAAATTCCAGGAGATTGTTACATAAATAGACAAAATCACATCTCCCTTTCTTAATTTGAAGACATTTTTCATAAATAACCAATTATATATAAGGATTTATTCTTAGTAATAGTGGTTTTTGAAATAAATAAAACAACATACAATTTAACGAAGATTTAAAATTTTAACAATATCCTTTTTTGAAGATATATCGGATTGCATTTGATAAATGCATGGAATAAAGCAGAACATATTTTTAAACAAATGTATTTATATAGACTATTATAAGAACAGTTACGCAGTATTTGAAAAATGAAAAGTTTCAGATATAAAGTTTCTTATTTCAGTTTAAACTCAATTTTATAGTATTATTTTATATGGATTTGAAATTCCTAAAAATAAATATATTTTGAATGAATTTATCACGATTTTGACGATTTTCATCCACTATTATTCCTCAACAGTTTTAAAAACCTTTATTTAGGTTTTTGAATAAGAATACATTTTTCACGAACAGGTTTGCTCAAATATTGTCAATATGCTAATGATGACATTGCACTATTAATGCATTGTTAGAGTTCTGCGACATCAGGGGCAGGGCACAGGAGAACAAACCAATTTTTCTGCATTTTTAGGTGCTTTCTTAATTATATAAATACATAGCACCTATAATCTGGCCCGTCCATCCCCCTATCTGTTCGTGTATAACAGCGCAAAACTTACCCAACCAAACGGATTACAATTTAATATATGTAATCGTAGCAGAATTTTGTGGAGTCATTTCAAGTTTTATGAAAATCGAATCAAAACTTTAAAGTATACTAATAAAAGTTTTCTTCATTCTATTAAATCATATATGTAATTAATTCAATGATTTCCCATGACAGGTAATAACGTCCATTACGTTATTACCGTATTATTGAATCTATATATATATAATAGTAATACATTTTGTATTCATGCATTTCTGCATAAGCCTGCAACAGCTTTTGCACCAAGATCTGAATATTTATAAAACTAGTAATCGTACGAACGTACCTCATTTGCCACGTGTAACGTGAAATTTCAGACTTGATAATTAACCTGTAACTGGTAAGGTGGGGTCATGTATGTATGTATACTTGCAAATCATTTTCAGTTTTTTTTATACAAGTGAATAATACAAAATTCACAGGCATTTTTCTTATTTTCATTAGATACGTTTTAAGGAGTGCACAATAAATCTAATTTTGGAGTTACATACTCCCCACCTCACCACTTACGTTATAAAAAAAAACCTTCTTACCAATTAAGTGTAAAAATCACATTTCTAATTAGCCGATTTTCCTCAAATTACGTGGACACATTATTTATTGGTAGTTTTGCAATACTCAAGTTCTTTTAGTTCCATAATACCATCAGGGACAGTCTCCAGTGGTAAAATCTTTTATGTTATTGATTTAAATCAAATATCGTTGAAACCAAGTTTACTCAAATTTTGCACATAAATCCGACGTCGATGACAACGATTTTTTAAGGATTTTTAAGACCGAGTTTTACCAGTGGAAATATCTAGAGGCGAAATTTTCTTTTACGTCTCCGATTACATGTACATTATGGCAATTTTGTTCACATATGACATACAATTTCATTGCAGTTGACAATGAATTAAAAAGTGTAAGGTACTTGTACCCAATATGGATAATGCTATCAATATGGACACCCCTAATATCTTTAAAATTAACAATTTTGATAGAGAGATATCGTGACATGTCCGTGAAGAAAATAGTTTGAAAGATAATTAAGCCTGAAAAGTGCAAAAGAGCGCGCTTTTCGCCATTTGGAAGGAAATTTGTTGTTTCGTGGTGTGCTGATCGTAATTACAGGTAAGTTTAAATTCTTATTAGATATGGTAAAATTACTTTAAATATTGAAAGGTGGAGTGTTTTAGAAAGCTCATATAACATATTTTCGATTGCTATTGCATATATTTCTTTAAAATGTTTTCGTTGTTTATTTATTACAAGATTTAGTAAAACTACGCCCAATTCCAATATGGACACCTTATGTCCACATCGGAGATACAGCAAGTGAATCTACAGATTCACAAATTTCTAAAATATCTGTTTAATGTCATCTTAACAATCCTCCTAGAAACCTCCTCCAAGAAAAAAATCCCCCAAAAAACCATTGCAGAAAAATCAAAAGAAGCCTCCTCTCAGTAGGGTATCTGTTGGCGAAATCGCAGGTACCAGCGGTATGACTTCCTCAACAAATGAGAGCTGGTACTGCTTCTTATGCAGCATTGATGCTGTTGCAGACATGCAGCTATGCATCACATGAGGCAGATATGTCCATGAGGACTTTTTGGGACTTACCGCCCATGATGAAGAAATTTTTATTTGTCCATCCTGTGAGGACTGAGTAATAACAGATGTAAATTCTGCAGAGAGATGCAATAAAGCTAAGCAAAACCAACTATACTATTTCATAATATTTTGTAGTAACTGAGGTGCTTTGCATGGGTCTTCAAAGAGCCACAACAGAAAATGCCCCCCCCCCACCCACCCACCTTCTAAAGTGCATGTTTTGAAGATATTTACTGTGTCCCCCTTCCCAGGCAATACTTTAAGATATATTTCTTTTATCCCCCTCCTCTAACATCGCTTGGAAGAGTGGCTCTTCCATACACCCTGTGTAGTAGGTCAATAAAGATCCACCTGTCCCTAATATGGACATGCATGTCCATAATAGGGACAGATGGTTCCTTATATGGGCACTTGTAAACATTTTTTTGTTTTTACAATTAAAATCAAACCAGAATAATTGCAAGGTCGCTAATTTTAATAATAATAGTCAACAGTCCAGGGATAGTGGTCATATATTTTTGGAGTTCTATGACGTGTACACGGGGGTGAAAAAAATCATTTTTCCTTAGGGTGTCGATATTGGGTACATGTACCTTATTAAAAAGTGTGTTACTTAAAGTATCTTCCTATGTTCGAAACGCTTTTTTTAATGTACAATATTGGATAAATACATTTTTATTTCAATTGTAATACTAAATGACAAAAAATAAAACAAAATCTAGCAATATATTCCTATCCCTTTGAAAAAAATGGGGTGTTATGCTATTTTTTTAAATAAAATTTCATGGTTATGTGAGACAGCATTCACTCAATTCAACTAAATTTGTTTCATTTTTTTGTACTACATATTACTATTACACTTACCTATGCAGTGAACTAAGTGTTTCAGAATAATATCAAAATTCTCAGAAATATTGCAAAAAATACATATTTGTATTAAAAATTCCTATTTATTATATCCAGGTTCGTATAAAATAATATCACATAGAGATTAGATTCTAGTTCAGAACATAATGAGTAATATGGAAAGCATGTTGCCAAAATTTCACTGAAATATGTTTAAAGCATTTTATGTAATGAAGTTTATCGAACGTGACGCTATCGGTAAAATTGATTTTCCAAAAATTGCATTTAAAGATTTCTTTATATCTTATAAATACATACAAAATTAATCTAGAAGTGTCAATTAAGATTTATCAGCGATTTTATGTAAAAAATAATAATAAAATAAATAAATAAAAATAAATAAACTTAAGCAAATAATGTCTTGAATTACGGTTTCAGTTTCTCCCGTCTTCCTAATCTCACTTCCGGTATTTCACTCATTAAATTTACATTTTTTTTTTGTGTTTATCTAAATGTAAAGTATTCCTTATTAAAAAAATACCTTCATTTGATATTTTTTATATAACTATGTAATGAAAAAGCGATATTCGTTCGACTTTCAACTACGACTTCCACATTTGCATGGCAAAACGCAACAAATAGCGGACTGCATCATATAATATACAAAATAATCGTATTTGCTATCTCTGTATTTCTGGAATGTGGAATAATGCTCTCGGTGCTGAAATACAAATATAGAATCCGTCTTTGCACACTAAATGTGGCACACAGTAGGAGAAAAAGTTATGTCGGTGAATATTTTTAATAAAATAGGTATAGATGAAATTAGATCTTTAGCTAATGTCAGACGAACGTCTATTTGCACGCTTTTTACCTTCTTACAGCCTTTCTACAGTGGTTCAAGAATATGTAGGATGGAAAAATCCCTGCAAATAGAAGTTCGCCTGACATTAGCCTTATTATCCACAAAATAAGAATTAGGGTAATGTGAGACGGACATCTACTTGCTCGCATTTTATTTCAATATGCACAAAAACACATGCCAATGAAGGTGTAGGAAGGCTGTAGGAAGGAAAAAAGTGTGCAAACAGACGTTCGTCTGACATTACCCTTAAAAAAATAAATGTAGTTTCGAGAGAAAATGAACATTTTTCTTTTCATCATGCGATTAGTAGAAAAGAGTAGTTTACAGAAAAACAAACTGGTAGAATATTTTCAGTTTATCCTATAAATTAAACACTGCTATTAATATTCTGATTGAAGAGAGCAGATAATAAATTGCGCTCGAAACTACAACTGCGTTCATTTACTCACTTTTGGGTGAAATGAAAGTGTAGTTCTACATATTTTTGTCCCCAGGTAAAACCATTCCTGAAAAATAACCACATTAAAATGCTGTTGTATATTTCACTTCTTTGGCAGTGTAAATGAACATGAATATATTTTTCACTAGGAAAAATTAGTTTTTACTACACATTCAAAAGATATATCCCGAAAAAATGTAAAAAAATACTGACAGCAAGTTGCAGTAACACTCTTGTGATTTGAAGATAATTTCCTGTTATATGAAAAAATGTCTTTTGACTAAAAAAAATCAGAAAATATTGGTTTTAAGATCGCAAATATTTCGTGTTTTCCGGGAAAGACATACAAATTCAGTTTTGATATGAAAAAATACAACGCAGGATGGTTGCCGTAACACCTTTGTGATTTGACGAAAATGAAGCTTTAGATAAGAGTGGTTAGCTGGTAGTACAATAAATGCATCTGTATTTTGGGAAATAATTTGTAAATAAAACTGGATATTTTCGTGTTGTAACGAGATAAATCAACGGAAAAATTAATTCAGTTCAAGGATTTTTTTAGAGTTCATGTTTGGCCTTATTTCTACAGAATTAGTATTTTAAATTAGGTTAAAGGAGAAAATCTGTTTTCATTTTTCTAGAAAATAAACCACATGTAGTAATTTTTTGAACGCGAATATGAACCGTTTTCCTTCGAAGCACTTTAGATACTTGAATTTCCCAATGTAGTTAAAAAATAATAATAATTTTAAAGAGCAATTGAATATTGTAACTAAATGCTGTTGTAACTAAAAATGTTCCACAGTATTCACAAATCTGTATGGATTATCTATCGTCTGCAGCATGATTACGCATATATGTATTAACAAAATTGAAAGATTTTCTTAGCAGTACTTTGTTAATGATAAATAATATATAGGATTTCCCCAAAAATTGAAACGTACTGTAATTATTTTAATCAGAGACAAGTACAAAATGTCTTGAAATTAAGATTGGAATTAATATTATGTTGATGGTTAACTCCACACATTAATTACTCATTAAATTTTTATATTGTCCGAGCTCTGTTACATGCACAGCGTTTTCCTTCGTACTCTGACCCGTAAGACATTAAATAGTTAATCCTCTTACGAGAAAAACTCAAAGAGTTACAATACGTATAATATGTTTTGCGGCACTAAAAACAGACAGGCGATTTTTTTAGCGCTGGATAGCTGTGAGTTCTCATAAAACATAAAGTATAGTAACTCTGTTGGTTTTGATCGTAGAAGAGTGTGGGCTTAACTGTTTTACATGCATGAGCACTTAGAATTGTTTAAAAAATAATTTGTAGAATTCAAGGACTGTATGAAAAAGTAAAAGGTATAACATTTATATAAATTTGCGGCAGCATTTTTCCGTCAACTCAATCGTAATCCCTATATTTTGAATACTTTTTCAATTTACATTGCCTACGTATTACCAAAAGCATGTCCACCAATTCAAAGAACAATTACACTTCAGACACAGTGCTCACGAAGGCGTATTTTCTAACTCAATATGTAATAATTAATGCTTTTCAGTGAAACTGTGTTTGCTTTTAAAAATCTAGATAATTTTCAAGTCATTTTTTAGTACACTGTAAAAAAAAAAAAAAAAAAAAAAAAAAAAAAAAAAAAAAAAAAAAAAAAAAAAAATATGCAAAGTTATTAAATTTTTTCCAGAAAAGTTGGATTCCTAGAAATTTTTGTAATGGCAATAATAAAAATTCATGTAACACGCAAACACACTTTTGCACAGTAAATAAAAAAAATAAGATCTTTTTAGGAAACTAGGATGGTTAGAACTTTATGTAACTGTAACCCGGGTTACAGATAAAATTTCAGTAAGATTACCTGTAATTTTAGTAGATTCTTTTGTAAAGCTACATATTTCTGTAGCTTCGTAATATATTTCTGATTAAAACAAAGTACGTTTCAACTTTTGGCGATATCCTGTATATTACGTATCATTCACAAAGTACTGCTAAGAAAATCTTTCAATTTCTGCTTCCTATTTCTGTAGAATTAGATTTTTTTTTTTTTTTTTTTTTTTTTTTTTTTTACAGTCTAATAGAGTGGTTTTCGAATGTTTAATTTAAAGTGAAATAAGCTTAAAGAACAAGAAAAAAAAACATTTTGCATGCACAAAAAAAGAAACAATTTCATGTGATATACCAGAAATAAAATTTTGTAAAAATAAACACCGTATTCTGAATTTTCTTTTTTACATTTTTCTTATATAAACGTTTTTTTGTTTATTTGTGTTGGGTTTCGAATATATATATATTTTTTAATGAATTTGTAAATGTAATCAATTATATGGTATACCACTGGTGTAATGCAGTAACATTTCTGAAAATTAATTTTTTAACATTTTACTTATTTCACTTATTTTTTACATTACATTAATATAATAAACTTATTACTTCCATTCCGTGGAGTACTAACTCCTTAATTGATACTTTGAAAACAAATTATACTTATACATTTTTTTTTTTATCTGAAGCAGTCGTAACTGGTACTTTTTTTTCTGAATATATATACATAATAACCAAGATATACTGACTGGAAATAAGCAAAATATTTAATTAAGTAATTATGAGTTGCCTACTTTATGTTATAGTTTTCTCAATTTATTATATATATTCTTTTTGTAAAAGATTTTAATTTTTTATTCGTTAAGAAAAAAAAGAGTACTTTCTTTGTACAATATTAATAACTATTCCTTTGGTACTTTGTTTTTGGAGGCCTAGTTTGTGAAAGAGTATAATATAAACATTATTATGTTACATTAGAGTGTTACGTATGTAAATATGTAAACTACTCTGAAGTCGCAATTCCAAAAATTTCTACGATCTGATACATCTTAATACTTCCTGAAAAATGCAGCATAGCAGGACCACCGGTTAAATGATTTATACCAAAATCTAATCAGCCACAACTTATGTTAACTTACAATTAAATCTGCAGTTTGATGAAAATCCGTGCATTAGTTTTTGAGTTGTAGCTATTGCGGAAATCGTACAACATTCTGCATAACTGCGCCACCTGTGGGCGATTTACACCATAAACTAATCAGGACTAATTTATATCAGGTACTAGCTGAATCTGAAGTTTGATGAAAATTTGTCCATTAGTTCTTGAGACACAGCTATTTCGGAAATAATTAAAAATGCAGCATCGCTGCGCCACCTATTAGACGATTTACACCAAATACTAAACAACGCTAATATATGTCAAGGACGTTTTATGAAAATCCGTCCATTGGTTCCTGAGATATAGCTACTGCGGGAATCGTGAAAAATGCACCATAGCAGCACCACCTGTTAGGCGATTTACACCAAAAACTAATCAGGACCAATTTATATCAGGTGCTAACTGAATCTGAAGTTTGATGAAAATTTATGCATTAGTTCTTGAGATACAGCTATTTCGGAAATCTTTAAAAATGCAGCATAGCTGCCCTACTTAATAGACGATTTAAACCAAAAACTAAACAACGCTAATTTATGTCAAGGGCGTTTTATGAAAATTCGTTCATTGGTTCCTGAGATATAGCTACTGCGGGAATCGTGAAAAATGTAGCATAGCAGCGTCACCTGTTAGGCGATTTACACCAAAAACTAATCAGGACCAATTTATATCAGTTACTAACTGAACCTAAAGTTTTATTAAATTTAGTTCATTATTTTTGGAGATAGAGAGCCCAGAAAATGTGTGTCTCATACAAACAGACAGAGTCGCAGACTCATAGGCAGAGATTTTGTAAAAACATTTTTTTAGGGAGCTCTGACTCATAAAACTTATGAATCCTACAAAAATCTGAATTCGAAAATTTTTACGAATCCAATACTTAATTCTTGTAAAGATAAAAAAAAAAAAGTAAAAGCGATAAACCTTTGTCTTCAAAATACATAAAAATCCTCGAAAAAAGTTTTACAATGTAATCTAAAGAATAATCCAAAAAAAGTTGTGTACCTTAATGTACACAAAAAAATGAACTCACGAGAAATTTAACTTTCAATGTAATAAAGGAACTGTCTAAAAATTATTCAATCTACATAAAATAACAATTGATTTCTAAATTTTAAATCTGTTCCATAGTTCAAAATTTAAGTTCATTCTTTGACATTCAATCTATGGCTTAAGGCAAAGTAGGATTTTTGAAATTTACTTTTAGAAAGAATGTTTTTTTTTTTTTTTTTTTTTTAATATATCTTCTGTAAAATAACAAAATCAAATCTTGCAAAAATAGTTAAAGGTTACTAAAGGTAATAGTTACAAAAGGAGTCTTAAAAAAATCTCAAATAACTTAAAACGAATGTATAAAATATATCTACCTTCATGCTTAGTAGAATAAATTGTAATTTAACTTATAAATATATTAATAATTTTCGTAAGACTATTGCCCAATTATTATCCCCTGCTACACATAATAAAAAATATTTATGTAATCTAAACGTGGACGCATATTAAAAAAAATTAATTATTTTTAATCCGATTTATGATTGAAATAATAAGAATGTAGAAATTCATTTTAATGAATAGATATTAAATTTCATTAGATTTCTTTTCAATACTATTGAAAACTTTAACGAAATTAGTTTCGTAAAATATTTTATTAAATTAACTGTGCTGGTAATGAATGTCCGTCACGTATACATTCATAAAATATACGTCGCAAAATAACTTAGCTTACTCTAAGAAAAAATGGTTCCGCAATATCTGCTTAAATGTTGTATTAAATGTATATAGACCGGAAAGCGGAAGCGCAGACAATCACCTCATCGATTTCACGGCTTAGATTCCAGAATTATTTAAGACGCGATTCGCACATCAAAACGCAATCGGTCTGCCAAGTCATATCTTGGTGGAAAACATCTGAAAAACCGATTTTATCGGTTGACTCGTAGGTTTCCCATTGTGTCTTCCTGCATCCAAAGGTATGAAAACATGGAGTGCTGGGAGCAGGAAAACACAGTGTTAAACCTACGAGTCAACCGCTATATTCGGGTTTTCAGGTGTTTTTCATAAAGATATGACTTGGCAGACCGAGTTTTAACTAATTGTAGAATTTCAGCCGTGAACTCGACAAGGTGATGTCCGTGCTGCCGTCTCCTGGTCTCTATTAACAGTGTCATCGATAAAGAATGCCGGTGTTACAAATTTGTATTACGCAAATAAAGAAACACATAGGAACATAAAATTAGTATTAAAAAAATAACAAAAGTGCCAAGTTGTATATCCATTTTATTACGTTTCGATATGTGTAGCATTAATGGCTTGACAGGCGTCCAGACGATCTCTCTTCAGGTCTTATGAAACACCTCTGGAGTTAGCTTCAGTTGAAAATGGCTGATATCAGTAATTCTTCAGTATCATGGCTGATATCAGTAATGTCCTTAACCCATTTATGACTGAAATTTTGTTTTCTCAAATTTGTTGGTAAAATCACTTTAAAATGTTACAAAATGAACTGGAAAAATACTAAAAAAAAAAATTACGCTAAACTATTTTTGTACTTATTTTATAAAATGCAAACGTACTAAAAATGAGAATTTGAAAAAATGCATAATTATATGTTTTGTCTAAATTTATATAAATTAAGGTTTTAAATTGTATATTATATACTATAATTAGTATTTTTATGAACTATTATAAAAATATATTTATTTCTTTACAGAGACTAATAACATTTTAACCCGGGAGAACTAGCTACATGAGATTTTCTCTCACAGTCGTACTTTTTTTAAGGCTCTTATTTAAATCATTTTTCGTTTTAATTAAAATTTCAAAAAGTTTTTCAATTATTTTACCTATTTTGTGAATAAAAGTACTAAGCCAACCAAAAAAGTTGATATTATATGAATGTAAAGTAAAAGAAAAGCAATTGGACATTCTCACTAGAGATTTCTCCCGGGTTAAGTATTATTAATAATAAATTAAGAATAATCGTATTTAAGGCTAAAAAACAATCTATTTCAAAATCATCTTGAAAAGTACTTTACATAAATAGCTGCCCCCTAAATGTCTAATAGAAATATGTACTCATTTGCGCCTTGCGCCCTATATTTTGTACGTTACAAATATGCATAAAAAGTAGGCTTGAACACATAACTTTGCAATTAAAATAAAATACATATTTTAAAGAAGTCTACAAGCTAAGGTTATGACTTATTTACTTGGATCCTTGATACAAAAAAATACAAATAAACTTACTTTTTACATTTCGCATGAAAAATCTATAAACACCGAAAAAAAGCTTTCATCTGAGCAAATAAATATCAATCTTATGCTGTCATCTCTCGGTAATATATAAAAACATTTATAGACAATTACTTCATACAATTTTCATGTTGTAAATAAGAAGAAGAAGAGAACAAGTAATATAAAAATTTTGTTTTTAAAGTCAATTCCTACTTAGGCCATCAAAGAAAAATTTAATATAATCCCTTAATCCATTAGTGCGTGAATTTTGGTTTTATCAAATGTTTTGATAAAATCATTTTAAAATATTGCAAAATGAACTGGAAAAATACTAGAAAAATTACACTTAATTTTTTTTTGTATTTATTAATAAAATGTAAAAAAACTACATATGAGTATTTCTAGTAGAATAATACGCAAAATCGTATGCTTTGTCTATATTTATATTTAAAAAGTTTTTAAATTGTATATTATGTACTATAATTTGTATTTTTATGAACTGCAAAAAAATATATTTATTTCTTTACAGAGACTAATAACGTTATAACTATTATTAATAATAAAATAAGAATAATCGTATTTCTGACTTAAAAAGAATTTATTTCGTAAATATCTTTAAAAGGAGATTATATAAATAACTGTCTCCTAAACGTCCAACAAAAATATGTGCCCATTTGTGCCTAGAAACCTATATTTTGGACGTTACAAAATGCATAAAAAATAGGCTTGAACATTTAATTTCGCAATTAAAAAAATACATATTTAAAAATTCTACAAGCTAAGATTATAACTTGAGATTTTAAATCCTTCATAGAAAAAATACAGATAAACTAACTTTTTACATTTCGCCATCTTAAAAAATTAAAAAATTATAAACACCAAAAAAGCCTTCATTTAAGCAAATAAATATCCACATTATGCTGTCATCTCTCGGTAATAGATAAAGACATTTATAAATAATTATTTCATACAATTTTCACGTTATAAATAAGAAGAAAAATATATTTATTCATGAAAATTATAAACGTCCCAAAAAATGGGACGCTAGGCATAAATGAGTGAAGCTAATATTAGTTTTTGTTGCATTAAAATATCTCAATTTGTTGATTTTCTATAAGCAAGTAGGTTTACAATGGAAGTCTATGGGAATTTGACGAAATATTAGCGATATCGTCAAGTTGGCGTCTCATTTGGCGGCTCATTTCGGTCGCCAAATTTGGCGATACATAGCCAAGATGGCTACAACATTGGCGATATTTGGCGACAGAACAGGGTCCCCTATGGTAACCCCCTTATAGATATGAAGATGTATTAAATGCTTCAATAACCAATGACCGCCATTTTGTCTCCCATGTAAAACTAAAATTAATTAATTAAATTTTATTGAATGAAGTAATAGTTGAAAAAACTGTATTAACATCAATTGTCATCCAATACAAGTTTTAAAAAAATTATTTCAACTTGATAGGATGAATAATAAGTATTTTATTAACGATTGAAAATTTGAACAAGATATATAAATAAAGAAATAAATAAATATAGGGAGAGTGTGAACTAATAGTAGGAATTGAAAAAAAAAAAAAATTATTAAAATTCGAAACGTCTTAAAATTGGGACGCTAGGAATAAATGGTTTAATGTCGCCCCAGAAGTCCAGATGGCGTAAAATCGCGGAATCGTGGAGCCACTTGAATTCACCCGTTCTGTTCAATCCATTACTTGGGATCTTCAATTGATGGCTGCACGCACATGTCGAAACGTATTAAAATGGATATAAAACTTGGTGCTTTTCTTGATATTTTAATATTACATTTATGTTCTTATGTGTTTCTTTATTTGCGTAATACAAATTTGTAATCCCGGCATTCTTTTTTGATGACCCTGTATTTGACTCTTCAACTCAGAAATGATCGTTAAAATAGAACTCAAACAAGCGCATATTTATCAACATATATTTAGACTACCTATTGCATTTGGAATTCCTGAAAGTTTTTGCAGATCTACGCCGATCATGATCGGTAGAACTAAAAACCACCTTCAGATCAAACTTTTTATACCTTTCTATCTTTTTCTATATATATATATATATATCACTTTTTTATGGACACGATAACTTCCATAATTCTGCACAAATCTCTTCCAAACTGACACAAAAAACCAACGGGCGAAAATCTCGGTGAAGTTTGTTAATGTGCAAAATCAGACCAAGGGGGTGGAGAGATGGAGGAGTTTTGCAAAAACCGAAAACAAACCGTAACTTCTTAATTATAATACATGTCAAATCAGTTTAAAGTTATCATTACTTCCAGGAAAATGGCCAACATTTATGCACGATAGATGTTTGATAAAATTAAAAATGGTCTCAAAAGGGTGAAAAAAAATTGGGATTTAGGGAGAAAAAAATTCCTAACTTCGTCAATTCTCAAGATATCAAATTCACTTAAATTTATTATAAATCTTCTTAATGTTATCTACAACTTTTATATTGACAAGTTTTTGATAAGACAAACCCTTAACGCACTCGAAATAAAAATATTAAAAAATAAAAACGCAAAAAGGGGAGGGTTTGAGAAGGGAAAATTTCATAACTTCCTCAATTCACAAAGTATCAAATCCTCTTAAATGTACTATAAATTGTATTTATATTATTTACAACTTATATAATGACAAGTTTTTGACAGGACCAACTGTTACAGCAATATATATATATATATATATATATATATATATAAGGGTTGAAGAAAAAATTATCGGATCCTGATAAAACCAGTTCTTACTGAAAAATGAAAGTAAAAACTCGTCAAAAGCGGCCAGATAAAATTGCAAAAGTGTTCTTATCTCTAAGCTTGATTTAGTTTTTGTTGGGGAAATTAGTACTTAACTTCGAAATCTACCTCTCCTTGTAGGCCGAGCCGGCAAGGATTTTTTATTTTTTATTTTATTACTAATGTTTAAAGTGTCATAAACAATTTCATAAAATAGCTTTTAAATTTTTTACAAAATTTTACTTCAGTGAACGTTAAATGTACATTGATTAGTTTAGATAATCATTGGACCTCAAATACTTTGAGATCAATTAAATATATTTGACATTCTGATAAAATTAACATATGATGCGTTAAATTAACGCAAGATTTGTCAGGATGGATTTAAATGTGATATCAAAATAATTCAGGCAGAGAGTTGATTAACATCGCATTTCATCTTAAAATAAATTTCGGTTTGGGAATTAAATTTAACCATTTATAAACACTTGGATTTTAGAAATGATTTTTGTTATGACAAAATAATGTTATATAATACTTTCTAATTGCTACAACATAGTGCTTTACATAAAGTATTTTTCAATTTAAGCTCAGCACATTTCCTAAAATTATACGAAAAAAATTTAACAAATATTTTGTAACATTTATTATATTTAAATTAACTAATATGTGAAAATTAGCAGTAGAAATTAATTTCTACTTAGAAAAATTCTTTGAGCTCAGGACTAACTGAAGTGGCCGTGGACCACATGCGGCATTGTGCGGTAGTAAAAGAATCTCAAGAGAAAATTGAAAACATCCTTAAATATTAAAAGTATTTTTTTTTTAATTTGCCCTTTCCATAATTTATTTTTTAAAATATATTGATTCAAGAGGATGGTAGTATAGATTTGTTATCAAAAGATTGCGTTGAATGAATTTCCTGTATAACACTATACTTTATGTAATTTCAACTGGCTTGTGAAGGACGTCTTTCCTCCTTATTTCTTCCCTTCGGTGACATTAGACCAGATAACGCGAGCACCAGGTCCTGATTTTCCTCCGGCTATATTCATAGAAAAATCAAAACTTTCTACTAATCTCAATTCTCGACTAGGGTGGTAAATAAAATGAGACACGTGTGATGTTACATTAGTTACTGAGGCAAGACAAGGACCGGGAAACATACCTTAAAAAGCCAACTAATATCACATTCAGTATAGTTTTTAAAACATGGCATATGTGTTTCTAAATAAGAGTAGGTACAATAAAAACATTTTTTTTTTTACATCTCGTATCAATTGTGGCATGTTTTAGGATAAAGAAAAATAAAACTCCCAGCAATAATTAAAAAAATATTATTCATTTAATTATGGAAACAATATGAAACAGTTTAAGAATACAAAAAACTAAAAAGCGCAGCGAAACATAATTTCTTAATTTTTTCGTAGACTAAAGATATAAAATGTTGTATGTAAAACGTAAACAAAACATAAATATGACAAATTTAAATTTGATGAAAATATTTTTAACAATTATATTAAAAACAACGCAATTTTCCAGATGGGTCGTGAACCGTTGTCCTTAATGAGAAATGACAGTATCATCTACACTATATGGCCAAATGTGACCAGCCACTTGCAGTTTTAGACGTTTTGTTAAATATCTAGAAAAATACATGAGGAATTACCCTGAAACTTCGGGTGTGTAAACAGAATAGTACAGGTCATACATTTCCGCGAAGATTTTTTCCCGAAACCCCATAGGGGACCGTCAACAAATTGAAAAAGAACGAATATCTTTTGGATAACCCTGTAAAAACTAATGAAGTAAAAGCGTTCAAACTGGAGATTAAGATTAAGTGGCTCATTGTAATAAACTGTTCATTTTTAAGACGATAGCATGTAAACTCGTAGAGAAATTAAGGTTTTTGTAAAAACAGTCACAAATTTCGCCAAATCTTTTCATTATTATTTGCAGAGTTCTTAATATAAAAAAAGTTCTTTTTAGAAAATATGACAAACAATATAGTACACAATACCCTGCAATCAGAATTAAAAAATAATAAAAATTGGATGAAAAATGAGCAGGTTTACTAAAAAATGTTTCACTGCGCATGCGCGAATGCAATGAAAATAAAATGTGTATAATATATTAGGTAGCTATTAAGAAAGCAACTTTTGTGAAAGTCTCAAAAACATAGCTTGAAAATTCTGAAAGTTATCGTCGATAGAATAAGCTCGAAATCCGTTGTTCCCAAAAGGAAGCAAAAATATGAGGGGTTGTATCCAAATATAGTAGTACATGTAATATTGTGTACGCTATCTTGTCATTAGTCAACAGATATTTCATACAACCACTCATATTTTTGCTTCCTTTTTGGAAAAAACGGATTTCGAGCTTATTTTCTATCGACGATAATTTTCAGAATTTTCGAGCTATGATTTTGAGACTTTCACAAAAGTTGCTGTGAAGGTGGAACCTTCACATATTAATGTTAATAGATTCCCCTTTCACCCCTTTAAAATTATGCCTTTTTAAAATCTTAAGTTTAATTATCTATCTGTATTTGGATTCAATGTATTTTATAACGCTCTTTTCCTTTCATAATATTAAGCAGTCATTTCTAATTCTCATTAATCTTCCAACCTCAGCGCACTGCATTGAAAAGAAAAGAAATAACATCCTTTTCCACATACCAACCGCTTTCTGATTTCATCCTTGTGCCTTACTTTTGATGATGTGTAGAAATTAGTGAGACATATTACTTCTACATCTAAGCGACCGTTAGTCCAGATGCAGTACATTAATCATTTCATTATTCATACTCTGTCTTTATTTTATTCTGTTTTATTGACGTTCTTTGTGGGGCTTCAGTCCCGTGAGATTTTTGGCAACTCCCTGTAGAATGTTAATTTGCGGGGTTTTGCACCATAATTCCAACGCACATGATTTGGTGGTAAATAATTCATATTACTCTTTTGGTGCCTCCCATTCTGTTACAATTAACGAACTCTGACCGCACGTTTTCACTCACTTTATCCTCGCCATATAGCATACATAATTGGCGAAAAATATACATGTTGTTCTGCCAACACTCGATCATTTGAAGAAAATGTATGATCATGGAGAAAATGTGAACACTTCCTTCTTGGCTGTGATTTTGGTAACATAAAAAATGTAAGACTGTGCTCTCCTCTCCGGCATCGGCGTTGCCCTAATAATCTCGGCTGTATTAGAAAAGGACCCCGGTGCACAATAAACTTCTTCAAATATTTCCACCACTGATCCATCTTGATTCAATGGTTTCCTGTCTTTCTATTCAAATAATTCACATTTAATTTACAGCCATCTGGTGTGCCTCGGATATCATCGAAAAGGAACCACCTGTACAAGACATCTTCGTAACAAACTTTTGGTGCTAAGCCGGTACACCGAGAAAAAGATTGCTGGAGAGGGGGAGCATCTGATATATATTTTTTTGTTCTCTTAGTACAGACTAATCTTGGATTACTACAAAAAAACTGCAATTCCTTTAAAAAAAGAAAAAGAAAAACTGGCTGCTGGAAATTATCTAATTACATATTAGTATTCGAACTGAAATATTCCTGTTTTCCTCAATGCTATTCCTATCACGTATTGAAGCCCATAGTGATAAACAGTGATAAAAAAAAAATAATTCAAAAGGTACTGACATTTTTCGCTCATTTTAGATAAACTCGGACGTACACACAGAACTTTGTGTGTCATATTTCAAATTTTATGAAATAAGTGGCAATAAAAAAATACAAAAACCGCATTCTACGATCGGCATCTTTTCTACAAAAGAAAAGAAAACTTAGCACTCTACTGAACACACATATGGACAAAAGATTCCCCGTCCCAGAAAGATACAACAGTTTGCCGATATATCTCACTCAACTTATGCTGTCCTGTATTCTATCGACTTTTCAGTCAGCTGCCATCCTGCGATTTGTTTGCTTACCGCGTCGGCAAGAAGTGGATTTTACCGAATAATGCAACCCACGACATGCCACTAGGTACCGTCGCCCATTGCCGCAAGTGTAATGAAGTTTGAAGAACGGGTTCTGTAACTGCACAGAGAAGTAATAAAAACACCAACTATTTAATTTGCTGGAATCTTTTATTTTATCTTGATTTTATTTAAAGCATTTTAGAGGGGCTGGTTCAGCTAGTAAAATGGGAGAGAGACCCCAATGACAGAGGGGAGCGGCAAAGCGCCCTTCTTTTTAGAATCTTCACATCTGGAAGGCCAGGGGAGAAGTGAGAGTTTTTGTTAAAAGTCTAGAAAACTTGGCGATGCACAGTATCGCCAATTTACAAACTTTTGGTGATTGTACTTAGGTAGACAAAGGTTTTTTGGCGAAATACATTACAGCAAATTATCTGGTGTTCCAACCAGATGGGTGACGCCTGGGTTGCAAATAACCGCTTCTAATTACGATGAGAGAGGCAGCAGATAATCAGAAATTGTTTATATTATAGATAGACATTCGTTTAAATAACTGTTACTTAAAATTGCACAATGCAGACTGCTGCATGGAGAAAATGCCTAGAATCAAGGGCATTTGGTTTATAGCTCGACCATTATTCACGACAACGTACATGATTCCCATAAGATACTTTCTTTTACTTTTGTTGTTAATACATTTTCAACGGTCAAATATTAGCAGAGATTAAGAATTGCTTATCAATGTGGTGGGCAAAAGCCGATGCAATTAAATGACAACATATTGATACCAGCAGCTGCCTTTATAATTTATTTATTTTTTTTATTTGCACTGGAAGCAGTAACGGACAGATAAATGATAAAATGAGAAAGGGAAAAGTAACTGAATATTTAAGCGCAATGAATTAAAGATGTTTCAGAAAGGATAAAAACACTTTAATAAAAATCCGTGTGGTTTTAAGTAATGAATTTAATTACATATATCAGTATGAAAAAAAAAGAGGGGGGAGGATAACATGTTTTAAAAGTAATAAAGTTATGTTTTAAATTAATTTTGAATAAAAAGAAAAATGTGCGACAGCAAATCTGCCACAGCAAGGATGCTCTTTTTCTCCCGCAGAAACAAACAAACAATAAAAAGACCTCAACACGCCTCTGCCAAAATGATGATTCACCCTTTCACGCTTGTTCGCTGTTAAAAATATGCCACATTATGCACATTATATTTTGATTGCATACGCGCATGCTCAGTGAAACATTTTTTAGTAAACCTGCTCATTTTTCAGCCAGTTGTTATTTTTTTTTAAATTCTAGTTGCAGGGTATTGTGTATAATGCTGTTTTATGTCATATTTTCTGAAAGGAACTGTTTTTTGTATTACGAAATCTGCAAATTATAAGCAAAAAACTTGGCGAAATTTGTGATTGTTTTTAGAAAAATCTCCATTTCTCTATCAGTATACATGCTACCCTCATAAAAATGAACGCAGTTTATTACAATAAGCCACTTAATCATAATATCCAGTTTGAACACTTTTGCTACATTAGTTTTTACAGGGTTATCAAAAAGATATTTGTTGTTTCTCAATTTGTTGACGGTCCCCTACGGGATTTCTGGAAAAAATCTTCCCGGATATATATGGCCTATACTATACTTTTTACAAACCTGGAGTTTCAGATTAATTCCTCATGTATTTTTCTAGATATTTAACAAAACGTCTAGATTCGCATGTGGGCGGTCACCTTTGGCTATGTAGTGCATAAGCTCGCTTATTTTGCCAGTTTGTCTATATTTGAGAGCTGGTGTTAATTCAAGGAGTTAGATTTCCGTCGTTCCCAAATTTGAGTCAGAGTATTTTTTCGTTTTTTCTCATTTTTATTGGAATGGAGGTCCTTTTTTTTTTTTTTTTTTTTTTTTTTTTTTTTTTTTTTTTTTAGATGTCGAGGTGTAGGAATCTGGGTTGGCAGATTTAAAACACAAAAATTTGGACGCAAATTGCATCTAAATAGTAAACTTTGATTATTTATTAGAATCCATCTCTTAAATCCATATTCTCTCTGTAAATTGTGTTAGTCTCTGAGACACCTTCTTGCTTTGTCTGCCCATGACAATGTTTTATGATAAGCTCTGACAAAATAGATATACGAGCTGCAAAACTTTTTGTGGTTCGTTGTATTTAATTTTAGATTTGTGTAACTGTCCACCGATAAGGATAGTTTTTTATTCACTTAAAATTGCATTAAAAATCCACCTGCTAGAAGTTCAACTGGATCCGGCAAATACAATAAAAATTATTTTTCTCATATAAAAATGATTAAATTTTCTGTAAATATGTGACTTTTTCAAATATGTGACTTTTTGTTAATATCTGAAAAATTCTCATATTTTGTGAGATTTCACTCTTTTTTTATCACAAGAAAAAACATTTTGAATCTACCTGTCGTGTCCAGTGGATCCGTCTGTTAGGCTAAAGGTTAACCGTTCGAGTAATTGACTTTGCTGATACTGGTTTTCTTTGCGTCAGAGCAGTATATGTTTCAGGAAAATTCTCCATTTGAAAGATTTTAATGCAGTATTTTTCGGGTATTCAAGTCCTGTTTACAAGAAACCAGTTTTCTTATTTTGTGAATTTCATCGTGGACGAATTTTAAATCCTTGCAGTAAAACGTAATATTTGTTTAAGTTGCCGCTGCACCGTAAAACCCAATTGCGAAATCACATGTTAACCTATGGGAAAACTTTGAAGCACTATTACTCATTACTTAATATAATTATAAGAACACCATTTTCACCATCAGATAGTAGAAGTCAGATGTTGATGATGTGCGTTTTTAAAAATTGTCTACGTAAATTTTAAGTATTTATAAGACGATGATAAAATTTAATCAAATAGAAATTTCAGAGTTTATAGGGATTTTGTATGAACTTAAAATTTACGGAGATATTTTTTAAAAACGCACATCCTCGGCATATCAAGTCTACTTTCCGATTTAAAAATCAGTATTTTAATAGTTATATTAAGTAATGAGTCCTCGCGCTTCAAAATTTTCCCATAGGCTAACATGCGATTTCGCGATCGGGGAGTTTCAATGCAGTGGAGCCTTAAGGGAGAAAATCGTTTGAGGTGCATTTGATTGATGTTACAAAATTTCAAACATAAGGAAATTTATATTCACCAATGACGTGGTTTAAAATTTTCTTTCACAGATATATTGAGTAATTAGCATTTATACTTTGTTTACATGGATGCACAAAATTTACGTTAAGACTGACATATGAAAAAAATCGTTTGTGGTGCATTTTAAAAATTTCGTAATACTTCAAACACAATGAAGTTTAAAGGATCGCTGAGGGATCACTTTTTCATTTATTTTTTTAATAATGTGAAATGTTAAAATTAATAAAAATGTGATTATAACATATTTTAATTATTACTAGCCAATGCAAAACGTTTTTTTTTTTCGTTGGAATTATGTTTGTATGTTTTTCTATAAATTTAAGATTTTCATACTAAACGCTTTAATTCCATCAAATTTCGACGGATTCCACATCGTTAATTAATATCAGTCATCCGGTCCCGATATATAGGATTGTAGTACAAAAGTCAATGCAAATTTGATCATTTTTTTGGAAATCTTAAGAACACGGTAATTAAAAAAAAAATTAAAATGCGCCTTTACATCGAAATATTTTGCAAATTAATGGAAATTGTTTTTTTAAAGGATATCTACTGAAAATAATATCTAATGAGGTCTTATAAAATAAAACTTTATACACATATACATTTATATAATATAAATCCGGTTTTATTTTCGGGAAACCACAGTATTTATAATGATTTTTTCTTAGTAGATACAATAAACAGCCGTGATTTCTTTATAAGTACATAAAAATGACAATGGGTCATACAGTTCCTTTAATACCTTCGCAACAAGCCTATGCTATATTTGATCTATTTGATTTGATTTCGGTATTTCAAATTGAAATAATTTGCCTTATTTAATAGCTGAAATTAGGCGATTAAATAAGACAAAATCTACTCCTAAAAATTATTGCTAGAATTAATAAATAATCATCAGCACCCCATACGCGATGTTCTTAGTGACATGTGATAAACCATTTCAATGCTCACTCTCAAAACACATCAGCAGTTTTCAATAGCATTTTGACTCCCGTTTACATAACAACTACGAACTATCGCAAAAAATCTTAAAAATATATAATTTTGATTTATTCTACTTTTACGTTGTAATACCAGTATATGGTATTTTCTACTGGTTCCATAATTTTCATGTTAGGAATTAATTTCATTTCAGAAAATTATCGCCTTTTGCATTCTTAGTACAATTACTTATATTTTTATTTCATTCACATCGTCACTTACATTTAAAAAAGTCACGTATATATTTGACGCTTAATAGTTCATATAGTTCATATCTTAATAGTTCTCATATATTTTCTTAACTAAAACAGTTATTAAATTAAAATTTTCCGAAATTTGCAATTTTTTTATTTATTTTAAAGTTATTAATAGACAAGGCGATAAATTTTCATACTATGCTTTTGCTTTGTTTTAGTATATTTAGAAGCTGATATTTTAAGAAGATTATTGTAAGTTAATCATATTACGAAAAATCCAGCCATCAATGAAATTAAACATATCGAATACAGTATGATTAATATCTAAAAATATTCATGAATTTTAAACGTTTTTTCTTTAAAAAAATCATTACATTTGTTACAAAAATGTCTGATTGTCTGAAAATGTGCTTCTTGAACAGAGGTCAAATCACATTACAATGAAAAATAAAAAAATATATATTAGAATTCATCAGACATACAAGTAAAATTGCATAAATACATTTAATACAATTAAAAAGCAAACGTTTCGAGCTAAATTTTAGCCCCTCATCAGTACAACAAAACTTTCAAATGACAGAAAACTATATATCATGTTTACAGTTAAAAATTATTAGCAGTTAAAATTAAATAAAGTATATATTTTTTAAAACAATCCTGAGTATTCAGGAGGAAGTGCACATGATTCATTTATCGGTGACGTTTGCTTACGAGTGAACACACCTTCCAGAAAAACTCTACTTTTAATATTATTGCAACCAGATCTGATAACTTTCATATTTGCGAAATATGGGATATGGTCGGCAGCATGTTTATGCTCGGCAAGGCGAATGGCGCAAGTGCGACCAGTTTCGCCAATATATACCGAGTCGCAATCTTTACATGGGATACTGTAAATAGAACCGGTTCTTAGTAAGTCCCCCTTACTAACTTTAACTTTAAAAACACTTTTTTAAAAACACCTTTAACTTAAACTTTAAAAACATTCAAACTAAAACCAGAAGAAATTGAATCCATGGAGACAGGCGGCATGGACTTGCGACATGCAACTGCGGGGTTAAAACCATTTTTTATGTGCACAACGCTCCCCAAACAACCTGTCAAGACCAAAAAGAAAAAACTAACAAATCGAATGAGCTGCCTAGACCCATCGAAAACCAACAACTGAACATGAAACCCCAAACAATCGTGCACGCAAACCCTGAACAGTCAAAGCCACAGTTACTCCTCTCTTCGCATCCACATTACCTCTAAATCTCTGCGATAAGTCTTACACTTTACGAAATTTCGCAGCAGACTCTTCAAAAATCTCTCAGGATAGCCATGGTGCAATGCCAGAATATACCATTTGTAAAGTTCTTCAATTTTTTCCCCAGTATTTGAAATAAAGAAATAAGTGACAAAAATTAAATAATGTTTGATCCTGGAGTAGGAATCATGTAAGTAATTTAGGCAATTAATTGTTTTTGTATTTATTCATTTATGCTTTATAGAAATTATATATATATATATATAATTTCTATAAAGCATAAATGAATAAATACAAAAACAATTAATTGCCTAAATTAGTTACATAGGCAATTAATTGTTTTTGTATTTATTCATTTATGCTTTATAGAAATTATATATATATATATATATATAATACTTCTATATATATATAATACTACTAATTTATATATATAATATATATAAATTACTTACATGATTCCTACTCCAGGATCAAACATTATTAAATTTTTGTCACTTATTTCTTTCGTATCTCTTTAATATGCACGAATGTTATCCTATGGGCATGGGAAGATTCATAATTTATGATTTAAGATTGAATTAAGAATTTAATATGTGTATGATTTAAGAGTATTTATAACTTAAAAGTAATAAACATTAAAAATATTCTTTTAATGTTTGGTACAAATGCATGTAATAGTTTTAATTAACAATCTTTAAACATATACTGACTTATGACATTTTAAAAGTATTTGAATCCTTAAATTTAAATATACATGTTAGATAGTGTTATTTGCCTGGAATAGCATATTTCTTACTTTTCTTTCTATTAGATATTTGAGCTCTATGATTAAAATTGTATAAATAATAAAGGACAAAGCTTAATAATCAGGTATACTTATTATAATATTAGTTGAACGGCAATAAGATGTGTTGCTTTTAAATTGCATGAGATCTTTCGATTTCTTTAGGAAAATTCAAAATGAAATTTCATGAAACATTTAGAAACGTTTTATTATAATATTTTTTTTAAAATAGTCAATATCAAATTTAAAATCATAATTAAAATGTTTGGTTAATTTTTTTTCTCAAAGTACGTTTCCAATGATTTGGTTTGTTGCAAAACTTCATACTTGCAAAATTTGGCTATTAAATTATTATAATAGAAATTACGTCATTTTAATATTCTTAATAAAAAAATGACGTCATCTTGATGGAAATGTAGAAACATATTTTATATTTATAAATGATTAAATCAATGCCCTTATTCTTGCTTAATCTTTACACTTTGTGCGCCTTCGTGACTAATTTTAAATACTACTTTAAGGAAAAGATTAGTTGAAAAGTTATGTTCTTTCTTTATAATCATTTCTTCTAAAATGAAAATCGACCCCATCAGTGGTGTCGTCACAGGTAACTCAACTCCGCGTATCAATCGAAAATTGGATTTAAATAAACTATAGAGTTCAGAGAAAGGTATAGAGGAAATGTGTTTGGTATGGTGTGAAGCTTAAAATGCAACGCCGAAACCAGTTAAAACCGTTCACACTTCGGTCCAAACATCTGCGGCTTGCTTTGAAAACCTCCCCCCGTTTAATGAATTCAGTTTTTTGTTTAGACCGAATGATTTGAGGGATAACTGGTTCCATATTGCAAGCCGTTTAGACGTTATAGCACGAGGGAAAGTCAGTAAGTAGGTCACAAACCGATATGAGAGGTCGGAAATTTGTAGTAAATTGTTTCAAATTATGCCAGTAGGGGGCAGCACTTACCAGCTGTTAGATGTCAATTTCTGATTTATGAGATAACAGTTGTGCAACATGAGACGGGGCGTTCGAAAGTTGTTGACGAAGAACGAAGTGGTCGTCCTGTCGGGATTGCGACAGATGATAGAGTGAGGAAAGTTGAGTAAATACTTAGAGTTGACAGGCGAACAACAATAGAAATCATAGCAACTGCAGCAGGGTGTTCTTACAGGTGGTGTATATCCTACAGCCGACTGATGCAGGCTTTGAATGTGAGGCACACAGGTGGCTGAGAGTGCAGTTCAAAGACTTTTATGCAGCAGATATTAGGAAATTCATAAAGAGATGGGACAAATGTAGCAATGTAAATGACGATTATGTAGAGAAATAAACATGCCTTTTAACCCTTAAATGCCTGATTTTTCAAAAATCATTGTAATAATGTTTTTCGGCATTCATTTTTTAAAAAATCATGCGAAAAATACTTTAAAAAATCCTATTTTGTTTTAAGTATAGTTTACGGCTAAAAAACAGTTTGTTACTAATCGGCAATACTGGTGTTTAATTGGAAAAATAATTTCCCTTGATACAATTCTATAATATTAAACACACAAGAATTTTAGGAACTATAATAAGAAATAAATTTTACTTGTTCACTGCAGGTCAAAATAGGGCATTTCGCAAGCTCCCAAACAAAACAAGAAGAACAAGTAGCAACAATTGAAAAAATAAATCTATCTTTGTTCTTAAACAGCACAAGTGTTGCCATCTACATGTTGAAAATCGATTTAATAATATTATCAGAATGTATTTTATTGGCAACATTAGGCATTATAGCTTCAATATTATTCTAATAGTATTTTAGAGCCTTAATTGGGTATGTTGCCGAAAAGCAACACCAGATATTTAAGGGTTAAATATGTATCTTGGTTTCTCCCTTTTATATTGTTTTTGTGACATACTTACTGATTTGCCCTCGTACATCTCTAAAATATTTTGAACACTGTGAGTTTGTTTAGATCCAGTTTTAGGTAATAATCTGATTTTAATTGCCTGTGACATCGCTCTCATGGGCTCTATAATTGTCCAATTAAACGCTAGGAGCGTAATATAACGTTTAGATTTAAACACCTTGGTTTAATGTAAAACGTAATAGATTGTCACAGAATATTTTTTTTTTTTTGTATTTAAAGAGTGTCTGATTAATGACACTTAAATATGTTAATTTATGTTTTTATTTCTTTAAGTTTCTTGAAAAATATAATTTAATCATGATACAGTTTTGCCATCTATTCAGTAAAATATATTTCCGCATTTTTAAGGAAAAAATGACGTCACAATTTCTTTTAATAATCTATGTAATTACCTAATAATCCGAATTCCAAATAACAAGATTTTAAAAGCTTCATGCTTCAAAATGTATACTTTTATTTTGGAGATTGTGGAATGAAAATGTCGTTAATTTTTGTCGTTAAATTTGTCGTTAATTTATTTTTATTTAAAATAGTTACCTAAAAATGTACGAGTTCACATTTTCTGTTATTTTATTTTAAAATCCAAAAAACGAAGCTAATCACAGGTAATTTGAACCTGCTCTCTGCCCCCATTCTGTACGGGCTAGCGACGTATCTCCAACTACTAAAAAATTAAATCGCGTTTCAATTCTTTTTGAAACATCTTGCACACTGAAACACATACGTATATCAACTGTAGCTTTCATAAGTACCGGGTAATTAAAAATTGAATAAAAATGTAGAAGAAGAAGATTTTCGGTTATAATTGAATAAATATAATTTTATATCTATGAAAATGGATAAGAAAATATGTCATTATATGAATATTTGAAAAATGTAGTTAATGTGTAAATGAATCAAATTAAAATATTGTGCATGAAAAATTTAAGCAATCCCCTGATATTAAAAGTCCCTTTGTATATTTCAAATGAAATTACCCGTAAAAAAGTGAGCTTCTACTTCAGTGTAACTACATTAGTTTTAATATTTCAGCTGAATAGTGTTTGTTTGGAATTTATCTTTCGGGCTAAATAATCCCTTATGTAATTTTTAAAGGATAATAAAATAAATGCAAATGTTTGTGAGATGATACTTTGGGGAAACATTTATTTGCAGAACATACTAAGTATATAAACATTTAAATAGTGAGCATTAAGAATGGATGTTGCAGTTATATATGCAAATAGTGATTTAATCATAAATATATTTATGTTCCGATTCCGTTACTGGTACTTAAATTCCTTTTACCTAAATTCAACAGATAATGCAATATGTAGTAATTTTTAATATTTCATAACATGATGTTGATACTTATATATTCAAGTAGTATGTTTATCGCAAAAATATTTATGTTGTAAGCTTAGTTTCTGAATGTAAATGCGGTTTTCTCTTAAACTGAAGCACTAATATAATATACAGATATTTTTGATACTATATTTGGAGAATAAAGAGAATTATATATAATAAAACAACTAGTGTTATTCATAATAAAATATTATTCCGGTTTAATTAGTTATTATGTTTTAGGGTTAAATAGATGGTGTAGCAGCCCGATGTGTTGTCCACTGCACGATATCATTTGATTTTTTACGGAAAAAAAATCCAATTCATTTCTGTATTTAAGAGAGGTTTATAAATTTAATGTCTATACATTTCTTATTATAGACAAAGAACAATGTTTACAATATAAATAGGCTAAAAATTAAGAATATTATATAGTTGAAACCCGTTAATCCGAACTAATTGAGAACGGTGCCTGTTCGGTTTACAAAAAATTCGGATTACCCGAAATTCCGATAAAAATAGAAAAGAAAAAGATGCGTGCTAAAAAAGGTAAGTTATAAGTACTCAATAATACAGTAAAAGTCATCTAATCCGGCATCCTAAGGTCCGGCTTGCTGGATAATCCGGTACCGCTTTCGGAAAAAAATAGTATTCCGTGTTGAATCATTCCTGATGTTTATAATAGTCCAATGGAAATTTAGAATGAGGAATTACGTAACAATGCATTACAAACGGTTCACAATAACGAGTCTATAAATAGCTCAGTCACTACGTCGACGAGAGGGGAAGAAAAACACATTTTGGCAGATAGTTTGCGAAATCAAATTATTAAAAGGAAAAATAAATTTTTATCATCTGTATTAAATACTTTTTGTATTTTAGAGAGAATTTTATAGTGGCTGGCAAAGAAACTGTAATTCGAGATTTTTGTAAGATGGCTTCGACGAGAATGCCTACAGTGTACGTTTTCATGTTATATTTGTGTACATATGTTGTACTTTTACACAATTGAGTATTTAGTGTATTATATTCAAGCTGTTTAAAGAATACACATGCTCTACTGCCATTTTTTTGTTTAATTCTAACTTTAACACGTTTTTTCCGACATTCATACTATAATCCGGCAAATTTTGTAGTAAAAAGTAATGGTTTGTGTTTAAACCAATATTTCAATCTTTTGAGTTAATCTGTTCAAGTATAATTTTCGGAAAAAAAATCTGTTGGGATTAACCGGAATTTGTGGATTAGTTGAGTCCGGATGAGCGAGGTTCGACTGTATTATACTTGATTACAAATTACTTGAGTTTGATGCAATTATAACAAAAAGCCTTTGGAAGAAAATGACAGCATACGGGTTATAAAATTACATTCGTCTAGAGGATTTTGAATAAAAATTTAGATAAAAATTTTACCATTATTACCAAGGTAATGTTTATTTACTTGCCTAACTCTTCTAAGCGAATTTATCCAGGTGCGACCTTCAAGTTCTGAAGAGTGATTGCAAACGATATGCTACAAAAATGCATGCTTGAATAATTATTCACATTCTCTGACAATACTTAATATAGAAAGCTATCTCTACCCTTTTCACAAAAATTCACAAAAAGAACGAATTTGTATTTCGTAGTCAAAATAACAAAAGAAAGCTTTTTAATGTATTATTTTATTCGTTATTTCATAAACAAGCAAATAGTGTTTTATCTAATATTACATTCTAGAAGGTATGTCATCATCATCATCAACCGTTTACAATCCACTGCTGGATGTAGGTCTGCCCCAGATTTTTCCAATGTTTTCTGTCTAGTGCTTTAGTCATCCAATTTACACCGGTTACTTTTCTGATTTCATCATTTCATCTTACTTGAGGTCGTCTTCTTGGCCGTTTTACATCTCTGGGATACCACTGTAGGGTGTTTGTGCTCCATCTATTGTCTTGTCTTCTTGCAATGTGCCCAGCCCATTTCCATTTTAGCCGTTTAATTATTTCAATGATGTCAAAAACTTTCGTCTGACTCCTTATCCAGGTTATTCCTTTTCTGTCTCTTCTAGTTATACCTAGCATACATCTTTCCATACTTCTCTGTGTTGTTTGTAATCTTTGTACCATCCGTTTTGTTAGCGTCAATGTTTCTGCTCCATAAGTTAGCACAGGCAAAACACATTGGTTAAATACCTTTCTTTTCAAACAAAGGGGCATGCTACTCTTCAGAATAATATTGTTCTTCCCAAAAGCACTCCATACATTTCTTATTCTTCTATTGATTTCATTCATGATACTCTTATCCGCTGATACTTCCTGCCCAAGGTACACATAACTTTGCACTTCTTTAATTTCAGTTTTGTTGGGGATAATTTTCTTTTTCGATGCAAATGAATTGAACATCATCTTAGTCTTTTCCAAGTTTATTTTTAATCCCACATTAATGCTAGCTTCTGCCAACTCTTTTAGCATATTTTCCAAATCTTCAGGACTGTTACTGAAAATTACAATGTCGTCTGCGAATCGGAGATGATTTAATATTCCCCATTTATTCTAATCCCTTTGTTTCCCAATCCAGCTTCTTGAAAATATTTTCTAAGACAGCCGTAAAAAGCTTAGTCGAAATGGTGTCTCCTTGTCTTACCTCCCTTCCAAGCTTGATCTTTGCTTTTCCTTTGTCCAAGCGGATGGTTGTTGTTGCTTTCTTCTAAATCTTCTTTAAAATATTGATGTAAGGTTTGTCTATACCAATGTCCTCCAGAGATTCTACTACTGCTGATGTGTAGACCTAATCAAATGCTTTTTCATAATCAATAAAGGCAAGGCAAAGAGGTAAATTATATTCCTTATGTTTTTCAATGAGTTCCCTTACCGTTTGGATATGATCCGTTGTGCTGAATCCACTTCGGAATCCTGCTTGTTCTCTAGGTTGAGCTGAGTCCAGAGCTGATTCAAGTCTTGTCGTTAAACCTTTGGTGAAAATTTTATAAATCACTGATAGTAAGCTGATCGGACGGTAGTTTTTAATGCTTTCCTTCTCTCCTTTCTTGTAAAGTAGCACCATCACAGCATTATTCCAATCTTCTGATACATCTGAATTCTTGAGACATTTGGAAAACAGTAAGGATAGAATTTTTGCAAATTCTTCTGCTGCTTCTTTGATAAGTTCGATTGTAATTCAATCTTCTCCTGGGCATTTAACTTTTTTCATAAATTTAATGGCTTGTAAAACTTCGTCTGTCATCACTGGGATTATGGCTTCGGTTTCTGTTAAGTTTTCTCGTGTATCATATAGGTTGATTTCTAGAAGGTATGTATAATCTCTAATTCCTGTCAAAATTCGATACTACATTAACCTGCGCTTCTAGTGAAAAATTACATTAAATCTTTCTAATTTATCAACACTAATATTTTTTATAAGTATACAAGCTTTTGTTATACATATTTAAATATAACATAGCCTGGTGTGTTTTGTTTAAATTCCATGTGCTCTGTCGAGTGTTTAGGGGGCGAAAAATTAAATTAATTTTTATTCAAATTTATAATACATTTATGACATTATATTCATGAAATACAAAATTTGAAGTAAATAGTCATCTGTACAATAGGGTGGGTAAAAAAAAAGAAATTTTTGATTTTCGTAACGCTTTAGTGCGGAAAAGTTGCCTATTGTAATAAGAAGAATAACGGCATACCTATTTTTAAAATCGGTTAACATCTTCCATTCGCGCATCGTACTTAAAGTTGATAAAAAAATGCAAAAATCGCGCCTTTTCTCTAATTTTTTTAAGTTAATTAAAACTTTAAAAATAAACACGCTTTAACTTTTTATGCTTGTTTCATAATTTACATAACCTAAATAAATTAAATTCTGATCAATAATCTAATTTTTCCGTTCACGCAACATCTTAGAATAAAACATAAATTTAGGAATTTTTCGCAATTTTCACCGTGCAACTCTTCGCTAGTTTTGATAGAACAAAACCACCCAAAATCACCACTCGGAGGTGGTTGCACGTAGAGTTCCACCTCCTACCTACACAACCAACTATCCAATTCTTGGGTGTGGTATTTACGTTATATTTGCAACTATTTACAAAGGTTTTCTATAGAGTAGCATTCTTTGACTTACTGTGTTTTTTACGTTTTATTTTTTATATCTACTACACATTTAAAGTCTGATTTTTTGGAGAAATGAGGCATAACCGATTTAAACTTCAGTGTTGTTCGGATATAGCCATCTCTAGCTTCATGTCCATATACTTTATTTGAAATCTCTGTCACAAGTTTGACACACATCTTAACAGTCTCGGTGTGACAGGGAAACGTTTGTATTTCTCTGATGAGAGTAGTGTCAAAAGTGATGAAAGATTTAGCATCATCTTCACTCAGGTCCCGCGGCACTGGGGAAGTATACACCGCACAAGAATTCCAATTAATAATTTCTATTTAATCGGAAGTTTGAAAGTTTACATTTGGTGGCATTACATTTCTAACAGTCTTCCTCTTTGCGATCTTGCTTTTACGATCCTTCCGTAACCAATATCCCGAATACGTTTTCTTTAATCGACAATCATTGGCAACAGAACATTCTCTGTGTGCGCAAAAAACGCATTTCGTTCTATTACTAGATCGAAACCTTCTAGTAATTCGTCGGATAAATAGCGTGATGTTTGGATTTCTTGAAATACATGTTTTGGTCTGTCAGTAAAATATTTGCTTATTTTATAGCGAATTACACAGGTATTTATGATTTTATGATAAAGCACACTATTTCTTATAAGTTTTCGGGCAGTTAGTCGTCTAGATTCCGACAAAGTACCATGCTCCTAATTCGCCAAGATTTCTGGACAATGTCCCAAGTTGATTGCATTCAAAATGTTCCAAAAATACTGTTGTTATTCGCCAAATAAAGTTTTGCCTATACCAGGAATCGAACAATCTTCGGATTCACAATCGATCACAGGAGTTTTTTCACAGCAAGTGAGCTTCTACCCGATTGAAGCACTAAAATATCTAGGCCCTTCAGTTTGACCGTGAATATGTTGGAAAATTTTATGATAAGAAAGCTCATTAAAATGCCGGATGCATATGCTCCTCATTTTATTATTTTCTAGTCGGTGGAAAGCACCGTTGTTCCATCCAGTGTTTGTTACAGTACCATCACACCCCTACTACTTCTAGTTTTTCTAATGATATTGATAGTTTAGACAAACAAGAAATAATGCTTTGACTTGTATAATTTGATAAAGTCGAAGAAGGAGATACATGTCCAATATAAGTTGATCCAGATTCCTGGATAAGAGAATAGTGTTCTTATTTCACATTCGTGTGAAATTACTTGGCATTAAATTTTTCGCCGAATAAAGTATCTCATTTTTATCCGTCAAAAAAAGACCCGAACTTTCCTCAGTTGGTGTGAATTGGCTTTTCAAATCCGTCCTTAAAGTATTCTTGTCTCTTTTTATTTTATACTTATCAACCACATCAGAAGAGTCTGTGCCGGTTATCCAGAACACTTGACGCTATGGCAGCTTTTGACCAATCAGAAACTCCGAAACGATCGCTGTTTAGCGCTTTTGCGGTCATTTTAATTCTCATCTGCTATTTGGGCTTTTAGTCGATGTACTCGGTTTATATTTATCTTCCTCGTACTCTGAGTCTTCAAATGAAGTGTGTTTGTGTTCATCAATTTCATAGTACACTGCCACTTTAGGAACTTTAAAACTATTTGAGGTTTCGAATTCTATTCAATTTCTATTCAATCTCTATTTGAGGTTCACTCAGGGCTTGCTGACGATCATGAGCTTCTCGCTCAGCCTTCACATTTAACTTTTTTTAAACTGTTTTGTAAATACTTCTGATTTTCCTCCAAATTGTAATTCCTTTGAAGAATCATGAACCTCAACTCAAAGACACGAATATTCTTTGTTTTTCTACATAAGCATTTAATAAGAAATGCACATTGACATGCATGTGGTCTTTTTAATATAATATAAATACCAAACCCAACAATTGGACGGTTGGTTGGGTAGGATGTGGGTAGAACTCACCGTGCAACCACCACCACGTGGAGAGTTCTGTTTAGTTTTGTTTCATCAAAATGAACTAAGGGTTGCACGGTGAAAATTGCGAAAAATTGGTAAATTTGTGTTTTTCAAAGTTCTTGCACGGACAAAACATAATTGGATTATTGATCGGAATTTAATTTATTTAGGTTATGTAAACCATGAAACAAGCATAAAAAGCTAAAGCGTGTTTATTTTTAGAGTTTTAATTAATTTCAAAAAATTAGAAAAAAGTCGCGATTATTGGAATTTTTCATTAACTTTAAGTACGATGCGTGAATGGAAGATGTTAACCGATTCTAAAAATTTTTTTTGCCGTTTTTCTTCTTATTACAATTGGCAACTTTTCCGCACTAAAGCGTTACGAAAATCAAAAATTTCTTTTTTTCGAACTACTGTACACTGTACCCACTGTCTGCAATGAAATGATAAAAAATTTTCTCAATGAAAATGCACTTTTTCAAAGAATTTATTTGTTAAAAGCTTTTCATTCTTTTGATATTTGAATTCTAATTTCATAGTTGGTGCAACAAAAAATGAAATCCTTTTGACAAGCATATGCAAAATTGACGCCATTTGTTCAAATTTGTAAAAATATTTTAGGTTCATGAAATATATCAATGTTATTTTTTTTTCTGTCAAAATCATATCATTTCTAGCGTCCTCGTAAAAATTTAGTTGTCATTTTTAAGAAAAACATCGTTGACAATATTTGTTCTTCTATAAATTGATTTTGTGTAAAAAAAGGCAGTAATTAATCGTCTTTTTAATTACAAGGATCCTTAATGAGAAGGGTAGAACAAGCATTTTTCGCCCATTGACCAAGTAACATGTTATAGTTTTAAGTATCGTGCACATTAATGAGTATTAAAAAGATAGTTAGGTGCAAAAATATTTTTATTTTTATAGAAAAATAATTAATTTGAAATTATATTCTTAACAATATAAATTAACTTTTAACTAATCATTTATGTATTTTTTCTTAAAATGATCGTCATTTTGAAAGCCTCTTTGCAGTATTTTGAAGTGCTTGTGCGTATTCAAACACTTCGTTTTTCTTTTCTAATTTTATTTGAAAAATGTCGTCAATAATCATATTACCACAACACGTTGGCGACATTCTCTACCACGCAATCCTTTGTTTTACTTCTTGAGAGATAAAGTAACGCTATTTATCAGAATAGGTACAAGATATAGACAAGTAATACATAGATAGTAAGACATATTAAGAGGAGGCTCAAGAGAAGTAGTAGAGTATTCAAGAGTATAGTTCAGAATAGACTCAAGATACATTCTCATGTTTGGAATTTGTTTAGATTTAGATTCTATAATCTTTGCATATTGAGTAAGTATTCATTGAAGGCTAAATTTTACTTGCTACTTACCTCTTACTTCATGTCAAGTGGTTCGAAGACTAATAATAAGCTCGACGCAGCAGCGATCGTTCGGTAGCTTCAGAGCCCCGAGCCCACACTTCCTGATTTTCGATGACTTAAATTTGTGTAATTTCCCTTTTAAATTTGTCCGGTTTAATTTTTTTTTCAACTTGGCTTACGCTAGAGTCTCTTATACTCGGGACGTGGCTGGGGACCTATGAACCTGGTTTCCGCAAAAGGGTCTGAGTAAGAGAAGAAAATCTTAAAAGACCGCGGACGGAAAGAGGCCGCTCACCACGGCGCACAGTGGGGCAAAATCCCGAAAAGCTGGCCAAAAGTCGAAAAATAAAGTTACTATTTAGGGAATCTTGACTATACAGATAGCTAGAATAATGTTTAGATGGTCAGAATCTATATTTATAAAAAGGTTCTCGTTTTGGCTTGACAACCTGTATCATTTCAAAAGTGACGCTTGGAGGATCATCATCTGAGGTGAACAAAAAGAGCAAAACAATGGTTCCTCTAAACACGTGCTACATTTTCCCATATCATCCGATTTTAATGCTTTAAACAGGATTCACACGGTGATAGAGTGTAAATTATTTACGCGTGTTACAAAAAGTTTTATTAAGCACATAAAAATTTATAATTTCATGATTATTTTTGATAAAAATTTTGAAAAAATATCTTTTTTTTTTTTTTTTTTTTTTTTTTAAACATCGAAAAGTTTAAAAGTTCCAGTGTTCCGTAACGACTTATAGTGGAAATAGTAGCCTGAACTATTATCTAATGTATAGTGAAAAACCAGCTGCCATAAACTGCCATCCTGCATTCTGTGCAGGTTTTTGTAACCACAAGTAAAAATGTCACTTTTTTAGTCGCTTCAAAAACTCTGAAATTTATTACTTGTCACAGTATTTGAGCTGGCAAACATTTTTGAAATTTTCAGATTAATCAGTTTTGTGATAGATTATTATGTATTATATTACAAATAAGTATTATAATCATAAGCATAAATGAATTTCATAAGCAATATTAGTAAAAAAAAATTTGAAATAATTCTCTATCATCGATCCGATAGAAATACGTTATCTTATCTTTATACGTAATAATTCTGTTTATTCTAATGTAATTAGAATAAATATCTTTTTAATTGCAATCTTTGCTAGATCATTCAGCTAAACGTGTTTTATAAATGAAAACGGAAATTATTAAGAATCTTACTTCCGAGAGCATTAGCAATCTAAATTTGATTTGCAAGTGGGGATGTGATGGCACATCTATGGTCAAAGTACCTTTAAACAAAATTTAGCGATGATGATGATAATTCAGAAATCGTTATCTGGAAAAATTCGAGACCTTCATCTCCTAGATTTTGTTAGGCCCATCAGAATCAATTTTTTCTCGAAAATACGGAAGCTACTGTCAGTGAAATGGATTATGTTGCAGATCAGGAGAGTAAACTTATTCCTTTTAAAGCAATCGTTGATATAAAATAAGTTGGCGTTAATTACAAACTAGGTTTAAGGATAATTGATTGAAAAATTTTTAATGCCTTTACTATTAATTTGTCAACTTAACGTTGGTAACTATGTCAGGCAACTTCAAGACAGTTTAATAACTTTGATGATATTTTCAAACTAAAAGTGAATGAAGGTCATTTACGATTCGGGATGTGCACGTTACGTGCCTATATGAGATGTTTTGAGAGTAGCTTGCATTTGGCATACAAACGGGATATAAAGGAATGGCAAGCGCGCACTCCTGATAAAAAGAAAACAAAATAAATTGCAAAATAAAATTTACAAAAAGGATTTCGTTTACAATTAGGAGTTCTCGTCGATAAACCAAAAGCCGGATTTGGTAGCACAAATGATGACAGTACAGTTCGTCGATTCTTTGAAAACGCAACTATTTCTGCTTTCATAAAGAGGGTAGACGAAGATTTGCTTAAACGATTCCACGTCACATTAAAAGTGATTTCTTAACATTCATTTGATCAATTTCGTGGATTATTGCTCACAAACAGCTTGTAAATTCGTTGAATTGTATTCCTAGTTCTATATGCCAACTTCAGTGCCCAGAATTCATGGCAAAGAAATAATAACTTCCTCAATTTTACCAATTGAGAAAATGTCGGAAGACTCTCAAGAATCGTGTAACAAATTGATCACATGGTACCAAGAAGATTTCTCGCTAAAATGCAGTAGGACGAAAACAATGGAAGATGGGGCTTTTATCGGATTTGAATGTCATCAGATCCCATCATTTAAAGATTACATAAATTACCGTAGAAGAAATTAAGATCCTTGTCCTTAGAGGCATAACAAGTGCTGTAAAATATTTCGACAACTCCCATTATGAAGAATCTACTTATTATACTATAGATGATTCAGAAGACGAATTTCAGAATACCCTTTCGTTTTATTTTAATAATAAAAATTAAACCTTTTAACATTTTACTTTCCATTAATGTACTTAATTGTGTTTCACGAATAAAGATTCAACGTGTAATTCCGATTAAACATATCGTAGTTCCTTGAAAATTCTTTGTAACATTTAGTCACGAAACTTCACATTTTATTTAAATCTAAATATTTCTAGAATTAATACGCCATTTTTTTTTTTACTTTTGAATCGTACTTAGCATCCTCAAACGCATCTGTATACGAAATTTCATAGAAATTGAGTAACTTTCAAAGCATTTTAATTTTTAGTCCGCCATATTGGATTCGCCATATTGGATCCGCCATTTTTTTTTTCGTATTTAAACTTTAGAATCGTAATCAGCATCCTGAAAAACACCCGTTTACGAAGTTTTGTGCAATTTGAATAACATTTTCATATCTTGGCCAGCTTTTCGGGATTTTGCCCCACTGTGCGGCGGTTATCTTATTTCTGTATTTAACAATGAAATTTAAACAACCAAGTCTCAAGTAATTCGTCTATTATATTAAAAATTGAGTTTGTGTTTGTATTTCACGATTACTCCTTCTAGAATACGGACCACTGGACGATCAAATTAACAACTGTTATCCACATGGATCAAAGTGTGTCAAAAATGTTCTCATAATTTCCGAATTTGTGTTAGTTTTAGAGATTTTGTTTTGCAGCTTTTATCGGAAGTTTTATATGGATCGCAACTGAATTAATCCATTTTTGTAGATAAAAGGGAAATTGATATTATACAGTATTTATGATCTAGACCTTATTTAATATTGAATTGACTTTGTTTGAGTTTTTATACGCATTTACATTTTCCCTGGAACATGGTTTTTATTCACACTGTTACAAATATATATGTCTTGTTTCTAAGACCCGCTCAAAATAAATAGTTTGTCCGAGCAAAAATCGTCGTTATCTGCTTGAATTTCAAGAAATTACCTTTTTTCTCACAGTTCTTTAATTCATTAGTCCTCGATATGATATTTCTTTCGGCCAGCAATTAAACGGTCGTCTCTAAAAAATGACGTTCCGTTATATAAGCCAGCCGTAAAACAAAGCGCATGTATCACTGTATGGGTTAATCTCTACTGCAATTTTTTTTTACCTTCTAAGCATCGCACATTTTCAATTTTCATACCGTCGTATTGGGTAAAAAATACTTTTAAATGCTGTTTGATTGAAAACTGCATATCAATTTATTTTTGAGATATTGATTTTTTTGTTGTTTTTAATTTCAGAAAAAAAAATTGTTAACAAAATCTCTTTAAATAAAAAAAATAGAATTTTGAGCTCCGGACACACTTAAATTCTTCTGGGATTTGAAATAAAATCAAATGATGGGACATTAAGACATATTTCGACAGACTTTCAGAAACGCATATTTGTTTGATAAACAGTTTTATTGTTTCTTAGATAGAACAACAAACTTGAAAGATTGTCTTTAATTTTACAGACTTGAAAGAATATAATTCTAAAAACAGTCAACCAACAAAAACGACTCAATAAGAAGCATTGCTCAAAATAACCTTACAAATATTGATTTGTATCGAGAACAAAGATCCTATATTATGTGTTCATATTTCAAAATTGATATCGTGTCATACTTTATCGTAAAATTTATATTCCTGCTGCGTGAAAGAAAAAACTAAGGAAGGAAATTTAAGGCCTATTTTGACAGGTTTCCAATAACATGCATTTGTTTCTAAAATAAATTTAATGTTCGTTAGACAATAACTCAAACGACAAAAAATCCTTTTAAAAGAAGTGAAACAGCAACAAAAATACCAATCAATCGGTAAAAGGAAACGGTGTTTCGACGAAACATTTACATGTAAGACTCCATATTTTAAAATTAGCCTTTTTTAAGTACGTCTCTCGTGTGATTTTTTGTGTAAATATAAATTGGGTTTATATGACAAATAAAAATCATTAAACATATCTAAACTATATTTAGACTGATTTTTACTTGGTCGTATTTATCTTAATTCTTAAAGAAAAAAAAAAAAAAAAAAAAAAAAAGATAAAAAAAAATCATGCATGAGGTATAGATTATGAAACACCTTTGAACACTGTCAGAATAGTAATATTATTATTATCTTTTTTGACAATGAAATGAGATATATATCCAAACACCGTTAAATAAAATGCTCCGGAAAAAACGATTTTCACCCATTGAACATAACATAACGGATTTCTTTTATGTCTCACTGTAGACGAACTATAAATGCTGCCAAATTCATTTTTAATAACGAACATTTTGTAGCAAACATAATCAACATTTAAAAAATACATATAAATTCGAATATATTTACTCGAGTTTCAGAACATACAGGTTGACAGACAGAACGAGTAGTTAAACACTTTAAGACACATGTGACATTTAACTGTCACATTTTTTACAACCCATAATTTTATACTATTTACAAACTGCCAAACGTATCACGATGACGTTATAAAGTGAAAAAAAAATGATGAGAAGACTACTGCTTTAGACATTTTGTATTAAAAAAAATTAAGTTGCAGAGATATAGTTCCAACAACACAATATTTAAAAAAATGCAATGATATTATATTAAATGTTTATGTTGGTTTGTTCAAACTTTAACTCATACTGTACATGATAACTTAGGATCCGCAGGACTCCTCCTCAGGATAAATTAAGGAGGAAAGTGATCAAATGCTTATCTTGCAAAATGACTGTTCCAAGAGTTTTTCAGAAACTGTAAGTATCCACATTTTAAGATTATCGAAGGATCTCTTGGATTTTCTTAAGTAACCTCCAAATGAGTTTATGACGATAATTATGGGTCTCTGTAACACTCACACACACACACAAATGAATAAAAAAATAAACGAAATAAATATATTTTTTTAGATCTTTATATAATACGCATTACTTTATTAGTTACAATTTATACTTTTTTTATGGTATATTAATTAATTCGTTTTAAACATAATTATACGTTAAAAAAAAACTATGTATTAATTTCTTTGATTGATTCGTATTTTCAAGTAAAAGACTTTCCTAATAATTATTATCGCCTACATCCAATTACACGGAAGAAATGGACATCTTACGGATTCAAATTTTGGATCTCCGTAAATCTCTCCAGAACGTGACTGTTTATAAACGCAAGAAAAATGTTCTATCAAAGTACCAAGCACCTGTCTGCGAATCGTTTTTAGGATATTTGTACATTTACTTTCTCCTCTCATAAAAGCCAGTAGATGAAAAACATGTGTGTTTATGTTACTTTGTCTACTAGGAATTCTGTTAACTTTATTCCAAATCAAATGTGAATACATATAGCATTTAATATATTTTTAATATATCTTTGAATAAAGAAGTAACAATTATCGCAAAAATAATTCATTAATAAAACTTAAATATGATTTGATTTTAAATCCTGAAATCAGACTATTGTTTAAAACAATTCCATTTTTTTAGCTTTAATACTTAAAAAAAAATCCTAATCTACGTTTCCGATCTAGTAAAATAAGAAAAAAAAATCATAAACGTTTAGTAAAATACTTTTCTGCAGCAAAAATATTTTATTTTCCTATAAGAATCAATAAAACTAATTTACTCTTAAATTTCCTTTGAACTATCTCTTAAAATCCTGTGAAAATATTCTACACATAGAAAATTCATTATATTGAATTCTTTATAAATTTTACTGCATGAAATGTTTCTTAGCATTTCTTCAAAATATAATTAACTTTATATAGAATTTATACAATCTGTTGCAATATATATATATATATATATATATATATGCACCCAAATAGAGTTGAGCCAGAACTACGGAACTTGGCGTGCTGATGTAATTTGATGAATTATGTAAATTATTAATATTTAAACACCACTGATCAATGAGGGGATTGTGTAATGCACATTTAAATTGTGCAGAAGGCAGCATTTAAAAGAGCCTGTACTCGAATTCACGGGTGATTAGAGCTTAACTACCTTTGTTGATACATAGGATTTGATAGAACGATGCATTTAAGACATACACTACGACAGTGGTTCGAGTTAAAAAATGGTAGAACCATAGTCCTCAGAAACGTGGATTGGTCCAACAGACGTATCAGTCAATATTTTGGTCTAAGCTATATGGTAGTTCCGCGGTGTTGGCATCAGTAGATCAGAGGTGTCATGGCCAGCCGCTGCAGTGCCTCAGGACGCTCCCGGGCCAGTAATGCAGGAAAGGCTCGAGCAGTCAGTAGCGAAGCTAGATCTACACCAACAATTTCGCTACCATCTATTCGTCACAATTTGCCTGTTGATATAGATGCAGTGGTACCAAGGCATACCATCATTCGATGACAGGCTGACTCTGGGCTCAGCTCTCAACGTCCATTTAGGCAGTTGATTCTAACCCTTCAAAATAGACAGTGTTGTCTGGATTGGTGTTGATTTCGAACAAGCTGGGCTGTGTCTGATTCAAGAAATGTGATATTCAATTAGGAATCCCGCTTTTCTCTCAGTACTGGTGACTACTATATGTGTTTGTTGACAGAGAGTTCAGCAGTCCGATCCTGCATTTTGTACTGGGTGGCACAAAGCCATGACAACAGAAGAGATATTCAGTAGAGTGATCTACTGTGGTAGCTGATCTTACTCGTGCAGGAAATTACTCTAATGGCTTGCAAGTACGTAGATGACCTTTTGCAGCTTGTTGTACGGCCTATGCTATTAAGTCACCTAGGTGCCATTTATTGGCTAGCAGTCGGGCACATACTGCACGATATCCGCAACGCTGTATATAAGTATATGATGTCCTTCAATGGCCTGCCAGGTCACCAGACCTTGCTCCAGTCTAGAATATTTAGGACACGTAGGAAAGGCGAATTCAGGCCTCTCGGAATACAACCGAACTAATTTATCAGGTGATGCACTTATAACTTAATATGCCTCAGAGGGACATCGGTAACTTAATAAACACCATGCATCACCGCGTATCGGCTTTTAAAGCTCCTAAACAAGATCTTACACCTGAAACTGTCATTCATTTTGCTGTTACTAGTCAATAAAATGTTTTTTGTTCTAAATTTATAATCATTTGTTCATCTGAGCAAACACTATTTATATACGAAGTTTCATGATCGTGACTCAATTTTCTATGGGTGCATATATTTTTTGCGACAGAGTGTATTTCAGATGATTTTAAACTCATAAAAGTATGTACACTTTAGTTTAAAATATCAGCTATTTTTTGCGACAGAGTGTATTTCAGAGGATTTTAAACTCATAAAAGTATGTATACTTTAGTTTAAAATATCAGCTATGTTTTCTTTTATGATTTCCGATGAAGAATTAGACAGAACTCCAACCAAGCAACATCCTTTTAAATTAATACTTTTTTAAAGAAACCTCAGCCACTTTTAACATTACTGATTTCAATTGTACTGACAAATATTTTCTGTAATCTTCGGATAAGAATAGAACTAATAATGAGGAATCTCCTATGTGATTTTCGCTACCATGATGACAGATATTTTCTTTCAACGATTTCATAAAGGAAGTATAGCACATGCACACCGAAAAGCATGCACAATCACTTTTCCTCTGACAAAAGTGATGGAGGTGGAATGGGTGTTATTCAGAGTTCACTTATATATTCGAGTTAAAATTCTCAATATACCAGTCTGCGGGATATTTGCTTGGTAATTGAAGAACGGAGATTTCCGAGAATCCCCAGGAATAACAAATTGTCATAGAGATCCTAAGTTAAACATTTTGCGAAATATAAAATAATTTCAGTAAATGAACGTTTTAATTAATGAAAAATAGCCTAGAGTAACAAAAGCTTAAAGTTGGATAGAAAAATTAGATAAACTGAAGTTTGCAAAATAGGGGCTTTAGTGTATGAAGTATAGTAAAAGAAAATATGTACAGCCATTTGAAAAAGATCAGAGAAAAGTAATTAATCTTTAAATGAAACTTGTACTTTAACAGTAAATTGAAAAATATGTAAAAAATATTAATTTAGAAATGCATTATTTAATCAAATTTAATAAATGAAATAATTTCATCAATTAATAAAACAGTGGTAATAATTAAGAAAAAAGCTATCAGGGCTAGCACGTATAGCAATGAATATGGAAATAATAATAATAATAAAAGTAATAAGCATAATTAACGTTTATTATAAATATTAAAATTTATTTTTAAAATAATATATTTACTTTATTAAAATGTAAAATTTAACAGTTTAAAAATCGAAATTAGATAAATAAAATATTAAATTAGAGAAATTAAATTATTTACTTAAATTAATAACTAGTTAGTGGAAATTAAAAAGAATTTAAAGTCCATAACACAACCAATTATTTGCTGTACTAAAAATAAAATTAATCGATATTTAGTAAAATGATTGTAGAGCAATAAAAATTTCAACCTGATCAATTTTATTATTAATATCAATTATCAATTTTTATTATTATTACCTGTTAAGTGTTGTAGTGGAAATATTGCTCATGAATTTTTGCCAGAACATTGACTCCAAAGTGCGTCCTGTGGAATGTTTTTCTACGACCTAAAAGGTCGAATTTTCCAGAAGTTCAATTCTGAAGGTTTCATTAATGCCTCTTCTTCAAGTATTCTTTATCGTGTCATTTAAATATGAACAGAAATCGGGGTCAATTGGATCTCCTGATCTGGTTTTCGAAAACTTTTGTTCTATATGGGAAATTTTTAAATCGTCTTAATTTTTAAGGGGTCCGGGCCTCAAAATTCTATTTTTTTTATTTATAGAGATTTTGTTATGAATTTTTTTTCTGAAATATGTTTTAATATAATAAGAATATTTCATGTAAATAAATCTGAAAAAAATTAAATATTTTTTTAATTAAATCTTAAAATTTTAAACATATATTTTTTTGATATAACTCTGGAAGTACTTACTCGATTTACAAAATTTTTAGACTTTTGTGTACAGAAAATATGTCATTTTAATTTGTCTTCAAGATTTCTTAAGGGGACGGTGGAGTTTAAAATCCTTAAAAATATTTTTTTTTTAATTTTTGTAAATTTCAACTTAAATATTATTGAAGAGTACATTATATACATTATAGCATGCATTTATCACAAAAAAATTTAAAAAAAATTATTTTTGAGAAAAAAAAATGGAATTTTACACTTTGTGTTAGAAATCTTTGAAATGCGCCATGCGTCTTCCATATCAATGAAAATACCCAATATTTTGTATAAAAGTTTGGTTTATACATAGAAATAAAATAGAGCATCGAATTTTACATATTTGAATTTAAAGGTTAAAAAAAATTTGAAAAATTTTGAAATTTTTTCGAAAAATTTTCAAAATTTCAATTTTTTTCTTTTTTTGTTTCTTTTTCTTTTTTTTTTTTTTTTTTTTGTAAATTTCATCTTAAATATTATTCAAGGGTACATTATATGCATTATGGCATGCATTTATCACAAAAAAAAAGAAAATTGAGAAAAAAATGGAATTTTACGCGTTGTCTTAGAAATCTTCGAAGTGCCCCCTGCGCATTCCACATCAATGAAAAATTTTATATATTTGAATTTACAGGTTATTTTTTTTTTTTTGCTTTTAAATTCAAATATATAAAATTCGATGCTCTATTTCATTTATATATATAAACCAAACTTTTATAAGAAATATTGGGGATTTTCATTGATATGGAAGACGCATGGGGCATTTCGAAGATTTCTAAGACGACGCGTAAAATTCCATTTTTTTCTCAAAAATACATTTTTTTTTTTAAATTTTTTGTGATAAATGCATGCCATAATGTATATAATGTACCCTTGAGTAATATTTAAGGCGAAATTTACAAAAATAAAAAGAAAATTATTTTTAAGGATATTAAGCTCCACTGTCCCCTTAAAATATTCATTATGAATTTTATATATATAAAAAAAAAGTAAAAAAAATGAAGTTTTCTATGAGTGAGTTTTGCATTAATTAGCATATTTTTACAATTATCACCCACAATTAAAAATCCTGAAGACAATTTGTTGGCAATATAGCATAAAATCTCTGTTGAAAATTTCTACATATATCTGGCAAGGAACTTTAGATATATTGTTTTAAAGTTGACAAATCGTGAAAAAAATTAGTTCTGAGATAAATGAAGTTAATGTTCTCGCCAGAGGGCAGATGATGTATCACTTCTCAAGGCAAAAGGCGTTATATCTATGGATGTAATGAAGATAAAAGCATGCGGTTTGTGGTTTTTAACTTTAAAAACTCAGTATTTTTTAAAAACCATTAAAGAAAATTGCATTTTTTTTTGGAATTTTTAGCCCCCGACCACCTTAAATGGAAAATATTTAATAAACTTTTTCATCTTACAACTAAGCAACGTGAAAGGTCAAAAAAGGCAATCTTCCAAATGATTATTCAACTAACGTTTGATATGTAGGGCAACGCTTACATATTTTGCGTATGTAATTCTACATAACTATCGAATTCCGCTTTTTCTTGCAATTTAAAATTATGTTTCGTGCTATATAAAAATAAAGGACATAAATTTAAGTTTTTTTTATGTTGAGAGAAATAGATAACGTGTAGAACTCTACACTAGATGCATATTTTTTTTCATTTTCAAAGAATTGATGGAAAAGTCAGGAACAATCAATTTAGCCCAGGCAATAGGGAATTATACCTAGCAAAATTAATGGTAGTACTGGAAATCGGCTTTCTAGATGTTTTTTGGGTCGCTGAATCCGAATTTGTAACTTCCCACCAAAATTTCGCCGGGCAAACTTCCCAAATTTTGGTAAAAAGCCCCCAAAAAAGGTTTTTATTAAAAAAATCATTTTTTATTGTTTTAGAGAAAAAATATCTAGAAATTCACAAAGTAGACAAAATTTCCAACAAATTAGATATATGACATTATGACTTAAGATGAAGGGGAAGGGGGGATCTGTCTCGGAACATGCGCGCGGTGCTGCGTAAACTAAGTTGTGCAATTCCACTTGACCACTCACACGTTTACATTCGCCCTCCCATCTCCCCTCCGAACTTCCTCTATAACGTTTACTTTAAGATTTTTAGGTCCCTGAATCCGAATTTTTAACTTCCCCCCCCCCCCAAATAGTTGTTTTTAACCTAAATTTCTTATTGTTTTAGGGGAAAAGTATTACGAAATTCAGAAACTAGACAAAATTTGCAACAATTAGGATATATGACATTATGAATTAGGATGAACGGGGAGGGTGAGGGCTGCCTCTGAACATGCACTGCGGCGCTACGTACACTAAATTACGAAGTCAAGGCAATAGGGGATTTTATCTGGCAAAATTAATACTAGTTCTGGATTTCGACTCACTTTATGTTTTTTGGGTCGCTGAATGCGAATTTGTAACTTCCCACCAAAATTTCACACGGCAACCCCCCAAACAATAGATTTTTTGAAAAAAATTGGTTTTTGAGAAAAGCGCGCGGGGAATGTTCCGAGGCTGTCCCCTCTCTCCCCGTTTATCCTACGTCATAATATCATGTGTCCTATTTGTTGCAAATTTTGTCTAGTTTATGAATTTTGTAATGCTTTTCCCCTAAAATAATAAGAAATTTAAGTTAAAAACAACTATTTGGGGGGGGGAGTTCGGGGGGAAAAATTTTGGGGGCAAGTTAAAAATTCGGATTCGGCGACCCAAAAAACTTAAAGTAAACCTTATAGAGAAAGTTCGGAGGGAAGATGGGAGGGCTAATGTAAACGTGTGAGTGGTTAAGTGGAATTGCGCAACTTAGTCCACGCAGCACCGCACGCATGTTCCGAGGCAGATGCCCCTTCCCCTTCATCCTAAGTCATAATGTCATATATGTAATTTGTTGGAAATTTTGTCTACTTTCTCAATTTCTAGATACTTTTTCTCTTAACATAAAGTAGATACTCATCAAGCGGTATATTCTTATCACGGTTTGCAGTTTTCTCAACCGTAGCACCCGGACTATAAGTCATAATGCCATTTTTTTAATAAAAACCTTTTTGGGGGGCTTTTTACCAAAATTTGGGGGGGTTGCCGGGGGAAATTTTGGTGGGAAGTTACAAATTCGGATTCAGCGACCAAAAAAACATCTAGAAAGCCGATTTCCAGTACTACCATTAACATTGCTAGGTAGAGTCCTTATACGGTCTCTATTGCCTGGACTAATTGGTAAACGATTGATGTTTCGACTTGGAATTATTTGGAAGCATATTTAAAAATAGGTAAATATGTAATTGTCATGTTACGATTTATGTAATATTTATATTCTTGTTTTGTGCGTAATAAAAAAAAATATAAAAATTCACAGAGCAAATTAATTTTCTTAAACGCGTGTCTGTTTTCAAAATAAATTTTATGTTTGTCACGCAGAATATAAAAATTACCTTTAATTTGAAATACGGATAACACAAATATAGAAACAGTCAATTGGCGAAAGAATGATGTTTAAACTCACTATTCATATTCAAGAGCATGTTTCCGAATTTTACGTATCGTGTTTTAAAACTGCTAGCAAAGAATGTTTATCTTGTTTTTTAAACTTTTGTTTCATAGAAAATAAGCAGAAATGACAGAAATTTATAAACATCTGTGACAGGTTTCCACTTTAGAACATTTATTTTAACACCCGGCAAAAGAAACAATTCTCCCAATGAAGTTTCAAACATCATTAATATGCAACACAAAACATTTATATTTTGAGTATGTTTATCCAAATAGCTGTCATCTGATGCTTTATTTTGTAATTTAAATTCTTTTTGTTTTTGAAAGTTAAAAATAGCTCCAATATCATGATTTCTTTATATAGACAATTTTAATACTTTTTTTGATGGAATTTTAAACATTTTTTTTCCTATAAGTTTTAATGAAGTAAAGAAAAGAAAAAACCCAAACAAATAAGAAACAGACAGTAGCCAAAAAAATATGAAGTATGTTTTTTGGACTTTTGATATGCAGCACAAGTAGGAATGACACTAAAATACCGATATACCAAAGATTTCGATATCTAAAGAAAATATCGATTTTTGAATTTCAATTTATATGCATAAAATTTATTTACTTTTGTGTTTGATTTACAAATTTCGATATAATAAATGCTTGAGGTAAGAAATCGGACGAGGAAAGTAAATCTTTAATAATAAAAACGTTAAAACTATTTAATATTTTTCTTTATTTTGTGCATGATAATAACTAAGTTTTACTAATTAAGTTTTTTAAATTTAAAATATTGCCATTGAAATCACCGAAAAGGAAATTTTCGAAAAGTGTTACGTGATTTGTGTTTTTTAGATTACACCCTTTTATAGAATACACTGAAAAAAAAAAAAAAAAATACGACCAGTTTTTCTGTAGGAATGGAAAAAATAGTTGCCCTTGTCGTAAAGGAATAATTTCCAACCCAGCTCGGAATAAAATCCGTAAAATACCGTTTTACTGACTATTTCCTTATTTTTTCGGATTTTTTCCGAGCTGGGTCGGAAATTATTCCGGTACGATAAGAGCAACTATTTTTCCGATTCCTACCGGAAAACTGGCAGTATTTTTTTACAGTGTAGATAAAGTGTATTTGAAATAGATATTATAAAATTGATTTTTAAGAAACTTAATTGCCGTATGCTAACAAGAACACTCTGCACTGCTCTTCACGAGGAATTTATTTCTTAAATATTAACACAAATAATGCATTCTGGAAAAGAAATTTAATCTGCCTATTTACTTACACTGTAAAAAAAAAAATCCGACCAGTTTTCCTGTAGGAATAGGAAAAATAGTTGCCCTTACCGTACCGGAAAAATTTCCGACCCATCTCGGAATAAGATCCGTAAAAAAAGGAAATAGTCAATAAAACGTTATGTTATGGATTTTATTCCGTTTTTACGGATTTTATCCCGAGCTGGGACGGAAAATTTTCCGGTACGATAAGGGCAACTATTTTTCCGATTCCTACAGGAAAACTGGTCATATTTTTTTACAGTGTAGATTCCAGTAAATAATATAGTGTTGTAAGTAAATTGTGCAACTATATCAATTTTATACTGAAACAGTACTTTAAATACCAAGAAAATAATTCTTAATTTATCAGACTACATAAAATTTTGTTCAATGCCAATCTTCTTGGAAGAAAAAAAGTTACACTGTAAAAAAAAAATAATAATGCCAGTTTTCCGGTAGGAATCGGGAAAATGGTTGCCCTTATCGTACCGGAATAATTTCCAACCCAGCTCGGAATAAAATCCGTAAAATACAGTTTTACTGACTATTTCCTTATTTTTACGGATTTTATACCGAGCTGGGTTGCAAATTATTCCGGTACGATAAGGGCAACTATTTTTCCGATTCCTACCGGAAAAATGGCAGTATTTTTTTTTCAGTGTATGAGAAATATTTATAAAAAGATTTCCTAGAAAATCATTCATTTTTTTCCGAATATATCATGATTGCTTTCGAAATGTTGGAAGTTTGGAACTGAATAGTGACTATGTATATATATATATATATATATATATATATATATATATATATATATTTGCACACACTTCACAACCGCCGCGGCGAGCGGCCTATCTTCGTCCGCAGCCTTTTATTCTTCTACTCCCGTCCGACTCTTTTGCAGAAGCAAGCCGAAAAGCGGGAAGGGAGGGCTCGGGGCGATGAAGCTACCGAACGACTCTTAGCTACTTCGAACTCATTATTAGTATTCGTGTTCAGTTTTGACATTTTGGACACTAGCAATTTTGATATAAAGCAGCATTACTAGATTGAGAAAATTAATTTTTCAAAAGTCGTACCATTTTCCGATTCCGACTATTAATCTTCGCGATATTCTATAATAGAATGTGCGTTTTATTTTAAATGAATTGCTTTTTTTTTTGAAATAGTGTTATATATATTAATTTAATAAAATCCGCGTGGCAACATCGATACCATTTTAAAGACAGTTGAAATTGTACAGGATTCTGAATGTGTTGGAAAGTGTGTCACAAAATTTTTCTAGATATTTAACAAAACGTCTCATATATATATATATATGAGACGTTTTGTATATTTGTCATATATATATATACATATGAGGCATTCTCACAAAATTTTAACTTCGAGGAATAAAAATCTGCAGAAATTAAACTTAATAAAAAAATATTTTAAACTTATAGACGAATGCCTTAATAATTAAAAATAAAAATAAATGGTCAGCAGCGGTTGTTTTATTTAACTGATGTTTAAGTTAAACTTGCGAGTTTAATTTTCCTTACCGTCCCCTTGGCATTTTTCCACTCTAACATTTTATTTTCTTGAAAATATTTACTTGTAATGAATTTGCATAATACCCGCAGAACATTCAAATCAGAAATAATAACAAAATTAATATTGCTAATACAATTATTAACAATAATAATAATAACAGAAATAATAACATTAACAATAATAGTTTTAGTAGAAAATTTTGGTATAACATTATCTTAAAGGTATGTTGAGGAAGAGGCGGTAAGAAAAAAAAGGAGACGGAAAGGAAAAAATAAAGGACGGTAAGGAAAAAAAAGGACGGTAAGGAAAAAAAAGGACGGTAAGGAAAATTACCACTTACTTTTAGGCAAATCATGTTAAGACTAATTGATAGCAACAATGTTCATTGATTTTTAGCAACAGTCTTTTACATAGGATTAAATTTAAAAAAAAATGTATATATTTACCTCGAAAAGTGCAGGAATAAACCTTGGGGAAGAACAGTGTGGTATTTAGTTCCGAAAGCTGGCAAAAATAATTGTATAGCTCTAACGGCTATAGATCTACGTTTTTATTTGAATTGTATTGTAATGATGTTAAAACAAAGCCTTATTTATAAATTGAAGCATTTATTCACCAGTTTCATGACTATTACTGCCTTCAATAATATTAACATTTGTAATATCACGTTCTAATAAAAAAAAATTAAACCTTTCGAAGATAAGGGCTTTCTTTTCTTGTTTGTTCTGCATCTCGTGCCAGTTATTAGTGGGTCAGAAGTTAAAAGAAGACTATTCAGGCCGTAAATGTTGCAGGCAACGTGTGAAATTTTTCTTACATACTTTCTTGTGTAGTTTAAGCTAAATGACATAATATATTGCGAGCTTCCGCAGCCTCTTCAGATAGTTGGCCTATTGGCAGAATAGCTTCTTTTATGACGTTTACTCCATGACGAAGTACCTTGTGTATTGCAGAGGACATGTGATAAAAAACGTATAGCATTACATACAGTGCAGCCGTTAATTGATAATATTTTTCAAATTCTTCTGTATTAAATTTGTATCCGCAACACAATGCATCTAATATAACTTTATATCAAACTTTTATCGACTACTGTTATTGCCGTCGATATTTTGTATTCCTCAAAAAATCTTCTGCTGGTATTTCCATCGTTAGTATTTCCAAAATTTGCATTGGGGATATCCACTGAGAGCCCAAGTTGTTGTTTGAAATTATCCTGAATTTATTTTTATTTTCTACCGCTTGTTTCTCCTCTGCAGAAAGGCGAACGATCCATTTTTTTCTGGTAGTCTATATGCTTCATGCAATATACACTCGAAACATCGTATACGAGCAAATAGCAAAGAAAGCCCGGAACTTAAATTTTCTTTCTTACCCTCCATCTTCCTTGATAGTCATTAAACTCTGATGAAGTAGCATCACATATGTAGCACCTCATTGTGGATTTGGTATGCGTTGCGGCATTGCATACTTTTCGATCAACCATGGTGAAGAATATTCTATGTTCTATGGACACATCTTCAGTTTGTGTGTTAGTAGTGCTGCGACCTGTTATTTGTTACCTTTTATTTCTTCGATTTTGATGCAGTTTGTCTCCTTGATGAATCGTATTCTAATAGGTCGAGAGTAACGAAGTTATGATGGTGTTGGGTTTTGAATGAGAATTTTCTTTTCGAGCCAGTAAACTAATTGAAGATAAACGACAGAACTTTGAAAAGTATTGGCGTTGGAATTGGCTTCGTTTTCAAATTTCATTCTATGCTGCATCTGCTGTGACACGTCACATCCCCACTTAATAAAATTAAAGATCGTTTTTCGTCATCACACAAAGATTCTACAAATTCTCTGAGATGTAAAATCAGTCATGTTGCCGTATGATCCATCAACTTTTTCACTTTTACTTCGGTACAAGTCTCTGTTACTCTGGGAATTTCCGGATAGCATTCTTTTTTTACCCTTTGAAGAATAAAATATCATGGAAAAAAGCCTTTATTCGTTTCCTTCATTTTCTTATATCGGGCTTAAGTAAGTCCTGCTTCTGTATACATGAACAAAACGTGTAAAGGTAATAACTGCAGAGGTTGCTCTTGTTCTTCAATACTTTTTTAATGCCCTTTACCTATTTGGTCAATATATCCACGTTTTCTGATCAAAGGTTTTTGGTTTTGCAGCATTCACTTCTTTCACTTGAATCCACAAAATATTTTTGAGGACGACCGGGAATGACGCCTGTAACAATAACAAGTACTTACTTATTATAATTCTAATAATATTAGATTATAACGAAAGTTTTCCGCCAAATCACCATTACGTAATGCTAATTATAATATATATAATTAACTGTAATTTTATATATAACCATCATTCCGCCAAACCTTCACAGTGTCATATGATACAACACTAGTAGTAATACAATGGTAGTTTCTGACACAAAACACCTGGGGTTTCTGGCACAAAACGAGGTCTTTGACCTTTGACCTTGACCTTTGATCGGTCATTGACCTTGAATCGGCCATTGACCTTTACGCTTCAGCGATTTTTCAGCTTCCGGATTTTTATGCTCTGGTGATCACGATCCGTTGCATATTTGAATAAATTACGTTGTTTAATGACTGTTTGGAAATGAATTAATTATCATGTTCGTGATTGTTTGGAAGGGTTTAACAGGTATCTCTGATCAAGTTTGGACAGGTGTCTGAGCGATGAGTCAGAGCAGTTTCAGTTTTTGGTTTGATTATGCGAATGAGTCAGTTTGTTTTTTATAATAGAAGAAATCGAAAATGGGTGAAGAACGCAAGAATGTAGATTGGAAAAAAGTTGTCAGGTCATCGCAATTAAGTGAAGAAACAATTGAGATATTAGGGAATGCCCTGAATTGGAATGATGTGTCTCAGTACCAGACTTTGAGCGAAAAATTTATACAAGAAAATGAAAATAAGTTAAATTGGAATTTGATATGTCGGTATCAACGATTGTCAGAATCATTATGCGAAAGAATTCTGGTAGAATAAATTGGGAAGAAGTGTCTCAATACCAGAATTTGTCAGAGAGATTTATTGAAGAATTTAGTAATGTATTGGATTGGAAAAAGATTTCGCAGTATCAGAAGTTGACGGGGAAATTTATTTATGAGAACCTTGAACTATTGGACATGCAGTTAGTGAGCCAGCATCAACGAATGGATATGGGAACCATTGAAGCTCTGAAATATCACTTGGATATGAAATCAGTATTCCGTTATCAAGAACTGACAGAGAAATTTGTGTCAGATAACATTCAACTGCTAGAAGAAGGCGGTGAGGATATTTGAGATGCGTTGATAATGAATGCTAATATTTCAAACACTACAGTAAATATTATATACAAACGCTGGGTCTTGCATTACTTGAGAAGTATTTGCCATAATATGAAGTACGGTGCAAGGCTCTAAAAATAAGTGCATTTAAGTGAATTATTTTCCTCGTCTTTTTTACTTTTTTGAATTATTTGAGAAAAAAAAATATGGATGGAAAACTTCTTCTTATTGTGTCTTTTCTCTTCATATTTTTCGGAACCGCCCTCATTATTCTCGTCAAAGAACCAAAAACGGTTGCTCATGACTGTGTGAATTATGAAACTTTTGTGAATATCACAAACACTTCCTGCATAGTTTCAAGACATCTGGAAGGGAGATTGTTTTTCCATGAATGCATGAAAGGACAGAAAACTGTTTATGATTTACGTTATTTTTTCAAAGACGATGATCATGGAATGTTAAAAGCTAGTATCATAGGTGTGCAGATGTCATCAGAAATATATTCTAAAGTATGTAATTTTTCATTAAAAGAATGAGATAACACACTGTTTGTTCATTTTTTTTAAATAAGCATGTAATTTATGATGTAATGAAAAAAAAATGTCAACAAATAAATTTTTTTATTGCCTTTAATCATGTGTATGTTTTATTTTTTTTTTAAATCTCATGTGCTAGAGGGCGTATTGATCGAGATAACTGTTTTATTAAAAGAGCATTAGGTTGTCGCCCAGATTAGTAATAACGGAAAAATGAAATTTAGACATCCACGCTCTTGTTTGGTCGTGGGTCCGAGTCAATCAGGAAAGACGTCATTAATAAGGAAATTAGTGCGAAATCTTCATATGTACGAACCGAATATTAAAAGAGTTAAATGGTGTTACTCTAACTCGGAGCCTTGGTTTCTGGAAGAAACCGAAATCTAGTTTATTGAAGGACTTCCAGAAACATACGAAGAAGGAGACTTGTTAATTTTGGACAACATGATGCACGGCCTTAGCGAAAAAATTGCTGATTTATTTACGGCTGCCAGTCATCATAAAAATGTGAGTGTGATATTGGTTTTGCAAAACATGTTTCCATGCGCGAAAGTAATGCGCGATATCAAAATGAACGCTCATTATATTTTTGACCTTAAAAACGATTAGGATAAATATTTCGTACAGAGTCTCCAGACAGGTAATGTTAACGATTGAATTTTTATGAAAGGATAGAATCTTATGTGCTAGAGGGCGTATTGAACGAGATAACTGTTTTATTAAAAGCGCATTAGGTTGTTGACCGGATTAGTAATAACGGAAGAATGAAATTTAGACATCCAAGCTCTTGTATGGTCGTGGGCCCGAGTCAAGCAGGAAAATCGACATTTATAAGGAAATTAGTGCGAAATCGTCATATATACGAACCGAATATTAAAAGAGTTAAATGGTGTTATTCTTATTCGGCTCCTTGGTTTCTGGAAGAACAAGAAATCGAGTTTATTCAGGGACTTCCAGAAATATATCAAGAAGGAGACTTGTTAATTTTGGACGACATGATGCACGGCCTTTGCGAAAAAATTGCTGATTTATTTACGGCTGCCAGTCATCATAAAAATGTGAGCGTGATATTGGTTTTGCAAAATATGTTTCCGCGCGCGAAAGTAATGCGCGATATCAGTCTGAATGCTCATTATATTATCGTACTTAAAAACGCTAGAGATAAATCTCAGATAAACTGTCTAGCGCGCCAATTGTTTCCGAGGAATTCGCATTTTCTCATAGATGCTTATATACAAGCGACAAGCAGACCCTTTGGTTATTTACTGCTGGATTTACATCCGCACACATCGGAAGCATTTCGCGTGAGAGAGAATATTTTTCCAGACGATCGTGGATTGTATTGGATATATCGACCCTTATATCGACGGCGAGGATGACGAAAAAAAATTAAAAAAATATGTTCATTTTTTGCAAGCTCTTGCGACTGCGCATCCTTTACAACGAAGAGCTTTGTTAAAAACCGCTAAAAATGAACAAATACAATGTTTGTGCGAAATCTGTTTGAACATCTTGGCAGGAAATGTACGCGTTAATGTAAACAAGATGAAAAGGTATAAAAATCTTCTGAGAAACCTCGCCAGAAAAACGTCGAGTATTCAACAAAGAAAGAGAATGCTGGTTAACCAATCAGGCGGATTTTTACCTCTTTTAGCTCCTGCAATAATATCTACGCTCGGAGGAATTTTGGGACGCGTAATTGTTAAAAGACATTAATGCGTGAAACCATCGCCATTTTATGTGTGTATGCAAGAGAAAAAAGATCATGGCGAAAAGAGTGGCTCTTATTCCGGAGGAATTAGTATCAACTTATCATTTACAGAAACCCGAAATCAGACTGGAAGATGATATTGATTCTTTATTAGAAAGAGCTAATTTACCGAACGATATGAAAGCAAAGTTATTAGGTCAACTTATTATGCGTTATCACAAGACTATGCACGCGCCTCCGGAACCAGTGTCGGTGACTGTTACGAACGAACAGTTATCGAGTAGTCCCTCTGCTGAAAAACTCGACACGCGAACAGAAGATACAGATGACATCTTCTGTTCGCGTGTCCAGTTTTTCAGCAGAGGGACTACTCGATAACTGTTCGTTCGTAACAGTCACCGACCCTGGTTCCGGAGGCGCGTGCATAGTCTTGTGATAACGCATAATAAGTTGACCTAATAACTTTGCTTTCATATCGTTCGGTAAATTAGCTCTTTCTAATAAATTTTAAATTAATTTAAAATTACCAGAAATTTATACCTATGATTAAGGAAAAATTAAAAACGAGACAGTATGCTTGGAACGATAAGGGAGAAATGACTCAAGACAGGCTTCCCTTTAAAGGTTCAAGTATAGTGGATTTTTTTTCCTATACGATGAGAAATTCAAGATATTTAGAAGAACCGCCATTTTACAACTATTTTGTGAAAGCGCTTAGAGAAATAAATATTCCGCGCGGATGGATAGGGAATCCTAAAGCGCTGTCGCAGATTCAAAATCCTTCTCACCACAAGTCTGAGGGCATCACTCCTAAACAAAAGCAAAAACGACGTCGTAAAAGTGCAGATTATTCAAGTTTTTCTCAGTCAGATTTGGATAGCTTTGGAGGTGACATAAAGTCGGAATCTAAATGGTTGAATTATCCGAGGAAGTGAAAAAAAAATGGAAAAGCATTATTATAATGCAGAAGATCCAGGATCATTTGGAGGTGCAGAAAGATTATATAAATCAAGCGGTATTCCGTTAAAAATTACGAAACAATGGCTTCGATCGCAAGATACTTATAATTTACACAAACCTGTACGCTTTAAATAGACGCAAAGTATTATCTTTTGGTATTAAAGAATTAATGTAATGTGATATAATGGATATGTCAAAGTTTTCAAAATTTAATCGAGAAATAAAATTTATTTTAGTAGCAATCGACGTGTTTAGTAAATATGGCTAAGCTGTCCCGTTAAAAAGCAAAAACGCTGATTCAGTGTTAGAAGGTTTCAAAAAACTATTTAGAAAATCAAAGTTCTCGGTTCATCTGCAATTTGATGCTGGGAAAGAATTTTATAACAAGAAAGTTGAAACATACCTTAAACGTCATAAGATTCGCTATTATTCTTCAAACAGCGAATATAAAGCGAGCGTCGTTGAAAGATTTATACGGACGTTAAAATCCAAACCCTATCGGTTTTTGACTCATACGAATTCTTACAAATATGTACACATCTTGCAGTCTGTTTTGAAGTCTTATAATGCTAGCGTTCATCGTTCCACGGGTTATGCGCCCATACACGTAACTCAAGATTTAGAACCGATCATTTTTAAAAAAATGTATGGTTATTCAGCCGAGTCGAAGTACAAATTTGAGGTTAACGATCGCGTTAGAATTTCGAAAGCGAGACAGACGTTTCGAAAAGGTTACTTACCTAATTGGACCGATGAGGTGTTCGTTATATATAAGCGCTATCCTTCGTACCCTAACACATACTTACTCCGAGATTTGAAGGGAACGAATGTCAAAGGTCGATTTTACGAAGAAGAGTTGCAGAAAGTCGACAAAGCTTCGAGTGATTTTTGGAGAGTAGAACAGATTTTAAAAACGAGAGATCGAGGTATAAAGAAGGAATATTTCGTTAAATGGAGAGGTTTTGATTCCCGTTACAATTCTTGGGTTCGAAAAACGTGGTTCGATAAAAAAATATAACTCAAAAAAATGGACGAAGCGATTTCAGATTTCTTTATTACTTTACCGAGTAATGCGAGCATGGATTATTTTCCGAACAATACCCAATCTTCCTATCGAACAAAATTAATTTCACCTCTTTCGTTAAGCGGAGGAGATTGGGAAGTGGGATTAGCACAATTTTTTGCGCCTAGAAATTGGTTTAATGTAGACAATCATATTAACGATTACACTATACACCGCGACATAGAAAAAAATGTAGTTAAAGAGAGCGTTGATTACGAATTAATGATGATTTATGATCCCGCTAAAAGCATTGTGGATAATTTTTACGATCTCAAACAAAATATTCATAAACACATTTCAGAACATCAAATACAATTTGCACCAGACGAAGATGGAAGCCACATAGAAATTTATATTCCGGAAGGAATTGAAATACATCTTTTAAAAGAGACATCGTCAAAATTATTGTATATGTTGTATTTACCAAATGAAGATTATACATTGAAACAATCAACTAGAATAAAATTGAGGCCATCTACCGAATCTTTCGAACAAATGTTTAAAGTCGTTAATAAATATCCTATAAATATCTCGCGACACATAATTCCGCTGACTTCTATAAAAGAAAAGTTTAAAGGAATAAACAATAAAATTGTAATATTTTCTAATATTGTGGAAAATGTAAAAGCGTTAGAATTAGAAAATTATGTGTTATTTAAATATGAACCCGTAAAAAACATATTGGAAATAAAAGTTTCTGACTATGCGGAATTATACATAACCGACGCAAAAGCGCCTTCATTTTTACGCATGTTAAAAAAACATAAAGTTATCGTCGTAAAGGGATTGCAAAAATTTATAGTGAATCCTCTCGTACCACTTACAGAGGGAGAGGTCATCGAATTACTTATCAAAGAATATTTGCGAGAATTAATTTTTGAAAGAGAGACAAAAGATTTGCGTTTAAATGTTGGTATGTATAAATCTCCCGAAGTATTTTTTAAACAATTTGAACATGTAACTTTAAGACAAATGCCTGATTTAAAAGTATTGTTAATCGTTCCTCAAAATTGTGAAACAAAATTAGGTCGAGGATTAGTGGACATGTTAGGTTTTGTAGAAGATTTTTTCTCTGTCGGAAATTACATCAGTAAGTATCCGTTGGAATTACATGCAGGGATTACCAAAATTTTTGTCTATACCGATCTCATTGAATCACATCGCGTAGGCGATTCGTATGCACCGTTGTTGAGAATCATCCCGTGTATGGATGAGAAAAATCAACAAATTGTAAAAAAATACGAGACGCCTCTCTATTTTCCGTTACGAAAAGATTTCATGGATACCATAGAGATAGAATTAAAAACAACCGCGGGTAAAAATATTACTTTTACAGGAGGAAAAACACTTGTTATTCTTTCGTTTCGACGCAGAAAGCTATAAATTGAGGAACTCTTTTTAACTCTTTATCATTTTAATCATGCATTTGAACGCTAAGGACTGTGAATTTTACTACTGTTCCCAAGCCGGGTTTGGGAATGAAAATTATTTCCGCGGAATAGCGCATCAAAGAGTATACGGTTTTTTCTCAGATATACGTCGTTTCATAACCCCTCTGGCTTTAAAAGCGGGGTGCTATTTAGGAAAACAGTTATTTCAAACAGGTAAAAACGTTATCGGAGACATTTCGTCTGGTGCATCTCTCCGCGACTCCGCGCGAAACAGATTGCGCGAAACAAGTAAAAAAATAAAAGACGATGTTTTTCAAAAATTACAACAACAGGGAACTGGTATAAAAAGGAAACGTCCAAAAGGAAAACGTCAGACGAACGCCAAACGTTGTAAAAAACGACGTACAAGGACATTTTTAATACGTAATTAACTAACAGAAAAAATAAACATGGAAAAGGAAAGCGTAATTTGTTTAAAGTCGGAACTCGATCTTTTTAATTCTCCCGCTATTCAGTTAGGTATAGATTCCTCGTCTTTTGTGCAGATACATCCACTAGCTTCGTTGTCTGACAAAACACCTATTGAATCTTATATCAGCGGCAACGGCGAACATTACTTAGATTTAGCTCATGCCGTACTACATTTGAGAATTCAAGTTCAAAAAAATACTGGAAATTTAGTGGCCGCAGATGTCGTCGCACCCATTAATTATATATTGAACACTTTATTTTCTGAATGTGCAGGGTTTTTAAATGATAAACAAGTATCTTCTCAAGTAAACTATCCTTACAGAGCTATTTTAGAAAGTCTATTATTCACCTCCAAATCGAGACAAGACAGCATCTTAATTTCGGCTTGTGTTTTTAAGGATACTGCGGGATACCATGATGACCATATTGCGAATTCTGGTAACACAGGATTTAACACGCGTCATGATTTATGCAAACTCGGCAAAGCCCTGGATTTGATCGGCGCACTTCATTTCGACCTCGCTAATCAAAGTAAACTCTTAATTAACGGAATTAATGTACGTATAAAACTGGAACGAGCAAAGAATCCTTTTGTATTAATGGCAGCTGAAAACAATTATAAAATTCACATTCAAGCAGCCAGTCTTTACGTTCGGAAAATTACCGTATCCCCTTCCGTTATGATAGGTCAAGAAAAAGCTCTCGAAAAAGGAGTGATTAAGATGCCTATCAGAAGAGTGGACGTTAAGAGTTTTGCGCTGTCAAACGGATTACAATCTTCTACCATCGCCAATGCTTTCATCGGACAACTTCCTATTAGAATAATATTAGGTTTTGTCTCAAATGCTGCTTTTAATGGAGATATTCAGAAATCTCCTTTCAAATTCTCCCATTACGATGTCAATTATTTATGCATACTGAATGGTAATCAGATGCTTCCAGCAAAACCTTTCCAGCCTTTCTTCGAGTCAAATTTGTATGCACGCAGTTATTTCAGTCTTTTCACAGACTTAAATCGTTATCATACTTCTGCTAACATCAACATAAGTTTCTCAGAGTATAAAGATGGTTATACTCTGTATGCAGTCGATTTAACGCCAGATCTATCAGCGAGCGAGGACCACGTTAGTATAAATAAGAACAGAAATATTGCAATCGATCTAAAATTTGAAAAAGCTCTGCCAGAGACCGTCAATCTTGTGGTTTATGCTGAATACAGAAACGTAATCGAGATAGACAAGTCCAGAGGCGTTGTCACAGACTACTGATAGACATGGACTTCTCTTGCAATTTGCAAAAGAAGAAATCATTCAGAATGTAGAAAAATTTCAATCACACGATCAGATGATTAAGAAAATTGCCGAAGAGTTATTTTCAGATAAATTTAATGTCACTCGCATTGCATTCATTATGGCATTTGTCAAAGAATGGATCGAAGCACATCCAGAAACCAAAAATGAAATATATGAACATTTCTTTAAAGCAATGTATTTTCACTTAAAGTTGTAAAAAAAAAAAAAAAAAAAAAAAAAAAACATTTAAATGAATACTGAGACAATTTGTCGTTATGCCTGTAGCGACGCAGTCATTCGAAAAACATTTGGAGGCGTCTTTGCATCCGACACGCTCCCGCAACGCATAGGAAAATTTTCAACGTTTGTTATCAATCTGGACCCTTATACTCTTCCTGGCACGCATTGGATAGCGGTAAAATTTAATTCCGCAAGTAAAAGTGTTTATGTGTTTGACAGTTACGGCAGACCTCCATCCAATTCGAATATTTTATCTTTCTTGAAAAGAAATGCGTGTACTATCTATTACAACGAACAGTGTTTTCAAGAAACATTTACGAATACATGTGGACATTTTTGTCTATATTTTTTATACAAGTCTGTACGATTTCAAAATTTAGATCTAAAAGAAAAAGACAAAAAAACAAAATGAAACTTTTGTTACTTTGTTCATTAGACAAAATTTCAAACTCGAAACCTGTTGTCGATTCAACCATCGTCGACGGAAACAGCAGAAGTGTTTATCTCTGATAAATTTGTTATCCGCACGCAAACGTACATCATAAACGCACTGACCATGGAACGTTATGGATGGATTGTCACGGATGTGGAACAGAACAGTTCCTTTCCGACGAAGAAAAACATAAACGTTGTCGGAATTCATCATAATTTTTTTTTAAATTTGGATGATTGTGTTCGCAATGCTCTATTTTACGACGCGCCTGCAGAAAATGACAAACGTCGATATCTGAAAATTTTGAAGACGTCAGATGTTGTTCGTCATATTAATAAATTGATCAATAATAACCTTTATGGTTATTTTTATTTAAGATCTAAAAAGTAATCCAATGTTGAAAAAATTTGTTTATTTTCTGAGTGTTCCACATTGTACGATAATATGCTGGATTGTGTGACAGCTCAAAAGTGTTTCGAAAAACTGACCTCTCAAGACGAAATCAAGCTAGCCTATTTCATGCTGCTGCAAGACGACGATTTTTTATTGGAACTACATCGATCTACTGATTGCAAAAAACCTCGATAAAAATACGATGTTTTTCTACAAGATGCATACGTTACAGTATCATTGCATGCGTTCTCTCATAATTCATTACGAATTAGAAGAGATATTAGACTTTTATTTACCTAAAAAAATAAAACAAGTTATAGACAATCAATACGACGATATATTAATATCGCTTATGTAAAACTTTAGTATGAACTAAATAAATCACAGTCTTCAACTGTCAAAAAGAAACTGTTACATTTAAATATATGTTAAATACTTTTTAACAAAACATTATACACCTTTTATAAAACTCCTGCGTGAGTCGTTTTTTTCTGTACTTTTTTAAAATATGTGCTCCTGCGAGAGTTTTTTTTAATCTTCATCTATATATTAAGAATGTGTATGTGTTTTTAAATATTCAATAAATATTTAAAAAATAATTAGTGTTTTTTTATGTTTCTAAAATACAAACATTTTTTAATTCTTTTTCTAAAAATGACAAAAAAAATGAAATTACCTGTTATGTGTGAAAGAGTATAGTATCGATCCGAATTGACTAAAATATTTTTTAAAAAAACTTAAAAATTACTTTAAAAATACTTACTTAAACATTTGACTTCCAATTTCATAAAAATTCTTAAAAGTACTTTGAAAATTATGCTTACCAAACAGTTGACTTTTTTTTTTTACCTTCTTCAGTTCACCAACATCCTCTAAAATGATGTCTTGATTTTTTTTTTTAATCCTACAGTCAGTCAAAAATGAAAAACTAGATATTTAAAATTCACTAGCATCATTTTAATGACCAACTGCGGGACGGGAGTCCCTCTTTCTCATCCTTCTTGGAAAACTCAGACATTTTTTTTTCTAACAGTTGAAACAAAGGAGTAGATAAATAAATAAATAAACACTTACCTGCAATGATCACTGACTATATGTTTCTAAAATTTTGCAATATGCTTAAAAAAAAGTACTTACCCAAAAAACATCTCGCTTCACAAGACATCATCGAAGAATTTGTTAATCCTGCAGTCAGTCAAAAGATGAAAGCTAGATATTTAAAATCACTAGGTTCATTCTGATGACCAACTGCGGGACGGGGTCCCTTTTTTATTTGAAAACACTGTTACAATGATTAAAAATGAAATACATACTTTAGCTCGATACTTGGCAAACACACACGCACACACACATAAGCTAGCAATTTCAAAAACAACATCAAGAAAAACATACATAAAAATGTGATGGTTACAAAAAAAATTATATAAGTGCAATATATATATATATTACAAAATTTAAATTTTTGCGCCAAATTTAAAGTATTTTATGTAAATTTTCCTTTTTCAGTAATATTCCGTATATTATACCGGCTTATTAAATTAAAACCCTAGTCTATTAATCTCTAAGATCTTAATTCATATTTATTCCAAATTGCGTAAATCTAAAAATGGCTTATTTATATTTCTTTAATAAAACTTTTATTATTTAATCCCGGTATATCACACTCCCCTTAAATCTTTATTTAACTGCTAAAATATTATTCTGTCTTAAAGAAAAAACCTACTTATTTCAATTTATTCTTTTATTTAAAATATCCAGGTGTAATTAAAATATTTCAAAGATTAAAACTTCGCAGACATAAATTCATTTCTTTTATCGTCTGAAGAGAGAAAAAAGGGTTATTTTGCATAATCTCGACTACAGATTTTAATATTTGTTTATGCTTTAGACAGGTGGGGCAAGGATATAAGAATTTTCTAGAACAATCTTTTCAGCAGAGTATAAATACGAATGGCGGGAACCAGAGAGATGGCATAAAGGATATAGCATATAGGAGAAGGGCTGTGAGCTTAGAAGTTTTTCAGTTTTTAGCATGTAGAGGTGAACGTAGTGGATTGCAGTCGTAGCAGACTGGATATTCAATGGGATTGCTCGATGGAGGTAGTAAAATGTTGGATGAATACTGTTTATTATGTGTGTAGAATGAGGAAGCAACGGTATCGTAATGGGTGATAGATGTTAGATGTTAACGGATTAAGAGATGGAGTGATTTTAAACTAATTGTGACAGGAAGAATAGACTTTATTCTTTTTACCATGGAAGGAGAGAGCATCTTCCCTAGATTTAATCGAGAGTGTGGAAATAAAGTGAATAATGTTCCAAGCGACTGCCTTATGTTAATTCTTCATTTTTCTTTAGTATTTTAAAACCAATCGGCTGCTACCTGTGTTGTGTAGGAATGGAAACCCTTATTTTTTTTGACAATACAAACTACTTTCCGTCAAAATGTCACATATATATATATATATATATATATACATATAATATAATATGATATAAACATGAGTAAAGTCCTTTTTTTATTAATTGTCTATTGTATGACCATAAGAACGTGAATGTATACTATCACTTAAAACATACTTTTTATCATAAAAAGAGGACAATCCTACTTTGTTTTGAAGAAGAGTGGAAAAGCCGTGTTTTTTAAAAAATATCGTAGCTTGTTTAATTCTGTTAAAGGATTCATTAAATAACGTTTCTTTATATGTTTCCACTGTTAAATTATTTAGGGCGCTTTTTTAATGCCCTTTGCTTTTTTCTTACAATCGTCTGCGTATTCGAAAGTGTACATCTTGGACTTTAATCCGATGAAGCATTTTATTTCTGAAACTGTTTCAAATTTCAGACAACCTAATTTTGCTTTATTATCCTCGTTATAAAGGACATGTTCTTTAGGAAAATTACTCAAGTCGAGAATATTTTGAAATCGATTTTGTTTTAAATCTAGACGGATATTTTTCGTTTCGATGTTGAGATAAAGTGAATCGGTGTCACAATAAATCAAATCGCATTTGTTTTTATAATACTCTTTAAAATGGCTATAGTACAGCCTGTACATGTGTAACTTTGATAACTCTAATACGCTAAAACCGACATATATAGGTTTATCTAGTCTAAGGTTAAGTTTTTTTAATTTGAAAACGGAAAAGTTTTCGTTTATAATTTGAAATTCGTCTAGCGAAGAACTTGCTAAATCTTTTTTACAATCCTCTACATTAAAAAAATTATATCGATTCTTTTATGAACGTTTTGAATTGTTTTACCGTACCAAGAATTATTTAATTTTTTGAAAAAAATCTTTTTCAAATTCACTTTTAGCCTCTGAGTTTACTTTCGAGTTATTGAAAGCGATATAATCCTGTAAAAACGGTTTTTGAGAAAAACTTAAAATTCTATGTATCTTCCTTAAAATTAATCCCTGTTCGATATAAAATTTTAAGTTTTGATAATGTGTAATGTATTTTTTTTTCAAAAAAATTCGGAACTAATTTTCTACACGGTAGAGTGGACGATAAATTAAACGCGTCGCACATCTGCTGCATGTGCGGAGAAAGTATATCATACGAAATATTCATGTGTTCAACCGCCAAACTAAAATCATTATGCTTATTATGCAACGAATGCGGATAAAACAAGTCCACCTCTAGTATGTAACCGACATCAGAATTAGAAACTGTGTTTAATATATTAAAATTCAAAATTTCTGATTCCGTTAGCCAAGCAAAATTTCCGATCGGTAACGATTGTGATAAACAGTAACCATAAAGATTATTCCCATCGAGAGCTAAAATGAAATTGTTTCGCACGTCTGGATTAAATGTATCTGGAATAAACGGGTTATTAGCCTCCACGTATCGAGTACCCAAAAAAGAAATGCCTCCTCTCATTTGGGATTCAAACCACATGTATGTATTAACGCAATTCAATAATTTTAATTCCGCCTTGCTATACTTCAACCCCGCATCCCAGGTTAACTGTGCACTTGTAATGTAATGCACAGGATCCAACGAATAATATTTTAAAGAGGTACGTCTAAATGCAAGAAAAACTTCTGCTAATAAAACAGTATCGACATTCTGATAGAGTTCGAGATAGTCGCTAAACGTTTTACAATTAAATTTTTCAAAAACTGATAAAGCATGTTGATAATCGTCACCCGAATTATCTTTCCCAGTTAAATCATTATAAAAAACACTTTTGGGTGGTAATTCAGTTTCGTATAATTTTTTTACTGAGTCGAAATATTTATACGGGAAGAAATTTTTTCTTTTCAATAAATCTCTATATTCATAATTTTCAAAAAAAGAATTAAAAAGTGGGAAATCGTGATCAGACTTTAAAAGATTTTGTATCAATTTATCTAAACTATTAGTCAAAAATAAATAGGAGTCTATAAATTTCATTTCGTTAAGGGTAAACATGGAAAATTTCTCCATGTTACTCGGTATTATTTCTACGTAACGCGCATATTTTTGCGGAAGATGTTTTAGAAATAAGTGCGAATCATAATTTTGAAAATTATGAATGATAATGGGTATAAAATAAGTCGAGCGGTATTTTAAGTTGCACGATTGATGGGCTAACCTTCGAATGCTACCATTTCCCCAGTGGCAATGGTCTCTTACTACTATATCATTGGCTGAAAAAGTTCGTCCACAAATGTGACAAGCGTTTGCGTTATAACTAAAAGATTTTTTTTTTCATCTAAAGGCACAATTTGTTTCATCCGTTCAATTAATTTGTGACATAAAGATTTTAGAGTCTTTTGAAACTGCGATACTTCATCTATTCCACAAAAATATTCGTGGAATATCGTCCGATCATTTACATCAGTAGTTAAAAGGGCATAACTAAACGGAACATGATTCTCTAATTTAACTGTGAAACTACTAGTATCGGGTGGTAAATCATTTTTTGTTTTCTCCGTGATGCACTCGAAGTCAGCAAAAATACAAAACGGATGATAAAGCATCTTTGCTAAATTACTAAATTTAAAGACGCCGTTTTGTGGCACGGTTGTTTTTTGCGGCTTGTTTAGCACACATAATATGTGGTGTTTTTCTAGCATGGATTTTCTTTTAAAGCCATTGAGACACCTTTTACAGAAGTATCTCTGGTATTTTCTACTACTCATTAATCGGTTAAAATTTTTTATAAGGAAATAGTGGTTTTTATATAATAATACGTCAATTTTTATTTCCTGAGTATTTTTTTCCGAAAGGTATATGGGAAATATTTCGGATTCTTCGTTACCAAACAGATCGATGGAAACTCTGTTTAAATTTTCAAAGAGCGGTATATCGCTAATTGGCATAGGAAAAGATATTTTTTTAGTTTGAAGCATTTTTATTTCTTTCTTATACAGTGATTTACGAAATGCGTTTCTAGTTCGCGGAAATAATTTAGCTGCGACGCAGTATAGAAAACAAAGGTCGTCATCACACAGTATATTAATTAAAGCATGTTTTAATTTTAAAACTCTCGGTAAAGTTACGCTGTTACAACCGCCTCTCATCTCGCGATAACGACCTAAATGTATATCGAGGTATTCAATATTTTTGATCGTCCACCCGCTTCCATTTCGGATAAATACGTCAATAGAATTGAAAATTTTCTTAAACGCGTTTCTAACCGCGATTTGTATTTGATAGTAGGACAGAATGCGTTCGCAATTCGAACAGAAATTTTTTTTCAGATATTTCTTCGTCAGTATTCTCATGTTTGACAAAGAGAATATTTAGACATAAGAAAAATCTTAATCTCAAAATCAATTGAGTATTTAATACTCTATGTATATCGCGAAATGCGTCCCTGTAGACGGAGTAGAGATCTCTGTAATTATCTAAACGCGCTCTGTATGCTTCGAGGTATCCCCTATGGGCTGTTCTAATTAAGTTAAATCGCATCCTTTTTTTTAAGCAATTACTTGTTAAATCAATAAATTAAAATCGATTTCAAAATATAAATCTCGACAAAATACAATTTATACAGTTATAAAATAAAAAAAAACATCAAACACTAAATCTAAAAAAAAAAGTCTCCAATCAAAAATTTTGATTCATTTTCCCTGATATCATGTTAATAGCTTTTTTGACTGCCGGAGCTATTTCAACAGGTATGTTAAAACGGTTTTTAACGACTTCCTCTTCTTTGCGAAAAAAGCAAATATAAGGCACTCCTTTAAACACAGTATTTTCCGCGAATATATTCCTTCCCCAAAAAGGTAAGTTTTTCGAAATCACGAGATCGTCCTCTTTTTCAGATAATTTAATAATCTTCTTTAACAGTATTTTTTTATTCACAATTTTTCCTTTTTTGGGGGTGGGTTCCAGAAAACTGCATGCTTGCTGCATGGATTCGCTGAACAATTCTGTCTCGTCTTGATCAATAAGACTGTCAGATAATCGTTTTCGGAATTGAAGTTTTGGCTTCTTTGGAGCCTGCGGTACGTCATTCAGACCAAATACTTGTGTGCAGGCTCCCGAGTCATCTTCATCATCACTAAGATTGACTTCGTCGATAATGCGTTTCTTAAAGCTGAGATTTTCTAAAAAAACAAAATATCTAATGCTTTTTTTTTAAATATGAATTTTCCCCCCTCCCCAATTTTTATGTTGCAAAATACTGTAAAAAATAAAATAAAACAAATAAAAACTTACCGATTTTCTCGGCGCTGCAAGTGGAATTGTTGCTAGAGAATGTATCCATTCTGCTACAGGCTAGATTCTCAATAATTGTAATCCAAGAATACAAAGGGTTAATCCAAAAGCTCTAAATATGGTAGGCACTCCTTTAAAGAAACTTGTCAGAATTATCTAAGAAAATGATGTGTTATCCCTTAGAAGTTGAAACTCAATGTGCAACAGAATCAAAACGTTCAGGATTCAAAAGCGGAAATAGCTGACAACCTCCTTCTATTTATACTAAAAAAGAAATTATTTTCCGCTTGGCAGCTGTTACAACGGTTTATTGATTTTTTCCAACGATCACAACGAACGTACATTAACCGTATACCGCAGCTAAAAAAATCTCTCTCGCTTTGCAGCTGTCTTTCAAAGTATGACTTCATATTACATAATATTTTCTATCTCCCATATGCTATATACAGAAACCTGTAAAATTCTCTCATCCAATATCATTATTTCTAACAATAGTAACAGATGGCATATAGCGTTTTATATTTAAGCACTGTCACGCTTTATCGATTTCAGTCGATTATGAGTCAGCTGCGAAGCCTAACAAATTAAACAGTCTCTCCCGCTCTTAGACGATCAATATTCCAGAAAACATATGGCATGCGTAACACGTTATTGACTTATTTCAAAAACGACATACGCGATTCAAAAGGATCCTTTTTTTTTTCTTCGTTAATGCATATTCTTCTCAAATAAAGAACAATAAAACGTATCAAATAACATACTTTTCATCTAGCAACGTCTTCCATCCGTTCGAAACAGATGGTTAGCGAGCAAATCCAGGTGATGCTCTGGAAATGAAAACTTTAATTACATCCAAAATCAAATGATATCTAATCGAATAACAGATGGTTTGCGAGAATAACAAATAAAACATATCAAGCAAAACCAGATGCTACTTGAATTTTTAAATACATTCGAAATCAAAAAGCTTTCAGATTATAACAAACGACAGATGGTTAGCGATTGAATCAAAAATATCAACATCGCTAGCCAGCTGGTACTCAATTTTTTTTAAATTACATTCGAAATCTAAAAGCTTTCAGATCATAACAAACGACAGATGGTTAGCGATTAAAACAAAAAAAAAAAATCAACATCCCTTTCCCTCCCTTTCCTTCAAACTCGAAAGTTACGCTACAACGAAATCATTGAAGCGTAAAGGTCAAGGTCAAAGGTCAATGAACTCGTTTTGTGCCAGAAACCCCCAGTGTTTTGTGTCAGAAACTACCATTGTATTACTACTAACACTAGTACCTAAAGCTGTACACTTTATTCGGTGACATTCTGTAGCTGACTTTTTGCAACAGAACTGAAAGTAAATGATGGTTCTAATCTGGTAGAGTGATAGCTCCATTTCAGACACCTTGTACTTAATGATAACGATATTCTTTTACAAATTTCACAACACAGTGTTATAAAGCAAGTCTCGTCCTTTCAAATGCCAAAAATCGTTTGACAACATATGACCAAACACGTCAGCGCGAACTGTTTGCACAGACCGTATTAGCTGTGGCGGGAAACTTTCGTTACAATCTGATAAAAACAAGTTTCGTTTCACTCCACGGACGAAATATAAGCAAAATACGAAGCACAAAATAATAATAAAATAAAAGGGTTTGCAACTAATGTGTTTCACGTACCTGCAATAGGTAGCAATATAGTGCCGTTTAACCGTTCAGCATTGTTTTCTTCGAATATTGCCCTTGTTTTATGAGCAGCTAACCATTTTTGTTTGAACTGGTTTTTAAAAACGGAGAACTTTTCTTCATCTCAACTATCCTTAGAACACCTTCAAAATAATTTCTTAATAATTCTTGCTCCATAAATGGAAGCTTTCCATCAAATGTTGGCTCATTTGAGCATTGCATGATGACATACAATTCATTTTGAGTCATAGAATTCAGTCCAGAATGACCTGTTAACTAATAAATAAAAATCGAAAGCGCAATAATTTACATGAAAAACTGTAAGAACTAAGAAAACCATTCTTTAAAAATAGGGGGGTGGTTTCGGGCGGCTAACTTTTTATAACTTTCTTGTATACTAAGTACTGAATATTACACAATAGCTTTCATCGCTTAGATATGTTTAAAAATGTAACAAAATCCTTTCAAAATATTATAAATAATTGTTTATGACACTGTTAATTATACCTAAGTTGTCGATCATATAGATAAAAATCGGCTGGATATTCATTTGCTTTATGTAGTGAGTATAAAACGCATACCTGGTTCAGAATAATCTATCACAAAAACAACCACTAAATTGTTTAGAGAAAACACTGCAATAGATTTTAAAACACTAAAATCTTAGTGCATCGAAACATCACGCGATCACTATAGACGATCGGCAACTTCCGACTAATCGCGTGACGCGATGTGTCGCGTAAGCGCCTTGCGCGTTTTGCCTTTGTATACAGTAACTAATTAACTTTTTCAGGAAAAATAATGAAGGGTAGGTAACCGATTATTAAAATAATCATTTTGGGCTATGTTTTGGGACTAAATACCACTCTCTGAGGCGATAAGACTACTAACAAAGCCACAGGGCTTGAAATTTATATTTAAATACTGATTTAAATTCAGCAGTAAATTTCCTGTCAAAAAATTTTAGACATACTTTATCTAGCATATTTCTGCTTGTGAAAATAGTTGAAAAAAATTCTGTGACTGCATCTGAAGTGATTTTCTGTATACTTTTAACAAGAGGGGCGGTAAGGAATCTAAAATCAAGGGACAGAGTTAAAAAAATAATAACAACCGTAAAAATGAGTGTAGATTTAAATTTTTGCTACATATTTATATAAAACAATATTCCGAGTTTCGGGAAAAAAATGACATCGAATTACTTTTATTGAAACAATTTTATACAGACAGCACCAAACTTAAAAATCAGCATCAGGGATACGAGACGGTATGGAATTTCGTGGTAGATTTGGACCCTCAACATCGTCCAAAACTTATTTATCTTGTTAATATTGTTATACGGACATAAAATGGAATGTTTTCCAGTATAAGAAATAAAAAAACTCCAAGAATATATACTAAAATAAAAATTATTATTCAGGGGCTTAAAAGTTAAAATTATGTAAGGATGCTTCATTTATATATATTTATATATATATATATATACATATATATATATCAACAGTTGAACGGAGGTTGGATTCGGGATCTGGGGGTCACGATTGGTGAAAATATACCAAAATGTTTCGGAATCGCTTTCCTTCAAACAGCTGCAATATGTTGCATTTTGTTATGAAAGCTACATAAAACATTAATTAAGTTATATGTGAAATGTTAGACAAAACGTTTTGACTTGTTATGAATTTAGAGGTTAACTGCATTTTTAATTTCGCGCCTAACAAAATTAAAACACTTTTCCAAATCATAGAAAAATATTTCACGTTTATAAATGACAATACGTGTGTTGTTATAATAGATGGCGTCATTTTAACGATAGAGAATAAAAACTTTTGATATTAGGGCCTCTGATCATCGAGAGGGAAATACTTTCTCCAAAGCTGATAATGTTATTTTTAAAAGATATTTGAGTGAAAACCAGAATTTTCATTTATATATAGAAAAAGTTGTTCAAAGTCATATAAATTTGAAAAAAGTTATTTTTGTAATTTTTGTTTAACTTACAAGATACACAGGCTATATTTTTCTTTCATTTATTATCTATCCTATATATATATATATAATCATAATGAAACGAATTTATGAAACTATTTCCTGAAACGACGAATAAACAACTGATTATGTTTCACGGCGATTTCTCCTAAAACATGGAATATTTTGCGATATAATTAACACCAAAAATCCACATTGATTCGCAGATCTCAAAACTGGTAATAGAATTTTAAAATTCAAATAAGTTTTCGAAATATCATTTTTTTTCTAATTTTAAATACTTTTCTCTAATGATGGAAACTCAAATGTTAATCATAACAGATTTTTTTTTTCATATTTTAGAAAAGGTTATTATTTTAAACTAATTTGGCGACCAGTTTGGACTCCCTTAAATGTATGATAATAAATGCATCATGTTACTTTTATTCATAATTCAATTTGTATTTCATTATCATTTTATTTAATACAAAACTTTCATTTAAATCAGAAACATTTAAAATAAATTGCTCTCAATTCTTTCTTATTTTTAAAAGAATTGAAAATAAAAATATTAGGCACAGATGTCATACACGCAACTGGGTACCTAATTAGAGCCAAAATGGCGTTATTTTGCCTGACATGGTAACCCAGCTATTGTTGCTTATTTATTAATAAATGATTATTTGAATTTATTTTCTTTTTATTTACAAAAATGTTATAAATTGTTTTGTTCTATAGTTATGAATTAAACATTTTTACTTATTTATTGTTATTTCATTTAAATATAATAGAGAATTATTAAAAAATACATATGTAACTGGTATTCGAAAACGAGGTTTTGCTAAATTGTAGTAAGAAAAATTCACTACAAACCCGGTGCGTATATGACAATGCAACAAATCATGGCATTTAATTTCACCTTCAAAGCAATGTTTTAATGGTACTACTTTCTCCCATCAACCAATTTCGCCAAATTATATAAATCGCTAAACCACTTGCCGAATTATACAAACTGACATAATTTTTTATTTTAAATAACGAAAAAACAAATAAATTAGTATAACATTAATAAAAATAGAAATAAAACGTCGAAATAAAAATCACTTGATGGCGTAAACACGTCTAACTTCTTTAAAGTCAAGTGAATGTGACATTTACAATCAACAATTATTGGCTTTTAATCTTATAGTTTGGCAACATATTTTTGGTTGATGGGATAACAAAGTAGCACCGTTTTAATTTACCACTCGAAAAATTAAAAAATGCTGACTGGCGAGTTAAAAAAAAATCTATTGGCGAGATTTGCACCCGGCTAACATAAAAGTACCTGGAATTCTTTGTGATCATTGCAACTATTGTGTAGTTTTATTCGAAAAAATAATTTTGATTCTTTAACCAAAATGGAAACCTTTCTTAGAAAAGGGAAGGGATCAGCCCGTAATTGTTTATGGCGGTTACATGACTAGGACTATTATAATATAAGTGAAAGAATGGCTATAGAATAATATTTGGCGATTTATCACACCTGTGGCTGCCTAAGATTGAAGTACCAAAATGGCCGCCTGGAATATAAAATGCGAAGGGATCCGCCGGGTACTGTTGACTTATAGTCACATGACTTAGGCCATTATTATATTGATTGTTTTCAATTCTAAAAACAGCGTTAAGAATAATATTTCCAACGATTAAAAATTTATTTACACGTGACTATAAACAAGTAATATAAAAATTTTGTTTTTAAAGTCAATTCCGACTTAGGCCATCAAAGAAACTTTTAATATAATCAAGCTAATATTAGTTTTTGTTGCATTAAAATATCTCAATTTGTTGATTTTCTACAATTAAGTAGGTTTACAATGGAACTCTATGGGAATTTAGCGAAATATTACAGATATCGCCAAGTTGGCGTCACTTTTGGCGACTCATTTTGGCCGCCAATTTTGGCGATATATCTCCAAGTTGGCGACAAACTTGGCGGTATTGGGCGACAGAACAGTGCCCCCCCCCCCCATGGTAACCCCTTATTGAAAATACTTTCATTGAACTTCAATAACCAATGGCCGCCATTTTGTTTCCCATGCAAAACTAAAATTAATTAATTAAAATTTAATTAATTAATTAGTATTTGAAAAAACTGTATTAACATCATTTGCCATCCAGTACAAGTTTTAAAAAATTATTTCAACTTGATAGGATGAATAATGAGTATTTTATTAACGATTGAAAATTTGAACAAGATAAATATATAAATATATAAATAAATATAGGGAGAGTGTGAGCTAATAGTAGGAATTGAATAAATATATAAATTTATAAATAAATATAGGGAGAGTGTGAGCTAATAGTAGGAATTGAAAAACAGAAAAAAAAATCTTTAAAATTATTTTTAAATGAGTACGTGTTAAAAGCAGGAAAATGTTGAAAATTATGCCCGGAAAATTGTATTTACACGTGAATATAAAGGAGAAAGGAAACTTGAAAATAATAAGTACATTAATATGAGTTTAAAGCAGTAAATTTTAGTAATTTTAGTAATTTGTATTATGTCAATCGTTTTATAACGCTGTTAAAAAATACCAGGAGGCAAAGACTCTGTTTCTTTACTTAATTCATTTTATTTTAGCTTCTTTTCAAATGTTTAATTGATCTTCTGTAACCAAACACAAAAACAACCAATGGATGGCTTAACAGTAACAAATTCTACCTTGAATTTTTGCAATCAAAGGGAATTGAATGGAAACCCGTTTACAGGAGATCGCTACAGACTTTTTCAGTATAATTCATTCTTCTTTAATATTTTTAAAACCGGTTAGATTAGCGTGCTTTTAGATTCTGCAGTGTCTGAACGGGGGTGGACGAGCATAGATTGTAGGGGGCAGAGCCCCTTAGTATTATTATAATATAATGTTTTTTTATTCAAACTGTTTATATATAAACTTTAATTCTATTACCTGACATATTCTATTTTCTCGAAGTTTGACGAAAACAGTATGCATAAATGTAAATTCGTATTTAATTATCAGGGAATATGCAGGTATAAAATTAAACATCAAGTTGCTTGTTTTAGATAATTTTTAATTAAATATTCCATTTTGAGCGTGTAATGTTTAATAAGTTATTACCCATTTAAAATTATCTTCTCGGATGCAACGGAATGTTTAATAAGATAGTGACCAATTACAATTACCTTCCCTCCGAATGCGGGTGTGTAATATTTAAGGATTAATCCAGAGCAATTATCCTGAACATTTTGCATTGTGAATGAAGCTTAGAATTATCTCTTAATTAAATAACTTATTTGAAGCTTATACACAAAATGCTTTGCAGTGAAAATTTTAAAGTAAATCGCACGTAGATTTTGGCAAGTTTTATATTCTTTTATATTGTTTACGTACATAAACTCTGCAATCCATTATTTTTAACACACTTTACAAAATATTCAGCGTCTTACGAACCGAATTTTTAAGTTTTTAAATTAAATAAATATTTCTAAGAATATAAATTACTTCGATGGTTTCGGAAATAAAAAACGTTAAGTTAAACACGGTGTTATACAATGATAGTTTAAAAATCTGATGAATTGGTTATTCTGGTAATTTTTTAGATACAAAATTACATTTCTTTATGGAGGCCGACTTCCATGAACCTCCCTTAGTCTCATTGAATTTACATTCGTAATTTTCTATTGGTATTGCGAATGATTATAGTATATATTTTACATTTTCGTTCTATATATTTATGAAGATAAGCAACAGTTTGGGCAAACATATTATGCTATTCTGATATTCAAACAGCAATATTTACTTACATACAAACCACAAACCTACAGAAGGATGAGTTGAGTAACATTTTACCAAACAATCTTATGGATATGTAAACGGAATCCATTATGTTTAACTTAGAAATCTAGTGTATTTACAGTTTTATTTCCAGAAAACCGTTTTAAAGGTTATGTTATAATATTTTATTGTAAGATCTTACCTACATACATTCTAATCTACTTGATAGCAATAGCATACTAAAATCACCCACAATTAAATATATTTGGAGACATTTAAACCAACTGGGTAGTCACTCATCTTCGTGTCCATTGCAAATTGACAAAATAACAAACGTGATTTGGTGGTGTAAAGTATTTTTTGTGATATCCTTTTAATTGTATTTAAATTCAATTAAAAACCGTAATGTTACTAACATCGTTCATATGTGACTCAAAATTATGTTACAGACCAGATTAGAAAAAATTAAATACATTTTATTTACCACAGCCAGACTTCTCTCTTAATCTTTTCTAATCCGAATTATTTGAGTGCTATTTTATAGTGTAAAAATTGAGTCGCTAGGTAACTAATAAAAGAAAAAGAAAAATAATGAAATATGTATCATGTAAAATAAGAAAATAAGAAAATGTTTTATATTATTGGAACACATGTATAAAATTTCAGTAAAAGTTGCACACCTAACTAAAAGAAAATTGACAAATGTACTGTCAAAATTTCAAATTTAATCGAATAATAATTCAAGACCCTTTATTGGGAAACTTTACCTTTTATAATTTGCTATTTAAGCCTATTAATGAAATGCGCCATTTTATTTCAAAATCGACACAATTGTAACAATTGCCATAGAAAAGCATTATGGAGAAAATAAAAATGTCCTATATTTTCATAAGGAATAAACCAAATTTAACCAAAAACTATACAGTGAAATCCGGATATCTCACCAACATGCCTCCTTATTAGAAAACAATCCGATGATTTTTGCGGCAGTAATTGCGGAAGCAACAGACAGACAAGCAGACAGACGGAAATAAAAAAACTTTTCGGTTCTGCACAATAAGCATTCTCTGGCGTTTCGGCATTAATTCTAAAGAAGAATACATAACATATATATTATAGATGACATACGTTACCCTGCGTAAAGCTGAATTAATTTTGACGCTGTTAACAGCAGACGATTAAATTTCGCTTTTTCGCTTTTTAAACATCGCGCATTTTCAAATTTTATACTGTGGAATTGAGAAACAAATGTACTTAGAAAGGCAATTTTTTAAAAAACTGTATTGTAATTTACTCATTTGTTATGAGTTTTAAAATTATCTTCAAGCATAAATTAATATATATATATATATATGTATATATATCGCGTGTTGACGATTATGAGAGATAAGTTAATTGTCACTTAAGTTAATATAAATAGTTCAGCATTTGTTTCCGGCTGATTTTCCATAACAAAAATAAACTTAATCAATAAAATATATCAGTATAAATAAAACAGATTTTTAACCTACATATAATCGAACTACACTTTTAAACCACTGATATGATCAGAATTAAAAAGGACTTCTGTGAGTAACGAAATCTTTGACGATTTCTGCGGATATTGACTCATTCAAAAGTATCGCTTTCAATAAATTTCAGAATTTTATTTTTATTAGAAATTGAAACGAAATGTATTAGTGTCATAAAAATTGTAGTGTAGATAGGAATTTGAGAATAAGTTTAACCAAGAAAAAGTTAAAGCACAAATATTGTATGTAAAATAGTTCTTAAGGTCCATGAAATTCCAAGAAATGTGCGAAAAATGCACACTCTTTACGAAAATGTGTCAATCAACGGACTTTTTAAAGTGTAGATTTCAGCCTTTTGGAGTTTTTAAAACGGGTACCAAGCATGCTTGGTAACAACACACTGAGGTCCCTTGTTAAACTAACCAACTGGCTGGATTATAGCACCTCAGGGCTCATGGTCAATAAAACAGCTCTGAGCCCAGTAAGACATAATACATAATGAATTTTAGAAACGCAAGTTTTTTTTTTTTTAAACCATTTGGAAAAATCGTTATTGTCCTCGGTCAAGGTAGGAAATCAAAAACATATCTGAAGCGTTTTATTAGTTGAATCCCGCATTTTATTCGTTTTCTGATTGGTCAATACAGTAATCTGTATTTTCCCTTTACTTTCAACAGAGATGGATACCTTCTGTTATCACTATAACAAAAAAGTTATAAAAACTACAAAAACAAATTAACACCTCAGAAACAAATTGAGATACAGCTTTCAAACAAATTGCATTTAAAAATACATTTTTTTTTTCTCTATACGACGGTGTAAAAAGTAATATTGTGGGATGTTTAGAAGTTTAAGAATAAAATTTCATTTAAAATGGTCAAGGAATATTAATGTTGAATCCATGGTGTACGTAATGTATGACCAGCTCCCTAGAAGTATAAAAATTTACAGTACCGAAAAATGAAATCAATGGCGTACGTAATGTATGATCAAGTCCGTGCGATTTTTTATGTCTTAAATTTTAATCTTTGAAAAAATCATTTTCCAAATTGTCGTTGTAATTTGTTATATTGCATCTTTTTTTTTTTTTTAACCATTTTGAAAAATGTTTATTGTCCTCGGCCAGGATAGGAAATCAAAAACATATCTGAAGTGTTTTATTAGTTGAATCCCGCATTTAATTCGTTTTCTGATGGGTCTATACAGTAATCTGTATTTTCCCTTTTCTTTCAAAAGAGATGGATACCTCTGTTGCCGCTATGACGAAAAAGTTTTAAAAACTACAAAAAACTACAAAAAAAATTAATAACTCAGAAACAAATTGAGATACAGCTTTCAAACAAATTGCATTTAAAGTACATTTTTTTCTCTATACGACGGTGCAAAAAGTAATATTGTGGGATGTTTAGAAGTAAAAATGAAATTTCATTTAAAATTGATCTAGGAATATTAATGTTTAATCCATGGCGTACGTAATGTATGACCAGCTCAGTAGAAGTTTAAAAATTTACAGTACCGAAAATTGTAAAACTGAAATTTCTTTTAAAATTTGTTCATGATGGGTCCAGGAATGTTAATGTTTAATCCATTGCGTACTTAATGTATGATAAACTCCGTGCTATTTTTTATGTCTTAAATTTTAGTCTTTGAAAAAGTTATTTTCCAAATGGTCGTTGTAATTTGTTAAATTGCTTTTTTCTATTTTTTATTTATTTATTTATTTATTTATTTTTTGGCGTTAGCAAAAAAAACTAATATTATCCTTCAAAGTTTCTCTCAAATCTATGTCCGCAATACTTTTTTGAGTCATACAGTAAAATAAATTTTAACGGAAAACCGCCGCATAAAATTAGGGAAGTTATAGTGTCAGTCAACGGATTCTTATATGAGTAAATGTATGTTTAAATCCAAGAAAGCTATAATTTTATATTATATATGATTTTTAGCTGTATCGCTGCTGTATTTAATTTATCTCTCCGAATTATAGCAATTTAAAACGTTGAAAAAATGTTATTGAACGGATTTTGCAGTTTTTATTAAAAGTTTATTTGGTTTATTTTCAGTACTATATCATAATTTACGTAATTGTATCATAAACAGGCCATGATATACAGTAATGGCAATTTGAAGTAAATACTGATACTTCTTTTTACTTTTTCTGTTTATTGAAGCCACGTTTAAAATATAGAAGATATATTGGACAACTGTTACTGGTAGGTAAACACATTTCTTTCGAAAAAGATCTTCTGTAAATTTATAATTCGTCAACAAAATAAAAATTTCAATAATAAATAATGAATATACGTTTAATTGTATAATACTTTCCGCGTTACCTTTGATGCTTAGCTGTTTCAAACAATATACTACACTGTAGAGTACAGTAAAATATAAAACCCCAATACAATTACTCTTTATCAATTTCTAAAATAATTTAAGGGGATAGTGGAGCTTAAAATCCTTATAAATATTTTTTTTTTTTTTTTTTTTTTGTGAATTTCAACTTAAATATTATCCAAGGGTACATTATATACATTATGGCATGCATTTATCACAAAAAATTAAAAAAAAATATTTTTGAGAAAAAAATGGAATTTTACGCGTCGTGTTAGATATCTTCGAAATGCCCCATGCGTCTTCCATATCAATGAAAATCCCCAATATTTTTTTATAAAAGTTTGGTTTATATATATAAATAAAATAGAGCATCGAATTTTGTATATTTGAATTTAAAGGAAAAAAAAAATTCAAAAATTTTCAATTTTTTTTTTACCTTTAAATTCAAATATGTAAAATTCGATGCTCTATTTTATTTCTATATATATAAACCAAACTTTTATAAAAAATATTGGTGATTTTCATTGATATGGAAGACGCATGGGGCATTTCGGAGATTTCTAAGACGACACGTAAAATTCCATTTTTTTCTCAAAAATAATTATTTTTTATTTTTTCTGTGATAAATGCATGCGATAATGTATATAATGTACCTTGAATAATATTTAAGTTGAAATTTACAAAAAAAAAAAATTAAGGATTTTAAGCTCCACTATCCCCTTAACAAATTTAACAAAATTCATTTGTATATTTATTTTTCGTTGACACTTGGAATGGATCGAGATTAGAAATCCTCTGCATGTGAAGACAGGACTCTATTACTAAATTTTTAGGTACTTTTAAGGTTAAATTGATTTTTATTCATTTTCAAGAGCATGAAACATTGGTATCTGTTAAATACAGTAGAACCTCGATTATCCGAAGTAATTGGGACCGACCCTCTTTCGGAAAATCGAAGTTTTCGGATAATCGAGAATGCTTCAACTTTAAGATTACGGAGAAATATATGCAATATATATATTTTTTTATTATGTAACAAGTGCTTGATAAAAATAAAGCAATAGCAAAATAGAAACAAGAATAAATTTCAAATTTGGAATTAAGTACCTTTTACATATATCACAAGGGATAGAAAAAATGTTTTGTTTGCCGCTATTTCGATTGCCTTTGCTTTGAAGCTCTATCTCGGAATTTTTTAATATTATTAGTTCACCAGTATCACATTCTTTCTGCCGCTTCAGCCATGCCAAACCTTTTGCAATACATTCAAAAGTTTCAGAATTGCTAATTTGTTTGTTTTCTCAGTTCCATTCCGTAGCTTACGGGAGTTCAAGTTAAATTCAAAGGAATTCTAAGAAAGGGGATAAAAAATATTTATATGTACTCGTAGTTCAGAATGGACCGCTTGCACACAAGACATATGATAGTTAAAGCTTTAAAAAAGGATTTTGCTCACAAGGAATGTGATAGTAAAGAAAAAAAAAATCTTTGAAATGGATTTCGGTTAACCGAGAGTTTCGGTTAAAAGGGTTTCGGATAAAAGAGGTTCTACTGTACGCTACTAAAATACGCTACTTGACTCCATGCCCATCCGTAAATAAAAAGAAAAAACAGGATTCAAAAATTTGGGTGTGCAAACACTTCAGAATTCAAGACTTTCATTAAGGATGTCTTCATTGTGAGATCTAATGACTTTCATACACCTGCTGTGACGGCCACATAGCTTGCATAAACATGCGAATACATAAAGTATTTGCATGTGTATGCAAGGCATGTAGAACACAATAAAAAATAATGGAAAAAGACAAACAAAAACATAAATTCAGCCTTGTGTGCATTTCTCACTTGGTAAATTTCACGTCGACACCATCTCTGGTCGAGAACCCAATTTAAATTGAAGGACCTAAATAATTTTTGCTGGAATTTGCTGTTCGAAATTTTAATGGTTCAACAAGTGAGACATTCGTCAACCATGAACCTACTATAGTATGTTTATGCAATAATAATATTAATATAACATATTGATACAGTGAGCCATTCTTACTGAAACTCGGAATAGCAGAGAAGAAAACCCTTATCAAAGCACCATTCATTATAGATTTCTGAGAGCAAAATTATATAATCTCCCTGTAAAAGAAAACATATCTCAAAACTTGTATTAATTATTTATTCCTACATAAAATTTAATTATTTTGATTATAGGGTGACTGAGTCAGTAGTTGATGAAATAAGGTCGGTGCTACGGGGTTTTTATTAGATTTCCTTCCTTTTAAGTTTTAGAAGTAAACTAACAGGATTGCTACAACTCTTAATGAATGTCCTATAATTTGCAAAAATGAAATCCGCTGAAATTAAATAGCAAAAAAAATTATAAGTAAATAGTAGTTTCTTTAACTGCCATTTATCCAGTAGTTGATCAATCGAAGAAATCAGTCGAAAATTCAAAAATTAATCTTTAAAATATCATGCTTAAGCTGTGATTAACAATAATTCTTATAAAACTGTTATTTAAAATAAACAAGATGGAAGTGGATTATTTTAACTTATCGTAAACTTATCGGATTATTTTAACTTAACAGAAATTAAATTTTTACATTTCCTATAAAAAAAATTCACAAAATGGCTTCTCTTACTGCAGGCAGATGTCAACAACGTGACAAGAGGTGCTCCAACATTCAAACAAAGATATTATATCTACTGCCACGTCTAAAATTCATTTCCGCCTGAAATGGCGCAATATTTCAAACATTTGATCCACTAGTGGAGGGGTATCAACTACTGGCGCAGTCACCCTATGTGTTAATCTTCTTTATTCCCATGTCACTATTGCCCATGTCACTAAACCGTAAAATGTATTATACATAAAACGATATCCGTGGAAAAGTATTGTAGATAAGTTTTAAAAGTATTTCAACAGGCTTATGTAAAAGATTTCCCTCAAACTAAATAAATAAATAAAGAAATAAATATATATATGTATATATGTATGTATGTATATTAGGGTGGGCCGAAAAAAACTTTTTTTTTGATTTTCGATGATGGGTAGTGCGGAAAAGTGGCCACTAGTGGGACTAAGTTCACACAAAAAATTTGAGATTTTTAGGACAATTCCTATATTTGCCGCTTTTGGCTTGAAGTTTTGCTAAAATGCTGATTTTTGAACTTTTTTAGCAAAAATTAAAAAAATGTTAAATTAAATTTATTTTAATTGTATTTACTTCAAAAGGCATATTTAATGTGCCAAATGTTTAAATATGCTCTGATTATGCACTATTTTTGGGCTACGTGCTTTTAAAATGTACAGCTTTTAGCTTGTTTTGCGTTCGGTACCAACGCGAAACTACGCGGAACTCACCGCGAGGAGGTAGCTGTACTGCGAGTTCCACCCGCCCTCCTACCCACATAATATTATATTCAAAGTGCATAGCTTTTTAGGTTACGAAGTCCTTCTTAGAAATGAATTTTGGCATCTTTTTCTGCGCTTGCAGTTTTACTCTAATGAAGGCATCTCTTCCTTCACTCCCACATTTCCTTGATGCAGCTTCTGTCACAATTTTAACGACTCTTTCCACAGCCTGGGAGTGACTTGGAAAGCAGATCAATGCTTTATTCAACATGGATCCTGAAATTATATTTCCTTTAATTTCTTCTAATGAAAGAGTTTTTGTTATAGGAGGCTCGCTGATTTCGGTGGCTACCCAGTCGATGGAATCATAGTATTCCGTTGCTTTAAAGTTCAGCTTTGGAATCTGAAATTCTCGCATTTTGTTGATTTTTATCTTTTTTTAAATTGCGGCATTTTTTTATTCTTTCCCATGCCATTCTTCTAACTGCTGCACAAATATCAAATAAATAATTTTGATCAGTACTCAAATCTTCAGTCTTTTCCATTTCTGAGGTCCATGAAACAGCAATAGGTTCGAACAAAGTGACACATAGATTTTCGCACCCTGTTAGTCTAGAACCGATTGGGCCGGCAAAGGACTTAGGTTCCGTGGTTCCGCCATCAAGTTTAGACAGTAGATGTCGGAGTGGAAATTCGTTCGTATGAAGATTACATATCAAATGTTGCAGCTCTCTTCTTAAATTTTTTTCAAGACAGGCAATAACACCATTGCGTTTTCCTGTATTAACAGCGGTGCCATCACACCCGAGTGCTATCAGTTCAAAAATGTCCACTTTGTTCTGACATAGAAAATTATATAAGGATTTTGCTATTTCTTTTCCGCGGAAGGAACGAGGTGTCAAGTGACCCAAATATTCCGAACCAGGTTCAAACAACACGGTGATATGTTCCTCGCTTTTCTCTCGACGGTGTCGCATGTTCCCTTTTTTTTCTATCACGATCGTTTTATCCTTTCTACCATCAAAGAATATGCTTTTAATTTTCCTTCCTTCAAGAACTTCATCCTCCCGTATCTTCTGTTCAAGTTTATGTTTCTCTCTTCTGACCTTGTTTTTATCGATGACGAGATTCTTATCTTTTTCTGTCACAATTACTGCATCTTGAAGCACGGATGAAGCTATTAACGCAACTTCCCTCTCTGATACACCAGTGTCGGGCGCTGTGTGAGACAGGGATATGCGTTTAGGAGTGTCTGGCTTTGAAGGGCCTGGTTAAATTTCAGATTCAGTCGAACTGCTTGCTTGAAAGCTCCCACTACTTGAATCTTCCAACAATATATCTGTCTTCCTTCTGCATCTAACTCCACTCGTTGAGGGCTTTGTCGCAGAACTACTATTCCTCGTTGAAATTGTATCCCTATTCATTTTCCGTGATATTTTATTTACAAGAGTTTTGCTTGTTTTAAAATCAATATTTCCGATAAACATTTTTCGAAAAGTCCTTTGATCCTTCAAGAAGTTCACCTCTCGATGTGGAACTTTACGCCTGATGTCACAGCTACAATTGTTCAAGTCTCTACACTTACAAGCTGCAATGTCAAAAAGAGAGGTTTCCACATTTCGTACGAAATCTTCGCAGATCGTCTTGCCTTTAACGCCCGTATGATTACAGGATTTCTCCAATGATCTACACTTATTGTAATAGTTTTTAATTTTTCCGTTAATTGTTCATTGGGAATCCATTGGTATGTAAGCTTTTATCCAGATTTCGGAAATTTTTCACCTACCATTTTAATAATATCCTCCACTGGTTGAAGATAAATATCTCGATTTTCTTCTATATCGCTTCGCAACCAATAGTAGTGACGCATGATGTCAGACGCATCATAAGTAGGCAATTGCAAGTCTTTCAATTTGAGGAGTTTTGGGGGATTCTGCTGCCCGTCACCTAAATGTATGACCCTTAAAGCATAAAAAAAATAAGGAAGACCAAGGGACATAAACAAGACAAAAGAGAGAAACCGTTGAAAGATTCAAACAATACATGCAACTTTTGCTCACTTATACGCGAAAAGGCTATAAAAATCGTCTAATTTAAAATACACATAGCAATTAAATAATACATTATCAGAGCTTATTTATACATTTGGCACATTAAATATGACTTTTCAAGAAAATACGATTAAAATAAATTTAATTTAACATTTTTAAAAAATTTTCTCAAAAAGTTGAAAAATCAGCATTTTAGCAAAACTTCAAGCCAAAAGCGGCAAATATAGTAATTGTCCTAAAAATCTCAAATTTTTTGTGTGAACATGGTGCCACTAGTGGCCACTTTTCCGCACTACCCATCATCGAAAATAAAAAAAAAAGTTTTTTTCGGCCCACCCTAATGTATATGTATATTATTATAAATATAAATTTATTAGAGACATTGGTTTTATGTATAACTCTAATTTTTTTTTTAAAGAAAGGAATGTAACAAAAGTTTTTGTAAAGCCATGCAGGCTGTAACTTTAAAAAGATAAATGAAGTTAATGCAAAGGAATAATATCTTTTACGTTTGTTTTCTTTTTCGAAAAAGTTTACGTGTTTAATGACAGTAATTTTCTTATATTGCCCTATTTTTCTTTTAGAGAACATAAGTGAGTCCCAGGAAATTGAATTCTCTATTTGAGTATAATTTTGACTGTCTTTATACCATCAAACGGTTTTTAAACTGTAAATTTAGCGGGGATAAAAACAATTGTTTTACTTATATTTTTATTTGCCATTACTAAAAGGCATAGATCACAACTCAGTACAGCTTTAGAATTTGTTCAAAATCCTGTAAAATGAATTTCAACCTTAATTTTTATTTGTTTACAATTTTCAAAAGCTGTAAAACTCGTTTGTACGTTGATATGTCACATTTGTTGTGTCGCACAGTGCATTATTTGAAGCAAAATCCTGCCCAAAATTATTTTTAATGTGTTTTACAATTAAAATCATTGGTGTTAGCTTACTATTACTAAATGCACTTATTCAATGTTATAGAAACATAATAGTTTGCATTTAATAAAAAAATAATAAACATATAATACAAATTTTACTTAACATTTTACTCTTTATAAAAGGAAAATAATTGTTAATAGAGTTATTTTACTTACAAGTAATGTTTGGTTAATGTGATTAAAGTAAGTAATGTGATTAATTTTATTATATGCAATTTTTTAATTATTGATATAAACCAATGTAGTAATATATATATTACGTTGAGTAAAAAGTTTTCCGCATTTTTTTTAACAGTAAAATGATAAATACATACGAAAACAGCAAAGCTAATAAGGATAGTAATTTTCGTTCAAATCTACAATTGTTTGCCTACGTTTTGACAACTTTTCAATTCCTTCTGCAAAGAATTATGACGTGCGCGAGTCCAGAAAGATATCGACCTCATTTATGATACCCGCAATGAAATTGAAGATTGCGCCATGGAGATACAGCTGCAGATGTGAAAAGGGATAGAAATCCGAAAGGGCCATGTCTGGACTGTATGGTGGATGTTGTATCAAATCCCACTCCAGCTTGCAGAGGGTGCAGCTGGTCATCGTACTAACATGAGGCCGGGCGTTATCTTGATGAAAGAGAACCACCTTCCTTCTGAACACTTTTCTTCTTTTTACGGGAATAGCATAACGAACTTTGATTAGCATGTTGATGTATATTGTACTTTTGATAGTCTGTCCGCTTTTCAGGCACTATTTGTACAGAATTCCGCGACAATCCCACCAGATGCAGAGTCGTTCTACGATCTTCGTCTTGCTACCGAGTCTGCTGATTCCCCGTGTGCTGACTACCCTCCTTTACAGCTTGTATCGTTGTAGTACACCCATTTTGCATCACCGGTCACAATTCTGTCCAGAGTGTACTCTTTCTTTTGATCTCTGAGCAGAGACAAACAAGACTTTTCTCTTTTGCGTTTGGCTTCAGCAGTCAATTCGTGAGGCACCCAGCGGTTGAACTTAAACGTTAGATTTATGCGTTTCAGAGCGTTAAGTATTGTTGTTTGGCAAACTGGAAGCTATAACGCAATAGTTCGAGTTGAAACATTTCTGTCTTGATCAATGATTTGCTTTAACTGCTCACAGTTAACTTCAATAGGGCGGTCAGAACGTGGTTCATCTTCAATGTCGAAATTTCCAGCTTTGAATTTCCAAAAGAAAACTTTGACTGTATCATAAGAAACAGTATCGATTCCTAAACTTTCACACATTTTTTTGTAGCATTCAGTCGCACTGAGTTTGTTACGGAACTCATAGTATATGATCGTTCTGATCTGTTGACGGGATAGCTCCAATTTAAACAGATTTTTGAAGCACAAGATAATAAATTTTTAACAAACAAATTAGTAGTTTCAGTATTCAGCTTTCGAAAGCAAAAACCGGTTTGTGGAAAGGCTAACAACCGCACAAATGACAACTGTTGGCGTGACGGTATCTCCCCTTGGCGGAAAACTTTTTACTCAACGTAATATTTACACACACATATATATATATATATATAATATTTGCATTTAGTATTTCGCAAAATTGATTCTTTAAATTTCAGTTGTAGTATAGCGATTCTGATTTTTAAGTGTTATGAGATTACCAAAAATTATTATATTTTAAAATTGCAACTATGTGTTTAATATATATTTTTTTAATTGTCCTTCAAAACTGTAACCAATAGGATTGTACTTCAAAAAGTGGTCTGGGAAATCCCGGTACAGGTTTATTAACTTTATATCTAAATCGATATTTCTAAATTAGAATTAAAAAGGGTTTAAAAGAACACATTGTTTATTTATTTTTTAAAAATTATATTATTAATAAAGATGTTGGGTTCTCCAATTCATGAAGCCACAAAAATATATATAATTAAGCATGATAACAAAGTTGAAAAGTAACAGCGAAGTACGTCTTCTCCTAAAGACCTGTTTTCAACTGAGGCAAGGAGCTGCCAGATATGACTCGTGTTCCTGAAAAAGGCATAGATCGATGCACCAGTTAGTCAGCTATTAAAAAATATCGTTTTTACAATTTTTTAGCAAATTTTAATTTTTGCATTTAACGGGTCTCAGGACTCTTAAAGCTTTAAAATTTTCGAAATTTTAATTTTTTTAGATGTTAACCCTTAAATGGTTGGTGTTGCTTTTCGGCAACATACCCAATTTAGGCTCTAAAATACTATTAGAATAATATTGAAGCTATAATGCCTAATGTTGCCAATAAAATACATTCTGAAAATATTATTAAATCGATCTTCAAAATTTAGATGGTAACATCTGTGCTGTTTATGAATAAAGATAAATTTATTTTTTCAAATGTACCTACTTGTTCTTTTTGTTTTGTTTGGAAGCTTGCGAAATATCCTATTTTGATCTGCAGTGAGCAAGTAAAATTTATTTCTTATTATAGTTCCTAAAATTCTTGTGTGTTTAAAATTATAGAATTTTGTCAAGGGAAATTAGTTTTCCAATTAAACACCAGTATTGCCGATTAGTAACAAACTGTTTTTTAGCTGTAAACTATACTTAAAACAAAATATCATTTTTTTAAATATTTTCCCCATGGTTTATTTAAAAAATGAAAGCTGAAAAACATTATTACAATGATTTTTGAAAAGTCAGGCATTTAAGGGTTAAACTCCGATCTTTTCTGAACATTTTGATGTAATTGTTTCATTGAAATTCCAATTAGAACTGAAGTTTTGTCTTTTACATTTATACACGTTCAATAGCTGAAGCGTCGTTTCGGAAACTTTGAAGCCATTTTTCTCCAAATGACGTTTTTGGGCCTAACGCGCACGATACCTCAAAAACTTATGAATATTTTTTCATGAAATTTTCAAAACATATGTTTTATGTTAGTTTGCATAAACTGAACCTAAAATTTTCTTGTTATTGTTCAAAACAATATTTTTTTAGGTGATTATACTGTTGAAATTTTCTTAATTTTGCATTAGCTAAATAAAACTTTGTACTAAAAATATAAAAAAAGCTTTAAATAGAAATTTATTTAGGTTCAGGATAATTATTACAATCTGAAGCATAAGTAGGCACCAAAATTTTCATTCCAGTTACAATACCTATTTTGTAATCGTGCGCCTAAGCTGTTATGCCGATTTTTTGCTCGTCAAATGTCTAACAGTTTGGAGCCCCTTGTAAATGCTAATTCTGCATCTTATAATTTTTTAAACACATGAAATGGAAGAACATACTTATATATTTCATTCCAATTAACATTGTGACTTAAAATAAAATACGTTTTAAGATATTAAATGTTGAAAATTGTCTTTTTTTTCATTATTTCAAATTTTAAGAGTCCTGAGACCCCTTGAAGCCAGGTTTTTGGGTCAACAAAGATGAATTGGGATAACAAAGTTGAAAAGTAACAACGAAGTATGTCTTCTCGTAAAGACCTGTTTTCAACTGAGGCAAGGAGCTGCCGGTTATGACTCATGTTCCTGAAAAAGGCATAGGTCGATGCACCAGTTAGTCAGCTATTAAAAATATCGTTTTTACAATTTTTTAGCAAATTTTAAATTTTGCATTTAAGGCCAGGTTTTTGGGTCAAATACCACGCTGTGTGTTTTGTTGTGATCTTGCAAAAACGGATATAATTCACAATCGTAGCTTTATCTTATTTTTATGTTATTGTTATATATGCTTGTTTTTTTGTTATTATTATTCTTGCAAGATATATTTTATAAGGATAAGTGAAGAAGTTTGAGTAATCTATTAACTGAAGTAAAATGATTTTTTAAAAATGTATTAAATTTCTAAATTATTATTTATACTTTTCAATTTTTATTAGTAGAATCGACGTTGTTTAACCCCTTTGAGACGAGCGTCTTTTACCCTATTTTTAATCATTTACCACCGGTTTTTCAAAACAGAAATTTTTGCCTAATTGAATCGGGAAAATGCTCAGATTAAATAAGACAAAATTTACAATAAAATTTTATTGGTGAGAATAATCACGGATTCTGAGCACCAAACGTGACACATAACGGGTTTCTCGTTCCCAGGGGTTAATAAATGAAAACCAGGCCACGGCTAAAACAAGAAATCTCAGCTTCAGAAATGATAAAGAAATTAAATTGCATTAAGATACTCACGTTTTTTCCCAGCTACAATTGTAAGATCAACGGCTAATACCTTAATACCCTTAACTAAACACTAATAAAATTATGGCAAACGAATTTAAAGACGGTAAACAAGTTATTGCGATTCCCATGACGACAAGTAAATATAATTTCAAGTAATATGTAAAAAGTTTTCTTAATATTTTATCCGTCTTTCTATTTTGTAAATAAGTTCAAATCATATCAAATTAATTCTACTTTACATAATTTTTCAAAGATGTATTAAATTTTAAATCCTATTTTATTTTTGAAAATATTATTAATTCTGTAAAAATTAAAATTTATATAACGTAAAGCGAGGAAAGTTCGCGCGGTAGGAGAGATTGCGCACAAACAGATTCGACGGGAAGGAGTAGAGTGCGCACCCAGCGACTCCAGGTAGTTATAAAGCAGCATTAGTGCAGTGTCTACATGAATGTGCATATTGATTATTCCAAGCATCTTGGATAGAGCAGTGCTATTTTGTCTTGTTTTTCCAAACTAAGTGCTGGAATTTTCATAATTGTTCGTCAGAATTTTTATAGAACGCCAGTAATACAAAATATTTTGAACTTAAACGATTTCTTATAAACTACTAACCTGGACTAAGTATGCGAACACCAAAAATTCATTTTAGAAGTGACCATATTTAAATAAAAGGCCGCGCAATCTCTCCTACCAAAATAGGAGAGTTTGCGCATCTGCCACTTAGGAGATATGGCGCATTTCCCCATAAGTTTAAGTGCTAGGGGAGATTACAGAGCTTATTGATAAATTTGTATGAATTGCAAATTACGTGTAAAACATATGAATGTATAAATTTTGAAATAATTTCGGAAAACACATAATTATCAAAACTAAATTGGCAACAAATTAATTTGCAAAAAAGTACTTTTGCAGATAAAAATTTTATTAATAAATTAATAATACAGTTGTTATTAAATAAATTTTATGTAATTATTTTTGTTAATAAATTAATAATATATTTGTTAATAATTTAATTAAATATTTATATATATATTATATTAAAAACAAAAAAAACAGCTGAAGATAAGGTGCTTCCACAAAAATTGGGATAAAAAAACTAAAGGAAAAAAAACGACGGTCAATGAGGATGAGTGCACTGAATGTCTGGAACTGTACCAGGAGACAACTTCGACCACTGACTGGATTCAATGTATTGCTTGTTGCAGGTGATTGCACGAAAGATGCACGATTTACAACAATAAGTGCATCGATTGTGGAAGACAACAACTTCGGTTAGCAAACAAAATACAATGAAACTGTGGAAATGGAAATGGAGTAATTTACAAGTTAAATATGTTATCAACTATATTAATGTTATTTTGTAATCATAGTAGGGCTTGCTTTTTCTGACATTTTAATCTTCTTAAATTAAAATTTTTAACTGTTGTTAAAATTCTTTCTTTTATTTATTATTTAAACATTTGGTTGAAATATTCACTCCTAATACAATAATATTTACTCACAAAAACCTTTCAACAATGCCAATTAAGTTAAATTATTATTGTTAACAATTTAATTGTAGTTAATATTAATAACAATCTCTTCTACCTATGTGCGCAATCTCTCCTACCCATGCGCGCGTTCTCTCCTACCCTGTAAGGAGAGAATGCGCAAAATAGTTTTCTTGGCTTTATTACTGCGGTTCTGTTAAATTACAGTATAACAACAAAATAACAACGGAAATTCATAAAAAACAAATGAAGTCAAAATTATTCATTCATAGTTTAGGAAAATATTAATATTTAGATTTTTTATTATTATTCTTTTCAAATGTGCGCAGACTCTCTTTGCTTAAGTTAGATACATTGATGTTCCTTATAAATCTTCATTTAAAATTATATATTCCTATCCGAAAGTTAGAGGTTGTTTTATAAGAGTGATATTTTTTCAAAAGAAAAAAATGAACTTAGTTAAGTATTATGATAAAAAAATACTATCTACAGTGTACATCAGGATAGATCGTGCATAAGCTGATGCTGAATTTGAGCAGTTTGCTGTAGCGTTCTGCATACATTTGCACAGATCCACGACCGTTTTCCATGTCGAAGAATACCAGCATATTCATTGACCGTACAATTATTCGTTTTATTTTTGCAAGGTCATCTTGCTGGACCGGCTGGACTTGTCAGCGTTATATTAGGTTGAGCAAAAAGTTCTTTGAAAATTTTAATCTAATAGTTACCAGAAATTGTATCGTACATGATGGTCGTGCTATCAATGCCGAGCTCTATTACCAGCAGTTGGATCGCGTCTACGACAAATTGGTGCAGAAGTAACCAAGATTGGTCCACAGAAAGCGCGCTTTGTTTCAGCAGGACAATGACAAACCGCACGTTGCCCAGAGGACTAAGGACAAGTTTGCACAGTTGGACGGCGTCAAAATTATTCCACACCTCTTCTACAGTCCAGACGTGGCTCCATCCGATTATGACCTCTTTCGATCAATTCAACACTTATCCAAGGGCCGTCAATTAATGAACCTTTAATAAAGTTGAAGAAGCATGTCAAGAGTTTTTCGATTCCAAGAAGCCGCCATGGTACTTCCAGCAAATCCGGAATCTGGCAGAACGATGGCAGAAAATCGTGGACTACAGTGATGGTCTCTACTTTGAAAAAATAGCCCTTGTTGCTTTTGTTGTTAATTTGCGCATAATAAGGCAACTTTCACAAATTTCCCAGAACTTTTTCCTCAACCTAGTAAAAACTATATACATGTTTTTGGTGGCTATGCAGAGAAAAAAAAGTAAGCGTACTTCTTTAAGCTGACAATATTATTTCTTGCGAACAGAAATACAGCCTTTCCGTCGCATATTTTATAGGCGTTGAAATCTCGCATAATGTTCTACGTCTTTTCAAGTACAAACAATTGGCACAGTAAAATAATGGTCTACATAAACGCTCTTGCAATTTTCAAGAAATATGAATTTTTACGTTGACGTCTTTTCTACATTGCGGTTTGGAGAAGCAATAAGATCGATAAACATACATCCTAACGCTTATGTATACTCTTCCGATTACATTTTTACACCGTTTTTATATATCGCATTCAAACGAGGACTCTGTGGAGAGATCTAAATTCGTTTTTCTCTGCGGCTCTTTCAACGCTTCATATATTTTGCAAATACTGATATCAGAATGTACAAGAATCATCTGGTGAATAAGTTGTGAAATGTAAAATGTAAAATTTCGATTTATAAAAAAATTCCTAGTTTCCTTAATTTATTATCCTTTTTTTTACGTGGAATGGCCATAAAGCCACTGGAGACGCTACAAAACCCCATGTAATTACTTTGATCTTTTGGGGTTCTTCGGGACTCGTGAACTTTGCGATAAAAATTTCTTTAATAATTCTGAATTGTTTTAAATTATTTTTTTAATCAAACGATAAATAAAGAAAATATCGTACATGTATATCTTTGAAGGTTGAAATTTTCAGACATTATCACCAGATCCAAAATTGTACAAATTACCGAAGTGTAACATCAGCCATTTTACAGAAATAAACAGAACAAATTTTAATAATCAGTGTAAAATTGGACAATAATGCAAAGCCACATACAGTCATGTAAAATATATAAAAAATAAAAAGTTGTTCCTGGTTCGCTAAAATTTTTCTTCTATATGACGTTCAAAAATTATTGTTGAGAAAAAAAAAATCCGTTGGCAGTAAAAGCAATTTAAAAGCAATTATCTCTATTCTATTCAAATGTAAACGCAATAATATTGTCTCAATATTGCAAAAAATATGTTAATATCTTGCAAAAATATTCACGAATTGCTGTTAATTAGAAATAAAAATCGTTGTTATTTATTTTATATTATTTATAGTGCAAAGAAAGCCGTAGATTTGTTTATCGCTTCATTTCGAAAACTAATAACGATACTAATTCTAAAAATAGATATTATCTTTTAACGTAATTTCTCCAACTTCCTTTTCATGTCTTTCTATATTGAACCCTAGATGAGATAAAAAGACAAAACGTCCTCAGCTTTCTGCAGGGTTTCTGTTCGATCTTGCTTGATTTTATTGCTCTTTTTTAAAATTGTATTATCAGTAAAACAAACCATCCAATCTAACGTAGGGTGATTTGTTCTGAAGGGGAATAATCCAAGGATTTTATTATTCCGTCTTTGTTTTCTGAATTACTTTAATTGCAATTTTCACTTACAAACTACAAGGATGAATGTTTATCTAAAATTTCTATTGAGTGAATGAATTCCATTATCTCTTCTTTTGGGAAACAATAGTGTAAGAATTTTAGTTGCATATTTTTAATATTACATATTTAACATAACTGTATCTTCCAGAATAAATCTTTATTATTACGTAATCTTCTGAACATAAGGAGGTTTGTTTACAATTATTTATTTAATGTATAATCCATTCTTATTTCTTTAATGTTTAATGATACAATTTATATTTACAAGATCAGATGATTAAATATGGAAAAAAAAATAATTTACTTATTCCTAAAAGTCTCTGATGTCAATGATTGTTTATGTTTTCGTAGTTTCTTTAAAAAAAAATTCTAAAATTTAATTTATTCAACATTCATTTTATTTAAAATATAATTGAATTAAAGGCGCTGCAAAGATTTATTAAATAAAATTTAGGCATAATTCAATCTATTGAAATTTCATTGTACTTGTCGACGTTAAACATTCATGATGTCAGCTTGAATGTGGCTTAAATACATTTGCATATAGCTCTATTATTAAATAACAACGATAATAATAATCCAGGAAAATGCCGCATTTATTATATCTGCTTGATATAAATATTAACCTTTGTTTTCAGAAATTCAGCTCGTTTTAAGGCAAAACACGTATTCTAGGCGCTATTTTGAGGTAGATTAAAGATTATAGAAAATGAAAAATTGGGTTCTGTGGTATGTGAATGGTAATTTTGCCAAAGAATCCACTTGTTACTCTTTTGACCTTATTTTTGCAGATTTATTTTTCATGACATATTTCGCAATATATCACTGATTATCACTAAGTTTGCCTAATATTTGTAGTACGTGTGCGTACATGTATATATGCATTTACCAGACATTTTTTTATATAATTTTTATATATTCCAATCGAAATATTTAAAGAATAAACACTTTTTTTTCCACGAATTTTCACTGTCATCTTTGTAGAAACATCAAGATGTCATTCCAGAAGTTTTGGTCCGTTTCGTGCTATTTTAGCTATTTATCATAAAAGCTTTTTATTTTATTATATTTAGATACATCTCTTGATTTCAAATTGTTAATGTTATTATAATTAAAACACACTACAATTAACATTAATTTCTTATGCCAATAAAGGTTTGCTCTTTTCTTGATAGCAAGGAATATGTGAATAATAATATTGCCAGACTTTTTTCTAAAACATGATTTTAACTCAATTAACAGGTATATAAAAATAACTGAAAATATTTTATTTCTGCGTAGCAAATAACCTACAAATACATCCGCTTTTTTTTTTTTCAAAGTTTAGTTTAAATAAAAGTTTTGTTAATTTTCAAATCATACTAAATTAAAAAACAATAATAATTAAAGCATTTTCCATGATTCTGATAAACTACGTAATATTCGAAACAAAACTTAATAATAGTAGAATAAATTTACACAAAAAATTTAATCTAAATTTCAATAAGTCGACTTTTTGAAATTTATTTTCAATAAGTACGCGCAAAATAAACGGAGTATTTCAGGGAAAACTTTGCTTTTGAATTATTCAAACAACAGATGTTTGGTTGTATTCATTATATTTTCATACCAAAGTAAAATGAGTAACTGAAAATTGAATAAGATTATTGCGATCCTTTCGTAGGATTTTTTTTTTTTTTTTTTTTTGAAAAGTGATATCATTTTAGAAATGTTGGAAGTTGGAAATGATGATAAGATGATTTCATTAACATTTTTGAAATATTTTATGAATTAAATGCAAATTGTTAAATAAAACTTGAATGCAGTACATATTTGTATTGAGGAATTTTTTTCTTTTCTTTTTTTTTTCTTTTTTTTTTTTGTTATGAATGAAATGAAAAACTTTATTTTGTTGAGATTTTCCTTGCCTTTTCTTAGCGTGACATATTTCTATTTCATAATTTTCTCGAAGAAACATACAATCGAAAAAGGCAAATATTGGAAATAAACTAATTAACAGTTTTTAATAGAATTATGTATCATCGTGTTTGTAAAAAATAAAATAAACTATAAAACATCATTCAAACATATTTTTAATTATATTTGTGGTACAAAACATGCAATAAAACATTTGGCTTACATGCGTTATATTCTGGACGGCCACCATCTTAGATGCTTTGAGTTTTCTTGGCGATTTTATGTTGGAGATCTTTATCGATATGTGGAACCCCGTGTGACATATGTGGTTGGCGTGTCGTGTTCTGGCAACCCCTGAGAAGGTCATTTTCGTTTCGGATAATGTGAGTGTGGTTTGATTTCGTGTTGTATCGTTCTGTCTTTTTGTTTTAATGTTAAATTTATTGGATTTATTTGATTAACTATGGTTTCTGTAGTCCGTTTAAACGCCCTTGCTGAAGTAATTAAGAAATTTTAGGAAATTTTCACGAAAAAAGGAGGTTTGTTTACAGAGTGTCAATGCGTATTCATAAGCCTATTTCTGAAAATGACGGTGATGCTTTGACAGTATTTCGTGCTTGAACTTTCAAGAAAGCAGATGTTTGTTAAGGTATGTTGATAATTTTATGTATATTTGTTTGCTTTCGAGTTTTTTACATTTTGAGATGGCTACACAGCGAGAACTGCTGAATTTTAAGAATGCTACACAGCGAGAACTGCTGAATCCGATGATTTTTTTTTCGGTTAATGAGCGCGGAGCGCTTAAACAAGGATTACTGATTGCCACTTTAGCGAGTTTTGTTTATTATTTTCATTTCATTTTCGTTAAGCCTAACATGTGTATAAACCGGCGTTTGGCAACATTTACTACTTGGCGGAAAAGGGGTTTTCACGCCAAGAAAAATTCCAAGATGGCGGCCCCGGGAATTTATGACATCTGTTTCAAACATTTTTTTTTTACGATAGTATCCGAGACTGCAACTATTAATAATTCAATTTCAATTAGACGTATTTTTGACTATCTGATGTAAAACTACTAATTGTGTTGTTTTTAATTAGTTTAGCTGGGGTTGAAACTTAAAAAAAGGCCTACCGTGGCTGAGTGGTTAAGGCACCAAACCGCTAATCGCTTGAGAGCGTAAGGTGGACTCCGGGTTCAACTCACGCTGGCTCCGTTGCACACTCTTTGTGGAACTCCCGGAAGTAAGTCTCTGGTGTTGAAAATTTCATTGTGATATCCCGTCCTTGTATAATGACGATGTCTTACAAGCGGAACCCTAGTGTCATGTACGCAAGTCAGATCTATGTGTTCAATAAATAAATAAAACGTAATAAAACGGAAATAGTGTCACGGCGATAAAATTCCCCATAGGAACTAATGTCAAAACACTACTCTTTCTACACAGATAATGTTTAAGAATATGTACATTTAATAATAAACCACATACGAATACGTTATACGCATAATTTATTTTTGTAATCAACAGTGAAATGTGACCCATAATATTCTTAACGGAAATTGATTTATGGAAGATTCAAATATGTGAATCTATGATTACAGCTGCTTAAAAACTTACCTGCATCCCAGTTTGTTTGGAATAATATTATAAAAGCATTTAATTTTTGGAGTTCCAAATGTTAGATATGTGTGCATATGCATTCTTCGCGACTTCACCAAAAGATTCATTTTTTGATAGCTGAAAATAAAATTTATTGAAGAATTCGAACGTGATGTCAAATTTAAGTCTTAATACTGAAAATATCAAAATTTGTTATAATTTCATACTGCTTTTATGGATTCTCGTGCAGCAGGAGATCATAGAACTATGATGAGATTGTAAACAATCTGCTACGAAATCATCAACAGCTGGGTTTCAATATGGCTCTAAAAATTTATTTTCTTCACTCTCATATCGATTGTGTCTTGCAAACTGCGATGTAGTGAGCGACGAACTTGGCTAAGGATTTCACAAACACATATCGAAAATGGAAAAAAAATACCAAGGACTATGGAATACGTCGATGTTAGCAGACTACTGCTGGAATTTGAATAGAGATACCACTAAAATTGAACACAAAAAGATACGCGAAAAAGAAGAGGACTTCTCAATTGATCATATAAGGTTAATGTTTCGTTATTGTTCACAAATTCTTAGTTTCGTGTAAAAAAAAAAAAAAAAAAAAAAAAAAAAAAAAAAAAAAACCTAAATAATTTGATAGTTTTTTTTAATAATTTGTTCATGTTCTTTGAAATTTCACTTATAATCAAAATTTTTCATATTAGCCGTATTTCTTCCCCGACGGCTAACATTAAACGTTTAATGGTTAATTTATATTATGTGACCTAAATTCGTATAAAAACGCAAAAAGGCCAAAAAACGCTTTATTTTGTAGACTATCGTTATCAGTTAAAGATACTGTGTAATGTAGTTTCATGATAAATTCAATCACATTTTGAGCAACCCACAGTGAAGAATTCAAATATTTCCTTTCAGCTAAAGTAGATTTATTATTACATGAATAAAGTTCAACAAATATTTCTAGTATCGACTAATTTGAAATTAATTTGAAACTGAATAAGTGAACAGGATTTTAAAAGGAAGTTTTGTAAATTGTTGCCTGCCAGATATGTCTAATATAAATTTAAAAAGCTGAAATACTATATAATTTATGTAGGAAAATGATTAAACACATTAGTATTTATTTGCGAAATATGTTTAGCTTACTGGCCATACATTCATTTCAAATATATTTCTATATAAAATATTATTTCAAAGATCTACAGAACTTTATACTTGGAATAATGAAATTTTTTATATTGTTATATGATAAGATATATTTAATTATAATATTTTCCTGTTGCTATTTACACAAAAACCAAATCTGAATATTTAAAATATAATTACTTTTGTTCTGAATTAAATAGTCTCTTATTTAATTACTCAACTCAGTAATTCATAACAAATGTCTCCACTGCTTTTTTAGAAGTAAAATGTATATATCAGTGAGTTTCAGGAATGTTATTTATGTATAATTATTAAAATAAAAATCCATATGAAAAGTTTTTGGGATAGTTTAGTAGCGTTCCGACAGATGCCAGTGCAAAGTTTCTGTCCTATATGTAGTTTCTTTCAAATTTGATGAAACAGCGTACCAAAAAAAAATCCCCTTTGACAGTAAGATGTTCTGGTGATCTTTCCCTAGCACGTGTTTGTAATTAATTTACCATTACATTATTAGCAAAAAACTTTAAAAACGTGACTGCGTGAAATGTTACACATTTATTTTATTTTGCTTTACTGTAAGAGTTTTCTATTTGTTTCGTATTTCTGTATCTGCTAATTAGAATAAAACGCGATGTTTTTAAGAAAATTATGTTTTTCGTTGTATATTAAAACTTATATTATTTTTCTGCGATGTCACATATTTTTTGAAAAAAGTTCTGCATTTTACTAATTATAAATACAAGAAAAATATTGATGTGCATTTAAAAAATGTTATTTTTGTATTTATGAGAACAAAGATATTTATGGACCATGTGAAATTGATTTATTCCATAATTTTTCCCTATAGTATTTTTTAAAATGTACCTTATTTGTCCACGGTAATTACATAAGGGAACATGATATTAAAATAAAGTTTGAAAACCCTATGCGGTTTACATCTAATATCGAAATATTAATGTATATCATTCATTTAAAGTAATTTCGGGATTTACGTCGCACATTTTTTTGAATTTGTGCTTAAATTCACATGTTGGACATAAAAAAAAAAAAAAAAAAAAAAAAAAAAAAAAAAAAAAAGAAACACGCTGCGCTATTTAAAGTTAAATAGATAACGCGTGTACTGTGACAAAAAAAATTCAAAACAAATAAATAATATTGCTTAAATTTTTTTTCTAAAACATTACAGAGTGGCGCGTCACCCGTACAATCAGGCTGGGACGCCGCACTTGTGCGGTAGTTATGCCGCGCTTGTAATAAGAACAAAATAAAATTCTAAATAAAAATATTCAATAAAACATTCATATCTGGACTATAATTAACGATGTATTAACAAAATGAAAATAAATGAGTGCAATGAAACGTATTAGTAGATTCAAATTAATAATTGTTTGCTTACTTTCACTATCGACGAAAATTATCGACTTATTTTTTTACATTACATTTTAATTGTTATTTCAGGAACAATGTAACATCAATGTATTAAAGAGGGAAATGAAAAAAAGTAAAATTGTGATTACACAATTTATTTGTTAACACATTCGGAACTAGTGGCTTTTACACAAATTTTATTCGGTTGGCACCACTTTTTTTAAAAGAATTTACCTTTACTTAAATAATCATGAAAATGCTCTAATTAAAAAAAGCAAATGTTACTTTTCTTTTTTACTGGTGGCAGAAACAAATTTTGTATGCTCTTTATCGAGGTTCTTATACGCACCTATGGTCCCGAATGGATTAAGAAACCTGTTTTTTCGGCTACAATCTACAGAAAAAATGTCGCAAAGGTACAATGTTTATGTAGCCACATTTGACACATGATGCAACGAAACCAATTACACTTCCTCTTTTTTGGAGTAGTTTTCTAAACATACCTCGCAAAGAAAGACTGCGTTACGCGTAATCCAATTTTTCATTATCATCTTGACTTGCATCTTTCTTGCCCTTCTGACTTTTTATTTTTCACTTTTTCTCTTTTGTTTTAGTAAACTTGATAACATGCCTAATATGGTAAGTCTGTTCAAAAAGAGAGAGACAAGTTAATAACACTTAATCATCCTGTACAAAGAAATATGCGGCATGTATACCGGAATTGCAGTGCGGCATGTATCCCATTTTGCATGGTGCACACGTCGGCCATCAGAGTTCACTGCCATCGTTAATGCGAATGGCGTAACCTGACACACGGTACTCTATACAAACGCTACGCTTAGTTTTGACGTCGAAATCATGCATGCACTTAGTTATCAGTGCATGAAAAGTATTTAAACATAACGTGTTTAAAAGTTTGGACAGTGAAATCATGCACTTACGTCAAAATAAGGATTGTACTTCTACAAGTAAACATCGAAATGGGATTCACGCTATACGTTGGTTAAAATAATCTCATTACCATCATCAACCTATATATATATGTGTGTGTGTATATATATATATAAGTTTGTAAAACTGCATTAACATTTGTAAACTGCATAATTTCTTTTCGATTATTCCATGTATAGATGACTTTTTTTTTTCTACAAATGCATTCTATTCCAGAATATCAATCTAATTTGAAATCTAATAAATGTTAGAATACACTTTTCAAACATGCACTTTTTGATATTTAACTCTTTATGCCCCGACGGTACTGCGGCAAAAGTAATTTCGAAAAAAAAAAATCTTTTATTTTTCGTTCGACACTATTAGTGATACTTCGATTTCCAAAATTTTCTTTTCTTTCGAAAAATGTTTATAAACTTTTAAACAGCCTTTACAAAAAACAATTATTTCAAAATGTTTATCAATTTAAGCGTTCTTGATTAATATTTCATTACATATTAGACATTAAAAAACCTATCACTTGCGATAGATATTTCGTTTGCAGTAACTTTAATTTAAATAAAGGTTTACTTTAGAAATTATTTTCTTAAATTTCCGAAATCAGTAAGTAACCATATTTTTATAATGATCTTACTACAATAATAGCTTTTATTGAAATAAAATTAAAAATCCTTATTAATAAAATCAAGTTCTGTAATTTTAATGATCCATATTTCGAAAATACACTGGTTATCAAAGATTAAGGAAAAGTCAAAAAATGCTAATTTTCAAATACGCGAACACTCAAAAGAAAATAATATAATTCGAGTAATTACTATCCCTACGGCACAGCTAGTCCATATAGCATTTCATTCATGTCACACATAGTCACAAGAGTCACAGTCACTACAGTGAAGCAAAAAAATAGGAAATTAAATACATCTCATTATGAGTCTCAAATGATCACTATATGTAACTCCACTGAGAAGTCAATGTGACTGCTGCTTTGTGACGAGTCACGAGATGACTTTACAATGTAGTTAAATTGTGACTCTCATGTGACTGTCATTTTTAGACTCAATTTCATAGTCATCATGAACGTTGCATTATGATAAGTCACCAAATAATATCATATTATAGTTACATGGAGACTTTTCCCAAAAGAGCACAATGGTAACTTCACAGTAGTTTCTCTGTCACCTGAAAGTCATCATATGACTTTAATGTGACATTATTTGGTAACTTATCACAATGCAGCGTTCACGATGACTTTGAAATTGAGTCTACAAATGACAGTCACATGAGAGTCACAATGTAACTACATTGTAAAGTCACATAGTGACTCGTCACAAAGCAGCAGGCACAGTGACGTCTCAGTGGAGTCACATATAGTGATCATTTGAGACTCATAATGAGATGTATGTAATTTCCTATTATTTTGCTTCACTGTAGTGACTGTGACTCTTGTGACCATGTGCGAAATGAACGAGATGTTATATGGACTAGCTGTGTTGTAGAGATAGTAATTACTCGAATTATATTATTTCCTTTTGAGTGTTCGCGTATTTGAAAATTAGAATTTTGTTACTTTTCCTTAATTTTTGATAACCAGTGTAGATCGGATTTCGTTTAATAAACGTTTGGAACAGAAAAGAACAGATTGTTAAACAAATAATTGATTTTAAATTCCACTAAGAACCATTATATGTTTTCCAAAAAATTGAAAACTTTTAAATTGAAAACTTCTTATTTCAATATCCGGTTTCGGGAAAAAGATTTCGGTACAAACAAAATATCATTAAACTGAACATTTTATGACCGATATAGCTACGTTTATAGTAAGAAATGAACAAGTACAATTTTTATAACCTAAATTAATTTGTTTATAAATTGAAAAACGTTTTCTAAATTTATTTGAAATATTTTTATATTATTGTTATTTTTATTGTAAGCTAGTTTTTCTTTCAGATTTTTAATGTTAAAATAGTTGTTATCTTGAATGTGGATTTCTGAAAATACAAGATTTAAATTGTAAGAGTATGTAAATGAAAATACTGAAAAACACATATGAACCTATTTATAAGTATTTTTATATAAATTTGGTACTATATAATTTCACTTATACGAATATGTTTTCGATAAATCCATTTATACAATACATGCTTTAAAACTACTTTTATATATATATACTACTCTTAAGGTTAATTTTAACCAAACATAAAATTTCTGCGTGATATCTCCAATAGCACAAGTTTCTAAAGCGCTACGAATAGGTAAGGTAATTTTTTTCATTCTGTTCCTTTATAATTACCAAAAGTGTGTATAGAAAAATATTCTAAATAAATCTTTTAAAGTACTCCCTTCGCCGGAAACAATTTTCGGCGAAACTCAGATTTTGGACCGAAACTCAACTGAAATTAACAGTAATTCCAAAAATCTCGTTCCTTTCTTATAATAGAAGTTCTTAAATACACATAGTTAATTAATTATTATGCATATTTAATAAATACGTACAATAAATTAATAATATATTTATGTATGTATTAATTACTTTAATGCATACAATTTAAGTACTTTAAAAAGTTTTTGGACATTTTCGTTTTCGTTTTCGGCCAAAAATAGGAAGATCGCCAAAATTCGGTTTCGGCCTTAAAAACCTGTTTCGGTCGATCCTTAATAATAATTATACATAACATTCCTATAAAAAAAATACTGGTGTCCTTAAAGTTTTTACACAGGCAAAGATAGAGCTTTTCTGCATAATTATGATTTTTTCGCAATAAAAAAGACACAGATACATTCTGTTGCATTTTATATTAGTATTTCCACTTTATGATTAATTAAATTACCATTTCACTTGTAGCATTTTCAATTTATAAAATTGTTCGCTGTCCTTAATGTTTTTACACGCACTGTATAAGGGTTTTTTTTTTTTTACATAAATTTGCTACTATATAACTTCATTTATAAGAATTTGTTTTCGATAAATCAATTTGCACGATACACGCTTTAAAAATTTTTTTCTTTACATATACTACTCATAAGGTTAATCTTAACCAACATGAAATTTCTCCGTGATATCTGTAATATCACAAGTTCCTAAACCGCTACGAATAGGTAAGGTAATTTTTTTTAATTCTGTACTTTTATAATTACCAAAAGTGTATAGAACAATAAGCTAAAAAAATCATTTAAAGTACTTCCTTGTCATACAATATGTTTAAGCATTTAAATTAAAATATTGTAAACACATAATGAGCAATTTATAAGGATTTGTTTTATATAAATTTGCTACTATATAACTTCACATATAAGAATTTGTTTTTGATAAATCAATTTACCACAAGAAATATTAGTAAAGTTAAACATAAGTCACACAGCAATACCTATGCAACTGCCTCAAGATATAAAGTACTATGTTCCTTGCATACAATTTTTATTCTTCAAACGATCCTTTCAGATATATATTTCTCGAATAATATATGCATATACGATACAATCTGTCTCGAAATATGTACTATGTAAGTTTGAATTATACGAGATTATGTTTATATTTATCTACATATTTTTTTCCGCAAATATTTAAATAATTTTAAACAATTGTTTATTAGAAACATTGAAAAGAGAAAGCCTAATATGCATTCTTTTATGATGCATTTGTAATAAAAAAAAATAGATTTTTTTTTTTATTTGTGGGTAAATTTTTGACAGATTAGAAATGACACAGAAAAAAAAACATAAATATATATATATATATATTTATCCTCGTATATTAACAACGTTACGGTTCGAACTTTTTCTAACTGAAGGCATGCATTTAATGTTCTAGATAAAAATCTAACATATAACTTGAAATTGAATTTATCTGCTTTTTTCCTGCTACTGTCACGTATATAATTCTTGTTACGTGACATGGAAAATGTTTCTAAAATCTAAAATCTGCGATATCGTTATTTGTCTCCTGAATTACAATTTGTTTTCTTATCGAAGGATTTGCTTAAATCGTATCTATGCGGTTGACTTATTAAAACTGGCACAGATAATAAAATGAAAAAAAATACCTCGAAAAATTGAAGTATGAAAAAGGTTTTCATGCAAATATACCAAACAAATAGTAGGTTAATTTTCGTATTTTTGAGTAAATATTTCTAATAATGTGGAAATGTTATTTTAAACAAGTAAATTGTCACCACTGTATCTCAACTATGATTATATAAAACATTAGAATTACAAATTGTCGTAATTTAAACACATATTTAATTTGCCAGAATAAAAAATCTTGACGTGTAATTGAAAATTAAATTGATCTGCTTTTTTTTTCCTCTGTTACTGTAGCATATATTTCTTTCGTTAAGTGACCTGGGAAATGTTTTTGAATGTTAAAGTTTGCCATATAATTATTTATCTCTAGAATTACAAAATGTTTTATTATTGAAAGATTTGCTTAAGACTTACTATTCGAAATGTTGGTGAAAAATATTTTTAAAAGCCTCGAGTTATCTGGTTGTCAGTAAATTTCTATTTTTTAATTTTTTTTTAATTTTTTTTTTTTTTTTTTTTTTTTTTGTAAGCGATAATTTCAGTTGCGTATGGGTGCTTCTGTTACTTAAATATAATCATTTTTCAAAAATACAAATTAGAAAATCTATGTAAGCATCGTTTGATTTATCATTTAGCAAAATTCAGATTAAATTATATTTAAAAGGATGCACTGCTGCCGTTTAGACACTTGCAATTACAGTTTATAAAAAAAAAAAAACGATGTATTACAGGTGAAAATTTCACAAATCAATGTGTAGAATATAAAAATCATATTTTTAAGGTTTTTATAACACTTTATTGTTGGTTGGCATTGTAAAAAACATATTCACAATCATAGTTTAAAAATTAAATGACAATGTATGCCCAACATGAGGATTTTAGAGATATAAGTTTGTTGAATTGTGATCATTAAAAAAAATAAATGATAAAAACTTGGATTTACGCTGTCAAATTTAATGATTAAAAACATTTACGATACTCTTAAGCGTACAACATAAATAAAAACTATATTAAAAACACAGTAAAAAGAGTTTGATGAGTTATTAGAGTTTGATGTTGTGACAGTGATTGTGTTGTGCATACCTTTGCTCCGAAGATGCCAAGAACCCCCCCCCCCCCTCCCCGCCCTCCCCTCCCGCTGATGGCTCATTAAAAAGAGCATGAAACTTTGGGTATATTTTTAATGTGTTTGTAATATAGTTTTTATTTATGTTCTACACTGATGAGTATCGTTAGTGTGTTTAACCATTAAAAGATATGAGCATCACATTTTTCAAAAAAATCATTGAATTTCGGCACCCACTCTCTTAGATATCTGCAACCAAAGTGTTCAACCCAAAGAGCCTAGAAGCAATACTAGTTGGGAAGTATACACCCAAGCCTAATAAGTATCTATTTACGTGAAGGTGCTATCGATTGTGAAATTTGATTAAATTCCGTGTATTAGTTTATGCGATATAGCTATCAAGGAGATCATGAAAAATGTAGGATAGCAGTGCCACCTTTTATATGATTTACACAAAGACATAATCAGCATCAACTTATATTAAAGTCTGACAGAATATGAAGTTTGATGAAATGTCGTGTATTAAATATTAAGATATGACGATCTGAAAAATCGTGTAAATCATGAAAAATGCAGCATAGCATTTCCTCCCGTTGGGCGATATACACACAAAAAAAAAAAATCATGAGCAACAACTTATGTCAACGTTTAACTGAATCTGAAATTTCATGAAAATCCGTGTGTTAGTTCATCAGATAGAGCTATTGCAGTAATCGTGATAAATGCAGCCGAGAATTGTAACATGTTGTGAGATTTACACTAAAATCTAATCAGCTACAATTTTTTCAATGTCTAACTGAATCTGAAGTTTTATTAAAACTAGGGGGCTCGGCCCCCTACGAGCTACGCTCGCCAACCCCCGCCCAGACACCGCAGACTCTAAATGCACGCTAATTTGATCGGCTTTAACAAGATTTCGAAAGATTGAATTATAATGTAAAAAGCAGTGGCGATCTCCCTATAAACGAATTTCTATTCATTTATCTTTGATTGGGGAATTTTAACGCCAAATCCGCTGCGGTACTGCTTGATTATCTCGTCGACCAATTTCGCCAAATTATATAATCGCCAAACCACTCGCCAAATTATACAAATTGACATAATTTTTTATTTTAAATAACAATAGAACAAATAAATTCGTACAACTTTAATAAAAATACAAATAAATCGTCGAATAAAAATAACTTGATGACGTAGATACGTGTAACAACATTTCAAAATAAGCTAATATAAAAGGAATTAAGTAAACAGAGTCTTTGTCTCCTGGTATTTTTTAACAAAGCGAAAAGAAAGTTCTTTTAAATGAGACATTTTAAATTAATCGTTTTTAATCTAACGTAATTTTTACCATGCTATTTTTTTCTCTTTTAAATATTCACGTGAAGATACTTTTGTTAGAAATGAAATATTATTTGCGCTGTCCTAACAAAAATAGTTGAAAAGATCCTCTCAAAATATTAAATAAATGTCTAGCGCAATTTCTAAATTTAAACTTTTTTGCAATATTATTTTGTGTTCATTTTATGTAATAACTATAATGTGACGTAAATATGACGTAATTTCTCCTACGACTTCTAACGCATGTTAATGAACTTATTATTTTCCAATATCCTTTCTCTTTTAAAATTCACGTGTGTACTTTTTATGACATAATTTTTAATAAATTCCTGCTTTTTATACGTAATTATTTAATTTTAATTTGAAAGTTTTTTCCTGTTTATAATAGTCACGTGTAAATAAATTTTTAATTTGAAGCAAATATTATTGCTTCCGCTTTTTATACCGTTGGCAACAGTTTAAATTAGTACAATTTTCTGAAATCTGTAAAAAATATCTCTAGAAATGCTGAAAATTTGAATTTAAAATAGAAATAAAACCTGAAAAAATGAGTCAAAATAAAAAAATTAATGCAATCTGCACTCCGGCAAATTCTAACGCATAAAATGATCTAAAAATGATTACACTGCAATGTATAGTTTTTGCTGCTATAAAACTTTTTTAGTGGAACGATTTTGTCCAACTTTAGCATTAAATATCTCTTAAAATAATTCTTCGATTTGAAAACTGTCTGCATCAGCATGTTTATCAAACCTCTCTGTATAAAACCACCGATTTTCATATTTTTGTATGCATTATTTTTCTTAATATTAACGAAGAAAGACCTCCGGTCACAAAAAATTCAAAACCGGCGGCGGCGGTGACAGCGGTAGTTACTTTTTTTTAGAATAGAGAGATACTCTGATTGTTTCTTGAAATAGATCTATTCTAGAAATCCTGACAAATGAAGGAAAGCAGCGGAATCTTCTGGGCGTTTTATACCAAAAGCAAATCCTTAACTGGATCAAAATATTTATGAAATTCCGTGCATTAGTTCTTGAGATAGAGTGCTCACAAAACTTTTATCATAAAAAGACAGCCAGACATACAGACATACCCACAGACAGACCTTTATAAAAACGGTCAAATCGTGTTCAGGACCTTCTAAAACGTATAAATCAGGCGAAAACCGAAAGTCGAAATTTTTTTAATCCAATACTTTCTTCCTGAAAAGACAGAATAAAGTAAAACAAAACAAAACAAAAAATACAGTATGCTAAGTTTTTATTTCTAAAAAGGTATTTCTAACAACATGGAAATGTCATAAGACACGAATAAATTTATATCCCCTTGTCCCACAAATAATTTAAAACATTACATTTTTAAACTTTCTTAGCTTAAGGCACGTATTTAATGTCCTAGATAAAAATCTAACATGTAATTCAAAATTAAATTTATGTACTTCCTTTTTCTGTTGCTGCCGCATAAATTGCTTTTGTTACGTGAAAGGTTTCTAAAAGATAAAATTCTCCATATCGTTACTTCTCTCCTGGATTACTATTTGTTTTATTATGGGAGGGTTTTCTCAAATCCAATCTTTCTGAACGCCGGTGAAATATATTTTTTAAGATTATTTTTTTTATTGGGTGATCCGAAGAGTTCTCAACGGTTTTTTAAGTACTAATTTCAGTCGCTTATAAGTGTTTTTAGTATTTGAAATTAATTATATTCTTACAAAAAATACGTAGGAATGTATGAAATAGTTTGTCTTAGCAATTTAAAGAAATGTTTCTGGTTATATTATGTTTACAATATACTTCACACCATACGTTACTTTAAATTATATATGGATTAAGGAAAGATTCATGTTAGACATTTATAGTTATTCTTTTCTAAAAAAGGATATAATTCTACACTAAATTTAATTGCTGAAATGTGTAAATTAAAACTTTAAATACAATAAAACTATATTTATTCCATTGTTTACATGTTTCGACTCTAGTTGCGCAATTTTCTAAATAAATAAATAAAATTATTCTAAAATTGTACGGCCCATGAAACGCCTTCATTCAATTTTTCAGATTATGCACATTATTTTTTTTATTTTTCTTGGATGTTTATTTTTATTTCCATAACCACTGAGTAACTCGAGCCATAATTTTGGTAAATTACGTGATGCTGCATCGTTAGATATTGATTTTTGCAGGTTACAAACTCTATGGTTTCTCTTAACATGGATGGTGAGTATAGACTGGAGGTAACCCGCTTAAATTCAATATGAAATGACGCAGCATGATTTAACTTACCAAAAGTATGGCTCGAGCTACTCAATGGCTGCGAAAATAAAAATAATCATCCAAGTAAAATAAAAAACTAGTATGTTGTGGCCATCACAAGACTTTCTTCTATATAAATCACGTCAATTAAATCATTTAAATAGTAAAAGAAATTACATCAATTTAGAACCAATTCGTATCAAAGTATACCTGAATTTGAAGTTTGATGAAAATTCCTGCATTACTTATTGAGATAGAGCTGTAGGGGAAATTCTGAAAAATGCAGCATAGCAGCGCCACCTGTTGAGCGATTTGCACCAAAGCACAAACAGCACTAATTCATATTAAGGTGTACCGGAATCTGAAGTTTGATGAAAATCGGTGCATTAGTTCTGGAGCTAGAGCTATTGTGGAAATCACAAAAAATGCAGCACAGCAGCGCCACCTGTTGAGCGATTTACACGAAAAGGTACAAAACATCAATTCATGTCAAGGACTAACTGAATCTGAAGTTTCCTGAAAACCCATGCATTATTTCTGGACATTGAGCTATTGTGGAAATCGTGAAAAATGCTGCATAGCAGCGCCACCTGATGAGCGATTTACACCAAAACATAAACAGCACTAATTCATATCCAGGTATACCTGAATCTGAAGTTTGTTGAAATCCCAAGCATTAGTTCTTGAGATAGAGCTATTGCAAAAATCTCAAAAAATGGAGCATAGCAGCGCCACCTGTTGAGCGATTTACGCCACAAGGGGCAAAACGTTAATTCATGTCAAGCACTAACTGAATCTGAAGTTTGATGAAAATCCGTGCATTATTTCTTGAGATTGAGCTATTACGAAAATCGTTTTAATGCTGCAAAATGCAGCATAGCAGCGCCATCTGTTGGGCGATTTGCACCAAAACGTTACCAGCACCAATTCATATCAAGGATTAACGGAAACTGAAGTTTTATAAAAATCCGTGCATTAGTTCTTGAGATAGAGTTTTTGCGGTAATCCTGCAAAATGCTACGTAGCAGCGCCACCTGCAGGGCTATTTACACCAAAAACCAATCAGCATCAATCTACATCAGGGACTACCTGAATATAAATTTTTATTAAATTCCGTGCATTAGTTCTTGAGATAGAGTGCCCACAATATTTGTGTCATATACAGACAGACGGACAGACAGACTAACAGACAGACATTTTGTAAAAATATGTTTTTTGGAATCTCTAACCCATAAAACGTGTAAATCCGTCGAAAACTGGAATTCGAAAATTTTCATGAAACCAATACTTTCCTCTTGTCAAGATAGAAGAAAGTAATAACGTGCATAATACGAAAAATGGAATTAGGGAATTCATAGACCGTGCAACTTTTAGAATTTTTTTTTTTTTTTTTTTTTTTTTGAAAATGACTGGGGTAGAGACGAGAAATGTAAACAGACGAAGAAACATATCTTTACTGTTTTCAGGTGATTTCGTAAGTGCATTTTAATGATGTTACATCCTTTCGAACAGAATGAAATTGATATGCACTTACTGAAGTGCACTAAAATATACATTTAGTACAATAAGCTGTGCAAAAAATATTTATAAAACTAGCCTTAGAACAAACTCTCTTCATTTGCTGCGTTTGACGTGCAATTTCCAACTTGTTTCCAAAAGTTTTAATTTAAAACGTTTAGCAATTAAAATTAGTATATTATTACAAGGTATTTATTTGTTATATATTTACAAAACCATAGATGGGATATAACACTTTTAAATTTTCATAAATATCTAAGTAGCCTTAAAAATTGTATTGGCAGTTACGACATAATTTACAAGGATTAAAGTATCTCAAACGACAAAAAATCTATTTTTTTTTTATTAATTATATTAAAAATAGCTGGTTTGCAATACTTTAAACAAAATTACGCACAAAGTTTTGTATTATATCAAACGTTTAAATAAAAATAACATTCACTGTCTATATTTTACGGTACAGAATCTGCATTTTAAAAATAATTTTCTTTTTAAATATTATTATGCACTTTGTGTGCACTATTTTCTAAAAAATAGTAAGTGGGATTTTCCTCACATTAGTATGTTGTTTCGTAATTGAATCTACGTAAAATACTTAAATGTTTGTCTTTCCTTAAATACTGTTTAATGTTGTTTACTTTATTTGTTTGAATACTTTTCGAATTTTTCTTTTAAAATATATAAATTTTTATTATTGAACAATATCTAGTTTTTTCGATAATAGATTCTTTTAAATGTACCTATGTGAATACTACTAGTCTGAATATTAAAAAAATAACTCTATATACGTCATTTTGTGGTTGTTATCTTTCGGACAGCTGGAAATATATGAATATATTTAATAACTGGAAATTATTAAATTTATAAATATTTATCATTCGGAACAGCATAACGAATACAGAATAGGAATTCTGTTTAAATATATGTATAAAATCTCGCACAAAAATTTAATTTTTTAAAAATATAATCAGTTTTTTAACTTCTGCTAACATTGATATTTGAAATGTATTTATTTCAGCCTTTTATATCAAAAATTTCCTTCTGCATTATTATGGTAAATGACACTGTACACTGTAAAAAAAAATTGTGAAATTACTAAAGTTTTTCTAGGAAAATGGGATTCCTAGAACATTTTATGTAATAGCAACAAGAAAAAATCCTGTAACAGACACTGTTACAGGAATTTTTGTAGTTGCCGTTACATAAAAAATTCTAGGAATCCCAGTTTCCTAGAAAAACTTTAGTAATTTTACATTTTTTTTTTTTTTTTTTACAGTGTAACTGATAAAGATTTTAAATAGAAAAAAAATCAACAACACCTATATTTAATGAATTAAAAATTACCAATGCAATGGCAATACTTATAAATAAAGGTAGATAAGTTTGGTAAAAACTCCACAGGTCCATAAATATAATATTAATATTCACTGTGTAATATGCCTCTGAAATAACAGAAAACGATCACATGTTTTAAAGCATAAATGTTTCGATATAAAAATAAATTTCATATGACAATATATAGGAAAACTCAACGTAAAGATGGTCAATTTTTGGAAATTAATCGTACCTGAAAAATATTATAAATTGAAACAAAAATTTAAAAAACGATATTTGTTCACTTAAGAATTACCAATGTTAATGGCAATACTTATAAAGGTAGATAAGTTTGGTGAAATCGTAACGATCTTCTCAATATAATGTTAATAATCAATATGTAATATGCCTCTTAAATAATATAAAACGAGCTCATGTTTAAAAACAATAATGTGTTATAGAAAAACGGGATTTTATATGACAATAGGGTGCAAAAAATAACTCGAAGATAGACAATTTTAGCAAATTAATATCTTACGTGTCAATTTACACACACGTACTAAATTGCATGTTTTCAAACCAAAAGTCTAAGAATTAAAGACATTGGGTTTGAGTATGAATAGCTACATTTATTTTCGATATTTGTATTTCTATTTCTAACAAAAATGATACTATCATTCTAAATTTTCATATGAACGTCCCACTTAAAAACTTAAAGTGAATATCCTTGTCTTGAATTTTCCTTTAATTTTTTATATGACATTTAGGTTATGAAATTAAAATTCGAAACATGTATAAATTATGCAAACTAATACGAATTCATTTTGCATTCAACACACAATTATAACTGTATTCTCATAAAATTCATATTTTTCTTACGAAAAGTTTTTAAAGCAGATCATGAGAGTATTTTTATGTGTCCTTAGAAAATCAATCATTGTATGGGTTTGCTAAAAATGCGACAGAATTTAATTATTATTTAGTACAAATTTTAACTGGCCTTGACCATTCTACAGTACACTGTAGAACAATTCAGCTTCAACAATAACAAAATTTTATTTATAATAACATTAAAATTCTTAGGATTACCGATGCTCATTATAGATGTTACTTTTTAAATCGAAGAAAATATATAAAATATACAACAGATTTGCACCTTCTAAAACTGCAGCAGGGTGATTAAAAACTAGAAAAACAAACTTTTAGGATGTGTGGGGTGCACTTGCACGACTCGGAAGCACATATCAATGCAGGGTCTGAATTGCTGTCCAAACGAGATGAGAAGTGTGTGTTAGGGCTGAATAACAGTGATAGAAAATTGACATTTAAAGACCATAAGATTAAAATAATTCATCACTTCCCTGATAATTAATTTGCCCAAAGTTTTCTACTTCGAGCAACTTCATTATCAGGACAGTGATGATTTATTTTAAGCTTAAAGCCTTTAAATGTCAATTTGCTATAATGATCATTCAGCCTCTAGCAACACACCTGCATCGTTAGTATTTCATTTTCGACCCAGCATTGCTATAAGTTTCCGAGTCGTGCAAGAGTTCGGGTAAGTCGTTCCGTGTCGTCGAGTGCAAGTGCACCACACCTCACATAAAAGTTTGTTCCTCTAGTTTTGATTCACCCTGTATACATCTTTAAATTGCTAAAAGGTCCCAGCTAAAAATGAACTGCAGTTTTTCTACAGAAGTGGAGTATTTTTGATGTTTTTCTATAGTCAACTATAGATTTTCTGTAGTGCAATCTCGACTATAAAAATACTTTAGAAATTCTGCGGCTAATGTGGCGTAATTTTGTGGTCCTTTATTTCAAAAATTCTCTGTGCTATTAACCTCAAAAAGACTATAGTTTAAGTGAAGTCATCATAAACTTTTAAAATTATGAGATTTTGCGTCTGTAGTAATACAGCAGTATTGAAGTAATTTCATCTCTTTAATTTTACCAGTTTCCCGTCTTTCTCTTAGTGTTTAATTATTTTACTTGGCCGAAAGGGATAAATTTTATTATGTGTTAATCAGAGAAAAAGAAAATATTTAGTTAAAACTAAATGTTAAAATCCGGGAGGGGAATGCCGATGACCTCGGGCTACATCTTCCTCCCCCCCCCCCCCCCCAAAAAAAAGAAAAAAAATTACACTGTTTTTAACCTGACTTTACGATAAAGTTTAAATACATAAACATAAAAAAAAACTCTACCGAAATTAACTACTAAGAATGAGACATAGGGGGGGGGGGGGGTGAATCTCTCCCCCAACAGAAAAATTCTTAGTTTCTGTTTAATTTCAAGCTATACGGAATAAAAAAATTTTACTATATTTGTCAAAATCGGAGAAAATAACATAATTCCGTTAATTACATTTCAGACTGCAGGGAGTGGCATGGGCCTTCCATCCCCCCCACCCTCCTTAACGGATTTTTTTTATTTCTTTTATTTTAAAATGTTGAAAAAGAATGAATTTTACTATGCATTTCATAAAAAAAAGAAAGAAAAAAAGAAAATTTAATTACTTAAATTTTAAAATCCAGGGAAGGGAAATGGCTTTTCTCTTATCCCCCCCCCCCAACCCCGGGCAACTGATATTTCTGCTATACTGTCCGTCTATTATTTTAAGTTTCTGCGTATAAATAAAATTTATACAAAATCGGAGAAAAAGAAAATTCAGGTATATATATATATATCAAAATCCAGCGGCAATGACACTCCCCTAGGCTCCCCCCTTTTAACGAAAAATTTTTGGTTACCTTAATTTTTAAGTTACTCGCAAAGAATAAATTATACTATGTTTTTCATAGCAGGAGACAAAAAAATTGGGTTACTTAAATTGAAATATCTAGGGAGGGGCAGTTGGTCTCCTGTGCCACCTTCCCCTAAACAGAAATTTCTTGGTTCCTTTTTTTTTTAAGTTACTCGAAAAAAAAAAAAAAAAAAAAAATTATACTTTGTTTTCAAAATAGGAAAAAAAGGAAAATTTAGTTTGTACAATTTCAAAATCCACGGAAGGGCAATGGGCCTCCTATACCACTCCCTCAACTGAAACTTTTTAATTCCTCTTTTAATTTAAATCACTCGAATTAAAAAAAAAATTCAGTATTTCAAAATCGGTGAAAAAAAATTAGGCACTTATATTTTTAAATCCAGGCAGGAACAAATGACTGTCATATGACATCCCCCCCCCCTCCTCCCAACGGAAAATTATTGTTTTTTTTTTTTGTTTTTTGTTTTTTGTTTTTTTTTATCACTGGCAAAGAATTAATTTTATTATGTTTTTCAAATTAAGAAAATAAAATTAGTTACTGAATTGAAAATCTAGGGAGGGGCAGTTGCTCTCCTATGTCACCCTCCTCCCCTAAACGGAAAAACGCTTTTTTTTTTTTTTTTTTTTTTTTTTTTTTTTACTTACTCGAAAAGAATAAATTCTACTATGTTTTTCAAAAGAAGATTTTTTTTTTTAACTTTAATTTCAAAATCCAGGGAGAAGGCATCCCATCCCCCTTTCTTCTTTTTCATAGCACACCCGGACCCGGATTTACTAAATGCGCAATTTTCCCTTCTCCCCGAAAAGACATGACTTCCAGTTTGTATGAACTTCGTACTACTTCTACTTTATAAAAACGAATGAAAAAAAAACAATTGTTATTAAATATTTTATTTTAAATTTACATTGGAATATTTGATTATTGTTTATGCAGCAGAGGCTGCATTTCTGACTCTAAATAATTATTTATTATTTCAATTATTAATATAATAATTAATAAAATAATTAATAAAACAATTAATAATAATATTTATAATTAATAATTATTGATATTTATTAACATATAAATCATATAATTTTAATATATAATATTAATTTTATATTACGTAATATAAATAATATAATTTAAATAATTAATAATAATTATTTATAATTAATAATTATTAATAACGCATAATATAATATTAATATGTAATATTAATTATATATCACATAATATAAATAATATAATATAATTTAAATAATTAATAATAAATATTTATAATTATTAATTATTAATAATATATAATAATTAATATCATTTAAATAATTTTTTTTATTCTAAATTCTTTCCGGGATCCAGATAGATTTTGCGCTGTTAGCGAAACGAGATCGACCAATCAGAAGCTTGTATTTCGGGAACTTGTCCCTGCTTTAAGGAAGCAAGTTTTCTGATTGGTCAATCTCATTTCGCTAACAGCGTAAATGTATCTGTATCCCGGCAGCAGAAGAACTCCTCAACTCAACTGTCGATATCCGGCGATTATTTACAATACATGTGACTCCATTCCCGCTCACTTTTTCTTATGCTACGCTTGATCGTTCCTCTTAATTTTTATAACCCTTTTCGTTCTTGTAATATTTCCTCGTTAATTATTGTTTTTAAATGAATGTCCATAACCACAAGATTGCTAAAATTATGTACCGAGCTAGATTTGTCTCTTTGAAAGGACTCTGAGACCATGCCTGCAAATTCAAAAAGGCAGATCTAGCTCGGTACATAATTTTAGCAAAGGACTCGTATACTTCCAAAAAACAGGCCCCTTTTTTAAAAACAAATCTTACCAATACAAATATTTCGGAGGAGAATTTTGTAGTTTCAAGATATTATCATTATTGTTATTTGCTTTTTTCAAAAGAATAATAGAGGTGGGTTTTTTTCTTTTCTAGTTAACTAGAAGCTAGTTGAGTTATAGAGTTTTTGAGTTATTGTTATTACAAAACAAAAGCGTTCAAGAATCAATTTATGTTTTCTATTGATTAGTTGCAGTTTTTGTGTATTGTTCGTTTTTTTTTTTTTTTTTTTTTTAATATATAAATTTTCAAGTAGTGCTGCTGGTTTTAAACAATGAAATGTTTTTAACTTAGATGTATAATTTATTTAAAACAATGTGCATGACAACCACAATTAAAACAATGTGCATGCAAATTTTTTGGATGTGGGACAAGAAGAGTGATATTTTACAGTGGTAGAATTGATTAAAAAAAGTCACTGGTCCCAGGGACCAGTAAGCATGAGAATTTACTGGTCCGCAGTTATCATCACTGGCCGCTACATAAAATTCTATTAAGTCCCTTTAACCCTTGAGTGACCTCCCCTCCCCCCCTCTTAGAATATAAACCAAACTTCCTTTACAGCCATCCAAAATTTTCAGCATAGTAAAATGTAAAATTATAATTTACTAAAAATTAAATAAACTGTATACATAACGAAAAACTATAAAATTATTAATTAGATATTTTATTCATCTGATTATTTATTTCAAATGACTGAGATTTAATGTAATTTTTTTAAAATTATTGTGTGATTTGTGTTTGGTTGTAGTTTTCTAGGGGACGGGTAAATTAAGTTTACCTGTGAGAAAGGGGGAAAAAAGTTACTGGTCCTGCAGACCACTAAATTTTTCAAATTAGTGGTCCGATTGCGCTTTTGGTGGTCTCGGACCACCAAGGATTTCGAACGCTGTTTTTTAAACCAAAGGGCGTACAGACCCGCTCGTTGCCTACCGTGGCACAATATCATCGTTTTGGCCTATGGAATTCATACATCTGCTCAGAGTGTCAAGTCTTGGAAACCACTGACCACCACCTTCTAGAGTGCTGAAAGTTTCGCACAGAGCAAGCTCAACTCTATCAGCGATTAGGTCTGTCTGCTGACAGTGTGACTTTCCATGATATATGTGACCTGGCTGTAGCAGCGGGCAAATCTGCCTCCAAGTACCTTATTTCTTTTCTACCGAGAACCAACAGATTCTGATGAAGGGGAGTTCTTCCTGGAATTTAATCCCAATAAAAACAAGTTCTCATCTATGGATGTAACTTCTACTGAAAGAGCTGTTTATAGAGAACTGTATTAGCAATTTTGGATCATTAGAGGTACAAAGCCGCCAAGTGAAGCGAAGCTGAAAACCTCATAATCGAGCGTAGGCTCCGATAATCAAATCAAATCAACCAAAGGGCAGGTGGTGTGCAGTTCAACCTCCACCCCCCACCCCCGCCCTAAACTGCCTAAGGAAACTCTGGTAGGAGTGCATTTTGGCAGTTTAAAAAAAAAGCATGTCACTGCACTCGTAAAAATATTCGGCACAGATGTTACCATAACACCAACCAAACCTCGTTACCATATCATCTATATCCGGTTTACCATATCAAGCAAAATAATGACACTTTGGTGTTAGTTAAGTACCCGGTGCTTATATGACATAGGCGTCAGAAAAAAATCGTGCCAATATGGAGTGTATATGACATCTGTGCCAAATAAAGATGTATTACATTTATAAGTTGTTTATTGTACAGCTTATTGATTTAAAGTTGGATTACCATTTCACCGGTAAGTGATTTATTTTCTTTTTAAGAACATAATTGGTTGGTAATTGTCTAATAAAGCATAGCAGCTTGGTGTGTTTTTCTAAGTGCATATAAATTTTATTTTATGTAATTTTCTTTTGTTTACATTATGTCTTAAATCAGTACATATGGGTGGTGTTTACTTTATGCCCGTCAAAGAAGTATTTCTTTTATTTATAAGTAATATGCTTAATATTTCTGATTTTTTTTTTTTAATGTTTTTACTTTTGTTTTGTGTACTGAGACCAGGGCTGAAGAAAACCCGGTTTTTTTAAAAAAAGCCCAACCCGTGTGGGTTTTATTGGGGTTTTTTTGGTTTCTTTCAGGTTTTTGGAGTTTTTTGCTGCCATTTCTTTGAACAGTGCCAACTATGTTTAATTACTTACTTGTTATGATTCTATTATATATGTAAGATAAAATTTGAATTAAATTTAGATTTTCAGACATCTTTGCATAAAAATTAAAAATGATTTGAACAAACTGCAAGACCCAACCCTCACCAAATTAATATAATCGAAAGAACTTGTATTTTTAATTTTTTATGACTACATAGGAAAAATGACTATAGTGTATAGGTTATAATTCATTTTTTTAATAGTACATAGAAAATGTGTTCATAATGTATTATGTATTTTTGCAGTTGTGGCTGTATTTAATAGATTTCAATTTTCTTATATGCAGAGTGTCTAAAGAAAAAAAGTTTTTTTATTCAGACAAGTACAGACTACAAATGCCTCCTTTATCATTTTCTGATTTTCATCGTATCTGTTATTTTACGTGGTACCTCTTAATAACAAAAATGGGGATTTTTGAGTGTAAAACAAAATGAAATATTAAATGCAGTTCAACTTTAAAATACTTAATACATTATAAACATATTTTTAAGCAACTGTTATAATTTTTTTTTTAAATAAATTATATGGACCTTAATGAATGATATGTAATAGTATATATATATATATATAATGCTAGCTAAAGTAGCCGGTGTTGCACAGAATTTTAAGAATGTTTGTTTTGAAAAAATCAAGGATTGCCTGTTAATTTACGTAATTTTCACTCTTTTTTTATTCATTTAATCCAGACGACAGATTACCTACTTACTTAGTAAATATAATCTGTGATCTGGATTGAGACCGAGATTAAAACCTTTTGATGAAAAGTTGTTTCCGAGTATTTTGTTATTTACATAATTTTTCATTATTAAAGAAAAATGACAATTTGTCATCTTTATTTCAGTTCTTCACTAAGAATGAGCTCTAGGGACCTAAACCTTTGTGGAAATTCTAATATACATGCATACACAAGAGTATGTATATGGAATAGTTTTAAAAATGGCGAAAACAAATTCAGAGAACTTCAAAATGTTAAAATGCCAATTATCTTATCGAGTTTATGCTCAGGTTTTTATCATGTTTCAATGTGCTTTTTCAAACTCATATGACATTATATATTCACCTGCCATCCATTACATTACATTTCCTAAACCATCCATTACATTTCCAATGTGACATAATATTAACTTCTTTTTTAAATTTGTCAAACTATTTATTTCATTTTTTATTTGGAAATCTTGCAATAGAAAAGTTATGATGTAATATTATTTTTTTTATATTCGTCAAACTATTTATTTCATTTTTCACATAGAAATCTTGCAATAGAAAAGGAATTTTTGTGATAAGAATTTTATTGTGGATTTTTAATTGTTAGCAACTGCTATAACGTAAAATGTTTAAATTTGATAGGAACTTGCTGTTAAATTGGTGATGTTTTATTAATTAAAAATTAACTATAAATTATTTAGATCCGGATTAATTTAGTTGCCTCGGTCGTGTTTTAATACACACATATATGTAACGTTTCAAAATCCTGTCTTCCAAACTGTCGATTTGTATACAATTACAGACGGACAAATTTTCATTTTTACATATTAGATAATGAATGATAAAAAATAGTCATTTTTTCCTTTTGGATAATTTTAATTTGATAAGGTTTGGGTTTTGCAGCTCTTTCAAATCATTTTTATCTTTTTATACAAAGATGTCTGAAAACCTAAATTTAATTAAATTTTTATCTTGCATGTATAACAGAATCATAACAAATAAGTAGTAATTAAAAATAAATGATACTGTGCAGCAAAAAACTTGTATAAACCAAAAAACCCCACTTTTATGTGGGTTTTTTGGGGTTTTATTAGGTGGGGTTTTTTAAAAAAGCCCACCCGGGTCTTTTTGGGCGGGTAGGTGGGCAGACAGCCCTGACTGAGACTGAGGGCTGTTTCATTGATTATATTTTTTATATTTACTGTGTTCCCAGTGTCATGGACAGTCGGGAAATTTCAAAATATATAGGAAAAGTCAGGGAATTTACAAATATTTTATAAAAAATATTGGAGAAAAAATTAAACATGATGCGATCGTGTAATATGTCAATTTGTCTGAAAGGTTGTGGAAAAAACACTAATTTCGTCAAAGAATCGCGAAAAAATGTGGTTTTTATCAATGGTCGCAAAAAACGTGAATTTTACTAAATATCGTGCAAGATGAGCGAATTTTGGCAAAAGATCATGGGAAAATGTGAGATTTTTGGCGAAAGATGCGATTTTCGTTAAAGGATCATGAAAAAGACACGATTTTCATCAAAGAATTGTGAAAAAACACTATTTTCACCAATAATCATGCAAAATATGCCGATTTCTTCAAAAGATCGTGTAATATGGAAATTTCTTTGAAAGGTCGTGGAAAAACTGTAAATTTCGGCAAAGGATCGCAAATTTTGTCAAAGAATTGCAAAAAACAATGTGATTTTTGTCAAATGATTGAGAAAAAAAGATTTTTGGCAAAAGATCATGGAAAATGCGCAATTTTTGGCAAAGGATTGCGGGAAAAATGCGATTTTCGTTAAAGGATCACGAAAAAGACATGATTTTCATCGCAGAATTGAAAAAAATCATGATTTTCACCAAAAAATCGTGTAAAATATTCGAATTTCTGCAAAAAATTGATGAATTTCATCCAAAGATCATGTAATATGCAAATTTCTTCGAAAGGTCGTGGAAAGACTGCGAATTTTGGCGAAGGATTGTGAATTTCGTCAAAGAATCGCGAAAAAAATGTGATTTTTGTCAAATGTTCGTGTAAAATATGCGAATTTTGTCAAACGATCGTGTAAAATATGCAAACTTCTTTTAAAGGTCGTCCCAGTAGCAGAAACAGTGAAGCACGGAAGCGGGCGCTGCAGATTATTTTAAACCTTGCAGATTAATTCACCAACTTAAAAAGAAATGCTGGGCTTAAACAATAGCTGAAATTTGCTTTAAGTCTCTAGATTTACGGTATTTGTTGTATCCTTATATTATATTTTCTTTATAAATGGAAATTTTGCTTACTTTGTTTCTGTTATTTCTTATGATAGTAGGCTTATTGGATCGCAGATAAATTTTAGTTTGCTGCAGACTGACACAGAAAATTCTACTTTTGGGAAGGTCGTGGGAAAAACGAGAATTTCGTCGAAGGATCGACAATTTCGTTAAAGAATCGCAAAGAAATGTGATTTTTGTCGAATGATCGCGAAATAAACGTGAATTTTGTTAAAAGATTGTGGAAAATGAGCGAATTTTGGCGATAGATCGTGGAAAACGCCAGACTTTTGGCGAAAGATTGTGGAAAATGCGAGATTTTTGGCAAAAGATCATGCAAAATGCACAATTTTTGGCAAAGGATTGCGGGGAAAATGCAATTTTCGTTAAAGGATCACGAAAAAGACACGATTTTCATCGCAGAATTGCAAAAAAAACATGATTTTTGCCAAAGGATCGTGTAAAATATTCAAATTTCTGCAAAAGATTGTGCGAAATACACGAATTTCATCCAAAGATCATGTAATATGCAAATTTCTTTGAAAGGTCGTGGAAAGACTGCGAATTTTAGTGAAGGATTTTGAATTTCGTCAAAGAATCGCGAAAAAAATGTGATTTTTGTCAAACGTTCATGTAAAATATGCAAATTTCGTCAAACGATCGTGTAAAATATGCGAACTTCTTTGAAAGGTCGTGGGAAAAACGAGAATTTCGTTAAAGAATCGCAAAGAAATGTGATTTTTGTCGTATGATCGCGAAATAAGCGTGAATTTTGTTAAAAGATTGTGGAAAATGAGGGAATTTTGGCGAAAGATCGTGGAAAATTGGAGATTTTTGCCAAAGTGCCGTGTAAAGAATGCAAATCACTTCAAAAGATAGTGCAAATATCGCCGAAAGATCATGTAACATGCGAATTTCTTTGAAAGGTCGTGGAAAAAGCACGAATGTTATCAAAGAGTCTCGATAAAATATGATTTTTGTGAAATGATCGCGAAAAAATTTGTATTTCGTCAAACGATCTTGTAAAATATGTGAATTTCTTTGAAAGATCGTGCAAAATACGTGAATTTCACCAAAAGATCATGTAAAATATACGAATTCCTTCAAAAGATTGTGCGAAATATGCAAATTTCATCGAACGATCGTGTAAAATACACGAATTTCTTCAAAAGCTCGTGCGAAATACGCAAATTTCATCGAAAGATCGTGTATTGTGCGAATTTCTTTGAAAGGTTGTGGAAAAAACGCGATTTTCACCAAAGGGTCGTGTAAAATGCATGATTTTCGCCAAAGCATCGTGTAAAATGAGCGAATTTCTTCAAAAGATCGTGCGAAATACGCGAATTTCCTCAATAGATCATATAATATGCAAATTTCTTACTACTTATTCATGTTATGCACCTCCAATGACCATCTCCCCCACTTCCACACCTAGGGGGGGGGGGGGGGGGCAATTTCCTAAATTTTGCCGGCACCCCGTCATGTAAAATATCGTTGCAAAGGCCTGTGACCGCTTAATCATTTTATGCATTTCCAGTGCTCCGCCCACTACTTTGCCCCCCTGGGGGGCACTTTCTTACATTTTGCTGACTCCCGTCATGTGACATGTCATTGGAAAGGCCTGTGGCCGCTTAATTATTTTATGCACTTCCGGTACTCCGCCCACCAATTTGCCCCCCAGGGGGGGGGGCAATTTCCTAAATTTTGCTGGCATCCCGTCATGTGACATATCGTTGCAAAGGCCTGTGACCGCTTAATCATTTTATGCACTTCCGATACTCCGCCCACCACTTTGCCCCCCAGGGGGTCAATTTTCTAAATTTTGCTGGCACCTCATCATGTGACATATCGTTGCAAAGGCCTGTGACCGCTTAATCATTTTATGCATTTCCAGTGCTCCGCCGACTACTTTGCCCTCCTGGGGGGCACTTTCTTACATTTTCCTTACACCCGTCATGTGACATGTCATTGTAAAGGCCTGTGACCGCTTAATCATTTTATGCGCTTCCGGTACTCCGCCCACCACTTTGCCCCCCAGGGGGGGGCAATTTCCTTAATTTTGCCGGCATCCCGTCATGTGACATATCGTTGCAAAAGTCTGTGACCGCTTAATCATTTTATGCATGTCCAGTGCTCCGCCCACTAATTTGTCCCCTTGGGGGGCACTTTTCTATATTTTGCCAACACCCATCATGTGACATATCGTTGGAAAGACCTGTGACCGCTTAATCATTTTATGCATTTCTGGTACTCCGCTCACTACTTTGCCCCCCCCCCCTCTGGGGGGCACTTTTCTACATTTTGTCATCATGTGACATATCGTTGGAAAAGGCCTGTGACCGCTTAATCATTTTATGCACTTACCGCTACCCGCACACAACTTTGCCTCCCTGAGGGCACCTTCCTAAATCGATATATCAGGATATCTTGATATAAAGATGCCGATTTATATTAATTCTAGACATATTGCCCAGCCCTATCAAGCAGCCACACTCGCCAACCGTGAATTCAGCATCCTCAAAATTTCCCCTCCCAATCGCAATGCGTGCTTTTTGACAGATAACTTGCAACTTACACAGTTCCAATGACATGCAATTGCTTTCATAAAGTAAACATGCCACACAATAAACTTAAAGCATTCAACAAATGTTTGAGATTTTTTACTTAGAACTTTTCTATTTCAACAGATTTTTCACTCCAGAGCATATAATGTTATAGAAACCAGATTTGAAACGATGCTCAGTAAAAAAAACTACAACATTTTTGAGGTCGATATAACTATAAAAAATCTGCAGTTGGAAAACTGCGGTGATTTGGCCGATTCCACTACAGAATTTTTGCGGTCAATGAAACTGCGAAATTTCTGCAGAATTTTTAATATTGATATAACTATAAATTTTCTGTAGAATTTTTGTGGTTAATACAACTGCGAAATTTCTGCGGTTAATAAACTGCAGTAATTTTGTGGTTGTATTGACCGCAAAAAATCTGTAGTGGAATTGGCCAAATCACCGCACTTTTACAACTGCGGTTTTTTTATAGAATTTCTGCAGTTCATTTTTAGCTGGGGTGTAAGATGAAAACTAAAAACAGTAAGTTTCATTGGATTGTTTAGATGTTTCTGCTCTACCAAAACCATTTAATATATAATGATGCAATATGATTTAACTTATCAGAACTATGGATCAAGTGTTGGTAAAAACATGGAAATATATACCAAGGGTAAAGTAACATCTGACATGCGTGATCTGAAAGAGTATGTAAAAATTGGAATGATGGCGTTTCAGATCATTATATCATAGATCGTGTAATTTTACAATATTCTTGTTTATCAGTTTTCAAAGTGGCTCCGATAGCACCGAAGCATGTAAACAGTGTAGTAAAACTATTTTACTGTTTTCAAAGTTTTAATCTTACACTTTTTAGAAATTAAGATAGAATATTTGCATGTATAATTCAAAATCCTCGGCTTTTAAATTTTTTATAACTGGAAATTGCCGAACAAACGTCTTTAACATTTTGTTTTAGATTTTTCTATGTGTCTTCAGTGGATCTTCAATGCGTTTATGACACAAAAGGCACTACATAAATGTAACTTATTTAATGATATTACAAAAATACAAATTTATATAAATAAAGTGGCTGTAAAAAAGGATAATTACGTATGTTTCTTCACCATAAAATTTTGTTCAAACAATATATTTTTTTCTGTTATTTTTATACTGTCTCCCCGTACACTCTTAAAAAATTCTCGACTTGAAAGTATGATTTCTTGATTAAATGTCATTAGAACAAGCTTTCACTTGTTCATTTTTCTCCCATAATACAGATAATTCACTATACCAGCATAAACATTACACTGTTAAAAAAATGTGGTTTTTTCCTGCACATTATGTTGTAATATTTGACTCACAAATACTGTCAAATCGAATACAAGCAACAATTGAAATAAAAAAGGAATCCATTCTGCCACGTGCACCAGAGAGCCAATAGGAACGCGACTTTCCCTAGACGTGAGAAATTTTTACAGCACTCTTAAAGACATGCCGCGATGCCCAGCATCTCTTTTTTTATTACAGTGTACATAAATTCCTCCAATTTTAAGCTGCATACTGCTAAATCTCAGATGTATTCCAGCCACTGTCTTGCATCGAATAATTTCGTATTATAAAAGGATTTTTTACGCGTTCCCGAACCTAAGATAATTTTTTTTCTGAAAACTTCAATAAGAACACGAAAAACTTTTAAAAGAGAAAAAAATGTTCTATTAAATTCTATTAAAAAAGATGTTCCGGATACTTTTGCTTTTTACGTTTTTGGATGATTTTTTCTAATTTTGTTTTTTGAGATTGTATAGCACTTTCGTCTACACTGTGTTGCAAGCTCTTTATTCTGTTCTAAATGTAAAAAAATACATTTTCGCGACTAGTTGATTGCCCATTGCTATTAGTTTAGTAATCATGATATGGAAGTTTATAACACCAATTTTATTTTACTGTTTAAGATATCATTATATTTCTAACATAAAAATGTGAACAGCTCAGTTGACATACGTGGTATTTAAGAAAAAATAATTAAAAAAAAGTGCTTAATATATGATAGAAGATAATTAAGAGCCCTCTAGCATCTGTTAAATTATTATTTGTAAAATCCTAATCCTCAGAGCGAGCTTAATTGATAAAAGACGCATTTGCCAATGAACGCAAACAGATATTTGGACTTTACAGGTCAATTTTTATGATGATTGTGTCACTTAACACCTTTAAATTTGAGATCTTCATATATGAAAACCCTAATGGCTCTTTTTTGCAGTTTTATTTGTTTTTGATTTCGTAAAAAGATAAATTTGAAAGGCAAGCTACCAAACTTTAACTGCGAAATGTTGTTTGGTTCATATATGAGCGAAATTTTGATACAAATTTTCGTTAAATATTTTAAAAATTCTTATATTCCAGTAACGTATGTCAAAATTAATTTTGTACCTTAGTTCTTTTTATGATACCGAAGTATGCTATGATGATGGAAAATGGCATAATTACAATTTTCAGTGAATAAAAATAATATATAACTTTCAATAGATATAGAAAATCATAAAAAGTAGTACAAAAAAAAACTGTTTTTAAAAGACAATTGTATTTTCTTCATTGAAAGGAGTCACACATTCCTTTTTTTTGGTGGGGGGAGGAGGGGGATTGGTTATTGAAAAAAAGTATGCATTTAATTTAATATAAAAAATATCACAAGAGTTATAAGAGTAAGACTACTTCACAAAAGGCTAATTAAAATCAAACAAACATGCGCGACAGTTTCATTTTCTCAGTACAATTTTTAGATAAATCGGTAAGAGGTGTTTATATTTTTTATAGTGATACATGATATTATATACCATAAAAATTTTTATAGCCAGAACGACTGATTAAGATATGTTTTATTATGTGTAGGATATACTTTTGCTAAATAATCCTAAGTATTTTCCAAAAATCAAGCACTCTATAATAAAACTTATGTTTAATGGTCCTTGAACTAAATAAAAAAAAGCCAAAGCTCTCGTATATTCTTCAACAGTTAAATGTACCAGTGTTTGACTCTAAATAAAGCATTGCTTCAATAAGAATCGCATAATAAAAATCTTAAACAAATAATCTCGAGTATTTTAAAAGAAAAATATTTTATAATGGAGCTAAAGTATAACGACTCAAGCAGCCAGTAAAAATAAAAGAAAAAATTGCATATCCTCCACAAGATATATAACGTTTAATATCTTGTTGTTTAGATCTTGTAAAATATTGTTTAAATAAAAGAGAGTAATAAATTTATTTTTTTTAATTAAATTTTCTTCTTAAAGAGAAAAAACGTGCTTCGCTTTTGATGTCAGAAATATTGGTAATAAAATTTAATATTCAGATTAATTTTTTTGTTTCATATCATTTAGTGAAGACCCACTTATTTAAGTTATCTAATAAAAAGTATTTATAATTCAGATCTTTGGTTGATTTTTATTAAAGCTACACTTTATAACTTTAAAATTAATTATATTAGAAAACGTTTTTAACTCAAAGGCAGAAGAAACTTCAACATTAATAGAAGAAATATATAGTAGGGAAAGGTGGGGGTAAGATGAAGCATGGGGATAGATGTTGAATTCAGTATTTTCACAACTAATCACAGACGCTAGCACGTTGTGACCACCGAAAGAGACCTCTAGAGGCTGGACATGCGCGTCACTAGAGTAAACATGCGCATTCCCAGTTTGAGGGAAATTATGTGTATTAGTTTGATTTCAGTGTGTTTTCCTTGAATATTTGACTATCACAACGTAAGCAATCGCCAATCTCCGCTATAAGCAATAGCCAGTCAATCTGTTTTTCAAAAATTTCACTAAAATATTTTGTAAATACAGTGCTTGAAAAAAGTTTAAGACCACATGCTAGTTTTGTTTGTTAGAATAAAATTCCGAAAAGAGTTATATATCTTGAATTGAGACACAAATATATGACATAATATGTGAATTTAAGTGAATTGTAAAAATTAAAAAGGATTTGATTCTAAAATTAATATCTTGTAGTATTAACAAATAGAAAGAAGTAAAAATTAAATTAAAAAAATAAATAAAACCGACTGCGAAATAGCGAACTAATTAATTACTTCTCATATTAGATGTAAATTTCAAACTGGGCGGAAAATGTGCGGACCAGGATTCGAACCAGGGATTTCCTGGCTGAAGCCGCCAGTGCTCTGCATTCTAGTGTAATTATTTCTCATCAGTGTGAAACCATTTTTTATATTACTTACCTAATTTTTTATTTACTTGTATTGATCACTTTCAAGTTGTGTGTAATTGTCAATTCCTATCTATAAACACTGTTTCGATGAGACCTATAGCTGTCTATGAAGGTTAGAGTTGCAGTAAAGCTAGAGATCTTACCTACATAACTTCCAGGTTGTGTAATATTTAAACGGTGCTTCTGACTGTGTAGTAGTCAATGAAACATCGTCTTCATTTTGAAAGACCTATCCAATGATATGCAACTCAGATTGGTGAGTAATTTTTTTTTCATCTCTACCGCCATTTTTAATTTTAAAGCCGCCATTTTGAATTTATAAAAGCAAAACCTAGCCTATTACCATCGGACAGTTAAGTCAAATCGATAGACACCTCATTCATTAAAATCCATCTAGCCGTTGAGATGTTTCGAGGGTATAAAGAAATCCATTTACCCACATTCGCGAGAAACACATAACCCTTTTTGGCAGTCGGGTAATAAGTTTATGACCAGAAACTTCTTTTAAATCTAGCATAATACGATGACGTCATGACTGTAATATTTTATTCGGGACTTATCTCTGATGAAGATTATAGGTTAGTAGTCACTAGATTTGAAGTTTTGAGATATGCAAATGCTGCTTCGAGCTTGATTCGCGGAAACTCATTGACTGAAGAAGAAAAAGGTAAAATAAGGGCATTTTTACATTTCGAGCTAACTGAAAGGCAAATTCCACTGAAAATAAATAAATTTAAAACTGTTGTGCACATTTTTCTTCATGATACAATGAATTATATTATAAATAAAACAAACAGATGGCTATCAAAACTCTCAGCCCGGTGTAAACGAAGCGTTACTATAATGACGATTCAACACGATGTGCTAATTCATCTACTATAAAATCTGCTTTAGAGCTCTCAGTAACGTCCAGAACTGTTAGAAGTATGTTAAAACGTGCCGATGACTAAATGATTGATTTATGTTAAATGAAAAGCCAAGCCGGAATTGCAAATGCATCACATTGATGCAAGATTAATGCATTTATCCGCATATTTTAATGTCTTAAAATTCTACGGAGCAAATTGATTTTTACTAATGAAAAAATAGTCACTCTTTACGGAACAGATGATTAAGATATTGTTGGCACGATTTATCAAGTGAGCCATGTGTGCTTTAAAAAAATAATTTAAAAATTAAAATAATAATTAATAATTAATAATTATAATAATTAATTTTTAAATTTTCGCTTTACCCAAAATTGAACTTGCTTTTCAGAATTGTGAATTGCTTCAGAATAACACTTCTATTCGCAAATCTGACTCAGCTTCGAATTGGTTATCTGCAAACAACTTCAAAATTTTAGATATTACATCTATAAGTGCTCACATAAATCCTACATAAAACATATGGGGAACCTGGATTCGTCAAGTTTATGCCAACAGAAGCAGTTAGATTCGATTGTTGAACTGAAACAGACATTTTGGAAATATTAAACCAAGTACTTATTTTCACAGGTAAAAACCTGGTCAAATCCTTCCCAGAGAGACCTTTGGAAGTCACTATTGTTCAGGAGAAACAAAAAAGTACTAAAAACTAATGAATTAATCATTTAGTTCTGTCATTTATATTTTAAATATACCGATCCTAATTTTTTTTCAACGAAATTGTATTATCTTTAAATTTATTTTTGCCTATTTAAAAAAATATAAATTATTGTAATTTAAAACAAATAACAAAAACTTGTATGACTTTATGTGTATAATTTTACAATGATATCGTTTTTCATTAAAGTAAGTCATTAAAGTAACTGTTTTTAATCGTGGTTCTATATTTGTTTTCAGAACCTACAATTTCGCATGGAATCCATTTATTTTGCAATAGTCTTGATTACTGGTTCAAAAAAAGATAATGTTCGTCATCTTACAGCATGGCTGATAAACGATAACGAAAATTACACTTTTTTTAGATAATCCTGTTGTTTGCTCCTGTAATTTTAAACGAGACAATTGAAAATATTCATGGTATTGGGGCAAGATATGGACGAAGTATTCATGCAAATATCAATCTATTTATATAAAATCCAATTCTCCGTGTGTCCCTCACAATTCCGGTAGAACCATTCAAATATAATTCAATAGTTCATTGAAATGAGTAATTGTTTAAAAATACGAAAACAGGGTTACCACAGTAGCGCCAAATGTTGACCAACTTGGCGAAATATCGCCAAATGTGGCGACGAAATAAGTTGTCATATATGAAGCAAACTTGGCGATATATGGCTAATTTGGCGAAATTCCCATTTAAAACCATTAACATTTCGTAAAGGAGGTCACCGCAATTTAATTTAAACTCCGCTCGTTTAAGATATTTTTTCAAAATCTATGGGTGAGAATTTAAAGTGAAATATACGAAAATGTACATCTTTACATCTTCCTCCCGATGCTGCTAATAAAATAACCACCAATAGACAACGCTGTACTGCCTGAGGTCCTAACTGCGCGATTTTAATGTGCTTTAGGTACTTTTCCAGTATGGGTGCCTTGGCGAAAAAGGAAATTTGGCAACATATTTTCTCGGAACCTATCCACTGTTTCATTTTTTATACACACGCATTTTTACCGATATTTACACGATTTATTTAACATAAAAAAAAAATTTATCTAATTTTATACAGAAACAGAAGTAATTTGTACAGAAAAAACATGAATAATATACATATAAAACAAACAAAAAAGCTCATCAATTTTATTTTCATAGCTGTTTATATGATTTGACAACAAATCTCACTTTATCATGCCAGAATTACACCGAGCTTAAAAAAAAAAAAAAAATAAACGCCAAAGCCCCTATAGTGGGAAGTACCAAACTGTCTATTATTTTTATACCTGCGCTATAGTTTGTACTATATGCAAGGGGAGGAGCGAAAAGTTAGCGTTAAACATTAAAGTTTCTATAAAGCAGCAAGACGAAAAAAAAATAAGAATAAAATAAATGCAAAATAAGACTAAACAAGAAAGAACACATAGGTAACTGTGATCAGAGATCGCACAGAGGGTTTCGTTTAAATACTTATCCTTTCCAAACAAGAAAGAACAAGTAGGTAAGTGTGATCAGAGATAGCACAGAGGGTTTCGTTTAAACACTTACCCTTATCCAAAACACTTTATCCTTTTGAAAAATCTGTTAGTTCCACATTTCGCAAGAAGGGGCGCACTCTATTCTAAACAAATATCTATCCGAACGAAACTCCGTTTTATATACTATCCGTAGATGTATTAGTCAAGGGGATTGGGAAGAAAGCCCCCGAGATAAGTCGGCGCCCCTGGCGGTAAAAAGTGGAACAGAAATGTGTAAGGCTATGGTGCATAATATGAGGGAATGGTCAAAGTGGTGTCGACAAATGTTGGAAAAGTGCTCCCCCGGTGAAAAGGGCGGAGGTTAGAAAAATTGCTTAAAATACACAAGTTAGTGCCCGGAGGAGTAAATAATATAAGGCTTTTTGAAAATTGTATGATTTGCCGTGTGGTCTGAGGTATTCAACTATACGTATGCAAAAATTCATGTCTCCAACTTAATTAGGGGCTTTCTAAGAAAGAATTACTTTAAATACATATGTGGTACGTCAAAGGGTTAAACGTAACACTTTTTCAAGATTTTATGATTTGTCGCCTGGCCTCAGGTGTTCTGCTATAAGTATGCAAAATTTCAAATCTCCAATTTAATAACGGGCTCAGTTAGAAAGAATTGCTTAAAATACGCATGTGGGAACCCAAAGGGTTAAATGTACAATTTTTTCAAAACTTTATGATCTGCCGTATGTTATGTGGTGTTCAGCTATAAGTATGCAAAATTTCAAGCCTCCAACCTAAATAGGGGCTCACTTAGAAAGGATTGTTTAAAATAAACATGTGGGAGCTCAAAGGGTTAAATGTACGGCTTTTGCAAAATTTTATGGTTTGTCATTTGATGCGAGGTTTTCAGCTATAAGTATGCAAAATTTCACGCCCCCAACCTAAATAGGAGCTCATTTAGAAAGAATTGTTTAAAATACACATGTGGGAGACCAAAGGGTTAAATGTACGATTTTTTCAAATTTTTTTGATTTTTCGTTTGATGTGAGGTGTTGAGCTATAAGTATGCCAAATTTCACGCATCCAACCTAATTAGGGACTCACTTAGAAAGAATTGCTTAAAATACACATGTGGGAGTGCCAAGGGGTTAAATGTACGACTTTTTCAAACTCTTATGGTTTGTCATTTGATGTGAGGTGTTCAGCTATAAGTATGGGATATTTCACTCCTCCAACCAAATTAGGGCTCACTTAGAAAGAATTGTTTAAAATACACATGTGGGAGCCCAAAGGGTTAAATGTACGATTTTTTCAAAATTTTATGATTTGTCGCTTGATGTGAGGTGTTCAGCTATAAGTATTCAACAATTCACGCCTCTAACCTAATTAAGGGCTCACTTAGAAAGAATTGTTTAAAATACGCATGTGGGTGCCCAAAGGGTAAAATGTACGACTTTTTCAAAATTTTATGATTTGTCTTTTGATGTAAGGTTTTCAGCTATACGTATGCAAAATTTCACGCCTCCAGCCTAATTAGGGGCTCACTTGGAAAGAATTGTTTAAAATACACATGTGGGAGCCCAAAGGGTTAAATGTGCGACTTTTTCAATTTTTTTTTATTTGTAGTATGATTTTTGGTGTTCAGGTATAAGTATGCAAAGTTTCAAGTCTCCAACATGTATAGTTTCTGAGAACGGGCTCTGTGACAGACGGACAGACAGACAGAGGAGCGAGACGAATAGGGTTTCGTCAGATGAATGAAACCCTAAAAATCATGAATTAAGCATGGAATATGAAATACTTTCCAACACTTCCTGGATGCTTTAACAAAATTTCGTTATTTAGAGTAATAAGGTAAATAAGATAACTAAGTAAACATTTTTGAAAACATAATTTTTTTTTTTTAAATGATTTCAGCAGTTACCCTCCATAGCTAATAGCACCGTTATTACACGCCACTTATTAGCTAAAATTTAACTTAAACTAAAACACTCTTAATACTACTGAAATCACATTTCCAGATACTATCATCCATAGACGGTTATGTATCCAGTTCCTTGCGTGACCCTGTGTATCATTTTATCTATATTCTACAAACATTTCTTAGTAAACTAAATGCAGTTAGCGTAAAAATGCATAACTCCTTTAAAAACTACCTTTAAGCAATTTACTCTCATACTCAGTAAACCTTACGAATTCTTCTGTGTAGCCCTGTATATGAGCTATAGCACTTATGCACATTGTATAGTATGCATAAATATAGTGAAACATAAAACGCATATCATAATTAAAAATACATTTCCAGCAATCATCGCTTATGCACAGTACTTCGGAGAAAAGTTTCTTGGCGAGAAAGAAATTTGCCAACGTATTTTCTGACAACCTATTTACTGTTTCATACTCACAAGCATTTTTTTTCAATATGTATACAATTTATTTAATATAAAAAAGCTATTTACCCATTTTTATAAAGAAACGGAAGTAATTTTTGCACAGATATCATATACGCATCGGGTTTGGGGTGAATTTTTTCTGACGCGAATTTGGCAAAAATCTCGCTGTTTAATACCAGTTGCATATATATTTTTAAATTATTTGCTATCATTTTGAAAAGGAAATAACAATAAATAAATAAAAGTTTGATGGATAACTATAGAATAAAACACTTTATATAATTTTAAAAAAAGAAAAATAAATAAACAATTTATAAAAAAATTAAAAAAAAAATAGCTTGGTTACCATATCAGGCAAAATAACAGCATTTTGGCGCCAGTTATGCACCCCGGTGCATATACGGCATCTGTGCCGTGATTTGTATAAATATTATATATATTTAGAAATTACTTTTTTTATGTATGTAAATACACATATAAACAAAAATAAAAGTTCAGTACTTCTTTGTTATCCCGTCGACCAATTTCGCCAAATTCTATAAATCGCCAAATTATACACATTGTCATAATGTTTATTTTAAAAAACGAAAGAAAAAATAAATTAGTAAAACATTAATGAAAATACAAATAAAACGTCGAATTATTGGTTTTATCGGCCATTATTGGCATTTAATCTTACAATTAATTAAGTAATGGCAACCATTATTGGCATTTAATCTTACACTATGGCGACAGTAATTTGGTCGACGGAATAACTAAGAAGTACTAAAAGTTCATTAGGTTTGTTTTCATAGCTGTTTATATATTTTGGCAATAAATCTCACTTTCTGATGCCCGAATATCGCCAAGCTTTTTTTAAAAATGCAAAGGGCCATATAGTGGAAAAGTACCTAAATAAATAATTATTAATAATAAATACATGTATAAACAAAATAAAAGATGAAGCTACTCGAACGACTCCTAGCTACTTCTAGCTTATTATTAGTCTCGGCGGTGGTTGGGGGCGGGCGGGGGGGGGGGGGGTGTCAACCGCCGCGGCGAGCGGCCCATCTTCGTCCGCAGCACTTTATTCTTCTACTCTAGTCCGACTCTTTTGCGGAAGCAAGATACGCAGGTCCCCAGTCACGTCCCGAGTATAAGACTCTCTAGCGAAAGCGAGGTTGAAAAAAACAAAAAAATTCAGAAATTGAAACCGTACCCTTAAAATAGGCTCGTTTTAAAATAATTAATTTCTCGGAAACTTATGATATTTATATCATTATATTTTTAGGCTAATTGAAGGGTGTAGAGTTTATTTATGCTGTCAGAATTGTGCACTGCCATTGAATAAAACAAAGTTTGGGTTCGTTTTAATATGTAAATGGCCCCCTAAGCAAAATTTATATACATCATTTAAAAGTAGACTTTATTTCCAATCGTTCGGTACCAGTAAATTTCTTCTACGACAATTCGTTAAAGAGTTAGTAGTGGGTGTTTCCTTTTTTTTTTTTTTCACGACTGTACATTTTTAATAAAACAAAATATTTCTTTTATTATCATAAAATCAATCATAATAAAAGTAACTATAAATTATGACTTAAATTAACTTTTACATAAAAATTCAATCTTAAAAAAGTACGTGTGTGTAATTTTATAGCTTATTACAATCATTAGTTGTTAAGTTGTCATAAAAATCCATGTGTTCACAGTCTAGAGTGGCTGTATTTTTTTACTTTATATAAATGAAAAATGTAGAAGATTACATTGTTGGCAGATAAACAAACTATGTTCTTTTGTTTTTATTGTCATTAAGAAACATTAAATACGAGCGCAATCTTAAAACGAAAGATAATGGTTAAAACTATTTGTTTACGAAATGTTTATTTGGGGCGTAATATAAATGCAGCTGAGTAATGGTCGTTACTAAAATGGTATTTTTATTTGATCAGAGAGTTTTATAAAATAAATCATGTAGATCCTTTTTTGTGAAATTTTTATATCAACTTGATATTTTATTGAAAATGACAACGCATCCTACATATCTTTTTTTTTTGTTGTAAATATTAACAAATGTTTTTATGCAAAAATGTTTTCTTTTAATTCAATAACAATAAATTTTCGTGAGAGATTTACACAAGATAATTATGCAAATGAGATTATAAAATCTATATAATTTGTTAATTTACCGAAGTGGAATAAAAATCCGACAATTGTTTCATATCTGATGTTTTATACATATATTTTATATCGATATAGTCATATAAAATATACAAGATAATCGATTTTCCTCTTAATAAATTTTATCATTTATAACACACAGGGTGTTCGAAAATTTTTGAAGCACTTTAAAATTCAATAAAATTCCAAGTAAATGTGGTCTGGCAATGTGTTTTGAACGAAAATTCTCCTCATGATCAAAAATTTCGTTTTTGAGTTAACTTATTCGACACCGGCGTCAATTTTCTTCGTAAGCACCACTCTTTTCAATAGAGTTAACTAAAATTTCGTAATTTTGAAAATTCTCTAATTATATGAAGCGAATACAGAATGAAGTCAAAAATCCGGCATTGTCGGGACCGGGACTAAGCCGAATTTTTAAAAATCCCGGATTTTTGAAGGAATATCAAAAGTAGTTCCGATATTCATAATGGCGACATTATTCATAATTTAATTCATACCCAAGTGATAATTATGTGAGAAAAAAGAGAAAAATAATTATTTAAAGTAATCTTACTTTAATTCATATTTTCTATTTTACAAATAATAATTTTAATAAAAAATCCAATAAACAGTAAAATCATTTCCTTCTAGTGTAATCGTTACTGTTATTTGCCTGTTATTATTACTGTTATATTATTTGTTTGGCCGAATTTTAACAAGTTTTCTAGCATTTTATACGAGCAAATACTACCTATTTTGAAAATACAGTTTTGTTTCTCTATAAGGGATATTAATTCACTAGTTAAATTTAATCAATTTTCAATGATACTTTTCTTCTGTCGATTCCTCGATCTCCTCCCTTGAGCTGCTACTAGATTTATTGGCGGTTCTGTTGCAACCATATATTTCCAGCTCCAAGTTTTCTTTCCTTCCTATCGTTAAAAGAACTAATTGGGTCTGACATATAAAGAAAACGCACATTCTTCTAAATCAGTTATTTATTTTTCGAACTATTTTTTTTTTAAATTTGTAGACAATTGCTATTTTTTTGCCCCAAAAGTTCGATGTGTAAAAAAAAAAAAGGAGAAAAATGACTTTGATGCCAAATGTTTGAATGCCAGATTTTTGAGGTCATACTGCATTACTTTTCTTTATTATTGGTGCCAAAATAATTTTGCAAAGAAAGATGATGTCGAGTCAGAATAACAGTTGGACCGCAAAGGGTTAAATAAATAGAACTACTGATTTTTTCACAGATGTCATTACACCTGTGAAAGTACACAAAAAAGCATCAAAACAAACATTAAACAAACATTTGATAAATGGCGCCATTTTGTCCCATAATTTAAATTTATTTTATAATTGCACGTGTATTTTTTCGTTTCCTAATTACTTACTCTGTGGTTGTGTGAAATTTTCCGAAAAAAAAATCAGAATCACTTAACAAAAAAACTAGTTGAAACATTTAAAAAATTGAATAAATGATTACTTACAGGATTAAATCAGGCTATTGCGTAGGTCCAAGAACTAACACTCTCATTTTTAAAGATTAGCAAAAACGAAAAACACGTTAAGGTCATCTAGCTGGGGTGATGCTCTAGATTAAACAGCAAATTGGAGGGTAAATATGTTGAAGACAACGTTAACCAATGGCAATAAAAGTTTTTTCCTTATTTCTGTAAAATTTTAAATTTGTAACAGAGGCCATTATTCCTGACAGTCATTAGGACAACAGCAATTAACAACTAGTCGGATATGGCAATCCCAAAACTTTCTTCTATCTCATACATATTAATACCTCCTGAAAATGCAGCATATCAGAGCCACTAGTTAGATGATTTACACCAAATTCTAGTCATCAACAACTTATGTCAACTTCTAACCGAATCTGAAGTTTCGTGAAAATCCGTGCATTAGTTTTTGAGATAGAGCTATTGCGGAAATTGTAACAAATTCTGCATAGCAGTGCCACCTGTTGGGCGATTTAAACCAAAAATTAATTAAGACCAACTTATACCAGGGAGTAACTGAATATGAAGCTTGATGGAAATTCATGCATTAGTTTTTTAGATACAGCTATTGCGGAAATCTTAAAAAATGCAGCATAGCAACACCACCTGTTGGGAGATTTACACCAAAAATTACAGCACTAATTTATATCAGTAAGTAACTGAATCTGTAGTATGAGGAAAATTCGTGCATTTGTTCTAGAGATAGAGCTATTGCTATAATCATGAATAATGCAGCATAGCAGTGCCACGTGTTGGGCGATATTCTCCAAACATTAATCAGCACCAAATTGTATCATGGATTAACTGAATCTGAAGTTTAATGAAAATCCGTGCTGCAGTTCTTGAGATATAGCTATTGCAGTAGTCGTGAAAAATGCAACATACCAGCCCCACCTATCGGGCGATTCACAGCAAAAAGTAATCATCATCAGTTATGATCACTGTCTAACTGAATCTAAAGTTTTGCGAAATTCAGTGCATTAGTTCTTGAGATAGAGCGCTCAAAATTTTTTGTCACATACAGACCCACAGCGTAACAGACAGAGTGACAGACAGGCTCACAGACAGACATTTTCTAAAAAACTCCAAATCGTGTTCAGCACATTCTAAAACGTTCATTGAAAACCAGTAGTTGAAATTTTTCACGAATCCAATACTTTCTTCTTGAGCAGATAGAAGAAAGTAAAAAAATATTGCCAACTAATTAAAGAAATAAGTATTTAGTATATTTCTGTACAAAAAGCACGGCTAAATATACTACACTGATGTTTTTCTATTTATTATTTAACGACATTTTTTTTTAAATGATAAATCAAGGTACAGTAATACTATAAAAAAGTACTTGTTTATTTGTGGGAAGTAATATAAGCAACTACACAACCGATTTAAGAAATTCTTTTACAGTGAGAAAGGACGGAGTGTCGAAATAATACACATTTTCTTCCTTTTTTGCTAAAAAAGCCAGCATAGACGATTGAAATGCAAGGCAAAGTTTTCATATTTTGCGTACGATTTGCAAAACAGCCTGTCATAATAGGCCTTTCATTGCAATATGTTTTTTTGTTCCATAAAAAGAAAAAGGAAAAAAAAAAAAAAGCGGAAAGATATTTAAGGAATATTTGGACAGGTTTTACGAAACGTGCATATCTTTCGCAAATACATGTAATGTGTGTCTGACAGAATATCCAATATTAAATTTCTATTCCTTTTTAAAGAATTGAAACAAAAAAGACAGACATAGTCAATCGGCGAAAGAATGGTGTTTCAATAGAAAATTTACATCCTCCACAAATCTTCAATATTTTGCATATTGCATTTTGAAATTGCTGTTATGTGATGCATTAGTTTCAGTTTAAATTCTCTTTACGTGGCAGACAAGAAAGAACGAGAAATGTAATGCATATTTTGACAGATTTTTGAATAGCGTTTTTTCTTTAAACCTTTTGTATCAAAATATTTTTTTTTGAAAAAAATAGCATATAGAATTGTGGGATGAGACTCTATTTATAAATCATAACTCATTTCTAATACGAACACTGACATTTATTAAGACGAAGACAAAACAAAAATACAGTTAAAAGCACTCTTCTCAATCTATATTTAGCTTAAAAACAACAACTTTGGCTTCATTTACTTAGCATCGTCGAATATTTCTAAGATTTCCTTATGTCATTTAAATCTTCTATCTTATATCGCCGAAAATATTCTGTTTCTTTTAACAAAACCGCCGTCGTCGAATTCTTTATCATACTATTTATTTTTTCTGCACTTAAACTTCACGCATCTTCGTTACCTTTTTAATCTCGAAGCGGAGTACAGCGTCGGGGACATTCAGTCTGATGCAAGTGTGGCTTGCGAAATTCCCCACATGCGGTCTTCCTGACATCTGGAGCTGCCGCAGCGACATGTGCTAAAATAGAATCTGAAAAATAAACAAAAACAAAAATCAGTAACTGTTCTTAGAAGGAAAAGAAAAAAAATAATCTGCACGTCAGAAAGATCACTTAGTCTATTTGAAGTGGCGTAACATCATATGGAAATTTCTTTAAAAGCATTGACTTATAAAATTTTCCCAAACATATAAGAAGAAAACATTAAAAAATGTTTTTTAAGATTCAGTTTTCGTCAGGCCAATATTTCATGTATTCAGCACATGAGCTAGTATTTATCGGTCCTTCGGTTGATGAGATTTTCCACACGTCATAGGTGTCGTTAGACTTCACTTTGGTTACTTTATATGGACCTAAGAATTTAGATTTCAACTTTAAACCTGGTCCTTGCTGGGTTCTCTTAATTGCTACGAGGTCACGAAGGTTGTACTTCCGGGGTTTCATACGTCGAAAATTGTAGTGCTTGCGATTTTCTTGTTGAATTTCCAGAATATACGTCTTGGCTCCTTTACGGAGCTCTTCTCTGTCTTTTATGAACTGTTCTTCGAGTGCATTGTTTAGGAGATCAATAATTTGTACATCTTCTTTCTGTTTCATTTTGTACCAAATAATATTTCAAACGGTGTTTTCTTAATGCTTCGTTGGTAAGTTGAATTAATGACTTGTTGAACTTTAGAAACATGTTTGAACCATTTGGTCGGTTTGTTTTTGGACATTTTAAAGATTACAGAAATTATGGTGGAATTAAGTCACTCTACTTGACCATTGGCACGGGGAAGGCCAGTTGTAACTGTATCGTGCTTTATATTTTCATCTTGACAATAATCAGCAAATTCTTTACTTGTGAAGGCAGGACCTTTATCGCTAATGATGGTGAAAGGATTGCCAAAAGTATAACTTTGTTGTCGTAGTTTTGATATAACTTTGGTAGCAAAAGTGCTTTTACAGGGATACAACCAGACGAATTTAAAATGCATCTATTAAAGACAAAATATGTTTGTAATTTTTGTTAGTTGTTTCAAGAGGGTCTAAATGATCAATGTGGTAGGTTTGGAGCGGAGTCTCTTCTTTAGGTAAGGGATGTAATTCACCGTCTTGTTTTCCACGTTTGCGATTATACAAAAGGCATGTTACACAATTTGCTATAATTTTATCAATTTTATTTGACATATTAGGAATGAGAAATTCTTCACAACGTTTACGGCCAAAATGACCTTTGTCATGAACGTGTTTAATGACATTTAGCTGCATTTTATCCGGCACAACTACCAGATCGATGTCTTTTTGATTTTTATAGAGAACGTTATTTTAAAGGAAATAGTTGTCATATGGCTTTGTTTTCAAAATTTCTTTGATGGCCTGTATATGTTCGTCAGTGTTCTGTGATTGTATGATTTTAGATGTAAAACTATCTTGAATAATCATACATATTGGATTTCTACTTAAAGCGTTGACATGGCGCATGCGTGTACATTGTCTGTGTTCGATCGTATAGTTAAAGTCAGCTAACATTAAAGCCCATCGAGCAATCTTGGTGCAAAGATCTTTTATATTCATAGTAAGGGCAAATGCGTTGCAATCTGTGACTATCTTGAAAGGAATGAATAAAATGCAAACGCGAAAATTTTAAGGGCTTCTATGACAGCTAAAACTTCTAATTCATAGCTCGAATATTTACGTTCGACATCATTTTTTTGCTCATAAAGTAGACAGGGTGATTATTGATTGTCAATAGAAGACATTTTAAGGAGGCCTGCTCCGTAACCGTCAATAGATGCATCACAGTGAACTTATGTTTCGTTACTAGGGTTATAAATGCTTAAACTAGTAACTTAAAAAAAAATGTGTTTCAGTTGATTAAATGCATTTCGTTGCTGGTCAACAAAGTTAAATTTAGTGTCCTTTCTAAGGAGATCTGTTAAAGGCTTAGCTATTAAAGAGTAAATTTGAATGAATTTTCGAAAATATGAAGTTAGTCCGAAAAATGAACGTACATCTTTTGCACTTTTAGTTTCTGGGAAACTGAGGACAGCTTCCGTTTTTAAGGGAGATGGATGCAGTTGACCATTTTTAATGTGGTAACCCAAAAAATCAATTTCTCTCTGTAAAAAGTGGCATTTTTTAAGAATCAATTCTAAAGCATATTTGGATGCAGCCTAAACCATATTCGATTAGCCTAAACCATTCTAAACCATATTCGAGCCCTTCGACTTCGTTTTCAGCGGGTATTATGAAATCATCCTTGTAGACAATAAGTACTTTTTTATGAGGTCTCGAAAAACCTTATAAATATATTTTTGAAAAACTATAGGTGCATCGATAAAGCCATAATTCTCATACATGAATTCAAATTGACCAGAATGTGTTACGAAAGAAGTATATTTTCTACTATTTTCTTCTACTTCCACATGAAAAAAATGCATTTTTAAGGTCAAGAGTAGTAAATACTTTTGTAGAATGCAACTGATCAATAATGTCATCAATTACTGGGGGGAGAAAACGTTGTTTGTATGTTTTAGAATTTAACTTCCTATAGTCAACAAACAATCTATATGAGCCATCATTCTTTTTTACTAGGATAATAGGGGATGAAAAATTACTAGTGCTTTTACGAATAATTCCCTTTTCGAGCCACTCAGAGATTTGTTTTTCTCTATTGGCGCCAAGCGTCTGGAAGGGACAAGTAACAGGTGTTTCGTTTTCCAGATGAACTGATAATTTGACATCAGTTGTCTTTATTTTTCTGGGAGAACAATTTTGAATTAATTCTGAAATTTTTGACCATATTGTTTCATCGGTAATATGAGATAAATCAAGATTAAGATCGTCCAACACATGAGCAACATTAATCAAAAAATTATTGGACGTGTTGTCATTTTTCTCGATTTTTTGAATCGAAATATTATTTCCAGAAATTGTTAAAATACTTTGTTGTATAACATCTGTACCAATAATAAAATCAAAAGATATGGAATAATGTGGCACTACATAAACATTAGTTGTATAATTAAAATCATCTATCTTAATGTCCGTAGAGAGAAAAACCCAGGGCTTTGATTATAGTATTTCCTAATCCAGTTTATGTGATAGTTGAATGTTTAAGGTTTGAGCTTGCAGTGAGTTTGCGGTATAAACTTTCCTTTAGCAAACATCTTTCACTGCCCGTATCTACCGTATCTATGTGTACAGACGAAATAATGACTTGTTTGGTCATGAAAGTGTTCGATGTAAGTGGAAACACTGGAGGGTTAAGACTTAACTCTGGGGCTCCTTGGTTGATCACATTGAGTTGATTTATCGCCAAAATTCGAACAATTGAAATAACGATGGCATTTGTCTTTATGTCCGCTTTGACTACTTTTGTGATTTGACAAACCACAATTAAAGCAAAAAAGATCAAATTTTGGTCAAAAGGTTTTTTTTTTTTTTTTTTACTAGCATTTCTAGTTTTACTTTACGAAATTTAGTGTTTTCAAAGTCATGTCGTATTTTGTCATAAATTTTGGGCTTTTGTTTGAATTCTACAATGGATTGGCATCCATATAATATTGATTTTCTAAAAACAGGGTCGTGTATACCATTTATGATATAATGCATTAATGCAGAATCCTCGATGTTACCACGCGAGCATAATTGTCTCATAACAAGAAAATATTCTTCTATTAATTCATTTACTTGCAATTTTCGTTTATTTAATATATCATGTAACTCATTAGAATTATATGTGGCACTGAATTCTGAAATTAAGAGTTGTTTATCTTTGTAATATGAATTGATATGAAATTCTGTCTGTACTAACAACTGGCCTTTTCCTCGTAAGGATCTTTTACAAAATATGAATTTATGAAAGTCAGATAAATTAAACATACTAGTGCATCGTCGAAATTATTGAGCCATACATTTATATCACTAAAAGAACTTGCGTCCAAAGGAGGTACAACACTTTCAACATCAGTAAAACTAATAGATGATGACACAAAACTTTGAACTGGAAGTTGCTTGTTTTTGTCAGTATTTGATAATTTGGTGTTATTACTTGAAGTCATGTTATTTGAAGGAAATTCGGGTTCCGAGTCAGTGTCACTTTCATTTTGTATAATCTCATGTCTGAAAGGTGTGTAACTAATCGGGTTACAAGATCATTTAAAGATCCTTCATTAGAAATACAAAGTAAATTACACAATGTAATCAGATAATTTAAAGAAAAGTCAGTTTGAACTTTTGTTATTTTATTTTTGAACTTGGTGCTGTCGGTTTGAAAACCGAAACCAGTAAAATCATGTATTCTCTTTCTGTTAGATCGATCCCCTTCAGCATCAAATAGGAATTTATGTAGTAATTTAATTTTATTTGTTCCTTCATTTTTAAATGCACGTTCCAGTTCAGGTATGTTAACTAACTTTATAATAAAATATATAACAATGGACTCACCGTTAGAATAATATCCGGCTTGAATCTGTAAAATGGATAATTCTGACAAATGAATAATATTGATGGGTTAACTGGTACTTTTGACACCACTTTATGGGATGAGACTCTATTTATAAATCATAACTCATTCCTAAGACGAACACTGTCATTTATTAAGACGAAGACAAAATAAAAATACAGTTAAAATCACCCTTCTCAATCTATATTTAGCTTAAAAGCAACGATTCTGGCTTCATTTACTTAGCATTGGCGTATATTTCTAAGATTTTCCTACATAATTTAAATCTTCTATCTTATATCGTCGAAAATATTCAAGTTCTTTTAACAAAACCACCCTCGTCGAATTCTTTCTCGTTCTATTTATTTTTTCTTCATTTCCACTTCACGCAGCTGCGTTACCTTTTTAACCTCGAAGCGGAATACAGATTCAGGGACATGCAGTCTGATGCAAGTGTTACTTGTGAAATCCCCCACAGAATTTTATACAGTAAAACCTCTAAATAACGCACACCTCAAGAGCTCGGAAACTGTCCGTTATTCGGAGGTGTCCGCTATTGGAAAAATCTCAGATATTCAAAAATTGCTAACAAATGCTTAATGCTTCATTAATTGACTTTCATATGTCCTAAAACTTCTATTATATGATTAATCAGAAGTTAAAATAATTTTTTAAGCAATAAACTGAAATAACATTGTGCAAATCTTTATTAACCGTTCATTATATTCTTACGAATAAAATCTGTTGCAAAAGTTTGCTTTTGCTTGCAATTACGTGTAATTTGTTTTTTAATGTGAAGTTTTAACTCTGTCAGTAGTTTTAATCCTTCTGAAACATCCCTTTTTACAAAAAATGTGCGTAACTGCTCACTGTATTTTGCAGCTTCTTGGAAATTCTCGATATTGCAGGAAAGCATCTCCAGTTTCAGTATCTCTTTCATCATCACAGAGTCAGCTTTTGTCGAAAATTCGGAAGGAATAGAACACCTGATCGCATACATCAACTGATTATTCTTCAGACGGACGTGGTAGGGGGGATTTTCTCCTGTCCAACCCTACATTTATCTGTGATCATAAAATTTGTGACGCATTGCCCTGATAAATTTAGAGGCTTTTTATTTTTTTTTATTTTTTTTTTCTCATAAAAATATAATTTTTCATCCTTTATCGCCCAAATTACTGTCCGCTATTCGGAATGTCCGTTATTCAGAGGTTAAACATACAAAAATTTAGGTTTTGGGAGTAAGGATTGGAAAACTTTCCGTTAAATAGAGGTGTCCGCTATTCAGGAGTGTCCGTTATGGAGGTTTCAGTATATTACTTTTAACTATAATTTACAAAAAGTTGTTTGATATATTTTTTCATTATTTCTGTATTTATAAAATAGCATTATGTGCGTTGTTTTGATTCATAGAAACTACGACTTAGAAAAATAAGTAAAAAAATATTAAAGTTTTTTTCTAGATTTTCTTTTATAGCCATTCAGTTCATGTGATTAAAAAAAAAAACTCTTCAAAATATTTTGCCGTGGATCCTGATTTTCAAAAACTATTTTTTTTTTTATTTAGGCATGGTAGAAAGTGCGAACTAATGAATTTACAATACATAATTTTCACTTTTTTGTTTCTTTTGTTAATTCTTGGCAACAAGAAAAAAAAAACTATCTATCAAGAATTTCTAAATTGTTTTCTAAAAGAACAATTATAATTTAATATAAACAACTAATTTACTACAAAGTATTTTTTAAAAATGCTACTCTTTCATTTTTCTGCTTTTTCTAGCTCAAAATATTTCACTATTGCATTTTCAGAGCCAGTTGGTCTGTTTTGGCGAACGTAGTCTGGTGCGTAATGAAATCCATTGATTTTCTAACACGTATACTGCTGCAACGATAAAGAAATATTTTGGCGATTTGTCACCCGGGGCCGGATAAATAAAAACTGACTTAAAGATAATTTATTAATTTATAATTAAATTCCAAACATATTAAAATGTTGTATTGTTATGGGAAAGACACCTGTGTACAAAATTTGTGTAATTATAGTTGCGCGTGAAATATAGATTATAAAATTCCATCTTTACATACAAAAAACAAGTTGAGATTTTTAAAAAAAATTAAAAAGAGGCATTATTAGCCAAAATCGGTAAAGTGAACTTTTTCGTTCATCCGAGTATGATATGAATAATTTTGACTTTTAGACACTATTTTATATAGTGCGTCAACTTACTAAATTATTGATTGGAATTTTGAGCATCAAATGTGTGTAAGTGTTAGTATAATTCCTAAATGAAAAGCAATGATAGTCTATGAATCACCAAAAATCAACGTTTAACCCCTTAATTCTCGCCCCCGTCAATATCACGGACTGAGGTGTCGTTCGTTATTTCTCGTGCCCGTCTTATTTCCGGGTTGGAGATTTATTGCTGGAAAAATCTTCCGAAACCAGAAAATTTCAGCTGGCATTTCCGTGTGAACTCTTTGAATATTATTGTCTGGGATTTGTTTTTGGAGCTGATTGAGATGTTGAACTTTGTATTGCATGTATCGAAATATATCACCCTAAAAAAATAATATTAATCAAAATTTAATGTATATTATATTATTTCAAATATTATTTGTCAAATTTTGTTTGAAGATGATAAATAAAGATCTAAGATGTATTTAAGCACATAAATTAACGTCTGAATTCCATTTTTATTTATTAAAGGTACACATATATTAAGACAGACTATAAATACAATTAATTACAATAAACCCAACTGGAGTGAAAAATTAGCCGGGGCCAGGAATCGAACCTGGGTCGATAGCGTAACGTGCTGTTGCTCTACCGTTAAGCTACCCCTGGCCGATGTCCTAGCCCGGAAAGTTCTCACTAATAAACCAAGTTGGGGAACGTCACCTCCCATCTATCAGATAGCACTGGATGACGTGACAACGATGAATAAATTTCTTTTTTCCATCGATCCACAATATATATTTAAGCACATAAATTAACGTCTGAATTCCATTTTTATTTATTAAAGGTACACATATATTAAGACAGACTATAAATTCAATTAATTACAATAAACCCAACTGGAGTGAAAGATGTAAGAAAGATGTAAAAAAAAAGGTCTTATTCGGATTAATTTGTATGGTGTAATATAAACATTAAAGCACATAATTCTGGCATGATGGCTTTTTTACAAATGTGAATTTGATCTATAAAATCTTTTTTTTTCGTCTTAGAAAAAACTAATTGCATATTTTATATAGAATCCGTATAACTATTCAATTTCTGTAATAAAAAATAGGCACTTTTTTATGGTTTCTCCAAATATTAAGCGACCGTTAAGGGGTTAAACGCACAATAAATACATTATGTAATGTGAATAAAACCAAACGTATACGTTTCGTGAGTTCTAGGACTCACATCATTAGTATATAAAATCTATGTATAAAAATAATTTCACCCCAACTACATGCACGGCGAAAACATCAAATTTTGGGTTTCCGCCATTGTTGTAGTTGAGGGGATAATGTTTTTATATCTATATTTTATACACTGATGATGCGAGTCCTGGAACTCACAAAACATACATGTCTGGTTTTATTCACATTACCTTATGTATTTATTGTGTATTTAAACGTTGATTTTTGGTGATTTAGAATTTCACACAAGTTTTTATCTACTATCTTTGATAGTCTATGAACTTCCTCTTCAAATATAGCTGAAGAAGGCTTCGTGAATTTTCACCAAGTTGAATCTGAACGCTTGATTTAACATTGGAATAAATTCTCAAGCATGTTCGATCACATTCTAAGTTATAACATTTTTTTTACTTCAAAATAAATGAAATAAAAAAGTCACAAATACACAAACAGTACGAGAGACAAAACTCCGTATGGAGAATTTTGATCTAAAACTAATGTACAAAACAATGTTTTCAAATTTTATGTAAAGTCACTTTTTATATGATGCTTTAACATACAATTTAAGGACATTTAAGGTATATTCTGACAGAATTTAAATAAAACAAATTATTTCAGAAAAAATAACATGTACCGGAGTTTAAAAATTTAAAATTTTTGAACCAATTCTTAAAATTTATATTATTTATATTACATTCTAATTTTAGAAATAGAATCTTGTACTGATTTATATGTGAATTAATAGTGATAAATAAAAAAAACCATCCAGGCATTTTATTATTTTTTTAATGGAGAAGATATCAGAGAATTTATCTTATTATAATATATATATATGTGGATTTTTTTTGTATAACATCTGCCTTTTTAGAAAGAATATGTTTTTTAAAAACATTTTTCCTTATTGATAAAGAAGACATTTGAATGTTGTGCATAGACTTAGCATGAATGGACATTATACGTAAACTATGTTAAACTTTATAGTTATTTTTCATTTATTTCAATGTCACACTGAAGTTTTTATTATAGAACAACGACAATTTTTTTAATAATAAACATAATAATGATTTATGTTTTAACTAGGGGACTCTGTCCCCTGCTCACCAAGGCTCGCCAACCCCTGTGAATTGCGACACAATTCACATTGGGATCTCTACGCGCCACTTTTTGCAGCAACTCTAGCCATAATGAATATAATCATAAATCTGCTTAACTTATGAAAAAAAAATAAGGTTAACAAAAACATCAATTGAAAACAATTAAAAATGTATTTAGTTGGTGCTACCAATAGGCATAAATCATTTTAATATTACGGAATTTGCCAATTTTGGAAATGTAAAATAATTAACTTAAAAAATTACCTTGGAGCACAAATAATTTAAAATTCATTGCGCATAATATTGTACAGCGCGGTTTAAATTTATTTCGAAAAACTCTTGGAAAAACACTATCTGATACCAAGAAAGCTCAATATGAACAAACGCTATCTAAAGCTGATTCAACGTAAAAAATACAATATCTATCAGACACTTGGCAAGTTAACAAAACGTAAACAACTTGTTTTTTTTTGTTTGTTTGTTTGTTTATGTGTTTAAACGAAACTTTTGATCAAAAAGCTGATTTTCTGAATGCATCACGTGACGAAAGATGGCTGAAAACAAACAAATGGTCATTACTATTCTTACATCTGCCAAAATATCGTACTGTGTCTAAAAACAGCTCCTGCTCTGAAATTTAATTTGCTGAATTAGATGTAAAGGCCAGTGACTATGACGTCTTATTGACAAAATCGTACGAAAATATTTCAGTTTTATATAAACTCTAAAGCTCATGACGTCATAAGGGGTTCCTTAGAAAGTGTTTCTGTGCATTTCCTGGTTTTTGCTACGCTATATACTGGGAAGTAACTCCTCACACTATGGAAAACGTTCCAAGAAATTGGTTGTTTCCTTAAAAGAATTCTACCATGTGCCATTATAATTTTGGAGTCCATATGAGAATAAATTCTTTCTTTCAGATATGACATCATTTTCACCATCAGAACCATTCACCCCTTCCGAGATTAGAGAGTCATTTAAGCAATTCTTTTAAAATTCCCGAGTTTCATTAAATATTCATTTTAATTAATTGGAAATTATGTACTTTTCAGAAATATTTTATTTTGTGTATATCAAGAATCTTTAAGTAAATAGCAAGTATCTAGTCTATTTTTCTGCTAGAATAAATATCATCAATATGACATCATCACTCACACAGTTATAATAAAATATTTTAATTCATGGATGAAAAATAATCTTGTGTTTTCAGAATGACGTCATTATCTTCATCGGCGACATTTCGTTTTACATATTGCTTACTATGAAATGTTATTCGTTGTCATTTTATTTACACATATTACTTAATATTATTTTTCAGTAAATAATCTGTGTTCTGCTCCCACGCTATCAGTGCATAAATAAACGGAATTGTTTTAATGTGTTTACATTTTATGAAAACCATTGACAATAAAATATATATATATATATATATATATATATGACGCGAGTTTCAGTGGTGAAATCACGCTTCTGATTGGTGGCATGTAATATGGCAAATTAAATTTATTACTGCGGCTGTTGCCAAAAGTCAAGCAACAATTTCAGCCTTATTTAAGCGCTGCGTAAGAGAAATATAAATATAGATGCTTGATTTTCACACATTTCAATAATTAAATTTTACTGATTCATGTCTTTTCCATTCGAAATCCTGTCATATAATGCACGAACGAAAAAAAAAAGTTTGAAAAATTGTTAAGTATTTTTTAACTAGTGGTTTTATCTATGTAGAATAGATAAAGGGAATTTGAAACTGCTAACAGTAAATCAAACGATAAGAAACACAATTGCTGTAAGAAAACTGGGATACTCTACGTATTAGCATTGCCGAGAAATAAATTTTTAAATCTTAAAAAAATAATGTTTTTTGAATAATAAATTAACTGGACATATTTAATAAAATTTTCCCCTCACAAGAATAACGTATTTAGCGATTCTGCTTACGGGCCTGTTATTTTTAAGCTTTAATTTGCGAGAATATTGAATCAATTTTGTGCTGAAATAATTCATTTAATCTAGAAAAAAGTAGTTATCTAATCTAACCCTTATCGTCTTCAGAACCGAAGGTAAAGTAACACTGCGAATACACATTCATTGGTTTTGCGCAAATAAAAAGTTCCTATACATGACAGAATGTGTCTTTTTTCAGAAATTGATACTTTAAGGTGCTGGTAATTTTGGTTAAAAAATAACGAAAATTACGAACATCCTTAAAATATCAATTTAATTATCAAAAACCTAAATAACGCAGTAACAAATTGAAGGCCTTTAATTAGTTGAACGATTTACAAATCCTCATTTTTGCTTAAATTGTAAAGCTTTTAAGTTAATTAATTTTGAAAATGTTTTGCTTTCTTGGACACACTGTCTGGAATGCATTTTGCAAAGTCAGATGGAAAGAACAGTTATTGTATGAGGAAATCATGATGGCATCAGTGATGTCATTTATTGGTTTTGATCCGAAGCTAAAAGCATTCAACTATAAAGAAGTAAAGTAAAAATGTAAAAAAAAAAAAAATCAAATAGTTTAGTTTAAATCCTTCTCTGTTTGGAAGCATCACATGTGATACTTCTGAACCGAGGAAGTTAAAACATTCCATCGCCTAATTTTTTATGAGTGATGAAGTTACTGGAGATAAGTTAAATTAATTAAATTGTTTTTAATAAAATAATAAAATTTCAATAAAATAAAAATATTTTCTTTCAAAGATCACTTATTTGTTTCAATATAACATTTTTGCCTATGAAATAAAGAACGTTTGCATTTAATGTTAAAAGTACTTTTTAAGAATTTTTTACGATTGAAATTTGTGTTCTTGACACATTGGTTAAAATAGTTAATACATTGTGACTAAATTATTATTTTTCAATCCGTGATTAAAATTTATTTTATTCTGTGACTTTGTTTTCGTGAAAGTATCATAATAATATGTTCGTAACAAAAATAGATGGCAAATAAATAAATAATCTTACACACTTTTTTTATTTCAGTAGTACCCCACCCAGAATATGATATTCAGTATGATGAAATTTACAGCAGCTATCTGCATGAATCCGATGATGTAATATAGTAGGTATGGTTGGTTAAGGAAACAATTATACCTTTTTCTTATGTTTAATATACGACGGTTAAAATCCACAGTTAATAGCATCTTTATTAAAAATAAGAATCGTTATTAAAAATTTTATTTTATTTTATTTTTATTTAATTATTGTTGTTTTTGTTTATTTCTTTTTACGAAAATTACAAATGAAAATGTTCTGAATGTCACATAACAAATTTATTTTTTTACTCCAATTTAAAAGAAACAAGCAGAGAGCGTAAATAAAATATTCATAGAATCGTTAGAGCAATCATTAAAAAATGTAAACATAAGTTTTCGCATTAAAAACCTGGAAAAAGTTTTGTATTTTTTTTTTTTTTTTTTTTTTTTTTTTTTTTTTTCAGATTATAAAATTTTCTCTTTGATAATTTGATGTGTGGAAGAGAATTTCCCCCTTTTTTTTTGGTAAACAAATGGAACTTGTTTGCTACTTAAACATCTAATTAACACGAATTAAGTTCAAAAACGTCTTGTTTAGATGCAAATTTCTTTGCACAAAAAAGTCCTTTAAAGTAATTGAATAACATAAACTTTAATGAACGCAACAGTTTTTTATGGTTTTCATTAGTCATTCTAAATTACTGTGTGCTGCTATTTTTATTTTTATTTTTTTTTATGTATATGTCTTAAAAAAATTGTACCTTAAAATATTTTAGATTTAACTAGACAATTTTAAAATATAATGAACATGCTAAAGTACATAATTTAAACTTTTTGTAGAAAGCACGGTAACGTTAAAGAATTATTTAAATCACAGCGAGTCACAAATTGTACGTCACACGTGGCAAATGATGTGCTTTCGTTCTACAACTAGCTTTACGAACATTCAGATCTTGGTGCAATAGCTGTTGCACTCTTATAAAAAGATGCATGAATACAAAATTTATTACAATTATCTATATTAGGTTCAATAAAATAAATAATAAAATAAAAAAATTAAATTCGGAATATGGTTCGGAAATAATACGACTCAATCTTAAATAGGACGTAATCGCCATGGCAACCTAGAATCATTACGACGCATGTGATATCACTGAATTAATTACGTATCATAGGATTTCACAGAATAATCACCATGAAAACCGAGAATCATTACCTATCATGGGATAGCATTGTATAAACTATCTGTGTTAGGATTTATTAGAATGAAGAAAACTTTTATTAATATCTTTTAAGTTTCGATTCGATTTTCATAAAATTTGCGATGAGAAAATTCTGCAACGATTATATATATTAAATATCAAACCATTCTGTTAAGTAGTTTTTGCGCTGTTTTATTCGGAAAGACACACGGACGAAACAGATAACGACCATAGGCGCTAGGTATTTATATAATTGAAGAGCTAAGTGGATGAACATGTTATACTACATTTTCTAAAAAAAAAAAAAATATCTTTTGGATAAAAGCGTTATGAGGTATCCTATCACATGATGAAGATAAAATACTAAGATTCTATTTAGTGTTGAAGATTTAAGACATTATTCATTAATATTTAATATTTTAATATTTAATAATATCAATAATATTTTTAATTTTTAATATTTGAAATTAAATATGAATAAGTTATTCTGAGAGAGTTTAGTACCATATCTGTTAATATTTTAAACACATGGTATCAAACAGAAAATAAATCATTAAAATTGACAGCGAAAACTTTCACTTCAAATTACTTCAAATGTAATTTTTGTTACATAACATGTTCTTCCATTTAGCTCTTCAATTACGAACACACCTAAAAATTGCTTATACTCAGGGGGGAGCAGATGTTGGAGATAATAGCATGCTTTTATGAAACTTTCATTTAATATTAAAAATATCGCCAGCCACAGCTTTAGAAACTTTTAATACCTAATTATAAGATTAAAGGATAAACTTTGGCTTTTTCAAATTTTTATATTTGTTTTCTGTTAATTTAAATTACATTTTATGAACTAGGAATTAATATTTTATTTGATAGAAATCTTCATCGAAAGTTAAACGGCAATTATTTACTGTTATAAATGAAGAGCGCCCTATAACGAGAAAACAGCAAAGAATATTTTAGACGCATTTTTTTCTTTTTGCAAAACGTCAATTTCCAAATCGACAGACAAGTTAGCTCCGACAATTTTAAATAATTCAGCTTGATCTTTTGAAAAATTAATTTCCCTTTTTCATCTAGTAAATTACAAAAATGTTTTTTTTTTTTTTTTTTTTTTTTTTTCTAGAGTAGAATGAATAGAAATTCTAGATTTTTTACGTTTCACATCCTTTGTATCCTACGAGTGTGTAGATCATTTCCCTAAAACGGCTGTTTTGTATTCCGATTTCTCATGACATTTTTTCTTCATTAACCCGAGAGTAGTCGCGTCTTTATTCAGAAAGTTATTATTCGGCGCTCTGTCTTTTTGTCGCAGCCCCCCCCCCTCCCCGCATACAGAAAATGTAAAATAAGAAACATTTTTTACTTAATATTCGAATATTACATTTCAATGAAGTTATTTAAATTTTACATTATTCATGAGACGTGGAATCATGAGAAAAGTAAAAATTAATTTACATTAGTGATCGCCCAACAGACTTTTCCACCAATTTCATCTTTGCTAGTGAAAATGTACCTGAAGGAAAAACTGAGCTGCTTGTTACTTCATCATGGTGGTGAAGAAATACTTAAAGTCAGCTACATAATAGTTAATTATTATTAATTATTAAGATGCTACTTGGCGTAGAATGATATAAATTTAAAAAGAAACGTTAAAAACGCCAGAATAAACTATGCATACTAGTTTTGGTAGCTTTTAGCGTACCGTTCTCAGTGCAAAGAATAACGGAATCTTGCTAATATATATAGAAGAGAAGCGAATTCAACTGAGAAGTTCATTTACCAATGGGGTTACATGAAAATGAGCGTACAAGCCAATGGGAGAATAGTATAGGTAAGGCCACCAGAATTTTTTTATAAAAAGAAAATATAGTAATTAAGCAAAAGAGGATTTTATGAAATATTTCCAGCAATCTGATGAAGGGGGAATAGCAAATCCACTATTAACAATATTGTCATAATTTTTGTAGATATGAAATGCTTCCAAAAAGTTAAGTTCGTGTACAGAAGTGGGATTAGAGATGATTTTGAATCAATTATTGAGAGAACTACATAATAGTTCTCCATTGCATTTGCAAGGTGATATGAGTTAGAAGAAGATAGTTTATATAGGGGACAAAAAGACCGGCACGCAACTACTGCCGGGTTAAATTAACGTTATGGTAAAAATTTTAACTTTTTTTCTCCTTGAAGACAAGCTTTGCAAAGAGAGCGACCATTTTTATCGAGAACGTTTAGACCGTCTCCTTCATTTATAGCAAAAGATAAACGTTTTTACTGGAGCATATGCCTCCGAAAACTATAATTTTCATTCATTAATTAGTATTTCGAACTCCTAAAATGTTAAAAATAAAGCATAAAATTGCTTTTTTGGTTCAAATGACAGACATTTAATCAAAAATAAATTTGAATTAAATGTAAGTATACCCTCCAAAGAATTTAATTCCCTAACTGGCTGACCAATTTTTTTTTCAGGTGCTTATGACCAGAGAAAAATGCCCCCACCCCCCCTACTATTGGAAGTTCACGGCGCGCACTCGCAGGTATACTACCCGTTGCACAAGGCGTATTATATAGTTTTTATACACAAAAATTTAAATGTATAAGTGCAATGACAATAAAGAAAATGTCAAAAGTCCCAATATTTTTTTAAAACCAAAGAAAATGATAAAACTAACTAAAAATTTAAGTCAAATAATTAGAACCTGGCATTAATTAAAGAAATATTTGATTACGAATTTACATTTTATTTTCAATTGATTTCATATTCCTAAATATACATTTTTTTAAAATGGATTATGTTTTTTTCACTAACATTCGGCTAGAATAATCAATTTGTTTCCATTATTGTTATAGATTAAATGCACTGTGATTTATTCCACGATTTGACCCACTTTTTTCAAAGCGCTCCCTTGCCATAAGCCATAAAACCGCTATTTTTTTAATGCCTCCGCTTTCAATAAAAACCGATAAAGTTAATATCTCTTTTCTTTTCGAGTATGCATTTTACACATTAAAAAAATACAACAGCATTTGACGCAAAGATATTTTATAAGTAACCAATGTATGCCAAATTGTCACGCTTCAAGATGAATAAACATGAATCTCTGGATTATAATCATCAAAAAAGATATAACTACATAAATTTTGTAAAATGATAGATAATTTATTCCACTTCAGTGAGATAATTTCATGGATTTTGATATTAATTTTTTCATTAGAAATTAATTTTACATATTTATTAAATGTCAGCTTAAATAGTCACTTTAATGATTTTTTTTAATAAGCTATTCCACTTGAAACTGCACTGTTAACATTTTATGGTAGATAAACAATATTTTGTTGTTGCTACAGCTGCAAATATACTGTGCTAAAAATGTTTACCCTGATTTCGTATTGTATAAAAACTATTAATTAGTACAATAATGTGCAATTATTTTATTTTTTGTAAACCCATTAAATCTAGGTGGATCTTTATCAAATATTTTTTTAACCTCAAACTGATAAATTATTGAACACAAATTTGCTATGGTTATTATTTGCCATTAAATTTTATGTGACTTTGATTCGGGTATCATTTGTGGTGTAAAGTGCTTTGTTTAAAATGCCATGACAATTAAAGCAAGTCCCATCATTGAAAAATATTTTCCCAAGAATATTTTTTCAATAAGCATTTATTTTTATGTCATTTAACTCTGCCCTCTATGAGCTCTTCAATCCCCGTTCAGACACCGCAGATTCTAAAAACACGCTAATTTGATAGGCTCTAAAAAAATTACGGAAGAATGAAAATTAAAAAACAAGAGGCGAGTTCCCTATAAACTTTTTTCCGTTCTTGTACTTTTTAATGGAGAATTTTAAGGCCGACTTAGCTGATGTTGAGACATCTATTGGCTGTTTTATTGTTTGATTAACTAAGATCATTTAAACATTTGAAAATTTACTAACGTAAAATGAACTAAGTAAAGATAGTATTTGCCTTCCACTATTTTAAACAACTTTTTAAGCAATCTGTTTTAAATAAGACATTATAAATGTATCGTTTTAAATCCGGCGTAATTTTTACCAACGTTTTCTTTCTTTTAATATTCAAGAGCAAATACTCTTGCTGTTAGAAAGCAAATATAATTTTTTGCGCTATCTTAGATTTGACAATAATAGTAAAAAAGATCATCTCGAAACATGAAATAGTTTTCTCGTGTAAGTATATTTGTAAATTTATACTGTTTGGCTACATTATTAATTGGTCATAATTAATATGACGTAATTTCCCGCATTTATTACTTTTAATGCATATTAATGTACTTATTATTTTAAATTTTTCTTTCTCCTTTAATATTCACGTGTAAATACAATTTTGATGACATAATTTTTAATACTTTTCTGTTTTTAACATGTAACCACTTAATTCAAATTTGAAATTTTTTCTCTTTTAATATTCACGTGTGAATCCATTTAATTCTAATTTGAAGATTTTATTCTCATTTTGATAGTAACGTGTAAATAAATTTTTAGTTGAAAGGAAATGTCATTCGATGTGCTGTTTTTTTAATTTTTCAAAAATTTTAAATAATGACCTTTTCAAAAATATGTAAATAATATCTCTCGCAATGTTGAAAAATTGAAATTGAAAAAAAAAAAAATTCTCAAAAAAAATGAGTCAAATTAACAAAATAAATAAATGCAGTTTGCATAGCGCCAGCTTCAAAATGTACGAGCTTCAAACGAGCAAAACGAGCTTCAAACGAGCAAAACGAGCTTCAAACCTTAGAAAAAAGTTTAAATTTATATGTATAATTTTTTCTCCTATAAAACGTTTTATTTGAACAATTTTCACCAACTTTAAATAGCTCTTTAAAAAATTCTTAGATTTAATACTATCTACTTCAGCGTGTTTATAAAACATTTCTCTATAATACTACCAATTTTCATATTTTTGTATGAAGTAGTTTTCTTAATATTAACGAAGAAAGACCTACGGTCTCAAAAAGTCCCTTTGTGTCAGCGGTGATAGCTTTAGTTACTTTATTAGAATAGAGAGATAATCCTCGGAAAATAGGTAGATTTGATGCTTTGAATTGAATTTATTTTGGTCTACGTGTTTAAGAATACTTTTATATAAGAAACTTAATTTTATAATCGATTTAAACTATTACAAACTTAACTACACACGGCATGCATAATAAATCAGTGTACGTTGTTGATCTCTTAATAATTACCAAAATTGGTGGGAAGCCAAACATCCAATTTATAAAATAAATCAGAATTTTAGAAAATGGTAACTGCTTGAAATTTGAATAAAGTTTAGGAAGTAATTTTCATTTGCAAAACTCTTTATAAAATCTAAATTATTAAAAATAATTCTTTAAATTTGTCGCAGATTAAAAAAAAAAAAAAAAAAAAAAAAAAAAAAAAAAAAAAAAATCGAAATTTTTAATGTTTATGTATGGAATTTTACAATGCTACAAAAATTCTTATTTCATGAAAAAACGTGCTTAAAAATTTGATCAGACCTTTAGACATGGGCCAGAGTAGTCCATTGAACTCGTTGTGACGACTTTAAAATGGAGTGGAAGAAAAAACGGTCCTCAGGGTACATTATAAACAGTTTAAACGCTTCAAAAAATGCAAAAGAAAACGATTTTTTAAAAGTTTTCTCAAAGAGACTTTTCTTAAAGCAAATCAATTTCTGTTTTTGACATTGAACATTAAACATAGATTCCAGATGAAAATTATTTTCACAGTAAAATATACGAAAGACCAATTCCACAAATTAAAATAGCTAGAATTTTAAGCCTTGCATTATTGATCATTCGTTTAATAGCCTAATGGCTCATCGAGGGAGATTATCTAATGCTTTTTACCCGACTGCCAAGAAGGGTTATGTGTTTCACGCGTATCTCGGTATGTGGATTTTTTATACCCTTGAAACATCAAAACGGCTGGATGGATTTTAATGAATGACGTCTCTATTGATTTGTCTTAACTGTCCGATGATTATAGGCTAGGTTTTGTTTTTATAAATTCAAAATGGCGGTAGAGACAAAAAAAATTACGCACCCTATTGAGAGGCATATTATTGTATAGGTCAAAATAAAGACGATGTTTCATTGACTATTTTACAGTCAGATGCTCCGTTTAAATATTACACAAACTGGAATTTGTGTAGGTAGGATCTTTAGCTGTACTGCAACTTTTACCTTCATAGACATCTGTTGACCTCATCAAAATAGTGTCTACAGATAAGAACTAACAATTAAACACAACTTAAAAGTCATCAATAGAAGTAAATAAAAAAATAGGTAAGTAATATAAAAAATAATTTCACACTGATGATAAATAAATAATTAGTCCGCTTTTACGCAGTCGGGTTTTTTGATTTTTCAAACTTAATTTTTACTTGTCACATAAAATATTCCAATATTAAACTACACTGATTCAAAGTTTTATCTGCACTGGAATTAATAAACACTCTGAAAATATTTTGACTAAAAAATTCCATCCGCAATTACACAACAAAAAACAATATATACTGTACAGTTTGATTGCTAAAGATAAAAATGATAGCCTATTTCCTAAAATATTGCCCATAGGTCCATACCTCCAATCACAAAGTTTCATAAAAATAAGTGCAAATTTTGATAGCATAAGTTGCAACCCCATGGGGTTTATTTGAAAAATACAAAAAGTAAATTTTTATATGGCAAATATCCCGTAGGAGAAAATTTAGTACCGTAGGAGGTCTCCCGTAGGAGAAAATTTCAAAATAGGAAAATTTTCATTATCCATTCCGGAATTTAAAAAAAAAAATTCAATCTCTGTATCAGCAAAACTCACAGAAATATTAAAATCCGAAATTTGTAACTAACATTACAAGCATATCTCTGAGCGACGCGATTTTGATGCATTTGGAATGAACGATAGGGATCATCCACAATTTATACGTTATTAAAAGTCGATTTAAGACAGTGCCTCTCATTTTGTACATACAAATATTAGCGTATAGCTTTTACGTTAAATGTGCTTTCGAAATATGCTGGAGGTCAGCACTAGATGAATTTAATGGGCTGAAATTTTCACGTCCAGTCTCGGCCCGACCCATAGAAAAAAGTTCCGCCCGGCCCGGTATAAAAGCTAAATATTTGGCAAGAGACCGGCTTGGCACGGGGAAATGTTAAAATCTCGACCCAAACCCGGTTCAGCCTGGCCAAACGGAATTTCTATAAAACAAAGATTTTTACGTCTATATGGTTAAAAATTGTTTCGCACAAGAAATTCTGACCAAAAGTACTTATTTTAGCATTTTTTTCATGTTTGTAATCTTCATTTTTCAAGAAGAGCCCTAGGATGTGATACTAATATTTTTTAATGAATCTCTATTTCTGTGCAATGTCTCCGTTATCATTAATCAAATAACGTTAATCCATATTCCATGTATAGACTTTAAAAAATTCAATAAAGTAAAATCTTCTAAGGCAGGATTTAAAAAAAATGCGTAATAGGTAATTTCCCTTCTTATCAGGTGTAAATGTATTCGAGTCTTTTTTCACAAATAATTATATTCATTTTGCATTGATCAGCACATTTTTCCGTTTCATAAAGGATTCCGTAATATGCATGTTCTTTTTCACATGTTTTACTGTATTTTAATTTTATTGCATAGAAGTCTACTATTAGGTAGATTTCGTAAGAAATACTACCTATTGCAGTCGTTACCATGGTGCGACTTTTGAAAAATTGCTTCATAACTTTTCATTATAGGACCCCAGGAACCCAAAACCACCCCCACCTAAAAAGTTTATATATATATATATATATATATATATATATATGTACTAAATTTTGTCCGCCCGATAAAAGTCGCAATAATGCACGGATCGTCTTCAAACTCGCCAACAACTTTGTGATAGCTAATATCTCGGTGGGGATTGAAAATGGGCAAAATCGGCCCAAGGAATCGAAATTGCGAGGGTTCAAAATTTTGAATACAGTCTTAACATGATTCTGATAAAACCGGCTCTTACACAACAATGACAAGAAAAAATAAATATTTCTCGTTATAGCAGTTGCCAACAATTAAAAAAAAGCAACAAAATTCTCACCACAACAATTGGTTTTCTATTGCAAGATCTTCACGTGAAAAGTTAAGTTAAATAAATAGTTCGGCGAATTGAAATCAAATTGAATATTACGTCATAAGTTTCCTAGAGCAAGATTTCTGCATAAAAACTCAAAATGAAATAAATAGTTTGACGAATTAAAAAAACAAACAACATATTGCGTCATAGTGGAAATAAGATGGACCTCAGCAGGTGAATATGTAACGTCATATGAATTTGAAGAAACGTATTAAAACATCATAAAAACCCGACTATGGAAATATTAACTTATTTTAACACTTTGGGGTTCTCTGAATTTGATTAGCTATTTTTTAAACCTATTCCATGTACATGCGTATGTGTATTCGTGTATATTAGAATTTTCGCAAAATGTTTAGCTCCTTAGAGCTCATTCTTAGTGAAGGAACAGGGTTTATCTCTAATCTTGATTTAAGTGTTGTTGGTGAATTTAGTACTTAACTTCGAAATCTTCCGAGCCGGCAGGGATTTTTTTTTAAGTATAAATTTTAAATTTTAATTGTAAGATAATGGCAATTTTGAAATATAAACATTTTTTGCAAAAAGTTCCGTTCCGGGTAAATTTTTACAGGTGTTTGTACTAACCAGGTCACGCTGAGGCAATGATTTCCATACGTCCTGGGAAGAGACCGGTTCTGAAAATTTCGGCAGGTGCAGAACTAGGAAGAATATAGCCAGTGCCGGTGCGTTCAATAAAAACATTCTTTAGGTCCGGTTTGACATGGCCCGATCCCAGATCTGCCCGGAAAGAGTAACGCCTAGACACGTCTCGGTCCGACCCTTATGAAAAAAGTAAGCACCGAGTCCGGCAATAGTGCCGGCTACCTACCCGGGATGAGACAGCAAAATGAAGGCAAACATTCAAACCGGCCGTGCCATAAGAATAAAGATTTTTTTTTTTCAACGGCGTATAAATAAATCTTAAGTTGTGAGGACTAAATTTATTAAGAAGCTCGAATTCGGCATGTTAGAAAATTGTCCTGTTTAAATTAACTGAGACTTTTAAACAGTACAGAAAGAAGTTCAAAGTGGCAAAAGTTAAACTGAACGCGAAAGTTTAAGCTACAGGAATGAATTACTCACCTGCAATCTTTTAAAATACTTGTAAAAACATTATATTTTGAGACAATTTTCTTTAGCACTTTAAAAGCATTTTTCTGCATGTTGGGTTTTTTCACAATTTCTTGTCTTTAAATTGTTATATGTCGTTAAAAAAAATAATTTCGTTTAAAAAAAAAAAAAAAAAAAAAAAAAAAAAAAAAAAAAAAGTTTAATCTTGGAAGAAGTCCTTTTCGATTATTTTAATTATTAATTTTGTTTCGGGAAATTAAAGAAAAAAAATATATTTACTTCTAAAAATATAATTTTTAAAAAATAATTTTTTTTTTTTCATTTTTAAAAATTAATATTTAAAAAATGCTGTTTTCATAAAATGATTTTTTTTTACTTTCTACAAATAATATTTCGAGTTAAATTATCCCACTTAAAAAGAAATCTTTTTTTTTTTTTTTTTTTTTTTTTTTAACTTCATGAGAAATTTTACGTGACCTTGTTTACAAATTATATGGTTAACCATTATAAAAAAAAAAAAAAAAAAAAAAAAAAAAAAAAAAAAAAAAATCTAAATTTCCGCTAAAAAAAAAAAAAAAAAAAAAAAAAAAAAAAAAAAAAAAAAAAGTGAAAAAAAATTATATATATGATTCTCTGAACTTTTAACCCATTAATGCCCAAATTAACAAATTTTGAACATTTTCCTTGAAATTGATATATATGGGTGGAAATGCATAAATTAAGAGTATTTCAAAAGCATTTTAGACAAATTTATTTGTAACCAAATTTTTTTAACCCGTCCTCATTTGATGACGCTAAACGTTCGTGTGTAAAAATCTAAATTTTTTAAAAATGAAGAATTTTTATATAAAATTATTTAGTTTTAATATATAAGCAAACTAATGGGCAAAATAATGTTAAAAATCAAAATTTATTTTTAAGTATGTAAGAAAACTTTTTTTTTTTTTTTTTTTTTTTTTACATATCTAAGATTGATTTTTAGTGTGAAAAAGAGGAAAATATTGTACGGATAATGATGCATTGCATTTCATACAATATGTTCATATGTTCTTTGCTTTGAAGAACTGTTATCCTATTGGCAACGTATTTGTTTCGCCCATTTGCCAATAACACGCTATAGTTTGTGGAATTTTATGTCTGGAAGCATATTGGATCTGGATGTTATCTGCCATTGTACTGGTTCCCCCAGAATTGCATTTCAATCGACTCCTTTTTCTAATAGGTTGCTCTAATATACCTTCTAAAATCTTTGATTGCCATCAACTTAAAACCATGGATCTTTTTATAAATGTCATAGCCATTTACAACAGCCATATCTATCAGCCTAATAATAAGGCAAAAGGCTTATCACGACAAGGCTGTATCACGACAGCTCTTTGAATCTTCAGCAGAGGAAAGAAATACCATTTTTTCCTCTTCTGGCTATAGAAAGTTTATCAAGAATCAAATCATGAAGGTCGACAACCCCCATAAATGAGGTATAGGAACTTATAGCATGAGGCTGATTCACTTTACCATTTCTGTTTTTTCTACACTCCATCTTTGTAGTGGAAATAGCTGCAATACTTATCAAAATTAGTAGACAAACAAACACACTTATTGTCCTTTCATTTAACAACAAGAATTTCATTTGCTTTACCAAATTTGCTATCGTAAAACGCTCTCTCTTTTTTACTCATTTTCTTATCATCCATTATTAGATATTTTTCAGTACGATTTTCTCGTATTGTTCCACTAGCTCTGAACTGCATTTCTTTCAGTTTTTTAGCAACATATAACTGGTAAAGAAGTTATCAAAATAAACACGACAGCTCTTTGAATCTTCAGCAATAGATAATAAATTTAACACCACTCTTTACCTGAAAGAAGTTTGCAGATTCAGTTGCAGATTCAGCAGAAGTTGATTCTTTTCAACAATACAGTGTAAGATTGCAACAGTATCCAACGTTGCCACACATAGCCCATAGTTTATGGGCAAATCTAATAGGTTTAGATTTTATAAACTGTTTCAATGTCTGACGACCATAATAGCGAACGATCATTTCATCAACACCCACATTTTCATAAAAAATGACCCATTTCTGAAAATTCTTGGAAAACATTTCTAACAAGTATGTGTAAGTATATATAACAAGTATTTTAAATTATTTATCATGTTTGTTATACTAAAGTAATTTATTAATTATTTGGAAATGTAATAATCTCTTGCGCTCTAAGTGGAAATTGCTAGTCATAGCAATAGTCAATATTGTTACTCCTAAATCATCTTCTTCCGCCGAGTTCACTTGGTAAAGTATGATAACCCGAAAATATCAGAAATCCAGTAAATGTTTTTATTTCATCTTTAGTCACATTATAGTTCAATTTATTTTTAGGTGCGTCGTAATTATATAAAAACGTAGCACCTATAGTCGTCGTTCAGTCTGACTGTCTGTCTGTCAGTCTGTCTGCCCGTATGTCCGTCTGTCTGCTCCGCATATAGCAGAGCAAAAACTACCCGACCGAATACTCCAAAATTTTAAATATATAATTTTTGCAAAATTTTGTCGAGTCATTTCAAATTTTATGAAAATCGGATACATAGTTTAATTACAGGGACAGTCAAAATTTTCCGTGACATTACGGCCAATGGGAATAAATTACTGTAAAAACACTTATTTTCGCGAGAATTAATTTTTGCGAAAAGGAAGATATCGGTGATTTCGCGAGCTCAAAATTTCGTGAGTTTTATATGAACCAAACCGAAAGTTGAAAAATCCCAAAACTATTTAAATAGAACCCCTTTTGCATAAGGCATTTTAAGAAACTTCCTTTTGTCCTGACACAATGATTCGATACATCGGGAATATTCTTGTACGTTATTACGAGAAGCAGAGAGCTTCTCTGGCTAGTTCCAGAACAGCCTGGTGTAGTTCGATGTTTTTAAGGCACACCAAGATGCTCTTTTTCTGGCTGAACTAGAGATGAGGAATATTATTCCAATTTTTTGTACCCGCTTCCAGCACAAGACAACTCCAGCCTTTAGACGGCGAGTTCAAACGCTTGCTCAAGAATGAGTTTATTGGGTGCTATTCTAATGAGCTTAAATTTCTAGAGGAAAAAGAATCTGTGGACCTACGGATATCACGACTAAAACCGATTCACATTTCTTGGCTTGTGCGCACATTTAACGGTGTTGAAGTCAAACATGAGATAATTTTTAATGGCTTCAAAGAAGCTGGTATAAATATTGTAAGTGAATGAGCTGCATTCCATTAGTTGTATTATTGTTTTTATTCAAGAAATAGTTACATAATATTCAAGAAATAGTTGTAAGTATTCAAGAAATTTTTTACTTATTTCTTATTTAAGTAACTGTAATAATTTAATTTTGGATAAGTGAAAAATTTTCCGATTTTTTTGTTATTATTTGAAGCGAAAAAAAATATTTCGCGAGGCTTAAATTTTCGCGATTACAACGGGATCGCGAAAATCGCGAGAATTAAAGCCTCGCGAAAATAAGTGCTTTTACAGTATTGCAAGTGCATTTTAATGATGTTACAGCCTTCCGAATGGTCTGAAAATTTAAATATGTAATTGTTGCAAAATTTTGTCGAGTCTTTTCAAATTTTATGAAAATCGGATGTATAGTTTAATTACAGGGACAGTCAAAATTTTTCCATTACGTTACGACCAATGGGAAAAAAAAATATTTCAAGTGCATTTTAAGGATGTTACAGCCTTTCGAAGCAGAATAAAATGGATGTGCACTTATTGATGTGCACTAAAATATACATTCAGTAAAATATGCGGCCAAAATATTTATAAAACTAGTTATAGTACGAACACACCTCATTTGCCACGTTTGACGAGTAATTTCCAACTTGCTTACTTCGTGAACATATCGATTAGTTACGTCTGTGATTTATCATAAACACTTTCAGTAAAACATTCTTCAAACAGCTCAACTGGACTCATATTATTAGTTTCTTCTGTCAATGTATGCGAATTTTTCTTAGAAGAATTTTCCAAAGTTCCGAATGTGAAAGACGGTATTTCATTTCTCCATACAACTGATAATTCTCTTTTACGTTTACGGGATTTTTTCCCTTTTTTAATCCGAAATAAGTTATCATTATCATCTAGTATTGTAATTTGCAATGTACCTGCCACATCTGATACACCCAAAGTATCATTATCGAACTGCTATTCATCTGTTAGATCATCTACATCTGGAGGCATTCATATAAAATCTGCTTCTTTTTTTCCAAAAAAAAAAAAGATAAGAAGTTTCCGCTTATAAGCTTTTAAATATTTTTCTGCTAATTTTTAAATTTTCTTTTATAGATTACCAGCAAAAAAACGTAAGAAACTCCTAAGAAACAATTCTGAATATGAATAAAAGCTATACCCAAACGCCCATCGTCCTCGAATAATGACGGATAAATTTTCCTGTTCATTAGGGATACATTAATAACAATAAATTTTAAAAAAACATGCTAGTGGCATAACATGGACAATCTAGAATAAATCTATTCCAAATTGAAAGAATTTACCTCATAAATTCAGTTCCATACAGTAGTATAAAAAGAACACAACGTGATTACCAAAAAAACCGGGAAAATATACTGTATCTTTCCCGCGTATTTTTACTTATTTCCAAAGAAATCGCATATATTATATTCTGTGGTTCAGCTATCATAACAACTTGTAAATAAAAGAATATTTTAAAATTTCATGTAGGAAATAACATTTATTTACAGCGTCCTCAAATGAGGACGCTGCGCGCTAATGGGTTAAATTAACATTGCTTCTTGAATTACAAGCATTTAAATTTATGTTTAATCCCTTAAAATCTGACAAATGTTTGAAACGGGCATATTTCTGTGATTTTTGCAGATATCAAGATGGACGTTTTTGTGTTTCATTCAGGAATGGATAAGGAAATATTTCTTTGGAAATTTTACCCTACTTGGGCCGCATAAGAATTTAATTTTTGTAATTTCTCAAATTTGAAACTTTACAATTGGATGTATTTGTCTTAGGACAATATTTGAGGAAATATGCTATTACTTCGATCTTTATGAATCACACTGTATAAATTATTATATGTAAAGTATTTCGTAAAAACGGACAGCCGGAATGCATTTTACCCTTGCCCACTGAGCATTGGCCTATTAATTTCTCGCTTCTTCATTGAGGTAATTTCATTATTTTTATTCTTAAAAATTTAAGTATTCAATAGAAGTTTTAGGTATTAATTTTTGAAAATTAATATTTTGGAAAATATTTTTTAACAAGAAATTTAATCTAAAAATTGGTACCACGATAAAAATGTAATTCCAACGGTATTGTGATGCAACGTATCTTTTAACCGATTAAAATGAATTTAATAGTAAATTTATAATCTACATAAAGTTAAATTCGGTCTTTTCGTTGGGAGATTTGAGTTTCTCACCAACGTGCGATACCTTATAAGTAATCTGAACTCAAGCTTAATATGGTCTTATGGTTAATCTTTCGTATTTAGGACATTAGCCAAATATGGTGTTTCAGTAAATGTATTTTGGCACTGAAGTACTTTGACAAAACTTTTGTTTGCTTACATAAGTATGATTCTGCCATGCGAAGGCGTTTTTTCTCACCTGTCCGTGTAATTCTCAGTCTGTCTTTGTTCTCCGATGTTGTGCTTCAGAAATATGCAGTAAAATGGCTACTCACTCACTATTTGTTTAGTGTAGAAATAAACATCAGTATCCAAGTTATTTATTATGATGTTTTTTTAATGTGTGTCTACACTAATAATTCAGAAAGAAGTTGCTGACAAAATTTTTAGTTTACATAAAAACCTTCAATCGTATTTACATTCCCTTTTACACGTTCGTTGTCGATCACGCACCTGCACGAGATCCGAAGTAATATCTCAGTAGCCTGTCACACATTCGCGCAATAATAACTGCACCTCAACATGTATTCCCCGCTTCAATCGGCATTATATGTTAGGTGTGTGTGCGGGTGTAATCCTAGAGAAAAGGATAGCACTTTGGCTGCCGGTTTCGAAGCATGAACGTTGTTAAAGATCTGTTCCTATGTGCCGTGTCCGAACAACTTACCTTCGAAACGCGTCTTTAAATTTCTTCCCTATAACCTGCCTACGCTCTTTCTACACTGCTTGACAATTGATAAGGAACAACTGGTTTTTGAAACGTAGCGTTCCAAACAGCCATCCAAACATTGTAAGATTAATTGTAGATGTCATAATAAGTCAGGGTCTGTTATCTGCCTAAAAGGCAGTGCACGGAAGCCCTCTATTCATTCGAAAATACATGCAATAGGTGTTTGCAGGTGTTTGTAGTAGTGCCGTAGGTTGTTGAAATAATTTTGTGATAGTAAAAAATAAATTTTGGCTGTGAAATTCCGTGTGGTTAGGCAATAATTACATGCAAAATGTCTGGAAGATATCATTTGAATGCTTCCGATCGTGGAAGAGCAGTTGAACGGCTCGAAACAGGTCAAAGTGTCACTACTGTAGCCACAGCAATGGGAGTGTCAAAAAGTGTCATATTGCAATTAAAAAAGACCGCTGAAATGCTATGCGAAAGTATGCTGTGGTCGCTTGAAGAACATCACACCTCAAGAGGATCGATATGTATCCCTAGTGACTTAAATGAACTAAAATCTCACTCCTGCAGACCTTGCAACAGCTACCGGTACACGTGTATCTGCCAGAACCATTTCTAGGTGATTAAATCAGGCTGGTTTGTATGATCGGAAGCCTGTGCAGTGCATCCTACTTAAACCATATCGTCGTAGACAAAGTTTGCATTAGCATAAGGAACATTGGTTGGATTCAGCAACAGTGGTCTAGAATGATGTTCTCCGACGAATCTCGCTTCACTGCGCCAATTTATTCTAGCTATCAGTTAGGGTGTAGCAGAGGAGAATACGTCACGTATCACAGAATGTTCATGAATGTGATTGGTATGGCCGAGGAGTGAGATGCAGGCAGGCATTATGCGCAATGGTAGAACACCTGTTCACATCTTGGAGCGACGTACCGTAACATCACAACGGTATTGTAGAGATATTATTCCGGATGATGTTAATCTTTTTAGGGGTGCGGTAGGTCCAGATTTTCTGTTTATGGACGACAATGCGCGTCCACACAGGACCACTGATGTATCGGACACACTAGAGTGTGAACATATTGAACGTATGGAATGGCCTGCTTACTGTCCCGAATTAAATACTATAGAGCTTGCCTGGGATGCTCTTGGCAGACATGTTTCTCAAGGAAGACCTCACTGAACCGTGAAAGAACTGAAAAATGCCTTGAGAGAGGAGTGGGGACAATATCCCCCAAGGACTCTTCAATAATTTAGTAAACAGCATGAATAACAGATAAAAATTTTACAGTAGTGTCCGACGAGGCCATATTTTTTACTCAAAGACTGATCTCATCCTTCTATCTGAAAAGGTCTTTTCGCGACTTTGAAAAATTACAAAGGAGACATTTGAAGAGGTGAGTGGATGAACTTGTTATGCTACATTTTCTAATTTTTTTTTAATCTTTTGGATGAAAGCGTTATGAGGTATCCTATCACATGGTGAAGCTAAAATACTAAGATTCTATTTAGTCTTGAAGATTTAAGACATTATTGATTAATATTTAATATTTTAATATTTAATAATGTCAATAATATTAATAATTTTTAATATTTGAAAATTAAATATGAATAAGTTTTCTGAGAGAGTTTAGTACCATACCTGTTAATATTTTAAACACATGGTATCAAACAGAAAATAAATCATTAAAATTTACAGCAAAAACTTTCACCTCAAATTTCTTGAAATGTAATTTTTGTTACTTAACATGTTCTTCAACTTAATATCTTCATTTCTTTATTAGGATGAGCGAAGCGAATCCTCTACCAGCCTACCCAAATTACATTTTTTCTTACACTTTACAAAAAAACTATTCAGTATTTTGACTTGAAATTAAACATAAAAATAAAGCATGATCTGCAGATTTGCACAATATTATTTTTTTTTACAGAATAACCTTAAAAAATTTATTATTTTAATTAATTTATTTTACATATTTTTCCATTACGAAGGTATTTTTGCAAATAAAAAATGAAACACGTATATTTTCAGACGAAAAATATAAATCATAGAGTTAGTAATTACAGATTGAATCATGATTTGATAAATAAAATATATTTTAATTATTCCACCAAAATATCTCAAAAACTGTTTTTTAAATTTAATTACGGAAAGAAATATTTTTAATGAATTAAAATTTGTGAAATTTCAATTATTTATATTTAATTATAAAAATATTTTTTTTAGAATTATAAATTCAAATACGCAATTTATTTTTATTATGTGAAATATTTTACGCAGACGATATTTACGCATTTTAAAAGAAATGTGATTTTTTTTTTTTTTTTTTTTTTTTTTTTTTTTTTTTGTAAAACGGCACCAAATTAATTGTAAACAAATAAAATTGTTAAATTCGTTATATAAAGTGTTATTCGAATTCGAAGGTTTAATAATCACAATAATATAATAAGTTAGTAATTTTCAGTATCAACGAGAGCATATTTCAAATGTTTTTCCAAAAAATAGGATTTTGAAGAAGTAACTTTCTTCAAGCTCTCTTCGAATACATTATTCTAAGATTGCTATCAAAGATTATTTGATGTGAATTAAAGACTGGGAACACACCTATTTCTAACCATTTAAGAAAACATCAGAGGCTATTGGAAAATGTAAAATCATTTTTAAAAGAGCTTTTAATTGAAAATTTAAAAATAGTTTCTAAAATTTTGCTTCAAAACTATTGGATCATCCGGAATATTCTGCGGATTTTCAAAAAGAAACTCGGTTCCTTCTACTCATTTTGCTACTACAAATAAGGTTGTGACCTTGAATTACCCAGAGATGTACATTCAGTCTTTTCTGCTTGCGCTTCATAGTTCTTGCTTATATTGTCGCATAATTTTTGTTCCATTGCAGTGCTAAGAATGGAGAACTAAAGAGATAGTTTCCGTCATATTATGTTCTGTTATTTCAGAAAAGGTAAAAATACTACTCGGATCCCTCCTAACATTTGTGCTGTATATGGACAAAGTGTTTTTACAGATGACACAGTTCGAAGGGGGATTAAGAAGTTTAAACGCTGAAATTTTAGCCTCAAATATGACGCCCTCTCTGAACGACCATCATATGTATAGGAGGACCTCTTAAAAGAAGCTGTCGCTGAAAATCAACGTTATACAGTTCAGGACCTATCACAGAGATTAAATATTCCAAAAAGTACAGTGCAGTTTAGGTATGTAATCCACTATGGTGTGTGGGTACTCCATACTTTAACAAATAAGATGGCTTGAATTTCGGCATGTGATTCTTTGGTGAAACAAAATGAAGAAGTTCCTTTTTTAAAACGGTTCATTACCGGAGATGAGAAATGGATATCAAACAATAACGTTATAAGAAAAATATCATGTGGTAAGTCAAATGAGCCTCCCCATGTGTCATCGAGGGGGGAGTTGCATCCCCAAAAAGTAATGCTTAGTGTACTGGTAGGACTACGAAAGAGTTATTTATTAAGAAGCGTTGCCATCAAATCAGGAAATAAATTCGCAAATATATTGTTCCTAAATGCCGTTTTGAAAACAAAAATCGAAGAAAAGCGACCAATATTGGCCATTTGTCGAGGTGTTATGTTCCAACATGACAATGCTCGACTCCACTTTGCAGTGATTGTCAGGCAATGCCTTATTGAGTATGCCTGGGAATTTTTTTGTATCATCCTTTATATTGACCAGACCTAGCCCCCTAAGATTTTCAACTTTTCAAGTCAACTCAATATTCTCTGAACGCTCAAGAGTTCACTTCTTTCTAGACTGTCAAACAGCATCTTGATAACTTCTTTATGAAAAATCCTATTGACTTTTTTTTTAAATGGAATTTTTCAGCCGCCAGAATGATCGCAAAAAGTTATAGAATAAAATGTCACTTATGAGATTCAATAAAATTTTCTTCTGTTTATGTACTTATTTATTGAAATTTATCCTAAAAAAAAACCGCAGAACTTTCTGGATAACCCAATATTTTTATTTACTCCATTCTTATATCATAAATAAAAAATTCCGAGGAAATTCTTAGTTGTTTGGCTGAATTTACATTTCTAAAATTAAAATGCACCAAAACATAAAATAACGTTTTTGCTATAAACATGCAAAAATATTATAAAAAGTATATTGTTACTTTCAAATATTTATCTTATTAAATAATTCTCCGCGAACCTAAACAAAGCATGGCTTTAGCTAGTTTATTTTTTTGTTATCTCGCTTTCCCATCTGGTGCGATCTGTACCATTTTGCATGTTAAATATTGACACTCTACCTCAGTTTACATATGAACTTAGTTTCATTTCTTCAATCATTGCCTATGATTATTTATTTACAAAAATGTCTCTGTTCCTTAGCATTTGTCGAGCAGTGCATTTTAGGGTGACACTCAGTATCACCTTTCCTTTTGTTCCATAAGGTAATTAAATTTGTATTGGTCCGGCACACCTTCGGAGCTGGTACACAGGTAGAAAAAGATGGGTCATGTGCCAGGTCCGAAGAGTCATCAGACCAATTAAAAAAAATGTTGGGAACATATGCATATAATACTTATATGCATGTTTTTTATTTGTAAGAATTCTGTAGGAAGAGAAAAAGTAAGGGATACCTAGGGGCAGATTTTGAAAAGTGGAAGCGCTAAACGGCAATTTACCCATGATGGTAACGTACAGAATGGAACCTAATTATGCACCCAATAGAATAGTACAAAACAAAATACAGAAAATGTGTTTGTTTTCCTTTTTATTTGCCTTAGGCAATCAATTTCGATTTGCGGCAACTCTCTCAAAAGGTAATTGAAATTATGCCATACTTAGAAGTATGGGCGTCAAATACAATAGTAACAAATATTTTTGCCATAAATTGTATGAGATGCCGATAATGTATAAATACTTGGGATTCATTTCTATTATTAGGTGGGCAATAAATCGTTGACTAAGACGGTAATTTCCATTGTGAAATAAATAGAGTTTTATCATTTAATAATTACTGATATGCAAGACTTTAAAGTAAAAAAGTTTTTTTTTAAAGTTAAAATATTTAAAGATAAGTGTAAATTTACGTATCTATGTTTAAACCGTGAATCAAATAACAGTTAAATAATAGTCCACCTGATTATAGATAAAGGGTTTTGGACTTTTGGAATGAAACTCTCCTACCTTAAATTAAATTAGTTTTAACATTTCCCAATATACATAGAAAATGATAATAATTTTTAATGATGTTACATAATTTCAAACATATTGAAATTTAAACACGTCAGTGACCTGCACTAGAAGATACTTACTATAGAATATCATGTGCCTAACACTTAGCATTTATTTATATGGAGACTCAAAATAATTCTGTTACGCAGTTATGCCTTTCAACAATAATTCCTGCTGTGCGTTTTCAATTGTAGTATGTTTTTTTTATGTTTAACGAACTTTTGTTTATTATTTCGTGTGTATAAATTCTACAGATCATGTACATGACTGCACAAAAGAATCCTATTACATTCCCGTTTCTTGACAAAAATTGCTAAAGAAGAATTCTCAACTGTGTTATGCCTTTCCATACTGAACTATATTTTTTCATACCACTTTTATATAATGCTGCACAGATGAACTCAGATGTTACCCCCGATAAAGTTGGTAATTACTGAAAGTGGGTTTTTAAATGTGGTATAAACTTTCCAAATTATTTATTAAGAGATCATCTTATATCTTATTAAACTGTGGTGTTTTGTAATAATATTAAAATGTGTTGGAAAGTGTCCCATATGCTAAGCTTCACGCATATTTTTTTTCTTTCTTGTAATTTGTAGTGTTCAATTTATAAATCACCTATGTCCTGCAACCTTGGGGAAATGATTTTGATGCATAATGAAGATAACAATGTTTTTTTTTTTTTTCAAACTGGATTAAATCATATTCAAGACTGGAGTAGCACAGTTGAAGATTAATCCAACAGAGCGAAAAATGTCCAGACCAGGAATGGAATCTGGATACTTGGCTTGCCGTGTATGTGCTTTACCTGTTAAGCTATCCGAACGATACTTGGCGGACATAATTCACTCTCATTTGTTGGACATGGCTGCGAACTGTAATGCTAGATTATGATTTAATCCAGTTGGAAAATACTTTGTTCTCTTCATTATGACCTAATTACTTTGTATACATTAGATTCCGTGTTAAAACGTACTTTCATCATGTAAATGCTATAGTTATAGCTCGGATGAATGAAACTAGCGTTGCAGTTCACAGCCATGTGAAACAAATAAGAGTGAATATTGTTCACCAGGTGCCGTTCGGATAGCTTAACAGGTAAAGCATTGGCACGGCAAAACAAGGTTCGATTCCTGGTCTGGACATTTTTCGCTTTGTTGGAATAAACTTAAACTGTACTGCTCTCCAGTCTTGAGTATGATTTAGATGCATTTTGAGTCATTATATGTATTTTTGCAAAGAAGAACTCAAATAAAAAATTGCATAAAAGTCTCAAGGTTTTCCACGATATATTAAAATGAAGCATTTAAGATCTTTCGCGAAAGAAAAATAAAAGATAAAGTTGCATAGAATTTAAAAAGAGTGACTATTGCAGAAAGTTTTATGATAGTTTTATAGAAATATAGTTTTATGATAGATATTTAAAATTTCGATGTTGGAAACATAACAATAAAAATACTCGAAATACTATAATACAAAAACTCAAGAATATTTCGTTCACAGGAAATTAGAACCATCGATCACCAGATGAAAATTTTTTTCACAGTGAACATAACCTAATTTTTAAAAGAATGTCAGTTTAGAAAAGAAAATTGTTTCAAAATCACCAAATTTTCAAAAAAAAAAAAAATTTTTTTTGTAATTTTCATTTAACTTCCAATGTAAATATGATATTTTACATATATGAAATTCTAGAAAAATAATTTCATTCTAACTTTATTTTTGTAATCTTTAACTTCTATCATACTTGGTGAAATTTTTATTTTCTCGATTTTCGACGGATTGTATAAATAATAATTTAAGCTAAGAAGGATTATTAACAAATCAGGTTGTTTGTTTAAGGTCACTTTTAATTAAACATTTAAAACATTCTGTAGAGTGTGTAATATTTAATAAGTTATTATTTAAAATTATCTATTTGATTGCATCGGAATGTTTAATAAGTTGGTGACCAATTATATTTAGTCTCTTCCAATACGTGTTTGTAATATTTAATGAATAAACATGAGCAATTGTAGCAGGTGTTGCACTGTGAATGAACCTTACAATTATTCCAATTAAATAACTGTGTTGTGGTATATACAGAAAATCTTTTACGGAATAATCTCTTTTGAATTTATAAAGCGAAGCGCAGGTGGTTGCCGTTGTAGTTTAAATTGTTTGCTAAATATCGTGTACATAAATGGATCTACAAAATAATATATGTTTTTTTTGGTGTGCTTTTCAAAAAATATATTCATTTTAGAATACGGTTTTTAATCACACGAAACTGTCTTTTTATAAGTAAATTGCTTCCAGGACTATATTTAAGTACATTTATTTAAACGATTTTTTTTCTTGCAAAAACTGTTCCCCGAAAAAAAAAAAATGTTTGGATTAGTAAAGTTTTCTGATTTAACTACGTTGGAACTTCCAATTTTGCCAGGAACATGTAATATACATGTTACATATCGCAATACATATTTGATGTATGAACTGTTATATAAAATATTAACAAAATAAATTTATTATTGATATAAATCTATATTGTGATATTAAGAAATTTATTTATGCTGTCAGATATTATTTTTTATTTAAGATCAATGATATTTTGTCACTAATTATCATAAGCAACTGATTGTTACTTATGTTAGGATATTTTTCTATTGATTTTCAATATTCAATAAGCAGTTAGAAACGTCAATTTAAACACATATAGTTTTTATTTACAGAATGTCAACTAAAGTCTTGACCACTCTTCTTAACTGCAGAACAGCAACAGCTATAGTCATGAAAATGGTACTTTATAAATGTAATACGAGACAGACTGAAATTTATGTATTGTACTCATCTTTATCTAGAGGATGTCCCATCCAGACTGCCCGAATTCTGCTCAGACAGATGGAGTACATAAAAAATACCCAAAGAACTATACTTCTACGATCCATAGATTTTTGAAAAATGCGAAAGAAAAGTATGACGTAATAGCCGATGCAAAAAAAACTTTATTGGCTGTATTTCATATGTTTGCACACGGAAATGGTAATCGACCGGCGTCATATGGAGGTATGCAATTCACGCAACGTGGAATGAACTATCAAGTCCCCGTTTGAAATATTTAAAAGGCGGCATCTAGCAGCTACCAGCAATATTCGAACGGAATACACTATAAACATGCGAATATTGCTGGTAGCTGCTAGATGCCGCCTTTTAAATAATTTCAAACGGGGACTTGAAGTCATTCCACGTTGCGTGCTTGCATACCTCCATATGCGCGGTCGAGACTTAGCGCATTTCCGTGTGCAAACATATGAAAATACCGATGTTCATGCTTCCAATAAAGTTTTTTCTTTTCTTGCATCGGATATGACGTTACACTTTTCTTTCGCATTTTTCTGTAAAACAATGGGTCGTAGGGGTATAGTTATTTGGGTATAGTTATTTGTGTATTTTGTATATAATCCAAGCGAGTAATCTGGCTGTGGAGCGTTTGGGCGGTCTTGATGGGAGACCTCGAGTACCGTATTTAATTTTCTCAGCGAAAGTAGATGACACAACAAATGTACAAGGAAATCGATGAATTGACACCCCGTACTGCTCAGATCTTACCAAGGTATCTCTAGGCAGACAATATTATTTGTCTTGTACTAATGTATATATATAATGTGTTAAAATGTCTTGCCAAAATTCGATGACGTGTGTCACAAAAATAAAGATTTGACGTTGCATTTTGTTCATATTGTGCCAAGATAGGCCGAGGCCGATCAGTGAATGTTTAAAGTACTCTTAATAATTTGCACCTACGGAATTAATTCTTCCTGAACTTCGATCATGTTGTAATATATAGAGCAATTAAATGTGAAATATTATGTTTATTAAAATTTAATAGTCCTATATATGACGGCATTTTCAGTATATTTGATATATGACTGCTATGATATTTGTTATTAAAATTCACTAGTCCTGTATATGACGGCATTTTCAGTCATATATTAGAGTCTGCCGGATGGTTGTAGGATATGACCTGGAAGACAACAATATTTCAAAATAATTTGTTTAAGCTTTAATTTGGCGCCAATTTCATTTTGAAACTCGAAGACGTGATCCCCCTAATAATAGTACCCTGAAAATCATATGGTACTTCACTAAACTCTTATCGTAACAAGATATGCTCAGGCAGACCAATCATATTTTCACGTTTTGTTTATCATGCTCTATTTCATTATAATTTCATCTAAAAACTAAATGGCGTAGTTATTTTTTGTCGCCCCCGCTGGTAGGTCTATACGGTTGATAAGCACATAAAAAAGTAGCTGCAACTCCAACATTTTTTTTTTAATTTAGCATAGAAAAGTTATTATCTGACAATACACATTTAAGTTTTTTTCATATTGCAAAGTGAATAAAAAACAAAAAGTGTTAGTTTTTATTTTAAACACATACTACACGAATCTAATTTCCATACCGTCAACCGGAGCTACTTTGGGCATTGTAGTGTTACATTGGTCCATCACATAAAAAAGATTTTATTCTTTGTATTGAACAAACAATACAAGATAATTTGGAGTTTTTGCCCTTGAAAAATAGTTTATACTTTGCTATACAATATTTGAATAGTTTGGGGTAATTTTAATTTTTGTTAGTGGCAACATTGGATGTGTTTGTAAACAACTTGATTCATGTGCCGATTTTAACTTAACAAACTCTCTGCAGTGAAACAATCTGTTGGATTCCAATGTAAATAAATCTCTTAACTAACTGAATCCCTAAAAGTTAAGTATTAAAATATCTATAAGCTATTAAAACTGCACTCAATAATATTTCTTATTGTTAAAGAGAATATATTTCTAACTTAAATTCAATGACAGAAGAGCCATATATTTCACATTACTTTATTTGGTAAACTTCTTTTTAGAACAAAACAAAACCAACTGTTGCCAGATATTGAAACAATGCAATTACAACCAGTTAAATAATTACTGATCAGGTGACTGATACATGGATGAAAGAAAAAGTTAGTCATTACGTAACATACTCCCACCTTGAGTTGTGGGGAAAGCACAACTCAACAATTTAAAATTACAAGTTAAACCTTTTCGGTACCTTAGAATTGTAGCGATAATACCAACCAGTTTCCACATTTTCACTACTGGAAATTAGGACAGTATTCGACGAGGAAACATTTTTTTTTTCTTTAAGAACTTCGTGTTCATCAGCAATAAATTCAGTGGAGGGCCATTTCTCATAGGGCGAATATAACCATTCGGGTCTCTCCCACCATTTCAATTTTAATTGTTGATGACTACAACAGCCTCTTCTAAGTAGGTCTGTGTGATTTTGATTCCCATGTAGCTCATAAAGTTGCTCTGATATCAGAGGATTCAAAACTTTGTTTAGTCTCTTCAAACACAGATCAAAATTGTCAGGAAGAGGAGGGTGATATTCAATCGAAGGCATATTGACTGAAAGATTATCATTTTCAACCTTAACTGTGTCAAAAAAATGTTGCTTTGCTGCTTCTTTCATACAAATCACGTGAAATAGGAGACATGCCAGATCTTTGTGAACATGGATCTCTCATGGGCGCCATAGATGGACTAGGACGATCATAAGGTGAAGAGTATGGTCTCATGCGAGGCGACATTGAACTGTAGCCACGGTCATAAAAATCTCGACCTCCAAAAGGTGGACTGTCATATCTTCGGCCGTAGCCATTAGCATACCCATCACCACTACAGGGTCCACCATAACCACCACGTCCTCTGCTTGAACCTCCTCTAGCTCGTCCTTGTGATCCTGGCTCATGATGAAGCTTGCTTTTTGAAGGTTCAACACTCAAAGAAGATCCCCTGATGTAATAATTATTCAGAGCTTTTAAGGCATGCTGGGCTTCTTCAGGCTTGATTAACTTTTCAGGAACTTTTGGACATACTAGAGTTTCATGTTTTTTTTCTGCATACAACGCATTTTACTTTTGCTCTACAATTTCGGGCTAGATGGTTTAATTTTAAACATAGGAAACAAGTTCCCTTCTTTTGCATTATGTCTTTCTTAACATCATACGACATTGACATTGCCTTGAAACATTTTTTCGATGCATGTCGTTTGTCACAAAAAATACACAGTTTTTGTTTAAAATTATTCTTATTTCTAGTATATTTTCTCATATCAATGTTTAATAAATCTGATACAGTAGATATTTGAGATTCTTCGAATTCATGATTATTGCGTGCAGCTCTGTATCGAAAAGTTTTGTCAAAACTCTTACTTGCCAAACAAATTCTTTCTTCTGCTTCAACTTCGTCTTGCAGAAATTCTAATAAATTATCTAGATCAGTTTTTGAGCCAATTAAAACACCATTATTTAAATCTGTATCATGATTTTTATCTAGTTCAGATTCCACATCATTACATCTATTTGACGATCTTCTGTGAGATGTTCTATATCTTTCCCATGCTCTAAGAATATCATCTGGAAGAGACGATTCAACAAGCGGATATAACATCGCAGCATATTTGTCTCTAATAACTCCAAGAGTTTCTAATGATCGCAATTTCGATTCTAATGAATCATATAATCGTCGCAAAGAATTGTGTTTTCCTGGATTTTGCTTCTGCAGTACAAGGCCTAACAAATCTCTAACATAATATTCTATCAAAAGTTCTTTTCGTCCAAAACGAGATTTAAGTTGACTTACAGCTTTGGCATAACTATTACCACCAGGCGGAAAACTTCTAATCAATTCTTCTGCCACACTGCCTTTTTCCATGGCTTGTGATAAATACGCAAATTTGTCATGAAAATCTAGGCTAGTATCTTGATCAATTTTTTGAAATTGACTCCAGAATTGCAACCAATTTTTAATTTCACCATTAAAAGTAGGTAATTGTATCTTCGGATAACGAAGCAATACATTCTTATTAATTACCGAAATATCAGATTTCAAATCTTCATTTTTTACAACCAAAAGTTCGTTTAATTTCTGTTGTAATACACGCCAGCGATCGATGTAAACCTCAGATTCATCGATATCTTTGTCTATTATTTCTTCGTCAGCTTGGTCGCTATACAATATTTCTCTAATTTTATATTCTACATCGGTCATAAATTTCGCTTTCTCTTCTATCATTGTCAATTTCAGAATTTTTTCAGCAGTCGATAAATTATTTTCACTTGCATCAAATTCGTTACACGCTTTAGTGAAAATTCTACGATGCTGTCGTCTAGCTGCTTTCAACGCATCCATAATATTCAACATCAACAATATTTTTTTTTTATTCAACAATAATAATAATTTTCACTTGAGCAGTTCAAATAAAATTCTACTTACAGATTCCAGTCTTGTCAGCGGACGCCATATGTTGGATTCCAATGTAAATAAATCTCTTAACTAACTGAATCCCTAAAAGTTAAGTATTAAAATATCTATAAGCTATTAAAACTGCACTCAATAATATTTCTTATTGTTAAAGAGAATATATTTCTAACTTAAATTCAATGACAGAAGAGCCATATATTTCACATTACTTTATTTGGTAAACTTCTTTTTAGAACAAAACAAAACCAACTGTTGCCAGATATTGAAACAATGCAATTACAACCAGTTAAATAATTACTGATCAGGTGACTGATACATGGATGAAAGAAAAAGTTAGTCATTACGTAACACAATCTGTATAAAAGCTACAAATAAGGTAAGTGTCAAAATATTGCCTTTAGTATCATGTAACACATGTGTGGTTATAGTTTTTTCTGGAACTTTTTATTTTGACAGGGAATGTTTAAGTTTTCATAAAGCTAACATGAAAATTAGTTTTTCAGGGCTACTTTGTACCAGACCTGGTTTCATCCGAAGTAGCCCCAGTTACTTAAAAATGCTTGTTGCTAAGTTACTTAAACATGACGAAAACTGTTTCTAGTGTCTTTAATATTTACAATTGGTTTATTATGTTTAAATGTTAAATATATATACATATATATATATATTGAGTTTGCAGTTTTAATTCAATATCAGATGCTATTGCAAGAGGGTTTCAATAGTCCAACATGTGAAATGTATTCAATTTATATGAAAGTAAGTGAATGGACCAAAGAAGTCCTAGCAGGGGCTACTTTTTTCCAAAACTTTAAAGATAGTTAAAAATAATAATAATAATTGCCTCTTTAAAACCATACAGTTTGCTTCATTGTTTCATTTTAATTGTTTACTACTCAATTCCGACGTTGAAAAATCATATATAATATTTTGTAATAATGGAAATGTTAGGAAGACCAGGAAAAGTGGCACAAAGTATTGAGGATATTGACGATATTAAAATATAATTTTATTAATTGATATCACAGATACAATTTAATATAAACTAGCTGATCCACCCGGTGTTGCCCGGGTGCATGATGAATGACCCTCAAATGACCCTCAAATTTGTACGATTTTATATCTTTAAACTACATTTTGTTGATTTTATATTTTTAAATTAAAAAATATAGATTTGAAAGTATATGTTATTCGGTATTTTATTTTCTGCGTAATTTTATTTTTGGCGTCTATGCGTACCGAAAGCGAGCAAAACCCAGGAGAAACAATCAGGTTTTTACTGTTTTCGTCAAAATTTTCACACATTTTATTTTGTAAAAAAAAAAATTCTAATCGTTGGAACACCTAAAAATTTTTGTAGGAGATGTAAATCAGGTCTATTGAGAGACTCTAAAGAAATTGTGTTAAAATACGAACATTTATTTATTTTTAGCGTAGAAAAATACTCGTCTCTTTGAGGCACGAAGTGACCTGAGTTCACCTGTGTATTTAAAATAGTTAAATTTCATATTAAAAAAAAAAATCCGACTATCACTTAGAAGATAGTTTCATTATTAGGAACATATTTTTGGTTTGTCGGTACTTCTAAAATTGACCACTGGAAGTGCGTTGCAACAAGGGAGAAAAAACGTTTTTAGGAAATGCGACCATTTATGAATTTTTCATCAAAGAGTTAACTGCGATTTTTTTTAATATGGTTACAGCATTTGAGACGTAAGAGTACGACATTTCAGAATTCAGTGAAACTTCCCTGTACGACCACCTCCATTAAGCGACCACCTCCCTAAACGACCATTTTTTCATGGAACGGAATTTATTCCCATAGGTTCAATACTCATTTTACCTCCATTCAGAGACCATCCCAGTTGAGCGCTCTCCATGAGCGACCCATTTCTTTAAAGAAAATGGAAAAAATTCTGTTTTTTCCTCGTCGCTTGAAGAAGGTTTTATTAAAATAAACGGTCAAGTGCGAGCATTAATCGCGCACAGAGGGTTCCGTAGAATAAATATATGAATTTGTAATTGTATTATTATAAAAAAAAGTTGCTAAAAGAATACTAAGACTTTGTAAAAAACTATACAACGTAGGGTTGGGTATAACTGTATATATTAGAAAAGTGTAAATGGGTATCCCATGAAAGTTCAAAGAGATATGGAACCTAAATAATATCAAATATTGCTATTTGTATGACTCTTCTTTTAATATTATCCTAATCTGTTTATGATGAACTTAATTCGGTACTGCCAATAAAAGCAGTGCATAGTTAAACTTCATTTGGCATTTCATGAAACTAAATTCAGCGTAGTAATAACCTTTATTTCTACAGTGTAGCTAAAACAAAACCTTTGTTCAAAGTTTAAGTTTGGCACTGTGCTAAGCGCGCTTCGAATTGAGGTCTCAAAGAAGCAACGCCGCCTTGGTCAGTGCCGCGTTTTTCCAGACAGGTGTTTAATTAACTTTTAAAGTCACTCGAGGCGTATTGAGAGCTACAATCAATGCAAACTATCACGAATCCCACAGTATTTATGCGATTCATTCTAATTAAATCTTTCGAGGGCGATATGCCCTTAAAAAACGGACATCTAATTTTAATTCCGAAACAGACAAACGGTACCAAGAATATTCAATTAAAATTTTCCTTTTATCATGTACGTGAAAATAAGCAAGTTCGCATTTTCTAATAAATTCGTTTATAAATTTTGGTGCCAGTTTCATAAATTCATAAGTTTATAAATAGAATTACTCCGTGTCGGAAAGCAATAAGTGGTCGCCGGACTCCTTAAAGTTTCAAAATTTAAGAAATTTTAATTTTTTTAGATGTTAAACTCCTATCTTTTCTGAATATTTTGATATAATTGTTTCCTCGAAATTCCCATTAGAACAGAAGTTTTGGCTTTTAGAATTATACCCGCTCAATAGCTGAAGCGGCGTTTCCGAAACTTTAAAGTCATTATTTTCCAAATGGCATTTTTTAGGCATAACGCGCGGTATACCTCAAAAACTTCTGAATATTTTTTCATGAAATTTTCAAAGCATATATTTCATATTAGTCTGTATAAACTGAACCTAAAATTTCCTTTTTATTGTTCAAAAAAATATTTTTTTAGGTGATTTTACTGTTGAAATTTTCAAACATTTGTATTAGCTAAATGCAACATTGCATTGAAAATATAAAAATGCTTTAAATACAAATTTATTTAAGTTCAGGGAAATTATTACAATCTGAAGTATAAGTAAGCACCAAAATTTTCATTCTAGTTGCAATATTTATTTTGTAATCCTGCGCGTAAACTGTTACGCCAATTTTTTGTTCGACAAATGTCTAACAGTTTCGAGATCCCTATAAATACTAATTCTGTGTCTTGCAATTTTTTATCCCAATTAAAATTGTGTTTTAAAGTCATATACATTTTATGACATTAAATGTTGAAAATGGTCTTTTTTTCATTTTTTCCAATTTTTAGAGTCCCGAGACCCCTTAAATTATTATGTTTTTAATAATTTGACGTTTATTGTTTTTATACTGTTACTGGACATTACATTACACATATATATCATTAAAAGTTGTTAACTAGGCATAGAGTATGCCGCCCCTGTCCTCGTGTATGTCCATACTGACCGTACTTTTAATGGTTAATATCTCGGCTAATTACCGATGATTGTTTTCGAAAATCATTACAAACAATGCTTTTATTCTTCTGCAACGATAGGTATATTCAGCGATGCTCAACAATTTTTCTGAATGCCCGTAAATCGAAATTTGTGCATAACAAAAAAATGCTAATTACTCAAAAACTGTGTGACCTAGGGTAATCGCTATAACTTTCCGGCAAGATTTACATTAACGTCTACTACCTCTAATTTTTTCTTAATTTTAGCTTCAGTAGATTCGGAATTAGATGGGGGGGGGCATATTTTTGCTCTACATTTTCAACAATATCTTTGAGAATATAATACCTAAAATTAAAAGGAATGTATTTTTGAGTTCAGCGTTACAAAAGCTTTCCGAGAATACCTCGCATAATATGCAAAGAATTTTTTTTTTCAAGTAGCATAAATTGCCTCTACATTTTTACTAAAATTATTTATGAATGTTTATTAATCTGAAAATACGTGGGTCAGTGGTCTTTATTACTTCCCGAATTTGAACTTTCCACGTTCCATAGTTTACGAGTAAAATGGCTGTGACAGAAAGACAGACAGACAGACATAGGATCTTATAATGCTTCCGTTTTTATATTTTAAGTACGGAACCCTAAAAATAATTCCGGAGAGCGCATTATTCGTCAAACTTTTAAACCAAGTTAGTTTTTTTTTTATTTAGGTAACTTTTAAGTGTTTAAACCTCATTGTGCCTTTTTAGGCAATGAATTTAACTCTGATGACAATTTAAGAATGACGGTCAATAAACTCCCCTGCCATTTTCTGTCAAGAAACTCTTAAAGGAATAGATAAATGAATGAAATCGTCATTATTTGTTCTCGTCAAAAAAAAAAAAAAATTTGCATTTATTTACTGAACTTCGATACAAAAGTTATAAAAGATAAAACCGTAAAATCAAAGCAAACGTCAATGTATTCATTTTTTAAACTCTACAGTGATTAGCTTATGTAAAATTTACTTTTATTTTGATACTTAAATTTTCATATTTTTTCCAAATGTGAAAAATAAATTTTAGTAACATTTATTGTTACCTTTTTTCAACAATTGAAATCTATATTTATGCATGACCTCCATTAAGAGCCCAACTCTCGGAGCTACCCATATTTATTGGAACGGAACGTGGTCGCTTTAGGGAGCTTTTACTGTAGGGGAGAGGGGGGCACATTTGGACGTTTTTTCTTGTATACACAAATCAAACCTTTCATATATATATATATATATATATATTTTTTTTTTTTGCTAATCATAATCTTACACCTAATCTCTTCAAATATATGTACTTAAATATTAGGAGATGTTACAAAATTAAGAAAAAAAATATTTAAAAACATAAAAAAATTGTCCACATAGGTCAGACCATATTGTATTTGAGAAGATTTTACAAGATACGTAGCTAACATTTTTTCTTCTTTACTTGTAAAGATTTGTTGACTGCTATACTTTGATCCAAACTTAAACATTGAAGATGTATCAGCTATTTCAGTTTCATTTCCTGTATCTGATACAGGAACATATTTCAGTGGTTCAAGCTTTTTGACTTTTTGAATCCTAATGTGTAATGTAGATTTTGAAATATTGTACATTAATGCAGCTTCCCTAACAGACATATTGTTTTTCAAAACTTCATCAATCGCTTTCGATATATCATGTTCAGATATTTCAGCACGGTTTGTTTTCTTTTTATATGTTCTCACCATTCTGCAAAAGAGAAAATAATTGTTCTTAATAAAAAGGCATTGGATAGGTATAGTTTATGCAAGCTCATTTTTAAAAGTTACAAGTATATGCCATTTCAAAGTTTAAACAATATGATTTTTAGAGAAAATCAGTTATTTTTATTTAGGCTTAGATTAAATCCTGATAAGTTGTGAATAAAATTAGGCTTAACTACACTAGCAAAGATTAAAAGATAGTGTTTGTTATTTAAAAATTATTTTAAGCACCTTATTGCTTTAATTTTATGTTATATATTCTAAATATAAAACATTTGGGGCACATTTGGACAGCCCACATGTGCCCCCAAAACAATGTCCAAATGTGCCCCATAGTCACATGTTTAGAATTTTGTTAAGCCTAGATTAGCAGATTTTTTTTTGACAAATATGATTAACAAATCATTATGTTCACTAAACAAGCTATTTAGTTTTATATAATTAATTTTCATAATGCTATATAAATATGTATAATTAGGATTGAAACAAATCCAGCATAACTTACTTTTAACTTTCAAATCTGCTTGGTTGCCATAACTCAAAAACTTTCACTGCCAACTGCTTCAAATTTTCCTGGGAAGTGGATCATAGTGTTGCCACCTAAATATAATTATTTCATAATTTTCACATTTTTTTAAGTTAGGGAAAGCTGAATTGTCATTTTGTGCCCCTGTCCAAATGTGCCCCCTTCTCCCCTATGTCTTTCGTTTTAAACATTACTAAGCGGTTTGGCCGATGTAAGTTAATTAATAATGACAAAATCCTTCTGAAATATCCCTCCTTCTGAAATATTTGTTAATAAATAATGTTCGATTGTATCTGTAGAAAAATATTTACTTTTTGCCCGTGTAAAGGAACTGTCTTTTCTACGGAAAAAAAAAAATAATAACGTAATAAAATAGTTGTATTTTTTCTAAAACTATACTTTATTTAAGTAGTTTTTAGTGACTTTCTATGAAACAGAAATATATTTTTGTAATTTCATATAATTATAAAAATTATAATTCGTTTTTATATATAATCATATTGTGCTTTAACAAATTAAATTTTTTTGTTTAAATGTATGTTACACTTAAAAATAAAATAAATGCGGACACATACATAGAAAACATCTTTTGATATTTTCAATATATGAATTATTTGCCAATTTTATATTTATTTTGCGCTTTCTTTACAATCTAGTTCACATTTTAAATGGCAGTAAATTTCGCATATGTCTTGTCTTTTGTTCAAATAACTTAAAAGTGTTTCCATTCTCCATTTGGCTACGATATTTGACTGTCTTTGCTCTAACATATGGTTTTTGAACTGCAAATTTTGGCAAAAATGAAACTCATTTGAATTGAAGCTTAAATGAATTTATTTATAGTTTAAGGGATTTTTTTTTAAATCTGAAATTGTATATTCTTACAAAATAACATCGATCACAAAGTGTTTCAATCGTGATCTTTGGCTTAAATCCCAAAAATGATTCCTAACTTTTCATTTTAATGCTTTAAAATTTTCATAATCTCTAGACGACATTTGTTAATAGTTATTAATCTTATTGTTATGTCACATGGATTTATTGTACGCTGGAACATACCTGATATAAATTATACTTCTAAATTTATGTAACATGCAATAAAAAATTTAATTTTAAAGACGCGTAGGTAAAAGAAAAGGGAGGATAATTTATACAAAAGTATCTCGTCACAGCAAAATGTATTTAATAGAAGCAATTCTATAAATAATACACAAATTGTTTAAATATAAATTCTGTGCATATTTTGTGAAATAATGTAATATATGAAAGGAAAAACACTCCCTTCCCCACTGCATCATTATATATAATAAAAGACGTGAATTCGACGTCAGCTATTTCTTAATTGACAACAAAACTTAACTTTTCTGGAATTTAACTTAACACATGACTATGTCTGTCATATTAACGTTATTAAAGTTTATTTTGAATTTTTTAAGTTACTGTTGTGGAAAACATTTAAAATTAATAAATGAAACATACTATAATATTCCTATAATTTTTTTAAAAATATTTTTTAATAATTTTATTTATTTTTAAGCTACTAAAAATAGCTTTCGACATTTTTTCGACACATAAAATTCATTTCAGGAAGAGCTTTTATTTATAGTCCTATCGTGCTTTAAAAAATGTAATAAAAAGCACATAGGATTTACTTTCAAAAGGAAAAAAAGAGGTATATTATATAAAAGTATTTGTTAAGTGCCAAATTTCTACTCGTATTTGCTAAGTCTTTTTTTCTTTACAAAGCAATTCACATGATTAATGGCAGCAATTTTCGGATATTGCCCCATATTTCCTTCGCTAAGCTTACAAGTTTTTCGTAGCAAATTTAGCTCTCTATTTGATTATAATTTTGACAGTCTTTATACCAGCACAGGATTTTCAAACTACAAATTAGCAAAATAAATTCATTTAATTAACTTACAGTTTTATGTATTTTTCAGGATAAAGTTATTTGTTATTGTGAAATCCGTCACAAACGTCTTCGGCCACGGCATTTGACCTGAATAGAGACGAAATAATTTAAAAATTTTATATTTTTTAAAAGCTGTAAATGTATTTGCTTGCCGTTATTACATTTGTTTGTGATGCCATATGGCTTTTTTGTGCACTGGGACATAAACATGTAACTGGTGTTACATGTTTATACATTAACAACAAATGTAAACTGGAATATAATTTACATTTGTTGCCGTCATTAATTATTTTGTTTATTATTTTGGTGTTTTATGATTCTTTTAAAGCATACGTTATCAGAAATTTTTAACTAATGTAAATGATAATATATTGACTAAGAAAATAAATTTTAAAATCTTAATTAAATTTCGAAATTAATTTTTCATTTTCCATTTACTATTATAGGTAAAAAAATATTTATATTCATATATATCGTTTTAAATAAAAAAATAAAACTATCTGGTGTTTTTAGTTTTAAATCTTTAACCTCGTGTCGTTTAAGGTATTTTTTAGCGTTTTTTTATTAATTTAATTTAAAAATTATTCTTTTGTACTAAGAGATTCAAATTCTAATGAACTAGGTATTATTTACGTAAAATTGAAAAGTGTAGTAAATTTCTAATTTATTTTGAAATTCTTATGTTTTACAATTCTGATTTTTCTTTCCCTTGTATAATTAAAATAATCTATATTTGTATCGATGTCTGTTTATTTGTGTAGATTTGTATTGTATTATTAGAAGTGTTTCATCACCTCCCTTCCTTTCTTTAGAAAACCTTTCTTTATCGAAACATTTCCTGAAACCTTTTGACTTCTAGAACGCATTTTAGGATAAATTTCTATGATGGGTCAAATTCAATAAAATTATTCTATCCTACGTCATACAAAGTAGTAGTGTTAAGAACTGACGTTACAGACAGAATGAAGAAAGGCGCTAAATGCAAAACAAAAAAGATATGCTAGAAAACAGGAATTCCGCTTTCTAAGAATTTAGTGTCGCCCCCGATGAAAAAAAAAATATATAAATATAGATAGTACAAAGATTAATTCAGTTTGAAGACATAAAACACAGGCTTTTATTTTATATAAAATGACGTCATTTGCATCCGCTGAAGAATTCCATATTTACGATCCAGTCTTAAACAACTTCTCCATAAAAGTATGCATAGGACGTCACTGTCGCAGAATAATACACAGATCCAGTAAAAAGCCATGACGTCATTCAAGAAACTTGACAAGAAAAGTATCTATTGTTTCATAAGTTTGTAACATTACTATGGATACATAATATTTACAGTTTAAAATCGCTACATGTTTCATCAGAAATCAGAAATTTATATTTTTTCAACATAGCACGGATTTTAATTACATTTTTTCCGCTCTTATGGGAAAATGGGAACAAGAAGATATAATTAATATCTTCCAACTATTTTTCCTTCATTAACATTTAATCTTTATTCCCAACATAAATGGAATAATTCAGTTGATAACATTAAAAACAATTAGTTAAAAAATAATAATAATATCTCAAAAATAAACTGAGATGCAGTTTTAAACAAATTGTATTTAAAAGTATATTTCCCCTATACGACGGTATAAAAATTGAAAATGTGCGAAGCTTAAAAAGAAGAGATTAAAAGCAGTAGAAATTATCCCGTACAATGAAACATCTGCTTTGTTTTACGGATGGCTTATATAACGGAACGTTAATTTTTAGAGATGACAGTGTAAAAGCTGGCCGAAATAAGTATCATATCGGGAAAGGGGGGGGGGGCTAATAAACGTACCATGTTAATGTAATAAAGTTATAAAAAGTTGAAATGTAACTGTCTGTTTTTTTTAGGCAGGGGGGGGGGGTCTTAATGTAATGTTGCGAATAAAAATAATCCTTATGCAAGAGTCACCTCTGTGCCTCTCTAATCGATGACGACCAAACATGATCCTGCAGATGTACCTAGTAAATTACCAAATGATTATGACCAGAAATATTTCAAGATTGGAGAATCTTCTGTCTGCAAGGTAAGGAGAATAAACTTGATTTTAAATTGTGGGTATAGTCCAGTCAAATTAGGTTAAAAAAGTGTCTAAAGTAGACAACTCTAGTGTAATTGATTTTAGTGTCTTACTTTATGTTTTCGAGGGTTCTGAACAGGAATCTGAAGTTGTCCAACAAAATTTCTCTCGGCAAATATGAAAAATCATGAAAAAACTACTAAAATTGCAGATTTTTTACTTTTTTTGGATTATAACTTGCAAAGTAGGATTTTTACGCAAAAGATGACCCTCTATTAAAATACAGACGAGAAAATTACCTACAATTCATGTTCTTATAATTTTTTGTACGACTATGGCTTCCGTAGAAGCGTTAAAAAATCGGCGAAAAAGAGTAATTTATGAAAATCGCAAAAAATATATTCTTTGACCACCCTTTTCTTTCATAACACTAAAGTAAATATTTCACTGGAAACATTTGCTCACGCACTCACTTATTTTAAGTAGATATTATTATGATATAAATATAGAGTGTGCTCTCGAAAATCCGGCATCAAAGTTACACCCCCCCCCCTTTTTTTTCACTTCCAACATACTGGAAAAGTAAATAAAAGCAATTATTTACGAATTAAAAACCGAGATAAAAAACGATGCATTTACGGACAGCGAGATCGATAACGCTGTGCTAAATAGAACCATCGATAACACTGGTAGCAGATCAGAGGAACGCGGACGAGGATCTGGCAAAGATAACGTCTCATCGAAAAAATGCATAAATTTGACCCTAAAATTAATATTATCTTGAAAGAAATAATTCCGAAATCGATGTTCGTCACTTGTATAAAATCCAAGAAAGAAGGTAGTTACTTGACAGACATTGATGCTTGAGAAATTACATAAGAATAAATGTCTACACTACGTAACACATTTTGTTAACATAGGATATATGAACTAAAACAACTCTTTTAAACATTCAATTTTCTCTTTTTATTACGTCAATATCATTTGGATATGCATTCATCAATGAAAAATGATATCTGCTCACCCGAAGAAAGCTACTAAACCAAGCACTTCTTTTTTACAATTGCGATCATCTTCTATTAACGAGTTTTCTTTCAAAACATATTGTTTTGTGTGTGGAACACATATCTCTAAAGATTACTCAAGGTTTCAACAACGACTACCTCCCAATGAACGTAATTTGGTGCATCAGGTGGCTAAAATAGAGATTAAAGGTACAGTTATGAAACAATCTCAAATACGTGGAGATGATTTTGGTGCAGCAATTAAAAACAGAATCCAGCCATTAACAGATATAGTTTCTGCTGATTGTCAGTACCACGATAACTGTTTAAAAAATCTGTTCATTGGTAGGCCTAAGATAGTGGGGGAAAAAACGTTGGCTCTTATGCTAAACAAATTGAGAGTGCTATGGAAAATATTTTCACTTTTATGGAAAACAATGATGAGGAATGTCAATGTTCATTAGACCAGTTAATAGCAGAAATAGAAGGTGAATATATTCCTGAAATAAAAACAGTATTAAAAAATATACTTAAGAGCTATGGGGAAGATGTAATTATATCAAACATTTAACACGATACGATCGTATGTTTCAAACATACTGGCCATAAGATTTTGACAAATGCATGGTACACCGAAAAACGTTCATCAGAACGGGAAGAACGTCTTCGATTACTTGAGACAGCGGCTGATATAGTTCTTGAAGATATACGATCTGTAGCGAATGTCGTTGACGATTATCCCCCTCCAGATTCATTCTTGCATGATAATGAAAACCTTGCTCTTGAGGTTCTTACAGTTTTCTTAGAAAGGATAATACTGAAGAAGAAGGCCGGGGACAGTTATAAATGGAAAAGAAAAGTCTTAACCATTTCATGCAGTATCATTAGCGCTGTCAGACCTAGGTCTTTCATTTCACCCTTACAAATTGGATTATCAGTTTTTTTATATAAGAAATGTGGGTCATGAAATTGACATTATGTCGTGTCAGTTTTGGGATTTTGCGCCTCTTAATCTGAATTGCTCTTTTGGAAATGTCAGCATAAGACCATCTTTACAAATAGACTCAACAGCTTTCCATCAAATCGTTTATGACAACGCGGACCTCCAGCACCTCCAGCCGTTTTGAGACTTATTTCTTGCAAATGCAAGAAGACCTGTCAGAAAAACTATGGATGCTAAAAAGCAGGCCTCAAGTGCTCCAATATGTGAGTGAACTGGGAAAGCATTTGCAATAACATGACTATTACTGAAATCGAGAAATACGACGATGATCCGGGATTCCCTGAAGTACTTGAAGGTAACTATGCATAAATAATTTCATTTCACCTTTATTTTTTCACTAACGTTTTCTATTTTTGAGATCAAAATATGTATCTTAATACAGTGGGTATAACTATTCAATTTTCAAATAATTAGAACTAAATCATAAATTATTTTTTAAACGGTGGTTCGTAATATAATCGGCTAATATATTTCTAAATTGAAGTCCAAAGGAAACCTATTCATGACTTGAGTTGTAAAAATGGCTTACAAAAAATATGTAAAAACCATGTTATGATAAAATGTTGCATGAATCATTACTTATCTAATTAATTAGAATTAGTTGTAGCTTTTTTAAAAATACTATATGCACCAGGCTGCTTAGGAGCTAAAGCTGCGACCCTTAGGTGTTTGCAGCCTTCGCCTACGGCTGGGGCAGCAATCTTCTCACTCGGGACGAAAATGACTCTTTCTCGCCCAGTTGCGTAAATAAATATTATATTTAATTATTATTTTGTAGCTGTAGGTAAATTGGAAGGCATGCCTGCAATCATGCAACCTTTGACAAAGAGGGTTCGGTTTGACTGATGAGTGTCATTTCAAGTCAATAATCATTTGATAATAAGTGCTGTGTAAAAAAAAATACTTACCAACCTATTTTATTATATTGTATAACATTAAACACTAAGCGAACATTAATCACTTTTTACCCGACTGAAAAGAAGGGTTATCTGTTTCACGCGTATCTGTGTATGTGGATTTATTTATACCCTCGAAACATCCCAACGGCTTGATGGATTTTAATGAATGAGGTCTCTATCAATTCGTCCTAACGGCCGGATGGTTATAGGCAAAGTTTTGTTTTTATAAATTCAAAATGGCGGTACAGACGAAAAAAAATTTACTCGCCGTAATGTTTGACATATCGTTGGATAGGTCTTTCAAAATAAAGACGATGTTTTATTGGCTATTTTACAGTCAGAAGCCCCGTTAAAGTATTTTACAACCTGGAAGTTATGTATGTGGGATCTCTAACTTTACTGCAACTCTAACCATCATAGACCTCATCAAAACAGTGTTTATAGATAGGAACTAACAATTAAACACAACTTAAAATAAAATAAAGTAAATAAAAAAAATAGGTAAGTAATATAAGAAGTAATATAGAAAAAAATATTTTAAGCCAATTCCTACTTATGTCAATAGGAGAATTTCTTTTTTCTCCCATTCTTCTTTCCTCTTGAGTGGCATTAAAATGCCTTGGTCAAGAAGAGGGCTCTTTCGTTCTTAAAATACCTTGATCAAGATGAGGGCTCTCTCGATTATTGAAAATTAATTAATTTAATTTAATTAATGAATTAATATTTGAAAAAAAACTGGATTAACATCAAGTATCATCCACTACAAGTTTAAAAAAATTATTTGAGCTTGATTGGATGAATAATAAAAATTTTATTAATGATGGAAAATTTGAACAAGATTGTATGTATATAGCGAGAGTGTGAGCTAATAGTAGGAATTGAAAAAAAAAATAGTTTCACATTGATGAGAAATAATTAATTAGCTCGCTTTTTAGTTCGGGTTTTTTGATTTTTTAAATTTAATTGTTTATTACATTTTTGTTGTATCTATATAACTTATAACGTTTTACATATCTGTGCAGACGTCTAATGATGCATTTTGTAAGTTTTCAATAAAGAGAGAATACTTCGTGCATTCGTCATTGTTTTTATCATAAATATTCAAGGCCCGAAAAAAATAATTACACATAAATTGTAGAGTATTCCATTGATTTCGGAAATACAGTCTGGTTTCTTTGAAGATATAATTAATTTTTCAATCAAACTTTTGCATTTTTTCGGTGAGGCCTTATCTTCTGCCAAGTCCTCGCCCTCGTTCCTCTCAGCTGCTATCAGTGTTATCGAGGGCTCTATTTAGCACGGCGTCAGCGATCTCGTTATTCGCTAAAGCATCATTTCTTATGTCGATTTTTAATTTGTAAATAATTGCCATTTTTACTTTCCCCGTAAATTGGAAGAGAAGAAAAATTGAGGGGAGAGATGACTTTGATGCCGGATTTTTTAAGTTGCCGGATCTCTGAATACCGGATTTTCGAGGTCACACTGTTTACCTATATCATAATAATATATAACCTAATAATAAATGAGTACGTTTGGCAATATTTACAGTGAAATGCTTACTTTTAGTGTTATGAACGGAAAGGGTGGTAAAGGAATATCTTTTTTGCGATTTTCCAAAATTACTGGTTTTCGCCGATTTTTCAACGCCTCTACGTAAACCATATGTCGTACAAAAAATTATAAGAGCATGAATTGTAGGTAATTTTCTTGTCTGTATTTTAATATAGGATCACCTTTTGCGTAAAAAGCCAACTTTGCCAATTATAAGCTAAAAACTAAAAATATCTGCGATTTTTAGCGGTTTTTTCCATGATTTTTCATATTTGCAAAGAGAAAGTGTTGTTGGACAACTTCAGATTCGTGTTCAGCACCCCGAAAACATAAAATAAGACACTAAAAACAATTACACCAGAATTTTCCAAATCGAACTCCACTTTGATACGACTAATAAAAGTCGAGGTGAGAGTTGTTATTCATCAAAATTTCAGAAATTCCATTGTTTGAAACATGTATAGGTTTTGAACTACACTGGTGTGCAAAAATTAAGGACCAATCATAAAATGCTAATTTTCAAGTACGCGAATTCTCAAAAGGAAATAATATAATTCAAATAATTGCTATCTCTACAGCACAGCTACTCCATGTAACATCTCATTCATGTCATACATGGTCACAAGTGTCACAGTCACTACGGTGAAGCAAAAAATAGGAAATTCCATACATCTCGTTATGAGTCTCATAAATGTCACATTATAATGTCACATAATAATGCCACATGAAAGTCACATGATGACTTTCAAGTGACAGAAAGACTACTGTGAAGTCACCATTGTGCTCTTTTTTGAAAAGTCACCATGTGACTATAATGTGATATTATTTGGTGACATATCATAATGCAACGTTCATGATGACTTTGAAATTGAGTCTATAAATGACAGTCACATGAGAGTCACAATGTAACTACATTGCAAAGTCACCTGGTGAAAGGTCACAAAGCATCAGTCACATTGACGTCTCAGTGGAGTCGCATATCTTGATCATTTGAGACTCATATCGAGATGTATGGAATTTCCTATTTTTTGCTTCAGCGTAGTGAAGTGTGACGCTTGTGACCATGAGTGACATGAGTGAGATGTTATATGGACTAGCTGTGCTGTAGAGCTAGTAATTATTCGAATTATATTATTTCCTTTTGAGTATTCGCGTACTTGAAAATTAGCATTTGTGATTGTTCCTTAATTTTTGCACACCAGTGTATTTAAGCACTGTTTTTCAAAGTCCAATTTTATCACGTTTAAAGTGTCGCCTCTTTCCTATAGTATGGACATCGGAAAACATCTGTGAAATAAATCGTTATTAACACGTTAAGCGCCACGTCAGTAACCGGTGACTGACACTGAACTTTCCGTTTAAAACGCTTGATTCACCGATGACTGACGGTCTAAAATATGATATAAAACTATATATATATGTATATATATATATATATATTTCAATATATATAGTTCAATTTTGGCGGACATGTATCTAGATATATATGAAAATATAAGTGAATTACATAAAGACATAATCAGTTTCAGATATATAGACGACGTTTTGATTGTCGAGCTGAATGGAATAAAGACTAACCATGAATTTAACTATTATCCTAAAAATTTAGAATTGAAATATTTCCGGTAGTCATAATAGTTGTAATACAAATTATTTAGATGTAAATCTAAAATTAGAAACTGAAATTTAATTACATCGGTTTATGATAAAAGAGACGATTTTAACTTTAAAACAATTGCAATATTGAATTTCAATTCAAATGTCCATATATCGGTATTCAGAAACATTTATATTAACGGTTTAAACAGATTAAACCGATTAACATCAGATAGAGACATTCTGAAAGAGGATATGCTTAAATGGTACGTCATTGCTGTGAAACAGGGTTATCCTGTGAGTCTGGTTAAACATATGAGGTATAATTATGTAAGAACTTGCAAGAACAGAAGTGAATTGATGCCTTTACTCGAAGCGTGTGGTTTACGGAATGTAGTGGAAGCAGGTCGCTTTTGCTATGGATTGATTTCGGTCGGTCGGTTTCCTTTAGCTTTAATCTTGTTTCATTCGTTTTTCAGTATGGTATCTACAGGTAAATCTGGGGAATGTTGCATGCTTAAAAACAGTTTTAACTCTGCATTGGCGTGTCATAAGCCACGCAAATCTGTCTCCATGTTTAATTAGTTATTTGCCTCGTTTCTTATGGTTGTTTTGTTTAAGTTAAAGTTGGTTATGTTGTGTTTCTTTAAGATTGTTTATTAAGTTAAATTATAGTTCTTATTTGGTTTGGTTCAGTTAATTTTGTACTCCAATTAAAGTTTACAGTTTGTGGTAATGCTTGAAATTACTATTGGGATATTTTAACTATATATATATATATATATATATATATTGTTTAAAGTAATTACTGAAAATTTTAAAATTTACTTACCTTTTATTTATTGAAGAATTATACTTTCTTAAAAAGTACTTTAAGCATTGTAAATTTTTCGGTTTCAGTGTCACGCCACCGTGGCACTCAACATGTTAAGTATGCTGTACACAATAATATAAACAAATGTGCGAATATAATAAAACACACATACTACAATATAAAATAAAACACACATAAATAGCGTCTTCATTCAACAGTTAAAGGTATATATAAATATTATACTGACATACATATAATAAATACAATAATATATCGTATATCGATGTAATATTAAAATGTATTCATCGTTGTCATCCAAGGCTGTCGTATTGATGGCTGGTGACTTCCCCAACTTGGTTTATTAGTGAAAAATGGCAGAACCGGGTATCGGCCGGAGAAGCTGAGTGGTTAGAGAGACTACCAAGAATGCAGTGGCCCCTGGATCGATTCCTGGCTCTTTCTAATTTTTCACTCCACTTCGGTTTATTGCATTTATTGCATGTATGTCTGTATAATATTTATATATGCCTTTAAATGTGAGAATGTCTGCCTATTAACTTTAAATGTGTTAATCGTTAAAAGTTTTGAAAATTAGGAAATATTAAAACAGAAAACGATAAAATAAATAATCCAACATAAGTAAGTACAGAGATGCGGTTATGACAAGAACGTAGTAGCCGCTTTTTCCTTTCTCTTAGTTCTAATAAGGGAACCACTTTAGGTGTTGCTCGCACCTAGAATCGAGACCTGGTGCATTTTGTAGCCCTATGTATAAAAGTTAGAATATCGATAAAAATTCTTTGTTAAAATCATATTTTATATATTTTTTTATAGTTATAAATTTTTATTATTGGAATTTTATTTGTTAATTTTACACCAAAAGAGAGTTAAGTCGCCAGATATGGCACTTCAAAGTTTTCACTAGCTTTATTTCTGTAACAGGTTTACGTCCAAACCATTACAACACGGAGCGTGGCGAAAATACTGAGCTAGGGTTCCCGGAAAACTGCACGGAACGAAAAAGACGCCAATCTTTCCCCGCCAAATATGTAAATATAATATAGTATTTTTTTTAATCAAATTCGTAGGTTCTTAAAGGAATTTTAAAACTTTTTTCAACATTTTATAGTTATTATTGACTAATTTATATTTTTAACTTTTTTTTTTTTTTTTTTTTTTTTTTTTTTTTTACTTTTACGTTAAATGCCCGAAATGTGGTCTAGAAAATTGCATATTCAGAAAGTTAATCTGCTGTAAAATCAAAAAAAAATTATTTTAACAAAAAAATTTTATCGATTCCCAAACTTCCTAATATAGAGCTTTAAAATGCACCAGGTTTCAATACTAGGTGCGAGCAACACCTAAAGTGGTTCCCTTGTAAGTGTATAAACAAATAACCACTACAACACATTGAGTCAAAACTGAGGTATCCGGTTTCTGTAGAAATTACGGTTCTGCCGTACTTCTCCCTACATTCTTGTTCTCGCCGATTCTGTAGAAACATAAAGTTAGTTAAATCCTTTATGCTTGTAGCATATTATTTCTAAAGTCTCCATGAAAGATATCATAGTAAAGCCTTCTTGTGACTAGTCTAAAACAACGCTCATGGATACATCAGAGTAGAGTCTCCAAAGATCGATCATCTTAGATTCACCATTTGACTTTACCTTGACGTCATTTTCTGGTAATGCAAGGATCATAATGCAAGGATCATGATGGTTTTAGCGTGGACTTTCCCAATAACGGTCACATGAGAGTCACAAGCTGGTTCCATTATAACATCAGCTGATGACATTTCAGAAAGCAACAATCACGGGGACTTCGTCTAATGACGGTCACTTTAGTCTAATAACGTGTCGAATAAAAGATATCTCAATTTTGCACACTTTAGTAACTGCAGTGACTGTAACAAGTGACCAATTGGGACATCAAGTTGACTGACTTTGATTTTAGAGCAGTACTTATTTTCTATACCTGTCGATTTACCACATTCTTTTGATTATTTAGATTAATTTTTAAGTTACTATTTTCTATTTATATTAAGTTACTATTTTCTATATATGTATATATATATATATATATATACTAGCAACCTTCGCCCGCTACGCTGGTCGGTTTTTCTAAAGAAACCTTAAATCAAACGAAATATATTTGTGAATTTGATCATGCGTTTTAAAGCAATATGGACATTTACCAGGAATGTGCATCCAAACTACTGAAAATAATATGAATGTCATTACGCTATTATATCTTTTATTCAGTCAATCAAAATTTAGGCTGTTAAGGACCAAATTTCAGCTCCCTTTTTTTTTTTTTTTTTTTTTTTTTTTTTGAGGCGTTTGTAATTGTTTCCCTAACTGACATAGCTTTTTTAATTATTTAAACAAAAAAATTTATTAAAAAATTATTCAGTATGAATATCTCCCCTTTCTATATTAACAGATACATAACCGATAACTTTTTCTTTTTCTTGCTACCACTAAAATTTAATAGATATTTTCGTCTTGTTTAATCGAGAGATTTCGATGATTAAATAAGACAACATTTACTATTAAATTTTATTGGTAAGAAAAAAGCGTAAAATTTGGCATCTATGCAGATATATGTTTAGAAATCATCACGTGAAAATTTGAGGTTTTGGCCCCATCTCATGAACTATTAGACTTAAAAGAATTTCTTTAGTAGCATTCGATTCAGCACACAAAAATACACTTATATATGTTATTAGTTGAAAAGTAACTATAAAATCATATTTTTAAGGATTGTTTTAAAGTTCGTTCTATTTTTTACCCCCCTCCTCTCCCTTAATTGCTGGAATTTTGAAAAATCCTTTCTTAGCGGCACTCTATGACATAAGAAGTATTTTTACCCATATTTCCATGATTTTGGGTTCAGTAGTTTCGGCTGTGCGTTTATTAATCTCCAATCCAGACTTTCTTTTGTATATATATGTAGCAGGAGGACTACAAAAAACTCCCATAGAAATACAACAACATAATCAAAACTTATTATTGCGATGAATTTCAAAATACAAATATCAAATTAAATATCGTAAAAAATACGTCAATATCGAAAAAAACTACACTATGATTTTCCAGTATTTATAAATTGCAATTACTTTTATCTGTTTAAATAAAAACGTACTGTTGTTTACCGCTGAACTTCTAAAAAAATTACGATACTAATTCTAAATCTAGGTAGATATCTTTTCAAGTAATTTCGTTGGCTTCCCTTTTATATCTTTCTATACTGAAACCGTGATTGGATTGAAAAAAAAAAAAAAAAAAAAAAGAAAAAAAAGAAAAAAAAGAAAACGTCCCCAGTTTTCTGCAAACATTCTATCGGACCTTGCTTGATTTTGTGGGTTTTTGTTTAATTGTAGTAACAGAAAAAAAAAACTATCCAAACAAAAGCAGAATTATCTGTTTTTAAAGTAAAAAAGTTTTCTTGCTCTATACATTTATTTAACCATATTTTTTAATTACAGGTTTCAAATTTCCAACTAATATATAACAAAACTTTTAATTTTTCCATAAAACGAATGATCCCTTTTTTTATTTGATTATGTATATTGAATTAATTAACAAAATTGCGAGTATATTCATCAGAATAAATTTTCATTATTATTCGGTAAGTTTTTGAATATCAGAAGGTTATCTTTTTATTATTTTTCCAAAGAATGCTGTATCCGCATCCTTTCAATTTATATTGATTAATTTTTATCAACACAGATCCAACATCAATAAAAAAATATATATATATCATGCGTCAAGCATGGATTATGAAACACTTCCCAACAAATCGATAATAATGCAACAAAACTTCATCGTTTAATAAGTTAAAATATTATGTCTAATTCCACTATATGGAAACGCATAACACGTTTGAAAACCCAATTTCAACTGTTCCCATCTAGAATCGGGAAATTATCTGAATTCTTTGAGCAGCACTGTATAGGATATATGGATTTGTATCTATTAACTACGTGCATGTCAGAAATTAGTTGCGTTCAAAAATACATATGCCTCAGTTGAAAATTCTCCATCAGGAATTCCCGCTAATAATGAGAATGGTACGTGAGTTTTTTTGTACGTGAACTCCATATATGAGTTATAAAATTTATATACAGCGAGTAACAAGCAAAAAAAAAGCAGTTGAATTTAAAAGCGCATGCATAAATTGAAAACGCACTTCAGCAATTATTACTCAAAGACAGTACTGTACTCGATTTCTTTTGCGTGTCCCTGTAAATGAGCGAGAAATGCTGTGAATACCTTGTTCTATTGTAATAATCTTGTACAGAAATTCAGTTATTTATATCAGTTTAAATATATTTGAAACAGCGTAATGTCATTAAAATACTCTGCAAACGAATTTTTCCCCATATACCATAATGTAACGAAATTCTTTTGGGTGGCAGTGTAAGTGAATTATTAATCCCACATATTTTATATGAAATACCAAACATGGTTAGGTGACTCTAAATAAGATTTAACGATCGCATGAAAATCCGAACATATTTCCGAGAGTTAGAGCGTGGACAGTCTTACAGATGGACATACAAGCAGAATGTATTTTCCACTTTGTTGCGAAATGTTAAAAATTAAAATAAAAAAGCAATTTCAAGAGTCTGTTTCTGAATTAAATAATCGATTGAAAGTATGTAAAAAAAACCTGTTGTTAATATAGTTTCATTTGAATATTATTCACATACTGAGTACTAGCTTGCACAATTTAGCAGGAGTAGTTTGGTATAATACATTTTTTTCTAACAACCACATTAAATTTAACATACGTTGCTGTTATTTAAGTGTATTTTTATAAAAAAGAGTTTGGGCAAAGCGTCTAACATGATCTTGCACTAGTGGCGTACGGCCGTGGTGCATGCTCAGATTAAATGTTATGTCCAGTTGTTGCAACCCAGAACATGGCAATACTCGCCTGAAAAAATGCTATCCAACAAGTGAAAGAAAGCAACAGACATTAAACTAGAAATAATAGGAGGTTCGTGAAATGTTTGTGTAAAATATTTTCAAAAATTAGATTTTTTTGCTGATATTTCGCAACTAACTTGCATATAAAGTCACTGTAGGTGAGATTTCTCACGACTTCGATAAAAGTCTCTCGAACAAACACATTTTATAGCTGGTATTTTGTGACATTCTTACTTATACAAGCATTCTAATTGCTTACGGTTTTATTTGAAATTCACTCAAACAACCAAACTTTATTTCTCGTGCAACATCTGTCTATCATTTATAAAGGCAGTCTATTGCTCGTCGCTCATTTTTGAAACTAGGTAGACATAGATAAAAACACTTGGTACATCCATGAAAAAATCATTCCATGATGTGGTTAATCCATTCTGGTGTAGTAAAAAAAGCAGCATTTAAAGCCATGCAGTGGTTGTACAGAAAATCACGGACATATATACAGTGGCGGTCAAAAGTTTCCGACCAGTTAGTTTCTTTGATTTCTTTGGCAGAACCTTTCAGCAAAGAAGAAGATTAATTGCTCCAAAAGATAGAAATAAGCATGTTACCTCTCATCACGTGATCATTTTGATTGGATACTGGAGAAATTTGATGCAAAGGGGAGGAATTCGAAATTCGCTTGTTAAAAAAAATACCTCCATTTGTCAATCGTTAGATTTTACTATCGGTTAAGCATTTTTTGGCCATGTTTTTTAATTAATCAACGTGAATAACGTAGTTGAAAATCAAAAATTTAGATGTCAAAACTATTGTTCGTGAAAGAGTGATTTGTTTGTCGCTGAAGGGCTAATCCTCTCGTGAGATTACAGCAAAGTTATCGATTGCAAAATTTACTGTGAACGATATTTAAAATATATAAAGTTGATCATGGCCTTCGGGACTTGCCACGGTCCAGAGGACCCCGGAAAACGACTATTCTTGTGGATAGGATTATCAGGAGAAACGCAGTTGATGAGCCGCATAAAAATGCCGCTGCAATTCGCCACGACTTACGGTATTACAAATATTGCCGAAATAAGTCGGTCTACCGTGTCAAGAAGATTACGCGACGTAGAAATTAATAGAAGAGTTAGTGTTAACAAAACCTTTTATAAGTAAAAAAAAATTCAGAGGGCCCTACTGGCGTTTGAAAAGGAATACAAAGACTGGTCAAGTGAAAACTGGAAAAAAGTACTATTTTCGGATGAATCGACATTTAATATTTTTGGGAGTGATGACAGACACTACATCTGATGACCTAAAAACAAAAGATAAGATTCGACATATGTTATTCCTACAATGAAGCTTGTCGGATGACACGTTACGCTGTGGGAAACATTTTCTGGAAAATGTGTGGTCAGTTAGTTGAAATCCACGGCAGGATGAATAGTGCAATGTATAAGTATGTCTTGCAAAAGCATTTACTGCCTTGTAGGAAAAATCGTAGTCGCAAAAATTTGTTAAAACATGATAGCAACCCAAAGCATGCATGCAAGCTCGTTAGGTAGTGGCTTTCGCACAAAAAAATTCCGCTTTTGAAATGGACAGGCCAATCACCCGATCTGAATTTAATAGAAAATTTATAGAACGAACTTGAAAACGTGAGTGGAATTATAACTATTCCAATTCAGCAGCATTTCCCCCAAAATTGTAATAACCGAGAAAAAAACTCACCATAGATGATCTTCAACCGTGCATTGAATCGGTGCATGCTTCTGTGCAGTAGCAGATATTGCTAAACGTATGAATACAAAATACTAATTGCAAATGTTGTTGATCACTGTTATTTTCTATTATAACACCTTTTTTTTCAAACTTTCCAAGATGACCGCAAACTATTGAGAATCGTTTTGAGGTCATGCGTTTTCTTTTGCAATTAATTTTGTCAATTAAATTTATTCATATTTATTTTTTATTCCATAAATAAGTTCCTAACTGTTATTTCAATAAAGTGTATAACTATCACTTTGAGATAACTCTTCATATGGGTATACTTAAAATTAATGAAATATTTTATGCTGGCCGGAAACTTTTGACCGCCGCTGTACATCCATACGCACATAAAAACCAATGGCGCTATTCTCGAAATTGCCTATTTCGTTCGTATTATACATTATTAAAATAATTTTATTAAAAATTTAATATCATATTCTATGCATAAAAATTTGTTGTCACTTATTAAGTTACAGATTTTATATTATAAAATTATTTTTTGTATACGTTTAAATCTATTTATTAGTTTTTTTTTATTATTATTGAAACAAGTTGTTATATGCTTCAAATTTTCATCCCTCTAAATTTCATTCATCGTAAAAAAAAAAAAAAGACAAAGCTTTAATTTTTGTTAAAAATTTCATCATTTTTTAAAAATGCACAGTTTTACCAAATATGTTATACTTAATAAATAACAGTAACTTCATATTACATTATTATTTTTTATTTTTTACTTAGAGTGTCTTTTCTATTGCTAGACAATAACGGATTCCATAACCGTTAGTTTTAGATGTACATATCCAGTCGCAAAAGAGTCTAAATGTTGTACGCGGTCATATTAAATGCAATTTACTTCAAAATGGGACAGTACAAAAAGTATATATTTCAAGAAAAAAATTTTTAACTCATTAAAGCCGGTTGGCAAGAAAACTTGCCATGTAAGGCGAACAAAACTTTTGTTCGCCACTGTTTTAGTTTGCAAAATTTCATATTATCTAATCTCAAATTTTGAGCAATTATATAATCCAAAATTACAATGTGGAAAAAACTGGTGTACTTATTCAGTTGCAAAAGATTTTTAAATGTTGTACGCCGTCATATTAAATGCCATTTACTTAAAAATGGGACAGTAAAAAAAGTATATATTTAAAGAAAAAATATTTTTAACACATTAAAGCCGGACTGCAAGGAAACTTACCATGAAAGGCGTACAAATCTTTTAAATTTGATTACCACTATTTTAGTTTGGAAATTTTCACATTATCTAATCTCAAATTTTGAGCGAATACATAACTCAAAATTACAATGTGGAAAAAACCGGTGTCGAAGAATTAAAATATGCGTAATAGGGCTCATCGTTAATGCGTTAAAACATTTATGACACATAAGGAATATCAGTTATAAATAAACAATTAAGTTGAAAAAATCAAAAAACCCGACTTCGTAAAAAGCGAACTAATTAATTATTTCTCATCAATGTGAAACTATTTTTTTTTCAATTCCTACTATTAGCTCACACTCTCACTATATATATCTTGTTCAAATTGTCAGTCGTTAATGAAATACTTATTATTCATCCAATCAAGCTCAAATAAATTTTTTAAAACTTGAACTGGAAGACACTTGATGTTAATCCAGTTTTTTTTTCAAATATTAATTAATTAATTAAATTAAATTAATTAATTTTCAATAATCGAGAGATCCTTCTTCTTGATTTTAACAAGGTATTTTAAGATATTATTTTAAGATATATTTTAAGATATTTTAAGATTAAGAGGATTTTAAGGTATTTTAAGACCGAGAGAGCAGTCTTCTTGATCAAGGCGTTTTAAGCGCTACTCAAGAAGAAAGAAGAATGGGCGAAAACAAATTCTATTATTGACCTAAGTAGGAATTGACTTAAAATATTTTTTTATATTTTTTTTGTTTATATTACTTACCTATTTTTTTTTATTTACTTGTATTGATGACTTTAAATTTGTGTTTAATTGTTAGTTCCTATCTATAAACACTGTTTTGATGAGGTCTATAGATGTCTATGATGGTTAGAGTTGCAGTAAAGCTAGAGATCCACAATACATACACAACTTCCAGGTTGTATAATATTTTAACGGAGCTTTTGACTGTAAAATAGTCAATGAAACATCGTCTTCATTTTGAAAGACCTATTCAATGATATGCCACTCAATAGGGTGCGTAATTTTTTCATCTCAACCGCCATTTTGTATTTATAAAAACAAAATCTAGCCTATAACCATCGGACGGTTAAGACGAATCGATAGAAACCTCATTCATTAAAATCCATCCAGCCGTTGAGATGTTTAGAGGGAATAAACGAATCCACATACACAGATACGTGTGAAACACATAGCCCTTCTTTTCAGTCGGATAAAAATATTTAATGCATGGATTTTCGGAGCTGTTTTAGATTCTTAAACTATTTTATGTATAATAATAGATTTGACTTATCTATAAATAAAAAAAAATACTATTATACTACATGAAAATATATACGACTGGAAATAAATGCTTACATCACCAAAACTTTATTGTTTACTTGTTTCTGGATATCAAGAATTACGTTAATGAATATGCTTTTAATCCAGTTAATGTATTAATATACCGGGTGTCCCAAGAAGGACTGACTGATTTTAAAATTCAATAACTTCCAAACGGTGACAGATATTAAAAAAATTCTTGCAGGAGGGTTATGCATAAAGTCAAAAGTTTTATTACAGTGATTTTCGATTTTAGTTCGAATTACAAACAACAGATGGCGCTGTAAGCAATAGTCCCTAAATACAGGCTCGATTTTTGGTCCTTTCTGTTGTTCCATGCAGAAAAAGGATATGGAAATGTATTATCCGGGCCAAAAATCGAGCCTGAATTTAGCCTCTATTGATCGCAGAGCCATCTATTGATTGCAGAGCCATCTATTGATTGTAATTTGAACTGCATAACCCTCCTGCAAGAATTTTTTAAATATCTGTGACCGTTTGGAAGTTATTGAATTTTAAAATCAGAGTCAGTCCTTTTTGGGACACCCGGTATATAACTGAACATATTTTATTTATTCCAGCATAGAAAATAGCCATCAAATTCATCTGCGATTTTATTTCTGTACTTAATTTAATATGATCGTTCCTAATTTTCAAGTCATAAAAAAGGATATGAACAAAATAATTACAAATATTTTCTATCACATTACTACACTATTTAATACTCCAAAGAAAACTCCATAACATTGACAAATGTTATATTAGCAAAACCTTTTATCTGAATTTCAATAAGTCGCCTTTTTTATAGAAAAAAAATGAAACATTAATAAAGAATGTGTATTAAAGAAAATGTGTGAAAGTAAGATAATAATAAGAAGAATAAAGAAAATGAAATGCTTCAGTGAGAGTTTTGCTTTTAAATTATGTCAACAACATATGCTTGTTTGTCTTCATCGTATTTCCACACCAATGTAAAATATATAATTTGAAGATTTCAAAGCGTTAATGCAATTCTTTCACAGAGACGTTATCTAAAATTAATGTAAGTGGTATTTTCTTTGATATGCTATTTTAGAAATGATGATAAAATGCATATTGTTAATTTTTCGGAACTCTTTCATGCTTGAAATGTAAATAGTGCATACAATGTTTAATACAGCGAAACAGCACCCAAAACTGGCGATATGAAGCAATTAAAATAATAAAACTTTGTAAAAAATCATTCAGTATTTATAGTGTAAAAATCAGTTCATTTTTGACCTTGTCCGCTTACGGACACGTGTTTACTGTAGCTGATGACGAGCTGTTATATTTTTAGCTCGAAACGCGTCCTATGTTTTGCTTTTATTTTATGGTGATTTTTTACAAAGTTTTATTATTTTAATTTCATACAATGTTTGACTGTAGTTCTTGGATAATTCTGTTTTCTTTTTGTGCTGAATAACATAAAATGAAAATTATTCTTGTATACATATGTCGCATTTAGTCATCTAAATAATTAAAGATTCAATTTGCTTATAACTACAAATTAATGCCTCTGTCGGCTTTTCAATTTTATGCAACATTTCTTATTTAAACAGATATTTCCGAAAGGTCTGAAATTTTAAATATGTAATATTTGCAAAATTTTGTCGAGCCATTTAAATTTTATGGAAATCGGATGTATAGTTTAATTACACGGACACTCAAAATTTTACCGTTTCATTATGGGGAATGGGAAAAATATTATTGCAGTGCATTTTAATGATGTTACAGACTATACACTTATGAAGTGCAAAAAATATACATTAAGTACAATATGGGGTGCAAAAAATAATTATAAAACTAGCTATAGTACGAACGCACCTCACTTGCCAAGTTTGACGAGCAATTTCCAACTTGTTTTTTATTATAATACAGTGAAACTTCTTTTAATGGTCACCATTATTCAAGGGCCACCTCTATTAAGGGACAGTATTTTTAGGAACGAAAAATTTCCCCATAGACATAATGTTAAATTTACTCCTATTAAGGACCGCCCTTACCCCTCATAAAGCTCATAAAGGCCATTTTTTCCACATGTGCCTTAAATCCTAAACAGGTGTATTGAATTCCTGAAACAAAAGATAAGAGTTCAGCAAAGAACTGCACTTGCAACAAGAAGGCAGGCGAGATGGAGAGGACTTAGTAACACAATGAAGGACCACAAGTGAGACAAACAGGTGTTCCTCACACTTTGTTTGACCTTTCAACCTGTAGGGATTGGGTTAGGGGGGAAACTTGACCCTTTGTTGTGGGCACACAAAGAATAACAGGTTATCTAGAATAGCTGTTTCTACATTTACTAAAACTGTGAATGCATATTGGAGCACAATTTTTACACTAGAGATTTCATACTCAGGCTTATGTAAACTTTAAAATTATGGCATCTAAATCAAGTCAAAGAATAAACTTGGATTTGAATGACAAAATCAAAGTTCTTAACTGTCATGTGATCTAAAATCTGCAAGAAAATTGGCTTCACAGTTTAATCGCAGCAAGAATCGAATAAACAATATTGTTAAAAACAAATAGAACTTACTGAAAGAATATGCAGATTTTAAAAATTGCGGGATAAAAAGGAAGATAAATGAAAAATTAGTCACCCCTATTCAAGGGCCACCCCTAATAAGGGCCGATTTTCAATGGAACGTTAGTTGGCCCTTACAGAAAGGTTTCACTATATTTGTACTAAGGGAAATATATGCTTTGGAAAATGCCTGCGATTCTAGTATTTAGAAGTGAAAAAAATATATCAGTGGTTTTCACTTAATTTGATTGTACGAGTTTACTTAAACAAAAATATATTTCAAACTATTTGATCCATGTCTAGTATAGTACCTCAAACTCTGACAGTATCGTGCATTGGTCCCATGTACAATGAAGTTTCATTTTTTAAGGCAACATACTTCGAGACAGTTTTTTGTTAATGTCTATTTTCTATTTGTGTTCATTTTAGAAAGTTTCCTAGCAGTATTGAATAACATCTTTAGTAGAAAATGTTAGCAACTAACATGCGGAAAAAAATGTGTTATGGGGAAATTGGCGATTGATGGATTCTAAGTATTACCTAATGTGTGTTCTGCGAAGAATACGTTTTACCACGACACACATTGCACATTTTTAACTCTTTAGAGAAACTTAACACTTTCACTGACGCCAAAATCCTTAAATCCCGTCCCCAAGTGCCACCCACTTTACCTTTTGCTATTGAAACATCACTTAGCACTATGCGCTGGCGCGTGGTTGGCTCTTTAGCGTTGACGCCACATCCCGTGCTGGCGCGATGAAGCGTTAATGCTTTTTTCAGTTATATTTACGCAGCAAGTAACAAATTTTGATGGGAAACTGGTAACTAAAATTCACCAATTTAACAAGGGCTTGTTTGAGATAAGCATAGTTTATTAGTATCTGGATAATTCGAATGGCCTTATACCCAGCAAAAGACATCAGAGGTGATATGTGTCGGTATCTGTATATTTTCCGATGTATGAATAATTAGTGAGGTATATTATGCATTATTAATATCGTCAATGTGATTCTATTATAGGAAAATTTTTAAAAAAAGATGAAACGTGGCTTTAATGTCTTGAATCATAATTTGGCCTAAAATTAAAATTTATTATATCAAGTTATATCAAATCGTGTCACATGTTTCAATCTATGCAGCTGAAATCAGCAAAAATGCTTTGCACAAAATTGGATGTATATACGTTTTATGGTTATTTTTTTAAGAATAACATATATTTCCTTACCGAGTTATTTTTGAAAAGTGAAGTAATTATCGTGGCATTTCTAATTACGGCATTCCCCCTTTATTTTAAAACAAGTGATGGTACGTCGCGTTATATATATGTTATAAAGGTGGTATGGGTAAAAATGAATAAACTGTTAATAGCTGGTATAGACCACAAAGCTCGCTAGATCGTAATATTAAATGACCGTCTCAAAATTGGTGGCATATTTACACTTAATGCTTTAGCCGAATTTGTATGATCGTTAAACGTTAAACACAGAACTTCATACATGAAAGTACAACTGTCAAGAAATTTTTCCGAGAGCTTTATGGAAGATCCAGGAAGTAAATAGAAACATAGGTGTTTTACTTCAGGGAAAAGTCAATATCGTCTTTATCACATCTTAATTAACAACAACAACAACTCCATCTTGATCTAGTATAATCTTCTCTAATCGTGATTAGTTTTAGATACTTTAAAAATAACGTGTTTACACAATAAATAAAATTAAACAAAAGAACATTTTTCCGCTACGTAGTAAAACAAATTCCAATATATTTCTGTCGCTAAATTTTTAGACAGTGACTAAGGAGGGAAAGTGAACGGTGACGCAGACAGGAGACAGCAAGCGTGCTTTCATTGCTGCATTTCATCTTGTAAATAAAAATTACGCCTGTCGTAATCGATTACTTTGCGTTATCTTCCATTAAACTGTTAATGTGAGCACATTAGGACATATATAGATAAATATTCACGTTGCATATAATAATAAAAAACCTTAAAGAAAACGATTTCAAACAATTACTTTTCGCTATAGCCTTAACAATTTTCATTTTTTCTATGTGAGAATAACTCATCCTCTCAACGACATTTTTTCTATGTGAGAATAACTCATCCTCTCAACGACATTTTTTCTATGTGAGAATAACTCATCCTCTCAACGACATTTTTTCTATGTGAGAATAACTCATCCTCTCAACGAAACCTCTCGTTCATGAGTATCTCTCGAAACATAATATGCTATATATTTTTTTATCTAATTTAGTTCCGTCTGTTTGTTTCCTTGCAGATAATGAAAAGGAATTTGAAATGACGACATATTCGCTCTGCTGTAGAGATCAATCGTAATCTGCACAAAAACAATTGGAAATTGCTCGTCAAACGTGGCAAAAGTTTCGTAAAGTTTCGTACTATAACTAGCTTTATAAATATTTTTTGCACCGTATATTATACTATATTCTAGTGCACTTCATAAGTGCATATCAACTTCATTCTGTTCGAAAGACTGTAACATCATTAAAATGCACTTGAAATAATTTTTCCCCATTGGCCTTAATGTAACGGAAATTTTGACTGTCCCTGATATTAAACTATACATCCGAATTTCATAAAATTTGAAATGACTCGACATAGTTTTGCAACAATTACATATTTAAAATTTCAGACCATTCGGAAGGCTGTAACATCATTAAAATGCACTTGCAATAATTTTTTCCCATTGGCTATATTATAAAGGAAAACTTTTGATTGTCCCTGTAATTAAACTGTACACCCGATTTTCAAAAAATTTGAAATGACTGGACAAAATTTAGCAAAAATTATATATTTAAAATTTCAGACCATTCGGTTGGGTAGTTTTTGGTCTGTTATATGCGGACAAACAGACGGACATATGGACGGATTGAACGACGACTATAGGTGCTACGTATTTATATAATTACGAACGCACCTAAAAAGAAAAAAAAATCCTCTGGTTTACGTAAAATAAATTTCCCAGCACATTTCAACGGTGCAATTTCTTTTTCAATTAAAAAAAAAATGAGAAAAAAAATTCTTTGATGCATATGATGACTATTTGTGAATATACACTGTTCAATCGTAGTAATGTAATATATATATATATATATATATTTAATTCGAGAATATTTTTGATAAAGTTCATGATATATCTTTGTATTCGTTTATCATCGCACATATACTATGTAGGGATAACCGATACATAGTTCTTAAATTAAAAAAGAAATTTCACACCGTTTACTGCTTTATTAAGTAACATATAATGGTTTTCGTAATAAACATTTATAATTATAAATGTAAGGGCGGATTATGTTTAATAACAGCACATATGCATGAATGAGGCGCAGAGTTTAACAGTAAATTAATGATTAAGGAGAGCGTCTAATTTAAATTTAATGTGAAATCGATAGATTATACAATGCGCTATTGAGTACTTACATTATCCTATATTCTATTGTAGACGTGTTGTCTAATTTACAAGTTCAAAAATTTATCCCTACAATTTTCCATTGTAAATGAGGTTAATGAAACTGTTGAAAATAAATAATTGAAGTGTTTGTTTAAGTGAAGTTTTAAAAGCTAATGATATCTTATTACAAATTTATATATACCACACATTTATATAAGTAAATAAATAAAGCATTTCAACTCCTGAAAAATTTAGTTTTTTTTTTTCTTTCAGATATAGATTGAATGTTTGAAAAAAAATGAATTTCAATCTTATTCAAATGTTTTAATGAAAACGTACAGGCGAATGGTTAAATATATTGAAAATCTAAGAAAACAAAATCACAAAGTCATTAATTACTGCAAACATTCAATAGTTTATTTTTTGTAGTACACATCAAATACTTCACTTTATTGATGTAGACTTTTACAGAAATCTATATAAGAGCATGTAAAAAGTACATATTTCCTGTTACTTAATAGTAGAACAGATACAGACGCTGAAAAATACGCAACTTACAGATCAATTATGCAAATAGAAAAAAGAAAACTGTACATTACTGATAAAGATATTTAGATTAGCATTGTGCATTATCGAAAACATGTAACTGTCAGTAAACATAGATGATCCACAGAGATCCAAAGTAAATTTACGATTTACGAAGATGTTTAATTAAATTGTGGTGCAAAATTAATAGCATATCCTTTAAGCCATTCATCTAAAATTTTCATATAATTCAAAGTGAATTGTATTTTTAAATGAACAATATTTTACATTGCAAATGAAACTCTTTATATCTTTCTAAAATATATTTATTTTTCTTAATGTAAAGTATTTTAAAATCTTCATTAAATTTAACATTATACTGACTACACTATGCAAAATCTTCATTAAATTTAACATTATACTGACTACACTAAGTACTCATTATACACTGTTAAAAATTTATGTTAAAACACAGAAAAAAACGAGACTCTCTATTAATTTACACTAGTTCTCATTTAAATGCATTCGATTGAGTTTCTTGATCAGCATTTTACAGTCATTCCCCTTTCCGTATATTGAATTCCTTGTAAGGATTTCTGTGTATTTATTTAAAGATATGTTTATCTTTGTTATAACCTGTAATTCAAAATGTACACTTTAAAGTTCTTTTAAAAATTTATTAAATAAGAAATTTTTATTTTAAAATTGCTTTATTAAAGAGTAAAAATTAAATTTAAAAAATCAAAAAACCCGACTGCGTAAAAAGCTAACTAATTAATTATTTCTCATCAATGTGAAACTATTTTTTATATTACTTACCTATATTTTTTATTTACTTGCATTGATGTCTTTTAAGTTGTGTTTAATTGTTAGGTCCTATAACACTGTTTTTATGAGGCCTATAGATGTCTATGATGGTTAGAGTTGCAGTAAAGCTAGAGATCCGGCCTACACATCTTCCAGGATGTATAATATTCAAACGGAGCTTCTGACTGTAAAATAGTCAATGAAACACCGTCTTCATTTTGAAAGACCTATCCAATGATATGTCGCTCAATAAGGTGCGTAAATTTTTTTTATCGTCTCTACCGCCAATTTGTATTTTACGGCCGCCATTTTGAATTTATAAAAACAAAACTCTGGCCTATAACCATCGGACAGTTAAGACGAGTCGATAGAAACCTCGTTCATTAAAATCCATCTCGAGGGTATAAAGAAATTTACATACCCAGATACGCGTGAAACACATGACCCTTCTTGGCAGTCGGTTAAAAATTAGAATAATTTACAAAGGAAAAATTCGTCTCTGTGGAGTTTTGGTGTTGATTTTTATCGACAAATCGTTATTTCATTCACCATGTTCATGAAGCTTTGTGATATTAAAAGTAAATGGCGTAGTATTATTTCAATGCTAATACTACTACTATTACTACTATTATTATTATTATTATTTATATTATTATTTCAATGGTAAAGGCTTTGTAAAAACTTATCAATCTTCTAAAAACGTATTACACAAAAAAGTAAAATAATTAAAACGTAAAAAATAAATTTCTAAAAATGAATTACATTTTTAAAGTTTATTTTTTTTCTGATTTATTTCTAAAAAATGTTTTAAAAATATTAGCGCATTAAGAAATAGATATTGTGTGACAATTTCAAAGCATTCTCCAAAAGATTGCTGTTGTAAAAAACGAATTACATTTAAATATTTTCATTAAAAAATAACCTATTAAATATTTTATTTATTACATAAACTAGTTTTCGAAAATTATAATTAAACATACATTAAAATTAATTTCTAAAACATTTGTAGTTTTAAATTATTCTGTATCGGCCTAAAATACATTAAAATAAACCGTAAAATGTAAGCTGTGGTAACTGGATCCACGAGGTAACTGGACCATAGGCTATTTTATAAAAAAACGTTTATGTTTTTTAAGTTTTAGCTTTTGTCAACATTGCACCTCCATCTTTACTTATGAAAACAACGTGTGTCAACTAAATCGTAGATCTACCTTTGCTGTGATAGGTTGCCGAAAATCTAGGTTTCTTTTTTTAAAAATCCATGTCCATTTGGTTGAACTTCCTCGGCTTTTTATTAAAATGTGGTAAGTCCTTTTATTAACACTAGAACGCCCGGAAGGAGTCGATTCGACTCCGACCATATGATTAAAGTCAACTGGAACCAGAAATTCTTTCATAAAATAAGTTAAATTTCAACCACGCAGATTTACGTTAAATAAATCAGTCAAATAGTTCTAAATAAAAATTCTGGTGTCAAATATTTTTATGAAACTTGAGTAAAATTTCCGGGCGTTCTAGTGTTAAACAATCTTTTTGTTTAAAGATTAGACACATAAATGCATTATATTATTAGGTATCTATACATATTTACTGCATGTTTCAAATGTAAGACCGGTGTTCCACTTACCCCATAATTTTTTTCAAGAAAGGGTTAACTGGGACATGTATCAAGGGCAACTGAACCATATGGGACCATAGGGTAACTGAACCATGCAGTTACTCCAACAGTTATAAATATCTTATTTTTTCTCTTACTACAGGAAATAAATTAATTTCTCCATTTTTTTTTTCTTGCAATAAAGAAAATTACATAATACCTTACTAAAATTACATAATAAAAGAAAAAAAATTAGCAAAAAAAGCCTTTGTGCAACAATATTATAAAGCAGAAAAACCAACGTTTAAAAATGCATAAAAACACATGAAAAGCAGCAAACAGCTGTTTTGAATCTACTAGCGAGATTCTTCTTCAGTGCAATATAGGGAAAAAGGAACAGCGTGCTAGATAAACAATTAAATAAAAAAAAAATAAAAAAACCCGACTGCGTAAAAAGCGAACTAATTAATTATTTCTCATCAATGTGAAACTACTTTTTTCAATTCCTACTATTAGCTCACACTCTCGCTATATATCTCTCGTGGACTGCAATAGTTCCACAACTCAAAAAATCAGATTCTGAGATTAATGGGTTTGGAGTTCCGCCTCATAATGAAATGCAAAATTTACACGATTCATTATTGTCATAAGTGTTAAGTGGTACTAAATGACTCCGTAAGGATTCAATTAATAATAATGCAAAAAAAAAGCACCCTCACACCCCGTGTTATATTGATGATAAATATGATTGTATGATGATGCATTCAGATTATATCATATATAAGGCAAGAGCAACACTTCTGCCATCTGTTGGTGATATACTCAACTACAAGATATGCCGCTATTGCTGCTGGAAAGAATACCAATCTTAACTAAAAATTTGTATTTTTTGAGTTGTGCCACTATTGCAGCCCACGAGCGATATATCTTGTTCAAATTTTCCATCGTTAATAAAATAATTATTATTCTTCCAATCAAGCTCAAATAAATTTTTATAAACTTGTAGTGAATGGTACTACATGTTAATCCAGTTTTTTTTCAAATATTAATTCATTAATTAAATTAAATTAATTAATTTTCAATAATCGAGAGAGCCTCTTCTTGATCAAGGTAGTTCAAGACCGAGAGAGCCCTCTTCTTGATCAAGGCATTTTAAGCGCCACTCACGACGAAAGAAGAATGGGAGAATTTTTTTCTCTTATTGACCTAAGTGGGAATTCACTTAAAAAAAATATTTTTTATACTTGTTTATATTACTTACCTATTTTTTTATTTACTTGTATTGATGACTTTTAAGTTGTGTTTAATTGTTAGTTCCTATCTATAAACACTGTTTTGATGAGGTCTATAGATGACTAGGATGGTCAGAGTTGCAGTAAAGCTAGAGATCCTACCTACACAACTTCGAGGTTGTATAATATTTAAACCGAGCTTCTGACAGTAAAATAGTCAATGAAATATCGTCTTCATTTTGAAAGACCTATCCAATGATATGCCATTCAATAGGGTGCGTAATTTTTTTTTCGTATCTACCGCCGTTTTGTATTTATAAAAACAAAACCTACCCTATAACTATCGGACCGTTAAGACGAATTTATAGAGACCTCATTCATTAAAATCCATCCAGCCGTTGAGATGTTTCGACGGTATAAAGAAATTCACTTACACAGATACGCGTGAAACACATAACCCTGCTTTTCAGTCGGGTAAAAATTCAAGGCTGACGTCATGTATTTTTTGTGCATTTTTAAAGGTTGGTTTTTCTACTTTTTAATACATAATAAAATGTTTAAAATGCATGTTGGGCGTATCAAACCAAATTTCTTAAGTGTGATAGCTATAGCTCGAAATCTTACGATACAGATGAAGAGGCGTACATAAGATAAATTGGGATTATTAGAAAATTATCGAAACGAATAAAAAATGCTTCTGTTCAATACAAAAATATGGTTACATTCTCCACAGGTTCATTGGACATATCGAACTTCCATTGTGGTAAATAAAAACGAGAATGTGATACTCAAGTACGTAGCCGTTTGTTTATAGATTTATCTTGTTATATTTTTTCCTTAAAATACCCATGTAACTTTTATACTTATTACCTATATTAAAGTACATAAGTACTTACTTAATTTGTATGTTTTTTTAATAAACAAATCTAATATTTTCACTCTTATTGCTTTTTCTAGACACATTGACTGTAAAGGTTTTCCTTACAACGCCCTTTAGTCGATATAATGTACATAATCTGACTGCACTGAAAAAAAAAACCGACATTTTTACAGTACAAAGTACTGTTTATTACGGTGTGTCGAAAAAAAGAATTTTTTTATTTTCGGAACGCTTTAGTGCGGAAAAGTTGTCTATTGCAATAAGAAGAAAAACGGCATAATTTTTTTTAAATCGGATAACATCTTCCATTCGCTCATCGTACTTAAAGTTTATGAAAAATTGTATAAATAGCGCCTTTTTTCTAATTTTTTTAAGTTAATTAAAAATTTAAAAATAAACACGCTTTAGCTTTTTATGCTTGTTTCATGGTTTACATAACCTAAATAAATTGAATTCCGATCAATAATCCAGTTTTTTTTTTGTTTGCGCAAGAACTTTGAAAAAACATATATTTACCAATTTTTCGCAATTTTCACCGAGCAACTCTTAGTATGTTTTGCTAAAACAAAACGGCACAGAACTCACCACATGGAGGTGGTTGCACGTTCAGTTACACCCTCATCCTAACCAACCAACCGTTGTTGGGTGTGGTATTTATATTATATTAGAAAGACCACATGCATGTCAATGTGTAATTCTAATTAAATGCTTATGTAAAAAAAAAATCGTGTCTTTCAGTTGAGGTTCATGATTATTCTAAGGAATTACAATTTGGGGAGAAATCGGATGTATTTACAAAACAGTTACAAAAAAGTAAAATGGGAAGGCCGATCGGAAAGCTCGTGATCTTCAGCAAGCACTGAGTGGTTCCTCAAATAGTTTTAAAGTTCCTAAAGTGGCAGTGAACTATGAAATTCATGAACTCAAACGCACTTTTTTTGAGAAGACTCGGAGGAATTGTTCCAAATTGTTTATTTAGCCGAGACGTGCCCCCAACGAGCTCTAATGAACCGCGGCTAGGTTAGCGTCCCCAGGTGAGTCGCAACCCGGAACTATGCATATCAGTAAATTTAAAGTAATTCCTGCTAAAACAAGCCAAACTCGATCAAAATCGGCCCAGCGGTTCCAAAGTTATGAGCATTCAAATTTTTAAACTTCCTCCTATCTTTTTAACATGGTTTTCAATGCTCTGGAATCCGCCATTTTGGCTGTCACTGTAGCACCTAAATTTGCTCATATCTCTCTAAAAATATTTTTCTGAGTCTTGTATATATTTATTATGAATTATAAAAAGTGTTCCACGTCATTTAAGCCCATTTTTAGGTGCGTTCGTAATTACATAAATACGTAGCACCTATAGTCGTCGTTCAGTCCGTCTGTCTGTCCGTCCGTCTGTCCGTCCGTCTGTCCGTCCGTCTGTCTGTCCGTCCGCATGTAACAGAGCAAAAACTACCCGACCGAATGATCTGAAATTTTTAATATATAATTGCTGCAAAATTTTGTCGAGCTATTTCCAATTTTATGAAAATCGGATGTATAGTTTAATTACAGGGACAGTCAAAAGTTTTTCTTTACATTACGGCCAATGGGAAAAATTATTGCAAGTGAATTTTAATGATGTTACAGACTTCCGAATGGTCTGAAATTTTTAATATATGATTGCTGCAAAAGTTTGTCGAGCCATTTCCAATTTTATGAAAATCGGATGTATAGTTTAATTACAGGGACACCCAAAAGTTTTCCGTTACATTACGGCCAATGGGAAAAAATTATAGCAAATGCATTTTAATGATTTTACAGCCTTCCGAATGGTCTGAAAATTTTAATATATAATTGCTGCAAAATTTTGTTGAGCCATTTCCAATTTTATGAAAATCGGATGTATAGTTTAATTACAGGGACACCCAAAAGTTTTCCGTTACATTATGGCCAATGGGAAAAAATTATTGCAAATGCATTTTAATGATTTTACAGCCTTCCGAATGGTCTGAAATTTTAAATATATAATTGCTGCAAAATTTTGTCGAGCCATTTCAAATTTTATGAAAATCGAATGTATAGTTTAATTACAGGGACAGTCAAAAGTTTTCCGTTACATTACGGGGAATGGGGAAAAAATTATTGTAAGTGCATTTTAATGATGTTACAGACTATGCACTTATGAAGCGCAAAAAAATATACATTCAGTACAATATGGGGTGCAAAAAATAATTATAAAACTAGTTATAGTACGAACGCACCTCGTTTGCCACGTTTGACGAGCAATTTCCAAATTGTTATAACTGTGTATATCTTATTTTTAAAGTATTGGGCATTTGTTTATTTTGCTGTTGCTCACGAAGGGCAATTGTGATTTAGTGCTCCTACTTTGAGTGTTTATAAATGTTATATTTTATGCTTCTTGGAGTTCTCAGTGGCGTTTTTTACCTACTTTTAATATTTTGGCATCTATAACAATCATCAACTAAACTTTAAAGTCATATTAACGCTCCCCTCCCCTTATTTTAATATGTCATGTTTTTCGCACGAGCGCCATGTTGCTCCAATTCGAAGAAAACGTGTGCATTTCGTGGATTTTTTAAGTAGTTAAAAACTACAATTAATATCGGATACACACTTTTTTATCATCATTTGGAGTATTCTGAACCCATTTCAGTAAGCTTTATTTTTCTATAATAATTTTAAGTTAGGGGCGGCGGCATTTTAAATTTTCATGTTTTCGGTACTTCAGTCATTTTCTGGATTAGGTGCAATGTTTACCTTTTTATTTTAGCTCATAATAATCTTAAAATTAATTATAATTCATAATATTGTTTGTTGTACATTCATTGTTTCTTATATGTGTCTTAACTTTAAACATTGCTCCGCCACTATTCCGGTGTTGCTGGCATCATTATTTAGTACTTTAAATTTTTTTTTGAAAACTTAGTGTTTTTAACAGCTTTGTTTTCTCTCGCCCATAGGAAAAGCATTGTTGTTTACTTTTTTTTAAATTACTCAAATAAAATATTTCTTAGTGTATTTTAGTATTTTAACTATTTTTCCCATTTGCAAGTTTTTTCAAGGTTTCCTCCGCCCCTATTCCTGTATTTTATAAAATTATTTACTACCATAAATGAGTGTTTGAAAAGTGCACATATTTGTTACTTCTGGTTAAGATGGCTGTCAGGGGCACACCCCCTTTTAACATTTCGTTTCCCATAGAGAAAATTGGAAATCGATGTTTTTTAAAACTTATTTTTAAAATACTAAAACAATGTATAAAATTGATTAATTGATATGAATGTAAAGAGGAAAGTTCAAGTTATGCTCCGCCATACTTAGTTACTTATCTTTGAGTGTGCAAGTTTCTTTTATGAGTCATTGAAATATTGGTATATTATTGCTCTGTTTTTTGTTAAGATTGCGGCTGGTTTCTTCTCGAAGACGCCTTCCCGCCTGACATTGGCATAAGTTGTGGAGTCCACATCCTTCATATGAGTCCTTTGCAGATCTATACCTTCATTTCTTTCAGTCAAACCATCAACATAGATAATATTTGTAGAGAACTAACTTCCCATTGCCATTTAGTCAGTAACTTCATAAATATTTAAGATCTTTCGAGAGATCTTTGCAATTAAAACTTAGAATGTAGTTGTTATGTGCTGAATAGAGTTACCAGCTGCTGTTGCCACTGTTAATAATGTTGAATCTAACATAGGATAATTTTATATTAGGCTCATAACATGGAATTATGAGAACATGTAGTGAAAATGGAGGAATTATGGGTATTAGTAGATCTTAAATACTTTGGCTTGCGGGTAAAGTGTGTTTCCAGTATAAATTAAAGCTATTCTCATTACCAAACTTGTTTAAAAGTACCTTTATGTAAGAATTATTAAGAACATAAGGTCTGAAGGGGTCCTACACAGCCAAATTCTCAAAAAGGTATATGTTAAGAGCATCAGAGCATGTGTAGTGGCCGTTGAAGTGCGTTTTGATCAGTCTTAGACGCTTCTCCTATTGCCAGTAGCGTTTATCATAGAATTTTTCATAGATTGGATCTACAAATTGTTTCAGGGGGCTCTTCATACCTATAACCATCAACTTAAACCTATATTTAATTTATTTAAACAATTTAAGGAGCTGATCCTCCACTTTGAAATTTTCTATAAAGTCTAAACTTTGAGGGCCTGCCCAGGAGGGAGGTGCGGGACCTGCCCCCTCCCCCCATTATATTCCTTTGAAGAGAAACTTTTTCTCTGCTTCCATGGTAACGAAGGACGCGCGATGCGCGCGCATCCTACCTTAGAATGTGACTTCGTTTTGTTGTGGCTGGAACGATACGAAGCAATTTTTTTTATTTTAAAAGCATGATCGCTGTAATTTTTTACAGTTTGTTGATGAGGCTAAGCCTCCCTTATTTCGAAGAACCAGATCAAGTGTTTGATAACTTTTATTGTATATATGTATAGAACCATGCATCTGTAAATATTCATCAAAATAATTTAAAAAAAGAATCCAGAAAGCACCTCCTTCATTGAGTTTATGTTCGACTGTCTTTGATTGATTGATTGATTGATTGATTAGAGTTTTATGGCACAAAGTCCTCATAGGGACATGCTGCGCCAAGAAAAAGTTAAGGAGTAAAACATAGTTAAAAATTAAAAGTTACATTAAAAGTTTGTCAGAGATATAAAAGTGAAAAACAAAACAAAATGAAGAAACCAATGTGATGATACAAGTAATTAAAAATAATGCACAATGAAAGCAACAATACACAAGGTTTTAAAAGACAAAAAATAGTTAAAACACTAGAATATTTAAATTAAAAAATTCTAAAATATCTAAAGTTATGAAAAGTTATATGTTCAAGAAATAAAGCATAAAATGTTATATAATACTGCTTTAAGAACGAAGTTATAATTCAAAATTTTAAAACGATATAAAGCTACGTAGGATGAATAACTTCAAAAACTGTATTATTGTCATCGTTATCAGAGTCATAACTACAAGAGTCCATAGCCTCTTCTGCATAGTTGAGCAGCTGTTTGTGATCTTTAATATTAGTTATTGCTGGGCTAAGACATGATTTATTGCCTTTTCTCTTCACAGTTTTCCACTGTGAAGAGATTTGAGTTGGAGGTTTCTTTCTTTCTTTTTGCGCGAAAGTTTTTTCATTTGCTTTCGGAGTTGGACAAACAATAGGTTTCACTAATTTGCTTTTATCTGTAGCTGGCGTTTTTTTTTGTCTTATGTTCGGTTGATATTTTTGATTTAACTGATGATGTTTGGGGAGAATTAGGTTTCTGTAATGATAGAACTGGAGATGAAGCAACCTTAGTTTCAGTCTGATGATTAGATGACTTTTTGGATCCAACTGGAGATTTCTGTGAATGAGTAAGTTGATATTCTATTGTAACTGGTTCTGAGGATGGTAGCCAACGTTCCAGTAATGGGGTACCATAGCATTTACTACCAAGAGAGACGTCCCGGGTTTTTTTAGGTGAAGTATTGGTTGAATGTGTCATAGATGTATTATTTGGTGGAAAAGAGCAGTCGGTCTGGGTACTGATGTGCCTTACGGATTTTGGTTGTTGTTTGAGTATACTGGAGTAAGATACCCCAACAGAGGGGGTCCTAGATTCAACAAGTTTACGGGCTTCAGGGTAGGAAAGTTTTTGAGAAATCTTAACTGCAAGAATTTCCTTTTCACGGATCCAGTTAGGGCAAGAGCGAGAGTACGATGTATGGTCACCTTTACAATTAGCGCAGCGTTCTGGTTTTTCACAAGTTTTACCGTCATGGCCGACTTCTGCACAACGTGGACAAGTAGCAGATCCACGACAGGTAGTATTAGTATGCCCATACCGCTGGCACTTAAAACAACGCAGAGGATTAGGGATATAAGGCCTAACTGGACAGTTTAAATAACCAGCTTTAATTGTAGAAGGTAAAATATGGCTATTGAAAGTTAGAATAATGTGTTTAGTAGGAAGCATTTGCCCATTTCGACGGATAGTGATACGGCGTACATCTATGATATTTTGATCACTTATATTAGCTAGAAGTTCTTCTTTTGTAGAAAATAAAAGATCTGGCTCAGATATGACACCACGGCAAGTATTAAGAGTTTGATGTGCTTTAACAGAGACAGAAAAAGTACCTATAGTATCGCAATTTGACAGAACTTGTGACTGCCTGGCTGAAGAAACCTCAACCAGTAAGTCCCCAGACTGCAATTTTTTAAGCGAGTGACCATCACCCAAAACAGACTGAAATGTTTTTGCTATTAGAAAAGGTGAAGTTTTTTTGAAAGAACTATCTGAGAGACTATCAGTGCGTTTAATTACAAAAAAAACGAGTGAATAACGTCTGTACAGTTTGTTGTTCGCTACTTGGGAGAGAAATAGAGGAAATGTTAGTTTTTCCATCCATATTTGAAAAAAAGAAAAAGAATTCAGACCCCGGCCGCACCACCCACTACCGAGCCCAACAAGGGGATGCACATTCGTGCACCAGTGCTAGCCAGGGCCCATACGATCACAAGACACTCCTATGCCAGTCTCCACCCTTAGCGAGATGGCTAGTAAGTACTCTCTCACTTGATCCCCAGCCAGTGACATAAGTCAGCTGACCAGCCGATTGATGCATACGGGACCAATATGCACCTCCCGTCTACCTGAAGCAGAGGCCAAAGCAGTGTGTTGGTTACCCTCAACTACCAGGATCCTCCTTTCCAGGGACACGGGTCGCCACGCACGGCAAACACGTGGGTGGTTTACAATTCTCCACAAGTCGATATACAGGATGATATCGGCTCATACAGAATTGCCCTCACCTCCGAAGAGGAAACCACAACGAGAGTGAAACATAGAGGAAAGAAAGGCAAAGAAATAAGAGGAAAAGGAAAAGAGAAAGATCGCTCAGGAACCCGGGGTTGCGAAGCCCGTGAATACCTAAAGAAGGTATCCCCCTGGGGGTCGACTGTCTTTGAAATTTTCTTCATGGAGCATCGGCCGGGAAAGAAAGAAAAAAAAGTATTTGTTACTTTTTTAATGTCTTCAAAACACAAATAGAGCATAGTAAGTGATAAGAAGACAGCAAAGGTAAGATAAGTTTTCATATTTTATTTCGAAATGTCTGATTTAGAAAAGTTGAAAAAGAACCGTACAGTTTTGAGAACAGCAGTAACAAAGCTGATTAATAATATAGAAAATGTTATGAAGGATAGTCCAATAAATTTTGATAATTTAGAAGAATTATTTATTCAGTTAGATACTAAAGCAGAATTATTGAAGTTAGTTGACGAGAAAATTGAGCCCCTTTTAGGGTTAGACGACTATGAAACTGAAATCAATTCTGTTTATGATTACGTGGATAAAATATCAGTTGCAAAATTCCGGGTGAAGAAAAAATTAACCGAAAACAAAAAAAAATTGTTAATGTTGATTTAAATAACAGTCAAGATTTAAAATCGAATGTGATTAATGATGAAAACTCAGTTGTTAAATTGCCAAAACTCAATATACAAAAATTCTATGGCGACTGTATGCAATTTATTTCATTTTTTAATAACTTTAAAATTACAATTCACGAAAATAAATCGCTTTCGAAAATTGAAAAATTTCATTACTTGAAGAGTTATTTATCTGGAGCTGCGGCTAATGCTGTAGAAGGTTTTGAAATATCAGAAGCTAATTATGACGCAGCATTGAAAGTTTTAGAATCGTGTTATGGTCAAAAAGACGTGATAATTAATCATCACCTGAACAAGCTTCTTAATTTATCCCCTGTTTATAAGCCTAAAGAAATTCAAAAATTGAAAAAAATTGCACAGTGATATAGAAATAAATGTTCGATGTTTGTCCACATTAGGACTCGGACCAGCAAATTATGGCTCCATGCTTATCGCCGTAATTTTAAAATTAATACCTGCAGAATTAGCTTTGGAATATAATAGACAAAATGTAGATAATTTAACACATTCAGATATACATAAATTATTAGATTTTCTGCACGCTCAAATAAAAAGCAGAGAACACACATTTTTTTCGAGAATGAAAGTATTTGAAAATAATAAAACAAAAATCAAGAGTCAAACAACAAAATCTGAATTTAAATCTACTTGTGAATTTATGAACGTTTCGAATGATAAATCGACTTCAGATAGGCAGCTGGCTCATTGTATTTTTTGCAACGATAGTAAACATTCATCTGATTTGTGTGAGGCTGTTGATGTAAACACTAAAAAAAAATTTGTTAAAATCTCAAGGAAGATGTTACCTTTGCTTAGGCAGGAAACACGTTATCAAAAAAATATAACTCTAAAACTAGTTGCAAGAACTGTTCAGGCAGACATAATCAAACGTTATGCCTAAAATCTAAATTAATAAAAGAAGTAACTACACCCGAATTAAAAGGTAATGAAAATGAAGCTAGTGAAAATGTAATTTCGGCTATTTCCTCTACAGAAAATAATAAAATTCTTCTACAAACTTGTTATGTAAAAATAAAATCAAACGGAAAACAATCTCTAATGAGGTTACTTTTAGATTGTGGGAGCATGCGAACCTTTATATCTGAAGAAATAGCAAATAAATTGAATTTACAGGCAATAAGAAAAGAAAAATTGTCGATTTTTACATTTAGAAATAAGAACCCCATTGAAAAAACCTTTGAAGTAGTTAAATTAACTATTGAAAATAAAAATGTACCTAATTCAAAATTAGATATAGAAGCGCTAGTCACCAATCAAATATCAGCTACTGAAATCCCCCCACCTGAAATCAATGATTTGATGAAAAGTAAACAATTTGAAAATTTAACCCTTGCGGACACACCCATATCCAAAGAACCCATTACATTACTTATAGGTGCTGACTATTATTATGAGATTGTTACTGGAAATATAAAACATTTGAATAAAAAATTAGTAGTTGTCGACACCATTTTTGGTTGGTGTCTACAGGGAAAAACAACTGACAGTTATACGCCCTTAGCATTTAATGTAATAGTAGAAATTTTTTTTATTTCTGAACAGATTGAAAAATTCTGGAATATCGAATCATCTGGCCTTTTTAATACTAAACAGGATTCAGATTTTTCATAAAACAACGTTATGAAGCAGTTGGAGTCAGAAATTAAATACAATGATAAGCGATATACAGTTCGATTTCCATGGAAGCTTGAAAGGGAATGTTTAAATGACAATCGGAAAATTGCAGAATATAGATTTTTTAAACTCAAACAAAGATTGATTAAAACCCTGAATTATTTTTTGAGTATAAGGAGGTGTTAGCAGATTATTTGAAACAAGGTATTATTGAGTTAGTTACAGAGCCTGAAGAAAAACAAAATGTAACTTTTTATTTACCTCATCGAGAAATAATTAGAGCTGATAGGACAACGAGCAGATTACGCATAGTTTTCGATACCTCTGCTCATGACACAGGCTCACTGTCTTTGAATAATTGCCTGCATGTAGGTCCCAATTTGTATCCTGAAATATTTGATGTTTTGTTACGGTTTAGATTTAATCCCATAGCTTTTACAACTGATATAAAACAAGCATTTCTACAAGTAATTATTGATGAAAACGATCGTGATGTAACAAGATTTTTATTTTCACAAGATTTGTTTGATAATTCTAAACCCTTTGAAATTTATAGATTCACCAGAGTGTTATTTGGAATTAGTAGCAGTCCCTTTTTATTGGCTGCAACAATTAAACACCATTTGAAAAAATACACCGAACAATATCCAAACACAGTAAAATTTTTAAATGAAAATACCTACGTTGATGACGTTATAGGAAGTCATGAAAATATTGATCAAGCCCTATCCGCGAGTTTACAATGTGTTGATATATTTGAAAATGCAAGTATGCATTTACACAAATGGCATACGAACTCTTTACCACTTAGTGAACTATGGAAAGAAAATGGCATAACTTCAGAAGTTAATTCTGAAGCTTTTGGAGAACAAAATCTCCCTTATAAAGTTTTAGGAATCGCTTGGAATAATTCCAAAGATTTACTTTATTTTGATGTTCGAGGTTTAGTTGATTTCGTTTTGAAAAGAATAGACACCAAACGATTTATTCTACAAGTTTTAGGTGGGATTTTTGATCCACTTGGATTCCTAGGACCATTCACATTAAGACTAAAATGTATAATTCAACAAATTTGGAATTTGGGTCTGGATTGGGATGACACCTTACCCGAAGATTTACGTATAGTTTGGAGTAGCTGGTGTAACGAACTCCCTCATTTGAAAAACTTTTCAGTACCCAGATACTATTTTTCTGACATCACCAATTGGCATGATTATGACCTACAATTACATATTTTTGCCGATTCGAGCATGAAGGCTTATGGTACGGTTGCTTATTTACGTGTAGCAACAACCACCGAAAATGTTCGAACAGTTTTTGTTGCTTCGAAAAACAGGGTTGCTCCACTGAAAGCGCTTACCTTGCCAAGGCTTGAATTGATGGCCGCATTGTTGTCGGCCAAGCTAAGTAGTAACATTTTGAAAGCTTTAAAATTGAATGTACCGACTTATTACTGGACACATTCAAAAATATCCTATTTTTTGATAAAAGGATCCCCTAAAAAGTTTAAACCCTTTGTCAGAAACAGAATTGAAGAGATCCATAAATTGACCTCACCTGATAACTGGTATCATTGTCCTGGTACTGCCAATCCAGCTGATATAGTTTCTCGAGGATCAAAAATCTATAGGATAATCAATGATACAACTTGGTTACAGGGACCAGAATGGCTAAGTTTACCTCCTGAGTATTGGCCAATATCAGAAAACAAAGAAATCGCTTACTCAGATGAATTAGAATACAAAAAAATCCTAACGATGTTTTTCAGAGCGAGTGCTTAGTCAAAAAACTCGAAAATCCCATAAACATTTCAAAATATAGTAATTTAGAGAAACTTTTGAGAATTACCGTTTGGGTAAAGAAATTCATTATGAAGCTGAAAAAATCAACTGAAGTGCAAGACGTAGTAACAACCGAAGAATTACTCGAAGCTGAAATTTTTTTGATACAATCTGAACAAAAACAATTTTATAAGGAAGAAAAAGAATCTCTAAAAAATAGTAAATCAGTGGATAAGACGTCATCCTTATCAAATTTCATGTCCTTTATTGACAAAAACGTGTTGATGAGGTTGGGCGGAAGGCTCGAATTTTCTAACCTGTCCGCAGAAGAGAAAAACCCAATAATTCTCCCCAAACATTCTTGGTTAACTACTCTAATAGTTCGCCAAGAGCACGAGAAAATTATGCATGGAGGGACAGCCAGTACTTTGGCAAAAATTAGATCTCGTTTTTGGATACCTAAAGGTCGTCAGTTGGTCAAGAGTGTTATCAAGAATTGTATAATATGTAAAAAATATTTCTCCAAACCAGCAGACCAGATCACCGCACCATTACCAAAAGACAGAGCTAGTGAAGCACCGCCATTCGCAATCTGTGGTTTGGACTTCGCCGGTCCGATCTATATCAGAAATTTTAAAGAAACGCAAAAATCTTACATTTTCCTGTTTACTTGCGGTGTGACTAGAGCCATTCACCTGGAACTCGCGTCTGACATGACAACAAATTCCTTTTTGATGGCATTCAGAAGATTTACAGCTAGACGAGGAAATCCCAAAATTATTTATTCTGACAACGCAAAAACCTTCAAAAAGGCCAAAGGTGAACTCGAAAATTTATACAACATACTGACAGACAATGTATTTTTAAATTTGATTACAAAAGAGAGAATTATATGGAAGAATATAATAGAAAGAGTTGGATGGTGGGGAGGTTTCTATGAGCGACCAGTAAAGTCAGTCAAAGACTGTTTGAGAAAAGAAATTGGTAGAGCACTCTTAAGTTATGATGAATTAGCGACTCTGTTGACAGAAGTGGAAGCAGTTTTGAATACGCGACCACTGACGTATGTATATAGCGACAGCGATGAACCAGAACCTCTTACTCCAATGCACTTTTTAAATTTTGGAAAAGAACTTCCATTTCCTATCAATTTTTTGGAAATAATTGAAGATTGTTCAAAGAGATCAATACTAATCACTAATCACTAATCACCCACTCGTGGACAGCCAACCTTTCGGTATAGGAGCTGAATAGTCCACGAGGGGAAAACACATATCTACTACCCCGCGGAGACTCCAGTACTTGCGAACAAGCCCGGAAGCTCCAACAGGCTGGAAGACCCTGCTTAATGAAAATTACATGATTATTACAGGTAATTCACAATGGGTTGCACTATTGAGCAAGCCCGAGAAATTTTACAGATATAGTTGATGATGAATAGTTAAAATTATGTTATAAAATAAAGTTAATATAGGTACTTAATTACATCTCATTATTTAGTAATTTAACATTTAAAAAGTGAGTATTTACACTTAAAATTTAAGATAGGAGAATTATTTAAGGTAAACAATAAATTGTAGGATAATATGACAGAGCTTGATTAAAATGACAAAACAATCAAAATGATTATTAAACAATATGACAAAATGTAATGAAATAAAGTAAAATATTTAAACTAAGTGACTTGAAGTAAAAAGTTCATCGTACAGATGAGCGTTAAAAGTCTTTTTTTATAAATGAAAAATGTTTGTTTAAAATATTATAGCTGGCTCTTAACTTGGCATAATTTGTTGGATGAAATAGGGTCCTTTTAAGGTTTAAACGTACAGTTTTGTTTCTTTTAAAGTCAAAGGTATGTGTCATTAATGAACATTTTGAGAAAAGGTAATGGATCGGGTCTCCTATCCCCTTGCCACATGGGCAGGATGGAGAGTCTCGTTTCCCTATTTTATTAATAAAGGCGGGAAAACTGCCGTGTCCACTAACATAATATGGAATAATATGACTTTTGCAGATAAAATCAGAATCCACTTTATTCAAGATTTTATAAGTAAATCGGCCTTTTTCAGATGAAATCCAATAATGTTGCCAGTCTGACAACATTTTATCCTTGAGTGCTTTTTTGATCACAGAGACTGGAAAAACTAAACGGATGATTGGTGACGTGGTGGATGTTGTTGTTGATTTTGCTAAGCTGTCGGCTCTTTCATTACCTCAGGTTCCGGCGTGTGCTTTGATCCATTTGATGTAGACATTTTTATGTGGATAATCTAGTAATTTAGCATATATCTGATGAATAAGTTGATTACGGGGGAAGGCTAGATTAAGGGAATCTTTTGCTGACTGACTGTCCGTTAATAGAAGTAGTGAGGAGTAAGATGATGTTAGAAACCAGTCTATTGCTTGGCATATAGCGTATAGTTCTGCTTGGTAGATCGAGTTTAAATTATGTAGTCGAAAAGAGTTTTCAAAGATAAAAGAGCTGTCTTTTTCAACCGTGAAGGCTGCAGCAGTGCCTGAGTCTGTGACGGAGCCGTCTGTGTAAATTGTTAAATCTTGATTTAGTTGGTTATTGTCCGAAAAGGTATCTTCTAAAATTTGCAAGTTGTTTAATTTGTAATATTCTGGGAAGCTGTAGGAAGGAAGCTTGGTCATTAAATTATCTATGGTTAATGAGGTATCTTGGATGATGTAATTTCTGCGTCCTTTTAAAGTATTGTAGTAAGAGAGTTCTTTTGCCAAAATTATTTGAATAGGTAAGCAACCCGTTAGGACACACAGAGCGTCAGTTGAGATACTGCGATAGACTTTGATAATGCCGAGCAGTGACATTCTTTGTATCAATTTTACCTTCCGGATACCATGGCAGTTTAGACGAGGGAACCAAATTACTGCTGCATATAGAAGTTGACGAAGGGTAACCGTATTATACCAAGTTTTCAAGATGGAGGTGTTTATTCCCTTATTAAAAAATGCAATTTACCGAAACCAGTGCAAAATTGTTGTATTTTTGTTCGTAGATGGATAATATGATCTTTAAAATTGAGCTTTGAGTCTAATACAAGGCCTAAATAAGTTAGATTCTTTTTTATTGATATGGTTTGCCCCCGCAGTTTGAAAATTGGGTGGCGTTTTTCTAGTAAAAAGCGGCCAAACATTATTGCTGTGGTCTTCGCTTGGGAGATTGTTAGGCCAAGTTGTTCACAAATATCTGAAAATTGTTTAATTTTGTTGTTGACATCTGCTTCAAGTTGTGTCCTGGTGTCACCATATGCAAGAACTGCAAAGTCATCTGCATAAACCGTAAACTCGTCAGCCAGCAACCGGAGAAGTTTTATTAAGAAATCAGCAATCAAAAGCCACAGCAGGGGTCCGAGACATGACCCCTGCGGACAACCTCTGTAAGTTGGAAACCACGTTAAGATTGTTCCGTGGAGTAGGCCTATGAATCTTTGAGAGATATAATTTTTTAGCAAGTTTTTAAGATATCGAGGAAGTGGTGAGTTATCTATGATTTGGGATATAGTAAACCAGTTGATGGTATCGAAGGCTGATTCGATATCAAAAGATATCAAAGAACAATATTTTTTACGTTGTAATAATTCGTCAACTTTTTTAATAATGTTGTCTAGTGCATCTGTTGTGCTTCTCTTTTCGCAAAAACGAATTGGGCTGGATGGAAAAAATTTCGCGATTCCAAATAAGTCATTGTTCTCAACTTTACGAGTCTCTCCAGAACTTTCCCCAACATAGGCAGTAAAGTGATGGGGCGATAGGCTTTCAGTTGTTGAGGATCCTTGTTCTTTTTTCTAAAGAAAATTACTAGGCCTTTTTTTCATGGAGTCGGGAAATGTTGTAATTCGAAACATTTATTGTATAGATCAATAATTAAGGATGGGAATGTCTGGAGTAGATTTTTGATCAGGCGAGCATCAATATTATCGTATCCGGGGGCTTTGCCGTTGTTTTGTTGATGGATACAGAATTTTAATTCTCTAAATGAAATTCTATCTTCTGCTGAAAAATTATTCGTTGGAGATTGCTCGTTAATAAATTCGTGGATATTATCTTGTTGAATTGGTCGATTCAGTTGAAAATGGTGAGACATTAATTGTTCTTCAATATTGTGAAATGTGTCTGTAGTATTTGATGTTTCTAGGATTGTTGAGATGAAGTCTGTATTTTTAATATATTTTTGTTTTATCAGTTTAAAAGCTGTACCATATGTCGATTGTGTAGTGGTACAGAAATTTCTCCATGCTGTGGATTTTGCCTCTTTAATTGCCAACTTATAATTTGCTCGCTCCTTTTTGTAATCACTTCTGAATTGCTGGTTGTCTGGATTTCGGGTGTATCTTTTATATTTTGCGTTCAATTTATTCCTTTGAATTCTTAATTTGTCATTATACCAATGCAGTTTTATATCATAGTTTAATTTTGTGTTTTTTAATGATGCTTCCATTGTGAAATTGATGACCTGCTTCAGATCATCCGTCCATTTGTCTAAGTTTGTAGGGGATTCAATATCATTTAACGCTGATTGTAGATTAGTCGAGTAATTATTAAAGATATTGTTAAATTTTATGCATTTGGTATATTTAGTTTTATATCTATAATTTTGCTTCATTTGAGGAGAAACGTGAAGTTGGAAGATAATATAAATATGGTCGCTGAGAGAGTCATGAGATTCATCTGTCTTCCAGAAGTTTATGAGTTCTCTTGTATGTAAACCACAAAGCGTGAGGTCGGGAGTTCCTTTTCTTTTGTCTAGCTTGTAGGTATAATTTGTATTTGGGTCGTTAATTATGGAGAGTTCGTTCAATGTTAGATAGTCTAGCAGCAGGTCACCCCATGCATTGTTTCTGGAGTATCCCCAGTCTCGGAGATGAGCATTGAAATCCCCTCCAAGGAGAAGTTTGTAACTGTCTGTGATTACATCAGTCCAATCTTGAAGGTCTTTAGAAAGGTCTCCTGATGGTCTGGAGTACTGTGCATCTTGATATATGTGATATTCTCTTGTTCTTTCTTAGGTGCTATTGTACTCGTATTTATTGTTAGATTGATGAAAACGCTATATTCTAGTTGATGAGATTGAAGATGATAAAATGTTGGGTTGCATATTATTATGGCAGCTGTTCGTTTTTTGGATTGATATATAGACCAGCCTATTGGGAGTCCAGAGAAGTTACCTTTGGTTTTGTGATAGTCCTGGACGAGGGCTATATCTATTTTGGCTTTATTAATATAAATCAAAAGTTCTTCATTGGCTGCTTTGCAGTTATTTAAGTTTATTTGGACAAACTTTATATCTGTAATTAATAGAGATTGTGATGAGTTTAGAAAAACTATTTCAGGGTTAGAATTGGAGATAGAAGATGTATTGTTTAGTTGGTTGAATGCGGAGCAGATACATTTATGAAGGTTTTCCTCGATTGAAATCGAAGTTTAAATAATGGACATTCATTTGAATCCGCTCTGTGTGGGAAATCATGTTTTGTGTTCAGATAATTGATGCAGCATATTTTCTTAGGATCTTCTTTATTTGGGCAAGTTGTTGTTGGGTGATTATACGCACAAATAGCACAGGCAGCTTCAAATCTACAGTTGTTACCTGTATGGCCATATCGTTGGCATTGCGAGCAGCGGATTATTGGGCGATAATCCGCAACTTTACAGGAATTAAATCCAATCAGGATACGGCCTTGCTTCGTCAGATGACGGGCGTAATTGATATCTAAATCCAGGACCAAATGGTAAATTTGTGATTTTTCTCGGTGAATTTTTTTATGTATCGCTATTGGGATTTCTCGATCATAATCTTTCAAGATTTTCTCTGTGACTTCTTCTGGTTGAGTAAATAAAGGGATTCCAAGAACAATTATCTTCTTAAAATTTATAGTTTTGTACGTTAATTCAGTGATATCTTTAAGTCTTTCAATTCCTTCTATTATTCGGAGGGTTTTCTCAGTATTTTCTTCACTGTTGGATCTTATAATTAAGGTGTTTCGATCACGAGCTGTTTCACAGTAGATTTTAGGGAGGTCCGGAATGTTCTTTGTCTCCGTATTAAGAAGATTTCTAATTGTGTGGAGTGAAGTTTTTGTTGCCTGTGTCTTCTTTAAAAGTATGGCGGATTCAGAGGTGGTTTTTGGATTTTTATAAACCGCACTGATTTTCTCTGAATACAGAGGTTTTGATGATAGTGAATGTTGTTGGCTGACCGTTGGGATTTTTTCTAATGGGCTTTGAAACGAATTTCTTAAGAATTCTGTATTTGCTTCAATTGAATGTAATTTTTGGTTGATATCTTGAAGTATAGATTCATCTATCACCATTTCGCTTATTGAATGGAGTCCTCCTTGTGACCTTTTTTGGGACTGGGTATATAATTTTTCTTTTAACTCTTTAATTAGTTGATTCTTTTCTTCTATCGTTAGGTGGAGACTAGAAATTTCTTTCTCTTTTAAGTTCAAAATTCCTGCTTCATCCTTGTTGGACAATTCATTGTATGATTTCAGAGAATCTATCTCCCGAGTTTAGTTCTTGAATTCTATTGTCTTTTTGTTGTACATAAACTTCAAATTGTTGCTTTCTGTCTTTTAATTCTTGTTCCAGGTCTATGGCCTTGTTGTACCACTCTTCCTTTTCGGTTGTTATTTGTTTTAGGTCTTGGGATTGTTGAGATGCGTTTCGTAGCTGATTTTCAATGATTTGGATGTTTTTTTTAATTAATTGCCAATATTTGTCGACTTCTTTACTGGATCCTGTTTCGTGTGATTTTAGAAGACCATTGTGAATTTCAAGCAGCTCTGTTATTGAAAGTGTCTTCGCTACTTCTAGAGATCAATACTCCTGAAAAGAAAAAAATATCAATCTTTACTATTGAAACAATTGTGGAGCAAATGGAAAAAAACAATATTTGATGGATTTCAAAACAGCCCATTCCTTTAAAAATCCTAATGCCCATACGCTACGGAAAGTGGGCGATATTGTTTAAATTCAAGATGACGCAAAAATAAGTTTCTTTGGAAACTTGGTAAGATTCAGACTGCCATTCCTGGAAGAGACGGCAATATTCGTTCATACGAAATAAAAACAGCGAATGGAACCTTAAAAAGATCCATCCAGCATTTGTATCCCTTTGAAATACAAAATGACTGACAAAATGACTTTTTGCAGACTTTTTATAAACATTCATAAACTTTTATAGACATTTATTTAGTTTGTTTTTTCTGCATTTAGGACTCTAAATATTTTTTTTCTCTTTTTTGATTTTTAGTCTTATTTATATATAGAATCTTTGAATTTTGGTAGTATAAGTAAGTATATGATTTAACTGCAAAAAAAAAAAAAAAAAAAAAAAAAAAATGTGTGTGTTATTTAACTGTCATTATTTACTTTGTTTGAATTTAAAGTGTTTTATTTAGAATTTATTGATATTTTGAATTTGACTAATTAAGTGATTAATTAGATATTGTTTGAATTCTTATATTTAGTATTTTGTATTCGAATTTTAAAAATTGTATTAGATTACTGAACCACTGATACGAAAAATTGAAATTTTATGATTTTATGATGGAATTTTGATTTGTGAACTCTTTAACAGTTAAGGTGGGGAGTGTGAGGAGAAACTTTTTCTCTGCTCCCATGGTAACGAAGGACGCGCGATGCGCGCGCATCCTACCTTAGAATGCGACTTCGTTTTGTTGTGGCTGGAACGATACGAAGCGATTTTTTTGATTTTAAAAGCATGATCGCTGTAATTTTTTACACTTTGTTGATGAGGCTAAGCCTCCCTTATTTCGAAGAACCAGATCAAGTGTTTGATAACTTTTATTGTATATATGTATAGAACCATGCATCTGTAAATATTCATCAAAATAATTAAAGAAAAGAATCCAGAAAGCACCTCCTTCATTGAGTTTATGTTCGACTGTCTTTGAAATTTTCTCCACCTTAAAATTTTGCTTAAATTTCAAACTATCTTACTACATTATTTTGCTAGTAGGTACGGGGCACCCCTGGGGCTGTGCCCCCTCTAAATGTCACTCACTCAAAAAGGGCTGTTTCTTCACTTCTTTTCAAACTTTAAATGCTATTATCTCTGCTTCTATGGGAGCTACAGCGAGGGATTCTATTTCCAGCCTAGCACTCTTGTTCCATCTTAGACTTTTTCACTTTCGGTTTTTCGTTTCCCCCAATCGGACCGAAGATAGGGGCCCGGGGGGGAGACGAAAGTTAATTTTTGATGTAGCATGTCTACTGTTAGCTTTCGTCCCACAGTTCTCAAATATATTGTTTATATTTTTATAGTCACTTTGGGCCACCATACGCGCCCCAATATGATTTTTTCTCCATTTCTCAATTCATCTCTACTCTTCGAAGGCAAGTTGCAGTTCGGAGTGCGATGTTTATTCATTCTATCTCTTGTGGTCAGCGCATCTTGCTTTTATTCCCCTTTTTCCACCCCTTCCTGTCATGCTTAGTGGTGTCACTTAAAGTGTTAAATCGTCTACTTCTGTCCTATTAACTTTAGCCTAGCCTTGTAGCATATCAAACTGTTGGTCTCGATGAGCCCAGTTCTTTTTTTCCGCCCAGTTCCTTCCCCCTTCTCCCCCTCCCACCACTCCAGTTGCCCCGCATTAATATAAATTTCAAAATATCACTGGAATTCATTATTTTTCAACAATTCTCATCCAAGTTCATCTAAGAGCGCCATACAGAACATTGCATCACTAAAAATTTCAGAACACTAAAGTCATACATGCGTAATTAAGTATTGCAGCACTGGTGAACAACTCAAATCATCTCAAGTGCAGCACTGGAGTATCCACAATTTACAAATAGGTAAGCCAAACTGATTACTGTATACTGGAATTCTTCCACTTTTTAATTGCACTCTTCGGTATGGCGGAGGTCAAGCATAAGTTCACTAAATTTTCCTAATTAATTCTGAATATTTTTGTATAAATTGTAAATAATTAAATCATATTTAACCAAGTTTTCAATTGGAACAGTGTTTGAGCACAAATTATTTATCCAATGTTTATTTCAAGTATAATATAATGCAATTTATTGTAACAATTTTTTTTAATTTACATTGTGAGCAACATTTCGTATGAGCAGTTTGGTGCTACACGTGATCTTTTTATTATTGTTATTATTATTATTATTATTATTATTATAATTATTATTATTATTATTTTCAAAATCAACCTTTCCCAGTTTTTTCCCATTTATTCAAAATTTTGATTTTTTTTTCATTTATTTTCTTCTCCCATTAACTTGCGCCAATATTCAACATTAATTATTTATCTTAGCCATTCCCAGTGGTCTCGACCACTGATTTTAGCTTTAGTCTATCCTACTAACCCTTTCCTTCTAAATACATGTTCGGGAGCGGACAAAACCTGGTAAGCAGTTATATAGTTATAAAAAGTTATCTAAATAATTAAGTACAGTTATAAATCATAAATATTAGAAGAATAGAATACTTCATAAAATTCAATTTAGATTCTCTCTGCAAGTATAAGAGCCAAAATCCCTTAAACAAAGTTTACAGCAGCTAAGGCGGCAATGACAGAAGCTTAGGTCACAGAGGACATAAACAATCATCAGTAAAGATAAAATGTGTACTGTTTCATACGAATCGGGTGATTCGAATGTGGGCCACCAACAAACACTCACCGAACATCCTCCATCACAAATACGAAGACGACCAACATCTCTTAGGATTAAATCTAAATCCAAAACAACAGCCGATGATCATTCAAGTCTGTTAATCTCTACACGAAATACACGAACCAAGGATCCTAAATAGACACCATCAAAAACACCTAAAACAGAACAGAAGAAAAAAAACACAGGATGAGGAGTTTCCCTCCAGAAAGGATGGCAAGGCCAAACACCTAGATGTAACAGAAATACTACTACAGCTGGTTGATCATCTTAAACAATATTCGAAGGATCATCCTACAGCCGCGGGTGATTGCTTAAATTTGATTCTATCTACAATCCATGAACAAGACAAGACATTACAAAATCTAAAACAACTACAAATGGACACAAAACTAGTGAATCAAATAGAATGTATACTAGGGAAAAAGCCGATGGATCTAACAACAGCAATTTCCTACATGGAGAAAACAGAAAAGCTAAAGAACCCAAATACAGAGCTATTAAACGAACCCTGAATGCATGAGGCTTTAAGACAGCTGATAAAACAGCTGAAGCAACACACCGCTCATAATAATAAAATGGCGGAAAAGTATCAGCTTTACATCATAAAATTGTTGACACAAAGAAAGGAACTCATCGACAGTACAAAGGAACACCGCAATGCAGACCTGGTCGAGGTGACGACAGAACAGAGTTTTTCTCTCACCTTACAACTTAACGCGGAGAAGGTGTCAGATTCCCCAGAAACTACTTAAAAAGCTGCGGAAATTGTACAAAAGACATGTGAAAATGCAAAAACTCAACTAAACGCAGCAGAGGAAATATCCGTTGACACAATGTATACTCACCCGCAGATTTTGCGAAAACTAAAAGAAGAAATAGAAAAACTGAAACAGCAACTATCACAAAAAGATAAGGTAATCAAAGAACAGGCCAAAAATTTGCAAGAAGAAACTCCGCATCAAAAAGATCAAATTTCACCGTCACAACTTAGAGACAGAATTCTCACAAACCTACAGGTCTTAACATCTTATTTTTCAGAATCGGACGGCATTAATCAAAAGACGGTGGAAGATCTGACAACATGTGTTCGCACATTGCTTAGTATTACAGAAGAAAAAACTCAAAAACTAATAGATCTTAAAGAAGAATTCAAATGTCAACAGCTATATGTAGAATCTTTACACGAAAGAGAGAGCTCTAGCACTATCCTCAAAAATGAATTAGTTAAAATTATGAATGAACATAAAGCACAGATTACCTCACTTTTTAATCAACAAAATCTACAGAACAAGTTTAACTCTTCGACATATGCCGAAAAAGTCTCTCGGAAACCTGCAGAAACACTTATAATAAAGAGAAAAGATGTGAATTTAACAGCACAAACATTAGAAGGTAAAATATTCAACTTGGGATTTGAAGATCTTGCAATACAGGATTGCATACGTACAAGAAGTGGTAATCTGCAACTTAAATGCAATAAGAAAGAAGATGCACAATTATAACAGAAAAACTTTAAAATTCGGAGCTTAAAGACCAACTAGATATTATACAAAAGAAACAAAGAATCATCATCTTTTCCATCCCACAACAAATCACCGAAGAAGAACTAAAAACAGCGCTACAGAAAAAAGTATCAAACAGGGCTGACATCCAATTCATCAAAAAGATAGACACAAGGGACCCTTACCATCAAACCTATGAAATGGATATGGCGTCAGAAAATTTCCTAATTTCAAGCAAAAAGCTGTTAATATGCATGCACTCGTGTCCAATCAGAAGGTATATCTCCTTGCCCAGATGCTACAGATGCTATGGACTAGGGTATTTAGCATCCTCATGCAGTAAGAAAAATGAGATCAGGTGTGAATTCTGTCGCCAAAAGCACGATTCGCGACAATGTGAACTGAGGGATCATACCGACAAGCATCGTTGCTTTAATTGTATTGCAGATAACCAAACTCATGGAAGAGACATCAACATAAAACATAAAGCATCAAGTAGTGACTGTTCTTACTACCGAAAGAAGTTGTCTGAAAAACGTTCTTCAGTATACAATTCAAAATAGCTCAGATAAATCTCCAAAAAATTTGAACAGCCACTGCTTCACTATTCAACTATCTTATCAAAATCAATATGAAATAGCTTGCATCCAGGACTATCCATTAACAAAAAACCACCCTCATGGCCTTCCCACATCAGTGCCCTGCTACTGCTCATCGTCCAAAAACTGCTTCATCGTTATTCTCGACCCTTCAGTTCAACATATTCGTGTGCAACAATATGAAAAATCTGTATTTGTAAATATCCTAACCTCAGACGGGTATTTCACCATCGGAAGTCAGTACCCCCAACCGTCGTCCAATCTACATGATGATCTACAAGACTGGTCGGAAATGAAAGGAATGACGTCAAAAATTCTCCTGTTGGGGGATTTAAATGCACATAGCCCGCTTTGGGGATACTCCACAGAGGATGAAAGAGGACAACACCTCATAAATTTCATGAGCATTCACCGCTTACTGGTCATTAACAACCCCCATAGCATCTCAACATTTGTGTCCAAACATCTCAAGGGATGGCCAGACGTCTCGTTAGCATCTTTTCAACATTTCTCATCGATTTCATTGTGGGAAGTTAAGGAGGAGATGGATTACGGGGACCATAGACTAATAACTATTACCTTATCAACAGACATCCCAAGTCTTCCAAAGAGGCGCTACAGAACAAAATATGTTTCTTTCAAGCGTTTCAACAAAGCACTATCAGACAAAATTGAAGAGCAGTCATTTGCTTTCCAAAACACCTATTCAAAACAAAGTTTTGATACAAAATACGCCATGTTCATATCCATAATCAAGAATCTGTGCGAAACACATTTCAAGAAAATAAAAAACACACGCAGACCAACTATAACATGGTGGACCGAAGAGCTCCGTAAACAAAGAAACTACGTTAGAGCCCTACGTAAAAAGGCCAAACTTCCGGAAGCGACACCTGGAATTTATATAAGGTTCAAACAAGAAAGGGCCACATATAGAGGACTAATCCAAAATGCAAAGAAGGAAGCTTGGAGCAAATTTTGTAGAAACTCCAAGGATCCTTACGGAAAAATGAAAAAAGTTGCTTTCCAAGACTTTTACAGTAAAGAAGCATATGCCCTCTCGACATCCACTAACCTTACCCAAACAAAACAATCCTTCTTCCAAGAACTATGTAATTCAATATTTGGCCCATCTCATACCCCTCCACCATTCAACTTTTCTCCAGATCCATCAGCACCCCCTTTCACGAGCCAAGAAGTATCAGAGGCAGTATTTTCATTTAACAAGCATAAAGCTCTAGGAATTGATGAAGTGAATCACTACATATTACGCAATATATTTAAATCGCAAGGCAACCTTTTATTAGATATGTATAATGCCCTCTTAAAAATTAACTACTTTCCAGATCCGTGGAAAATTTGTGAAATTGTATATTTTCAGAAAGTTGGAAAACCACTCACAGAGAGCAGTTCATACCGACCCATATTACTCTTATTGGTATTTGGGAAAGTATTTGAAAAATTAATTCTCAGAAGAATTAATTACTTACTTTACATCAACAAAGACAACTTTCCATCTCAACATGGCTTCACAGAAGAAAGATCCACAGAGACAGCCCTACAAGAGCTCTTCTGAGAATTAGATCTTCTTAAACAAGAAAATGTTTATATTTCATTAATTTCAATAGACTTTCAAAATGCATTCGATTGCCTACCATGGAAGGAGACCCTACAGGCCCTTGAAGACTTGGACATAGAAACACCTTACATAAATACACTAAAATCATTCCTCTCTAACCGAGGTGCCTACCCAAATTGGATGGCCGATGCGATCCACTGGTTTTCAAAATGTTGCCCACAGGGTTCCTGCCTAGGCCCATTCCTTTGGCGCGTTTTCATACAGGGTCTACTAAATGCACCCAGAGCAAGAGGTATTAAAGTAATAGCTTTTGCACATGACCTACTCCTAATATTATTTGGATCGACAAGACTTAAATTAGAAAACATGGAATCGATACGCTTGGACATAGTAAATGATTGGGCTCGGCAGAATTCAATGAGGATTTCGCCTGAAAAATGTAGTCTTAAACTTGAGTAGACCACGCTTTCTTAAAAGATCCCCCATATTCAAACTGGATAATATAAATTTAAAATCTTAATCAACAATGCCTTACCTGGACCTGCTTCTTGACCGGGCATTATCTTTTCTACCACATCACAGAATGAAAAGAACAATAGTCACTCAAATAACACAAAACCTCTTAAAATTTGCTTCTTCCTCAGGAGGAGTATCAAAAACAATCCTCAAAATTTGGTATAGTACAATCTTAGAAAAAAGATTACATATGGAGCGGCAATTTGGCTAGACAAACTTCAGAAGTCACACGGATTACGTTTAGTTTCTTCAATCCTAGCTCAGTTCCTCCTCTTGGTCACGGGTGCATACAGGAAATCTCCAACAGCGGCTCATTGTGTGCTCTCAGGTATACCCCCACTAGCCAATCGTCTGCAACAAATTTCAACAACTGGAAAAGTCCTACGCCTGGGCATTCCATCAGAAGATTACTTACCAGCCCTATTCCAACCCAAGTCCTTAAAATCAGCTTCTTGCCCCTACGAGTATCACTTTGCTAGGGCAGAAGAATCAAAAATTAAATCCGACATAGATCTATTTACTGATGGATCAAAAACAGAGTACGGGACAGGTCTCGCCTTCTGTGCCTACTCAGAAAGCCAAATGATTTTCTCCTTACAACAGCAACTCAATATAGAAAACTCAGTATTTCAAGCTGAGCTAGAAGCAATTAAAGAAGCAATATACTGGTCAAACAATAGCAAATTCCATAGCTTCACAATCCACTCCGACAGCCTCTCTGGGCCCAAGGCTCTAGAAAACAACTGAACAACAGATTTCCAAGTTCAGTCTATCATGCGGGAACTTCAGTTGTCATCCAAAATTTTCATCTTCAATTGGGTTCGAGGACACACTGGGATACACGGTAACGAAACTCCTGACAAATTGGCAAGAGCGGCAACTTTTCCATGCGACACGATACCAAAGAAATTTGTTCCTTTTCCATCTTCATTTCTAAAAATAAAATTGAAATTGCAGCTCATTTCCAACTGGCAATCCGCATGGAACACAGGCACCACGGGTGATTCTCTTACGCACTTTGTCCAAAGGTCACAGAAGATTCCATACTTCATCACAGGAATCTATACATTTTTGCAACCGTACATGGTCTGTTTCCTTCCTATCTTTCCAAATTTGGAAAGTCAGACTCATCGCGCTGCACATGCGGGCAGAGGGGCACGTCATTACACTATATAACAGATTGTACCTTAACATCAGCCTTTCATATAAAAAAGCACCCTTAGTTAATCTAGCATCATGGTTTTAAATTATCCTTAAACAACCATGTCTACTTAATAAAATAATAGATAGTATATCCCTATTAGAATAAAATCAACTCTTATTTCAACTTCCTCCTTTGAACGGACTCTCTGATGAAGAAAACTAATAAATGTTGCCACTTCAGTAGACTGATTTCACTTTTTGAACTTGCTGCTAGCAGTGTATTCTATTTTTTCTTAAAGCAGCTCATTTGACAGTGCAATTAGTTTCACCCCTGCTCAACAGCCTAAAACATCTGTTAGGCATCATTTACCTACCTCTGTATCACTGTGTATTCTAATTCTATTTCATTTTATTATTCTACTAAGTATTCGCATTTCTTATTGTTATTGGTACCTCTATCGTGTATTATTATTATTATTATTTGCATCGTGTTTGTCTTATTTGACATTCTTATTGTTGGCATCACTACAGTATTCATAAGCGCCAAATTTAATCTGCATAGAGTTAAAGTCTTCTCTGGCACCGTGTTTCACTTGTAAATAATGTTCTATTGCATCAATTTTAATTTGTAAAATATCAACTCATTAATATTATTTTTTTTTCTTTTTATTAGCATTTGCATATAATTCTTGGTTCAATTCTTACTTGCATATGAGTTTTGGCATCATAATAAGAATTAAAACTCTCTTCAAAAAGAGCCCTATCATTGAAATCGAAGTATTGCTTTGAACATTGTTATTTGTTTTCTAGCATCGTGCTTTTCTGCAATTAGTCTCCTGTGTCAGTTCTTATATATTGTTGTATTTTTTTTATGTGTAACAGTGTAATCCAGAATTGTATCCTGTATCGTATCCTATATGAAAAAATGGGAAAAACTTCTTTTAACTCCCATTGTTACTGTTGTATCTGTAAGTCCTATTAAGTGGATTTTACACATTTGGTTCACATCTGGACTTCTTTTGTTTAGTGTATTTTTATTGTTTTTTACTTGTCCACCAATGTATAATACTGCATTATGAGGTTGTTGTTTTTTTCTTCTTTTTCCTTCAAAATCTGTAATGTACATAATTTATATAATGATAAGTCGGCACGCCAGTGATATAACTGTTCTGCCACTTGTAACATTTCTGTATAATTTTGTAAGTTTTAATATATAGGGGTCTTTTTCAACGAAGGTATTTCCGGGCCCTGCCTCCGTCAGCGGCCCGTTATCATGGTAGTTATTCTGCTGGGCGGGGCTTGTTGAGCTAAAACCATATTGGTAGGCCTCCCCGCCTGGCCTGAAACTGAAACTGAAACTGAAGAATTGGAGTATGAGGAAGATAAATAAAAACCGAGTACATTGACTAAAAGCCAAAATGGCTGATGAGAATTAAAATTAACACAACAGCGCTAAACAGCGATCGTTTGGGAGTTTCTGACCGGCCAAAATCTTTCATAGCGTCAAGTGTTCTGGAGAAATGAACAGATTCTGTTGATGTGGTTGGTAAATGTAAGATAAAAAGAGACAAGAGTCGTTTTAGGACGGATTTTAAAAGCCGATGCACCCCCCTGAGGAAGGTTCGGGGTTTTTTTCTTGACAGAAAAAATGAGATACTTTGTTTGTCGAAAATTTAATGCCAAGAAATTTCACAGGAATGTGAAATAAGAACACTTTCACTTATCCAGGTATCTGGAGCAACTTATATTGTACATGTATCTCCTTCATCGAGATCATCAAATCATAGAAGTCAAAGCATTATTTCTAGTTTGCCAAAATTATCAATATCACTAGAAAAACTAGAAGTAGTAGGGTATGATGGTACAGTAACAAACACTGTGTGGAATAACGGTGCTTTCCACCTACTAGAAAATCATAAAATGTGGAGCGTATGCTTCCAGCAATTTAATGAGCTTTCTTATCGCCAAATTTTACAACATATTCACGGCCAAACTGAAGGGCCTAAATCTTTTGATGCACCAATCGGGTAGCAGTTCACTTGCTGTGAAGAAGCTCCTGTGGTCGATTGTAAACCCGCAGATTGTTTGATTCCTTATATAGACAGGTCTTTTTTGAGCGAAGAAAAACATTATTTTGGGGACATTTTGAATGCAATCACCTTAGGACATTTTCCAGAAAACTTGGCGAACTGGGACCCTGGTACTTTTTTTCGATTCCAGATGTTTAACTGCGGCCAACCGAATCTTCAGATTGTATCAGATTCATCCAAAAACTTCATAGAAACAGTTGCTTCATCATAAAATCATACAAGAATGCTAATCTATGGAAAACCTTTGTAAATAATAGATGCAAATACAATGTAAATGCCGCACCCAACAAAACGATGGTTGGTTGGGTAAGGTGGACGTGGAACTCTACGTGCAACCACCTCCAGGTGGTGAGTTCTGGGTCATTTTGTTCTAGCAAAACGAACAAAGAATTAGTTGCACGGTGAAAATTGCGAAAAATTGCTAAAATTATGTTTGTTTTTTTTCTAAGATGTTGCGCGAACGGAAAAATTAAAAATTTATAACGTGATTTAAAACGTTTTTAAATGTGAATGATTTTTGTTGCACTTCATTTTGTTGAACTATTCCATGTAATGTGTGGGACAGCTTTTCTACATATTACTGCTTTTTTAACATTGTTGTTATATTTTAAAATTAAAACAACAATGCTAATATGAAAACTAAGTGTTTTTGTTATTTTTAATGCATAGTTTATATTTTTACACTTTATAAGTTAATAGATATAGGTGTTCATGAAAGTGTCTCGCGCAGGATATCTTTTCCCGTTTTTGATGGAATAGCTGTGAAACCGGACAGATTGCTCAGGTAACAAGTTTAAAATGTGGAGGATTTTAAATCTATTAAAAACGAGCAATTACTCAAGTATAGCGTAAAATCGTTGAGATTTTAAAACCTATTAAGGGGTCCGGGACACAAAAATCTTCAAATTTTATGAAAAACATTTATTACATTAGCAATGTCTCTGTTTTTTTCTGTTTAAAATGACGTTGAAATTATATTTCTATTTTAATTGGAACAGGAAACATTAATTTTTTCGTCTTGTTTTGTTTTCAAAATCGAGCTCTCAAGCAATGGTTGTCATGAAAAGGACATTTTGTGAAAAGGCGTTTTTCTTCATCATGGGTTTTTTCTCCATTTCTCGTATTTAAATTGTTATAAGTCAAGAAACGTTAAAGATAAATGGTTTAACCTTGAAAATATCTTTTTTAATTGTTTTACTTTAATTTTGATTCAGAAATTTTGAAAAAAAATATCACTTTTGAAAATATGATTTTTTTAAAAAAAATTTTGTAATTTAAATATTTTAAATTTTTATTTAAATTAATATTTTTAAAAATGCTGAATCCAAATTAAAACTTATATATTTCTGGTTATTTAAATGAAAAAAAAATGAAATTCTACAAATAATATTTCGCGTTATAACGATTTTAAACCACCAAACATTCTTAATAAAATTTAAATTTAATTTTTTTTATTATGAGAAATTTTATCATGTGATTTTGTTTACAAATGATACAGTTAAAAATCACAGAAAATTTCGAACTCGATAAATAACTAACTCGATAGCTAATAATTAACTCGATAAATAAAAAAATAATTGAAAATGTGTCCCGGACCCCGTTAAAGGACTTTTCAATATCACGCGTGGGAAAGCCTTTCTACATATTACTGTTGTTTTATCAATGCTATTATTTACATCCGGAATGTTCCCTATTATTGCTAATCTATTTCTAATACTTAAATCGTCAGATTTAGAGATATACTTCCAACTGCACTTTTTTATTATTATTACTCAAATTTTAGAAGTTATTTAAATGAAAGTAGTTATTTTCGTAAATGTAACAAATCCAAAATTTTGATAAAATCCTCGAGTCCTATAAGTTATATTTAGAAAAATATTGTTCCAGCTCTAACAAATGAAAAGATATCGTATGATCTAAACTTGCCGAATAATGATACTTTGTATTTTACGAATTTCCAGCGTTGTCTGGCCCCTTTTTTGTACTAAGAAATGACAAAAATTTCTAAAACTTCAAATGTCATAACTCGAGAGGGTTCGGTCGCGCAAAAATTTGTCTCACTTGCTGTAGCATGGATAATATATTTCTAAATATGTTATATGCAACTTTAGGCCATGTGCATGGGTTAATTCTTAAACATCACATTTCTGCTACTTTTGTATTATATTGTTTTGATTCATTTGCTGATATAAATTATGATCACGGTTTCATGACTGCCGAATATTTATTAACGTCCTTTTATAGGATAACATGTTTCAGGATATTTTTCACTGTACCAGAGGATCATTTTTTTTTTTTTTTAACAATGATCTTATAATATTGGAAAGTGTTTCGTAATCTATGTGTGATGATTTTCTTTCTTTTTTGTACATCAAAAATCATTCGAGCAGCGAACCGGTTGTTATGTTATTTGAATCCCAGTACTGGATACAACCACTCATTTTTTTGCTTCATTATGGGAACAACGGATTTCGAGCTTATTCTATCAACGATAATTTTCAGAATTTTCAAGCTATGTTTTTGAGACTTTTACAAAAGTTGCTCTATACACTTAGTTAATACATTATGCACATTATATTTTGATTGCATTCGCGCATGCGCAGTCAACATTGTTTATTAAACCTGCTCATTTTTCATCCAATTTTTATTATTTTTTTATTCTGATTGCAGGGTATTGTGTACAATGTTGTTTGTCATATTTTCTGAAAAGAATGTTTTTTATATTAAGAACTCTACGAGTTATAAGCAAAAGACTTGGCAAAATTTGGGACTCTTTATATAAAATTTTTAATTTCTCTACGAATATACATGCTATTCTCATAAAAATAAACACAGTTTATTGCAATAAGGCACTTAATCATAATTTACCGTGTGGAATGCTTTTGCTACGTTAGTTTTTACGGGGTTATCTAAAAGATATTCATTCTTTTTCAATTTGTTGACGGTCCCCTATGGGGTTTCGGGAAAAAAATATTCACTGAAATATATGACCTCTAATATTCTGTTTACACACCTGGAGTTTCAAGATAATTTCTCATACATATTTCTAGATAATTAAGAAAACGTCTAAAATTGCAAGTGACCGGTCACCTTTGGTCATATAGTGTACGTACAAAATAAATCGCAAGTATTTTGCGCATACATTTACCTATATTAATGCTGCATCGAGTGATGTAATATACACTGTTAAAACACTATTCTTAAAAATAAGTAAATTGTACTAATTATTGAGCACTTCCCAATCTTAAAATAGCTCCGAGTACTTAACTCTTAAATTTGAAAAACGAATGTACTCATTTTTTTTTAGTACATACAGGGACTCGAAAATAAGTATGTATAGAAACACACATACACTATAAGAAAAAGAAAGCGAAATTACAGAGAGCCCACAAATCACCGTTTTTAATTAGGGTAATTTTGAATTGAGAAGAACTACAATTTTTGGAGTAAAGAATAACGAATTTGCTATTTTAAGTCTTGAAATTTTGTGTATGAGCCGCCCCATGATTTGAACCCGAGTCCTCTAGGTGGGAGATCAGCATTGTACGGATTGTGCTATAAGAGCAGTTACCAGCTTCTTCCAAATGACACCTTTTATGAATCAGCGACGGAAGATCGCTAACACCAGAGATGAATTTTCCTTTTTTTAAATATTCTAATTTCTAATAAAACAATTTTTTAACTAAATTTTCTTCTTTAACATTTCTAACGAAATTGTAGGTAAATTTGAAAAGTGTGTATTACAAATTAAAAATTATAACAAAGATAGACATATCTTTAAATAAAAGCTTGGAAATCCCTACTGTCAATTCGGTATAAGAAAAGGGTTTATCAGAAAACTCATATTTCTGAGCACATAGGATTTATACATGAATATTAAGACTTTAAAATACAAAATATCATTTCTGCATATTTATAAATGATTCATTTCTGCATATTTATAAATGAAGTATAAGTATACACAACTTCAAAATATCATGTACCCGTTTCTGAATTAATTGTACTTAAAAAAATCGAGTGCAAAGAAATTTTCATTTTTAAGTAGATTAATGCTCCTTTTTGAAGCAATTGTACTTAAAAAAATATGAGTACATAGAAATGCTCATTTTTAAGTAGATTATTTTTAACAATGTACTTATTTTTGAAACAATTGTACTTAAAAAAATCCGAGTATATGGAAGTTCTCATTTTTAAGTAAATTATTTTTGAGAGTGCATGCATAAGCAAATTTGCTTGCCGCACTACTTTTATACCAAGATTAAGCCCCCGGAATGAAAATCGTAATACATGTATTGTTTTAATATATGACGTAGTATTTCCTATGATTTTCCTTTTTTCATTTCTCATGTAATAATATATTTAAATTTGTTTTCTCGTTTATAATTCACGGTTTATATATTATTTAATTAAAAGATTTTTGAGAATTGAGCATTTTAAATATGAACTAATATTCACCATTAAAAGTTTTTCACGTGTAATAATTTCATTATTTTAGGCGCTTTAAATATTACGATATGGATCGCAATCTTCCTTTCGGTTCCAGACTATAAAAATAGACATTTTATCTTATGTGGCGTCACAGGAATATTCTCTATCGTACATATACTTAAATTTATATAAGTAATTTAGCATTTGTTTCCAACTAATAATCCACAATGAAATTGAACATATTCTTCGTTTTGGTTCGAGGCTATAAAAATTGCCCTCTTATCTTATGTTACGGCACAGGAATACTGTCCATTTAATGTTTGGGCCTTTTATATATGGCGTAATTATCACTTTTAAATGCGTTTCGCGCGTGATAATTTAATTGATTGTTTTTATTTAAATTTCTATTAATTTGATGAATTAATTTCATTTAATTGAAGTTGTTGTACATTTTTTGTTATTTTCTGCTTTTAATACGTGATACATACGTGATCTTAATATAATGAAGATGATACGCAACTCTCACGTGGACAACAAAATTATTCCTATAAAGAACAGAGGTTTACAAGGACAAAAGAATTCTATTACACTATAATATATGATGAAGAATTGTTTGCATTGCATTTAGATGATGTTACTCAACCTCAAACACAGTGAATTTTATATACATTACTGAGATCTACAAAAACTATTTTCTACGGATTATGCTGTTCTCAGCATTTATTGTTTATTTAAGGAGACGCACAAAAAAGTTCTAGTACAAGGACGGCTATGAGCGATAATTGCTGGAAGTGCGCTTTCAGATGTGTTATGCATTTTAAAACTCACATAAAGTTTATTGCATTACTTGTTATTACTAAATTTTAAATATTGCTTGTAAGGCTACACGAACGATTTTGAAAGTAACACCGTATAAGAACAATAGATTGCTGAAAAGGAATACTTAATGCGTCATATGTTTTATAAGTTTTATATTTAGACATCTCATTTCCTTTTATAATAAATTTAAATTTCTTAAAAACATTCTGATAATGTTAGGAAGCTTTTTATAAACTTTTTTTATTCATGATGTTTGATTCTTGTTATTTTTCAAACGAATTCGTTAAAAATATTTTTATAATTGTACATGGACATATATTAAACCTATTCTGTTGGAAATTTTAATATGATAAATGCAGCAATACCATATTATCATTTAATTTATTTACAAGATTATTATTGTTTTTATTTATCAATGTACATTTTGTGCGCTTTGAATTGAAAATTAAGTATGTAGTGTTAATAGTTCGTTTGCTGGAACACATAAAAGAATTCCGTTACATTATTGTCTTTGGATAAAAAGCGTTTACGATGCATTTTTATGATGTTATGATTCTTCAAATATAATTAAATTTAAAAGGGTCACTCAAGTCAACTATATAATACCTTTTGTATTGATTATGGAAAGTGTGGCGTTTATCGTTCAACTATAGAGACACACAAAAAATTCGGTTAAAGTACTGACTATTATCGGTAATTCCTGGAAGTGTTGTTTTTTCCCGCTTTGTCCAGTGTTTGTTTAGATATAAAGGTGCAGACTTCAGCTCGGAAAACCTTAGGTAGATTTTTTTTTTTTTTTTTTTTTTTTTTTTTTGTAATTCTTAAATAGACTATTTCAAGAACTACTTACTTTACAGGTATATATTTTTTTAAATATAGTAAATGTTTGTCTATGTCAAGATGAATAATTCTCTTTTGCAAATGTTAATGTATCAGATGTATATTTCCCGACGGGCGAAATATGTCGGCCCAGGATTTGGACCAGCAATCTCCTAGCTGAAGCCGCCTATGCTCTATCATCTGAGCTATACCGGACGAATCTGGTGGAACTTTTTCACCCAGATTACCTTAATGATTATTGCATCTGGTCTGAAAACTGGTTCAGCTCAACAGAATAAATCGCAGGTAACGGAACTCCAGAAATCGCTGGAATCGTAATTACACTAGATTAATTTTAACACAATTATTTTAATTGGTAAATAAATCATATCAGATGCGAATTTCCGACCGGGCGAGTTTTCAGACATGATGCTATAATCAATCAGGTTGCTGGGTGAAAAAGTTCCACCAGATTCGTCCGGGATAGCTCAGATGGTAGAGCATTGGCGGCTTCAGACAGGAGATCCATGGTTCGAATCCTGGTCCGGACATTTTTCGTCCGGTCAGAAATTTGCATCTGATATGATTTATTTAACAATTTAAATAATTGTGTTAAAATTAATATAGTGAAATTTCAATGCGTTATTTACAACTGCGTATTGTTTAATGAATTTATGTTTTTTTTTTTTTAGTTAAGATACTAAGACAGTATAGTAAACATTTTAAAACTATTTATAGTATTGCGGGGTTCATATTAATTGAATAGATTATTTATAGGTGTGCACGATATAGTTCGCTTATGAACAGCATATCCATATGATATATCGATATATATCGATATGAAAGGTAAATGCTGAAAAATTTCTTTTTACTGAGTTATGCTTTTTTAAAGTTGTTTATTTAGATGTATCATTTCACTGTATGAAAAAAAAATATATTTCTTAAAACTCTTATGTTAGCGTTGAGAAGCGTTTCATTGTCTGTCCTTGATTCATAATTTTTCGTTCATGATTTTTTTCTGCCAGTTTTTTAAATGAATGTTTTCGTTAAATTTTATATCATATTATCAGATGACAGCACAACATTTTTAATTCTGTTCCATGGCAATATTACGCATTAATTAAATTTTTATATGTGTGATAGTAAAAATAATTATTTCCTGTCAATTTGAAATTTTTATCGCACATTAATCTTTTTAAATCACATCTAAACTGTTCAGCTAAAACATTATTTTTATAAATTAAAAAAATATATTAAAACATTTCAGAAGCAATATCGGCATTTTTTAAAGAGGAGCAATCACAAGTGTCTGAAATGCATTTTTATATCTTCCACAGCCTGAAAATATAACCCGAATTAACCGATACCTTTAAATGAAAATCTAATTTTCATTTCAAAGATTCGTATAATTCGATTAGTTTCACACTTTGTCTATTTTTCTGAAAAGTAAGTATTCAAAAGTAGGTATGTAATTCTGTATTCGATAAAAAATATCCATAGGAAATTCATGTTTTTATTTAAAAAACTCAACAGTACATACCAAACAACTCAACAAAATTAATCTTTAAAAATGTTTTCCACCAGCATTTAGAAAGATCCGTTTTAAGCAAATCCTCAGATAAGAAAACAAATTGTAATCCAGGTGAGAAATAACGAAATGACGAATTTTATCGATTAGAAACATTTTCCAGGTCACGTAACGAAAACAATATATGCGACAGCAAAGGAAAAAAAAAACAGATAAATTTAATTTTAAGTTACATGTTACATTTTTATCTAGGACATTAAATACGTGACTTCAGTAAAAAAATAATGGAAGTGTAATTTTGTATTTGTAGGATACGGGTATATAAATTTCTTGCTATTTCCATGACATTTCTATATTATTAAAAAATCCTCTATAAAATGAGGAACACAACATACATATTATGTACGTAAAATTGTATCATAAACGAATTCATGATATTTTTTTTTCAAGTATTCAAAATTTTTTTAAATAACAAAGTACATTAAAAAATAATATCCTTGTAAATAATTTGAATATTAATATCGTATTGCATCATTTTACATATTAAAGATTACATCAGAATGTGTCAAATATGGGCAGGTACAATTTGGAAAATTTTAAAGCTTTGTGTCTGACATACACAAACACAATTGTAAGTTTAAAAAAATAATGTAAAAAAATATAAAATTTTTTTAAAGCAATATCACCATTTTTAGAGAAGAATAAACACATGTGTTTGAAATGCATTTTGTATCTTCCACTTACTAAAAATATAAAAACTATAACCTTAAGTAACCGATACCTTTAAATGATAATCTAATTTTCATTCCAAAGATTCGTATTATTTTTATAGTTTCATATATTTCATACTTTGTCTACTTTCTCAAAAAGGTTTTTTTTTATTCGATAAGAGATATCCAGGAATGTAACCTTAATTAACCGATAACTTTAAATGATAATCTAATTTTCATTCCAAAGTTTCGTATTATTTTCATAGTTTCATATATTTCATACTTTGTCTAATTTTCTCAGAAAGTTTTTTTTTTTTTTTTTTTTTTTTTTTTTTTTTTTTTTTTTTTTTTATTCGATAAGAGATATCTATACGAAATTCATATTTTTATTTACCAAAATTCAACAGTACATATCAAACAACCCAATAAAAATAATCTTTAAAAATGTTTCCACCAGCATTGAGAGAGATCCGTTTTAAGCAAATCCTCAGATAAGAAAACAAATTATAATCCAGGAGAGAAATAACGAGTTGGCGAATTTTATCTTTTAGAAACATTTTCCAGGTCACGTAACTAAAGCAATATATGCGACAGCAAAGGAAAGAGAAAAATAGAGAAATTTAATTTTAAGTTACATGCTAGATTTTTATCTAGGACATTACATGCGTGCCTTACGTTAAAAAAAATACATAAATGGGAAGTGCAATGTTGTAAAGTATTTGAAGGATAAGGGGATATAAATTTCTTTCTCTTTCCATGGCATTTCTATTTTATTAAAAAAATCCACTATAAAATAAGGAATACAACATACATATTCTGTACTTGAAATTGCGACACAAACGAATCATGATATGTTCCTTTAAGCATTACAAAATTTACATTGAAAAATAAAAACAATAATAATCTTGTAAATAAATTAAATAATAATATCGTATTGCTGCATTTTTCATATTAAAATTTCCAACAGAATATGTTTAATATATGTCCATGTGCAATTATAAAAATATTTTTAACGAATTCGTTTGAAAAATAACAAGAATCAAACATCATGAATAAAAAAAGTTTATAAAAAGCTTCCTAACATTATCAGAATGTTTTTAAGAAATTTAAATTTTTTATAAAAGGAAATGAATACAAAAATGCACGGAAATTGAATTTTAGTTAGGAGAATTAGAGCTTGACAAAACAGATAAACTATTTTCAAATATGTTAGAAAGGTGAACAAGGAAATTTACGTGTTTATTCTAGTTTGTTTTTAAATCTACATTTGCTTTTCTAACTGAATCAGGAACTGACTTTCCGTCATAAATGGATACGTAAAGCCGTGGAAAAAATGTAAACATCCCCTGCAATAAATTACTGTAGAAGGAAGTTACAAGTAGCAAACTATTGGAAATAAAGCCTACTTTTAAAGATGTATATAAAATTTGCTTAGGGGGGGTATATTAAAATTTGCTAAGGGGGGTATATTAAAATTTGCTAAGGGGGGTATATTAAAATTTGCTACATATCAAAACGAACCAAAACTTTTTTTTCCCAATAGCAATACCTAATTTTGACACTATAAATAAATTCTACACCCTTCCTTTAGCCTAAATTGAAATTTTCATGAAATTCGTAGGATACGTTTCGGAGAAATTATATATATATTTTTTAATGAGACTATTTCAGGAGTTGTATCCAAATTGGAGTTCGGTACTCGATTGCTGAAAAGCTACAAAATGATTATGTCACTTCTATTAATGTATTATTTCGTGCCAATATAACCAACACTCGCTCAATATGTTTTGACTGTTGCAAGCCGAAATATTTTAATGAAATGATAATTATATATATATTTTTTTCAAATTCTGCTTTCTTGCACGTCATAAACGACCCTTAAATCACCATTTTGACGTTTTTTAATAATAATTCGAAAACTACTTGAAAAAAAAATTGAAATTGAGAATTTGCATAAAGTAGGACATAAATACACATTTATAAAAAAAAAAAATGTAGGTTGCAATTCGCATTTTTTTTTCGAAAATTAATTTCATAATTCATATTATAAAATTTTTAAAATAAAAATTTTAATGTATTTAAGTTTGGGTTTTTTAGTATTATAAACACGCACAAAATTGCCACATTAGGATTATAATTTCAGGTGATATTAATACAAATATGAAAATGTAATTTACCTTAAGAAGCTCTAAATTTTGAATGTTTATAATTCAAAAACTTATCATTCAAATGACAAGAAATTTCATTTCCAGGCATAGTTTGACGTGAAGATTTCAAATATGAATTTTTTTTTTTCCAAAATTGAGTTTTGTCACTAAAGAAAAAACAAAGTTTGGTTTGATTTTTATTTGTACATGACCCTCTAAGCAAATTTTATGTACATCATTTAAAAGTAGATATTTTTTCCAATCGATTGGTACCAGTAACTTTTTTTCTACTACAATTAGTTCCATAGTAAGTAGGGGTGTTTACTTTTTTTTTTCAACGAATGTACAAACTCTTCATGCAAAACCTTGAAAAATTGTAAAATCATTAGTAATGATTTTAGAACAAACAATTTTGGCTTTCGCGAATTATGAAAAATTTTAAAAGAGAACAAATGTTCATAACTCGAACAATTGTTAAAAATAAATGAAAAATAAAATACTCTTTAAACTCTTGAACAAGAAATCCGTTGTCTAATTTTTTGAGCAAAAATCATTTTTTTATAAACAGTGAATAAAGAATTTTCATTTTCAAATTAAATTTAATTCTCTAAGGAGGAAAGAAAAAAGATTTCTTCCTGAAAATGATTCATTTTCGGTCACAAAACATGAAATTTCTTTTTTTTATTTAATTAAAGTAATTATCTGGTATCCCCTAACGAAGAGAAAATATGACTTTATTTAGTAATTTTAATCTTTGGAATGAAATGCAAATGTAGGTTTAAAGGGAATTATGAAAAAAAGCTTTACTGACTATAAACTGAAACAGACTATAATTAAAGTTAGGAAACACATATCTTTTTTAAAAAAGAATGAAATGCGTGATTACATTATGCTATATGAAATAAAATTGGATTTCTGTCTTTTTGATAATAAATAAATATTTAAAGATTTGTATTCATTTTCTATTATTCTAGTTTTGGTTTACGGAGTTATTAAATATTTTAAAATATTTTAAATTCATGTTCTTTCAATTTCTCTAATTTTCAGTAAATAAGTATAAAAGCTGATGTTATTTTCAATTTTAAATGAATTTGTTAATTTATTCTCTAACTTGTGATTATATTTGCAAATAATGAGCTTTCGGATCTACCTACATGTCAAAAATTTGTAAAACACTGAAAAATAAAATCTGAATTTTAGAACAAAAGGTGCTGGCACCTGGCTACCAACACATTTGCTGTAGAATTTAAAAAGCTGAAAGTTTTTAAGAGTGCTGCAAATTTCCGCACGTTTGGGGAAATTCGCGTTGCCATTGGCTGCGTGATGCATGTGACAGAGTTAAATCAATTTTTACTTCACTTATTGCTGGAATTCACTTTCACAGCATCGGTGCCTGAATTCGATTTCATAGCATCGGTGCTTTAATTCTATTTTACAGAATTGGTGCTTGAATTTGTTTTCAGAGCATCGGTGCTTGAAAAATTACAACATAAAGTGCAGGAAAAATCACAAAATTATTTATATTGCAACAATGAAAAAACAGAAAATCAAATTCCATTTTTGACACTTTATTTCATTTTCTGCGTTTAGAGCATCCCGAAAAAATATATAGATAGCTTTTTTAGTCATAGAGTTAGGAGTAACAATTTGAGGATGTAATTTGAGATCCACGAGGCAAATTCTGATTTACACTTAAAAATAATACTCGATTAATATATTTCTATTTAAATAGTAAATAATAAATGAGCCAGACGTAATCTGTTCATTTATATTATAAAGCAAACTCGCATGGATGCCTACTACGAACTATTAACAGATTTACACTTAAAACAATATAGGTATTTCAAGATTTATTCACGGCTACTACTCCATATGGAATTAACGTTTATCCAATAAAATATATATAAATAAAACCCAAATTCAATAGATATGTAATTTAACTTCAAACGTACACACTGAAGTAACTTTTATTTTTATTTTATTTTATTTTTTTTTTTTGCTTTTTTGCTTTAAACAGTGGCGATTTCTTCGGTAATAAGCGGCTAATACAAAATTATAGTTCTAAATAAATTTCAACACTCTACCTAAATACCTAATTTATGTTTCTTCATATAAATTTGCTGTTTAATGTTGTTGGCAATCTACAAATATATAAAATGAAAAAGAAAATTGTTATAGTTTTTGATAAAAAAATATTTTTACTTATGTTCTGTAACCAAAGAAGCACCAATAGGATGTTTGTTTTAATTTGAAAACAAGTTTTTAATTATAAAAAATTATAATACATTCATTTTTAAAAGTATTAATTATGACCTCCATTATATCACTCATAAGAATAATCGGCAACACCAAAAACATGAGTGTGAATGCTTACGGCCTATTCCAATGATTCTTTTATATAGAGAAATTTTATTTTCTTACGATCTAAGGCAACCATGTATTGATTTTGTTTATTTAAATATAGTGCACAGTTTTGTAAAATAATGGTAGATATACAAAAAGTAATGGTAGATATAGAAATTATTATTATTATTATTATTATTATTTTTTTTTTTTTTTTTTAGATTCATCAAGAAACATTAAATCTGTGTTCCATTTTAGAATGCATGATAATGCTTAATGTTATGTGTTTACGAAATATTTATCCGGCGCATAATATAAAGATAACTGAAAAAATGATTGTTTCTGAGATAAAAGCTTTGTTTTGATAAAGGTGTTTTAATCAAGCTTATGTTGGATATATATCATTTTTTAAAACATAACTTAATAATTACTTGGAATGTACAATTAATTTTATATAATGTCTTTACATCACTCGTAATATTATCAGTTTGTTTTACTCAAATTCTTTTTTCAGTTCAATAAATATAAAACAATGCGATAGTTTTAGAATATAATACTTGAAAAGGAGTTTTAGAAATAAATGCAAGATTTTATTTTACTTTTAATGCATCTAAAGTTGTTTTAAAGCTTACACAATCGCTTCAAGAGATTATTAATACAAGTGTTTTATCTCGAAAACCGCATCCAAAATATTTCAGCATCATATGTAAATTAGCTATGCTAATATATAAAAACATATTTTGTAATTGCATAATTGCTATCGTTTGATATTATGAAGTATTTTAAAATTGAACTGAAGCTTAACATTTCATCCACAAATTTAAAACAAACAAACAGAAATTGCGCATACTACAACGATAAATATTTAGTGATATTTTCTTCTAAACCAAGCATTATTTTAGAAAACAAGAGAAAATAAATGTCTATATTCAACTTAAAATTTATTCATAAAAGTAATGTAGTGGCACGACTAATGATCCCAAAGCGTTGCATTTTCAGTCAAAAAGTATTTATTTAAATTGTATACTTTCAAAACTCATATTTCAACATCAATCATCATTTAATATGTATTTATATTAAGCTTAAAAAATATTTCCTTAAAGTAAACTCCCAGCCATAACGATTCTTTCAAAAACGCAGTTCATTTTCAATGCAGATAACGGAAACGAAAAAAAAATAATTAGGATTTTAGAAACACTACATGATAAATTTCCATCTCAGACTTTATTGCATCACAAGAATAGTGAAGAGAATTGATTCCTCTCTTAAATATCGAAAATCCAAACATAAATTATTAATTTAAATTTCTTACTTGTGAAAAACAGCATACAATATTTTAAATTTCCGAAGGGAAAGTTTTCACTTCATAATTTTAAGAATTTTGACTATATTGAATTTCTTAAAGGTGGTTGAGGGAAACAAAAGTCTGCTAAAACAAAAGTACTTAAAAAGAATTTATAAAAGATATAGATTTTTTAACATAGATAAGATGAAACTATGACAAAACTTAAAAATTCTTGAATTTTTAAAGCGCTTAATGCTAAAATAATGCACATTGCACCAAACAGCAAAAAAATTAAATTAGATAGTTCAGACATATTTCACCAATAAAACATTATTCTGATCTTTAAAGAAAAACAACGGTTTAGAAAACAACAATTTAAAAATCAGCTTTGTCAATAGACGTCAGTTTTAGTAAGAGAGACTAGAAAGGGGATTGATTCCCTATCTCTGAATAACTGAAAATGTACTTGAACTTCAAATAAAATAGGTATATTAAAATCTTTACGCTTGGAAAATGGCAGGCATTATTTTAATCTGTCGAAGAAAAAACATTTTATTTCATAATTTAAAAGCTTTTGTCTATTAGATTTCTTATGGAAAAATAGTAGAGATAAATATAAAACTCTAAATCCATTTTTTTTTATAAATGCACATATACAAAAGAATAATCTAACCCTACAGTGAAGATTTTTTTTTTTCACGATACAGATTAGGTGGTTCAAAAACTGTATATATTAAAGATAGATTATCAAAAATCCTATGCTTGATGTTGTCCGAAATTTATGAATAAAATAAAATATGTTAAATGTATAAATGCATTTTGGAAGCTAAAAGGAACGTATTAGATCATTTAATGCATCTTTTCATATTAATGAAATAAATGTAATAAGGATTGTTTGTTATCTTGTTGCATTTCTCCAAGCAATTTTTATTCTTGCTTTGACAAAATGTTGCATCACTTCATAACATATCTTCACAATCTTAAATTGCATATTTGTTTTATATCAATTTTCAAGACAGTATCTAACAGGATTTGGGATTTATAGGGGACGGTTACAGCTTTCATTTGCTGTTTGTATAACATGTTTTCACTTTTTTAATAAGACATTAAATGTAGAGAAGTATAGGAATTATCAAAATGGTGGTTATAACTCATATGTCCAGAAATACCTCGAGTTTATCAAACGACAACAATACTATATCAAATATACATATAATATCAAATATATAATCAAATATATATATCAAATATATATATCAATATATATATATATATATATATATATATATATATATATATATATATATATATATATATATATGATTTATGCCAAGAAAATAATTTTGAAATTTAATGAAATGTTATTACAATAACAATAAAACTGCATTTTAAAAATTCTTATAAAAAACACCTAAATGGGAAAAAGGAACTGCAAACACAAATCAGAAAAAAAAGTAGCTACAAGTTCGTCGGAAAATGGGACGGGCGTAAATGTTTAAAAATTTATAGACCCACATGTTTTGTAGGGTACATCAAATTTACATTCTCCAAATGTGTCAGAAACTTATTAAATATTTTAAATAAAACATCAAAATTTTGAAATAAATAACAGAAATTTTATGAAAAAAACAAAATTTAAAATTTAAATGTGTGAAATAAGTAAATCAGCAAAACAAAACAGAGATATAAGTGTCGCCCAAATGAAAGTGGCATGGCTGTAATAACTCCCCCTTTTGAAGAGAAAGAATGACTGTGTATGCTTCTATAGAGGGCTCAGAGTGCTGAGAATGCAAGCGATATCATCAGATCCCGCCAGATGCGTGTGTGATAACGTGGTAGCACGTTAAACGGCAGCGTTGGCATCATGGTTGCCTCCAAGCGGCATCAACGTACGGTCGTGCAATTTTTAACAGCGGAAAATGTGAGTGCTAGTGAAACTTATCGTCGTATACAAAATGTGTACGGTACGGAGTATTTTTAATGCAAATCGGTGTTCAGATTTTGTTGGGATTTTCGTAGTGGAAGAAGACCACATGCGATTGACCAGGTCGTAACTTGTCGTCAGTACAGCTTCGTCCACTACGAAAATCCCTACACCAACGGAATATTTAATTCAGAAAAAATAGGAAAATTGGGCATTACTACATCTCCAAAATATCAAAAATGCATTTCAAGTTCAGATATTTCATATTTTTAGATACTCAAAATAGTATTCGAATAATTCTCAAATTTGTTCTTCTATTTATTACAATATTGTAAATTTTAAAGAAAATGGTTTCCATTTTGCCTCCCCATTTTATTACCTTTAATTGTATTTTTTTTAACTGAACTATTCGAAAAAATACCTCTTCTTGACAAAATGCATGTAAAATAGATTTAACAAAACTTCAGAAATTAACTGTTATTACTAATAAATAATTCTAAAACTGAACTAAATTTTAATAAGTCACTCACACATCAAAAACAAAAGAATCGGTATGCATACTGTTCAAAGAGGAAATCTAATAATCTCTTGTTTTCCACAAAGTTTGTTTAAATAAAGAATGAATAATAAATTTCTATGATAGGCTAATATTTCTTTCAGAAAATTTAGGAAAGAGAATTGATTGCTAGTGTCTGAAATTTGAGGCTATAACTTAATACTCGAATAAGATAAATTTTTATTTTTAGTTACTGGAAGTAAACAGCATTATTTTAATTTTCTGAATGTGAAATATATTACTTTGAAATTTTGGAGCTTTTGATTATTTTAGTTTAGTGTAAAACTAGTTTGAAACATAGAAACCTTTGACATGATTTATGCAATATAGATTTCAAAGAATGTATGAAACAGAAACCTCGTTATCATTAGGCAGGAAAAAGTGCAGAGTAACTTAACAATGTGCAATTTTCATTGGAATGAATTAATCTGTGTTAATAGGAAAAGAATGGAAAATGTCCATTTTTTATATCATTAACAAACTCGAAACACATTATTTCGTCGGAATGCCCTTGGAGAAGAAATCAAACTTCTTGTTTATAATCTAATTCTATTAATAATTTATTGTTTATAATTAAAGTATGTTTATATTGTTTATATTATGAAACATAATTATGAAACTGATTGATTTCTTCTGACAGAAAACCTAATTTGTTTATAATCCTGGCTCTTGATCAGTATTTATGAGTAATATAATGATTTGAAGGTTATTTAGGATAGATTTATTTGCCTTTATAATAATTTGGAATCTTGATGATAAGTTATTAGTAATTCAATGACTTTGGGATTTCTTGGTATATATTTATGAGCTATATTGATTTTGATATCATTTAAATAGATTTATTAGTTTTATGATTACTCGATGTCATTGAAATAAAGATTTATAGCTTTTCATAATAATTTAGAACTAATTTAACGTTTTTTATGATGTTGAAATTGCAAGTGATTTATAACGAGCATATCGTAATTTTTATTTTTATTTATTTATTTATTTATTGTATAATATGTATCTTCTTGAAAGTTGTTAGTCTTGACTCTGTAACCAGAAAAGCAGCATGTGAATATCTTGCCTCTGTTTAAATCAGTGAAGTTGTGGTATGATGGAAACATTTAAATAAGTTTAATTATTAACTTCTCATGATGCATGAAACATAAATTAATTTTATTTAATAAACTATTTAATCTCTAATCGTTCTCTCAATCTGACAGTTGAATTGTTGCATTCTTAAAATTAATGATAATCATCGCGAACACAAATTTTGTCTAAAATCGTTAAAAGTTTAGGCAACGAGTTACCCAAGCACCCCTGTGATTGGAAGATATTTTTTCCTGCTATTTGAAGAGATTATCTTCTGTTGACTGGAGAATTTCGGCAAAATTTACATTTTGTTTATATTATTTTGTGTTTGGAGAGTAAAGGGGCATTCTTGAAAATTCCGTTTTTAATATGAAAAATTACTAAGCAACACAGACGGCGGAACTTTCAAGTGATTTGTTAAAAATGCTTCTTTAGATTGAAAGATTTCAGGTATTTTTTACGTTAAATTGAAGAATGTTCAGAATTTTGTACTAAAATGTGTAAAATGAAGCGGAAAATTTAGTGTTTAAGGGAAGTATAGAAAATGCATTTTTTTTTTTTTTTTTGAGAGAGAGCAGAGAACCAGTTAAGAGGACAAAATCTCGGATTGTTCCGTTGCAATTTTACATATATAATTGAAATTTAAATCAAAATGATCTTTTCCAACTCTTTAATTTTGCCCTTCATTCCCTTTTATTGTTATTTATTATTTTCAATTTCCGAAGGAAAACATTTTACTTCATACGTTTATTGCTTTTCACTTGTATTGGTTTTCTTAAGACTAGTTGAAATAAATAAAACTCTCTCAAATAATTTATCTTAATAACTTTATAATTTTTGAAAAATATGTTTATTTAACATATTATATCAGAAGAAATAGTAATTTAATTAAAAGATTCTAACTAAAATATAAAGCTTCATACAGTTAATAAAATTAAAAGGAAGATAGAATATATCCTGTAACATAGCAATCCATTTTTGAAACACAGTTTCGTTTTAATAAACCTCCCCCTCTCGAATGGCACATTTATGTTTTCTACTTCAATTACATTAACAAAAAGGACGTAAAATCATGCGTCCAGAAAATATTATGAAGCACTTTCAAATACATTTATAATACTGTGAAAAAAACTTTAGAGTTCAATAAGTTGAAAGATGATCTCTAAATAAAAAGTTTGGAAAATGCATAACACATTTGAAAACCCGATTTCGGCAGTTACCCTCAATAGCCACAGAAATATCTGATTTTTTGTGTAGCCCTCTATATGTGATTTATAGATTTCTTTGTGCACTACATTGTATGCAAACAGTTGGTTCAGTTAAATACCGATAGTTTGTGTCCCACTCACTCCAGCTTCCAAAGTGGCTCGTTTAAACTGTTGCGGTCATCATTTTCAAGGGATCCAAGAAGACTGGGCTCGAGAATTGTTTAGTGATGAGTCCAGATATAGTCTGAACACTGATTCTCGACGTGTTTTGATCTGGAGAGGAGAAGGAACACGCAACTTGCCTTCCCTTCTACGTGAAATATCCCGTTCGAGACCAGTCTTCTTGGCTCGATTGAACATGATGACGGAAAGAGTTTAAACGAGCCCTTTTGGAAGCTAGAGTGAGTAGGACACAGACTATTGGTTTTCTCGCATACAGTCCATCCTTGTTAAGCCTTCGTGCAGCAGTAGAAAGGATAATTCGAGTTCGTGTGGCAGCCAGAAGATCTGAAACCAAATTTCTTGTAGTCGCTTCGTGGTTTCTTCTAGCCGACAATTACAAAAAACGGTCTTCGGATGCAGTTGTTGCTCTTGGTCTCCCTTGACTAGACTATCTATCAACGGATCCATTGCTTAAAAAGTGACTCGAAGCTCTTGATATGACATTTCGAGGGATATTCATATCTCGAGCGACTTCTATTTGTGTTTGACCTCACTAGATTCTACGAATTATTCGCCACTGTTGATCTTCACTTAAACTGTCCCTTTGAGCCATAACTTATGAATACCAATCACTCTCAGACACCGCATTCACTTTAACCCCTTGAGGGGCAAGCAATTACGTTTGCGAAATGCTGAATTCCCACCGGAATCTTTGAAAAATTCTATTTCAAAATAAGTAAAAGCAATTTTACGGCTTTTTTCCACCAAAGTTAGAAAAGTAAAATTTAATAAAATTTTTCTGTTGTAAATCTTCATTAATCGTAGGTGGTATATAATATATACCGGTGCCCCTCAAGGGATTAAACAACTCTACAGACCAGAACTCCAACATACGTCCATTGTGCACCACATTGACAGTCACCCAATTTGCATATTTCCGACGCTAACGTGTGCACGGAAGTGCAATTTTGTATTCAATAGCATTTAATTAACATAACTAATTGCAGCATTTGGTACTTGTTGCAACATTAAATTAGTGAGCATAATTTTACTCATTATCCTTTAATTTTGATGACCAGTGTACGTTGGTAAGTGTTAACAATAGTAAAAATAGATTGCCGATTTTCGAAATATTAAAAATGTATTTCAAATTCAAATTCAAGTACATTTATTCAAATTCCATACTCTTAGAAAATTGTATAGATTATTTTGGAATTACCGATGAAAAATGTTTTAAGTCATATTTTTAAAGCTTTGAACAATATTAATTGACTTAAATATGTTTATTTAGTAAATCTACAGAGAAATAGAAATTTGAGAAAATACGTTACCCAATATATTTTGAAAGAACCTATGCAAAAACATATATTTAGAATACGGAAGCTGGAAGAAATTCCTAACATTAAAATATTTATTTTTCTGTGTCATGAATTTTCTAAAGTTTTAACTATGCTTATTTCCTGTAGAATAAGTATGTCATAACGAAATTATCTGCTTCATTACAAAGTCAAAAGCATTCAAAAAGTGAACTGAAGTTAAATAATTCTTCTATAAAATAAATACAAAGGAATAGGATTTTCATGTCTATCATCGGGAAAACCTAATATTATATAATCTATTTTCTATACAAAGCATGGTTTTACTAAACAATGATCACACTAATTTTGTGACACAATTATTTTTTTTTAGAAATTCAGCAAAGACAATTAATTGCAATGTTTTGAAACAGTCATGTTATAAATTATTGTACGAGTAAAAATATTTATTTTAATTCTTTGATTGTAAAATTATAGTAAGTTATTTTTAATTGGTAAAAACATATTTCTTACGTCGTAATTTTAAAGATTTTAATTATACAAGATGTTCACAAAAGAATGTCCCTGTTTCAATCGTCTATTATAACAGTTTAATTTAGCATATTTACAACAAATTATACAAAAAAGCTGAGATAGACTAATTTAGTTTTTCTTACAAACGTTCAATAGGTGGACCTTAGTTATACGGCTGACATCTAACCTAAAGTCAAATTCTTCTCAGACTTCAGTTAACAAGTTCGGAATAATAGAAGCAATAGATTCTGCAATTCTGTCTCAACTCTGGCAAATCATTAGGAAGCGGCGGAACGAAGACACAATCTTTTATAAATCCCCAAATGAAATAATCGCATGGTTCTAGCAGCTTTTAAGACTTGAGACCAGAAGTAAGGCTTTAATCTCATCAGTCGACATTTTGCGTATTGGCACCGCAAGCGGATTAAAAACAAAGCAGTACTCGTGCATCCACTTATCTACAACTGTTAGATTTACTCTTTATTTGTGACCTTGAAACAACACTCTACGACACTTACAGTTCATACTATTAAAATTTATAACTGGAAAATTCGTTTATTGACAACTTATATTATTTGTTTTAAAACTTCTTGACAAAAATAAAAATGAAACATTTCAAATACCTTATCAGATCCAGTTTTAAAAGATTTTTTTAAGCTTTCCTTAACAAAGAACAGAAGACATTTTAATGTTACTTCCCATTACGCATTTCCTTTACTAATGAATTTGTGAAGCATTTTCTATACGCCATAAAATAAGAAGACATTAATAACCCTATTAACAGATGTATACTTAATACATTTCCCTTCATTAATTAATTTAATTACATAAATCATTTTTATTTTCTATCACTTGGTCAAAACTCAAAAGAGTTAGTAAGGTTATTGAAATTGTATTTTCCGAAGCAGAGATTTAGTTGGATAGTTTTCTCAAATTCCAATAAAACAAATTTCATATATATCGTCGAAATTATTTTCCATTGATACCACCATTATGAGCAATGAGCATGTTTAAACCATATAAAACTAGTTTTTCCGAATTAGCGACCTAGCTAGATCGATTTGCTGTACTCGAATTAGTATAGGCATCAAGTTTTCTGAAAATCGTTAGAGCCTGAGGGCGTTCTAGGAGTGATCGAAAGCGCTCGGCAGAAAATCTTGGAAGTTTTTAAGTTTTTAAAAACTATTTCATTATGTAACAACATCTTTAACATATTTTTATATTTGTGACATTAAATGCATCTTTTTAGCAAGTTTTAATTTAATTTCGATATAGTTTTCAAAGTGAATGTGACATTCCAACTGTATATGTTTTTGTTTTCATATATACATTTTCTGTTATTCAAATTGATTTTAAAAATTAACGTTGCCTCTAATTTATCTATACTTTAAGAACTACACATTAAACATTTTTCCTTTCATTTTACTATAAAGAGAATTTGTAAATTAGCTGTTTTATATTTAATTCATACTTCAAAATATTTGTATTTGTTTTCATGAATTTCTTATAATTTGGAAAAATAACGCTGAAAAGCTTGATTATCAATTGTACGTTTAAATAAAATTTGTAAATGAATTTTGTAAGTAAAATTTATATTTTAAATATGCATTCAGTTCATAAGAGCACCACTCGACATAAAAATATATAAAATATTTACAGTGGAATCCGGTTAAGACGCGTTTCAAGGGAGTGGACAAAAGTCGCGTATTAAGCGATATCGCGTATTAAATGTGATTTGTATATTGTTGTAGGAACTGGGATTGTTTACATATCTAATCGTCTAAATGAACATTAGAGCTTACATTTGTATGTTTACGGTCCAAAATTGTACCTTTTACATATATTTAGATTAAAATTTAATTGTATTCTACTTTAACTTATTATTTATTTTTATAGGACCAGCTGGAATAAAAACGGAAAATGAATGTATATTCCAACATTTGGTACGTTTAAACCAAAAATCAAACACCAAAAATATTCTTCCTACTACTAGACTAATTGTTTTAACAGGAAGAAAAAAAAAACATTAAATCTTTGAAGTACAACCAAATGTTTTAAAATCATATTTAGTTCTTGTATTAATGAGTACTATCATTATAATCAGCCCTTCTTTTTAATAGAGGAAAAAATATTTTTATTAACCTTTATGTACGTGATATTGTTGGCGTTACAAAAGCAAAGAAAACATAAAATAATTATCCAACCGCAGTCGTAATGTTTAACTTTTACGAGTTTCATTTTTTGTTGCCTCTAATATGTGTACCTCTAATATGAATTATAAAATATTGTAGTGATATAACATACATTTAAATTCTAACTAACAACAGGTATGATTATCTCTAATCATAATAATTTAATCACTAATCATAATAATCTTAGTCACCTGATTTCGTCTATATCACTCTTACTACAGTAAAAACATAGACGAAACGAGATACAAAGAATGTTAGGAGGCGTGATCAAAGAAGAATTTCAGTTGTGGTAATTTAGCGAGGTTTGTTTTATTTAAATGCCTATAACCATTTCTGATTAGTAATTTTCGCGTCAATTAATCCGTTATTAAATAAATAAATAATACTATTCGAAAACAGTCTTTTTTATCTGAATAAAAATAATGCGCAAAATTGGCAATACTTGAGAAGAGAAAAGGAATTCGCAACGTGGTCAATAAATACGCGTCTTAAGCGTGATTTTTTTTTCTCAAAGGAACAAAAATTTATCGCGTTTTAAGCGGGATCGCGCAATAACCGTTCGCGTATTAAACGTGATATTTTTGCATTAGCCTCATGAGCGATATTCAAGACACCGGAAGAAATCCGCGTATTAAGCGGAATCACGTATAAACCGTCAGTGTCTTAACCGGGTTCGACTGTATTTGATAAATGTAATAATAAACTTTATGTATTTTAAATGCTCATTGTAAAAAAAAAGATTCTCTATGTCTTTCCATTCAAAATTATACATTAAACATGTGTATGTTGCTTTCGTTTTTTAATAACTGTATGTTCCCCATAGTAAAACATTTATTTCTCTGTTCTAAAAAAGGGAGCTACTAGCGCTGTCACCGCAGTAAATGAATTTTTTGTGACTGGTGGTCTTTCTTGTCTAATATTATGAAAACTATTTCATATAAAAATGTAAAACATAGTATTTTAAAGAGTGAACACACTGAAGTAGATTTAAACACACTGAAGTAGACAGCTTTTTTATCGAAGACTTACTTTAAGAGCTATTTTATGATAAAGTCAGTCGGAATAGCTGCATTAAAAAAAATTACAGGAATCACAAATATGCATAACAGTTTAACTATCTTTTACAGGCTTTACAGGCTTGTCGTATGCAGTGTGCGACATTTGACTAAACTTGTAAGGTTTTTTTTTTTAATTTGTTATACAAATTTTCATTATTTCAATGGATATTCATTTCGTATTATCAAAAAAAATTATTTGTTTAATTTGTTGCAAAATTGTAAAACAGCCCTAAGAATAATATTTCCTTTCAGTTAACAAATGTTCTTCCACGGGGATATTAAAAACAGAAAGAAAACTTTAAAATAAATGAAATTATCACGAGTTAAAAGCATGAAATAGTGGAAAATTACGTCATAATAAAATATTTATACATGAATAATATAAAAAATAATTAAATTAATACAGCGAAGGGCATTTAATGGTGAAAATTACATTTTATATTAAAAAGATAAATTTAAGACAACATTCATGTGACCGTCACAGTGTGAAGCACATGGTGTAAATGTACCGAGGTTAGAAAGCTTTTTTATATATTTCATCACTTGATGCAGCATAAACACAACTAAATGCATCGGTAAAACACTTTAGATTTATTTTGTACGAATTACTATGCGATAAAAACATATTATAAACTGTGTATATTGATTGATTGATTATCGGAGCATACGCTCAATTATGAGGTTATTAGCTTCGCTTCATTTCACGGCTTTGTACATCAATGTGTACATACATATTAATTAAAGTATACAATTAAAATTTTTAAAATAACATGAAAATATTCATATGATGCTTTAAAATTAAAAAGGAGTTGAAGTATAAGCTATTCCTGTTCCTGAAAATATATAAAATTCGACATAAACATAAAATATAAGCGTAAAGTTTTAAAACAGAGTGATTTTCAATACGGCGGTTTTGAATGTTATTCCAAATCAGACTAATATTTGTAACCTCGAACCCAAAAGAACAATATCGTTTATAGCGTCATTATAAAATTCCGATACTCAGTGACATTTTTAACTTAGCCATTCTATGCAAGTTAATTTGCAAATGAATAATTGGTTTTAATTATGAGTTCCCACCAAAAATCAGCTGTCGCGACAGCGGTGGATTAGACCATAGAAACCGAAAAATTCCCCATTCAAACGTAAAAGCATGGCAACCTGATTAGAGAAATTTCCCATTTTCGTGATAATGCAATTCAACAGAGTAATATATTTAAAATAAGGCACATTACCCTGTTTTAGAGGGTGTGAAGTCTTAACGGGTTTTGGCTCACGCAGCCAAATATTCTAGCGACAAGCTAGTATAATAATCTCGACTAATAATCTTTGGCAAGCTAGTATAATATATCAGATGTAAATTTCCAACTGGGTGAAACATGTCCGGACCAGGATTCGAACCAGGATCTCTTGGCTGAAGCCGCCAATGCTCTACCACCTGAGCTATCCCGAACGAATAGAGTGGACATTTTTTTCACCCAGCTAATCTTATTGATTATAACATCAGGTCTGAAATCTGGTTCAGCTCAACAGAATAAATCGCAAGTAATGGAGCGCCAGATATCACTGGATACGTAATTACACTAGATTAATTTTAACACAATTATTCTAATTGGTAAATAAACATCTGAAATGATTTATTACCCCCTTCAAATAAACACTTACTTCTTTATACTCGTTACTGCTTTATAATTTTTGCATAGATATAGACATGCAAAATAATTTAACAAAAAAAAAAAAAAGTTGAATCTGTAATTTGATTCTAAAAACACTAATCTTATTTTGGAAATAATTGGCTGAAGATTTGTGAAAATGGATGTGTACTTCAAAATTTTCACTGTCTTTCTAGCATTACTGTCAAGTCCCAAAAATTAGTAAATGTTGGGTTTTACCGTTAAATATTTACAACAACGAAGTGTGAAAATGAATAAAAATGAAATGAAAATGAAATTCGAAATAAAAGTATTTTTACTGGTTTTAAAGTTTTATTTTACACCTTTTAGCATTCGAAATGAGTTCTGTTATGTGTATTGGATATTTGTGAGAAGGGATTTGTGAGGATGTAGGGACTTATTTCATGATTGCATGACCGATGCAGACCGATCACTCATTTCTAACTTTACCGACGTATCGGTAAATGATCTCCAGACAATAGAAAACTGTCCCATCCTTGATTATTATGTCGGGCAGTTTTCTTTATCCTTTGCCACCTATACCTTTAAGTTCTTTCTTGGCATTTCTAAGCAGTGTGGTCGTCCGCTTTTCTTCGTTTCCAACGCATTTTATTTTTTGAACACGTAAACCTGGGTATGGTTCTAGTCGGCTGAAGCGCTGTTCTCAAGCATTAAATAACTACGAAATAAAACTTCGACCAAATCGTTTTACACAGATATTCTACAGACAATACAGAATAAAAATGCCAAAAAAATAAAATAATAAATTTGTTTAACCGAAAAAAAAAAACAAATCCCTCCCTCCCCCCGTAAGGCGGGAAAAGCTCACTGAAAAATTCGTATCAGAATTAAGAGTAGATTCAATGCTTAAAAACAGTATTCTAATGTTGAAAGATTTAAAATATGGGAAATTATTGTATTTTCGTAAAAACTCTTTGAATATGAGAAAAGAAAAAGAGAAAATATATTCAAGTCAAAAAATAGTAAATAAAATGAACAAAAATTTTTAATTTTAAAATGCGTTACATATCTACTAACAAATAGCAAAATCACATTTGCATGACTTTTAAAAAGATAAGTGTTCATGCATGAGGGTGTGTCTGTATATGTTTCTATCAGTATATTACCTCTGTATAGCTAAACTTTAGACAATTACATATACCACTGATTTAAAAAAATGTTTTATGACATTGAAAACAAAAGGCTTTATGAATATTAAATACATATATTTTGAAATAATTTTCCAACACACCATTACAAATACTATAATTTTTATTCAAGTGCAAAAAAATAGAAAGTTATACCGAGACATTGACATATGTCTCGGTGCATATGCTACGTATTTCTAAATATCATTTTATAAGTTTCTTTTATAAATTCCCTTTGCAAGACTTTTCATAAATAGTATTTTAGTGTCGAACGGATATACAACATTATAGAAAAAAAGTATTACTGACATATGTAAATGATTTGTGTTTGCGCTGATCATACAGACTTTGTCCAATATTTGCATCATCATTTTAACATTTTTCTTTGCTAAAATATATATTAAGAAAGGAGTTCAAACTTTACAAAAAAAATGTTTCTGCAATTTAAATGCACAAATGTTAAACATCCAAGTTAAGCATAGAATCTGTTCTGGTCTCCGAAAAATTCTGTTCAACAATGTAAAACATTTCGATACATTTAGAATATAAATTTATACCTTTTAAAACTTGTAACATTTATTTTCCCAGGGGCTAGGGAAAAAACACATTTCAATTTTTGAAGAGAGAATATATGATTTGTAATAAAACAATATGTAAGCATGTATACAGAAATTTATTAAATTTACTAGGAAATATATTTTACTGAATATAAAATCTAAAATATATTTCTAGGGTTTTACAAAATGCCTGCCAAACTTCGGTCATAAAAGGGGTACACCCAAAAATCTCTCATTTACAAATAAAAAATTATAAATGCTTGATTATGTGACGAGAAACAAATAATTATTATACTTATGTGATTTATATGAAAATAATTTTATTATGTTTATTGAATCTACATTTATTAGGTCAAAATGTGATGAAATCGTAACGATTGTTCATTTAACTCAGAGTAATGGAAACATTAATTCCTTAACATTTAAAATACATAAGGTTTGTAGTAAAATAATTTCACAAGTGGCGAACTATATGCAGTAAGTAATTAAAAATTTAAATACTACATAATGTACTCGAATATAACACGGACGTAAGAAGGCAAATAGCAAAATTATGTACGTGTAAAAATGTGAAAAGATGCTCCATTTCACGCCAAAGGTTTTTAAAAACAAAATATCAACTTTTCACGATTTTCTTGTATAAAATTTATAAACATCCTATTTATAAAAAGTATATTAAATTAAGAAAGTATAATATACGTGTGGGGTATTCTGTATGCCAGTGATGAATTATTAATAAAAATAACGAAAGAGAACAGAAAATAAACTACAAACATCAAGTTCAACGTTAAAAGGTCTTTGGGAAGTAAGTAAGTGAGAAGCACGTGTTAATCTAGTAAGTAATTTAGAATTCCTAACTATTTTTTCACTGACAGGTGTACGTCATAAATGTATTAAAAGTTTAAGGGGGCGAGGGACGTTAAAAATCAGTTTTTTATTATTTGTAAATTTCACTTTAAATATTATCCAAGTGTACATTATATGCAATATGGCATGCATTTATCACAAAAAAATTATTTTTGAGAAAAAAATGGAATTTTACGCGTCGTCTTAGAAATCTTCGAAATGCCACCTGCGCGTTCCATATCAATGAAAATCTCCAATATTTTTTATAAAAGTTTGGTTTATATATATAAATAAAATTGTGCATCGAATTTTATATATTTGAATATAAAAGTAGAAAAATAAATTCTAATTTTTTCAAAAAAAAAAATAACCTTTATATTCAAATATATAAAATTATATGCACAGTTTTATTTATATATATAAAACAAACTTCTATATAAATATATATATATATATATTGGGGATTTTCATTGATATGGAACGCGCAGGGAGCATTTCGAAGATTTCAAAAACGACGCGTAAAATTCAATTTTTTTCTTTTTTTTCTTTTTTTTTTTTTTTTTTTGTGGTAAATGTATGCCATAAATGCATATAATCTACCCTTGAGTAATAAAGTGAAATTTACAAAAAAATAAAAAATTGATTTTTAATGTTTTTAAGGTCCCTCGTCCACTTAACAGTGTTTTTTACAAATAATATTTTTGTATGAATATTTGTTTTAATGCCGTTAGAAAAATTTAAGACAAATATGGCTACGGAATATTTTCGAAATTTAATATCGATAAAACTTCAGTTTGTATAAATATTTAAATTTGAAAAAAGAACACCAAATGTTTGACGCATTCGCTGATCAGGAGAACATGTATAGGCTGAAATTTTTTCTATGTATTCTGTGATATAAATAGAGGATTGGGCGAATTAATGTGAAAACCAAATGATCTTAACACTTTCACATGTTTTTGCAGTCGGCATCACGTTTATGTCTAAATTAACGGCTTTATTTTTTTTTTTACTGTTGTGGCATCTAGTGAGTAATAAGGTATTGCAAGTTACAGACCGTACGGCATGGTGGTGTCACGGCAACGTCGCTGTGAAGCCACACAGCGACTTTGTGACCGTCGATGAGGCGTCATAGTGACTAAAATGCGAAGTCATTATGGCGGTTTTCGAGATCGTTTATGACGTTACAATGTGACCACTCTGTAAAGTCACGGTGTGACAAATTTGTGATAAGTGCGTATTTTGTGACTATTTTGGCAGTAACATTGTGACGAATCTGTGACGGAAGCAACAATGTTTAAAGTCACATTGTGACCAATTTGTGAAATATGTGTCATTTGTGACGAACTTGTCATAAACACTGTGAGGATTCTGTGACGACAGTGACAATATTGCCCTCTAAATAAAAAGTACTGACTATTCACTCCCGTGGAGTGAATATCCACACTATCCGCAGGGACAATATGCCCAACCTCTTTAGAGTAACTATTCACTCTGAGGAAAAGTGGAATTTTTGACTCTCTGAAAGAGTGAGTACCCACTCCTGGGAAGTGTATAGTCACTCTCAACAGGGGTGGATAATAACTCTTTCGGAGGAGTGACTATTCACTCTTGCTAAAGGAGTGCGTTTTTTCACCCCTGGTAGGAGTGAACAGACACTCTTTCATAGGAGCGAATGTTCAATTTTTATGCAGTGAAAATAAATACAAGCGTGGTAAAAATTGTAATAAAATAATTTTTTGGCAATATTTATTTAATTCATAGTTTGTACATTAATTAAACTTTTAAAGAAAAACTCATCAAAATCTACATGTGAATTAAATTAGATTACTCACAAAAAAAAATAAAATACTTTATTACAATCTTATCCCTTGTGTTTGCTTTTATTGCATGCCCTATAAAATATATGATAATTTTTAAATGCCCAATTTTAAAATAACGTTTATTAGAAATATAAAATCTTACCTTTTTACCGTACTTTTTAGCAAAATATCGCTATTATGTAGTACTATTCTTGTAAAATATTTTTAATTTTTCCACTTAAAAAACATTGCTTATCTCCTGACATAATTTTCTATTAAGTTCTAAGCTTGATCTAAATATTTAGAATGTGTAAGTTTTGTAATGTGTTGGGATTTATCATTGTCTTTTTAAATGCGAACATGCAGTCTAACGGATATCAATACAACTCTTATTTATAAAGCGACATGATAAGCCATATTAATTTAAAATTTTTATCCCGTATGTATTGTATTTTATGAATATGAGCTAAATAGATTTGGTAGGTTTTATAGGAAAAGACTGATATAGGAAATAGAAAAAACAAGTAAGAAAAATCATGCGTTAAGCTTAGATTATGAAACACTCTCCAGCACTCCCTGAATACTTTAAGAAGACATCGTAATTTAGGGAAATAACGTAAATAAGATAACTAAGTAAGCATTTTAGAAAACATATAAAACAATAGAAAAACTGTTTTCAGCAAATACCGTCCGCAATAATAGTCAAATATGTATTCCAATTATTTTGAACAGTAGGATCTGTAGGTTGATATATTTACAATATAATGGGAAATTTTTGTTTATCAAAAAAAAAAAAAAAAAAAAAAAAAAAAAAAACTTGCATAACAGGTTGCAATTATCTTTCACCAATTTTTACTAATATATGGAAACATACTTGAATACGTTTGTAAAACCCTGTAGTTTACGTAGAACCTTTATTACTTCCTGCTACTTAGTTCAAATTTAATCCAGACTAAAACACTCTTAAAACTGCTGAAATCACATTTCCAGAAACTATAATTTATAGAGGGCCATGTATCTGTTACGGCCAAAACCCGAAATTGGCCAAAACCCGAACTGGTCGACCAATTCTTGAACTGGCCAACAACGCTTAGAGGGCTCAGGGCTTGAAAAGTTTTAAAAATCGATTTTTCTTTTAACATGTATTTTGATTATTTAATTAATTCTTAACACATTGCAAAAAACTGCATAAAAATATTTCCATTTTTAACGGAGTTATGAGAATTTATGTAACAATCTTTACAAAGCCGAACCCATTTAATTGCAAATTTAAGTCGCGTTTTCTCAAAACTTGATTTTTGGCGACTATCCGTAACATAAAAAAAAAAACTATTTGATGGAATGGATTAATTATTTTTGCATGCATATAACAGCATTATCTATAGTATGAATTAATATATTTTAGATAGTTTAATATTTTGAGTATTTTTAATGAAAAAAAGTTGTATTTTTTAGGGTGTTTTACATTTTCAAATTTGAGAGTTTTTTTTTTTTTTTTTTTTTCTAAATAAGGTTTCCTTTTGAGTGATATTTACATCCTTAATTCATTCTCTAGAATAAAGTTTCCTGATCATTGTAAAGCAAAAATTAGGTTCTTATGTCAATTTAACGATAAGATATCTTACGGATGGTGATACGACACCTAATTTTTTTCCCGAAAATTGTGTTATATAAATTTTGCTATATTTTTTGTTTCATTACATTGAAGTACTTCATTTTATAATTTTATAAGACTGCAAACATACCTTAAAAATATTAGAAAGTTTAAATTAGTTACATTGAATACTTCTGTTTTTATATGCACTCGAAGCGAGAGATCTATTTACATGTTTTTCGTTATCGCTCAAGCCCTGAGCCCGCTTAAACTGATTGGCAAATTCCCGAACTGGCCAGATGCAATCGGCCAATTCCCGAACTGGCCAGATGCGATCGGCCGGTTTGCGAAGTGGCCATAAGCGATCGGCCAGTTCGCGAAATGGTTATATAGAAACCGATTTTTACTTTTTATCCCTTTCTAACGTGTTGAAAGTGTTTATGAATTCAATTTGTCTGGCCGTTTGCCTGTCCGCGCTCTAAATCGAGTAAAGACTCTGGCTGCCTTGTTTGTTATATTATTTAGGTTTAAAAATTAATTTCGTTATTGAAAGTGAAGTGTGTACTATTTTTGGTTAATTTACAGCGACACAAAAAAGTATTTCGTTACAATATCATCAATGTTTTTCCGGAGTATTTTAATGTTGTTGCATTATCTCAATTAAGTAAATTTGGTATGCATCATTAAGATGGACAACAAACTGTTATCTAAAGTGTATGCAATAAATAGCAATTATAGTTTGTTTACAGAGACACTCAAAAGTATTTCATTACATTGCAGTGAATTGTGAAAGATATTTTTAGTGCACTTGAATGATGTCACTGTATTTCAAACATAATAAAATTCACATGCCTCACATATGTGGGGAGCAATATGATTTTTGTAGAGTATTGATTAAGTAGTCATTATAGTTTGTTTATAGGGACGCCCCAAAAAACTCCTTTAAAGAATTATGATATATATGAAAAAATCGTTTATAGGATATTTTAATGACGTTAAACTACTTCAAACAAAATGAAACTGTTATACATTACTAATATGCTCTACACCATGTTTTCTATAGTGACTAGGTAGAATTTGTCGTTTTTTCACAGAGTCACTGAAATAATGTGGTTATTGGATCGGCTACCCTCATACCATGCATAGTCACAGTGACCGCATTGTGACGTCACTGTAAGTCACTGTGGTCACGTCACAACTGTGACCAAAATGCCACCACCCAGCGATGTCACACTGTGACTGATATGTGAACTTCTTAGAAAACTTTTAAAAATTATAAAAATTCTTCAAAACATGTTACTTACTGTAAAAGATAATTTTCTGTCAATTAAAAAAAAATTCTGACGTCACTGTTATGTCATTACATGTAACGTACGTCTCATTATATGACAAAACAACCCTACCATATACTCACAGTGTAACTCGCAGTGTAAACTCGCAATAAAACAAAACATATGTTAAGATTAAAAGTTTCCACATCAAACAATAAAAATAATTCAGTGTTTGTTTCCGACTAATATTTCACAACAAAATTAAAAACTTCACCAAAAAATGTACATAAATAAAACACACAAATTTAATAGACATGTAATCAAACTGCTCGCTTAGACTACTAAAACTTTTTGAATTAAAAAAAAAAACTGTTGTAGGTAGTAAAATATTTTACGATATTTACGACTATTAACTCTTGGAATGTTGCTAATATGAAAGTATAGCTATTGAATTTTAAAACTTTATTTGAATACATAATTGATATTTTTCATATAAAAATGTTTTTGGTGTTATTAGTGGTCAATCTAGAAAAATGTATTAACTGTAGAGATTTCAATAATAAGAAAATGTTTTCTTCCTGTATTCTATAATCCGGGAAAATGGTTTTTATTTATAAATTATTGTATGTATAAATTGTGTGTGGGTATGGGAAGGGACGGAGTTTTGTAATAAAGCAATGCTTTATTATAAGAAATAAAAACACTTGCATATTTTCAGTAATAAATTTTTCTGCTAGTGTTTAATTATTTTAAGTTATTCTTAAAAAATAAATTTGGCTACTTGTTTCACATTTTTTAAATAAATTTAACTTTTTCCGAATATAAAATAAAATACAGTAAAACCACTTTAAAGCGACCACGTTCCGTTCAAATAAAAATTGGTCGCTCCGGGAGGTGGTCTCTTAATAGAGGTCACGTTTAAATATAGATTTTAATTGTTAAAAAAAGGTAACAATTAATGTTACTAAAATTTATTTTTCACATTTTGAAAAAATATGAAAATTTAGGTTTCAAAACAAAAGTTAATTACATAAGTTAATTACTGCAGAGTATAAAAAATGAATATATTGACGTTTTTTGTGATTTTACGGTTTTATCTTTTATAGATTTTATTTCCAAGTCCTTTCGAAGTTCAGTAAATAAATGCATTTGTTTTTCTTTTTTTGGACGGGAGCAAATAATGACGATTTCATTAATTTATCTATTTTTTGAGAGTTTCTTGACAGAATAGTGCACGGCAGTTTATTGACCGCCATTCTTAATTTGTCATCAGAGTTAAATTCATTGCCTAAAGAGGCACAAATGTGTTTAAACACTTAAAAGTTATCGGAATAAAATATTTAAAAAAAAAAATTCTAAACTAACTTTAGAAGTTTGATGAATATTGCGCTCTCAGGAATTAATTTTCTAGTAAAACTTTTTTCAAGCGACCAGGAAAAAGCGGAATTTATTTCATTTTCTTCAAAGAAATTGGTCGCTCATGGAGGGAGTTCAACTTAAATGGTCTCTGAATGGAGGTAAAATTAGTATTGAGCCTATGGGAATAAATTTCGTTCTATGACAAAATGGTCGTTGAGGGAGGTGGTCGCTTAATGGAGGTGGTTGCACACGGAGGTTTCACTGTATACAAAATATATGTAAATCTCATGGCGTAATTAATTATTCATATTTTTTTTTGTTTTGCAAAACTTAAATAGCTTTACAAAACTTAAAACTTGAACTATTTTGAAACACATAAAAAAAAGTTAAATGCATCAAAAAATTCTTCAAACAAGAAATTTTAATTGGAAGTAAGTTTATAAAAATATTATATCATATAAATGTATAAAAACGGAAAAGCCATCTGTTCTTGCTTTGATAAACAAAACAGTGCTAACCGCAGACGATAAAACTATTAAAAATAACATATTGCGTTTAACCTTTGGAACAGGCAGATGGAGTTTTTTGCTGGACAATAGGTAGCGTTATGAACATGCAGTCTGTCAGATAAAAACATTTAACCTAAAAAATTCATAGGAATAATCATCCCAAGGTCATACTTTAGACGAAAATATGAGTTCGAGATATTTACACTAGCTTTGGTGTGGTTTAAATGATTCCCATCATTGCTAGTGTATGTATTATTGACATATTTTCTACTGCCAAAATTTGTTCTTCCTAAAACATGGATTACATCGGAATTTAAAGAATGACGTTAAGGGGAAAAAAAGGTATGAAAAAATATTTTATTCCAGAGTTTGCTTTTCTTTAAATTATAACGCTTTTAGTATTTTCTTATAAACATTTCATTAACCTAATACAGTTTAGTAGATTTATTATTTAATTTATTGAAATAAATAACTGTCTCAACAATTTTAATCAGATGATTAATATCAATTATATAAATTTATTTTAATCAGATTTGTTTTCTTTTAAAATATTATAGGTTAAAATCACATGTTTTCTCAAACTTTAAAATGACATATAAAAATATTATAATCAAAGTTTAACATAATTAGCAAATATTTAAATGTATTTAACGTACTAAATAAAAAGGCCTTTTTATAGAATAAAATTTTTTGATTGTCTCAAACAATTTGCGTTGCACATTTTTATTTAAAAATTAATATATGTTCGGAAGAAAAGAAGATTGTTTATTCTATTTAGAAGAAATAGGAAATTTTTACATAATGGAGAAGTACTATTTAAAGGATATCATACATATGTAGTATTAAGAGTAAAAAATCAGTGTCAATGAGTATTATTCGATGTGAAAAAAGTTATAGAAAATTATAAAGAGATATCCTTAGCTGGTAAGAACTTTTCAGTTAGACATTATGAACGAAAAGCTTTGAAAGTAAACCGGTGTCTTAATTTGTTGACAAATATAGAAATTATGCAACCCAGTGAGAATTTAAATTTGGTTATATTGAAAGATTTTAATTTTTAAAACACATATCCATGTACTTGAATGAATGAAACTAAAATGTAAAATATATTTCATTATTTTTTTTCTAGACACTTTTAATATTTTACTTTTTGAATGATTTTATACGCATAAACTTCAAAATATCTATACTATACACTCTATTAGAAAACAGACTGATTAAAGGGGGCTTGTTATTTATGATTATAATCTAATCCTGTAAATAAAATAATAATAGTAATAATGAACCAATGTGTGCTTCTATTTTTTGCTTATGGTTTGAATTTTTATACTTTATTCACATAAAAATGCCTAACTATTTTACATTATTTTCATTATTTTTTATTTTACTGTGTCATATAAAAGTAAATATGATTACCTGCATTTGTAACAGACTGTATATATAAAATTTTCACCACACGATATTCTAAAACCTTTATAAGAAATTAAAAACGTCATCAAACATTGTTCATAAATAAAACACAAATTTAATAAACATGTAATCGAACTGCTCGCTTAAACTACTAAAACTATTAGAATATTAATAATAATTAAAAAAAAACTGCTGTAGGTAGTAAAATCTTTGGCGATTTCTTCGACTATTAACTCTTGGATTGTTGCTTATATGAAAGTATCGCTATTGAATTTCAAAACTTTATTTGAATAAACAATTGATATTTTTCATATAAAAATGCTTTTGGTGTTATTAGTCAAATGCATTAAAAAGAGATGCTAGTTCATAAAAACAGAGCATGATGACAGAGCTTCATGAGTAAATGTAATATAGTAATGTGTTTCGTAATGCTATAAGAAAAAGTATATAATTTGTTAATATGATAAATAAAGTGACATTAATTTTTAAGGATTTTATGAATTACAAATTGAAAAATACAATTAAATAACGACATGATTTAACAATATCTTGTATTTTCTGAAGAAATAAAGTTCTATAATTTTTGCAAGGTCTTGGACACACTGATTTAGGAATACTGTTGTATGAGGTAGTTTTTTAGAAGAAATTTCTGATTGCAACTAAAGGTGAATTTCACTTTAAAAAAAAAGGATGTATTTCGCCCATTTTAAAAAGAGCAGGGTACTGCAACTTTAAAAAATGGCCTAGATTGAACAGTAAGTAATTGCAGAATTAATAAAAACAGCAAATAAATATAATTTAAGGTTGTATTCCGATCCAAACTGCTTATTTTCTAATTCATTTTAAAATTCATTTTTGCTCTCAAAAGTATCAAACTGGGAAATTCTCTTATTTAGAAACTACATAATGTGCCGTGCTTCTGAATGTTTTGATAAATGCAGAAAATACTGTATTAAACGCTGTCAAATTTAGCGTTTTGAACCGAATTTTCCGAAGCGTGCAATCTGGGAATGAAAAAAAGGGTCATACTGAGAAAATAATTGTTTAAAAATCAAATTCTAATTAATTGAGCGGAAAATTAAATCACACGGCACGTTAAACATGTCTTCAAAAATCACTCCCAGGAAGTTTCATGTTTTTACTTTTATAAATAAGTCTGAAAATGTCTCAGAAAATTTCGAGCTGTTGGGGGTGGAAAAACATTTTTTCGAATATACCCTTAATTAGTGGCACAAACAACAAAACAAGCAAATATGGTTTCCAGCTCATCTTGCATTTGTACAAAGGAATATTACTATTAATCTCCGACGCTTTGGGCGGAAGCAAAGATGACATTTTATGGAATGACGGAGATTCTTCATACACCGATTCATATTACAATAGTGGTACTGCTACCTTCAGTGAAAGTGATTTATTATGAGAATTTTTTGTCAAAATTTTCACAAAGATTATTTGTAAATTTTACGTCTATGAAAATATTACTATAAAAAGAAAAATGGTATTTAATAAACAGCATATAGTTTGGAAACATATGATAAGTTACTAGTTTTATTATAATGTGTTTTTTTTATACCAGTAATGTTTTAGCATTAGAGTGTACAATATTGTGTAGTAGATTTCCCCGCATAATAGTCGCACTTAGACTTTCACAATGAAAAATTGGCAAAAAAGTGCGACTATTACGCGAGTAAATACTGTAGTTGTTAGCTCCAATTTGCTGTAAATTTATTATTGCAAAAGCAGAATGAGAAAATATTACCTAATTATTCTTTTACTCTCAAAAGTTTTTAATACTTGCTGTGATGTTTATAGAAAAGAAAGAATAACTTGATTGATTAAAGATGAATTTCGTAAAAGCATGGTTGGTGGTTTTGATGGAAAAAAAGGTGAATTTTGTCAAACGATCGCGAAACAAATTCTAAATTTCTTCAAAAGGTCGTGGAAAAAAAACGTGAATTTCATCTAAGAATCACAATTTCGTCAAGAGATTGAAAAAAAAACGTGAATTTCGTCAAAGGATCGCGAAAAAATGCAAATTTCGTCAAAAGATCGTGGAAAAAACGAATTTCATCTAATAATAGCAAATTTTGTCAAAAGATTGTAGAAAAAAACGCGAATTTCATCAATTGACCGCATAAAAGGCGAAATTTTGTAAATAAATCGCGCAAATAAGGCAAATTTTGTCAAATGATCGCGAAAAAAATCTAAATATCTTCAAAAGGTGGTGGAAAAAAACGTAAATTTCATCTAAGAATCGCAATTCCGTCAAGAGATTGAAGAAAAACGTGAGTTTCGTCAAAGGATCGCGAAAAAATGCAAATTTCGTCAAAAGATCGTGGAAAAAACGAATTTCATCTAAGAATAGCAAATTTTGTCAAAAGATTGTACAAAAAATGCGAATTTCATCAATGGACCACATAAAAGGCGAAATTTTGTAAATAAATCGCGCAAAAAAGGTGAATTTTGTCAAACGATCGCAAAAAATTTCTAAATTTCTTGAAATGGTCGTAGAAAAAAACGTGAATTTCATCTAAGAATCGCAATTTCGTCAAGAGATTGAAGAAAAACGTGAATTTTGTGAATTTCAAAGCATAGTGAAAAAAAGCGAATTTCGTCAAATGATAGTGAAAAAACATAAAATTTTGTCAATAAATCGTACAAATAAGGTGAATTTCGCCGAAGGATTTCGAGAAAAAAAACGTAAATTTCAATAAAGTATCGTGAAAAAAACATTCTGAAATTTTTCTGTGAACTTCAGAATTTTTTTTTACTTATAATCATTCCTGCTTTCATTGCCATGGTGCATTGATTGAACTCGAATAGCGATTTCATTTTTCAATGAATATATTGCATCTTAACGCTGTCACAACATTGTCATTGTAGTCACATATTCGTCACAAAGTTAATGACAAAATCGTCACAAATTACACAATTTTCACAAAATTGTCACAATGTGACTTCACAACATTGTCACTGTCGTCACAGAATCATCACAGTGTTAATGACAATTTCGTCACAAATGACACATATTTCACAAATTGGTCTCACCGTGACTTCACAAATTGGTCACAATGTGACGTCACAAATAAGCTCTAAAACGGCCATAACGACCTCACATTCTAGTCACTGTGACTTCACATCGACGTCACGTGACGTCACATCGACGGTCACAAAGTCACAGTGTGACTTCACAACTACGCGCCGTAACGTCACCATGCCTTACGGGCTATGTACCATTATTGCTTGATATAAGTTTTCAGCTGTGATAGGCTTTTAAAATTTAATTTACACTGGTCATCAAAATTAAAGGATAATGAGAAAAAATATGCTCACCAAGATAATGCTGCAGCCAATTCCCAATGCTGCAATTATTTATGTTAATTAAAAAATATTGAACTCAAAATTGCACTTATGCGCATAAGTTATCGTCGCAAATATGAAATTACGTGATTGACAATGTGGTGCCCAATGAACGTATGTTGGAATTCTGGTCGGTAGTGTTTTTTAAAGTCAATGTGGTCTCTGAGTGTGATCGATATTCATTAGTTATGGCTCAAAGGCATAATTAAAGTGAAGGTTAAAATCAAATTTAAGTTAAAATCAAAAGTGGCGAATAATTGGTAGAATCGATGAAGGTCAAACACAAATGGAGGTCGCTCAAGATTTGAATATCCCTCAAAGTGTCATATCGAGAGGTTCAAGCCGCTCTTTAAGCAATGGATCCGTTGACAGACAGCCTGATTAAGGGAGACCAAGTGAAACAACTGCATCCGAAGACCGTTTTCTGTCAATGTGGCTCGAAAAAACCACGAAACGACTACAAGAGATTTGGTTTCAGACCTTCAGGTTGCCACAGGAACTCAAATCAGCCGTTCTACTGATGCACGAAGACTTAACGAGGGTGCACTGCATGCGAGAAAACCTATAGTTTGTGTCCCACTCACTCCAGCTTCCAAAGGGGCTCGTTTAAACTGTTGCCATCGTCATTTTCAATGGAGCTATGAAGACTGCGCTCGAACGGGATATTTCACGGACAAGGGAAGCAAGTTGCGCGTCCCTTCCTCTCTCCAGATCAAAACACGTCTAGAAACAGTGTTCGGACTATATCTCGACTCGTCAGTAAACAATACTTGAAGCCAAACTTCTTGGCTCCATTGAACATGACGAGGGCAACAGCTGTCCCTGTAAATGAACTAAACATGCTACAGACTTCATTAGAAATATGGAACGTGCAATGGTAAACGTCAATATCCTAAAATTTCAGGGCAATTCGAGTATATTTACGAGAGCTAGAGCGCGAGCAGACGGCTAGACGGACAGACGGACAGACAAACCGAAGTCATGAATACTTTTCAACTTTGTTGGAAAGTATTAAAAAGAAAATATAAAAGTAAAATAAATGACTGCATATGAACTGTTTTTATTGTTTGAAAAACATTTTATTGTAAAAAGTAGTTATTAATCTCTTTAAATTTTTTTTTCAGTCCTATATTATGTAAGTAAATATGACTTTTAAAAAATATGTACTAAAGCAGTTTAATCTATAACTTCCTATCAGGCATGAAAAATACTTTATTTGAATACTTAAATATCATAATTTACTTTTTAGTGACGATAATTACGTGTATCATGAACGTAGAAAATGAGTTTATAATAGAAGAAAATTTAATAACCTTCATAATGTCTATATTTAATGTTTGATTAAAATCATAAACAGAAAAAAATGCTTACATACAATTTAAAAAAATAAATATACCAATTTGAAAAACACGAAAAATAATAATTAGTATTTATAATTGCACTATTAAACAACAACAAACTACAATAGATGAAATAAATTCATTATTAGATTTAACAATATCTCAAAAATCTTTCCGTATGTTATAAGGGATTCCTATAATTTTATAATTTTGGCAAATACTAAATCTGAAAACATTGGTATGAAGATTTAGGATTTTAAAAACTGATTTAAAATATTATTAGCAATAAAAGAAAAATCTTTCAAAAGTTTCACTACTGTAATACATAAAAATACATTTTCCCCAGTATAATCCTTATTTATAATCTGAAGCAGTTTCGTAATATCATAATAATCGAACATCATATTAACTTCAAAATAATAATAACCTTAAGTGTTAGTAATCAGAAAACAGTAAGAAGCCGAAAAAAAATTCCATATCATTGTCTCAACACATTTTCAATCTCAAGTAACTGCAAATTAATGTTTACATTAATTCCACTATGAATGTAGGCATGAATCAGTCTCTGCAAGCCTTTATTTTTAAGTGATGGCAGATTAAAATATTTTTCTTCACAGTATCTAATAGGAATTTATCGCTTCTGAAACAATTCCAGAAACAGCTCCAATTATCTTACTAATATAACATAAAACGATTTAACTTATAATATACAAATCAGGAATAAAAGATTTGAAATAAATAAGAATTACATTTGCGCTCCATTAATAATATCCATGTATTCTAAAATGGCGGACGCCATTCTCTTATCTTAAAAAAAGTGTTGTAGAGGTGGTGACGTTCTAAACAGTGAACTAACTTTCCACGTCTTCTGTAATTTATTTTTCTGTGGTCAAATCGTGCGCAGACGATTTTCAGCAGATGTTCTTTTACCTTTTTTTTTTTTTTTTTTTTTTTTTTTTTTTTGTATACTACAGATTTTGAACTTAAATGCGCAATAATTTTATGAGAGTGTCTTTAATTAAAATTTTATATTCAATGAATTTTCCAATGAATTTTCTAATGTATTTCACATTTCCTTTTTATCAGTTCCAAACAATTGAAGTTAAAATGGATTGTAATGTTTCGTTCTTGTAAAAAATAATTATTATAATATTCATAATTAGAGTTTATTAGATAAAACATTGTTTACATTTTTAAAATGTGCAAAAATAAATTTAATGGTAATAATGAACCACCCCCTTTTTTTAAAGTAAAGTTTGTTTCACACGTAATATATACAAAATATTTTGTTTATAAATAAAAAAGGATTATCGAGGATAAAAAAATATCTTTGAAAGCTGTCATTCTTTTTATATTAATTTTCTGTAAAATAAAATAATTGGTAAAATAACTTTTTTTTAAGTCATATCTCCAAAACAAAAATTTGAAATACGAATAATTAATTATATCATGGGTTTTCCATAAATTTTGTATATTTCTTTAATTTTCGGAAAATGTTAATTTCACTTAAAAAGTCTGAAAGAAGTAGAATTTTTTTGAAAAATAGTTACTTAAAATAGTTAAAAACTAACAGGAAAAAATATGACTTGAATGCAAAATATAGAGTAAGAAATGCATATGTGACTAAACTCTGAAGACTCTTTCTACTTGCTCATTAAAAGCTGCAGACATAACTGTAATAGAAAATTTTTAGTTTGAAACCACAGAAGTGTTTCAAATACCGCTGGTCGGAAAAAAATTCTCCCTGCAAACTAAATATGTAAAGTGTACAGATTTAATATTCCTAATTCGAAATGTGTTATCCAAATTGCTCCAGCACGTACCATTTTTCAGAGAAACACTTTTATAATAATAACAATCAGTGAAGGATTATTATATTAAATTGCAAATCTAGATAAATTTGAAATTATGAAAAAAGTTTACTTTCACTGTCTTAGATATCAAATTGATAAAATATAGTATGAATATTTAGTTTATTAATGCATGTATTGGGCACTTTATTTATTATGCCTCACCCCCGTTTCGTGACAGAATTTACCATTTGCTATCCCCTAATGTATATTCATTCCTTATGCCGCTGTAACTCGGGACTATTTAAAACACCGTTTAAAATACTTCTCTTTATTTTAAAAGATTTGTGAAGTTCATATTTTTGTCACACTGTGACTTACAATATGGTGGGTTTTTTGTCACATATGTGACGTGACGTACGTTACATGCAGTGACATAACAATGACGTCACAATTCTTTTTTAATTGCCAGAAAAATATAATTTTACACTAAATAACATGTTTTAAAGAATTTTTGTAATTTTTTAAGGTTTTCTAAGAAGTTCACATCTTCGTCACATTGTGACAACACTGAGTGGTGGCATTTTGGTCACAGATGTGACGTGATCACAGTGACAGTGACGTCACAACGACGTCCCCGTGACCATACATGCTATGAGGGAGACGTGTTGTTTTTTATTATTACTAAGAATTATCTTTTTTTATTACTTTACTGTAAATCTTTATCCAGATTGTTCTAATCTTTGTTTCATTCTTATTTTAGAAGATGGATATTTCTCCCAAGAAGTTCACAAAGACTGTTAGTTAAAGCGAAACCACATCAAAGACTCTAAGAGATATTGATAAAGAGAGTGGTGTGAGTTTATCAGCTGTAAACAAGCTTTTTAAACAAAAGAAGGACACTGGGACGATTGAGATGAATAAAAAGAGAAATGTGGAAGGAAGAGGAAGTTAATAAGAGGAGATGAAGCTTTTTTAATAAAGAAAAGAAAATTATATCCAAGAATATCAAGCCAAGAACTGCACAAGTCTTAGCAAACGTTGGAATTATTCACGACTCCACTGTTTGAAAAAGACTTATCGAAGGTAGACGAAAAACAATTACTGACCACTACCATGAAGAAAAAAAGATATATTTATGCAAATTAATATGTGATCCGTGTTGTTGCAGACTAGGGAAAAGTGGTGTTCTCCGATGAAAGCCATGTTTTAATACAATGACAAAGATATCCTTTTGTTAGAAAACGTAGTAACGAAAAACTTACGGCAGCTCATATTGATCAAACTGTTAAACACCCGTTAAAGCAGACGTTTTAGGGCTGCTTTTAAAATAAAAGAACCGGATCTCTTGTGCCGCTAGTAGGCATGATGAACTCTCAAATGTGTATATTGTTGCTAGAACAAACACTGGAAATAGAACTTTAGATTATATCAATGTCCAAGCAGCTTTCATACAAGAATCAGCTCCATGTCACGTGTCGAAGGCCATGAAGAAATATTTGAAGCGTAAAAGATTTTATTCCTTGAGTGGCCAGGGAACGAAACTCGATCTAAGTCCTATAGAAAATTTTTGGACTATTTTAAAATCTAGACTTCGTATAATGGATTGTACAACAAAAGAAAAACTTATTGAGGCTGTAATACAGATATGCTTTTGAGACCCGCAAATATAAGAAAACAATAAAAAACTTGTTGAGTCAATGTCAAAACGTGTTGAAAACGTTATAAAAAACAAGGGAGGATATATTGGCAATAAAAATCATATCAGTGTAATTCTGTTCTTTTTTTTATTGCTGTAATAACTGACTTTAAAACATCACTTGTGTTCACACGAAATTCTTACAATTCTGTACGTTTTGAATTATCTGACAAAAACAAATTCGATACACGTTATTATGGATTATTTTAAAATGATGTAATTATGTTAATATTATCTTTCATGATGCGTGAGATCATGTATAATCCGTGTTTCAGTAAAAAAATGAAATCGAGGAAAATCGCTACTTGTCATCATTATTGCCATCGTTATTTTGCAGATGTGTGTTGTAAGCACATCTTTCCCAGCGATAAAAACTTTAAGTAACTATTTGTTCGTTTTGAAAAACTGTTGATCTTGGAAATTATAAAAATGTTATCATGGATAAAAATGAAGAAAAATGTGGTTAATATAATTTAAATTTCCAATTCTTCAATATTTAAAAAATACAACTTTAGTCATTGTTACAAAAATTTTGCTTTATATCTTAAAATGAATACAAATATTATCATATCCTTATACATACCGAAATCTAGACATCTATACATCTCTATGCATTCTATACTAATATATACGTTATGGCAAAAAATCAACAGAAATTTTAACAATAGACGTTTTATCAAATATATATTAAACAAAAACCTAATTTGCAGTACAAATTAAAAAAGCAAAATTTATTACCTAAACTGTTTAAGCCCGAGAAGGGGCAGATATTAAGATATTTCATTCAATTCGTTCCACATTTAATGTTAAATTTTTGTAACAAATAAGTTAAATCAATTGAACATTAAAAAATAAAAATGAAATTCATGCAATATAATACTTTAAACACCACTATACTTACATTCCGTTCAAATGAAATCGAAATAAATCTTAGACTTTTTTAAAGTTTTGTATTTTGCATTATCTTATCATATTAGGTACAATTGTCATAAACATAATGCAAAATCTGCAGTAGAAATATTTACAACTTAAAAATGGAAAAGTCTAAGATTTATTTCGATTTCATTTGAACGGAATCTAAGTATAGGGGTGTTTAAAGTATTATATTGCATGAATTTCATTTTTATTTTTTAATGTTCAATTGATTTAACTTATTTGTTACAAAAATTTAACATTAAATGTAGAACGAATTGAATGAAATATCTTAATATCTGCCCCTTCTCGGGCTTAAACAATTTAGGAAATAAATTTTGCTTTTTTAATTTGTTCTGCAAATTAGGTTTTTGTTTAATATGTCAAGTTTTTTAATAACTACTGAATTCAGACGAACACATTTCAAAATTAATGGAGGGTATATCATCATCAGGATTTGATTTGTGCGATATCGCATCACAATTTGTGATGCAATTTACAGATGTATAATTCAAAATGTTTCACCAGTGCAGTAATGCAGGTTGCTGTAGTTTGGTCAAAAAATTACAATCTGAACTTAAAAAAATCTGCTTGAAAATGTAATTTTTATTTCCACTATGACGCCATATTCATCTTCTTTTTAATTATAAAAAAAAAAAAAAAACTATTTCAGCTTCTTCAGTTTCATGTTTCACGTGAAAATCATTCAACTAAATATAGGCAAATTATTATTACGGCTTTTGAATTATTTACAACAATGAAGGAAAAAAGTTAAATTTTATTAGAAAATGTCCGTTGATTCTCAATGAAAAAAACGAAATTTGGAATTATTAAAAAAAATATTTGAATAATGTAAATACAAATTAGTCCATGTTACTCTCTAGCTTATAATCCACCTATATGCAAAGGCATTTTATGATTCGTTTTGACCCTGACGTCAGGCAAATGTTTTTTCACTTTGAATTTATAATATTATTAAAATTAGCTAAGAATTAAAAATGAGTGGCATCAGGGACAAAAAGGTGGGAAGAAAAAATGAAAAAGTTATCATCTCCATAGGCTTTTCTATGTTAAATTAACATTGAGAAGTGACACTGGAAATAAATAAGTATTGCGCTGCCGCGCAATACTTAAATATATAAATATGCAAAATATTATACAGACATACATACAATAAATACAATAAACCCAACTGGAGTGAAAAATTAGCCAGAGCCACGAATCGAACCTGGGACCACAGTATACAAGACTGCTGCTCAAACCACTGAGCAGCAGTCTTGTATACTGTGGTCCCAGGTTCGATTCCTGGCTCTGGCTAATTTTTCACTCTAGTTGGGTTTATTGTATTTACTGTATGTATGTCTGTATAATATTTATATATGCCTTTAACTGTTGAATGCAGGCGTTATTTATGTGTGTATGTGAGTTTTAATGTATATTGTAGCATGTGTATTTTAATATATAAAAATGCTTGACACATTCTTATGGATCTTCGATCTATTCCTTTTTCATTTTTAATTTAATCATTGAAATCCTCAAAAGAAATAAGTCTTTATTCCCTAGTATTTGAATTATAACATTTTTATTTCTTTTGTTTCATTTCATCAAGCATGATTTTAACAATTAAAAAGAATTTCTAAATATAAACAGAATATTTGACCTCATATTTTTTCGGTAGAATTTGATCACGAGGGCAATTAGGAGCGAATAAGAAATTGAATTAAAAATTCATATTTTAATTCCCCCTGTAATTTTCAAAATAAAAGGCTAAAAGTGAGTGTTGTAGCACATAATATTTTTGGATCTTGCACAATGTTTGTGTTTATTTGTATCACAGCAGCACGCATCTTCCTGGAGATGTACAAGAGATATTTCTTTAAATTTCAAGAAACATCCCATGGTTTGTTTTTTTTTATAGCAATGCAAGAAATTCAATCAGATTTAACAAATTTTTCAGGAAATCATTCAAACTTCAAAAGAAACCAAATACTTTAACTAGAACATGAATACATATTGAACATTACATGATGTATAAGCATTTGTTTGAAAGAATTTATAACTGCGCATGCGTTAAATATTAGAAAATATTTTGCATAATTTAATAGTTAACTATATCAGGAAACTCATATAAAAATGCAAGTAACATATCGTAAATATTTTTCGAAGATGTCGGCAAAATAATGACTTGCTTTCTAAATGATCCATTTAGATGATATAGTATTTTAGAAAAATGTTATTTTGTGTTTTTATTTTTTTATTTTTTTATTAGTGATGCTAGAGTTCGACTGCTAAGAATCGGACGAAGATCGAGCTTGTTCGAACAAAGAACATTTTTAAAAATTGAAACATTCGTTCAAAATGGTCATACGCTGAATATTATCATCTTTGTCGAAAACTTGTGTAATGTCCTTTATAATCCAGACATTTTTTGAAAACAACTGAAATTCAGCACATTATATCGACAATAAATCTCTGTGTTGATTTCGATATTCAACTGTCCTTTCTATAAGAGTTTCAGTGTATAGTTGACGACGGAATTATATAAAAATATTTTTGATATCGTTCACGCATGCGCAGTTAAAAAATATTTAAAACAAATACTTAAAAATATATCCTTTAACCTTTAATATATGTATATTCTAATAGCAGTATGTCCTTATAACCGAAAATTAATATGATTTCTGTGAATGGCATTATATTTGGTAGAAATTTTTAAAGAAACCTTTTTAATATTTATAATATTAAAAAATATTTAAAATAAATGCTCAAAAATATATCATTTAACATTTAATATATGTTCTAATAGCAGTATATCTTTATAACCGAAAATTATTATTTTTCCTGAAAGTGGCATTATATTTGGTAGAAATTTTAAAAGAAATCTTTTATCGCCATACCTATACCCGTTGTTCTTACGCAAAGTGATACAAATGTTCTAAATATCCACAATGTCATGTGTTTTGGCTACAGTTTATTTCGAGTATTATATTTTACAGGACGATCCTAAGCATCATTTCTTAATCAATCGGTCTTACTATCCTAATTCTCTTCGTATTTATATCACAACTGAAAAATATGATGTCAAACATGTTCTTTATATTTCATTATTACCAGTATTAATTTTATAGCATTTCTATAAAATTAAAAAAAAATATCTCAAATATAATTTGTCGGGAATATAGATTATATGTCGCTAGGTATTAAGCGATATATTTAAAATTATCTGTTTCAATATATACTAAAAAAGTGACATTAAATCTGCCTGGGGAGTTTGGAATCTCGTTGTAAATAAATTTGTACAGGTCTTATTTTTGTTTTAATTATGCAACGTACTTTAGCATACTTAAATAGCTTGTGAGGGGTTTGAACAGAACACAGTCGAATAAAAAGAACTTCGAATCAGAAATATTTCACGTCAATTCAAATAAATGAAATGCGGATCAATTTTATCTATTCATGATAAAACAACAGAACGATTTTTACTCATTGGAAGTAAATCAGCACTCAAATAATTAAAACCTCGAAAAACTGAATATTAATATATTTATTATCACCAGGCAGTCCTGGTTCAGATCTCATATAGCGGAGATCGCTCGCTTCAGAATTTAAATTACATCTACCTTAATAAACAAACTGAAAAAAAGTAAAGTAAAGAATAGGGTTACCATAATTCTTGGCGGTGATTAATTTTCGCCAAGTCAAACAGAAAGAAAGGGGGGTTTTAACACGCTGCCCCCGGATGAACAATTGCTATTGTTCATCATTCAAACTAAATTTTTATCAAAGATTTCAAATTACATCAATAAGACAATTAAAAGTTAGAACATACTTACAATAATGAGACATACAATTAATTCTATTTTCACAGGAACAACTACTGAAACTAAAATATACAAAATACTAGATTAGAAAAAGTTAAAAAATGAAAATGTAAACAAATTGTTCGTAAAAGTAAAATGTTCAATGTTAGCTCATAATGTCAAGTTCAAGTTTATGTAGCAGTTGAACTGGTCTCTTTATTACACCAGATTCAGTTTGTATAGCACAAGACCTAACTTTCGAATCTCTTCCTAAAAAGAGCTCTGTAATTCTGCCGCATTTCCACATGTGCTTTGGAGTTTTATCTTCATTAATTAACACAACGTCACCAATTTTGAATTTAGTCGGAGCTTTGACAGGAACTGAAAAATTGGCAGAACGCAGTTCTAGCAAATATTCCTGCCTCCAACGTTTCCAGAAATGGTTTAAAACTTGCTCTCGATATTTCAATATTTTTGTTATCGTTATTCTATTCGATTGAGGTTCAGTAACACAATGAAAATCTGGTAGAGAATTTATTCGTTTGCCGATCAGGAAATGTGAAGGAGTAAGTGGAAGCGGTTCACTGTTTTCTTCATAAACATAAGTTAAAGGGCGACCATTAATCATTGCTTCGATTTCAGTTAAAGTGGTTTGTATTTCTTCATATGAGAGACAAGATCTTCCGAGAACTTTCTTCAAAGGAGTTTTCACCGAACGTACCATGCGTTCCCAAAAACCGCCCCACCAACTGGCTCTTGGAATAATGAATTTCCATATGATTCTATTTTTATTAAAATATCGTAAAACTTCCTCTTTTGATATTCGGCTCCAAACTTCTCTAAGAAGATTATCAGCTTTGATAAATGTTTTCGCATTATCACTGTAGATTGTTCGACAAATTCCTCTACGAGAGATAAATCTTTTAAATGATAAAAGGAAAGTTTCTGCCGTTAAATTAATACATAATTCGAGGTGCACAGCTCTAGTGACTGCGCACGTGAAAAGCACTATATAGGCCTTTTCTTGGCCAGTTTTTGCTTTGACATAAATAGGTCCTGCAAAATCTACAGCACAGGTATAGAAGGGTGGTGATTCAGTAATACGATCTCTAGGTAATGGTGCAATTTCTTGCTTCCCAGGAGAAGCTTTAAATTTTGTGCAAATAAGACAGTCTTTCAGTACAGATTTTATCATTTTTCGTCCTCTAATTATAAAATAATTTTCTCGTAAGTGAGCTAAAGTTGTTGCAATTCCATAATGGAAAACCTTTTCATGGGCATTTCGAATTAACAATTTGGTGTAAGCACTCCCATATGGAAGTATAAAAGGGTGCTTTTCCCTTTGAGATAATTCTGAAAATTGTAATCTTCCAGATAAAATTAACAAATCATTCTCATCCAATTTTGGATTCAGACCATACAAGGTTGAATCTTTATCGATGGGCTTTCCCTTTTTTAGTAACTCAATTTCACGATTGAAGACAGATAACTGGGTTTGTTTTAACCAATAAAATTCTGCCTTTTCAATTTCTTGAGCTGTGAGCTCACCTGAAATTTTAGGTTTCAATTTATTGATATTATTTATAAATCTCAAGATCCAGGCTGTGATATTAAGTAATTTGGAAAGAGAACTAAAATTTTCTAATTTTAACAAAGACTCTGGAGGTACAACACCTACTGTACAAGATAATTGAGTAGAACTCAAGTTTGTTGATTTTCTTTCGTTCGAAATATTTTCATTAAAAGTTATCTTTTCAGGTTTCGGCCAACTGTCCTTTGGTAATGACAACCATTCAGGACCGTAATACCATAATTTGTTTTCTATGAGGTTATGTAAATTTTCGCCTCGAGTAAGTAGATCACTAGGATTATCCTTACCCGGAATATATTTCCATATTCTAGGATCAGTCAAAGATTGTATTTCTACAACCCTATTAGCCACAAAGGGCTTCCAATCCATGGCTGATCCCTTGATCCAATGTAACGTAATTGTGGAATCTGACCAGATATGAATTTCCAAATATTGAAAATTAAATGCACTTTTCAGATATTTAGACATCCTTGCAGCTATTAATGGCCCCATTAATTCAAGCCGAGGAATTGTCAAACATTTAATCGGGGCGACTCGACATTTTGCCCAAATAAGACTAGTCATAATTTTATTATCACTTGTGGTACATCGAAAATAAGCTACGGCCCCATAAGCCTTAGGACTAGCATCTGAAAAAATATGGATTTCGATTGGGTCCGAAAAGTCTAAACCCTGTGGAAAATATTTGCGGGGTACCTCAAATTTATGTAAATGTTCGATTTCTGCACACCAATTTTCCCATTCAATTTTTAAATCATCAGGGAATTTTTCATCCCATTCCAAACCCCTTTTCCATGTTTCCTGTAGCAAACTTTTCATACGAACAGAAAATGGTGCAATGAATCCAATAGGATCAAAGAATTTTAACATGGCTTTAAGAACAACGCGTTTCGATGGATTAAATTTCCAATCATCAGGAAAGGATTGAACATCAAAACGTAAAATATCCCAAATAGTATCCCATAATAATCCCAAAATTTTTAAAGAATTATTCAAATTTTCTTCTGAGTCACATAATTTATTTTCCTTCCATAATTTTCTAAGTTTGACAGAATTAGTATTGAATTTTCGCAAATTCATGCTAGCTTCTTTAAAAATATGCGAAGCTGTTGAGGATAGATAATAAGCGTCTTCGTCAGATTTTGACCCCGTAATCAAATCATCTACATAAAAAGAAGAGTCCAAAATCTTAACAACTTCAGGATGATCAACATATTTACGTATATGGGACTTAATCGTTGCGGCCAAAAGAAAGGGACTGCAAGTTACCCCAAAAGCAGCTCGTGTAAATCTCAAAAATTTTAAATCATTCTTTTCGTCACCAAACCACAAAAATTTTAAATAATCCCGATCTTCCTCTGTTATCCCAATTTGCAAAAACGCTTTCTCTAAGTCAGCGCTAAATGCAACATTAAATTTTCTGAAATTAAATATTACATTAAGAATGTTCGGGTTAAGATTCGGACCTGAATATAAGCAGTCATTTAGAGAATTTAAATGCTTTTCTTTAGAAGAAGCATCGAAAACCATTCTTACCTTAGTAGTTAATTTATCATCTCTTAAAACCGGCCTGTGCGGCATAAAATAACCACTTTCTGTTATTTTATCAGGACATTCTTCTACAATTCCAGCAGTTAATTGTTCTAATATAATATCTTTATAATTTTTACATAAGTCATTATCCTTCTCGAGTTTACGATTTAATTCCTCAAAGCGACTTCTAGCTATTCTAAAATTATTCCCGACTTTATTTTTCTCATATTTCCACAATAAACCCGTTTCATATCTATTATTTACGAATTTTAAGTTATTCTCAAACTTATTCACAATTTCCTTATCTGCATCAGAAATATTATCATTTGATTGCGTAATACCCAAAGATTCAATATCCCATAAAAAATTCAAATCTTCCCCAACTGGAGTTGAAACACACAGATTTAAAACAGAAGCGCTTTCCATTTTTTTTCTTTTTTCATCGTCATAAAAACCACAAAGTGAATATCCCAATAAACTATCACATAAAAAGAGAGATTTAGTTATTTTTTTTATTTTTCTATCGTAACAGATTTGATAAAAATAATCCGCTCCAATAAGAACATTTACATTAGAATGGGATGATGCAACAGCATTTGTTAATTTAAAAGGTGCCAGTTTATTTTTTATCTGTCTGGAGAGAAGGGGGGGGGGGAAATCCTAACGTTTGAAATTACATCTGTGACTAAAGCCTCGATAAATATGAAACGCGATTTGTTTTCAACATGGCATAATTTTAATTGCACAACATCAAATGTTTTTATTTGTGGTTTAACAGCTGCAAAAGAATAAATTTGAAGTTTTTCTTGACGAATAATTCGGGGATTTAATTTTGATACTAATTGCTCTGTGACGAATGACCTTTGACTCCCCAAATCATACAAGCATAATGCAAGCTCAGAGTTTTTAGCAGATTCCACATTTACGCAAGATGTTTGTAATATAACCTCTTTAAAAGAATTTTCATTTTCATTTTTACAATGAGAAATCGAACTAATAATTGTGTCAGCTGATTCGATTTCTTTTGGAATTGTCGGTTGAGATTTTTTTAAACAAATCGAATGATGATGAAAATTTCCATTACAAAATTTACATGGCTCTAAATTCGATTTACATTTAGCCGAGACGTGGAATTTCTTGAAACAAGTGAAACAGTGTCCTTGCATACGTAATTTATCCCGTTTTTGAGGAATAGTACACACTTTACACAATTTTGAATCATGTTCATTGTCACAAAATAAACAAACATTTTTTACGTTAGTAGCCAATGCAGAGGCTGAAGGAATGTCGCGTTTATAGTTGCTAAAATGTTTATAACTGTTATTGTATCTATTCTTTTCTTTTTTAGCACTAAAACTATTTTTAGAGCTCTGGAGTGCCATAGTAGATTCTCGCGATTGAACTTCGTTTTTAATGAAAGAAAGAAGCTCTTCGACTTCCATTTTTTTACCATCGGTTCTTTTACGATTAAAATCTAACGCCATTTCAGCAGGTATCAACTTTAATAAAATAGGGCATAGGAGATGACCATAACTTCCTGCTGTAACTCCGAGAGAATTCAAATTTCTAATTTGTATTTCACAACTGTCATACAGTTCCCGAAGTTCTCTAACATTAGATGCATTTTTTACCTGTTTTAAATTTAAGAGTTTATTCATATGTGCGTTGATGACTAGGTCGTCACGACCGTAGCGAGTCTTTAATAATTCAACTGCAGATTTAAAGTTTTCCTCGGAAAGCGAAAATCCTGCAACAGCGTTATATGCACTACCTCCAAGAAGAGATTTCAAATAGACAAATTTGTCAATAGGAGTTAAATTGCAATTCTTTTCAATTGCGTTAGAATATTGCCCCCAAAATTCTAACCAGGAACTGCTGTCACCAAAAAATTTATTTATCGTGAGCTTCGGCAATTTCATAGATCGCTCTAAATTTCCGTTTTGAGAACCGGGTTCATTTTTCATAAAATTTTGAAAAGTATTATTCTGATTTTGGGAGTTATGTTCATTTAACATTAGAACGGCGGTAGGCGTCATTTTGACACCTGAGCACTTTCGTCCGTTGATTACTTTAGATTGGTTGGAAGAAATTGTTTGAAATTTTTTGACTTTTCCTAAATAGATAACATATTTTTCTATAAAAAAAATCAGCTTTCTAGATTTGTTAGTTTTTGAAATATTGGTATGTATTCCTAGAACGGCGGACGAGGGTCATTTTGACCCCTTTAGTAAAATACGCTTTGTACTCGAAGGATTGTGAACCCATCAGAAAAATTCAGTGATAAGCAATTTTTGATTGCATTCATACTGTCTCCCAGAGAGATAAAAACCGATGTGGTGGCCACCCAGTATTATCTCTAAGTTGTATGTTATATTTCCTTTGTTGGATTTTGCCATTCTTTTGAACAGAATATTTCAAATATAGAAAGTGCAAGGTTTTTCAGGTTTATATTTCTTTTCAGAAATAGTATTTTCCCATTTGTTACTTTTGTTTGATCAGATTACTCACTGCAGTTGGTAACCATATGGGAGGGGTTTTATAAGTAGAGTAGGAATATTATTCGTACGGCAGACAGTTGAACATTCCCCAACGTATAATTTATTGAAAATTGCCAAACATGCTATCGATCAGGACTAAATATTACAGTTGAAGAACAATTGTTTCCATCTAAAGCTGGATGTAAGTTTACGCAATATATGCCAAATAAATCGAAGAAATTTGGGGTAAAATTTTGGTTATCTGTTGACGTTGATACTAAATATGTACCTCTTGAATGGATTTCCATTTCTAGGAAAAGATGAAACAGCAAATCATCAATTACGTTTATCTGAACTTTTTTTCATGAAATTAACAGAACTTCATCTAAACAAAGGGAGGAATATTACGACAACTATTTTACTAGCATCAAACTAACCAGAAATCCTAAAAACTAAAAATACAACTTTGGTTAGCACAATGAAAAAGAAGGTAAGAGAATTTCCTATATCTTTGAAAAATATACGTAGTGCTCTTTATTCATTGAAGATAGTGGAACATAATATGACATTTACCATTTATCAAACCAAAAGAAACAAAAGTGTTTTTCTACTGACCTCATTACATTCTATTGTAAAATCAGAAGACAGTCTCAAGAAGTTGCCCGACTCAGTATAATATTAGAACGTAACGAAGTATGGTGTGGATATTCATAATCAAATGTGCCGAAAACACTCCGTTAAATCGGCTTCTAGACGGTGGCTTGTACATATCTTTTTCAATATTTTGGATCATGCAGCTTTGAACGCCTGAATAATTTATAAAAGTGTAACAGGCAAGCCCATCAGTAGAAGAGATTTTCTATTAAAATTAGGAGATAAGTTAAGAATGGTTCTTATGGCTTCAAAAATCCCAAAGATCCTTCCAGATTCTTCAGAAAAATCACACGAAAATAAAGTTGATATAAAGAGAAAAAAGTGTCAAGTACAGAGATGCAATGGAAACAAATCTGAAGAATTTTGTGGATCGTGATCGAAATTTGTGTACGGATAATGCACTGGAAAAATTGTTAAAATTATTATTGTATCAACTCCATTAATTCCTAATCCCTGTGTTTAATTTCGAGTATTTTAAGCATTAAATAAAATTCAAACGAAATGTTTTACATTCTAACCATTCAGCTACGCTTATAATGAAATAACGGAAACAACAGAACATGTTTCTCATTTATGGATTTAGAGAGTAAATCATCCGGCGAGTACGTAGATGAAAAAAAAATATATTATTTTATAAATTGTAGTTTATTTTAGTTAACAATAGTTTTAATTTGTGAAAACATTTATTTTAAATCAATTTTTATATAAAATTAATGAGTTTTTTGAGTAGTAGTAGTGTGATCCAATTGATCGCTCTGTAGACGTTATATATACAGTACTTTAAAAATTTAATAAATTATCAAGTAATATTAAATATAAAATATAAAATGCACGGATATTACATATTTTTGCCAATGAATGGCGTTTAAAATTGTTTTAGCGTTGTTATTTCACTAGTTTCGTCGTGGGGTCAAATTGACCCCTTCCCGCCGTTCTAGTAGGTAAGATTTTTCCGCCGTTCTAGTGTTAAGAACTTCGTTATTTTATAACGAGATTCGATTATTTTCTCACTATAGGTTTCGGAATTTTCGATTTATTTCTCAAAATCGTCATCGGCGATAATATCCTGGATATCAGAGTTTAATTTTTTTAATAATTCATATTTGTCATTTAACTGGTCCTTACAAATATTTAATAAATCCAGCTTATTTTCTAATGTCAGTGAATCGTCTTCAAGAGTTGTGCTTATTTTTGTACACAATTTTGTAGTTTGTGTACGTAATCCAGTTCTTTTCTTTTTTAAAGTATCAATATTAACAGTAGTTGACATATTTACTTTCAATTAATAAACAATAAAAAAATAGCTTACCTCAAGCTTTCAGAATCAGAAGAAAATAATATTCATTCGTCAGTCCAGACATACTGTCGCGGTTAGCCAACATGAGGGGTTTCAACAGAACACAGTCGAATAAAAAGAACTTCGAATCAGAAATATTTCACGTCAATTCAAATAAATGAAATGCGGAACAATTTTATCTATTCATGATAAAACAACAGAACGATTTTTACTCATTGGAAGTAAATCAGCACTCAAATAATTAAAACCTCGAAAAACTGAATATTAATATATTTATTATCACCAGGCAGTCCTGGTTCAGATCTCATATAGCGGAGATCGCTCGCTTCAGAATTTAAATTACATCTACCTTAATAAACAAACTGAAAAAAAGTAAAGTAAAAAATAGGGTTACCATAATTCTTGGCGGTGATTAATTTTCGCCAAGTCAAACAGAAAGAAAGGGGGATTTTAACAGCTTGTTAAAATTTTGCTTAAAAGTTTTAAGAATTGTGAAAATTGCTTGTAATAAACAATACATCGAATAATGTATGTGGCAAGTAATCAGAAGTGTAAAAAGGAATAATAGACATTTCATGTTTAAAAGAAATACAATATCAAATCTAAATAATTTTATATCTATGCGTAGTTTAATAAATATTGGAGTAATTTTCTATGCATGTGTAGTACGTAAGACACAGATTAATTTGCAATAAATTAAGTACACGAAAGGTACCTTAAGCCAATGATATGAAAATAAATTATTGCGTAACAAACTGAAAACTCTTTATTGCTCCATACGCATTATAGAAAAAAACTTTATTAAAGTCATAAGAGTTCCGCTGTTGCTTATAACATTCTAAACTTCATGAATATTCAATTGCTGCATGGACATTAGGGTGGGTCGAAAAAACCGAAATTTTTATAATCGAAATGTAATAGAGCGGAAAAGTTGCCTTTTGTAATACAGAATAAATTTCTAAAATATTACATCGATCGGTTAATATCTTTTACCGCCGCAAGGGGGCCAAAGTTTCAAAAAATCGCAAAAAACATGTTTTTTTTATCATTTTTTTTTAAATTATCCAAACATACCAATACAATTTTTAATAGAACGCAATAGCTACATGAAGATATGAGAAATGTCCCGGTAAATGTGCATTATGATGAAATCATATCTTTATTTGCCACAAAAAGACCATATTTTTTGTAAAAATTTCAAAATTTTCAATTTTTCATTTTTTTTTCTAAATTTTTATAATTTCTATAATATGTCTAGAAATAAATAATTTTACTTTATATCATTAATATATCATAATTTTTTATAACTATTTGTAGTAGACTTGAAAATAAAGTTAATCATTCATTTTTCTTGACGATCGCTTCATCTACTGATGTTTTACTTCATAACAGCCAATTCATGCCACAAAAATGATATAAAATGAGCAAAATGTTTTAGTATTTTATTAATTAAAATATAGAGATGTTTAACCGAAACGGGTTAAATAATCTTAAAATGAAGAAGAATTTAATGTAAATGAATTTTATGATATAACTTGCTTTCAGATGAAGCCATTATTTTTCGAGAGGCCAAAACTGATCAGATGTGATGCTCCCTCTGTTCTAGTAAACAAACTTTATCATTGCTTCAATGAATAATTTCACGCATCTTTCTAGTGATTGAGTGAGACAAGGAAAGTTATAATAGCTGGTATCTTTACTCGAACATTTTAAACTCACCAGCGTTTTTAGTCGATAAAGGAACCATAACAGGTGGTTCCCTTAGTTTTCAGTTTTGTCAGTAGACTAAAGCCATACAATTTTAAGCTTTAGTGTTGAAGTGCTATGATAAAGTGACGGATGGCACTATTCTAGTCCACAGAACTTCGTGCTTTTGCAATTTTCTTCATGGCTGGGACCCTGATGTCCTCCTCTTCATATGCTATCATTCCAAAGAGGCTATTTGTATGATTTGCGAAATAGTCATTTCGTGAAAATACAGGAACTATAATCTTTCGTGATTATCTGTCAAGTAACGTAAGTTACTAACTATAGTGCACAGATTCTGGAAAACATGAGTGATTCAATTTAATTGTGAACCAACTGATGCAATACATTTTCAGGATGTACTCAAAGAGTATGACAAGTTAAGAAGAGGGTTCTTTGTTCCAACGTAGAGTCTCAAAATTCGAATAGCATTAATGATCCACCTTGCGTGAAATATTTGTCCAGGGACGCAGCAAAAAAGGTCAATTGTATACACGCGTGTTGAAAGAGCTTGCGATATTTGAGGCATATACTTCTGGTCAGTTGACAAATCATCTTTATCAACAGTTAGGTGATCAGATTAAATTGGCTTAAATTTTGCAATTGGTAATAATTCGCAAATCGCAAGAGATCAACCAATTGGGCCACAATATGATAGAGAACCTGTTTTTTGTCATCAAGTTGTTTGAAAAGATGTCTCAGTGGAAGCATTATGAAGTGAAGTCAAGGAAGTCAATAAAGTGGTTTTTTAAAATTTGCTCTCAACTAATCCTACTATAACACCACCTTTGCATTCTGTTTTGAAGACAGTTCCTCGAAATTCAACTGCAATTATTATTCCAGTCGGGATTTCATTTTTCTTCAAAAAATCTATAATGCCATTGCATATAGAAGTCGCCTTGTCAGACGATGGGGTCAAATGACGAAAATAATTCAGACCTGGTTCTAGTACAAAAAGATATGTTCCTCCTTGACTTCACAAAGATGAAACTTTGCCACCTTTTTAACCTGGCAGATATTTCTATCTTTAGGGCCATCAAACTATAGAGTAAAAGGAGTACATTACAAAAAAAAAAAACAAAAAAAAAAAACGAACAAAGTGAAACGTGGCCTTCTAGCAGCGAGAAATTAATTTTACGTGCAGGCAGCTGCAGGTGTTTCTATCATTGAGCTTTTTTTTTTTTTATAGAATTACAGTGATCATGGTTAACAATGTGCATGAAATTAACAACATAAAATGCCCTTCCCAGCCTATTAGAAATGTAAAAAATCTGAAAACATTACAAAAGTTATGAAAATTTAAAAAATGAAATAACTTTAATTTTTAACATTTTTTAGAAATTTTGGCCCTGTTGTGGCGGTAAAAGCAACGATGTCACAAAAATGAAATGTTAATGTTACATTACTAATATCTTGGCGTGGCTATTGCGTTCTATTACAAATTGAATAAGTATGTTTGGATAATTAAAAAAAAAAAATTGCAAAAGTATGTTTTTTGCGATTTTTTCGAAATTTGGACCCCTTGCGGCGGTAAAAGATATTAACCAATCGGTGTAATATCTTACGTATTTTATCTTTTTTTACAAAAGGCAACTTTTCCGCGCTATTACGTTTCGATTATAAATATTTCGGTTTTCTCGACCCACCCTAATGGACATTCTGTTTTTTCTAGAAATAACATTTTTTTAATTTATCAAAATCCCTACAATCAGAAAACCTTAAAAATCATTTCATCCTTTCAACATTTTATCAAACATTTCATCAAGTTTCTATTAAATTTAATATTCGAAATAATTTTAGATATTTGAATTAATACTTGTGAATGTCAACCTTAGAAATCGTTACAAGATGCAATTTATGACCTTAGAAGATGTTATCTGATACTATTTACCTAGATTTACCCAAATTTAGAGTAAAAGTGATAAACAGCACAGTTGAAAAAATTTAATGCTTGCGGCAGATGTACTGAATGTTCCTGTATGTAAGTACATATTTAGATATGTTAGATGGATGTACGACTCTAAGATGTATCTATGTATGTCCATGCAAGTATAAAAATAATATACTAAATATGAAGCATTAATCATTAAACCAGTTGAATGTATTTTTTAATCTCACCAATTCTGGTGCATAAAGAATAAAAACAGATAATGCATTTTGTGAAAATTATGAAATATTGTATACACAAACTTTCATTAATTGTATTACATTGTTATATAGGCTATTTCATAATTATTAAATTTGCATTTAAATATTTTTGAGTTCCGTCGATCGAAAAAAATAATATTTAAAACGGATTAACTCAAACTTACTTAGAATATTTTTAGTTAATTTACTAGGAAAAAAAATTAGACAGAAATATATATTTATTTTACACCCTAAAAATGTTATTGTAAAAAAGAGAAATCTAATTCTGAGAAAACATTACAGTACGAAACAAATATTTCAGAAGTATTTCATGTCACGTAGTTTCAAGAAAAATTCTTTCTTGTTTACTCAACACAAATTTCTAGTAACAAAACCAGATAGAAAATTTTCTTTTATATCATAGTTTCATGTTATTTATTTGAAAGGATTTTATAAAATCCTTTCTTCGTTTATGAGGGAATTTTATAGTTTTGTTCAGTCACGCTGCGTGTAGCTGTCAGCAAACATTTTTGTTTGTTAATTTATTTTTAGATTTCGAAGTGCGTTTAAAGTTTACATTCACTATTTTTAGTGGTATTTCTGTATCCGAACAGAATTATCCAGTTTCAAACATAAAAAAAAAAAAAAAAAAAAAAAAAAAAAAAAAAGTTATATCTTCCATAGTTATGTTCTAATTTTCATAATTAAAAGCTGAAAAAGAGCTAAACATGGACATTAAATATAAAAAATATACAGATTTTATTAAAATTTCAAGACTTTTTTGATAAATAATTCTTTTCAGAATTAGCAGCATCCTGTAAAATGTTATAAGTTTCCAGGTTGTCGTGTTTAGGATTTATTTAATTATTATATATTGTGTGTAAACTTTTAGGTTTATATCCTAACCCCATTACCCCAGGTTATAAAACATTTTGTATGTTCTTTGTTCCCCTGTAAATAGATTTTAGACAAATATCTCCGGTGTTCTTTTTCTAAAAAGGTACATTTTTCCAAGTTTTCATATTAAATTGTTTTTCATAGTCTTTAACGTTGCCGTATTTTTTACTTTGTTAAATTCAGATTAATTTTTTTAATCAAAAGTCAATCATAATATGATAACTTTGGTAATTGAAATGATTTTTAGTGGCATAAATTAAATTTCATCTAAAATAATCTTTGTAATAAATATAAGAATGGAAATAACACGTTAAAATAAATAAAACTTTAGGAAACCCTTTGTTCGACTTGAGACTCACAATAGAATTTGAGGAAGGATTACCTATCAAAGAAAAGAAAAGACAAATACATGATATTTTCTATATTATTTCTAAAACATGGTGATAAACATTAAAGTCGGTTAAACAGAAATTTATATATAAAAAAGAAAGTACGTTTATAACATTTCATAGCATATCACCTTCTGGATCATGGAACCAGTTCATTTAAAAATTCGGTACTTCTTAGTTATCCCGTCGACTAAATTACTGTCGCCAAATTGTAAGAATAAATGCCAATAATGGTTGCCATTAATTAATTAATTGTAAGATTAAATGCCAATAATGACCAATAAAACCATTAATTCGACGTTTTATTCGTATTTTTATTAACGTTTTACTAATTTATTTGTTCTTTCGTTATTTCAAATTAAAATTATGTCAATGTGTATAATTTGGCGAGTGGTTTTGGCGATTTATATAATTTGGCGAAATTGGTCGACTGATAACTAAGAAATACCAAAAATTGATATATAAATATATAACAAATTAACAACTTGTAATAACACACTACACTAGTTTTAATTGGTAAAAGGCGTAAATTAAAACTTTAAAAACTGTTAAAATAGGAACTTTCGACTAGTTTTGACTCTATCCGTGTCATTTTCAAAACAAATAATTAAAAATATCCAAAAAATGCACGATCTATGAATCGTCGTAATTCTCTTTCTCACGTAATATGTCATATTATTCACGTTATTTATTTATTTGTTTAATTATTTTATATATTTATTTGATTTTTTGGATTTTTATCTTGTTTTCTTAATCATTAAGGAACTCGGTAACTCGAGCTATAATTTCGGTAAGTTAAATGTTGCTGCATAGTTACATATTTGATTTTATAATCTCAGTTTTTTCTCGTCTAACGGATATATAACATAGACTGGAGAGAAAAATTATCTTACTTTCATTGATATTTATTTGAATGGTTTCTTCTTGATATAATCTTGTTACACTGTTAAAAATCTGCAATTTTTGCTGTTATAGAATATCTCTATTCTGTTCAATGAGAATGCCCCATAATATTTTTAACAGTTTTCTATAGAAGTGGTGGAGTGACTATGTTTAGCTTAAGTTATGTTTAGTTAAGTGTAGCTTTAGATTTTCTATTACATTTAATATCAGCAACAGGATCCATTTTTCCTTCTGGTTATACTAATATAGAAATTTTTCAATCCGACTGCTCTAATAAATGATACTTCACATATTCCTGAGTAATTAAAAAATATATTTAATTGATTTTAATGTAAATGACATTCTTTAATTTTGGAGGTTGTTTGGCTACTATGTAGACATTGAAATGTTGAAAACTGTATTTTAATTTCTCAAAAAATCTTGAAAAATATTGAATAGTATAAAGTTTGTATTTTTGTGAATAAAATTTATGTTTACACTTCTTATTATTGGCAATAACTACGACTAATTTATTAATATATTGAATCTTATAGCCATTATAGCACAGTAGCTTTTTAATGTTAAGCATTCCCAGAAGGCAGTTTATTATTTTACATTAAATGAATAAGTTTTAAGCTAATTTATACATGCGTATGAAGTTGTATCAGATATGTAGAACATTTGCGGATTGAGGAACATGTTCTATTTCAGAAATGTTCCATTTCGTGCAATTTTAAGATTTGTTTTTTTTTTCTTTTACCCTGCAACAAGGTAAGTATCAAAACATGATAGAAAATTGTAACACCCTATGTAGTGTTGTGGCTAATTATTTTAATTGCTCGTGCCATTTAAATCTGTTTGTTAATTTGAACTAGACCTTGATATTGCTGTATGTTTGTTAATTGCTCTCAATTAAATATCAATTTCAAAATCATCTAAAAATTTCTTCTTTAGAAAAAAAGGCTTATTATATTTATAAAAAAGTTGATTTATTTTTCGTATAAGCAAAATAGCGGAAAACCAGAAATTAAAAGCTCATATATTTTTTATGAACAATATGCATATAAGTTTTGAGAATGATTGTGAATAAAAATCTTTTATTTCCGTGCAATGAAAATAATTTAATGAATTATTTTTGGTGTGTTCAAAGTTGTATAAATCCTACAACTGCATAACAATTATTATCAAAGTATATATGTGTATGATGTTGTAACAGGTGTGCAGCACAATTGCGGATTGTGCAAGATGTATTTCAGAAATATTTCATATCACGCAGTTTTAAGAATTTTTTTTTTTTTTTTTTTTTTTTTTTTTTTTAAATCTTGTAACATTGCAAGTACCTAAACTTGATAGAACATTGTGAAACTCTTCTATTTTTCCGTGCCATCGAAATCAATTTGTTAATTTTAGCTAGATCTTGATATTGTTGGATGATGTTAATTGCTCTACAATAACTATAAATATCAAAAACATGTAAGAATGTGTTCTTTTGGAAAAAATGATAATTATATTTATAAAAAGTTTACTTACAAATCTTTTACATAAACGAAATATCTGAAAACAGATAATCAATTGTTCATACATTTTTTTGATGGACAATACATCTCACTTTAGGGCGAACTTGTGAATACAAATTTTATATTGCTATGTTCGCATTTAATAAATTATTTTTGTGAATTTGATGTTGTATAAATCCTACAATTATAACTGAAGAATTACCTTTCAGATTTAGTAGGCATAAATAATAAAAAACTACTAGTACATTTATGTATTAATTTCAAAAATGAGAGAAATATTAAAAGTGGTAAAAAAAAAAAAAAAAAAAAAAAAAAAAAAAAAAAAAAAAAAAAAAAAGCATAAGAAAAAGAAAGTGCGTTTATATCGTTTTACATCTCATGGATGGAACTTTCTAGACACACCTAGTACGTCTCTTATACACTTAAGAATAGTTTTTTCAATGTACATTATTTGTTATACAATGATATATTATAATAAGACTTTTTATTTTCGAAAATAAATAATAAAAAATTAACTTGGAAATAGAAACCAGATGCCAAAGACACATTTAAAATTAATCTTTCAAAATACTAAATGTAGGATACGAACAAAAAAAAAATCTCTAAGATATCTTATATATGTAATATTTTTTTAGATCTATCTAAAGTAAATTCTATATTGTAATCGTATTTTTTCTTTATAATACACTAATAAAAAAGAGCGGTAAAAAGTAATTAATAAAACATCACTTATTTTAAAGAGGTTGAGTAATTATAGTTTCGAAACTAAAACTACTTTAAATTACTTATTAACTTCATTTTCAGAACTTACTGTAATTAAATTCAGCTTTTATACGATTTATTTTATTATTTTAAAATTATTATATACTCGATAATGGAAAATTAAGAAATCATACTAGAATAAATAAAATTAAGCGGGCTTCAAAATTGTATTATGAAATTATTTTAAAATACATTATATAAACATGAAATCCATATAGGGAATATATTTTTATTAAATATGAAAATGCTAAAAATGATTTTTAATGTTAAAATACTATGCCAAATTTCATATATTTCATTATTTACGCTGAAGCATAGAAATTCTATTCCATGTTCGAGTGTATTGAACTGATGTACGTGAATGAAATTTAGAGTTTCATAATAAATTACTCAGTTTAGGCATACGTCTAATTGAATTTTAACACGAAATGAGTAGGATATTCAATAAGGCAGTGCCCAGTTACAATTATCCTCTAATCTAATGCAGACTATAATGTTAAATGAATAAACCTCAACATTTAGTTACGAGAGTTTCGCATTGTAAATGAAGCTTTAAACTTTCTGGAAATTGAATAAATGAACCGCATGTTAAAGAAGCGTTTTGAAATCTGATTGGCATGTCATGACATTCTGAAATTTGATCATTCCACGAGGCTTTTATTTCACAAATGAATACAAACAAATAAGACAATTTATTCTCTTTTAATCTTTTATGAAGATTATTTCAAAAATTTTAGACAAACTTTATGTGCGCGTAAACGACTATGTAAATCTAGAAATAAGCTTTAATAATATAAAAATAAAAATATAAAGAGACAAGAAAAGCTTTCCATCACAAAGCAGTTGCCGTTTAATGCAGACTATAATGTTAAACGAATAAAATTCAACATTTAGTTACGAGAGTTTCGCATTGTAAATGAAGCTTTAAACTTTCTGGAAATTGAATAAATGAACCGCATGTTAAAAAAGCGTCTTGAAATCTGATAGGAATGTCATGTCTTTCTGAAATTTAATCTTTCCACGAGGCTTTTATTTCAGAAATGAATACAAACAAATAAGAAAATTTACTTTCTTTTAATCTTTCATGAAGATTGTTTCAAAAATTTTAGACAAAATTTATGTGTGCGTAAACGAATATGTAAATCTAGAAATAAGCTTTAATAATATAAAAATATAAATATAAAGAGACTAGAAAAGCTTTTCATCTCAAAGCAATTGCCGTTTTTTAATCTGGACGCTATTAATTTCTAAAATATGCCACTGTAAGCAAAAGATGACTTTATAGGTTCAGAAATGGAGTACATGGAAAAAGATAGAGGGTAATGGGAAAATCATACTGCCTGAATCAGAAAAGAAGAGTGGTAAGTGAAAGGATCCACTGCACGGCGTTTATATGGTGTCAATCTAATTTTATAAAATTATATAAAGCAAGTATTATCGTCATAGTATTAAATATTAGTAAGAGAAATACATAAAAACATAACTAAAACAGCAAAAAAAAAAAAAAAAAATACATCTAGTTTATATTTGGTGGGTTGTTATACTACAATTCCCACTTTTCCTGCATACTTCCAACTTAATCAGAAATAATTAGACTCTAAAATAATTAGAAATGTATAGTGACATTTAAAAATTCCTCTGTCACCTAAAAAAGGACTCAAATCTTAAAACCTTTACAAAGAGATGACAGGAGAGGTAAATAAGTATTCGAGTGACAGACACATGTCTCAGTTCATGGGGTGGAGCATCTATGCAAATTTTGAGGAGATTATGCGAGCATTATAATCATGTGAGTGGACAATTGGACATACACCCTCAGATTCCAATCACACATCCAATAGGGAAAATAAGAGTATTTTTTTATTAGTTGAAAGATATAGATTACACTCCACTTTGTCTTTTCAAAAAAGAGAAAGTTTTTTTTTTTTTTCTCGCTTTCAGACTCGCTCTTGAAGCAATGAAGAAAAAAATTCCCCAGAGTTTCGCATATTTTCTTTATGATTCACCTTTTAACGACGCTTTCGTCATACTATTTTAAGGAAGATTACTTCCAAAAGTTTTCACTCTCTGAGTTTCGAGCCAAATAATTGGCCTATTACAGTTTAAATGCCTGAGAGAGCACAGATTAATATAGGATTGAGAGTACTCAGCAGGATGACGTAGATGTTGCATAGATGCCCCCAGGAGATATCAAGGAGATGATCTGGAACTCAATTATCGACGAGGTATTAGAAATATTATTTTTAACAGTTTCATTAAACATTGATAGGATTGCAATTTACGTAACTTAAAGAGGGGGTGAAAATAGTGTTTGCCTTATAATAATTCATTCAAGCATAATGTATCAAAACATAATTCTTCTTAATTTTAATTGTAAATCTCTTGAGAAACTCATTGAACCTGATGTTTTCAGGATTCTTCAGGCTTTCGAAATTTTTATAATATGTAAATATATGTAAATAAACTTTTGATTTATATTAAATTTTGCTTTTCTCATTTTATGCTTAGCATCTAATTTATTATTAATTATTTTAGAAATTGGTGATTTTTTTCACAGAGTAGGTTATAAATTGTAGCCAAATTACACATTAAATGGTAACTCTTCCGTGTCATCCGTGATCCTTGTGTGATTTATAAGATTCTTGTACAAAGAAATCACCCAACGCAGTTAAATTTAACTTAAGAATTTAATTAATTCAATAATAATTTAATTTAAATTGTGCTACAAGAGTCCAGAATCATGGTGCTTTTTAGTATATGAGATTTTACGGTAAATATGCCTAATAAATTCTCAATTTCTTAACTTTCTCTGTATGCTGGAATTGATAGAGTAACTCCAGAATAGATGGCCATAGCTTTTAAAGATTGAAATAAAAATTCTTAGAATGCAAATACAAGAAATATTTATGCATATTTTAAATTCTTATACATATACTCATAATATTTTGGGGGGAAAATAATCAAATATTGAGAACAAAAAGTGGGAAACAAAATTGAAATTAAAATGGCAGATGGCCATCTCTCCTCGGCTTGAAGGAGAGATGGCCATCCAATACAAGAAAGAAAAAATGAAGTTAAAATAAGAAAAAAATAACAGATTCCATGTAGTTAATCATGAAACACACATAGAAATTTGTAAAGATGCAATTATATAATGAAAAATCAGTGATTAATATTTTAATAAACAAAATTTAAAGTATAATTTCAATACTTCTCTTTTCGTAAAATTTTCGGCAAAGACTTTGATAGTTTGTACACATTTCATGGAACTATTTGTGGCACCTTATGCTGTAATCCTTTGTAGTTGTGGTATTATATTCTTCTCCACAACGAACACAGTCATCCTCATCCAATCCTATTCCCTCGGAATCTGTAGAATCTAATAATTTCAAATGTATTTCAGGTAATTCTATTTATTAAAATCCTCACTCATCAATCACATATTGATTATAGGTGGCTATCTATCCTAAAACTGAAGAACAGATTGCCACCCAATATAAAGTATCACTTCGCCATTGTACGTCTTTGTTTTAGACTTTAAAGCAAAGGTTGGATTATACATGTGCCTTAAAAGTCCTTATAGTAAAACAAAATGTAACATGGGTACTGAAAAACATTCGGATGCCTAACTCAACAAAAATATCCAACCACTAAATTAAATATACATTAAAATTACATTTTATCAATTCCTACTATTAGCTCACACTCTCCCTATATTTATTTATATATTTATATATTTATCTTGTACAAATTTTCAATCGTTAATAAAATACTCATTATTCATCCTATCAGGTTGAAATAATTTTTTTAAACTTGTACTGGATGACAATTGATGTTAATAAAGTTTTTTCAAATATTAATTAATTAATTAAATTTTAATTAATTAATTTTAGTTTTGCATAGGAAACAAAATGGCCGCCATTGGTTATTGAATTTCAATGAAAGTATTTTGAATAAGGGTTACCATAGGGGGGGACGCTGTTCTGTCGCCAAATACCGCCAAGTTTGTCGCCAACTTGGCGATATATCGCCAAATTTGGCGGCCAAAATGAGTCGCCAAAAGTGACGCCAACTTGGCGATATCTGTAATATTTCGCCAAATTCCCATACAGTTTCATTGTAAACCTACTTGCTTATAGAAAATCAACAAATTGAGATATTTTAATGCAACAAAAACTCATATTAGCTTGATTATATTAAATTTTTCTTTGATGGCCTAAGTAGGAATTGACTTTAAAAACAAAATTTTTATATTACTTGTTTTTATAATTTAAAAACACAGCTGCACGTCGCAATCAATGAACACGTTTAACTATTTTTTACGAACAAAGTTTATGCTGCAATCTATGATATAGTTTTGGAAAGATTTAGACTGGTCATCTCTCCTCTATGGTCATCTATCCTAGAATTACCCTATATTTCTCAATTAAAAATTTTTATTATAATTTTATCAATGTGCCTAAGGAGTTTCAGCAGTATTCTTCTGTAATGACGAGGCTTTTGCAAATCACGTCATTCAGTTAGAAGTAAAGATTACTTCATCATAAGGGCGAAATGTCAACGAATTATTTTAATTTCTAAATAATACTACTTTAATGTGATTATTGTAAAAAGGATTGGATTTCCTGGTTAAATTCTTCATTTTCCACTAACCAACGAAACATGGAGAATATTCAATTTGATGGAATTAGCGTACACGGAAGCGCATGTTCTAATAGCAGAATAGTCTGAAGCTGTCTGAATTTCATATCTAAGGTTGTTTGGCAGCGAATTTCTTAGTACACGAGTAAAATTTCGTCCACGGTAAAAAAAAAAAAAAAAAAAAAAAAAAAAAAAAAAAATCTTTAATAATTTGTATGAGAATTAATATTTTCTTACATATTTTGTATTTATATTTATGTTCTATTGATAAAATATACAAAAATAATAAACTAGCAGGTTTACCCGTTACCGTAATCGGTTTTTTAAACGAATTTTGAATGAAACGAAATGTATCACTGAATTTGATATTGTACTTTAATGCAATTTACCATTAAATGTAATATTCTGACATGTTGCTCAAAAACTTTTAAAATGCCGTTGCGCTATTATATAATCTAACGTGTTGAACCAAATTTTGATAATTAAGAACCATGTCTTTTAGTTGCTCATTTACAGTAAGTGGTGAATAATTTATCATGTGACTATTACAAAATACTATGTAGTTTAAGTTGAAACAAGTAAGCAAAATCATGCGTACAGCGTAGATTATGAAACATTTTCCAAAACTCCCTGAAAGTTTTAACGAAAGTTCGTTAATTAGGGAAATAAGGTAAATAAGATTACTAAGTAAATATTTAAAAATCTGATTTCAGTAGTTACCGCCTATAGCCAAATATGTATTTCAATTCTTTTGAACAACTCTGTATTTGATCTGTAGGTTGATATATATATACTACATAATGGGAAAATTTAGTTTAGCAAGAAAACGTATAAAATGTTAAAATTTCTCTTTCAGCAATTTACACAGTTAACTGAAAAAAAAACTTGAATATTTTTGTACAGCCCTGTTGTTTACCTAGTACCCTTATTACACGACACTATTTAGCTAAAATTTAATTCAAACTAAAACACACTTAAAACTACTGAAACCACATTTCCAGAAATTATCATCCATAGACGATATGCATCTAATTCTTTGCGTATATCATTTTATCTATATTCTACAAACTTTTTTTTAATAAACGAAATGCGTTCAGTGAAAAAATGCATAACTCATTTGAAACCCACCTTTAACCAATTTGCTCTCATACCCAATAACCCTTACGAATTATTTTGTGTAGCCATGTATATGAATAATAGCATTTATACGTACCATATAGTATGCATAAATATAGTGAAACATAAAATCATTTATCACAATTAAAAATGCATTTCCAGCAATCACCGCTAATGCACAGTACTTCTGATACAATATACAATCTGAAAAATTTGTGTGTCCCTGTAAATACTATGCACTTCGTAATATACATGAAATAACTTATAGTAAACCTCAGAGACGTATATCAATTTCATTATATATAAAATAGTGTAAAATAATTAAAATACGCCGCAAATAATTCCCTCCTTCCTCCCTGTATCATTATGCAACGGAATTCTTTTGTGTGGCCCTGTAAAAGAATAATACCTATTCTTTGCACTGCATATTATGCAGAATGCATATTTTAATGCACTTCATAAATGCATATAAATTTTGTTATGTTTGGATGCGTGTAACATCATTAAAAATCCTTTTAAACGATTTCTTCCCATAGGCCCTAATGTAACGGAAAACTTTTGAATGTCCCTGTAAATGAACTAAACACGCTACAAACTTCATTTGAAATAGGGAAAATGCTATGGTAAACTTCAATAACCTCCAAAAATGTCAGGCCAATCCGAGTATATTTAAGGGAGTTAGAGCGCGGACAGACGGCCATACGGATAGACGGTCATACGGACAGACAGCCAGACGGACAGGCAGTCAGACGGCCATACGGACAGACGGGCAGACAGCCAGACGGCCATAAGGGCAGACGGACAGCCAGCCAGACGGCCATAAGGGCAGACGGACAGACGGACAGATAAACCGAAGCCATAAACACTGTTCAACTTTGTTGTAAAGTGTTAAAAATGATCTGTTCATTGTTCAATTATTGTTGTGTTATTGTTGTCGTGTAACGTATTATGGGTCAATATCTGAAAATTGGACAATTTCACTCCAGAATTTTTATTTTTTTGAATTAATGTACCAGCTTCCAAATACAATTATAGAGTAATTCCGGGATTTATGCCGCACATATTTTTTTAAATTTGTGTAAAATGTCCCATGGTGTATATATATTAAAAAAAAAAAAAAAAAAAAAAACTATGCTGTGCTATTTAAAGTTAAACATACAACACATGTACGGAGACAAAAAATTAAAAACAAATAATTAATATTTTTTAACAATTTTTTTCTAAAGCATTACACTTCAGCGCGGCACCCGTACATTCAGGCTGAGACGCCGCACTTGTGCGTTAGTTATGCCGCGCTTGTAATAAGGACAGAATGAAATTATAAATAAAAATATTCAAAAAGATATTCATATCCGGACTATAATTAACTATGTAATAACAAAAAGAAACTAAATGAGTACAATGAAACGTATTAGTAGATTCAAATTAAAAATTGTTTGCCTACTTTCAATATTAAAATTATCGACTTATATTTTACATTACATTTTTAGTGTTATTTCAGCAAAAGCGTAACATCAGTGTATTAGAGAGGGAAAACAAAAAAAGTAAAATTGCGTTTACATTGTTTATTTGTTAACCATTTCGGGACCGGCGGCTTTTACACAAATTTTATTCGGTTCGTACCACTTTCTTAAAAGAAGTTACCTTTACTTAAATAATTATGAAAATGCTCTAATTAAAGGAAGCAAATATTACTTTCCTTTTTTACTGGTGCCAGAAGCAAATTCTGTATGCTCTTTTAAAAGGTGCATAAATAGACCATGGTCCCGAATGGGTTAATAGACCTGTTTTTTCGACCGCAATCTACACAAAAAGTGTCGAAAAAGTACAGTCTTTATGTAACTACATTTCAAACATGATGCAACGAAGCCAATTACACTTCTTTTTTGGATTATTTTTCTAAACACTTCTTGCAAAGAACGTCGGCATCACGCGCAATTGAAACTTGATAGCATACCTAACTTGGTTAGTCTGTGCAAAAAGAAAAGGAAAAGTTAATTAAACTTAATCATCCCAGACAAAAGAAACTGCGGCTTGTATACCGGAATTACAATCGCCATGTATCCCGTTTTGCATAGTACAGAAGTAGCATATCACAGTAACCCACAATCCCTAAGGAAAATGGCGAAACATACACACAGTACTCTATACAGACGTTACACTTAGTTTTGATTTGGAAATCATGCATGCAATTAGTAATTAGCGGATGAAAAGTATTTAAGCATAAAGTTTTTAAATGTTTGGATAGTGAAATCATGCACTTGCGTTCAAATAAGGATTGTACAACTGCAAGTAAACATCGAAATGGGATTAACGCTATACACTGGTAAAAATAATGTTATTGCGCACCTATACTGCGCGTTTGACGACCATCTATCGATAATTACAAGAAATACAAGGGGTGCGGCATCTATCCCGGATGCGGCGACTCTCCCGGAGTTACTCTGTACTATGATACATGTTTTGTCATTTGAATGCTGTAGTGTTTTGAGATCAAGGATGTATATTTTATGCGTAGAATAAACTTTTATGGAAGAATATATCTGTTAACACCATTATCAGTCCCGAATAATTGGGACTGAGATGATGGGGACTGGGGTGATGTTTTTGTCTTAATAGCTGTACAGCCATTTTGTTGGATCATTTTGAACACATGTAAATTATCAACTATGCCATGTGACATTTGTATGTTACATAAATAAAGTTGCAATAAGTTTTTTGTTTATGAAAATTTAAGTATGGGGGCTTGAATAATACTATAAAAAATACTCATCCCTATTCAGAACAAAAAACTAAATATTTCCAAATATGAAACAAAGATAAGAACTACTTACCTTCATCCATGGTGGCTAGTTGAACTTTAATTGTTGTTGCAATGGAAATAAGTCTACCAGCGCCACCTAGTATCTGTTAACCTAAATGTGGTTAGAGGGACTGAGATGATGGTCGATGCCAGGTACAAATATATTTACTACAATATTTTACTATACAAACTATACTAATAAATAATAATTATATTTTCCCGTACTGTATATATATAGGTATAAATATATAACAGCAAAAGTTAATGATATTTATAGAAATGTTTACAGCATACAATCAATATTAGATATTTGTACCTGAGGACAGGGACTGAAATGATGATTTCGTTCGCTTAAAGCTTAGCTTTAAATATTTATACATCATTATATGTCCATATTTAATAATTGGTAATTTTTATAATAAATGTTACAATATATTACATTTTTCGGTTTTTGGTTTCAGTATAATTAATGAAATATTATTGGCAGTGGACGCAAATTGTAAAATTTTCAGATATTGACACTTATATAAGTGTATAGTGTCGTAATTTCATGTTGTGTTTATAGCATTGTTTTTTGTGTGGTTATACATTGTTGGCGTAGCTAAATAATTGATAATTCAGTATATAATTGATTGATTTACATAAATATGGTTTAAAGAAGTACTGCTTTATAGTAAGTCAGTTGTAACATGGTTTGACTATGAACCTGTTTAATTCTTCAACAATTTATGGATATTTATCTTTTAATGTGAAATTATAAACTTTGGTATAAGCATTGACATAGTCATTTGTAACGCCAGCTGCTAGTGAATTTGATCTGCCTCTCGGGATTGCACTATCACCCGAAATCTTAAGCTGAGTTTTCGAGGTGGTCATCCCTGTCATAACTGTCTCAGTATTGAAATGGTAAACATTTTAATAATTGCAGAAATTTTTCATTGCACCTAAATAATGTTCGTGTGATTTATTCTCGTTTGTTAGTCTTTAACTCAGAGCCACTCAGCATGGGTCATGTATGTCTGGTTCATGTTTTGCAATACACGTCCTCTTATGGTAGATATTGCACGGTTTTTTATTTTTGGATTCGGCCAGAGTAAATGCTTTAAAAAACGTAATAGTAACAAAATAAACTGTAGTATAAGAAAATATGAAGTAGAATAATTATTAAGACACAAGTTGAGAATTAAGAATCAACAATGGAGACCTTTTTTATTTCCAAATAATTATTTAAGAATAAGATATTATTTCCTATTACCATCAACAACTAATCATCAAACGCACTTTTTAATACTCTTAGGATATATTTCGCCTTTTTATTCTTAAAATTTTACAACGATTGCGTAAGATATTATCATGCTTTTTGATGAGAAGAATAGAAGAAACATTTATCATTTCCATGATCAGTATTTTCATTTGCATTGATATATGAAAGTGTTTATAGATTTTAATTAAACTCACAAAAAAGGAGTTGCTACAGGTGTAAATTTATGCTCCTCTACTAAGCTATAAAAAATATTCATCGGTCGAGCAGTTATTTCTCAATTTAAAACAATTTGTGTCATTACGAGATCATTTATATAGAAACTTGAACGAAAATAACGCATTTTTTGGAAATGTTTTATTTTTTGAATAACAATATTCTTTAACTAAATAGTAGTAGTTACGTAACGGATGACTTTAGTACCTTATGGCAGCTCTCCTATTTGTTTTTTCGGACTTAAACCGGAATTCATTACGTTCCATCACTTTACCTCTGATGTGCCCGGCTTGTCCGGAAAAGCTCTTGTTTTATTTCCCTTTTCCTAGGACAATGGACATTATGCACGCGATCTGAGGTCGAGGCTAAAATTCGTTCCACTGGCGATATTTAGCATAGCAGTCTATGGAGGGCAAATTATTAATGGCTGTTTGTTAAAAATACCGCTAAAAAATTCTTTGTTGTAGCAGCATATACTTAATAAGTTGTAATATAAATTCAAAATGTTGTTCTGTGTACGAGAAAATTTCCTAAGTTTGCAAATTTTCTGTTAAAATTTATGGACTGAACCTGGGTCAAGGCTAAAGTCGTCTGCTAGCGGTTTTTGTGCCTGCGCATACTGGCATTCTGGCGTTGCAATGACTAGAGTAACAGATCAACATACCGCCAGCTCTAGCGTCCTGACGTCACCTGCATAAGGTCCATTATTTCAGCCGATTGGGGCGGCGGATATCACGTGATGCATCGTCATGAGTTCCGTTCTAATCCACTCTTCTAACTAAGTAGAGTTTCGTAGACCGTTTTGAAATTGGTTACGTTTCAGTGTATGTATGTTTACAAATTAAAGTCAGTGTATATAACGTCACGCAGACTGTCTCGGATGTTTAGACACAGACTGAAATATGATAATAAATTTTCTAAAAGAAATATATGCAAGATTTTAAAAAATAAATATTTAAACAGTGTATAATTGAAAGGAAACTTATTATAATTATTATAAATATTTCAGCGGTATTATTTATTTAAAAAAAATACGCATTCTTTATTTTTTATTTAAAGAACACTGCCTGAATTATATAGGCAAGTTATGGAAGAATAAAAAAAAAATAGTTTGGTTTTAACCAACCAACCACTATTTGTGTAGTATAACAGCAAATATTCAATTTCCGTTGGTTTCATAAGATGCTAAAAGCTACGGAATATATATAAGAAGGAATTTATAGCCATTTAAGTTGAAATCGAAAAATTGTTTTTTAAATTTCTAGATTATAAAATTGTTCACGTCGAAAGATTACTTGCTGCAGATAGTTATTTTCTATAAATAACAATTTCGGGCGAAAATCAAGATGTGGGCATGTAGGAAGCATTCACGCCTAAACAGACATAATACCCAGAAGCATAATAGAGTGCAAGTACATTGTTTTAAAGAAAATGCGTTGCCATGGGTAGCTAAAATCCCCTCTTAAACAGGCCAGAATAGATTGCACTACGCTGTTAAAATTTTCAGTTCAATTTCATCTTGAACAATCATATGGTGCAAATATGATACAGCCGCAAAGTCAGCAAAAGTACCAAAAGAGGGTTCAATCTGTATTTAAAAAACTCTGTTTTTGGTGAATCGCGGAGTATGCTTTTAACATCCTACGGCAAAACGTTGCAGCCAATCACTGATAGACTGCCATTGAATCTGCCGTGTACGTGTAGGATAAAACGATCTTAAGGCCTTTTTGTTTCATTTAATCTTAACGATATATGATTTATTTCTATTTTTTAACTGTAAATTGTGAAGAAAGTGTACTTCCTAATTAATACTTCACTATATTTTATTTTTGTGTAATGTTGATAAAATGTAATTTTAAAATATGTCTGTTTGTATTAGGGCTAATTCTGTGCATATGTTGTTGGATTTTCATTTATTATATCTTGCGTATCATATATTAATTCTGATGTGTATATTATGGATTAGGCACTGATATTGTGAATTAATCTTCGCTAAGTATCTAAACGTGTAGATATTATAAGGTTATGAGTTGATTCATCAAGAATTTAAATGCTGTTTACATTTTAACGTGCATTTCAAATATATTATATTAGCACGTTGCTTTATGAAACGTAAGTTAGCTAGGATATATTAAAATTAGGGAAAAGTGCTATTCGCACATCTCTAGCTTAAACTAAACTAATACAAAAAATATACTAATGAAAATAATTTTAAACTTTAATCAAATTCAATACATTAGTTCTTAGCGTTCAAGTATTACGTAAGCATTCAAATAGTTGTTCAATATCTTTTTTATTTTACCTGAAAATGAGTGTGGGTATCTGAGCAATGCACATAATCCACAAGAACATCAGTTCAGAAAAGTTAAAAGAGCAATGAAAAAATTGTGTATCCTTTGAAAATTGTTAAATATAGGGATAAGATAAATGCGTACATAATACTTTATTTACTGCAGTAGGAATATTATAACTTTATTTCTGCACCCAACTTTGAATTTTCAATTTCTAGTATCTTGTAAAATTATAATTTTGGTTTACGAAATAAATTTGTTCGGTCAAATACGCTGGGATCTAAAGCTTAAAAACTAAATATTTATTATTCATAGTATTGAAAATGTTTCAAGAATGATAGTATTAAAAATGCACTAACATAAATCACTAAACAGTATAATATTTAAATTCGATAAGTATTTTTTAAATGTTGTACAAAAGCATAACTACTTGAGAGTTATATGGAAACCAATCGCTTACGTTTGAAACACTAATTTTTAGCAACGTTTATACAATTTGGTAGAAAAAATTTAAAGCATGTATTTTAAATTCGAACCACATATATATCTATTTTCAATTCGTAATTGTGAATATTTAAGGTGTGTAAAAATAGTTAATCTGTATGCAGTCAAAGTGAAATTAGATTTGTGTTCGCAGAAAATTTAACTTATTTATACACTGATAAGGATGTTATCATTATTTTTCAAAAAATATATCATTTATTTATTTTAGTTTCGAAACAAATGCTACGTATTGTCTCGATAAAAATATATTAGCATTGTTATAAATTTAATTTAAGGTTCAAATTATTTCCAAAGTATGGCTCAACCAAATTTCAGTTTATGGTTCAAACTATTTCCAAACGAAGGTTCAACTTATTACCAAATCATGGTTCAACCTATAACCAAACTATGGTTCAAAGAAATCACCAAAGAATGGAGAAAGGTAGCAAATAAAGCCTTTGTGCAACAATATTAAAAAGCAGAAAAACCAACGTTTAAAATGCACAAATAATATATGAAAAGCAGCAAACAGCTATTTCGATTCTACTAGCGAGATTCTTCTTCAGTGCAAGATAGGGAACAAGGAACAGCGTGCTAGAAAATTAGCTCATTTCTAGGATAACTACTAGGATTAGATCAGCCTTGCGTTTTCTAGCACGCTGTTCCTTTTTCCCTATCTCGCACTGAAGAAGGATCTCGCTAGTAGATTCGAAACAGCTGTTTGCTGCTTTTCATATATTATTTGTGCATTTTAAACGTTGGTTTTTCTACTGTTTAATGAAGAGAGTTTTTATCATCTTATGGTTGCAGTTACACTTACCCCATCTTTTGGTGAAACGTTGAACCGGAATTTTTAATAGTGTATAAAGAGATATGTTACGGGAATAATTGAGCCAGCGTATTATACAGCGACAAGAAAAAAAATGGAATCTGGTTATATCTGATGGCTAGGATTGTTACTGACATGGTCTGCCTCAGAAAACGGACATGTACTTTCTTTAGAGATAACAAGGCGGAAAATCTCTGATGGTTTGAGGGGCGATTGGCTTTACTAGCCAAACCTTCTTGGAAATTCTCCATGGGAAACAAAATTCATCGAATTATCAAAAGGCATTACAACAACATCTACTCTTAGTTGGTGATTTAAGAGAGATCCCGAGTGAGATTCAAGCATGACACTGTTTCAATCCTTAAGACACATAGTACAGAATAGTGACTTTCTGCCATAAATATTATTGTTAAAAAGCCTGGACTAATTATTAACATTTGGGACATATAAACCCATTAATTATACAGGAATTGAGAGCAATATGACTTTACGGAAGAACAAATAGTTTCCACTGAAAAGCTATGGTATTCTCTGCGACAGACATTATTAAAAAATAATTTATTCAAAACTAACACGACTGTTTGAAGTTACTCTAAGTAATGGGAAAATTTTTAGCAAAATGTATCATGTATTTTTTTAATTATGTAATTTTTTTCATTCATTCTAAACTTTGAGCCACGATAATTACACACCTTTACGATTTCTTTATAAAAATTTGATAATAAACCCATTTAGTCCTTTTGATATTATTTATTTGGGTAATTTTATAAAATGTAATTATTTAGTAATATGTTTTTGTTTAATTATGCATTGCTGTTTAATAAACTTCATTTTCTTGCTGTACCTAAACTTTTGAACGGCGCATAGAGGAGTATTTTTCAAAAAAGTTGGACAAAAGTTGAAACATGAACTTCGTTAAACACCGCAATAAAAATACATTATTTGTTTCTATAGCTTAGTAGTCATTGCTTCACGTAGACACTAATTTAGAAGTATTCGGTAACACTCCCCGTCGCGTTATCAGTCTGAACATAGCTGTCGTGCATCGCAGATTTCACTTTTCTCAGCGCTGTGATGAGAAGCTCATTATTTAATTGTATTTATTGTTGCATACAGTGGAATCTGAAAAAAACTCTTTATGAAAAAAGAAGTGGAAGGTATATAGCTTAAATTACTGTATTTAGTTTTAGTTATAAAAATATATAATTATGAATATAGCCACATTGTTTTATCATTGAAAATAAGTGTACTTTTTACTATTTCTTTTAAATTATTAGTGATTTATAAATACGTTCCGCCCTTTTCCCGGCAAAACGTTTTGTTGGAATGTGAAAGATAGATAGTCCTTGTTATATTCATAAAATAAAATCTTGCCCATACTTGCCCAATTTTATTTTTACCGTTTTATAAAACAAGAGTATCAGTAGATGACTGTATTTTAAAAATGAAAAATCCCCAGTTTTGTGTTAGAAACTGCAGTGACAGCAAAAGATGTTTAAAAAAAGGTTGCTATTTGACCTTATGATAGATTGCCCTAATAAGAAAATAGATGAAAAATCATGTTTCATGGAAAGTAAAATTATAGAAATGACGAAATGCCAGGTAGATTAACAAGAAACATTAAAACGTTCGTTAAACCGTTTCAAAAAGGATTAAAAAAAATGGGAGGCTACCAATAGGACAGGAAGTACTTTTCTTACGATAAATGAATATTGGCTTAACAGTTCCAAAAGATTAGTTGTAGAAGATACTAGCCATACAATATGAAAACATGATCGACCAAGAAAAGATTTCGCAGAATCGTGTGACAGAAGAAAGCGACGAAAAACAAGAGATTTTACTGTGCAAGTACCTCTTAATCAATTAACATATGCAGCTTGTACAAGTCAATGTGCTGCTGGTAATACTGATGTCTCGACACGCATAAAATATATAACTGTAAGTCCGATAACAAATATCAAATATAGAAAAATTTAATTTCAGCAAAAAAAAAAAAAAAAAAAAAAAAAAAAAATCACCATTAAGAAGCATACACCATTATCAATTTTTATAGAAGCTGATCTAACGAGAAAGCAATCAGAAATTATTTAATGGCTTATCAATTCTTCAAGCACGGATTCGATTTTTTGAGTCACTTTTTCATTTGTCATATAAAATTCCTTTAAAAAATTGGCAACCGAGAATCAATGAAGACAAAAAGTTGTAATGAAAAAAAAAAAAAAATCAAAACAGTTTCAAAGAATGAATGATCTTCTAGTCGATATTTTCAAGGCAGATTTTGGCAATACGAGTGATGGAAATACATCAAGAAGATTTTGTGTAGACCCCAATACTGCTTCCAAAATCGCTAGAATAAATATTCACCTTATAAATGTAATTTTAGAGGCACTGTCCAATGGGCATATAATTGATGTTATGGAATTTGAAAATTACACCGAAGAAACTGTAAAGCTTTATGCCGAATTATATGGGTGGCGCCCAATGTCACCAACAGCACATAAAATTTTATTACTTGGGCCATAGTAATTAAACATGCAATATTGCCTACCGATCAACTTTCGGAGAAGGCTGCTGAAGCTACACTGTTAAACATTTTGCAGCATTCTGGCAGGTCATTCGACCGTTTTTTGTAAAAAAGGTTTCATAATCATAATTTAACTATATTCTGACCATAATATGGCCAATAATATGGTCAGAATAGTGTTAAATTACAGGTTGTGTAACCGTTTTTGGAAAAAAAAAAATATATGTTTTGTTAAGAAATTATATATAATGACACTAAATAGTTTTTTACAACATTTCAACTTGATATAGCTCACGAAAAAATTTTGCCCACATTTTTATAAAATACTCCTCTGTGCGGCACTGGCGCCATGATAGAGAAAAATTTAATATTCATGAATGAAACGCTACAATTGGATTACAATTGGAATTATTGTCTCTACTGGAATCATTTCATTTCACATACATGTATTATTTACTATGTAAGATTTTTCAATGTTTTTTTTTATTTCACACAGATTACATACAATTAATTTTCTCATGCATCTTCACATTTTCCGAGATTAATCCATAAATACATATAACGCTGTATTTTTAATTTCTTTAAATTTTAAGATAGTTAATTTTTTTTTTTTTAATTTGAAACCATTTCGCTGACATAGGGATTTTTTTTTATTGGTAGAATGTGGTCAAGAATACTAATTTCATGTTATAGAGAGATAATTTTAAACTATCAGTACAAATATTTTCTGAAAAAAAAAATATATATATTTTAGCTATCAGTTTAAAGAAATTGCATTAAAAACGTTTAAAATGAAAAATATAGTATTAGAATGTTTGTTTTAAATAGCTAGTGTGGGATGTAGAGGTGAAGAGCAACTATTTAAATTAATAAATATTACACCTAGTTCAGTAGAAATCTCAGACAGATGGTGAAAAATAAACCAGGCTTGTGATTTAAATATATGGACTTTAATAAAGAAAAATCCTTTTTAGAATATTTACAAAAGAAAATGAAAATTATAAACATGTAAAACTGTTGTGAGTGCTGGCAAAATACTTTATATTCGTACCCAAGATGTTATTTAATCTTTGTTAAAAATAAGTGTTTATAAAATCTTCAAAATTTTGCATTTACATTTATTTTCTTTTTATAAATGCATCTTGCATTATTCAAAAGAAATCATTGTTTTAACAATCCAAACTATTATTAAATATATATTCCAAAAACAAATATTCTCTATCATTAGAAAATCCTGAGATCTCTAAGTCTAAATTCAAGTTTAATAAGTCAACCGCATACTAAAACGAAATGAAATTAGAAAAGTTAATGATTTCCTGTTTTGAACAAAGCAGTGTTTTAATAAACAACGGATAATAAATTTCTATGTTGAACTGAAATTTATTTTACAATAGCCGTAAAGCAATTTTCTTTACCGCTGATTGCCCGTTTCTGAAAATTTTCACTATATTTAATATTTAAACTAGAATGATTAATTTTAGCTTTCTACTGAAGAAAAATGGCTTACGTTATTTTAAAATAGAAAGGAAAATTTCTTTATTTCATGATTTTTAAAGCTTTTGGTTATAATAGTTTTCTGAAACGTATTTAGGAGAAATAGAAATTTTTGTAATAAATATAAAATAAGTTTTAATGAACTTATGAAAAATGAACTTTAATGATTATTTGAAAATATTATGACTGAACTTGAAAAAGTATAATTTTTCTGAAGAAAATAATTTTTCGAAAACACGTTCATATTGCGTAACATAAAAACGTATTAGTAATTGTTAAAACCGTTCACTTTTCAAAGTTTAAATGCATTTATTGTTTTACAGTAAATGGTAAAATAAATATTTATATCCTAAATTGAAACTTTAATTAATTTTTTTCTCTTAATCAAAGAACTACTATTGTTTTATTAATGTAAAAATGCATTTGCTATTAACAAATGACATATGTTATTAAATCATTTGTCAGTAATCTCAAATAAATAAACTTTTATGATAATCAACGTTAATTTGAAAAAAACTTACTGTATGCTAGTAAATAAAAAACAGTGAAAAAAACATTTGTTTGTAGGAAGAAATTTCTGAAGTTACCGAAATAATTACAAAATACGATTGTACAGTTGGTGAAAAAAATAAACACCCTCTGCTAACTCTGCAACAAATTATTGTAGAAGAAATTTACTGGTACCAAACGATTGGGAAAAAGTTTACTTTTAAATGATGTATATAAAATGTGTTTAGGGGTCATCTACAGATCAAAACAAACCCAAACCTTGCTTTTTTTCAATATTAATACACACGTTTGACACCATAAATATATTTTACACCCTTTAATTAACCTAAAAAACTTTATTGAAATTCGTACGATTTGTTTTAGAGAAATTTATTACTTTAAAATAGCCTGTTTTATGGGCTGTATTCGATTGTTGAATGGCTATGTCACTTCTATTAATGTATTATTTCTTGCCAGTATGACCACTTAACCCGCTTAATATGTGTCGACTATTGCCAAACCAAATTTTTCAATAAAATGAAAAAATATATATATTTATTTTGAAATTATGCTTTTTTGAACATCATAGACGGCGCATTAAAAAAAAAAAAAAAAACATTTTGACGTTTTTTAATCATAATTAGAAAACTACTTGGAAGAAAATTTTGAAATTAAGAATTCGCGAAGAACAGCGAAAAGCGCTTTAAAAGTACGATTTCTTTGATACTAGTAGCGTTAAATAGTTGAAATTTTGTACAGTGAACTACCATTAAGATGTAAAGTCGTTAAGAATTGTTTAAAAAAATACGAACTTTAACACAGTGAATTGAACAAAAAAGTTCTAAAATACAAATTACACTGCACTTTTGATTCGATTAAAAGATCAGTAGAAAAGTGGTTGCAGTTTCTGCTCAAGCATAGGCTACATTGTAATTTATATCATTGTCCTAGAAGGGAACGCTCGGGAAACGCTCCGGAAGCATTTTAATATTTGAATTTCATTGATATTGATGGGAGTAGAAACTTTAAATGTTGCATGGTGTTTACATATTAAATGCAAATGCTCCATAAGTGCGATTTCTGAAAAAATCCAAATTGAGAAGTGTGAAAAGAAGTGAAAGTATTGTAAAATACCGATTACTTTAAATTACGAATACGATTTCTAAACTACTTTCAGAATATTAATGTCTAAAATTTCCGTTTAAAATTAATTTATTTTTTTATCTCAAAGCCACTGAACTAAAACAAATGCAACAGCAAAAAGCCTTCTACTAAACGTTTTTTTTTTTTTTTTTTTTTTTTTTTTTTGGAAAAGAAATTGCTAGAAATTTGAAATGTGACATGATAGATAATTTTACGGCTAAATGCTCTCTTAGGATAATTTTTAATTATTTTGAAATTGAAAATGTTTTGGAAACCTTTTTAAATTACCGTTACTTTCTCTTTGCACTTTAGAGGTAAATGGTCTCTAACAAGTATGTTAAAAACTCGAGATGAAAATTATTAAAATTTTAGAAAAATATTCTTTTATGATGATTACTCTGAAACTATCGGAAAAGAGAGCTTTAAATTTGATATGGAAGTTAATACTAAGATGTAAAGCACCTAAAGAAGAGTAGAAAAAATTGAGTTTAAATTCGGAGGTAGAATTGGGGAAAACGGTTTACAACTATGTGTTTACTGTGGTTTCTGTGAATCTATCTAAATTAGAAACTTCAGATTTGACACAGAAATAGATTCTAAGAAGTAAAAACACACCTTTTCTTATTCTTAAAATTTCCGAAATTTTAAAAGAGACAAGAAACATTTTTTTTTTCATGGCAGTTCTCATGCAATCTCGCAACAATTTACTAGAACATTTCTGAGAAGTTGTACAATACTCAAGTAGCAGCTGTTAAAAATATAAAGTAATAACAGTAAAGTAAAATTATTACTAAATAAGTAAATAAGTAAATTCTTTAGCATTCTGTAGCATAAAAATGACAGTCAAATGTTTTCTAATTTATTATTTTACAATAATTTGTTTTTATGATGAATTAAATTATACAGGTATTATAAAATGTGGTATGTGAAAGTTTGTATTGAGTAATCTTAGAAAATACTGAACCGATTAAAAAATATGGTACTGTTATTTTGCAAATGGTGGGAGTTCCTACACCGAAAAAAATATTCTGACAGTGGCATGAAGAAAATATTTTGTGGCTCTAAAAAAAATAGTTCCATATCATCCTTATAAATTCTAGATCCATTTGCTAGAGAGTTTTAGTTATCCCTATTAAAACTCAAGGACGTTCTCCTATATTATCGTAGTTAAACAAATAAAAAAAAACATCCGCATATAAATGCGAACACAAGAAGTGAGTTTTAGTAACTATAATTCTAATTTATGTATTAATTACAGAAATCAAGTGATAATTTCTCGCAATTCAATTGATACATGATAAAATGTATCCTTTCATCAGACTATAGACTATAGATCTAGAACTAGAGGCTAGAAATTGTCGATTATTTCGTCTATTAAGTTTTTTTTTTTTTTTACCTTATTTACATAACTCGGGAATCATTATTTCTAGTGTAGCGATTTAGAAAATTAATTCCTATTCGTCTAGATGAAGGCGGGTGTAGTTTTTGTTTCGGTGTAGGTTGCCTCCACTTTATGGGGTAATGTAACCGATAAAACTGGTGTGTAACTAATGTGTAATATTACATCAGTTATATCAGTTTAACCCTTTTGGCCATGGCGGTCACAAATGTGTTCCTTACTTTTAAAATGCTTTAAACTATAAATAACGCGTTGCAGATACGTAAAAAACTTATAATCACATATGTGCATTCTATATTTTAACTTTTTAGTGGAAAGGTAGCGCCATCTAGCTTTGAAACAGTAAGCAAGAAAAGTTGACAAAAGTTTTAATATTTTTGAGAAGAAGATAAAATTCTCATGAATTCTTAATTCAGTACATAAAGGGTTAATATTTAGTGTAGAGGGAGTTATTTTATATCTGTGCTTTGCACGCGTGCACGCATTATATTTGTGCCCGCATTATTTTAAATTACAATAAGAAAATAACTTCCTGATTAAAAAAATTTTGATTTTAATAGTTTTCTTAAAGTGCTTTAGGTTAAATCAAACTCTTTGAAATAAATTATCTGCAGTAGTATTTAAAGAATTTATGAAAAATCAATATCTTTAATGAAGAGTAATGAAAACAGTAATGTAACTTTTAACATAATTTTGCCGAAGATTGGTTCATATTTCATTATTTCATTTAGTAGTAGGATTTGTAATTTCGAAAACTAACGGATTTTGAAAGTTTTAATTGATTTTTTGGCAATACATTTTTGGAATAAAACTGTTTACGAATAAAAAAAAAATATTTCATTTTCTTTTTCTTTATTGCATTTTATTTTCAGTAACTATAATGAGAATTTAAACTACATTGAACGTAAAATAAAATCATTTCATGGTAATCATGCAACAGGATAATCTAAAATCTTAAGATTTAATAACTATAGGAACAAACTTAAGAAAATACAAACGATTAACAAAAATAATTGAGAAATTCTAAAAAGTATATTAAAAACACCAATAAGCCCACGAGAACTATCTGAAGAAACTGACTCCGTCCTGACACGTTCTAAAAATTTCCGGAAAATTCGAGGCGTTGCGGATATTAACCCTCCGAGCGTCTTGCAAAAGGGTAAAATTGTAACGTTGTTTTCTTTGCATTTTGTTTTAAATGCTAAGAAAATATGATTCTTTCAACATTATATAAAAAAAAAAACTCAATTACAAATATGAATGTAATACTTGAGAGTATTAATCCATCTTCAATGTATTTAAAATTCATTAAATCTATAGAATTATATTATCTGAAATATTGCTTGTATTGCTGTGAAACCTGGAGCTTGGTGAACGGAATAACACGCCCCAAACACTTAGAGGGTTTGTCGAACTCGACAAGGGTCGAGATTTTTTAAGATAATAGTTAAGAGTGTAAAAACCAGTACAGTCTATTAAAAGGTCCAATTTTTTCTAATACTCTGAAATTTGTTTTAAAAATCCATTGTTGAGACTATTGATAATGCTTTATAATTTAACTGATGTTTCTTGAAAAGTGTCATTTGAGAGTTTCCTTAGTGTTACTTAAAGTGCCTGTTTTTATCTGGGAATGAAAATAATTTTTCACTCCAACATAATTAAAAAATGTTTATGAATTTGATTTGCCTGTCTGCCGTTTGCCTTTGCGTCTGACTATCTGCCTCTCTTTTGACTGTACTCTACTGTACTTGCCATGATAGTTTGATATATTATAGAGGTTTGTTAGTGAATGCTCGGTGCTGACATTGACGTGTGAAGTACTTATATTTTAATTACAGGACACACAAAATACTTCCAGCGCATTATAATCCAGAGAACGGTACATTTTAATAGGTATCATGATACTTCAAACATAATTAAATCACTTAAATACACTGTAAAATGTTCCCGGTGGTTAAGCATAGCATAGTATTTATCGTTTATTTACAGAAACATACAAAAGAATACAGTTTTATACGAGTGACTTAGATCGATAATTTTTGGAAGTATATTTTTCAATGTACGGTGAAGTTATTATATCTGGAAATGACAATTCTATCTCTCATTTCATTTCGCTTTTAGAAAAATCATGGGGTTGTTATTTAAAAATTGTTATTTCTTCTTTTGCTATTGTTGTTGTTGATTTGGCCTGTTCTATGGACTCTATTAGCAGCTTTCTATTTCTGTTAAGCTGTCTTACTCCGCATAATCCAGACTCCTGCATGCATATGAACATAATGACCAAACCAAAATCTTTTTTAAACGTGCTTAGACATAGGATGCAAATGTATATCTATCACTGAACTAACAAAAACAAAATACGCCACTTCGCAAACTACATACATGCACGCATTATAGGGTTAATGAATAACTGGTTTTTGACATTCATTACAAACCTTGCGACAATCTAGTATTTCGTTAAATTATGGTAATGAATTATTTTTTAAATTTTTTGTTTTTCTTCTGTAGAATCCTCTTCAAAATCCTCCGATAAAAGCCATTGATGACAAATAAGTCTGATAATTGTCAAGCAAAAATATTCTTTACCGTAAATCTTCAAAACTTATGTGAAGTTAGATGAGGTTTTTTTTTTTTTTTTTTTTTTTTTTTTTTTTTTTTTTTTTTTTTTTTGCATGGGTCTTAAAATTTCAGACTGAGAAACAAATGATGATCAGATATTTTCTTACTATTTTAAATTTATTTAAGACACAACTTATATATTCTACTACGCAGAAGGTATACTCGTTGACTTCCTTTATTTACTCATTGTTATAATAAATTTTTGACATATAATTAAATGGTTTTATAAAGGAAAATGGTGTTGTAAAAAATGCTTTTCATGCAGTTAAATATAAAAACTGCAATTTAAAAATGTTAAATAAAATTTGAAATTACGTTTCTCGGACAATTTTGAAGCTTTTCAAATTTTATTTTCACATTTTTCTGCAAAAGGTGTCTATAATAGTAGAGACCAGATTAAAAAATAAAAAAGTCAATTCGTTTTAGTAAAGATAAAAATAAAATGTCAGACACATGGTAAATATACAGTAAATAATACATCTTTCCTTTAAAAAAAATAGTATTGCCTGTATTACGAAAATCCGATTCTTAAGTTTATGAAATGCACATAAAGATTAGCCTATTAGAAATAGCAAAACAACTGAAAATTATCTGTTGAAATTTAGCATATTGATCATAACACTATACTAAAAAATGATACGAATTGATAAAAATGATAGTAAGATTGTAACTCTTAAACATTTAAAAGGATGCTAATATACACGAAGGCGTAAGTTTCAAAACTTGCCTTATACAGGGAAAAAATGGTAGACAAAGTGTTGATCTTAAATTACTAAAATATAACGCGAGTTTTGAAAGTTAACAACGGATTTACAAAACCCGAAATATACGGTTAAGGTATATTATGTACACTGCTCAAAACAATTAAAGGATATTTGAAGTTTTATATAAAATAAAGATATAAACGAAATTTTTTTTGCCGAAAATAGAAGAAGAGAATCACAAATGCAAATTTTTCTGGTTTTCAAACTGTGGAGTATGCAAATTTTGAGTTCGACGTCAAAAACGTCGCTGCAGCGGCAGCGAATGAAATTTGACTTTCAACTGGATAAAAGAGAATGAAGACAAGGATGATCGGCATTCAGTGATTGCTTTGTTTCGATGAGTACGATGTCTCAGCGAAGTCATTTGACAGATTCAGAAGCTTTGAGAATTGTTGGTAGGTTAGAAGGGGGCCAAACTCAAGCCGAAGTAGCGCAAGCCATTGGAGTGTCACAAAGTGTCATTTCCAGGATCTGGAACCGTTTTTTGGAAAGTGGATGTGCAGGCCGAAGCCCAGGGCAAGGTCGTAGATGGGCAACAACGCCCAATGAAGATCGGTATTTAGCGTTAACAGCTCGGAGACACCGAAACATGAACGCTACTCTTCTCCAACAACACCTTCGCTCGGCTACAGGTACCACGATTTCAACTCAGACTGTCCGAAACCGGCTCCATGCTGTAGGTCTGTATGCTCGCCGACCGATGGTATGTGTTAGATTAACATCAAGGCATCGTCGCGACCGCAGAGAGTGGGCAACCGAGCATGTCAACTGGAGGAGAAATGAATGGAGCAATATTCTGTTTTCTGACGAGTCCCGTTTTTCTGTGCATCCGGATAATAGGCGTATTTTCATCTGGAGGGACCGTGGCAGTAGGAATAATCCTGCGTTCGTGCACGAAAGTGTCAGATTTGGCGGTGGCGGAGTGTTGGTGTATGGTGGCATCTCCATTGACGGGCGCACTGACCTCTACATCATTCGAGATGGAGATCTGACTGGTCGCCGATATAGGGATGGGATCTTCAGACTTATTGTAGTCCCTTACGCTGCAGCAATCGGAGATAACTTCATTTTAATGGACGATAACTGCAGGCCACATCGTGCAAATCTGGTGGAGGATTTCCTTTTCGAGGAAGGAATCGTTCGAATGGAATGGCCAGCGTGTTCTCCAGACATGAATCCAATCGAGCACGTTTTGGGACGCTCTAGGAAGACGAGTTTCTGGCCGCCAACAACCCCCACAAACTCTCCAAGAACTGGAAAGAGCTCTTCTGGAAGAGTGGGGCAGAATACCCCAACTCGTCATTAATAGCCTCATTGAGTCCATGCCTCAAAGGTGTTCAACGTTGCTGGCCGCCCGTGGAAAACATACCCCCTACTGAAAATGATTTTCTTTGAAGAAAACACCTTTTCTTATTCTTTTTTTCTCATATGCACAAATTGTGTTTTTTTCCTTTAGTACGCAAATGCGCAATAAATTGCCTTTTTTCTGCCAAACATGTGTAATTTATTCTCATATAACCTACTATGTCTGTCGACCATGTATCAATCAGCTAAACAGTTTACCAGATACAAAATCCACCTAAAACTGCAATATCCTTTAATTGTTTTGAGCAGTGTATATATATATATATATATATATATATATATATGTAATAATAAAAATTTTCGCCTCTTTTTCTTAGTAAAACTATTTCAAATTCTTAATATTTTTCCTTTCTTACCTATCTTTAATAATATCTTAATATCTTTTGTCTTTTGCAGCCGTTCGGAGGAAAGCGATTTCAAAAAATTTTGGTATATTTTCATCGATCATGACCCCCAGACCCCGAAACCACCCTCAGTTCAAAAGTTGATATATATATATATATATATATATATATATATATATATATATATCCATATATATATATATATATCTGACCTTTGTCATACTGTAACTCTCGAATTTATGAACCGATTTGGATGTAATTCGGTATATACATAGTACATACCAATGTCTCGACCGAGTTCGTTGGCCAGCTTCATCCGCCATTTTGTTTCAAAATGGCGGCCATTTAAAATTTTCTTAAAAATTTTAAATTTGAAATGTGGTACCAAAGAATTGAAAATAGAAAAATATTTGTTTCTTATGTATTTGACCTTTATATAAAGATTCCGGAGCAGTTTTTGTTTCGTCTATATCTTAAAAAATGGCTGAGTTATAGCATTTAAATTTCTAGCGTGGCTGACATTTTGAAACGTCCTGAAATTTGTCACGCGATAAAAGGCGTATTTATGAACCGATTTGGATGTAACTTCGTTTGCACATGGTACATACCAATGTCTCGACAGAGTTCGTTGGCCAGCTTCATCCGCCATCTTGTTTAAAAATGGCAGCCATTTAAATTTTTAAGAAAAATTTAAATTTGAAATGTGGTACCCAAAAATTGAAAATTGAAAAATTATTTTTTTCTTATGTATTTGACCTTGATACAAAGATTCGGGAGCTTTTTTTGTTTCGTCTATATCTCAAAAAATGGCTGAGTTATAGCATTTTGAATTTCTAGCGTGGCTGACATTTTGAAACGTCCTGATATTTGTCACGTGATAACAGGCGTATTTATGAACCGATTTGGATGTACTTTGGTGTGTACATAGTACATACAAATATCACGACCGAGTTCGTTGGCCAGCTTCATCCGCCATCTTGTTTCAAAATGGCGGCCATTTAAAGAAATTTAAAAAATTTAAAATTTAAAATGAGATAGCAAAATATTGGAAAATGAAAAAGATTTTTTTGTATGTGTTTGACCTTAGTACAAAGATCTCGGAACAGTTTTTGTTTCGTCTATATCTAAAAAAATGGTTGAGTTATAGCGTTTTGAATTTCTATTGTGGCTGACATTTTAAAACGACCTGATTTTTGTCACGCGATAACAAGCGTTATTTATGAACCGATTTGGATGTTACTTGGTCTGTACATAGTACATAGCAATGTCTCGACCGAGTTCGTTGGCCAGCTTCATTCGCCATCTTGTTTCAAAAGGGTTGCCATTTAAAAAAAAATTAAATTTAAAATTTAAAATAAGGTATTAAAAAATTGGAAAATGAAAAAGATTTTTTTATGTGTTTGGCCTTGATACAAAGATTCCGGAACAGATTTTGTTTCTGAAAATTTGTTCTTTTGTTTATATCTTAAAAAATGGTTGAATTATAGCACTTTGAATTTCTAGTATGGCTAACATTTTGAAACGATCTTGTATTTGTCACGCGATAACACATGTATTCGCCTATTTCCATGTGAGAAAGCATGTGGATAGTATACATCAACATCTCAGCCAAATATAAGTTACTTTAAATAAAAGCAGCTTGGATAAAGCTGACTAATTTCGTGAAATTCTCATTCATAATGATTTAGTATTGATACAAATTAGTATTGAATCTCCTATATTCGGTTTCCACTAAATTGAGCTTCGTGTGTTTGAATAATATAAGTTGGCTTTTTTAAAATAAGGTATTTGAAAGCTACCTCTTCCTCCCGGCACTGGCCGGAAGGACTTTTATTTCATGCATTTAAAGTTGCGTATTCTTTTATTATTCTAAAAACCTTAATCCATTCGCCTAATCTTATAAAACCCATTAAATTAGTTTTTCATTTTATTCTAAAACTAAATTCTCTTTCTTTCGAATGTTTTAATATCATTTATTCTTTCGTGTTCTATACCTACAATTCCATGCGTCCGCCAGCGCTATTTGAGCTTTTATTCTGACACCGCACAGTGTGGTATTTAGCCCCAAAACCTGGCCAAAATTATTCTCTTCCTCTAACAGCTACAGATCTGCGTTTTAATTTGAATTATGGAGTAAAAATGTTAAAACAAAGTCTTATTTATAAATAAAAACATTTATTCATCAATTTCATCACTATTACTGTCATCAAGAATATTAACATTTGTGATATCACTTTCTGATAACAAATTTAAAACTTCAGAAGATAAGGGGTTTCTTTTCTTGTTTGTGTTGCATCTCATGCCCGTTATTAGGGGTCAGAAGTTAAAAAAAGCCTATTCAGGACATCCATATTGCAGGCCACGCGCGAAAGCTTTCTTGTGTAGTTTAATCTGAACGACCTAATATGTTTATTGCGAGCTTCTGCAGCCTCTTCACTTAGTTGACCTATTGGCAGAATAGCTTCTTTTATGACATCTGCTCCATGACAAAGTACCTTGTGCATTGTAGGGGAGGGCATGGGATAAAAACCATATAGAGTGACATACATTTCAGCAGTTTTTTGGCAATATTTTTCAAATTCATCTGTATTAATTTTATATCTGCAACGCAATGTATCTAATATCACTTTTAGTAGACATATCAAAATCTTATCGACTCCGGTTATTGCTGCCGATATTTCATATTCTACAAAAAACCTTCTGCTGGTATTTCCATCGTTCGTATTCCCAAAATTTGCTTTGGGAATATCCACTAAGAGCCCGAGTTGTTGTTTGAAATTATCCTGAATTTCTCTTTTTAGGTGCGTTCGTAATTATATAAATACGTAGCACCTATAGTCGTCGTTCAGTCCGTCTGTCTGTCCGTCCGTCCGCATATAATAGAGCAAAAACTACCCAACCGAATGGTCTGAAATTTTAAATATATGATTGTTGTAAAATTTTGTCGAGCCATTTCAAATTTTATGAAAATCGGATGTATAGTTAAATTACAGGAACAGTCAAAAGTTTTTCTTTACATTACGGCCAATGGGAAAAATTATTGCACGTGCATTTTAATGATGTTAAAGCTTTCCGAATGGTCTCAAATTTTAAACATATAATTATTGCGACATTTTGTCAAGCCATTTCAAATTTTATGAAAATCGGATGTATAGTTTAATTACAGGGACAGTCAAACATTTTTCTTTACATTAAAGCCAATGGGAAAAATTATTGCAAGTGCATTTTAATGATGTTACAGCTTTCCGAATGGGCTGAAATTTTAAATATATAATTGCTACAAAATTTTGTCGAGCCATTTCAAATTTCATGAAAATCGGATGTATAGCTTAATTACAGGGACAGTCAAAAGTTTTCCGTTACATTAAGGGGAATGGGAAAAAATATTGCAAGTGCATTTTAATGATGTTACAGACTATGCACTTATGAATTGCAAATAAATACACATTCAGTACAATATGGGGTGTAAAAATAATTATAAAACTAGTTATAGTACGAATGCACCTCATTTGCCACGTTTGACGAGCAATTTCCAACTTGTTTTATTTTCTACAGCTTGTTTCTCCTCAGAAGAAAGGTGCGCGTTCCATTTTGTTACTGGTAATCTATATGCTACGTCTAAGATATATGTACATTTTAACGTCTGAATTCAAAATATTTAAATAGAAACAGTAGACAGACTTTAATACAATTACTAAAAACATACAAAACAATTAAAATGAAATAAAATCATATAAAATTATACACTATAAAATAAACGTTTCGCTATGCACCGCATAGCCTCATCAGTATTCGAATCAACTTACAACAAAACAACGTGCATACACCGGACCCAGTCTAAGTTAAAGTCAATGATTTAAGAAAACAAAATATTCATTCGGAACAGAACTTGATTCATTCAGGGTTAATGGATGCAATTTAGTAAACTAGTAAGTAGTACTTTAGTAAACTAGAAATTTAGTATGCTACGTGTTATAAACTTTCGAAAAATCGTATACGAGCATGTAGCAAGGAACGTCCGAAACTTAAATTTTATTTCTTACACTCCCTCTTCTTTCATAAGTCATTAAACTCAGATGAAGTATCATCGCATATGTAGCACCTCATCGTAGATTTGGTGTGTGTTGCGGCATTGCATACTTTTCCATCCACCATGGTGAATAACATTCAATGTCGTATGGACACATCGTCAATTTCTGTGCTGGTAAGTGCTGTGATTTGTGATTTGATATCTTTTATTTCTTCTTTTGTAACGTCATTTGTCTCCTTGATGAATCGAATTCTTATGGGTCGATAGTAGCGAGGTGATGATGGTTTGGGTTTTGCCAGAGAATTTTCTTTTCGGGCCCGTAAAGTAACTGAAAAGGAACTACAGAACTTTAAAAAATATTGGAGTCAGAATCGGTTTCATTTTCAAACTTCATTTTATACTGCATCTGCTGTGACCCGTCACAACCCCACTTACTTATTAAAATTAAAGAACTTTTTTCGTCATCACTCAAATGTTCTACAACTTCTCTTACATGTAAAATCAGTCGCGTTGCCGTATGATCCATCAACATTTGCACTTTTACTTTGGCACACGTGTCTGTCACCCTGTGAATTTCTGGACAGCATTCTTTTTTTACCCTTTGAAGAACATAATAGCACGGAAAAAAGCTTTTATTCGTTTCTCGTATTCTCTCATATTGGGCTTTAGTAAGTCCTCCTTCTGTATACATGGACAGAGCATATAAAGGTGATAACTGGCGAGGTTGCTCTTGTTCTTCACGAATTTTTTTTATGGCCTTTACATATTTTTTTGCTCTTCGGGGACTTTTTGTAAGATCTTTTACGATATTAGAAGAATCTACTTTGCCTAATTCCCGCAATTTCAGTTGGGTAGCGTAGGTCAATACTTCCACGTCTTTTGATCGAAAGTCTTTGGTTTTGCGGCGTTTGCTTCTTTCACTTGATTCTACAAAAGATTTTTGAGGAGGACCAGGATTGACTCCTGCAACAATAACAATTACTTACTAAATATATTTCTAATAATAAAAACAAGTTTCATTTCACTGCACAGAAAATGAAATATAAGAAAAAAACGAAGCACACAATAATAATAAAGTAAAGGGTTTGCATCTGTTGTGTTTCACGTACCTGCAATTGGTAGAAATATAGTGCCGTTTAACCATTCGACATTGTTTTCTCCTAATCTTGACCTTGTTTTATGAGCAGCTAATCATTTTTGCTTGAATTGGTTTTTAATAACAGGGAGCTTTTGCTTTATCTCAGCTATCCTTGGATCACCTTCAGAATAACTTCTTAATACTTCTTCCTCCATAAATTTAAGCTTTCCATCAGACGTTGATTCATTTGAGTATTTCATGATGGCATACAACTCATTTCGGGTCATAGACCTCAATCCAAAAGGCCCTGTTAACAAAATAATTAAAAAACTAAGTAGCAGTAATTTATATCAGAAATTGTAGAACCTAACAAAAAAATTCGTTAAATATAGGGGGGCGGTTTCGTGCGGCTGATTTTTTATAACTATATTTATACTAAGTACTGCATGTTACACAATTGTTTTAATAGCTTAGATATGTTTAGAAATATAACAAAATCCTTTCTAAATATTACAGATAATTATATTTATGACACTGTTAATTACATCTAAGTTATCGACCATAACGACAAAAAACAGCTGGATATTTATTATGCAAATATAGTGTTTATAAAGTACATACCTGGTTTATAATTGTCCAACACAACAATAATCACTAACTTGTTAAGACGCAAAACTACAAGAGATTTCAAAACACTAAAATCTGAGCGCATCGGAAAATCACACGACCACTGTAGGCGAACGGCAACTTCCGACAGATCACGTGACTTGCTGCGGCGCGCAAGCGCATTGAGCGTTTCAAAATCAGATGCAGAAACTACTTAAAATAATGAGGAATAATAAAACAGGGTAGGAAACCTATTTTTTAAATAATCATTTTTGGCCAGGTTTTGGGGATAAATACCACACTGTGCGCCGTATAAAGAGTTCTTTATCGACGTCATCCTTTCCCATCGAATCGTAATTTGTTCTATGTCCCATCCTCCCCCACCTCTCTTCTAGCATTGGTCTGTTACCTTTCTGTAACCGTCCGCGCGTTGTTGTTCGGAGTACAAATATCGTTACATCGGCGATGGAGAGAAGATTTGTACGTTTTTCTGGTTGTCTAATTAAGCTGAGTCGCTTGGAGTGAACATTCTAATGTGTAGATCCTATTCTTATAACATCTAAAGTCTTATGAAGTGATGGTCGATTTTTGAGAGTGGATGGAATAACTACTGGAAGTGTTTTACTATGTTTTGTCAATAAAAACAGTTTAAAAAGTGACGATGACTCTCTATATTCATTACTTAAGGGAAATTATCAATGTTTTTCGAGCCTGTTTTTTCTCGCCATTCTGACTGCAATCCGATATTTTCAATATAACGGATGGATGGTTTTGATTGTTCTACTACATTTTATGTCGAGGTGTACTGGTGTCGCCTAAATATCTGAAAGTCGGTAGCAAAATGCTACATATATATAGTTTTATTTAGGTTTATTTAGTAATACATTCTACCTACTGCATTCTCCCCTATGTTGGAATTTCTGAAAATATTTTGAAGAGCTACGCCGATTATGACCCCTAGAACCCAAAACCTCCCTCTCATTTCAAAATTTTATCTATCTATCTATCTATATAACCTTTTTATTCCCACGATAAATCCCATAATTCTGCACAAATTTCTTCCAAACTCATACATAAAATCACGGGGCGAAAAATCTCGGTCTAGTTCATTAATGGGCAAAATCGGACCAAGGGGTGGAAATATGGAGGGTTTTTGTGAAAACAGAAAAAAACCCATAACTTCTTAATTATGATACATATCGAATCAGTTTGTAGTACGTCTAGAAAAAAGGGCAAAAAAGTCCTCTATGACAGATTTTTGATATCATTACAAATGCCCTAAACGGGCTAAAATAGTGGGGGTTTAAGAAGAAAAAAATTCATAACCTCGTCATTCCACAATACATCAAATCCGCTTGAATTTATTATAAATCTTCTTAATATTATCTACAACTTTTATATTGAAAAATATTTGACAGGACCAACTCTTACAACAATAAATAAATAAATAAATAAATAAATAGGAGTTCTGGAAGAAACAAAATATCATCTCCGTTAATCAGTTACTAAGGCGATAAAAAAGTATCATTGGCATGAATCAAATTTTTGTTAACCTTCAGAGATGCTGTATACAGGGTTATCCCTAATCTCAAGCTACATAAGTTAGGTGGTGATAGAACACAACTAGACAAGCACAAAACACCATAAAATCCATGGGCGGAACGCAAGTCGTAAAAAGCTAGAGCGCGAAACATACTTTGGCACGAAATGAGGAGAAAGAAGATAGACAGCAATGAAATGAAAGGAAACTGATAATATGAAGAAAAGCATTGTATTCAACAAAATGAAAGTAAACAACACGTACATCCCCCATCACAGCAACTGCTCAAAATTACGACCGCCAACAATAAACAGGCTTCACTCGTCGATGGAGTGACCGCCGTACATTGGCGAAAACACCACGCATCTCTCGTATGGTGTCAGCAGCTACGGATATCCGAGCAACTAGGTCTTCAATGGAATCTATGGGACCATCATCGTAGATAAGGCTCTTCATGTGACCCGAAGGATAAGTCCAGACATGACAAATCGGGTGAGCGTGTCGGCCAGTTGTTTGGAACAACCTTTGGGCTCCCCTTGCACTGCCGTCTGCCGCTCAGTACATGTAATGCATCTTGGCCTTCTCCTGATTTGAGTAATCATCCATCTCGTCGATGATCCACAGAAGGAATGAAGACAGCTGCGGTGAACAGCCTTTTAATTTATTTCACTGGGAGTTGCCCCCTTGTGATTTACGGCTTGCGTTCCGAGCATGGATCACATGGTGATTTGTTCTTGTCTAATTGTGTTTTATCACCCCCTAACGTATGTACCATGAGTTGAGGGACACCTTGTATAGGGTTTCAGTATTAAAAGCGCTTGTGTCTCAAAAAGGTCAGAATTTATAATATTTTGTGCGAAATTAGCACTTAACTTCGAAATCTAACTCTGCTTGTAAACGAGCCAGCAATTATTCTTTGTTAATCGATTTTTTCTTTTGCATTTTTTTCACTCTTTAAACCCTCAAAAAATTTGTTATACAGCAGTTTTTTTCGAAATTCGTATTAGTTCTTAAGTTATCGGCCTATTGACGTTGCAGTGAACTGGCTGAGTTTTAGCGTATTGTATGCTGAGCTCAGGTAGAAACTCTGCCAAAACTATTTCTTTTTTACCGATTCATATAACTTCAAAGTGCCTTACGAATTCACTCTTCTATTCATCGAGGATTGTAGTGCACTTTAATCTATGTTTAAAAACGTTTTGAATGTTTAAACCTGTTTTTATGGAAACTCTGTTTTGCAAATTGGTAACATGTAGAACCCGAGATTGGATCGATCGTTTCGGTTGAAATTTACATACATTTCTAGTATATGTATAGTTTGATACATTATAGAGGATTGTTAGTGAATGCTCGGTGACATGTGAAGTACTTAAATTTTAATTACAGGACACACAAAATACTTCCAGCGCATTATAATCCAGGGAACGGTACATTTTAATGGTATCATGATACTTCAAACATAATTAAATCACTGAAATACACTGTAAAATGTTTCCGGAGGTTATGTATAGCATAGTAGTTATCGTTTAGTTACAGAAACACACAAAAGAATACGGTTTTACACGAGTGACTTAGGTCGATAATTTCTAGAAGTGTATTTTTCAATGTACGGTGAAGTTATTATACCTGAAATTGACAATTCTATCTCTCATTTAATTGGGCTTTTAGAAAAATCATGGGGTTGTTATTTAAAAATTGTTATTTCTTATAAAATATATATTTTTTTTGAGTCCCTCGCGGAATCATTTTGCAATATTCGAATTGTACAATACTTTTTTGCTCCATTTACGTTCGAAATTTTTTTTCTAAAATCGAAAACATAAAATTTGAACAGCCATCATTTTTTCCAGGACCGAAAAATTGATAAACCCATCATAGAGGATTACACAATATCATAAATTTTAAGGGTTTTTTTTTTTTTTCGTTTATTGTTACAGATAAGCAGAGTGCGAGATTCATCTGGTTCCAGCAAACGCTATATCAAAAGCCGGCAGAGCACCATTTTGCAAACATTTTCCAAATAAAAAAATGTTTTTAAAAGTTCAAAGCATACTCTTTCATTTGCAAAAATATCCATTATTATTACTGCATAATAGCGCTAAAAAAATCTCAGAAACGTAGAAAAATTTTAGGTAAACTTCTTTTAAAAAGCTATAACATGCCTTGACACTTTATCAACTGACGATACTTATAAGTACTTTTAAAATAACTTGTTATAAATTTCATTTAATACATCGATTAGTTGTTATACAGTTTAGAATGAGTTATAGATACATTACTTTATCTTGTTCCAGAAGCATGATTGGTTACACAAAACAAAAGTATTTTTAAAAGGATGATTTCCTTTGCCTTTGCATCTTTTTAGCTTTCCTGGCATTGGGGGGGGGGGGATTTTTCCGTTTGGAAATATTTCTATATTTCTATTGTACGAACATTATATTTGTACATTTCCTAATTCTACAAAACACAAAGAAAAATATTTAAAATAAAATATTTGAGTGTTGTTATAAATATTGGACAAATTCCCAATAAATTCAAATCCTTCTAAAATTTATTAAATGATTATATAAATCTTCTACAGTAGTTTAAATAATTCACTAAAAATACTTTAGAAGATAACATTTTCATGAATTCATAATTCAGTACATAAAGGGTTAAAGTAGTTTTGTTACATATTTTAGTGTTTATTTTTTGAAGGTTTACGGAATAGATGAATAGAGAAAACTCGATTTTTTCTTAGAATGCGAGCTGTAAAACTCACGTCTACATACATGTTGCATATTTTTAATTACCGAATCTTTGTGGTACTTTTTGGTACTATACTCAGGATATCTTAAATTTTATTAAGCAAAACACTTGTAATTTTGATATTTTCGCCATCTGTTGCAACATTTTATGGATACCAAGCTTTCTTTAAAAATTTGTAAGTAATTTAAATGTTACTACAGAATACACATTTTAAACATTGTTTATAAACATGACTTATGTCGGGATTACATTTCATTCATTGGATTAAATAATAAGTACACATGGAAAGCTTAGAGATCAAGTAAGTACATTTAAATTTCGGATAAAGTTAATCTATGAAGCTTTCAATTAACGCATGGTTTGTTACAAGGGATTTTCAAATGATATCTAATTAATTTTTATAAATGTCAACTGACTGTACTCTTGATTTCAAATTTATTTTGATTTGCAAAGTAAATTATATCAGATGGATATAAATGCTTAATATTAAATGTTTTGCTTAGTTCTTGTTAAAAAAAAAAGAAAAAAAATACATTTTATTAATATGATAAATATACAAGGACATCTAAAGAGGTTAGACACATATGAAATAAATCATAACTCCACGTGTAACTGCGTAAACGCAATACCTTTCTTTGATAAGTACTCGGCAATTGTCAGTGAATCATTAGATGTATTATTTTTGCAGACGTGGCCTTCAACGAGACGCAGAAAGGATATGCGAAAAGAAAAAACCTTCATGCTGTCTATCCTTTTTCAATGGCCCTACACTGTTAAAAATTTGCAGCATTCTGGCAGGTCATTTGATCGTTTTTTCCGAAAACGGTTACACAACCGTAAGTTTAACACTATTCTGACCATATTATTGACCATTTTATGGTCAGAATACAGTTAAATTATGGTTATAAAACCATTTTTTCAAAAAACGGTCGAATGACCTGCCAGAATGCTGCAAAATTTTTAACATTGTAAGTTATATATCTTCACTTATGTCACAAACTTAATAAATGCATTGTCAAACTAACTAAATACACATAAGTACATTTTTTTAATGGCAGTTATAAACATTTTGCTAAAAGCTTCAGCAATCTGATTTAGAAACAGAAAATATTTGAAAAAAACATATAAAACAAGAAAGAAAATATAATAAATGCTAACGTGAAAAATTTTGCGTTCGTGAGGATCACAGAAATTTCTTTAAATCTTTTTTCATCATGAAACTTTCTCAAATGTTCAAAGTAAACTATAACAGATGGTTTAGATATTCACATCAGCTAAGCCACGCAGTTTTATGGTAAAATGTATTGTCGGAATACATTTTTGGCTATGTAAATACTTGTTTACATGTGTAAAAGTTTTCCAAGCTATCTACAAAAAACTATACTTTTAAACTCCCAATATATCTCGTATGTGACAGAAATATAATATTCTATATTAAATCGTGAGAAAAATATGCCTGTGTGAAAATAAATTATTTGCATATTACGAAAAAATTTTATTAGTTTCGTGGTGGAATTAATTAAGAAAAATTATACCGGAAGCCTGAGCTTGGCAAAAAGAAAAAAAAAAACGTATAAGCATTATATTTGAAATGAAGATTCTTATATGAATTAAAAGTAGTTTATTAAATTATTATGCACATATATTTTAAGCTACTGCTTGTGTTTGGAAATTCTAAGCTTTGATGATTTTCTTCTAACGTTAAAAAAAAAAAAAAAAAAAAAAAAAAAAAAAAAAAAATATATATATATATATATATATATATATATATATATATTTCCCAAACTCTCATATTCAGGAAAAGTTAAACAAGAAAAATGTTGCATGTTTCAAATATATGTATTATTTAAGTTACTGCTAGCTTCCTTTTATTTATTATTTCAGTTTTGATTTCTTTTTTAAGACGCTGAAAATAACTGCAACATACAGTTAACCACAAAATATAAACATCTGAAACATAATGAGAATTCATATCCATATTACTTTTAATCCATACATGAAAATTTTTACAACTCTAGAGATTAGAAAATTGGCCTATCTTAGAATAATGAGTTTTCACGGAAAAATAAGTGCTCTTTCAACACTTTGCTTGCCACCTGTTCTAATGTCCATTTCTCTGTGCTCCATCTGTCGTGTGTATAGTCAGATATCTACGATCTTGTTACATGTTATTGAGGTTTTCAATTGTATGTTTGTTATTGAAAATAGAGTGCATAGTTTTATAGTTCGTTTACAGGGAAATAAAAAAAATACATTAAAGTATGTGGGGGAATAGCTGGTACGGTATTTTAATGATCTTACATTTTTTCAAACATAATGAAATTGTTATTGGTTTCTGACATGCACAAAACATGCTTTATGTAGAATATGCAGTGCAATGCGTTTTATCATTTCATTTACAGGGTCAAAAAATGTTTCCTACATATAAAGTAAAATATTTTGCAGAGTACTATCTTACAATAATGAGTTTTCACGGAAAAATAAATGCTCTTTCAGCACTTTCCAACATTGCAGAAAACTTTGTTTGTGACATGTTTTTATGTCCATTTGTCCGTGTTCCATCTCTCGTGTGTATAGTTAGATATCTACGACTTTGTTATATGTTATTGATGTTTTCAATTGTATGTTTGCTATTGAAAATAGATTGCATATTTTTTATAGTTCGTTTACAGGCAAATAAAAAAAATACATTAAAGTCTGTGGGGGAAAAGCTGGCACAGTATTTTAATGATCTTAAATTTTTTTCAAGCATAATGAAATTGTTATTGGTTTCTGACATGCACAAAACATGCTTTATGTAGAATATGCAGTGCAAAGCGTTTTATCGTTTCATTTACACTGTCACACAAAATATTTCCTTTACATAAATTAAAATCTTTTGCGGAGAATTTTAATGTTGCTACTCTATTTCAAACACATTGAAATTTATATAACTTACTGAGTTAAACTAAAATATGCTTACTGTAGAATATGGGGTGCATAAAATTTATAATGCATTTACAAGTACTGGCAAATAACCTCGTTTATAGTACTGTCTTCGAGCGGTAATTGGTGTAAGTGCGTTTTCAAGTGTGGTATACGTCAGTAAATTCAACTGAATGGTTGCATATTATGTTATGGAAAACAAAGTTTTTGCAACGCATTTTTGTCTATGGGCGTGATTGCTCAAGCTATTTTTAGGTGCGTTCGGAATTATGTAATTACGTAGCACCTATACTCGTCGTTCGATCGGTCTTTCTACATTTAACAGTAAAAACTACCCAACCGAATGGTATGAAATTTTAAATATATAATTGTTCCAAAGTTTTGTCGGGTCATTTCAAAAGTTTATGAATATCGGATGTATGGTTTAATTACAGAGACACTCAAAAGTTTTCCGCTACATTATGGCTAATGGGAAAATTATTTCAAGGCCTTTTTAATGGTGTTACAGCCTTTAGAGCATAATGAAATTGACATGCACTTATAAAGTGCACTAAAATATACAATCAGTACAATATCCCATGCAAAATAAATTTATAAAACTAGTTATAAAACTAACGCACTTAATTTGCGACGTTTGACGTGCGATTTCAAACTTGTTTATCGTGTTATGAACTTTCACGTTTAGCTATATTTAGTATTATTATGAGATGTTTGAAAATTTTAATTAATTTTGTTTAGAAACCTACGCATGGGACGCCATGCATTGCCGTCTGCGGATTGTCGGTGCTGAAAGTGCCTGTTTAGTTGTCTTAATCGTTTTTTAACTGAAATAAACAATCAGTACAATATGCAATACATGTTGTACCGATAGCTTATAACTTTATATTCTGTGCTTTTAAAAATCCGTAGATAATTCACAGATTATGAAGAAATAATTCTAGTACACTTTCGTCTATTGGATGAAGTTACGGAAGAAGATTTTTTCACTGTAGAAACTTTTAGCATATTATGTTGCATGCGTAACTTTAGATCATATAGAGATCTGTACAAACGAATTAGAGGATTTTTTATACTACAAGCAGTAAAAGTCCCCATGTCAATAAACACAACAGAGTGAACGTACTTGATGTGCATATTTTAATGTGTTGGGGAAGAATCAAGATATTTATTTATTCTTTTTATCTATCATTTATTAGTTAGTTTTTATCCTATTACTTGCAAATGACTAAACGTAGACAGAATGGGTGAAATGGGCAAAACCATTTTGAATGGAAATTTCATTAAATAACTATTTGTAATTTTATGTCGAGGGTATGTCTCTGAATTTACACGATATTCGACTAATATTTTACTTTAGTTTCCCCTGTGCAGTCTAATAGTAAACTCTGTAAAAACATAAAATGTGCTATCATTCAGGCAATCGCAATTAGAATCATTTCGCACAAATGTTTCTTTTTTTATCGATTGCTCCCACTATTCATCTTCAGTTAATGAAGGGGATAAATGTTATTTAAAACTCTAAATATTATATACAAAACCATGCGGAATTTCTAAAAAAGAAAAGCGTACAATTTAATGAATGTACGTACTACTCTTTTACAAAGCTACAGAAACAACGTGCAGTGCTTATAATCGTTTATTAAGCGACAGATAGTTCCAAGTCTTCTATGATAAAGTATAATTGTAATTATTATTTTTTTAGTGCATATGTTATCGGGTGAAGTAATTGCTACGTGACAAAATATCCACTGAAAATATGAGTTAATTTTTTTCTGAATATCTCCAAATCACAAGAAAATGCCATCTAGTACTTTACTCAATGTCTAGTATTCAATGTCAGCGTCTCTAGTATTTAGTCTCAGTTTTCAGAATCGAAATTATCGAGTGGTTAATGGCAATACAGTGTGTTTTTCAATTTTTTTTATTTAATAAAAGCGACATTTTTAGCAGGTAAACAATTATACATCACAAAAACGCAATGGTGAACGTTTTATAACATGTCACTTAAAATTTGAGTAACGAAGTTAAACACTTAAGGCATCCCGCTAATAAAACATTTACTAAGGTTATTTAAAAGCATTTAATATATTTTTGTACTAACATTTTGGTTATATTTTTCTTCATAAACTTTAGAAATATTTCAAAAATCTTCTTAAAAATTAAATGCTTTTGAGATAGTATAGAATCGCTGCCCCTCAAATAAATAAATAAATAAATAAAAATGTAAAATATGCAAAATATGCTGTCGATAATGCTTCAAAATAACTTTAAAGTTCTTCCGAGTTGTTCTTTCATTTTTATTGCATATCAAGTAACAGTGGAAATTCTGAAATCAGTACATAGTTTATTATGTAGATTTCTTTGTTGTTTTCTATAAATAATTCAATGTATTTTACCATGAATCACAATTTTAAACATCTTATTATGCGTAAAATATATTTCCCTTAAGAAATAATTCCTATAATTACTAAACGTGAAGAATTCTATAACTAAACTCAAATTTAGTAAGTTATCCTCATACTAAAAATAAACGAACAAAATTTGCATTTTATTGAACAAGAAAAGCTAAAGATTTGACGTCTTAAACAAAGCATTGTTTTAAGAAACAGAATATAATAAATTTCTTAAAGTTAGACTTGAAATTTATATGGAAAAGTAGTAATGATGACTTCTTAAACGCTGATTGCCAGTTTCTGAAATATTTAGACTATATTTAATATTCAAATTAGAGAGATTTGTTTTACTCCTTGATAATAGAAAATGACATTCACCATTTTAAATTTTGAAATATAACATCTGTACTTCATAATATTAAAGTTTTTGACTCTGACAGTTTTCTTAAAACTATATGAAGTAAGTTTTTAAAACATATGAAAAATTAATGTTTTTACTGAAGACTAGAATAAAATATAATTTACCATTTAAAAATCTTATATTTTCTAAAAATGAAATTCCGGTATATCAATTCACGTTGTATAAAAAATGTATTAGTCTTTGGGATTTTGAAAGTTCAAAGTCAAAAATAATTCATTTTTTGGTAATTTATCTTTTGCATACGCAATATTTAAGAAATGTGTTTTAAAATTTTTATTCCCTTTGTGCTAACTCTATTCATGTAATTATAAAGAAAAGTAAGCTTGCACTTGTAATAAATATAGTTGCAAAAAATTTCTTATATGTGCAAATTTTATTTATCTACAGGGTTATACTACTACAGGATAATACTTGAAAAGGATAATACTTAAAAATAGCTAAATTTTAAGCGTTTAAATATATAATATCAAATGAGGGAGGTTACTGAGATTTCATAAATCATTAATAAATTCTAAGCATAACTCCCTAGTAAAAAATGAAATGCTATCTAAAAAATATGACTCATTATTTTTACATATGACAAACCCTACAGACTCTTCTCTCACTCTACAATGTAAATGAACACAAATGTTTCTTAATATGGGAAAATATAACATAAGTGAGAAAAGAAAAGATACAATGATTCTTACGAGCTCCGGAAAACTTTTTTTTTTTATCATTATAACCCCGGAAATCAATTTATTTTCGAGACGTTCTTTAGTTTTTTTTCGATCATAGCTATCATTTCTCCAATAAATATTTTTATGTTCTACAAACATGCTTTGCAGCCACATACATTAGTCATCATTGTTATTAACATAAAATTATTATTATTTTATTATTCTTTCATGTATAAATACAGTTACGCAAATTAAAATATTTAGTTCAGAAGTGATAAGATCCCATTTGTTTTACAGGTATCGAAATATAAGTAACGTTTTTCCAATAGTGCGTAATTCAGAAGAGATACTGTATATTAGGGTGGAGCGAAAAAAGTTAATTTTTTTAAATAAAAAATGAGTAGGGGCCAAAAGTTACCTTTATACTAGTACATCATCTGCGTGCAACATTACCGCTGAAAAAAATGGCTTGAGTCTGCGCTTTTGGACCAAAACTCGAACTTTTGGGTAAAATTTGACATTTTTTCAAAAAAATTAAAAAATTTCTATAAAGATAGTTATTATTTAACAATGTTATTTAAACCTTTATTATTAATGACTTAACGTATTTAAACGATAAAACGATATCTTTGTTCTGTGTAACTGGAGAAAAACTCACAAGTTTTGTTGAAAAAAAGGCGTTGCCACTCTGTTGTGTCATACAACTAATTGTTGTTTAGAATACAGCTCTTACCTAGTTGCTTCCATAAACTACCCAGGAGGAGGTACCACGTGGAGGTGACTGCATTTCGAGTCAGAACAGTGCAACCCTAAAATATGAACACAAAATTTTATTTATACATTGAATTGTGATTTTTTTATCAATGACTGTCATAAGTTTTCTATGTATCAACCTAGTACATCTCTTCTTTGTATCCACAGACTTTGGATGCTGTTGCTGTGATCTCCTTCACGTATTTTCTACTGCTTGATTAAGAGAAGGCAAGCAGTGTAATGCAGTACGGGTGATATTAATGTAATCATTTCAGCCGTCTATTATCTTCACCAAGATTGCACCTGATAAATGCATATTGGTTAGGGTTTCTGCTACCACAACACTTTTCCAATGAATTAGATGTATATAGTTATCCGCTTCGAAAGTTGATTGTCGATATTTCAGATCTGTGTAGTGTATGCTGTTGAGAATGCCAACTTGGCGATACTTGCCATTTTCTGCCTGTCGGTTACTGTGGCAACCTTTCATTATTGTTTTCTGATTTTCTTTTCGATGTAGATGTAAAAATTTGATCTGAACCGTCTGTCGGTAAAAATGGAACTCTCAAATGAGAGTAATAATAATATTAATATCTCTATATATTTGTAAATAATTGTAAATATACGTTTTTAAAGTTTACGATCTAGTGTGTGAATGTATTAGAGTTGTTGTGAGTATGCCTTTCTTACTATTATAAGTGAAAACATTAGAATTTGATTTATATAAAAGATTCCAATTTCGACACAAAAGAGTATTATCATGTACGCCATTGAGCCTGCAGTTTAATTGACGTGTAGTATCATATGCTATCATTTACGCTCATCTTTCAACTATTGTGTGCTGAGAAGCTAGCTTTTTAATGTGATGACGATCGTCAGAGAGCATTGAAATCAAAATTTCCTCTGCATATGCAAAGCAACCATTGTCCTAAATAACCTTTGTATTAGTATTTTTTTTATTCCGTTTTGTGTATTGTTTAGTAGCCGAGTAATTTCCCATGAGTTTTTAGATCCCTTCTTTAATTGTAGATTACATTTGATTGTAAACTATCCTGGGGCCAAACTTGGATTACATAGTACTTTTGAGGGAACGTAGAGACTCTGATGGGCAGTGAGTGATCAAATAAAGGCGCACATTTCTACTCGTTGTTGTCATCCATTCTTCGAGGTACATGTTTAGAATGAACCTTTACAATTGATCATATGCCATCTCGAAGTCCAGTGAATTTCTTTTGCATAATTTATTAGACAAGATCGTTGGCAAAAATTAGATTCTAAACCACGGGGATTCGCCCGACCAATAGGAAAATCTTTGTCGAAGTGCCATTCCCTTCTTATTTTAATTTTTGAAGCCATTGAGGGTAATTTTCAAACATTATTTCCTGAAATCGAGAAAAGGGTACTCAGCACATACCAGAAATACCTGCTAGACATTTGCAAAGTTATTTCATCAAGGTATTACTCAGAAGAACTACCGAATATGAACCCAAGAATGTTATCTTACGCAAAATGTCTTACAAAGGCGAATAAAATGTTTCGCTTTTGATATAAGCACTGATTGACCATCAGAGTCAGTAGGTTCACTCACAAAGTATGTAATCCAAGTTCATGCCTCAAGATGGTTTACACCAAATGTAATCCAAACCTACAAAATTGATCTAAAAACTAATGGGAAACTACTCGGCTACTAAGCATCACAGAAAACGGCAAAAAACAAATACTAAAAAAATTATTTAGGACAATGTTTGCTTTTCACATCGGGAGCAAATTCTTATTGTAATGCTCTCTGACGATCGCCATCACTTTAACTCTTTCAGGGGCAAGGTACTTGTATTCGTAAAATGTTCAAATAATTTACTGACACCAGTATTAACAAGAAATTTTATTTGTAAACAAGTAAAAGTAAATTTTCGGGTGCTTAATAAAGATGACATTTTCATCATAAAATTCCGGTACCAGTGTGGCCATTTGGGATTAAAATTATGTGATGTATTGACGGCATCACCGCCCTGCAAGGGGTTAAACAACAAGCTTATCAGCATATAAAAAATACAAGAAATATAGTAAATGATGGCATACTCAAAGAGGAAATACCTAAATGTTGTAGAATGTTGTAGGAACAGAACTCCCAATCACTATGCAGTAACTGGATGCAATTTTGGTGAAGATACTGGACGGCTGAATAGATTCCAAAAATTCGACTGCATTACTCTGCTTACCTTATCATATAATATGATAAGGAGTGTCACAGCAGCATCACCCAACGTCTGTGGATACAAAGTATGGACTAGTTTGATACATAGAAAACTTATGCCAGTCTTTAAAAAAATCACAATTCAATGTATAAATAAAACATTGTGCTCAGATGGAAAGGTGGTCGAGCTATGCACTGTTGTGTCATGAAATTCAGCCAATTCCACGTGGTACCTCCTGGGTAGTTTTGAAAGTAATTACGTAAGAGCTGTATTTTAAACAACAATTAGTTGTATGACACAACAGAGTGGCATTGCCTATTTTACCAAAAGTTGTCTATTTTGCTCCAGTTATACAGAATATCGAAATTAATTTAGATATGTTAATTAATTAATAATAAAGGTTTAAATAACACTTTTAAATAATAACCTTCTCTATAGAACTTTTTTAATTTTTTTGAAAAGATGTCAAATTTTACTCAAAATTTCGACATTTGGACCAAAAGCGCAGACTCAAGTCATTTCTATTCAGCGGTAATATTGCACGCAGATGATGTACTGATATAAAGGCAACTTTTGGCACCTACCCGTTTTTGATTTAAAAAATATATTTTTTTTCGCTCCACCCTACTGTATATATTCTATCTTTGTTTGTGTTATTCACATTGAAGGTAACCTTCAGGTAAAACCTGTTAAAGACATGCAGAGTGTGAAATCTTATGACGTGTAGGTTGACCTAGAAACCATTTTCTCTGTCTTACCCTAATGATATTAGTTTAAAAAAATAGACGCTATCGAGAACATTATATTCAATTATGTTTAAATGAACAGAATATAGACGTTTTTTCATTGAATAAAGTCGGTATAAACAATATTGTATCACCAAGATTAATTAACTAGATTTCGACTTTGAAATGTGCCGCAGAGTACACTTATTCCAGATGTTGCGAAAACATTTCCTTCCATAGCTGAAATAAATATATTTCTACCCATTGCGGTAAGTATCGAACTCTCTAATGATAATAAGCACATATATTAAGCCTACAAGCAAAAAATATTTAAAAGGCACATTAAATATTTTATTAGGAAAATAGTTGAAGATACCAATATACGATGCTTAAAAGTAAAAAAAAAAAAAAGGGTAAAAGCGAATTTCATTGCTGAGGTGTTGCCACCATCAATATGGCATAGTGTTACTCACGGTCAGGATTTTCATTTGTATCATAGATATGAGAAGTACGTTTTAGAATAAATTAAACCACAGATATGGATTTCCTTTCATTAGAATTTGGATGATAAGTATTGACTGAATCCCGTATATTTTGAGATAAAATTTCTTTTGACAAATTAATGCATATTTTGTAAAGTTTCTGTAAACACACATACGAACAATTGCATATTTATTGATATTTTCAAAAGTAATGGAATGTCTCTTTTTCTACCGGTGTCAAATGACACCTTTAAAGATTTTGATGTTTAGTTTTTTAATTCGTAATTTTTTTTAATGAGATTAATGACATATCTTTTTAATACACTCAATGCATGAACTATGATTGCGTCAATTTAAAAATTAGAAATAAAATAAGCTTAAATGGAAATCTTGAAACGTGTGATTTTTGACACCGGTAGAAAAAGTGTTAAAAATCAAAAAACATCATTTCGAAATCAAGGCAAGAAATTTTCTAAATGCAGGGTGGTTATAAATGAAATTCCACTTTGAAATAGTCATAAAAGGAAAGCTACTGAACCAAATGTTACAAAACGTGGTAATAGTTTAAAGAATGCCATGGAAATTTATTTCAGCCAAATAAAAGTTCAAATTTTCACCACCAACGGGGAAACGGCGCTGTATGCAATATTGTCAAACGCAATAAGACATGAAGACATAGGTTTAAAGTACGTTTAATCGTTTCTGAAACGTGTTACGAATCATGATGAATATGGCATCCACCATTTTTTGAAAGCAAATGAAATAATCATTACATTCTCAAAATACCTCTTAGCATATCAGGAAGAATGTTACGGGAATGCCGGTGTATCGCATATTTCAATTCTGGCAAACTGTGTAGATTATCACCATAAACAATGCTTTTGAGATAACCCCATAGCCAAAAGTGACAGGAGTTGAGGTCTGGTGACCAAGTTGGCCAAGAATTCGGAAGTTTCAGCCTATAATCCGTTCAATTGTGAAATCTTGCTTAAGTAAGTGTGTAACACATGTACCAATGTGCGGTGGGGCTCCGTCCTGCACAAAAAATCGTGGCGTATTAAATGCCACGTTGCTGAAGTTCAAGTATAACGCAACTGCTTAACTTTGACACTAAGCGAGCTGCCGTCATAGTTAATGTAACAGGTCAAGATGTCGACTGCTCTTAAAAGAAAAATTATCCAATTATGAAAACTTACTGCCAACCGTACCAAACGGTGACATTGGATAAATGCAATGGAACTGGGTACACAACAGCAGGGATTTTTTTGGTCCAAATCCTGCAGTTATGCGTGTTGACATCGCCATTTAGGTAAAAATGGGCCTAATCTGTCCACAAAATGTTCCATGACCACTGTTCGTCCACTTCCATCCCTGGAAGGAATTCCAAAATGAAAGATTATCTTAAAGCAGGATCGTTACGCTGAAGTTCTTGAACATGTTTGAATTTGTATGGGTAAAACTGCAGCACTTTACGAACATTTTTGTACACCGTAACCCACGGTACGTCCACTCAACGTTCAACAATACGTGCCGTGTTTGCTTTCCATTGTTGCTTCCGCCACTGCTAATGATACAACCTCGTCGGTTTCCACAGATGCAGGATTCCTTTCCCTCCCAGGTGCAACAGTGTCAAATCCTTGGCTTCTTATGTTACTTAACTTTTCCATTATTTCCCTCAAACCCTGTGGTGTCTTGGCCTTCGCCGTATTCCTCTTACTGAATGATATTTTTGAAAAGCACGCTGCTCATTGCTATCGCATTCATAAGAACATTTAACGAGAAAAGCACGGTCTTGTATGTTTAGAGGCACGTAACAATGTGAAATCTGTCAAACTGGCTCACTTTTATCTGACAGGTCTAATGACGTGTAAAGCGCATTTTCTTCACCCCCCTCTCCTTCCGAAGCCAACTACATGCCATTGCGGTTTTACTTAACCCCACAAAAGGTTTCGTTTTAGAAACGACTAAAAACATTTTAAACCAATATCTTCGTGTCTTAAGGCCGAATTCAGGCTTAAAAAAAAAAACAAATTAGAGATCTGTAAGAAAACGATTTCCCGAATACATTTGCGATTTGCGATCTCAAATTTTGTGATAGCTAATCTATGTTTTGAACTTTTAAAAACACGAACAGATTTTATTAAACGGATGGCGCACTCGACTTTTGTCACCTTTAATCTCTTTGAATGGTAATTTTGTTTAGGTCAATGTTTCTTAAGGGTACAAAAAATGTTAAACCCGCGTAATAGAACGTTAAGTTAGATTCCGACCCTTATTTCGTTAAACAATATTGCATATAGCTCCATTTTCCCCCAGGTGGTGAGCATTTGAACTTTCTTTTTCTGGCGGGAAATAAATTATCATGACCTTTTTTGCACTATTACCAAGTTTTATAACTTTTGTTCCTGTAGTTTTTCTTTTATGACCACTTCAATGTGGAGCTTAAATTATCAAATCACTGTTATTTAACATTTTTTTCAGCGCTTTAATCCTCTAGTTTTCATATTGTCTGATAAATTAAAAAGCACCAAAGTTTAATTACTAAAAAAATCCCGAAATCTTATAAATAATAATAAAAAAAATAATTATATATTAATAAATATTCATTTCTTTATGTACATGTCATAAAAAAATAATGCTTGTTTTTAGAAATTTTAATCTAAAATTATTTTCTCCTAAAGTAAGTAGAAATAAATGTTTCACAAACCCTCCTCACAAAGAAAACCACATCTGGAAAATGTAATATGATGTAAAATACATTTTTTTAAACTAAAACTTTTTTCCTTAAAATTTAAGGTTTCTTAATTATTTTCTTTTTAAACGAGTAAACGAAAAAATTCTCATAATTCATAAAAATATGAAAAATTGCTTTAAATAATAATAATAATTTATATTCATAATTTTTTTATTTAGTTGAAAGAACTGAAAATAAGCAAAATTTTGTCTCATGAAACGTCGATTTGAAATTGGAACGCACTGGCATTAATCAGTTTTGATAGAGAAGTAAGTGTTTATTTTTTTTAATTCTCGACAGAACACATAAACAAGGTAAATACTATAATTCTAAACTTTCTTGGTTTTGTCTTCCAGGATGTGAAAAGAAATATTTCACAAATCCTTTCTTTCATAAAAATTAAATCTCTGAAATACGACACTGAAAATATTATGTAACGTTAATGCTTTTTTATTGAATATTTAAACTTTCATAATTATTTTCTTAAAATATAGTAAAATAAATGTTCGCAAACATTCATCCAAAAACATAAAATTAATGCTTTGGTAATATATAATAAAAAAATAATATCCATAAAAGTTTATCTTTGAACGATTCGAACACAAAGAAAATCCGGGTCTCATGGGCACGAATTGAAATTGAAATATGTACAATACGTACAATAATGCTTTTTATTAGAAAGGTAAACCTTTATTCAAAACTATATTTCCATATGAATTTATAATTAATAAAAATATTGGATTTTTTTTAAAAGAAATTTTGTGCAAAGGTATTATGCAGCACATGATGCTTCATATAAATCCTGCGTGTTCACAAATCAGTTTTTATCTGTACTTATAATTATACAAAATGATTATTATCCGAAATCTTCGGATATATAACAGCATCACGTAACAAATACTATTGAAGTACCTTAAAAACCGAAAAATGCCATTTCGAAATCAAACAAAGAAAAATTCTAAATATATATGAAACTTTTTTTTTTTTATAATTATCTCACCTATTTTTAATTCATCTCATCGTTAAACACTATAAGAAAAAGAAATCGTTACCTGGATGCTTTATGAAAATAATTGCAGATAGGTACAGTTATCTATAGCAGTGTATAATATAAATATGTTCGCGTATATTATAAATAAGTGTATAATATAAATATGTATGTTCTATGTAATACAAATATTATAATTTTTTTTAAATTGGGCAAAGGCAACTACAGTATATGACGCTTCATGTGACCACTAATATTGTTATTAATCGCTTAATGTTATCGAAATCAGACGGCACAGACCACCTATGTTCACACATATAGTAGATAAACCGATGGAAGTGATCAAATTTTCGTTTAATATTACCTCTTTTTTGGCAGTTCACTTCCTAAGAAAATATGCAGGTTAAAGTCGAAATTATGTTTTAATCATAGAGGCAGGCTTAATGGGGGGCTACGGGGAAATCCAGACAAACTCCCACTACTAATTTTAAAATGTTGTTTTTGTCTTTATTAATCACATAGTAAATAGGAGAAAAAAGTTTTAAAATTTATGGTAAAAGAGTGATTTTCAATAATGATAGGATATAAATGGTTATAACTGGACATTTCTATTATGTTCTATTTTTATTTTGTACATGCGGATGTTTTACAGAAACTAAAACTTTTCTCGAAACATTACGAACAAATGCATAATATTGCTAACGAATAGGAATACAACAATAATTAATTTATTCAAAAGACACCTATACATATATGAGTATATATATATATATATATATATAACATTAATATTTTATTACAAGGTGTGAATACTTACTTGAAATGTTTCAAAAACAATATGAGTATGAATAATTCTTTGATAATCATTTAAGAGAGAACTGAAAAAAAAAAACCGAATACTTTGAATTTTAATACCTATCTATAAAAAGTACTAATTATATTAAAAGAAAATTATCATATGTTATACATAAGTATGTCCATATTACAACGAGCATCCTCGATCTTAATCCACAACGGTCATCACCATTTTAACACTTCCCAACAAAGTTGAAAAACGTTTAGGATTTCGGTTTTTCTGTCCGTCTGGGCGTCTGTCTACGCTCCAAATCTCTCGTAACTATCTGTAACTCGTAACTGTCTACGCTCGTAAATATACTCGGATTGCTCTTAAATTTTTCGATGTTACTAAAGTTAACCGTAGAATATTCCCTACTTCAAATGAAGTTTTTAGCGTGTTTGGTTCATTTACAGGGACAGTCAAAAGTATTCCGTTACATTACGACCAATGGGAACAAATTGTTTTCAATGATTTTTAATGATGTTACACGCTTTCAAGCAGAAAATAATTGATATGTATTTATGAAGTGTACTAAAATAAGCATTCTGAAGAATATGCGGTGCAAGAAATTATATTCATTTATAGGGCCACAAAAAAGAATTCCGTTACATAATGATATTGCGGGGGGGGGGGGTGTTTGCGGCGTATTGTATTTATGTTAAACTATTTCATGTATAATGAAATTGATATACGTCGCTGAGGTTTACTATAACTTATTTCATGTAGAATACGAAACGCATATCATTTACAGGTACACACAAACGATTTTACATACTATATTGCGTACGAAGTACTGTATATAAACGATGATTGCTGAAAATGCATTTTTAATTATGATATGCGGTTTTATGTATCACTATATTTATGCATACTATATGTTGTGTATGAATGCTATAGTTCATATACAGGGCTAGACAAAGAATTCGTAAGGGTTACTGAGAATGAGCGTAAATAGCTTAAAGGTGGTTTGTAAAGGAGTTATTCATTTATACGCTAAACTGCATTTAGTTTACTATGAAATGTTTCTAGAATATAGATAAAATGATATACAGAATCACGCAAAGAATTGGATACATAACAGTCTATGGATGATAATATCTGGAAATGTAATTTCAGTAGTTTTAAGAGTGTATTAATTTAAATTAAATTTTAGCTAAATAGTGGCGTGTAATAAAGGTATTATTGGCTATGTACGGTAACTGCTGAAATCAATTTTTAAAATGTTCTATGCGTTTTCTAAAATGTTTATTTAGTTATCTTATTTACCTTATTTCCCCAATTAAGGAAGTTTTGTTAAATAATTCAGAGAAGTGTTGGAAATTATTTCATAATAAATTCTTAACGTATGATTTTTCATTCTTGTTTAAATATGCTTTAGAGTGGTAAAACGACACTATCCTTTTCATTGCTCTAAAACAACTACCTCTTCTGATTGAATCGACTTTTTTATAAGCTTTACAGATCGACAACAGCACCAACCCTCTGCAATCATATCCAGTTTGCGCATGCTCATATAAAATTGAATTTTTATATTTTTATTGACGTCATTTTCTCATTTAGATTGAATAGAAAAATTAATTATAATCTAAAAAAAATCCTGAAAAATAGCTGTTGTTTTGGAAAAGATTCTAAAATATAATAGCAAGTTGTTTATATTAAACACTATTGGTGTATAATGAAGAAAATTTCCGACATTAACCATGATTTCTTTTGTATTTCGAAATACGTACATCGGTGGGAATGCATCAAAATTTTCAGTATGCTCATAAAATTTCAAAGAAATAATCTTTCAAATAACAGAAATTAACTCTTAAGGAATTTAATATCTATATTTTTAGTTGCCTGTAAGAAATAACTGAAAGGTTTTACATAATAATTTATTTAAAATAGTAAAAGGTATTTTATCTAAAGTTATATAACTGCAGAGCATTTTTATATATACAAATCATTCAAACTGATATTCAGAATTACATAAAAAGCTGACAAATGTACGTGAATGGATTTTCTTTGTGAGATGATAGAAATTTTATCTAATCTTTCTGACTTCGTTTCAGCATCTTCTATGTTAAAACATAAAAATAAAAATTTTTGAATTTCGCAACAGCTGAGTCAGGATGTTTTATAGGACAATTGTTATGCATTCTTATTCTGCAGGGAATTTATTTTCAGCAGCTGAAATTCCTGTTTATATTTATAAAAGTTTTCCATACATTTAATACAGACACAATAGTTTTGGAAATATAAAATATATATTTCGGGTGTCTGGAATAAAATTGCTATTTCAAATATATTTTTTATATATAAAAAATTATTTATATATAGTAGTAAATTTTTTATAAGATTTACGATGAAAAAGGTTTTAGTGAAAACGCCATATCTGTAATATGTTTTTAACAGCAAAATAAAATTACAAATGCGAAATTTTTCATGAACGTATTCTTTATTATTTTGAAATCCTTTAAGTGCATTTTTAATTCAGTTGATTCTATTGATATTTTAAATATAAATATGACAAACAAAAACATTTCCCTCGAACAATAAGGGATAAATAATACGTAATTTTTTGCTTTCACAAAAGCCTGATCACAGACTAAAATAATAAAATTGTTTATTCTTATTCTTAAGGCAATAACATTTTGCCTGTTGAAGTTATTTCTTAAATTTGTAAAACGTTTCTATAGGTTATTTTATTCAAGTTTTTTTCTTTAAAAAATGTATATATCTTAGGTGGAATTAAAAAAATATATTCTTTCAACGTTTATAAAATAAATTCATATTTTATGAAAAACAGAAATTTACGATAAAATATTTGTTTTAATTGGCGAGAAAGTTTGAGGCCTGAAGATTGTCAGTAAGATTGCAAAAAAGATAAATGGAAATACATGTATAATATTTTCTTAATATTTTTTTACGAAGCCAATTGAAAGTATTTTCTAAAGACTTTATTAACTGAAATTTATTTCTTTAATATAAAAATAACTGATCAATATGAAAAGTTTTCTTGTTGTTGTTTTTTATACTGCATTTTTTTATATATGAAATTTCGTTTGCATCTTGCACAATGTGCAATGCACATACATTTACAACAATACGACTAAAAGTGGAACTTAACATTTTGTCTTGTGCTTTTATTCAATAGATCTGGATTCTGATTGACATTCGTACTATATAAAGCTTCAAACGGTTACAGAAATTTATTTTATTTCGTAATATTAATGTTTTTTTTTTTTTGTTTTTTTTTTAAGTTTTAAGTTCTCATTCAGACCTAATATGTTTAGTTATTTGAAACAACAGTTATGTTCACATTAACGGGAGGCACTCTTCTTTTTCATGTTTGAGAGAAGAAGTAGATTGTGACCATTGTTTCTTATACAAAAATTATTAGTTGCAACACGCTCATACCTTAAATTTTGTATGTAGAAATTGGAACCATCTTCTATAATGGAAACAGTACAATTCAAACATTAAAATACTCCAAATCCACAAAGAGATTGAAAATAAATATGTAAAATTAGGTACTGCTTTGTAGATCTAAATTTGATATGATTTCAAATGCTCTCCATATTTTTTAATTCTTTATTTTTTACTCTTAATTTTCTAATTCATATATTTTTAATCTTAATTTCCAACACACAGTAGTAAAGTCTAAAGGATCTGAATTGCAACTTCTTTCAGTCAACCAAATTTAAGTACGCATCATAAGCTCCGCCTCTTTCTCCCAGCACCTGTATGTACCCATGTCAGAAGTCTCGCAGAGCTTATTTCATCCCTTGTTTAAGTAGAGTGCACTCGTCTCTGCTTCTCCTCAGTCTGGTGTGCAAAGGGTCTTTTTCAAGATCATGGTCTGCGCACATCCGGCGAAGCCTCCGCTGTTTTGAGGTGCTAGACAAGGGCATTCAATTTAATTTATTGTAAAACTTAAATATATTAAGTTCATTTTTTATTCGACTTAGACTTTTTTTAGGGTTCCGTACTTAAAAAACTAAAAACGGAACCATTATAAGATCACTCCTGTGTCTGACTGTCCGTCTGTCACAGCCACTTTACTCGTAAACTATGAAACGTGGAAATTTCAAATTGGGGGAAGTAATAAAGGCTATTGACCCACATATTTACAGATTATTAAATATTCACAAATATATTTAGGAAAAATGTAGAGAGGCTAAGTAAGTTACTTGAAAAAAAAAATCTTTTCTTTGTATATCATGTGGGGTATCGTGTGAAAGCTCTCGTAACGCTGAACTGAAAAATACATTTATTTTAATTTTAGGTATTATATTTTCAGAGATAAAGTCGAAAACGTAGTGGTAAAATATGTCCCCCCTCCACTTCTGTTTCCGAATCTACTGAAAGTAAATTATGAAAAAAATTAGAGGTAGTAGATGTTAATTTAAACCTTGCCGGAAAATTATAGCGATTACCCTATGTCACATAGTTTTTGAGAAAATCACATTTTTCCGTTACACACGAATTTCGATTTGCGGGCATTCAGCGAAGGTGATAAGAAGCGGTGGAGGTACATATCGTAGCAAAAATATAAAAGCATTGTTGATAATGATTTTCGAAAAAAATCGTCGGCTATTAGCCCAGATATTAACCCTTAAAGACACGAATGGTTTGGACATACATAATGATTGGAGAGACATACTCTATGTGCCATAGGTTTTTAAAGCCTAGATAACAGCTTTTAATGATATATTAGTGTAGTGCAATGCCCAGTAGAAATATAGAAGCAATAAACGCCAAATTGCTAAAAACAGACTAATTTATTTAAAATTAATCGTATAAGTACTATGGGATTCGTAACTAGATTCCATTCAGTGCTAAGCTACACTGTAAGAAAAAAAGATTATTACTACGCTGAATTCAGCTTTAAGAAATAGCAAATGAAGTTTAAATATGCGCTTCTTTTATTGTCAGTACCGAATTAAGTTCATCATAAACAGATTAGGATAAGATTAAAAAGAAAGTTATACAGAATATCAATAGTTGATATTATTTAGGCTTCATATCTGTTTGAATTTTTATGGCATCTCATAACTATTGATACTTTTCTAGTATATACAGCTATACCCAGCCCTACGTTGTATAGTTTTTTTACAAACTCTTATTATTTGTCTTTAACAACTATACATATTTTTTAAATGATACAGTTAATGATTAATATATTTATTGTCCGGAAACATCTGAGCGCGAGTAACAATCGCACTTGACAATTTATTTTTCTATTGAACTCTAGAAGCTACGTCTTAACATCCCATCCCTCCTTGTATTTTTCACTGCTGCCCAAGGAATCGCACCTTGTCATCCAAATCATATGTTCAGGATCCGGGGATGTAGGACATAGGTCCCGGGTTCCTCGACAAAGGTATTCGAATTATCATTTAAAAAATTTTTATCCTTATTCAGTCTCAGCTTTTATAGGGTTTCCTGTTTTGAATAAAAGGTAAATAAATATTTTGCAAGTACTCAACCAAGAACGAAATAATTATATGTATGATTCTACAGCAAAAGTGCATTACACAAGTCAGTATTTAACTATTTACTATGAAAAGTTTCATATTAAAGTTATTATGCTAGTTAAAATCACAACTTGAATTTGAAGATATTTAAAAAAAAAACATTGTGAAGATTTATTATATTTCTGGAAATTTTAAATTTAATAAATCTCCCTCATTTTCAACAAATGAAAGAAAATATTTCGCGAATTGTCAACTAAAGCACAATGGAATTCCGAATGAGGTTTCAATAAAATATTTTTATGAAACACAAAGCCTTCGTGTTTCAGAAACATGCTAAGCTGTCATGTCATTCTTTATCATGCAATTTAAATTCTCCCTGTGTTACAAAAAAACAATAAATCCCTCGACAGTTTTCAAATTGCGCATTTGCTTTGAAACCTTTGTGTTAAATGTGATTTATTGCTATAATTTTGTACTGAGCAATTTGAGATGTTTATGGATGTTTCGTTTACACCATTTTATTATTCTTAAACGAAGTCTGAAAGAATAAAAATAAAGATTACATGTTTTCAAGTTTGTGACGAAAAGATTGTATCTGTATAAATATTTATAAAAGTGAGTAAAAAATAAGAATCATATCGGGTTGACATCCACTTATTCTGTCAAAAACACAGCTTAACTCTACCCTCCGACTGTCTTGGAAAAGGGCAAAATTGTAATGTTGTTTTCTCTGCATTTTGTTTTAAATGTTAAAAAAAAATGATTCTTCGAACATTTTATAAAAAAACTTAATAACGAATATGAATGCAACCCTTGGAAGTATTAATCGTTGTTCAATGCATTAAAAATACATTAAATCAATAGAATTATATTACTTTAAATATTGCTTGTATTGCAGTGAAACCTGGAGCTTAGTGAACGTATTAACACGGGCTTGTCAGTGAGGGGGTTAAAAGCTGAACATGAATTTTCGTTCATAATTCTTAGAAAAAAATCAGATATTTCATTAATATTTCAGAACATTTTTTTTTGTTCGAAAACGTTTTCAAATTGTTATCAAGTTACTTGTTTTCCAGCAGTTTTATTTCTATTCATTTATATATTTATTTTTGATGGGGTTGGTAACATATTTCGAAACTTTTTTTTATAATTTTGTTTTTAACTTAATTTATTGCGATCGTGTCTTACTGAATGGTTTATAGGTTTATGATTTTTTTTTTTTTTGAATTATATTTTTTAAAACAAGGAGAATTATACACAAGGAGTTTGTTAATGTTAAAAGTTAATAAATAAATTAAAATACAAAATAGAAATTAAATCATGATATATAATTTTCTCCGACTGAATCCCCGTTTAGTTTTCAAAACAAGCCTCTTTAGTTAATTTAAAAATAATCTCTCGCCAAAGAGGGTTAGCTAGGTGGGGAGGCCTAGCAAATGCCTTAAGCACTCAGAAGCCACACCTATATCTTGCCTAACCGTGTGACCTATATCCAAAAATGTGTAAACATAGAAAAGATATATACTGGTAAGGTGATTATTTCATTTTCATTTCGGCACCGTCCGAGGCCGAAATCTTTATAATTCTCTTATATATATTTTTTTTTCAAATTGCGATACCAATGCAGAGAAGAAGCAGTTAGCTTATATTCTTATAAAAAGAAATTAAGCTGCCCTATCTGCAAGATAAATAAAAACTGAATGCGTAGTACGTCGCGAATGACCTATTGTGGCACACTTCTCAACGACGAAAGTGACTTCACTTTTATGTATTATTAAGGTTAAATTACACTGTTTTGCGTCAGAGATTATTACCGTAACAGGTCAATGGCTAACATGTAAACAGCTACTGCACATGGTTTTTTTATGATCACATGTGTATTTTTTACTCGATGTAATTATAGTGATGCTTATAAAGGTTCTGAGTTAACATAGACTGAAATATTCATAATAAAATTTAGATGTAGATAATAAAGGTTATTTAACAATATAGTTAAGATACATATGAAGACATTTTATTAACCTGTCACTATTTTCTACTAAAGAAAAGAAAACACAGTTAATCATTTTTTTCAGGTTATACTAATTCACTAATTAAAAGTATGTGCGAACGATAATAATAGGTGCTTATTTATATGTAGGATACACTATCGAGTCCGCATAAGATTAAAAGTCCCCTTATGAATAGAATCTGTAGTTTTAATTAATACAGAATTTTTGCAACAACTGTAACTAATCTTAATGGTTCTTAAAGACAAAATGATCATTTATCTACCAAATATAAAGATAATGTAATTTTTTAAATAAAAGCTTCACAAGTGTTTTTGTGTTTCTGCATGATGTACTAATGCAAGAAAAGTTATTTCCAAGCATATACTTTCATTTTTCGTTTATTTTATCTAAATCGTGTTAAGTTTCAAAAACGTTATCTGACTATGTTAAATTGTTAAAATATATAGGGAAAATTAAGTGAATATGCTGTAGTTTTAGACTTTATTGTTTTAAAAATCGCCTGTTGTTTTTATTTGTTATTCATTGATTTCTTGTTAAAGTTTGTGCACTTATGTATCATTTAAAACCTTATTTCATTTTACAGATATTATTTAAAGCATCAAAAATGTTGTTTTTGTAAACATTTGCATATCGGCATCTTACCCATACCTATCGGTAAGATGGCCAACTATCTAGGGGTAACATGCCTCGTGGAGGAGTTTCAATGTAAACAATAATTTTTGTGAAGCAGTTTAAAACATAACGGGACGAATAAAAGTAACTTTAATATTTTACGCATAACAAAGTTGTTCACTTACTTAATATTCGGAAATTACAAATATATGAATGAACAAACGTTGGCAATTTAATAAAGGTACAAACTAATATTTGAAAAAAAAGTTATGTTCCACTTAATATTTAAAAGATTTATGACTCTTAAGTATGCCTATATTTAAAAATTATAATAAGTTTAAGTACGATAAAGCCACCGTGATTAAGTGCTTTAAAGTGCTGCTTTTTTGTTGCTGTTTTTCATATGCCCTTTGTTCTTTTCAGCTATAACTCAGAACCACAGACTGCACATTTGTTTAGGAACTTTGGACAAATTTTCTATAACCAACAGTTTCACTGAATGCATTTGGTCGAATCATATTTTTTCAGAGGTTTTATTGCACTCAGCTAGACACCCTGAACACTGAATCTCTTAAAAAAAAATCCACATCTTCTGAATCTTGGTAGGAAATTTAATTCGTTATCTTTTCAAAGCAGTTAAAATAAGCGTGTTTTTAGAGTCTGTGGTGCCTTGACAGAGTTTGGGGAGCATAGCTTGTCGGGGCCAAATGACCCCAATTATCTAAAACTATATTATATACTATCGATATTTACTTTTATTAAAATTATTTATAACTGCATCAAATTTAACATAACATCAAATTTTTAAAAATGATTAAAATTAATATTTATTAACCAATTATTTATAAGGCCAATAAAGTTTATTTATAAGGCAGAATACGCATAGAAACCTTTCAAATTATGTTCATCTTAGATTTTAATATTTTTTTATGTCATTCTAAACATTTAGAAAATTTATGATTTTAATCAATAATTTTTTTTAATCAGTTGATTAAAATCACGATTTAATTACTGATTTAAATTATCTGATTAAAATCCTTGACAAGTAAGTTAATAGCCAAGAGCAATTCAAACAATGAAGAAACAACCAGGCATTTGACGGCAACGGAAAATAACCGGCATCTTACCCAAAGGGAAAACAACCGGCATCTTTCCTCCAAAAATTTTCGTCGACTAACCCCAAAGTGGACAAGACGCCGGTACCCCGGCTGACGTGAAGAAATGGGAAACAACTGCCATTTATGATTTGTAGAAAGACCAGGTACAAGTACTCTATAAAAACTTCAGCTTTATTTCTCTGGTGTTTAAACTAAGACTTACATAGTCAAATAAAGAACTCGCGTAAAATGTTTTTGACACTCACCAGGAGTGTTAAGACGAATTAGCAATAAAAAAGAACAACTTTTTTTTTTTTTTTTTTTAAAGACCGCAAACGGAAATTAAAGCATGTCCAAGGAACCCCCTTCCTTATAACTGAGTAGGGTTTCCATACAGCGCCTTCGCATATGGAATCTACGTGATTCGGCATCTTGTACAACACGGCATTTCACCTCAAGTTACCCTATAAGGACTTTTCAGTAGCTATCTCCAATTTCATAATAAACTGCACAAATAACAGTTAATATTGTTTAAAAATCATTTCAGGTTATACCAATTTAGTTATTTAAAATATATGTGAACAATAATTATAGATACTTATTTACAGGTAGGATATTGGCACTGAAATAAAAGCTATCCTCAAATATAAAATCTACAGATTTAATTATTACAAAATTTTTGTAAAAACTGTAAAATATTTATTAATTGAATTTTTTTTATAAAAAGCGCTGTTTTCAAACATCAAATATTATCATAATGTGTTTTGTTAATAAAGGTTTTACAAGTGAACTTTTTTTGTGCATACTAATGCAATAAAAAGTTATTCTCAAGCATTAATTTTGATTCAGATTTGGTTTTAGCCTAAAAACATATAAGTTGCAACAAAATAAACTTTTAAAGCTTGCCGTTCTAATCTTCTTTTGTTTTCTACGTCTTATCACTTTTATACTAAAAATTAAGTCATAAAATCAGGATCTGATTTTGGAAGTTAAATGATAAGAAGCTAGATTCAAAATTTATTTTATAAAGGTATGTTTTAATTATCTTAAGAACTTTGGACTCTTAGCCTCTTTTATTTCATTTTTTAGTATTACTCTTAAACAAAAAATAACTAAAAAGCAAATTAAAGAATGCAAATGTTAATAATCTAGTAGGACAATTATCGTTCAAATAAAAATAGGCATGAAAAAGACTGAAAATTTAATGAAGTGAAAAAGTTAATCATAAAATGCTAAGAATTGATTCAGTAAACTAAATTTTAATGAGCTAGACCAAAAATGGATTTTATAAAGATACTTTTAAAAAAATATCTTAATAAATTTTGCAAACTTAACATATTTTGTTGTCTGTCTCTGTATTACGTGAAAATAAGAAAATAAAAAAACAAATTCAAGAAAGTAAATGCTAATAAGGTTTTATCAAGTCGAACAATTCTACACTATAAAGCCTTTTTGAAAAAGTTATCCAAAGTATAATGATGATATTAAAAAAGTTTCTATGGAATAAAAAATAATGCCACGTAGTTTCGTAAGATTTATGATGTTGTAAAAATAAATAAGGGACTTCATTCAGTTTCTTTTGTTTAATTTTGCCATTTTTGCCTGAGAAGTTAGATGTTTCTCGCAAAAGCCATTCTAACTTCTTCTAAGTTACGATTTGTACACCGTAATATTCACATTATCTTCGTGGCTTTGAATAAGATTTAAACTCAGAACTTTTTAAATATTTCAAAAATTTCTTTTCAAGATAAGCTATAACGGAATAAAACTTTTCAAAACAAATTAATTCATAATATAAAGCAATAGTATACTACCTTCTGGGTAACACTGTATTTTCAATTTACATTGCATAAGATGGGCAGAAATTCGATGAGAAAGAAATCTAATTTTATTATATATATCGAAATATTTGACAATATGTAGAATATTAATTTTATTAGATATTGAATCGTATATTTATATCTATAATATTAGGAATATACATTCAATAGAAACTAGCAAAATTGTATTTTGCAGATTTAGAATTTTTATATATTTAAACTAAATCATCGCAGTTTTCTAAACAACTTTTTTTCTTTAGATTCTTTTTTTTCCAAATTAGTTCTTCCTTCTAGCCTAAAAAGAAGTTTGAACAAAATAAACTTTAAAAGTTCGACACTCTAAAGATCTTTTGTTTCCTACTTCTTATCTTTTATGTACGAGAGAGTAAGTAAAAAAAAAAAAAAAAAAAAAGTCAGAGAGGTAATTCAGGAAACTAAATATTAATAAGCTAGACAAAATATGTATTTTATAAAAACACTTACAAAAATAAATCTTAAAAATTTTTGCTTTCTAATTACCGTTGAAATAAAAATAATAACGTCCGGACTCGCACATTTAATGATGTCGTAAAAATAAATAGCTGGCATATTTTTATTTCTATTGTGCAATTTTTCCAGTTTGTATTTTTAAAGATGAGAGATGCTTCTGGTATATATATTATAACTTAATCTGAAAATTCTATATGTGTAAAACAATTTTTGTTTATTTTTTGGATTGCAACAGATTTAAGCCAAATGATTTTAAGACATTTTAAAATGTATTATTTAAAAGAAGATAAGTTTAAACACGTTCACGCCGGCACGGTGGGTCACACTCGACTGGCTCAGCGTTGTCAAGTCTCCGGCTTTTTACACACCACTGTTATTTTAGAGAAAATGTTGTTACTTTAAATCGCCCAATTGTTCTAATTAAATAAAACAAAATTTTCTGTATTAAAATACTGATAACCACAAAACTGGAGACTTGGCAGCTATGAGACTGTCGAGTGACACACACAGCGCGCCGGCGTGAACGTGTTAAACTAAGTAAAAATATTCAAATCTAATTAATTCATTCTATGATATAGTTGTAATAGCTGCCAGGTTAGGTGTTGGATTTTCATTGCATAAAATGTAGAGGATTTCATTGGAAAATAGATGTAATTTTACTGTACATTTAGAAATATCTAGAATATTAATTTTATTTGAAACTGAATGTTAAAAAAAAAGAAAAAAAAACTTAAATATAGATTAAATGGAAATTAGGAAAATATATTTTTCCAACTTGATATTTTTTGCACAATTATAGTAAATCATGGCATTTTCCTCAACAACCTTAACCTTTTCCATTGCATTATTTTCGGCTAAATCTCAAAGGACATCAATTAAAAAACTAGTTGGATGTGCCAATCCAAAAACTTTCTTCGATCGCATATATTTTAATATTTCAAAATGTTTTTACAAATGTCAATATTTCAATTTTATTAGTTCAATACTATATCAACTTTGGCTTCCATCTTAAATTTCTGCTTCAGTCAATTAATCGAAGTAAAAACGAGTTAATCTCGATCACGATTTTTCTTCAAATCAAGAGTTTTTCGTTAATCTGTTGTATATCATTTCGCCAATTGTCGGGTTGTCAGGACAGGAAGTTCTAGTTGATTCACGAGCCACCGGTATACAATAGAACTACGAAAAATAAAGAAAATTATACAAAAATCGCTATTATAGTGCCCCCTTTTGGCGGATTTTTTTTCAAATTCAGGGAGGACCTTCTTGCCACGGCCAAAAACTTTGCTTCAATTCTATGCATAACTTCATACACTTTCCGACGGTACACTATTGAAAACGGCGCGAAAATCGCCATTACAGCGCCCCCTTTTGGCGAACATTTTCCAAATTCTGGGAGGACCTTCTTGCTATGGCCAAAAACATACACAAAAAATTTGGTTCCATTCTATGCATATCTTCATACACTTTTCGATGGCAGAATATTCAAAATCGGACAAAAATCGCAATTAAGGCGACCACATCCGGCGGATTTTTTTCTAAATTAAGGAAGCACCTGCTTGGCATAACCAAAAACTTAAAAAAAGGTTCAATTCCATGTATGACTTCATACAATTTTGGATGGTACAATATTCAAAATCGTACAAAAATCGCTATTACAGTGTCCCCTTCCAGCGGATATTTTCCAAATTAAGAGAGGTCCTGCTTGCCATAGCCAAAAACTAAAAAAAATAATTGGTTCAATTCTATGCATGACTTCATACACTTCTCAACGGTACAATAGCGACACACGGACACGGACAAACAGCCATTTTTTATAAACATCTAAAACGTGTAAATCCGTCAAAAAATTGTGATTACAATACTTTCTTGAAGATAGAAGAAAGTAATATACATTTTAAGCTGGCATCGTCTTCTTTACAGCGGTGCAATTCGCTTTCAAAAATAATATAATAAATCTTTCACAAGAAGGGGTGTCCTGGAAACACAATATTTTCTATTTTAATTGTAACTAAACGTCTGTATTATAACACAGTTTTTTTTTTTACATGTTATTAGTAAAATCATTTTTTCATCACCTATAAATCTGGAAACATTTGGGCGACTAGATAATTAAGATATATTTGAACTAGGTGCTTAAAAAAATAAAGTGTCCAAAGTTTTCGGTTAGAAATTGAACACACGGGCTACTTCAGCTTATGATTTGGAACTAAAATATACATATATTAGCTAGAAATTTTTAATCATGCTTTATAACTAATAAAATTTCAGAGAATTCAGATAAAATCTATCTTGTTTTAAATAAAAAAAGGCGAGATGAAAACACAGATTTTTACATCTAATTATATGCCCATGTGAAAAATAATAGATATTTTTTTTATCTATAAAATGATCCAATTCAAAATAAAAATTTAAAAATATCTTACAAGTGCTTATATCAGTAAATATTTATATTGTTTAACGATTGTGTTTTCAAAAACTACGGAAACATTAAATTTTTAACACAAAATTTTTTTAAGTATTTTGGCCCGTAACGTGTATTTCTTAAACATTTAATGTACCCGATTAATGTACCTCCCTCCCATTTTTTGGCATGCTTTAAAATCACCCATCTCCTGAAAACTTAATAAAAGTGAAAAAGAAATAACAAACCATATGTACATTCATTTTCCTTTCGAAAAGTTCTATTTGTTTTTTAAAGATACGAATATGAACTCTTTGAAAAAAAAAATTCTTTGTGAAAGTCACTTTTGGCGGAAACTTTTTTTTAACAACTAAATATGAATATTTTAGCACAATTATACACATGCTTCAATTCAGTATATTAAAATCTTATAAAAAATTCAAAGAGTTGTTCATTCAAAAATTGTTTTAGTCCCTTCGGCATAGGTCAAAAATGAACGTACTAAGTTTCCCCATCCTGCTATGTAAGCTTTTGCCACAATTATTAAATTAATTAATTAAAAAGCGAACTTTTTCTTGATTTTTAGTATATTTAAAAAATGATTCGTAAATGATGGGAAATATTGTTTATTATTTCCGATATTGTATTTCTAATATCGGTAGTATTTAATAAGATGTATACAGAGTGAAGAACAGTGCGTATGTATTACAATTAAGCAGATGGAAAATAAAGTGCGAGGATTAGGGGGGGGGGGGTGCGAAAAACGAATAAATGAGTGTGATGCAGCCCTGTCGCTAGAGGAGTTCAAGGTCAACCAATAGCACGATTTTAAACTTCGATATTTTACGAAAAGGATTAACATGGCTTTAATAAAAATGATTTTTGAATAGTATATGAGCATCTTAAATTAAATTCATAAAAGTTTAAACACGTCGGAATATTGAAAAAGGGTTAAAATCTTTACGTAAAAAAAGTCTTTCTTTTAAAACTAAAGTTTGAGATTGGATGTATCAGTATTGAGATGACATGTAAAACAGCTGTCATTCATATGCCTTTTTCTCGATAACTACTGAAGTGTTTTTAATTTAATCTTCGACGTAAAAGAAGATTTTTCAGTTCAGCGAAATCGCGTAATTATTGCATTTTTTTTCTTTCAGAAGCGATCAGTTTATAATTTAATCACTAGGAAAAAAAAATCAGAAAATATATTTTTATGTCACCACGTTTAGAGTGCTTATGAAGATTTTAAATGAGGATGTCTTATCCAATAACGTATATGCGCACATGTAACCGCTTTCTATAAAACGGTCGAATGATTGGACAGTTTCCTGCAAACATTTAACAGAGTAAGTAAAATGTTACACTTTTTAATTTAATATTTTTGAATTGGAAGTTTTATAAAATTATATGTCTGCGATCTCAATTAATACGCCACGTAAAGGCCAGTATTCTGGAAAAATGTTTCTTATCAGTCAAGTTAATTTGAACATATTTTTTTTTCATTAATGATAAAAAGAAACGCATAATGATGCTTATCGATAAAAGAAAAACATGCATTTGGAATTATCTCAATATCGTAGAAAATATTTGGAGAATTTTTTCGCCCCATCTCCCTATACGCAATAGAATTGTGACCATAATGTTGAACAAAAATATTAATGGGGGTACTTATTTTATTCAGAATTTTAAGCTCTACAACATTTTTATTGTCAATGTTTTTGATAGAGTTAGATGTTTTGAGATATAGTCAAGGTAATAAAAAAGTGTTTTCCGACAATTATTATGTACATATTTTCTAACTTTTACCAAGTACGAGGTAGAAAACTTAATACGTTCATTCTAGGCCAAAACTGAAGATATTAAAAAAAATTCCAATTTTCCCCTAATGAATTCCGAGTTCAGCCACCTGACCACGGGACTAAAACTTTGAAGTGGAATAGTGACATTAAGGTTCAAGAAAAATATTAAGTGTAGAATTTTAATTTCTACAACATTTGTATTGAAAATGTTTTTGATGGAGTTAGTTGTTCTGAGATATTGTTACTACACTAACAAAAAAAAAAAAAAAAAAAAAAAAAAAACGTGTTTTTTTACTATAAATCTATACATATTTCCTAACTCTCAACTAGAACGAGGAGGAAAACATAGCATATTTATTCTAGACCTAAACTGAAGAGATTAAAATATTTCCCTGCTTTCCCTAATTAATTCCGAATTCAATCACCTAATAAACACAGTAAAAAAAAAAAAAAAAAAGCCATCTTAAAATACGGAAATTGTACTATAAATCGAGACGACAGTACTATTTCCGTATTTAAATGGAATTTTTTTTCCGTAAATTCTTCAAAAAATGTCCGTTTTATCACAAAATTTACGGAAAAAATCCGTTAAAATGCGGACATAGTACTGGCGCTGGCGTCTCGATTGCCAGCACAATTTCCATATTTTAACGGAAGTTTATTTTACAGCGTTGGGCTATAATATAAACCTATCCTATTATTGTTCAATCGGATATAAGAAAATCGCAAATAGCTCCCAGGAAATTTAAATGAAATTTATTTTGATTTAAATTAGTTATTTTTATACTTTGACTCTCTCTTAAATTTTTCTGCTTAAAAATATAAAATTATCATGTAAAACCTTCATTTAATTTTTCTACGTTTATTGACAAACGCATCTTATTTAAAAGGATTAATAAAAAGTACCTAAACTATACTTTTTTTTTCACGGCTGCATTGAATGAAAGAACTAAAATTTGTTGTCAAAAATAAATGTTACCGTCAGAAAAAAAAAAAAAAAAAAAAAAAAAAAAAAAAAAAAAAGGATACATTTGGTAATATCGTAGGTGGGAGATTTCAATAGTACAAGTCTGAAATTGCAATTTTAGAGGAAAGTGATAAAAGTGTGTATATGCATGTTTCTGGTTTAACTGCTGTTTTGGTTAACATCAATGTATTTAACTGTGAAATTTGTTTGGATAGTGCAAAGTAATGATTGTTACTGTTTGGTTTTGTACAGTGAGTGCTGCTATGTACAAACATAGCAAAAAATTATTTCTTGTACTGTTATGAACGCTTTCTAAAACAGTTCATTACATTCCACCTTGACATAGACTTTTAACAACCGGTAGTCATTATATTTTCTCTATGGATTATGCAAATGTATCGATTTTATCCAGAAGTGACTTGCACTTTTAATAGCGCCCACCTAAGATATGTAGTCCCTATTTAAAAATTTGCATTCATATTCTTCAATAATACGTCACTGAGTGTCTATTATCACATTTATTTTGTTTTATTGCAAATGATCTGTCAATAAAGTTGGGAGAATTTATTATAAATTATTATTATTATTATTTTACACAGACTGTATGTTATTCATACATTTCAGTTTTATCATTGTTTAAAGCAGAAGAATGATAAATTGTAAAGAGTGTAGCCCGGTAAGAGAAATATTTAAATTATATTATATTATTTTTAATATGATGTAATATCCTTTATAATGTTTTTTATAAAAAAATATATTATTTAATCGGTGATAATTTAAGATTTCATATTTTTCTTCCTTTTTAACATGTATGAATTTGGCTGTGTTTTTGCATATATAATTTACTATTCCTGAATTAATAACCATGAAAATTTACAATATGAGGATGCATTTGGGAAGTTCACATATTTATTTTACTTGCTGATTAAAATTACGTGAATTTAAAAGCTGTTTTACTTCGGGCTTCGAATTCAGAAAAAAGGTAGAAAAAAGATGGCTTATCGCTCAAAATGTCTTATGTGAGCGAACAGAAACATTTCATAATATGCCAGCCTATAAAGTATATATACTACAATTTACGCTTTAATTAAGACAGTTATGCAACGCTAAGATGCTACTTTTCATTAAAATGTTTTGAAATTATTGTCATTTCAGACATTATTCTGCAATTTAAACTGTATTAGAGCTCCAGGAAATAACAGACAAAAATAAATAAATAAATACAAAAAAATAAATATTTGTACTTCTAATAGTCATATAAGTTTTAAAGAGTTTAATACAATTTATAAATTATTTGCGAGTAACATATTTTTAAGTGTTTAAATGGTGGCAGAAAATTAAAAGTTTTTCGATCACTAATGCTTAAGTGACAAAAATTAATAAATAAATCATATTAGTATGAAAAAGGGAAATTTTGATTTTAATTGTTAGATAATTCAGTTTGTGAAATATATACATATATATGTTTTATGTAGGCCTGCATTAATTTTTAATAACATTTGATGTTTAATGCCACCAGAAAAAATATTTTTCGTTTTTAAAAATTAAATTATTCGTGTTACCTCATCCATAGTTAAATTGTATTAACTTGAGAAATCGTAAACATTATACAAAATTCATTTTAATAAACTGTTGATGTATAATGACATCAGAATAAGTTTTTTCGTTTTTCTTTTTTTCTTTTTTAAATTAAATTATATATGTTACCTCACCCTAAGTTAAACTGTATTAACTATAAAAATTGTCAACATTATACGACATTTATTTTAATAAACTCTTGTTCTTAAATTATCGAATATTAGGATACATGTAAGTTATAAGAGAAAAAATATAGAAAACAACCTGTGTATATTAATACAAAATATTGAGCTTTATTTTTTTTCTTTTACTGTTACCTTACCATGATATTTAGTTTGAAGTCATAATTAATTTTTCCGTTATTTAATCTGTCTGATAAATTTGCTATGATAATTTTGAATTGAAGTGTACGACTGCATGTTATGATAAACGTAGAAAGAAACATTTAGATAATTAATTAATTTTAAACAGCTTCACCCAATTTAATCCAAAAATAAAGATATCAATTACAGAAAATTGTTCCCGTGTGTGGTGTTTTAAGTGCGATAAAATAAATGCAAATATTTACAAAAGGCAATTTTGTAGAGAGAGTTCTACAACAAATGTAGCATGGTAGCATTTGATATGCTGCAAATTTAAAATAAACATGGATGTTATCTATGAGAGCAGAAGCATTCTCCGAAATAGGAATCACGTTCTGCTTTTGTTGTAATGTATGAAGCGGATCTATTTGAGTGTATCGTGGCTGTACCATGATGTTACTTAAAAAAAAAAAGAAAAAAAATTGAACTGTTGATTTCTAAAGTGGGGGAAAGTACATTTATGCTATTGCAAGATAATTAAATGTTTGAATTTGAATCGGTTTAAAAATTTTCGTCATAGACTTGTCTTTTTATTTTTGGTCCTATTATTTTAGATAAATTTAATATTTTATTTGGGTTATCCATATTAAATGAAAACAATGATTGTTTTGGTATACTCCAATGTATTTGCTTCAATTTGAGGAGCAATGGTTTGTTGAAAACGTTCATTTTTTCTTTTAATAGACTAAAATTGTGATATCAAAAAGTTGAATGTTTTAATTATTTTATTTTATATTATAAAAATTACAATAAAACAAAGAAAATTTAATTTTATACGAAAAAGTGGGAAAATATTCGTTAATAATTTGTATGCAAATAATTATTTTTCTTAATTTGGATATTAAAGATTTGAAAGTATTTATGATGAAAATATGATTGCGCTTGGTGACATAATGCAACATAAAAACAGATTCAAAGTGGAGTAGCATGACATTCAAAATAAACGAATTTGAAATACCGGTTAACAAATAAATAACTAGAAACAAATTTATACTTATATTGAAATATATTTATTGCATTGATTGATTTGATTAATGTATTTAAATGATTAAAAACCTAAAATTTATGTTAAAACATAAGACTTTGATTTTGCCCTTTTCATTTTTTTGTGATTTTTTTTTATTTACAAAAGAGATTTGACTCACTTCAAAAATTAACGGCTACAATTTTTTAATTTAACAAAGATTCTCCCAAAATGTGAAATTCAGGTTAAATGCATGAAGTTATTGCTGGTGGCACAAGGACTGAAAGTGTCTATTCTATCAATCCATTCCCTTTCGTAAGATGTAAATTCACAGAAATATATTTTAATAGAAATAATAGAAATATTTCATTAGTAAAGGGAGATCTTTTTATACGTAGAATTACTTTGTTAGTTTGAATGTGTATTTGTCGTTATCAGAGTTTTAATCATTATATTTTTATAGTTTTGTCTATCTTTACAGATCTGTAAAGTCTTTTTGCAAGAAATATCGTTTGTTAACCTACGTTTTTGTTGCATTTCATAAGAATGTTACAAATAGTTCACGTCATTTTAATTATATTCGAATTTTTAAATAAATAGATCGTATTCATTTCATTCGAAGTTCGAGTTCTAATCATTATATTTTTATACTTTTGTACGGTTGTGATGTTTGAATTATCGAGAGTTAACTCAGCGCAAATATTTTATTGCAGTTCGTAAGAATGTTACAAATAGTTCGCATCATTTTAATTATATCCGATTTTTAAAATAAGTAGACCGTGTCCATTTCATTCGAAGTTCGAGTCAGATCGAGTTTTAAGCATTATATTTCTATAGATTTGTATGGTTGTGATGCTTGAATTATTTTGAGTTAAATCAGAGCGGATATTTTATTATAATTCGTAAGAATATTACTAACAGTTCACAATAGTTTAATTACAGACGAGATTTAAAAGAACTAGATCGTGTTCAATTTATCAAGTCCAATTAAATTTGTATAACATGTGTATCGGCAATTTGTATTATTCCTAAAAATTAGTTCTTTTAACCGATTTTTTTTTATTAATAGCTGTGTAATTATTAAAATTTGTGTTTTACAAGTATAGTGTTTGGATGCAAAAGTAGCATATATATTTCAATGCGGAATGTTTTTTATTTAAAATCTGAGAAGACCGCATTTAAAAATTTGGCAAAATGTTTTCTATTAACTAGGCGATGTAACTATAAATTTTTAAAGTGTACTTATTAAATGAGTGTATTAGATGATTTTTGTGTTTAGTCTGTACAATTTTACTTTATCTTAGTGAAATATTAAACATTAAGTTAAATATGGGGTAATTCGAACCACGTTTACGTTTTGACGTATTTCGAATTTAATCCTTTCAAATATTTTCTATAATAGACAAAATCAAGTATTCTTTAAAATCCTTATGGAGTTGCCTGTTAGGTAGACTACAACTGACGAAAAATGTTTTTGAGATGTGAATATTTTTACAAACGAAGACAAGATGTTATACGCACAAAATATTCCAGGCATTAAATTATGTATTAAAAAATCTTGTGTCTTAAGCAACAACAACAACAAAAGTTTAACTCACATTGTTCGAACATATTTAAATATCTCTAAACATACAAGATTAGGATGCAAATAATAAAACTTATTTTAAGTATTATTAAAATTAATGATAATTCACGACAAATTTAATGAGAAACGGTATACATACCCCATAAAGACATTCATCTGTATAATAATTATTGATATTAGAACAGATATTACTTAAGTATAACTCAAAAGCAATGCAAATTTCAATAAGTTAAAGAATATTTAATAATGTTCTCGCTTTTAATGCAATATGTTATGTCAAATGAACGTCAACAATTATTTTAACAAATTCCTACTAGAAAAGAAACTCAAAACTCTCTAGAAATTAAACAGTTGAATTCAAAGAATCAGTCAAGGTTTGGGAATAAGTAAGATTTATAGGATTGAATTTAATTTTATGAAGTAAATAAGTCATTTAATTAGAAAAATAGTTAATTTAATAATTATTTGGATTCATTGTTCCAAAATATTTCATTAATTGAGGTGTTTTAAATCTATGGATTTAGAAACCACGTCCCCTAATCGGTTTCGTGCGTTTGGTTGTAAAACAACGGCTTATTTTGCATATTCAAGTGAGATATAGTTAATTTCTACAATTATTAGTTAGATACTAACGATTTGCATTCTTTATTTTTTGTTGTTGTGAAGATTAAAAAAAAGCATTATAAGTCAACGCACCTGTATCTGTCATATCCCACTTATCTGTATGTGTTGTGTAAGTAACAACCTTATCACTATTGCGAATGCTTTTATACAGGGTGTATCTAAACTCTTGGACAAAACTTTAAGGGGTGATAGTACACATCAATATAAACAATATTAAACAGGAAACTAAGCGTCCCAAAGGTCTTCCGAAGGAGATAGGAGCCATTAAAGTTTAGGGTCCAAATTTTCAAATGATTATAAAAAACAGAAAATTGAGCTCAAAATTTAAGCTTAAGTCTAAGCTGTTGAAAGCATTTAAGGAGAAACGGTAATAATGACGGTAAAAAATAGTTGTTCATTACTCCAAAGTCTAAAGCGCCCTCTATCGGCATTTTTGAACTTTATGTTTAAAATTTATTTTCACGAAAATACTGACATAAAGAATAGTTTTAGCGAAAACCGCAAACGAATCGACCAAGTTTTTCGTTTTTTATAATCATTTGAAATTTTGGACAGTAAACTTTAATGGCACCTATTTCCTTCGGAAGACGTTTGGGACCCTTAGTTTCCTATTTAATATTGTTTGTCTTGATGTGTACTATCACCCCTTAAAGTTTTGCCCAAGAGTTTAGATACACCCTGTATTTAAGATCATGTAAATTTTATCCATGTGCTTAGAAATAAATACGCTTTCTCTAATATTAAGTGTTTTGAGTAAATTTACTTCCTTGTTATTCTATGTCATATTCTTTATTTATTTTCTTTTACACTTATTGAGTTCATGTATATGGACTTAGTTTATGTTTTGTTTAATGTTATTCATTAAAGTGATTATGTTAGTAAAACTTTTAGGGGAAATTTGTTAATTAACAGGCCAATTCAGACATGATATTCATATGATTAGCGTGAAATCAATTACAATTTTATGTTTCTATTCCAAAACACTTCACAGTTTAAACAAAGTGAACGATATATTTCATTTGGAAAAGAAGTTAAAACTTTGGTGAAGCATAAAATGTCATAAATAAATTGTAATAAACGAAAAATATCTTTAAAACTCATCCATATTTTGCATTTAAGTGTCATATTTTTCGCAGTTTGTAGATATATTAGCTATTTGAAAATGCAAATTATCGCCAAAGACTGTGAAAGCTTATCATTTAAGCAATAGAATTCCTTATTCCCTTCAATCGCGAAAATAATTTCTGTTTTTTATGAATAAAGTCCAACAAATATGGATTAACATTGCCATAAAGATTGTGGTTTTGGAATTTAGGTTTATGGAAGATTTGAAGTTGGCAAGACAATGCTCTGATGAGTACAAAGATTATCTAGTAAATATATTTAAATGGATTTATTGAGGTATTAGAAAATATAAAAGAATTACCAGATATCCTTTCTCACATGAACGGATAACCGATAATTATCCTTATAGTACAATAGAAAATGTTTACAGACTTTTATCTTGTTGTAGCGACGTTATCTCTCGCAACAAAACAATATATGGTGGGTCACTGCACAGAACAAAAGAGCCAGCCTTTTGCTCTGTGGTACAGTGAACTACTTTCACACAGCAGGTCTAGGTTCAAACTCAGCCTATGTCTATTCCTCGGTCCTACATTGGTGAGCCGGAAAAAAGTAACACACTACCTTTACAAGAGATGGCAGCACAGCAACGAATAATCCCGAGTAAGCAAAACCTCACAAATAGCTAAAGAGCGCAGGCCGATCTCTAAATAAGACACTCTCACTAGTGGTGGTATTATAGCGATGTCATGTCTTGCAACAAAACAATATATGATGAGTCACGATCACAGAACAATTTAGCTAGTGTTTTGTTTTGTGCTATGACGCTCGTCTTCCGTACAACTGGTTCCAGGTTGAAACACATCAAATGCTAAATCTCCGTAACATACATTGCACTTTTCATAATTTACAGTGCCGATGAAAAATATGGGGACAGGAAGGAGGGAGATTTTCTTCCTTTATTCTTGGCGTTGGCCCTTCTTTGAGTTTCAAAGGAAATTTGACACAGGCAAAGAAAGTCTCCAATTAAAATTAAATTCTCAAAACTTTAAAATCGACATAATAAAATTATTAAGTTTTAGTGAAATCAAGGTTATGGAAGATTGCAGGGTAAAAAAAGGTAATCTGTAAAAATTACGCCACATTCTCTAATTGAAATGTAACACTTCAAAAATGTTTTTAAATATGAGAACACATTTACCAGAGTGCATTCTGTGGTCGGTCTAATCCTTAATCTACATAAAATAACTTTCACTTTATGTATCATGTACGTACATTATACCCACTTCTATTTATATAAAATATATATATATATATATATATATATAGTCTTCATGACAGTGTATAAAAATCCCAAGCCTAAATTAATGTAGTTTTGAATAGAAAGTTTTTTGTTAGGAAGTTTTCTGGAAGTTAATTCAAAATGGAAAGGCAATCGCGTTTTCACTTTCTCATGCAATTGCTATACTAAAATGTTGAAATTTAATTTACAATTATCGAAATTTAAATTTGATCTCTTTGATGTTCCTTTTAACGCTGCATATAAATAAACATTCACACACCCTGTTATATTTTAAATATTAATAGGATTAACAACAAATTGTATTTTTTTATTTTCGGAAATTTCAAAGCAATAAAAAAAATGAAATCTTGTTGATGGCATTTTGGAACACAACATTTGCAACCGATGTCATTTTGCAATATACTAAGAAATTTATCTTGAATTTACTGTAAGGAAAACTATTTTATTTCTGCTAAATTTGCAATATCAAAAGTATGTGACCGTTTATATTCTATCATAAATTATAGTCAAATAGAAAATTGAATTTGTTCGATAAAGCTCTTTCTCTTAAATGGCACAATATTTGAAGAATTAAATACGTGAGTAGCGCATATAAAGACGATGGTTTCAATAAATAAACAATACGTTTTAATAGTTGCTTTATTTCATGAAATAACGTTTTATTTCGTATATTACTTATATTTAACATTTTAATATATTATCTATGTTTTATGAAAAAATATTTTTGCTAAAAATTTATTTTATATAAGTGCCATTTGATTTTAATTATAACATGTAAGGATTTTCATATTCATTCAGTTGTTTGTAGTTAGTTAATTTTAAAATTAAAATTACAAAAAAAAAAAAAATAGAGTAGTAGGAAGACAACATTTATATAAAAAAATTATGTAAAATTTTGTACCAGAAATAAGATAGAGAAATTTACATTATGATTTTTAGGTTATCACCTGTTTTTGTTTTAAATTTAAATTACAAAATTTCGACACGATTAGTCATGATGATACAGGGAAGAATCTGCGTTAATTAGATAAACAAAAATTTCAATGTCAGAACAGTCAGTTTTGTAAAAAGAAATTAAAAAAAAAACCTTGAAATATCATGCTTCAAAATCACAATATAATCAAAAGAGATAGGTGAATAAGATGACTTTACACCGTATAAAATGTAAATTGCACACTCCGAAATGCTTTCCTCAATTCACAAAAATATTCCTGGCAGCACTGCTACCTGTATATATCCGGGAATTAAAGAAATCTGCGTTCTTTCTTTCCGTTCTAGGACAGAAAATTTCCGTAATCTGAAAAACAGGAGTTTATTAAAAAATACGTCACTCGTACTTCCGTGTACTCCCTGAGCTTCGAACCTGGGACCTCGCTTTTCGAACCAAGTATCTCAACCACTAGGTTAGCGAACGCTTGGAAGAGGGCGAGTTTAAAGTAGATTTACAGGTATTCTTCAAATGGGGTACTGGTAAGGTTTGTTAAATTTCTTGTTAGGAAAGCTCGGGAATTCAAACTTAATTGCAGGGATATTTCGTCGTTATGAAATAATGGTTGGTGTTTTAACACTTATAGAATAATGGAGGATGAAAATTAGTACATATTATAGATATTTTTTATAAGAAACAGTGTGATACTTAGATTTAAAATATGAATATTATATTTGTAATTGCATTCCAGAAGAAATGTTTTATTATTATTATTATTAAAATCGATTTTTTTTTTAACTTGATTGAACTACTGTATATTTTTTACTTGCATTCGTTTAGAATAAAATTTACATTCGAAAATATTTTTTAATACTCTAAAAAATAAATTTCGTATAAGTTTAAATGAATGAGAAAATTGCTACTTTATTAAATTCGAAAGCACTATTTTTGTTTGATTGTTTTTGAATAAATTAGAAATTTTTATTTATTGAACTTACGGTTTTTCATTTTATAAATATATACGAACTTTGGTATTAATGCATCCAATACGCATGCGAGTGATAAATAAACGGAATCGTTCACTCTTTTTCAGGACTTCCGGGAAGAATTAAAAGAAAACCATGCTTTATAAGAGTACGGAAATTATTGATTTTTTTATGACGAATAATTTTGTGTATATAAAGACGATTTTTTTTTTTTGTCAGTGTATCAAATATAAAAAACTCCTTATAATACTATACAAAAATATTATACTTTAAAGCTTTTAATTGAATAACTTTATTGATATGCAATAACTCTCTATTCTCTTCTGCGTATTGAATTGTAAACTGCAAGAAAAAAAATTCTAAGAGACCAAATGCAATTAAAATGTCCACATTTTTTTTTTTTTTTTTTTTTTTACATATACAAATAAATAAGTAATAACATATACTTTATAGAAACAGCTTCGAAATGCAAAATCTAACATAAACTTTTGGTAGGAACTAGGGAACATAAAAAAATGACACAAATGTTATATTTCCCAAGTTCAAAAGCGTGGGATTTTGTAAAAAATTGTGGGACTGTGACAAATTTTTGTGTTCAACGAAACCTCTCTCTCTCTCTCTCTCTCTCTCTCTCTCTCTCTCTCTATCTCTCTCTCTCTCTCTATATATATATATATATATATATACTAGGGGGCTCGGCCCCCTACGAGCTACGCTCGCCAACCCCCGTCCAGACACCGCAGGCTCTAAATGCACGCTAATTTGATCGGCTTTAAAAATATTTCGAAAGATTGAATTATAATTTAAAAAACAGTGGCGATCTCCCTATAAACGAATTTCTATTCATTTCTCTTTGATTGGGGAATTTTAACGCCAAATCCGCTGCGGTACTACTTGATTATCCCGCCGACCAATTTTGCCAAATTATATAAATCGCCAAACCACTCGCCAAATTATACAAATTTATATAATTTTTATTTTAAATAACGAAAGAACAAATAAATTCGTACAACATTAATAAAAATACAAATAAAACGTCGAAATAAAAATAACTTGATGACGTAGACACGTGTAACAACATTTCAAAATCAGCTAATATAAAAGGAATTAAATAAACAGTGTCTTTGTCTCCTGGTATTTTTTAACAAAGCGAAAAGAAAGTTCTTTTAAATGAGACATTTTAAATTAATCGTTTTTAATCTGACGTAATTTTTACCAAGCTATTCTTTCTCTTTTAAATAATCGCGTGGAAGTACTTTTGTTAGCAATGAAATATTATTTGCGCTTTCCTAACAAAAATAGTTGAAAATATTTTCTCAAAATATTAAATAAATGTCTAGCGCAATTTCTAAATTTAAACTTTTTTGCAATATTATTTTGTGTTCATTTTATGTAATAACTATAATGTGACGTAATTATGACGTAATTTCTCCTAAGACTTCTAACGCATTTAATGAATTTATTATTTTACAATATCCTTTCACTTTTAAAATTCACGTGTATACTTTTTATGACGTAATTTTTAATAAGTTCCTGCTTTTTATACATAATTATTTAATTCTAATTTGAAAGTTTTTTTCCTGTTCATAATAGTCACGTGTAAATAAATTTTTAATTTGAAGCAAACATTATTGCTTGCGCTTTTTATACAGTTGGCAACAGTTTAAATTAGTACAATTTTCTGAAATCTGTAAAAAATATCTCTAGAAATGCTGAAAATTTGAATTTAAAATAGAAATAAAACATGAAAAAATGAGTCAAAATAAAAAAATTAATGCAATCTGCACTCCGGCAAATTCTAACGCATAAAATGATCTAAAAATGATTACACTGCCATGTATAGTTTTTGCTGCTATAAAACTTTTTTAGTGGAACGATTTTGTCCAACTTTAGCATTAAATATCTCTTTAAATAATTCTTCGATTTGAAAACTGTCTGCATCAGCGCGTTTATCAAACATTTCTGTATAAAACCACTGATTTTCATATTTTTGTATGCATTATTTTTCTCAATATTAACGAAGAAAGGCCTCCGGTCACAAAAAAATTCAAAACCGGCGGCGGCGGCGGCGGCGGCGGCGGCGGTGACAGCGGTAGTTACTTTTTTTTAGAATAGAGAGATATTTAGAAGAAATATGGAGTGGAAAAGTTCATTTTAACTTTTCACAGCTTGCGTTCCGACCATACATTCTATGACGAAATTTGCTTGTATAGCTGCGTTCCATCACCCCGTAAAGTTTTACCCACATTTTCAGATACACCCTGTTTATATATACAGGGTGATTCATACATATCGAAACAATAGGCTATTTCCTTAAATATTGCCCCTAGACCCATACTTCCAATTGCAAAGTTTCATAAAAAAAGGTGCAAAATGTAATGATATATGTTGCAACTCAATAAGGGGTCTATTTGTAAAAATACGAAAATTAAATTTTTAAATAGCTCCCGTGGAAAAAAAATTCCAATCAAGAAAACTTTCCTTATCCATTCCTGAATTAAGCACAAAAAATTGCATCTTCATATCTGAAAAACTCGCAGAGTTATGACCGTTTAAATACTTCATCAGGTTTTAAGGGATTAGACACAAATTGAAATGCGTGCAATCGAAGAAACAATGTTAGTTTAAGAGTTCTAGGAAACATGTAAAAAATATATTTGTTGAGCTAGAATTTTGATTTTTTTTCTTTTCTTTGTGATGGTTAACCGTATAATTTTCAAACAAAATCACATCCTAATATTTCGCATAAAGTTTTTTAAAAATTTAAATGTTTAGTATTTTTTAAGCGGATTTAATTTAAAATCTTTATAACTCGAAACATTATTCATTGGATTTCAATTTTTTTTCATTTAATTAAAGAGGTAGGTACAATTTTAGTTTTGTTTGAGGAATTTTTTTTATTTTAATTTTAAAAATATTAAAAATATTTGCTTAAAAAAATATGTAACTTATTTTTTAAAAAATCATATTTTCAAAAGTAAATTTTTTTTTCAATTTGCCGAAACAAAATTAATGTAAAATAATCAAAAAAGACATGTTCCAAGAGATCACCTTTTTAATTTACGATTAAAAAAGCATCATGCAGAAAAACGCATTTAAAGTTTTAAACACTGATTGGATCCTAATAAAATATTTAAATGCATTTTAAAAAATTGCACGTGAAAAAGTCACTTCTTTCGGTAGCTTAAACTTCCGATTCAATTTAACTTTTGCCGTTTCCACCACCTTTTTGTACTAAATGTCCATAAATAAATGTTTAATGTAGAATTTGAAACAATGCTTTTTGAACATGCCGATTAAGAGTTTTTCATAATTTTAGCCCTTAGAAATTCAGGTTTTTTATCGCTCTGGCGAGGCCTATAAAAAAGTCTGTATACAGGGGCCGGGCCAGACCCGGGAATAGCGACTTTTTTCTGAAGACTCGGCCAGGCCGGGCCGGGCCGATCGTATTTTTTCATACTGAAGCGGATGTTGGTGTGATTTATGACGGCCAATTATCTATACGAGGGATGTGGGCCTGAAACGGGGGGGGGGGGTGCGTTCCGTTGAGTTCTTTCTAAGGGAACCTAACCAGTATTTACGCAAGGATATCCAAGGTTCGAAGAAAACCACTGAAAACTCCGAACGATTGGTCCGAAGGACACGATTGGGTTCGAACCCAGCATGAGAGCAGAACCTCTCGGCCACTGGTTATACCGAACCGGGACTGGCTTCCTTATTCCTAGGTCTCCCCTGGGCGAAATTTTCAGTCCCGGTCTCGAGACAACCCATATTAAAATAATTATCTCTGACTGACCTAACCCGTGCAAAAATAACTAAAATTTGGCTCAGCCCAAAAACCTTTACAACAAATGCATGTATTTTTAAATGGCCATTATTTTACAATAAAATTTTAAAATTCATATTTTTAAAGGATAGTAGATTTTAAGGCAAAAAATTTTAAAATACAGTAAAACTAGTGAAAAAAATCTGCCTATGACGGAATCCTTTCTTAAACGGAAAAAAATTGTCGATCCATGGAAAATGAATATAATAATACCTGAAAAAAAGACTACATTTACAACACCTAAGAAGGGAATTTGTCTATAACGCTTTTTTTTTTCTTTCCTATGTGATTCCATCTTAAAAGATTTTACTTTATAGCATTTTTCATTGTCTCTAACACACGGAATAGGGATTAACGTTATTAAAGGAGAAGTTAATCATTTACATATAAATAGAGATTCATTAATAAAACAAATAATCAAAGCTTTTGGCACTTCTTTAAAAATAATAATTATAAACATGCAAAAAGAAAAGATATAATAAGTATTTTAGGTCAGAACTTCTCCATACGAAAAAACTTTTAACCATATCGATGTAAAAAACTATGTAGAAATTCAGTCAGGTCGGGCCAGGCTACGATTTGAACTTTTTTCCAGGCAGGGTCGAACTTTTTTTCCTATGGGTCGGTTCGGGACCGGACCTAGATATTTCGACCCGTGCAGACCTCTAGTGCAGATCACCAGCATACTTTGAGAATAAGTTTAACGTAAGATCTATACGCTGCCTATTTTATGTCCAAAGGAGAGGCACTGTCTTATATCGACTTTTAATAATGAACAATTTGTGGCTGATCCCTATCTTGCATTCAAAATGAGTCAAAAACTCGTCGCTCAGAGGCATGGATAAATGGTGTAAGTCACAAATTTTGGATTTTGATATCTCTGCGAATTTTAAAGATATCGAGATGATTTTTTTGTGTTTAATTCAGTAATAGATAAGGAAAGATTTCCTAATTGGGAATTTTACACTACGGGCCCGTATAAAAATTTAATTTTTGTATTTTCTCATATAGACCCCCCCATGGAGTTGAAACTTATCTCATCACATTTTGCACCTTTTTTTATTAAACTTTTCAATTGGATGTATGTGCCTAGGGGCAATATTTAAGAAGATAGCCTATTGTTTCGATATTTATGAATCACCCTGTGTATATATATATATATATATAAAGAGCGATTCATTCTCTTTATAAGAAATTTAAATTTCCAAAGAAATTATTGACGAAAACAATGAGTGTAACTTAGTGATTTAAATCCAACATTCAAATGGTTACACAGTTCTAAAATTCTGCAGCAAACTTTTCACAGTTTTGACTGCTTTAAAAGATGTTTACTTGTACATATAACAATCTTATCTGCACTACGTTTGATCATGAAACGGTCAACATAAAGTAAAATAACTGTTATATAACTATTTTATAAAAAAAACTGTTAAATGACGGAACAGTATTCTGCCACTTTTAAATAGCGTATATATGAAAGGTAAACACATACAAAATATTTGAAAATAATTTTCACATTTTAAGTATTATTTTTATAATATTTGTCTGAGTATTAAACTGTAAATAAAGGTTCCTAAAAATGCATTCATTACGTCCCGCACTGATATATACATATATGTTTTTGTAATATATAAAAGTTATAAATTATTTTTAATATTTAAATGCGATGGAAATACATTCTGTTTTGTTCCATTTTTGAGTATATTTGACTCACATACTTGAAAATAATGTAGAGTTTCATAACAAATTGCGGGTTTAAGTACACTCCTAATTGAATTTTAACACGAAATGTATAGGATATTCATTAAAGCTGAGTCCAGCTAAAATTATCCTCTATTCTAATGCAGATTATAATGTTAAACGAATAAGCTTTGACATTTAATTCTGGGAGTTTTGCATTGTAAATGAAGCTTCAAACTTTTCGGAAATTAAATAAATGAACCGCATTTTCAAGGGAAGATTAGTTCTCTAATTGGATTGGCATGTCTTTCCGAAATTTGAATTATCCCATTAGGCATTTATTTAGGAACTGCACAGGAACAATTGCAGCAGTTAGCTTTTTTTTCATTTTACGTAAGAAATATTAAGAACCATTTCCAACACATAAAAATATGTTTATTCAATTCCTACTATTAGCTCACACTCTCCCTATATTTATTTATATATTTATCTTGTTCAAATTTTCAATCGTTAATAAAATACTCATTATTCATCCTATGAAGTTCAAATAATTTTTTAAAAACTTGTACTGGATGACAATTGATGTTAATACAGTTTTTTCAAATATTAATTAATTATAGTTTTGCATGGGAAACAAAATGGCGGCCATTGGTTATTGAAGATCAATGAAAGTATTTTCAATAAGGTGTTACCATAGGGTTGACCCTGTTCTGTCGCCCAATACCGCCAAGTTTGTCGCCCACTTGGCGATATCTTGCCAAATTTGGCGACCAAAATGAGTCACCAAAAGTGACGCCAACTTGGCGATATCTCTAATATTTCGCAAAATTCCCATGGAGTTCCATTGTAAACCTACTTCCTTATAGAAAATCAACAAATTGAGATATTTTAATGCAACAAAAACTAATATTAACTTAAGGGATTATATTAATTTTTTCTTTGATGGCCTAAGTAGGAATTGACTTTAAAAACAAAATTTTTATATTACTTGTTTCTTTTTCAGATCCTATTTATTTGCCCATAAGAACTAAAATTAATTTTCTTTTCCAACATATTTTATAAACATAAAGTTGATATATATATATATATATATATATAGCACAAAGTAAGCAGTATTTTAAAACTTAATATGAATATCGATAATTTGAATTCTGCGCATACTGTAATGAAACATATTATTTAACAAATTCAAGTTAACTTGTTATTAATTTTATATCCAACATAAAAAGATTATCTGTGATTACGTTAACAGTTTTCAGTTTAGATCCAATATGTTTAATCTTATATGATTTATGTATCCATATGTTTAATCTATCATAATCATGTGCATGGTGGAATGGCGTGGTTAAATAAATATGCTATTTGACGCCAAAACGCTTTTTAAATATTTAATGTCGTGCATATTACATTAAAAGTACACTGTATCCATAATGGAATTTTAAGAATAAAATATTAATAATTATTACATAACATTTTAAGAATATTATATTAAATAATAATTATAATATAAAGTATAAATAATAAGGTATTAAATATAATAATATAATTTAATATTTTAATAACAAAATTATCTGAAATAAAATAAAATTACTAAATGAAACGAACGGTGAAAAAATGCAAGTGAAAAAGAAATATATACATTTCTGGAAAATATTTTTCAAGTAATCTAAACGCAAAATTTACAATACTGAATTACTAACTCTATAAACAAATACACGACATGTAACAATATTATTCTTACAGCTAAGAACTTGTAAATTAGTTTCGTTATATTATTTTTGCAAGGGTATTGTTAGTAATTAATTCATAAAATAACACTCATAACAATACGTCTGAAATAGTAATAACATTCTTAATATATATACCGGGTGTCCCAAAAAGGACTGACTGATTTTAAAATTCAATAACTTGCAAACGGTGACAGATATTTAAAAAAATCTTGCAGGAGGGTTATGCATAAGGTCAAAAGTTTTTTTACAGTGATTTTCAATTTTAGTTCGAATTACAAACAATAGATGGCGCTGCGATTAATAGACGCTGAATTCAGGCTCGATTTTTGGTACTTCGTGGCCCGGATAATACATTTCCATCTCCTTTTTCAACATGGAACAAGAGAAAGGACCAGAAATCGAGCCTGTATTTAGCGACTATTGCTTACAGCGCCATCTATTGTATGTAATTCGAACTAAAATAGAAAATCACTGTAATAAAACTTTTGACCTTATGCATAACCCTCCTGCAAGAATTTTTTAAATATCTGTCACCGTTTGCAAATTATTGAATTTTAAAATCAGTCAGTCCTTTTTGGGACACCCGGTATATATATATATATATATATATATAATTGAAGTAAACACGTACTAGCGAATTTAGCGAATTCAATATTTATATTTTAAAATGATACTTTAATAAACAATAAAAAAAATCCATGTTTGTTTCTTTTCAACAGCACATTTTCCTTTAATTTCATCATCCAGAAATTTGTCTATTTCCTCCTAAGCTGTTTCACGTTTAACTAATAATTGTACCTCTCATTCCAAATACAGGATCTTGATAGTACTAATTCTCACAACACATTTATATTGTTCTTCAGAGACATTATATAAATTAAATAGCCATCATGTATAACAAACATATCTGTAAGTGCATTATTATAAGATTAAAATCACCACCACGTTGATTTCAGATCAAAAATATACCGAAGCGTTGAAAATGTCGGAAGTCCGTTTGATGTTCCACGTCAAAATTCCTCGACGATCGAGATGATGAAAAAAATCATCCTCAAATCGGTAAGTCGAAAATCGGGTAGCATATATAGACAATTTTTTTTTGTTGCGATGTCGGATAGTGACAATGGTATAAGATTTATCGGTGCCATGTCTGTAAGTGGAAAAGCGGTTGTCGATATCATTTGCTGACACCGAGAAGAGCAGGAAACACGTCGCAGCGCATACAACAATTCGTGGATGATCGCAGCGCATGCGCATGATACCAGTCACCCGACGGTGTGTCAAATTTCTACCTATACGTACTGCACCTTAATTAGCATCATTCTCCAAGTGAGTGGCCAATCGGCAGACAAAACACAATTCCAAGTCTATGGCACCCTAAAGTTCTAAATGTTACCGCCTTTTCACCCCGCTGTCTCAAAATGCACCGGTCTCTTTCAGTTTTAGCAGTGTACCGCTGATTGACAGTTTCTTAAATATTTAGGATATATTTAATATTCCAATTTGAAAGATTTTTTTTATTTTTTAGTAATGGAAAATACATGGTATTCAAGTATTCAAGTAAGGATATATACGTGTACATCGCCATAGCATCGGTAAGTGAAGATGCCGCGAGGTAGGGAGATTCAGTCAAATGAAGTAATTGAAATATGGAAGCTGAACTCGAAAGGGAAGAGTGTTGTAGAAATTTCATCTATTAGGAATAGTTCAAAGAAATCTGGCTACCGAATATTGTCTAGTGATTACTCTTAGAAAGGAAAACATAGACATGTGCTGTAGGCTTCGTGTGACTAGAAAATGAGATGCGAGAAGGACCCATAAACTGGAATTTACACAAATGATGAAATCTAGTGAGATTAAAAGTGAGTCAGGATTTACTGTGTCAACGGATACGATTCGTAGATGAATTAAGAAAAGAGGTAAATTCGTTTACATGAAGAAAAAAAAACAAAAAAAAAAAACAGTCAGCTTTGAAATCTCACCAGAAACTAACGAGAATATAATGGGCTCGCAAACATATGTCATATGGACTCCAGTAACGTACTGTGATATTCAGTACCGAAAAAAGTGGAATTTGTATGGCCCAAAAGAATGAACATACTATTGACACGACTTGTGTAAAGAGCCTCTGGCTTTCTGTAGTCGGTAACAAAATGGTGGGTCTCTAAAGATTTGGGCCCTGTTTTGCTTTAATGGTCGACAATACCTCTCTCTTAATGAACTTCGAACTGCTGTTGAATGTGCTTGGTACGAAATGGAACCGCAAGTGCTGCAGGACTTTTGATTTTAATTAATTGTTACCATTTGATTTTAATTAATTGTACATAATTTCTTGTAAACATACAGATTGTCTATATTTTTGATACAATGTTAATTTTGATTTTTTAACCGACTTCAAAAAGAAGGAGGTTATCAATTCGACCTTTATGTATGTTTTGTCCATGTTCACGCATAACTTTCTTAAATATGAATCGATTTTGATAATTGTTTTTGTTTGAAAGTGTAACTCACCATTTTGTCCCATTCCAATTTCATAAAAATCGGATGATTAGAACATTTAAAAAAAATAAAAACTTTAAAATTCAAATCCCTTATTAAGCAGTCGCCCAATTATAAGCACTCATCTTTCATACTGTTACTCTTATAGAGATACAAGATCTTTCAAAGTGCGAAAACTTAGCTGGACAAGGACCGAGATACAGGTAGATTTTCGCTGGTAGTGAAACGATTTTTGCGAACTTTTCGCTGTTTGCAAAAATGAAGCCTTCTGATTGGTCGATCTTGTTTCGCTAAGAGCAAAAAATCTATCTGGATCCCGGCCATTCTGTCATCCACCAAACCGAAAGGCCCACAAAGGCACAAACCGCTATCGGAAGTCGCTGTCGAAAAGTTGAAAATCAACCTTTAAAGTTTCTCATGTATCAGAGCACAAGTACAACGCCTAGAATAAATAGTTTGGAAATCTGCTATCCTTACAGCACTAAAGAAATGTATCCTTTAAATGTGCAATGATGCTGTAATCCAATGAGCCGATCGCAGCGACATCTGCGTTATATTTTCAAATTTCAGTGTAAACATTGTATTATAACAGCGTCTAGACCAAATGGTCTTGGAGTTTTAGAAAATATCCTCCGAAGTCGCTCCAATCGACTCTTTGGATTTCAGCATCGTTTTACATTTAAGGGATACAATATTTTAGTACTTTCTAAGTACTACTGCTATAACGACTAAAGTACACAGTGTAGAAATCGGCTATCTCTGTAATACTTAAAAAACCGCTAAAATAGCGCATCCCTTAACTGTGCAATGATGTTACTGCAATATGCAGATCGCAGCGACATCTGCAGGATATTTTCTACAACTGCAAGAAATTGCTAGTCTATGAGCTTGTTCAGGAACCACGACCACTTCGCCCGGGCGCGAAGGAGACAGATGCATATGGAGTGGGAAACACTGTTAAAAATATCGTGAAAAATTACCTCTGATTTAAAGGCTCTCTATTTTCTGACCAATGAAAATGCTACATAAACTATAAAGCGTTCTCATTGGTCGGAAAATAGATAGCCTTTAAAAACAGAGGTAATTTTTCACGATATTTTTAACAGTGTATAGTTACAGTGAACTTGGGAGCTACATACTCAGCAGCTTTGTGTTACCCTCAGAGTAAAGATAATAACAGATTATACAGATAAGTCTGTGGTATTACCTAACATTTTTATTAGATAAAAATAAGGCAGTGTTCCGCAGAGTGTTTTTAAAAGAGAATAGCAATATATGCACAAAACGAATGTTCAGTTCCAAAGTTTTTGTCCAATCTATGGCAGCCTGGCAGAGCTTGGTGATAGCCTAGTCTTTTCCTTCGCTTGAAAAATAGTGCATTTTTACAATTATAACTTTCATTTTGGTGCATTTTCTGATAGAAATTTTGATGTGTACTTTGTAATTGTTGAATATTTGCTAAATAAATTATGTCCTTTTGGTAGTAAACTGCATATTAAAGCACATATTTTTTTTTTTATTCACTGTATTTAAAGATAAAACTTTTTTATTCATTATTTTATAACGTTGGAAATAATTTTTTAAATCTATGTGTGGCACATTATTTTTCTTGAAATTTGAGAAAAATGCCATTAAGGGGTACAAATGCTTGTTAAGCTATTTGAATCCCACCACTGATTTTTTTTTTTTTTTTTTGATATAGTTTGTTTTTTTGTCGAGCTGTTCAAACGAATCAGTCAACCCACCAAAACGAGTGAAACCATAAGCAAAAAAATCCCAAGCATGTGATCATAACGGCCACAGATATTTTGTGAGTCAAGTGATCGAAGACCAGGCGTAAAATTGCTGTTGATCGGATCACGTGATACTTTTCATGAATGATTTGGATTTTGTCTGAGTGCATATAGACATGTATTCCTATTACGAGAGACATTGTTTGGAAAGATAAGAAGATTTAATCATTGGTTTCACCTGTTTCGAAGCATAAAACTACAAAATAATTAAATTATTTCGAAAGTCCTTACTGTTTAATGACCTACTCCATGAGGTCTATCTCCCTACGCCCGGGCGGTCCGATTTGCGTCGCTGAACAAACTCTTTACAATATAATACTAGTAATATGAAAACACCGCAGATGTCGCTACATTCGACACTTGCGATTTTAGCAGTATCGTCGCACATTTAAGGGATACAAATTTTTAGCACTGCTTGGATAGCATATATCCACACTTGGTATTCTAGATGCTGTACTACTGATACAGAGTCTAGAATTATAGCGACTAAAATACATAGTGTGGAAATCGTCTATCCCTGTAATCTCTCTATTCTAAAAAAAGTAACTACCGCTGTCACCGCCGCCGCCGGTTTTGAATTTTTTGTGACCGAAGGTCTTTCTCCGTTAATATTAAGAAAAATAATGCATACAAAAATATGAAAATCGGTAGTGTCATACAGAAATGTTTGATAAACACGCTGATGCAGACAGTTTTCAAATCGAAGAATTATTTTAAGAGATATTTAATGCTAAAGTTGGACAAAATCGTTCCACTAAAAAAGTTTTATAGTAGCAAAAACTATACATCGGAATTTAATAATTTTTAGTTCACTTTATACGTTATAATTTCCCGGTGTGCAGAATTGATTTATTTTTTTAATTTGACTCATTTTTCGAGGTTTTATATCTATTTTAAATTCAAATTTTCAGCATTTCGAGAGATATTTTTTACAGATTTTAGAAAGTGATATTAATTTAAACTGTTGCCAACTCTATAAAGAGCGGAAACAATAATGTTTGCTTAAAAAAAAAAAAAAAATATTTATACGTGTAATAAATTAAAAATTTATTTACACGTGACTATTATAAACAGAACAAAAAACATTTGGAATTAGAATTAAATAATTATGTACAAAAAGCAGGAACTTATTAAAAATTACGTCATAAAAACTATAATTACACGTGAATTTTAAGAGAGAAAGGAATTTGTAAAATAATAAATTTATTAACATGCGTTGGAAGTCTTAAATAGGAGAAATTACGTCATATTTACGTCACATTACAGTTATTACATAAAATGAACACAAAATAATATTGCAAAACGGTTTAAATTTATAAATTGCACTAGACATTTATTTGATATTTTAAGAGGATACTTTTCAACTATTTTTCTTAGGAAAGCGCAAATAATATTTTATTCCTAACACAAGTATTTTCACGTGAATATTAAAAAGAGAAAGAATAGTTTGGTCAAAATTACGTCAGATTAAAAACGATTAATTTAAAATGTCTCATTTAAAAGAACTTTCTTTTCGCTTTGTTAAAAAATACCGGGAGACAAAGATTCTGTTTACTTAACTCCTTTTATATTAGCTTATTTTGAAATGTTGTTACACGTGTCTACGTCATCAAGTTATTTTTATTTCGACGTTTTATTTGTATTTTTATTAATGTTATACTAATTTATTTGTTCTTTCGTTATTTAAAATAAAAATTATGTCAATTTGTATAATATGGCGAGTGGTTTGGCGATTTATATAATTTGGCGAAATTAGTCGACGGGATAATCAAGTAGTACCGCAGCGGATTTGGCGTTAAAATTTCCCCAATCAAAGAGAAATGAATAGAAATCCGTTTATAGAGAGATCGCTACTGTTTTTTTCAATTCCTACTATTAGTTCACACTCTCCCTATATTTGTTTATTTATATATTTATTTATTTATATATTTATCTTGTTCAAATTTTCAATCGTTAATAAAATAATCATTATACATCCTATCAAGTTGAAATAATTTTTTTTTGAACTTGTACTGGATGACAATTGATGTTAATACAGTTTTTTCAAATATTAATTAATTAATTAAATTTTAATTAATTAATTTTAGTTTTGCATGGGAAACAAAATGGCGGCTATTGGTTATCGAAGGTCAATGAAAATATTTTCAATAAGGGGTTACCATAGGGGGGTCCTGTTCTGTCGCCAAATACCGCCAAGTTTGTCGCCAACTTGGCGATATACCGCCAAATTTGGCGTCCAAAATAAGTCGCCAAAAGTGACGCCAACTTGGCGATATTTCTAATATTTCGCCAAATTCCCATAGAATTCCATTGTAAACCTACTTGCCTATAGAAAATCAACAAATTGAGATATTTTAATGCAACAAAAACTAATATTAGCTTAAGGGATTATGTTAAATTTTTCTTTGGTGACCTAAGTAGGAATTGACTTTAAAAACAAAATTTTTATATTACTTGTTTAAATTATAATTCAATCTTTCGAAATCTTTGTAAAGCCGACTACATTAGCGTGCATTTAGAGTCTGCGGTGTCTGGACGGGGGTTGGCGAGCGTAGCTCGTAGGGGGCCGAGCCCCCTAGTACTTTAAAAAGCGCTATAATATTGTATCCCTTAAATGTGCAACGATGCTTCTGCAATATGCGATCGCACCGACCTGTGCAGGATATTTTCTAAAACTGCAAGATAATGCTAATCTATACAATGTAATACGAATATCCCGCAGATGTCACTGCGATCGACTCTTTGGATTTAAGCAGTATCGACGCACATTTAAGGGATACAAATTTTTAGCACAGTTTGGATAGCATATTTCCACACTAGGTATTCTAGACGATGTACTAGAATATATAGTGTGGAAATCGGCTATCCCAGTAATACTTAAAAAAGTGCTAAAATATTCGATCCCTTAAATGTCAAACGATGCTGAAATCCAATGAGTCAATCACAGCGACATCTTCAGGATATTTTCTATAACTCCAAGACGATTTGGCCTAGACGTTCTAATAATACGATGACGTTTACTTTGAAATTTGAAAATATATCGCAGATGTCGCTGCAATCGGCTCCCTGGATTTCAGCATCAATGCACATTTAAGGGATACAACTTTTAACGCTGTTTGAATAGCGGATTTCCACACTATGTATTCTAGACGCTGTACTACTGCGATAGTAAGTCAAAATGTTCTGGATATCCGAATCTGGGGAACCAATGAGAATGGTTCAGGATCGGTACCCAGTAGGTATTGTGAACATGCTTACAGCATCTAGAGCTGTACCAAATTACAGCCTCTAGAATACATAGCGGGAAAACTTGCTATCCAAACAGTGCTAAAAAGTTGTATTCCTTAAATGTGCAATGACGCTGAAATCAAGGGTGACGATCGCATAGACAACTGCGATATATTTTCAGATTTAAAAGTAAACATCGTATTATTACAGTATAGCGCCTAGAATATACAGTGTGGAAATCGGCTATCCCTGTAATACTCAAAATAGCGCTAAAATATTGTATCCCTTAAGTGTGCAATGATACTGTTGCAATATGCTGATCGCAGCTACATCTGCAGGATATTTTCTACAACTGCAAGAAATTGCTAGTCTATACAATGTAATACTAGTAATACGAAAATCCCGCAAATGTCGCTGCGATCGACAATTGAAATTTTAGCAGCATCGTCGCACATTTAAGGGATACAAAGTTTTAGCACTGTTTGGATAGCATATTTCCACACTTGGTATTCTAGGCGCTGTAATTATAGTGTCTAAACCAAATCATCTTGGACTTGTAGAAAATATCCTGCAGATGTTGCTGTCATCGACTCATTGGATTTCAACATCGTTTGACATTTAAGGTATCCAATATTTCAGCACTTTTTTAAGTATTACTGGGATAGCCGATTTCCACACTATATATTCTAGACGCTGTAGTTATGTAATAGAAACTGCTTAGGTTTGCTATAGTTTGGACATAAGTTTCTCTTAAAGCAATTTGCCGTTCTCTGATGTGTAAAATTTATTGATGGATTGTCAGTTTTTTCACACCCAATTTCGATGTCCGTAGGTATCAATCTGATTTTATAGTTTACTGAATGCGGTAGCTTTTCGAAGTGCGAGATCTTGTCTAGAAAAAATGCCGCATTCAGGAAAACCCAAATGTCTAAAACGATGCTAACCGACATCGGAAGTGGATATCAAAAAGTTTACAATGGAGGATATTCCAAATATGGGTTCGAGGCTGAAATGTCATGTGATACCGGTAATTTACCAAAGGAACTTCTAACTGATAAGAAGGGAAGATACTACTGCTTTGCCTCATGAACTGTTTCATTGGCTAGCGGGGATTTACATTACACGTCTACGGAGCCTTCCCTTCTTTACGCTAGAAGTGTTTACTTTGACCACGTGATCAAAACGGAGATGGAATATCCTCTATTCAATAGCACGAGCCGTTAATTCCCAAATTGGCTCAACCGATCCCAGCAATCTGATTGGCTAAAACTGATATTTATATAGCAGATAATTATATTTATTTTCTTATGAAGTAGTGTAATGTGAAATAGAATGCAATTATAATGACTTAAATTGATTTATTTTGTTAAATTTGATCAAAATCACAGTAAAGTAATCCAAAATATTAATATTAACAAAGGATCATATTGCTGAGATCGGATGAGCCAATTTGGGAATTAACGGCTCGTTTCAATAGCAAAGTGGCCTTATTGCCGAAACGTCAGTGAAGGCTTACTGTGGAGACACGAAAAGTTTTGGTTTCCGTTTGTCTGTCTGTCTGTCTGTCTGTCCGTCTGTTCCGCGATAACTGCCGTAAAAAGCATCCGATTAGCTTAAAATTAAGTATGCATGTTGGTAAAATCCCTGGATTTAGCTGTATAGTTTTTGGTTAAATTTGGTTCATGCGTTCGGAATATATAGAACATTTTATTTTGCGACTTAATGCTTTCCTATAGCAATTCAGACGATTTTTCCATTTTTATTTATTTAAAGGAAAAGGCTCATATGATTGAAGTATTTAAATAGTAAATTATGGATGATGTAATTTCTAATTAGAACCATACATTATTCATATTAGTTTGAAATGTTGTGTATACATTTGACAGAGTTTTTAAATTCCGTGTTTAACTTATGGAGGTATTTTATATATGTGTTCCAATAATATATCTTTTTATAAATTTACTTTTTTTCAAAGCACATATTTCATTGTTTTATTTTCATTTAACTGTTGCCTAGCGACGGAGCTACACCTAAAAATATCGTAAATGTGAAAGTATTTGTAATTGTTTGAAGTCAATCAAAGTCAAAAGGGACGAATTAATGCCTTTGTGACTTTACATATAGATGAAATTTACCCCAGAAATAAAGAAAGACTATGTTCTGCTTATTTTGTTCAAATATTTTTTCTTTTAAATTAAGAAGTTCATTATTTTCATAAGGAATAAATTGACATTTTGCTATAAATTTAACAATCTTTTTTTTTTTTTTTTTTTTTTTTTTTTTTTTTTACCGTTGCCAAGAAAATCCTAACCCAGAATAATAATTTATCCTAAACAGTTAATTTTGATTTGAAAGATTTTCATGTGCAAGAGGAAAATGAAATAAAAAATAGACATGAATACGTCTTCATATTGGAAATAAAACTAAAATACGAAAAGAAGGTGAATTTGATCTCATATATCAAAAATAAAACTAATATGCTTTGAGGTTGAAATAAAAAGGGCTTGTGTTATGATATTAATTCTTATTATTAAAAGAAATGTTACTAATATCTCATGGTTTATCGTCTGCACACAGCTAACAGAAATGTTAATTTTTAATCGAAAATTTCAATGAGAAAAAAAAAAAAACTTTTGAAAATCAAATATATAGTAAATGTCAAAATTTTACACCGCAAAATTATCGCTGTCGAAAATGACGTCGTTGTATTGGGAAATAAATATTCTCATTCTTAAAAACCAAGCATTAACTAGATTACCTAAAAAAATATTTTATGACGAGTGTTACTTCTTAATGCCGCCTCATTTCAGAAAATATGAATGAAAATTATTTTATTTTTAAAAGGAAATTATATTTTCATTCATAAAACCTAAACTTTTAATATAATTGCGTCAATGGGAATCATTTTCTGTCCACCAGTATTGAAAATTAAGGCTCGGAAGTATAAAAAGAAATTTAAGATTTGCGATAACCATTAGCGCAATAAATAAAAAGTTACGTATGTAAATTAATGAAACCACTGGGAGTTCAGAAGGCGGAGCCCCCCCCCCCCCTGAAGAAATCTGCTTTATTATTTAAAAAAATATCAGAATTAGTAGCTCATGAAAATTATTTCAAAATATCATTCCATAACAACGTTTTTAATTTAATGCTTCTAATGTCTGAAAACTTCGTATTTTTTATTCTTATAAATAATTACATAATTTGAAAACTTTAAATTGCGGTTTGCATGAAATTGAATATTACCAAAGTGTGTCTAAAAACAGTGACTTGCAGAGCTGGCGTTGAGGCTCCTGATCTGCAGATTTACTAGTATATACATCAGAGTTCATCAAAGTGTCTCCATTAGTCGGTACACTGCAACTGCAAAGTGCATCCATATACAGTACACATAAAATTGCCTTCTTATGTGTAGCAGCACTGTCTTCGGTTATCAGATTCAGACTAAACGCCTAATCATTGACGTTCATTTCTGATGTCTTTACTGCCTAAGGATGGGGAGTATTGGTATGAGAATGGTGACATACGGAAAAAATATTGATTGATAGATTCTGGACAAAAGCTATTGCCATGAATCTTGAAGAGCTTGCCATTATTAGTAAACTAATGCTTGTTAAATGGAGGATATTCCATCTATGTTTCGATCACGTGGTGAAGGTAAAAAGTTCTAGCGTAAAGAAGGGAATGCTCCGTAGACGTAATGAGAAACCCTCGCCAGCCAGTGAAACAGTTCATGCTGAAAGCAGTAGTAGCCCCCCTTCTTATCAGTTTGAAGTTCTTAGGGTAAATTACCGGTATCACGTGACTATTTCAGCTTCGAACTCAGATTTGGAATAAAGTCCGTTGTTCGCCACTCGTATAATCAAACATGTCCAAGGAGTATTGCAGAGTTTTGGAATAGAAAATGTCTAGTTTTGCCATTGTGTAGGCAAACACGTATGTATAAACAGAGTCTAAGCATTGTATGTCACCACTCTCAAATAGATGCACTTTACATGAAAAACGTCACGTGGTACAGGTTATTTACCCAAAGAATTTCTAACTGATAAGAAGGGAGGCTACTACTGCTTTCCACATGAATTGTTTCACTGACTGGCTGGGATTTACATTACTTCTGCGGGGCCTTCCCTTCTTTACGCTAGAAGTTTTTTTTTATCTTGATCACGTGATCACAAATTTGATGGAATAACCTCCATTGATGGAGATTATCGGAAATGAATAATGTAGTATTATGGACCACATGATTGGTTTATTGAATACATATATCTGACGTGTGTGCGTGGCGTCAAGCACCCGCTTATAAGTCATTGTCAATATACAGGAAGGCGATAGCGCAAGGAAATTTACAGCACCACAGAATTACATCCGGGAGCTCCACAATGAGTATGCAATGGAGCTAGCGAGATTCGAACCCGCAGCCACCTACGCTCTCAAGCGATTAGCGGTGTGATGCATTGACCACCCAGCCACGGTGGGCCCTGGATCACATTTTCAAACCTGACAAGTGTACAGCTTTTTGGATGCCAGTATTTTAGTACAGAAATTTTTGATTTATTTGATAGAAGAATTTTTGAAATTTAAAAGGACACACTCTATAAAAATTTATTCGCAAAAAGGCAGGCTTCTGATTGGCCAATCTCATTTCTCTAACAGCGAAAAATATATCTGGGTCCTGGTCCATATACTTGAAGAATCAATACAAATATTGCTACATAGTCTGCATTTTGCTTCTTGACAATGGAGTCTCAAAAAAAATAATTCTTGAATGTGGACCGTGGCTGAATGTTTAAGGCACCACACCACTAATCGCTTGAGAGCGTAGTTGGGCTGCGGGTTCAACTCCCGCGGGCTCCATTGCACACTTTTTGTGGAGCTCCCAGATGTAATTCTCTGGTGTTGTAAATTTCCTTGTGCTATCTAGAACCCCCTCCCCCCTTCAAAGCTCAAAGTCCTTGTGCTATTTCGTCCATGTATATTAACGATGACTTATAAGCGGGCACCTTATGTCAAGCACACAAGTCAAAATTATGTTATCAATAAATAAATTAATGTAGACTTCTGTGAGTACAATGTACTTGTTTTTAAAAATATCATAAGTATCAAATGCTAATAAAATCAATACTTCTAATGAAATTATAAAGAATTTATTAAAAACTATTTCTTTAATAAATAATTTTTGTAAATTATAATTTATTTGACAAATAATTTATTTATTCAGCAGATGCTGAAATCCGGATAATTATGTGTTACGGTATGAATAACTAAAAAGTAGAAAATAAAATAATCTTTTGAAAAAAAAAAATATCAACCGACTTCAAAAAAGCACTAAAAAGAATTAAATAATTCTTTAAACTTCTCTAATGACGAAAAGTTATCCATTAACTGCACATCGGACATCATGTATCGGCATAAAAACGTTAAATTTAATATATAGAATTTAATGTCTACCAAACATGGATTTTCTAGAGAATATTTTTTACAAAAGATTAATTTACACATTTATGATTTAATTTACGAATATATACATGTAAAAAGTAATCAATTACTTTTTGAAGTTGGTGCCAAACATTCACAATCGATAATGATTAAGCAAATAATTTTCTGAAGAAACAGAGCATTTTTTTAAAATTTGTATAATATTTTCCATCATCACTTTATCCATGGTAATAGCTACAATATATTCACAATTTTACTATACTTAAGATAGGTTGGCACCAACTTCAAAAAGTAATTGATTACTTTTTATATGTATATATTCGTAAATTAAATCATAAATATGTAAATTAATCTTTTGTAAAAAAATATTCTCTAGAAAATCCATGTTTGGTAGACATTAAATTCTATATATTAAATTTAATGTTTTTATGCCGATACATGATGTCCGATGTGCAGTTAATGGATAACTTTTCGTCATTAGAGAAGTTTAAAGAATTATTTAATTCATTTTAGTGCTTTTTTGAAGTCGGTTAATATTTTTTTTTTTTTGAAAAGATTATTTAATGTCATTATATATTATTTAAAATGTATAATTTAAAATTTATTGTTTTTGAATAAAGGATAAGTCACAAGTAATATATGACGCCTGAGTTACAACAATTCGTTACATCTTCTCAGTAGAGAAGCGTAATCGATCATTGTCTAAAATTCTGCTGCGCATTATAATGAACGGCGATACATTTTATATTAGATGCAGCCGTTATGTTTTCTACAAATAAATTCGGCTACAATTTCGTAGATTTACAATGTATGTATTACGGATAAATTCTATTTTATACATAAAACATGTGTACTCATTTAATAAGATTTTTCTGTATAAATTACAGGGTTAAACTGGTAGCATTGAAAAAACGATTTTTTTAGAGTACATCATATGATGTAGCGCTATCTGTTTGGCGAGAAAGTCGCTACCAGGCGAATTTCCCAGTTCATTATGCGATTTTTTCCGAGGATTGTTGTGGAAGAAACCTAAAAGCAATGTTTTAACCTTTAAAAACTTTTCCGTAAAAAATCAGTAAAAATAACTAACAATTGTAAAGCGTTTAAATTCACACAATATTTTTGCGGTACACTCACTTCATTTTAAAAACATTATTTTTTTTTGGTGCAAGTATTGTAATAGAGGATGAGCCAAAATTCGCAGGCAAATTTTTGAAGTTAATATAAAATCAAGAGATTGAAATATTTTGGGGGGTATTTAAAAAGTTTATATTGTTTAAATTGATATTTGGTGAAAAATATGCTTAAAATTAAAAAAAAAAGTTAATAAGAAGTTTTGCGAGTATCTAATTTTTTAAAAATCTGACTCTTTCTATTTCACAAGTCCTCCCCCCAGAATATGGAACGCTAGGCATTGAAAATGACGCCTTCTTACCACGTGGATCTAAATCTGTCTTGTAAGCTATCAGAATTCTAAAATTTTAATTATTTTCCTGATCTTACTTTTTTTAAGGTTTAGCGAAATTTTTCTAATGATGGAAACTACATTATCTTATTTATGAGAATGAAATGAGGCATAGAGGGTAGGGGTAATTTTTAGATTTTTATTGACTTTAATTTCCCATTGTACAAGAAAAAAAAGGAAGCATTTGTAATCGAATTAGATGATGAATAATATCAGTTCTTATTTGACAATATAAAAGGTTACAATATAATATCAGGCTGTGTATAATAAACAGTTTCCTTCATATTATAAAAAAGTAAAATTCGTCCATTTTTCATGTTTTCTATTCTATTTCAAAGTATAATGGCAGAGTTAGATCAATATTTTCATTATGCTCTTAATAGAAATAATTATTCAATTTACTGTAAGTAATAGGAGTACATGAAAGGATTTCCGTAATAATCTATAAAACATATTAAAAGGTATTTATGTGGAGTTATATAACCTCACAGCAAATTTATATATACAAATATTTCAAACAGATATTCAGAATTGCATAAAAGCTGGCAAATGTAGGTGAATAGGTTTTCTTTTGTGAAATGATAGAAATTTTATATAATCTTTTTGACATCGTTTCAGCATCTTTCGACGCTAAAATATAAAAACGGAAGTTTTAGAATTTCACAACAGCTGAGTCAAGAAGTTTTATAGTGCGATTGTAAGGCATTCTTGTTCTTCAGGGAATTTATTTTTGCCAGTTGAAATTTCTGTTTAGATTTATAAAGCTTTTCCATACATTTAGTAGAGACACAGTAGTTTTTGAACTATAAAATATATTTCTCAGGTGACGGGAATAAACAATTCTATATAAACAAAACGAATTTATATACTCGGGTAATATTTTATCGGATTAGCGGAAAAAAGAATTTTCTAAAATGCAACATCTATACCCTGTTCCAAATAGCAAAATTCAAATACAAATTTGACTAATTCCATAAACATATCCTTTTAAATAAATATTTTGAAATTCATTAAGAGTATTTAATAATTTAATTATTTTTATTTCTATTGCAAATTAAATGTGGCGAAAATAAAATGTTGTACCATCTAACAATAATTATTAAAGTAATTTATTACTTTCAAGAAAACTGAATCACACAATTAATTCGTACAACTGCTGAATATTGTTATTCTTAAGGCAATTTCATTTTGCCTGTGAGTATTACCTTTTAAATTTGTAAAACGTTTGTATACATTAATGTATCGACTATATTTTTTGAAAAAATATATTTCAGGTGGTACCAATAAAATATTATATTTCAATTTTCGTAAAAAAAAGATTCATGTTTCATGAAAACAGTATTTTTGAATATACAGTAGGCGCTCGATTTTGCGAACTCGTGGGGACTCATATAATGTGTTTGTAAAATCGAAAGTTCGTAAATGGGAGTGACATTACTTCAATGGGATGCTGGTTGGGACCAGTATATTAGTTCGTAAAAACGGAGAATTCGTAAAAAATTGGTTCGTGAAATCGAGCGCCTACTGTAATGCAGACTATGTCTGTCCTTCAAAATATCGGCCTTACCAGGCACGCTACAGTAAATCATGAACGGAGAAAATAAAGTATTTTTTTAGTATCATTAAAGTTTCTATAAGTATATAGTGCGAACAAGGTAGTTAAATTTCATTTTCACAATTGAACTCTATCTTCGAGTCGCTTGCTACGAATTGAAATCCCGTGTAAATTTAGATATATAATGGAATTTAAACTAAGGGAAACTTTTTTTTAAAGATAAATTTTGTGAAAGACAGAATTAAAAAGATTTATGTTGTAATACGCGATATATTTGGTATGAAAGAAAATTCAGGCATATATTAGGGCATTAAGTATGAAATGTCCGACTTGAAAGCGTATTTTTTATTTAGAAAGTCTGAATTCACACCAAAAAATTTTGTTTAGTAATTTTCTTTTACTTTTTTTCTCGAATATCTATCATCATATACATTAAAAATAACTATTAAAACATTCTGGTGAGAACTAAGAATTTCTAAATAAAAAAAAAACACTTTCAAATCAGATGTTTCATAATTAATGACCTAATATTTTAAATTTCTAGACATATAAATTTCTAGACATATTTCTAGATGCTGTAACAAACGCTTAGTGTTTACAATTCCAAGCAATAAATTCTATGCTAGCTAAGAAAATGTAACCTTTGGCCACCTTCTAATGCAATACCGGTATACAAGATTTCCAGACTATATAATTCTAGACACTGTAGTATTATGTATTGCATGTTGCTATTCAATGTAATAATTAATTTGAAAACAGCCTTTGTTTCTTTTGGTTTACGTCCTGTCTAATTCTTTGTAAATTAATTGTGCTCAAAAATCCTCAAACCTTTCATGCATGAAATATAAAACCAAAATGTTTGATTCTTCCTAGGCTTAAGAAGCTTATATAGTATGAATGTTATAAGTGTGTTATAAAATTTTGCTGTACATTTGAAGAATCTGTTTGCATACGCATAGTGAGCTACGATATCTTTTATAGTCGATATTGGAATTGTTTAGTAGATATGGAACTTATCTATTATTTGTAGTCACTCTACATTGCTATATTTCTCTGATATATAGGTATGAAGATAAACAACTTATCAATAATGGATTTACGAAATCGCTATCGTTATTAATCTGTGTAATCATGTTTGAAAATTGTTGATTTTAGTGCTCTTGTTCAATTAATATATTTATTAATATTGGCCTGTACTAAACTCTTTTTATTTCGCACTTATGTATGCTTCGTTAAAGGAGACTAAGCTGCTTATAATTAAGGAAATGTTTTAGAGGTGTTTTTACAAAATTTCGTGAAAGAGAAATTAAGTCTGATTATTGTCCTCTCCATTTGAGGCTTTCCGAGAAAAATAAAGTTAAATTGCATCTGGATATTATTCAGAACAATGTTCCCTTTTAAAGTTTTGACAGGACAGAAGCCGCGTTTTTTGCCAGACCCCTTTTTGCCGCCGATACCCCCTAGCAAAAAATTGGTAAATAAGAAATTTTTTTTAAATTAATATTCAAATTTCAAATTAGAAAGAATTTATAAATTTGCAGTTTAATAAAATTGCGGATTGTAATAAGATTTGAAGCGGTGAAAAGGGGCAAACATGAAAATTAGTGGAAACATCGCGATCTTTTCGACAATATTCCAATTTGCCTGCAAATATGCAAATGAAAATATAGCAGGAAGGTTATGAAACTTCACTATGAATAAGAAGACACATTTAGTGTCAGCTACATGAAATAACCTTATTGTACTCGTACATATATAAAGCGAGATTAGTTAAGGGTAGAAACTAATATGAAAAAAAAAATTGAAACGCGACAACTGCCGAGTTCACGTATCATTATGTTTCTGAATATTTTTAAATGACTGACATTGTTTTAAATTCTTCTGAAATCTTATGCTTAGTGGAAAGTGATAGAACCTTTGTGTATTTGTCACAACTGAACTGAAATTAAATATTAAAACTGATAGAACAGCAAAACTTTGAAATTTTTGAAAGTCGTTAACTCTTCAATAGAATTATCTATGTCACAGTATATAGTGTATGTTACATATAATTATAAAATTTAAAATAACATACAGAAACCGAATTATTTTAAAATTAATAATTATCTCTGTGTTCTACCTCGAAATTCACTGTATTTCATGTATAGCAGATGAATGAAAACAAGATTATTTTTTTCAATTTATTTTAATTTAATTTGTAATTAATAATCACTTGTGGAATTCGTTGTAAAAAAGGTTAAAAATTAAATTAATAATGTAAAATAAAATTCAAAAGTTACACTATGTTTAATCTTGTAATAATCTTGTAGTAATCATTTACAATTTAAGAATTACTTCATAGCTTATTTACTTATTTTATGTATTCTCAAAAATATAAGAAGCAAACAAAAACACCGGAATCTATTTTATTATGTTGTATTAAATTTGTAATTCATAAGAAATTGAGTATTATACAAAGTAAAAATGTTCACAAAACGTTCACAAAAAGTATTGTTTAAGGGATCGTAGAGTATACCATAACAAATAGTGTTTGTGTAAGAAAGTATGATTACACTCCATTTGTTCATTAAAAATACAATGTGTTTCACTGCAATTCGGGCTCGAATTTTTGTTCATAAATGTACCAATAATGAAGATACATTAACAAAATTCAAAACAGGTGCGCCCTTCTTTCTGAAAACCCTGTGAAGCTAGCGTTCGTATCCACCTCATTATTACTACAATACTTACTGACAATACTTACTACAATACTTACTGCCGCCTGCCGCCAATAGTTACTGCTATACTTACTGCAATATAATAGCTACTGCACTCATATACAGTCCAATAGTTACCGCAATACTTAATACAATACTTGCTGCAGTGCAATTGTTACGGCAATACTTACTACAGTGCAATAGTTACAGCAGTTATTGCTGTAATCCAATAGTCACTGCAATATTTACTGCCGTCCAATGGTTACTGTAATACTTAGTGCAGTCCAATAGTTACAATACTTACTGCAATTTTTACCAAATGTTGTTGAACTACACGCTCCATATTTCCGATTGATAGTACATAGTGTGCCATTGACTAAAATACTTCACTCTTTCACTTTTTTATGATGTCATTTTATTCACTATTAATAAAGTTAATTCTGTTGAAAATGGCACTAAAATATTTTTGTTTTTGTTAGAGTTATGTATAATAGTTATGTTCAGGTTGCAGTGTGATAACTTTTATAGTTCAATGAAGAATTGCATTACGACCATTGTATCCTATGCAGTAATTTGTTGTAACATGCTATACCACACATTAACGTTTGTACGTGGAATTTTGAATCATACTCTATATTAATAGCAGCACAAATGAAAATTTAAAATATTTAAAATGAATTAAAAATAAAGAGAAATTAAAAAGGTAAAATATTGAGATGATTTTTTATCAATTTTATATTGGTTCATTCAAAGATTTAAAAATTTTTCCTGTTTCGAATAAAACGAGTGTAAATACACTGCTCAAAACAATTAAAGGATATTGCAGTTTTAGGTGGATTTTGTATCTGGTAAACTGTTTAGCTGATTGATACATGGTCGACAGACATAGTAGGTTATATGAGAATAAATTACACATGTTTGGCAGAAAAAAATGCATTTTATTGCGCTTTTGTGTACTAAAGCAAAAAAAAAAAACACAATTTGTGCATAGGAGAAAAAAAGAATAAGAAAAGGTGTTTTCTTCAAAGAAAATCATTTTCAGTAGGGGGTACGGCCAGCAACGTTGAACACCTTTGAGGCATGGACTCAATGAGGCTATTAATGACGAGTTGGGGTTTTCTGCCCACTCTTCCAGAAGAGCTCTTTCCAGTTCTTGGAGAGTTTGTGGGGGTTGTTGGTGGCCAGAAACTCGTCTTCCTAGAGCGTCCCAAACGTGCTCGATTGGATTCATGTCTGGAGAACACGCTGGCCATTCCATTCGAACGATTCCTTCCTCGAAAAGGAAATCCTCCACCAGGTTTGCACGATGTGGCCTGCAGTTATCGTCCATTAAAATGAAGTTATCTCCGATTGCTGCAGCGTAAGGGACTACAATAGGTCTGAGGATCTCATCCCTATATCGGCGACCAGTCAGAGCTCCATCTCGAATGATGTAGAGGTCAGTGCGCCCGTCAATGGAGATGCCACCATACACCAACACTCCTCCACCGCCAAATCTGACACTTTCGTGCACGAACGCAGGATTATTCCTACTGCCACGGTCCCTCCAGATGAAAATACGCCTATTATACGGATGCACAGAAAAACGGGACTCGTCAGAAAACAGAATATTGCTCCATTCATTTCTTCTCCAGTTGACATGCTCAGTTGCCCACTCCCTGCGGTCGCGAAGATGCCTTGATGTTAATCTAACACATACCATCGATCGGCGAGCATACAGACCTACAGCATGGAGCCGGTTTCGGACAGTCTGAGATGAAATCGTGGTGCCTGTAGCCGAGCGAAGGTGTTGTTGGAGAAGAGTAGCGTTCATGGTTCGGTGTCTCCGAGCTGTTAACGCTAAATACCTATCTTCATTGGGCGTTGTTGCCCATCTACGACCTTGCCGTGGTCTTCGGCCTGTACATCCACTCTCCAAAAAACGGTTCCAGATCCTGGAAATGACACTTTGTGACACTCCAATGGCTTGCGCTACTTCAGCTTGAGTTTGGCTCCCTTCTAACCTACCAACGATTCTCAAAGCTTCTGAATCTGTCAAATGACTTCGCTGAGACATCGTACTCATCGAAACAAAGCAATCACTGAATGCCGATCATCCTTGTCTTCATTCTCTTTTATCCAGTTGAAAGTCAAATTTCATTCGCTGCCGCTGAAGCGACGTTTTTGACGTCGAACTCAAAATTTGCATACTCCACAGTTTGAAAACCAGAAAAATTTGCATTTGTGATTCTCTTCTTCTATTTTCGGCAAAAAAAATTTCGTTTATATCTTTATTTTATATAAAACTTCAAATATCCTTTAATTGTTTTGAGCAGTGTATTTTGCAAAGGGATAGTCGAGTACAAAAATAATTCACAAAATGTTACTATAGCAAATGTGCTTTACGCAAAACAGCCTTTAACGTAAGAAAAAAATGCTTTTACTAGCGTTAATGCACTAGTTAAAAACATAACTTCTGTCTGATGATCTTTAAAAAAAGGCATTTATTATATTTTTAAAAATTTTAAATTTCATAAATCTCAATCATTTTAAGCAAATGAGAAAAAAAATCACAAATTGTCATCAATAACACAAAATTTTAACAATCTATTTCTCTAAAAATCAAATCCTCCGTGTTTCAGAAACATGTTAAGCTGTCATGTTATTCTTTATCATGCAATTTAAATTCTCTCTGTTTTACTGGAGGAAAAATAAATCCTTCCACAGTTTTCCATTTTGCAGCACTTTCTTTGACACTTTTGTTTTAAAGTGATTTATTACAATATTATTGTACGGGGGGGGATTTAATATGCTTATGAATTATTCGTGTAGACCCTTTTCCGATACTTAAATAAAGCCTGAAACAGTAAAAAATATTATATACATTCACGTTTTTAACGAAAAGAATTTATAACTCAATATATATATATATATATATATATATATATATATTCTCACAATCTTTTGACTTTTGGAGGAAAAATTATGGAGCAATTAAACTTGCCAAACTAACATTTTAATCTAATAGATGAATGCCTTAATGATTCAAAATAACGAAAAAATGGTAAACACCAAATTTTTTTTTATTTAACTGAGGTTTAAGTTAAACTTGGGAGTTTAAATGTCCTTACAGTTTTACCCCTATAACTTTTTATTTTCTTCTAAATTTTTACTTACAAGGAATTTGCATAGTACCCACAGGACATTAAAATAAGAAAAAATAACAATGTAGTACTTTTAATACAGAATTTTTGTATAACATTGTCTTAAAGATGTGTTAAAGAAGGAACGGTAAGGTAAAAAAAATGGGATGGTATTGGAAAAAAGGGACGAAATGGTGAAAAAAGAGAAGGTAAGGATGGAACGGTAAGGAAAATAACCAGCTATTTTTAGGAAAATCATATTAAGACTAAGAGATTGCCACAATGTTCATTGATTTTTAGAAACAGTTGTTAACATTGGATTAAATATATTTTTTTTTTTTTTAAATTTACCTCGAAAAGTGCAGGAATAAACCTTGGGGACGGTGAGATTACCAATAAAGCCATGATGCCTGAAATTGATATTTAAATGCTGATTTAAATTCTACAGTAAATTTCCTGCCAAAGAATTTTAGACATTATTTTTCTAGCATACTTCTGCATGAGAAAAAACTTGAAAAAATTCTGTGACTGCATCTGAAATCATTTTCTGTATAATTTTAGCAGAGGGAGGGTAAGGAATCTAAAACCCAGAGACAGAGTTTAAAAAAATAATAACAACCCTAAAAATGTATGCAAGTTAATTTTTAGCTACATATTTATATAAAACATTATTTCCAGTTTCAGAAAAAAAATTACATCGAATTATTTTTATTGAAACAATTTTATAGAGACAGTTCAAAACTTAAAAATCAGCATCAGGGACACGGGACGGTAGATGAGTTTTCCTGGTATTTGGAACCCCAACATTGTCCAAAACTTATTTAACTCGTTAATATTGTTATGAAATCATGCAATGGGATGTTCCCCAGTATATGAAATTTAAAAAACACACAAAAGTGTATTAAATAAAAAATTATTATTCAGGGACATGAAAGTCAAAAGATTGTGAGAATGCCCCATATATATATAATTGAATTTATAAATAGTGGACTTAATACTGTATATAATACATGTATTTATCCGCATATAGAATTGTTGTAATTTGGTTGTTTATAACCCGCCCCTCCCACCCCATCTGTAAAGAAACAATTTAAAATTTATAAAATTAAATTTATTAAGAGATGAATAGAATCATGCTTTTATATTATTATATTTATAATATATTTAAAAATATTAATTTACTTAATTTTAACTGAAACTTAATTAAAAAGAATTATAAACTTTATATTAAAGATGCTAAATGATTATTAAAGATATTCTGTTGAGCTGATTTAGAAATATAATTGTTGTGTTGTTTTAATGTGAATTATTGTGGATATAATATATGCAATATGCAATTTTTCTACATAGTTATTTTTCATAATTTCCGATAGATGGTAGCACTACTAATTATTTCTACTTCTATTAGTTAGATTGTGAAAACGTATGGACATTTTTAATTTTTTGAAGTAGATGACAGCATTAAATAATTATTTATTCAGTTCTATAATAATTATGTTGTCATAATGTATTATTTATTACCTGTTTATTTTAAACATCTACTACTTTTTGTCCTTTGTACTAATTATTTACTCCAGGATCCTTCAGTTAGCATATAAAATCCTTTTTAATATTTAGACTATTTACGTTAATTATAACTATTATATTTATAATAGTGTTAATATTATTTGCAAGGTATGATGATTTGAAACCGTTTGGATTCGCTTTAAACTGTGACCATTTAATTAGGAAGGATTTTCGCTGTGTTAAAAGGGATACATATTTGTCATTTTGATACGGTCATAAAAATTATCTTACTGTGTAAGTTTTTAATTTACATATTCCAATTTTGTTCATATTGTTCATTATTATGGATCTTGCATTGATTAATTATTTATTTCATTCAATTTGTATGTCATGGTAAATTTATACTTTTCAGATTATGGTCGATTGGGTACATATGGGAATTCAATTTTTAGCTTATAGCTGGATTCTTTTACAGAAATCGACTGAAATGCAATCGTGAAATGTAATATAATCTTCATGGTATATCCATCCAATTGATCTTTTATTTGTTTATTATACGTCTTTTAATGGTTCAACATTATTTCGCTGGTTATTTGTATCTTTTGTTTTTAATTGGTTATTGCATCAGATTGGGTTTTATTTTTCGCGTGATTTAAATGAATTAATCGTCCGCAATATGCTAGTGACTTAGTGGTATTATACTTGATTTTGTGTTACAAGCCATAGGTTCCATATTTATTTTGTATATATATATATCAATATATATATCATCAATAACACAGGCCTGCGAAATTGAAAATTCTGAAAAATACAAGAGAAGTTTTCGAGGATTCTTTTGTTATTTGGTGTGATGATTTCGAAAATGACCTCCATTTCGTCCCATCACATCAGGGAGTTTTGTAAATGGATATCGATATCTTTGCTAAAATCCTATTTGAAAAGGAATTCTCTCGAACAATTTTGCATCTAATATCTGGCAACATTGGTTTTTATCCATGTAAATGTATATAAAATAATCGATTCTCGGTGAAACAAATTGATTTTTCAGTTATCGATTACTTTTTAATATGTTTAAGTGGATGAAAACAGCTGTTACCATATCGCACGAGCCGCCTCTGGTCGAGGATAAAACAAAAAGTTCCCTCGAGTTTAAACTTTTTACATCAAATTATTGTGCAGTTTCTAGAAAAATCTCATCTACATTCTATTTTAATTTGTTTTTATTAAGACAACGCACATAAAATAGACAACTGACCGAGAGGAGCAAATATTATGTATGTGTACATGAAAGTTTCAAACAAATTTTAAACTGAGCAAAAAACAAAACAAAACAAAAAAGTTTCTATTTAAGTACGTACTCTTTTTCTATGAAACTTTTTTTTGATGTTCTTATTTTATGTTCAATCTCAGGCCTATCTCGTGTTAACATCCAACAGTAGACGGCGAGCATGATCTTATCCCATCTTTCTTTTGAGCGCTCCATATCTTTGATTTCTTGATGGAGTCTTTCACCTTGTTCTTCGCTCACTGATCCTAAATTTGCGGGTGAAAAAGGGCACATGTGAGTGAAAGAAATGTATTTTGACACTTATGAAGCAACCCAACGCTTGAAATTTGTCCATCATATTCATTACAATTGGTTTATAGTCAGGATTCTTCTAATTACACACAAATTTGCTGTTGACATCTTTGAAGGCAACCCAAGCTTCTTTTTCCTTTGTTGCCATACTAGTCACCAATTCTTTAATCTTCATAAACTTGTGGATATTTGGACCAACAAAGATTTCCTTTTCAACTTGGATTCAGATAAACGTTTTGCACGGGTATTTGAAACAATCGCAATCACTTCAAAAAATCGCAATCATTTGAAACAATGCAATTTTTGGCTCAACTAAACTGCTCCGAATCACATTCTTAGTGCCTGGTTTAAGATTTTGTCTTTTCTGCCATTCTTTTTTGACTCACTGTGGAGTCTTATCATGGCTGTCCCACTCACAAATGAAACACAGATACTTTGTGCATCCGCCTTGTTGACCAACAATCATGGAGTAAATTTCAAATCACCGCAGACGGTCCAACCGAGGTCGGCATATTTAATTTTGTTGAGGACGTAAGCCAGGTTTTAATAGCGTTCTTTTAAATGCACCGAGCATCCAACTGGTACAGATGCATATTGGATTCCGTGATGAAGAAGACAGATTTAAGCCCCCTTTTCGATGAATGTATAAACAGCCTCCATACATCTTTATCGTAGGTGATTAATTATTGCTCACCTATCCGGGAACATCAGAATAATAGACCAGGTTCTCCCCCTCCTCAAAGTACTACTTAAATAATTCCTTTTCTCGATTCCTGTACTAATAAAAAGCGGTTCCTTTGGCCAATAAGTTTCTTTTCTTTCAATCTAGAGCCCAACAATTCTGCTGCCTCTATCAAAAGGCCCAGATCACTAAGTTCAACCTGAGAGATGGTTGGTTGGTTGGTTGTGTTTATGTCGGCCAATTATCAACACGAGGGATATAGGACCTATGGGGTGGAGTGCCCTTCGTGGGGTCTTTCTAAGGGAACCTAACCCGTATTAACGCTTGGAAGTCCAAGGTTCGAAGAAAACCACGAAAACTCCGAACGATTAGGCCGACGGGCGCGATTGGGATCGATCCCAGCACCTCCCGTCTACCAGCTTCGAGAGCAGAACCTCTCGGCCACTGGTGGGGCTCCTGAGAGATGGACTGAGGTGAATCGCTTCCAGAGGTCATATATTCATTAACGGAGCCTTGAATCTCTGGATGTTCCGAGTCTGAAGACCCTGAAAAGATCACTTTGCAATTCAATTAAAGGCAAAGGCAGTGGCACATTAGGCCCATGAGGAACGGGGCGTATGGAAGATGGAATGTTAATAAAAATCCAACTAAAATTTAATTTTTCAAGAAAACTTGAAGTGATAGATTTTTTTTTCATTATTTCTTTTAAATTAGAACCAAAAAATACATAAAGATCAGCTATCAATTCCTTTGTAATTTTTTTTATCACAGGCCTGTGTAATTAAAAATGCAAAAACAGCATAACTCTGGAAAGAAGATGTATATCAGCAATATTTAACTAGAAAAATCTCGAAAACCTTCAAAAATACAGGTAAAAAACAAAACAAAGGCAAAAACTGTCTGTTCTTCATCAGAGGGAGGACAGACAGACCTAACTCCACCCCCACTGTTAAAAGCTTGCAGGGTTCTGAACACACGTCCATCCTGTACTCAATACAGAAAAAACTATTGTCATTTTGGAAATAAAATTTCAAAAGCTAAATAAACCATATTTAAACAAAAAAGTAATGTAAACAAAGCAATAATTTTTCATTATATATATATATATATATATATATAGACATACATACATAATATATACATTATATATACATATATATTATATATATATGGTATTTTTGTAGAAATTTTCCCATACACCTTTAATTTAGTAATTTATTAATGTTTAACATGTTTAGAATTTGTACAGCCAACGTAGTGAAAAAGCGTTCAATCCTGCGATGTAAGAAAGGTCATTGATAATGCGCGTAGATGCTCTACCACTGAGCTATGTGCACGTTACCAAGCCTAGAACTTCGCATTCTTATATGTTGGCGAGGCTGCAACCACAGCACATAATGTAATTTTTTTTCATAGTCACTAACATTGTGGTAAACACGAAATAAAAGGGAATCCTGCATCGATGATATATAGATTTTTATATATATTTCATCGACGTTGGGTACTCTTTCTTTTCGGGTTTGCACCAGGTTTGGTGGCTAATGAAAAATATTCCATCATGTGTCGAGGTTGAAGTCTTGACATCAGTTAAACGCGAGAAGTTCTATCCTTGGTATCGTCCAGGTAGTTCAGTGGTAGAGCATTGGCGCGTAATGTTAATGACCCACGTTCCATCCCAGGATTGGACACGTTCACTTTGTTGCATGTACGCCTTTTAAACAAATAAAAAGTCAAGGGTTAATAATTATTTAAAAAAATGAGAGAAAGAAAAGATAGACCAGGTTATATTCCATTTATTCATTTCAAAATACAGCTTAACTGCCTAAAAGCTGAATAATATTCGTTCATCCTAATCGCAAAAATTGAGATATATTATCAATACTTCAACATAATAATTTTATTTAGTTCTTACGTAATTTCAAATAGCTACTATGTTACTCGTTTTCAGGCAGTTTATTTTTTTTTTCTGTTTTGTGGGGAAAAATGTATATTGACACAGTTTTAAAATTCCTCGTATTGGCTTAGGAAAAGTTATCAAACTTGATTTATTGTGACCCTGTTGTACTAAAGCGTTTAATATGTTTATCAAAATTTTGAGCTTGTTTGTTTTTTATTTCTTAAACGAAGTCCAATCTAGCGAAAACGCATCTCTTTTTTCTTATTTTCTAAGTGAAAGAGTTTATCAATGTTAAAAAAATAACAAAACAATGTAACATATAAAACGTGTAATAAATTTTTTTTTCGATTCACCTTCCACTTAATTTTCCGAACCATCTTAACTTAATTTTATAAAAGTAATCCGTCACCAAACAGTATGACATACTGTTAAAAATGGAGTAACATAACGTCAAATCGTACCCGGAACATGTTTCCCTCATTTCCTTTTTAGCTCGGTCGGAGACAGAAATCTTTATATTTTTCTTACAAATATCAACAGGAAATTAGAGGGTAGAAGAAATGAAAAGATGAAAATGTCAAATAACCTATAGACGTACCTCATAATAAAAACTAAACTTTCTAAAAAACTAAAGTCTTATTTGGAAATAAAGAAAAATTGAAATTGTAGTATAAAATGTGTGACAATAACACCAGATTTCAACAACAAAATTGACTGGACGGCAGAAATAACGTCCCTTTTATGCATCATTGGTGTTAAATCGCTTTACTTTGAATGACAGTTTACTGCCGTAAATGATCTTCGGCTAACACATCAACAAAGGATAAGCACAGATGTCAATTATCATGTGTTATTTTTTAAACAATCTTATTTAACTCCTGGTATTTGTATGTAGAGACGGAATTTTGTAATTAATTTTTAACACGCTACCTGGTATGCTGTAATTCTAAAAATTACCTTTAGAAGAGTGTTTCTGATGACAATACAACATTTTGTATTTTGTAGAATTTAATTGTAAATCAATATAATTCTTCGGAAAGATAATTTAAATAAATCGATAAAAAAAAAATAATAAACCGCCAAATACTCTCTGTAACATGTCAATGACTATGTGCCTATTTTTTTAACTACTTTATTTAACTCCTGGTATTTGTATGTTAAGACGGAATTTCGTAATTAACTTTTAACACGCTACCTGGTATACTGTAATTATAAAAATTACGTTTAGATGTGTGTTTCCGATGGCAATACAACATTTTGTATTTTGTAGAATTTAATTGTAAATCAATATAATTATTCGGAAAAATAATTTAAATAAATAGATGAAAAATAAATAAATAAATAAACCGCAAAATACTCTCTGTAACATGTCAATGACCAGGTGCTTATTTTTTAAACTATTTTATTTAACTCCTGATATTTGTATGTTAAGAGGGAATTTTGTAATTAATTTTTAACACGCTACCTGGTATGCTGTAATTCTAAAAATTACGTTTAGAGGCGTGTTTCCGATGGCAATACAACATTTTGTATTTTGTAGAATTTAATTGTAAATCAATATAATTCTTCGGAAAGATAATTTAAATAAATCAATAAAAAAATCGCCAAATACTCTCTGTAACTTGTACAACTGTATAAGTGTTAAAACAGCAACTCACTTTTATGCGCCAGTAAACGCTTGCCAAAAAATGCTAAATGGTTGTGAAACTGAAATTATTCGACAGTTTAACACAAGAACGTCCATTGGTATCTTTTCGTCATCAAACAGAATTTATTCTTATCTCTCTATCACATTTTTTCACCTATATTCTTCAAATTTAGTGACATTTAATCATTTTACGTAAGAAGCAAACTTCTGTAACTTTTATTACGTTATTTTACTTTTTTTAAAAAGTTACAGCTAAATTCACCTAGAATGCCCGTTGGTGTTATTTCGACACGAAGTAGAATGTAAAGGAAATAGTTTACTCTTGACTTTTTTCCTATTCATGTGACACTGGCTTCGATATATTTTAGTTGCGCAAGGTCTATTATACTTAAACCCCCTCATAAAGTATGGGAAATGGTTTAATTTGAGCAGGCGATGGAATGTCTCCCGCTATTTCTTTGTTTTTATTATAACATTTAAAAATATTTGGATGTATTTTTTTCCTAAGCGATATTTTATGCTTTCAGAGACTAATTTTTTCGGAATTATATGTCGCAAAAAAGTCTCAGTCCCGAAGAAAATGCAAATCTATTCACAGGATTATCGCAAAAAGAATTAAATGGTTGTGACATTTCAGAATTATCTCCTTTTTCCTTATCTCGCACTTAAGTGACATATTTCCTTATTTGGGAAAAAAACGAACCTCGACCTGACGGTAAAAGATTAACGAAATTCAGTGCTAAAACTAATGAAACCATATAAAAATAAAGGTGGTAATGTAACAGGTTTTTTTTTTTTTTTTTTTTTTTTTTTTTTTTTTTTTATATATATATATATATAAAGGAACTATAAAAAGATCTGATGAAATGTAAAACACGTGCTGAAGAAACTCAGAATCGAGCTCGAAGAGATTGTCATATAGTCTGAAAAATAAAAATTACTGCCTTTAATTTACGAATATAAAAAACCACATATGTGTCGGTACCATATTTACTACACATCAAGGAAAAAAAGTGGAAGAAAATCATTATTCTGAGCACACTTTATTCAAGCGTTAAAACTGCAAGTAACGAAAATAAAACACCTGAAACTTTATCATTCTACATTGAAATCTGTATGGCGTGGGCATTTCAGATCAGATGGCTAGAAAATATTCTGTAAAAGTCGGATCAGGGAGATGGCCTGTAAATACATTTTACAACATTTTAGACATTGCAGTTATACATGCTTGGTCTATTTACACATCTGAGTCAGGCCATTGCATTTCATGGAAATGCTATACTAAACAGTTCGAAAATGTATTTCGTTCAAATTATGTAAAGGGTAAAATATTTACCACTAATCAGAATTATATACCGGAATTAAACCATAACTTAAACGCAAAAAATATGAAATTAAAAAGTGTAACGGCAATGCCATAAACAAAAAAAAAAGGCTTGTGTATGAAGATGGAAAGTTTCACGGTATCTAGAATACGCGGTAGGGATCACCAAAATGTGCGCAGTAGCATTTTCCCTCCTCTGACGTCACCTGGACACCAGAGCGCTTCCACTCCATCGTTCTTCGAAATATTGGTCAGTTGAGTTAGTTATCTTCAAGATCAATGTGCGTTGCTACATTTTTCTTTGTGATTTAATTATTTAATTGCCAATCATGGTTTGCTGTGCAATAGCTGTTTGTAGTCATCATGATAGACAACGTAATAAATCAAGTATTAAATTCTACAGATTTCTGAAAGACAGAGAAATCAGATCTAAATGAATCTAAAGGATTTTTTTATATTTAATTTTAGGAAATATGTTTTCGTAGATGCTAAATATATTTTTCTTTATTTTGTACAGTTATTTTCTTTTTACAATTATATGACTAATTTTTTTCTTAGTCCATCAATTTCAAGTTAAATAATACTCACTGTATATGAAAATAATAAATCTAATAAATATTGTATTGTAGCCAAGAAGAGTTTGTGCGTGTATGTTTGTATGTAAAGAAATATTTTGCTGTTACATTTTTTCGTTCAAAAAATCCTTTTTACAAAATGTTGTTTTAGTTGATAAAAACCCATTTTTCCCATAAAACCTGGTTTTTCTTAAGCTAAAAAAACCCAGCACGGTGGGGAAAATGGTACCTAATTCTGTTTTTAAGAAATATATTACATATATATGTATATGAAATACATTCAATAATGTCTAAACCAAGTCAATTTGTAAAATATGTATATAATCATTAATACTTGGAAAAATTTCCCAGGGATTAATTAAAATTAATCTCTGAAAATTAATCTAGAATTAATTCCAAAGATTATTATTTAGCCTGCATATAATTTTTTTTTAAATATCAAGTTGTCTCGAATACGTCTAAAACATACAATAGTTCTCATAGGATTAACAAATTTTTGTTTCTGCGTATCACAAGTCTGTCTGGTCTAGGCCTGTAAAGACTCTTTCCCTTAAAGAAAAAAAAAAAAAAAAAAAAAAAAAAAAATTACCTGCGAAATGGTTAAAGAGGTTGACGTTCTTTCGTAGGCTTTCTACCAACATTCCACCGGCAATTAAAGAAAATCAAAATATGGTAATACAAATGTGAAAATGTGATGATTTTTTTTTTTCCTTTTGTTTGCTTATTCGATTTAGAAGTTAGCATATTTGCGTAATAAAACCGGGAATATTCAGATCGCTTCGCATTGGAGCGTCCACCCCAAAATCGCCTGCCAAGCAATATGATATTTACCCAATAAACCACCCAAACGTTTTTTAAAAACATGAGTAGAGATCGACCGAAAATTAGATTACGTTTTCAGTCCAAAATCTGAATTTCGGCAAAAATGCTGCCGAAAATTCGGCTGGACCGAAACTCGACCGCAGCTACCTGTATTCCAAAAATCTCTTCTCTTCCTTCGGAAATTTTCAACATTACTCATTGATTTGAGCTGTATCGGCTCAAATGAGACATTCTTTATTTATTGCTATGAACTTCACTGTTTATAATTATGAGTCATGAATGACTAACTCAAGACATAAGTGCAAATTATAAAGCATGAAATGCCTATATTAGCCTATATTACTAAACTTTGAAGACTCTTTTCACGTGCTCATTAAAACCTGTAGACTTAACAGCAATAGAAAATTTTTAGTTTGAAACCGCTGAAGTGTTTCGAATAACCTTTGAGAAAGTTCTAGTATAACAGATGACAATTCACAAAAATCATTATAAAAGATAAATCGAGGTACGAATACCGAAAATATTTTTTAATTAGAAAATTATTTTGTGTCTTTGATGAATTCATTACTTTTTATTTTATATGAAAATAAAAGGTTTTGGTGACACAGCGAGTCAACTTGGGCTACACATGTAATTAATTAATAATTGTGTATAATTATGTACGTGTTAATTACATTAAAAAAACTTCAGACATTTTCGTTTTCGGCCGAAAATAGGAAGATTACCGAAATTCGGTTTCGGTTTTGCTTTCGGTCTTAAAAACCTGTTTCGGTCAATCCTTAACTATAAGTCTGACAATATGCTTCTAACATATTCGCGAAGAAGCAAAAAAAATCTTTTAACGTATTAAAGTTGTCATTATTTAAGTTGTTTATCCTTATCGCAATATTTTACTACTTAAAATTAAAATTGTACTGCTTCAGTAGATAAATTTCATGATATATTATAAACTAAAGGTATTAAATCCGTTTATATTAATACATATATGTACATAATAATATAAATATTCAGTTCCTTAAAAATACACATAATGGAAAAAATATATGTCATCAGAGACGAAATATTGGAGCGCTTTATTGAAAAGAATCGCTCTTAATAGAAAATGGACAGCATAAACAGCAGTGTTTAGGCGCTCGGGAGAGAAGAGTTGGTGTCCAGCTGACGTCATCACAGAGAAGGAGGCTGCGCGTGATCCCTACCGTATAATCTAGATACCGTGGAAAGTTTTAAATGTGCCGAAAAATCGCCTATTACTTCAGAAATTGTAAATAGGATACGTATATTACATAAATTATTTTACATAATGCCAACGTAAGATTAAATACTGTAATGTGAAAAAAATAACAGATTTCTTTCTTTTTTTATTATTATTTCTTTGTGTCCATTTCTTTAAGTGTGAAATTGAATATTATTTAATCTATTTTTCTATAAAAGAAATCAACTTTTTTTTTTTGGTAAAAATGTAACAATATAAGTTTAAGTAAAGTACAATAATCCAATGAGTTGTTAAATTAGAATTTGTAGCATCTATTTTGCGTAATTTAATTAGTGATGTCGAAATGACATCGACAGCTGTGTTAGGCTTTCGAAATTGTCGGACGTTCTAGAGTTAAAATATACAAAGTAGAAAACGAATTATAAATAAAAAATGTACAGCGTCACACTTAAAAAATATATATTAGGGTGGGTCGAAAAAAAGAAAGTTTTGATTTTCGTGAAGCTTTAGTGCGGAAAAGTTGCCTATTGTAATAAGAAGAAAAAAGGCATAAAAATTTTTAGAATCGGTTAACATCTTCCATTCGCGCATCGTACTTAATGTTGATGAAAAATTGTAAAAATCGCAACTTTTTTCTAATTTTTTTAAGTTAATTAAAACTATAAAGACACGCTTTAGCTTTTTATGCTTGTTTCATGGTTTACATAACCTAAATAAATTAATTTCCGATCAATAATCCAATTTTTTTGTTAGCGCAAAAAACTTAGAAAAAACGTAAATTTACCAATTTTTCGCAATTTTCACCGTGCAACCCTTAGTTTGTTTTGCTAAAGCAAAATTACAGAGAACTCACCACGTGGTGGTGGTTGCACGTTGAGTTCCACTCACATCCCACCCAACCAACATTCAATTTTTGGGTGTGGTATTTATATTATATTAAAAATACCACATGCATGTCAATGTGTTATTCTAATTAAATGCCTATGTAAAAAAAAAAATAAATAAAAAAAAAAAAAAATTAAAAAAATCGTGTTTTTGAGTTGAAGTTCATGATTCTTCAAAATAATTACAATTTTGAGGAAAATCGGATGTATTTACAAAACAGTCAGTGTACTATGAAATTGATGAACTCAAACACATTTCTTTTGAAGAATCTGAGTATGAGGAAGATAAATACAAACCGAGTACATCGACTATAAGCCCAAATGGTAGATGAAAATAGCGCTAAATAGCCATTGTTTCAGAGTTTCTGATCGGCCAAAACTGTCATAGCGCCAAGTGTTCTGGATAACCCTCACAGATTCTTCTGATGTGGTTTATAAGTGTAAAATAAAAAGAGACAAGAGTCATTTAAGGACGGATTTGAAAAGCCGATTCACACCCCCTTTGGAAAGTTCGGGTCTTTTTTTGACGGACAAAAATGAGATACTTTGTTCGGCGTAAAATTTAATGCCAAGCAATTTCACATGAATGTGAAATAAGAACACTATTCTCTTATCCAGGAATATGGATCAACTTATATTGGACACGTATCTCCTTTCTCGAGTTCATCAAATGATATAAGTCAAAGCATTATTTCTTGTTTGTCTGAACTATCAATATCATTAGAAAAACTAGAAGTAGTAGGGTGTGATAGTACTGTAACAAACACTGGATAGAATAACGGAGCTTTCTTATTGCTAAATTTTCCAACATATTCACGGTCAAACAGAAGGGCCTAGATCGTTTAGTGCGTCAATCGGGTAGAAGCTCACTTGTTGTGAAAAATCTCCTGTGGTCGATTGTGAACCCGCAGATTGTTCGATTCCTGGTGTAGACAGGGCTTTCTTGAGCGAATAACAACAGTATTTTGGAGGCAATTTGAATGCAATCACCTTGGGACATTGTAAGGAAGACTTGGCGAACTGGAACCCTGGTACTTTGTCCGATTCCAGATGACTAACTGCGGCCAACCGAGTTCTTAGATTGTATCAGATTCAAACGGAAACCTATAAGAAATAGTTGGCTTCATCATAAAACCATACATGCCTGTGTAATTTGCCATAAAATAAGCAAAAATTTTACTGACGGACCAAAACATGTATTTCAAGCAATCCAAACATCACGCTATTTATCCGACGAATTACTACAAGATGTCGATCCAGTAATAGAACGAAATGCGTTTTTTTGCGCACCCAGACAATGTTCTGTTGGCAATGATTGTCGATTAGAGAAAACGTATTCGGGGTATTGGTTACAGAAGGATCGTAAAAGCAAGACAAACCGTCCCAAAGAAGAAGATTGTTAGAAATGTAATGCCACCGAATGGAAACTTTCAAGCTTCCGAATAGAAATTATTAATTGGAGCTCTTGTGCGGTGTATCCTTTCCCAATGCCGCGGGACCTGAGTGAAGATGATGTTAAATCGTTCATCATTTCTTTCACTACTCTCATCAGAGAAATACAAATGTTTCCCTGTCACACCGAGACTGTTAAGATGTGTGTCAAACTTGTGACAGAGACCTCGAATAAAGTATATGGACATTAAGCTAGAGGTGGCTATATCCGAACAACACTGAGGTCTAAATCGGTTATGCCTCATTTCTCCAAAAAACAGACTTTAAATTTGTAGTAGATATAAAAAAAAGAAAACGTAAAAAACACAGTAAGCCAAAGAATACTACTCTATAGAAACACTTTGTAAATAGTTGCAAATATAACGTAAATACCACACCCAAGAATTGGATGGTTGGTTGAGTAGAGCGGAGGTGGGACTCTACGTGCAACCACCTCCACGTGATGAGTTATCGTTCGTTTTGTTCTAGCGAAACGAGCGAAGAGTTGTACGGTGAAAATTTCGAAAAATTACTAAATTTATGTTTTTTTTTTCTAAGATGTTGCACGAACGGAAAAAATAGATTATTGATTAGAATTTAATTTATTTATGTTATGTAAACCATGAAACAAGCATAAAAAGCTAAAGCTTGTTTATTTTTAACGTTTTAATTAACTTGAAAAAAATTAGAGAGAAGGCGCGATTTTTGCAATTTTTCATCAACTTTAAGTACAATGCGCGAATTGAAGATGTTAACCGATTCTAAAAAATTTTATGCCGTTTTTCTTCTTATTACAATATGTAACTTTTCCGCACTAAAGCGTCACGAAAATCAAAAATTTCTTTTTTTCGACCCACTCTAATATATATGCTTTTATCAACTAGTAAATCTGCAGATCAGGAGCCTCAACGTCAGCTCTACAATTCATTGTGTTTAACACCCTTTGAGTAATATTAATCTTTCTACAAAAAACGAAATTTAAAGTTTTGAAATTACATAAACATTTATAAAACGAAAAAATATTTCGAAGGTTTCTGACATTAGAAGCGTTAAATTAAACCCCTTGTTATGTAATGGTATTCTGAAAATCTCATGAGCTACTTATTCTGGTAATTTTTAGATAATAAAGTAGATTTCTTCAGGGGGGCAGAGCCCCCCTGAACCCCTTAGTAGTGTAATTTAATTTACATTTGTAATTATCAATTAATTGTGTTAATGTCCTTTAGTAAATTCTACCAATAGACGGAAACGTACATGAATTCTTTTCTACAGCCCTGTATATTACGTGAAGATTTTTACGCGTCGTCTATAACATTTAAATTTAATGCAGACAAAAAACCCTCTTAAAACTGCTCATATCACATTTCCGGGGATTAGTATGCATAGTGTGCACCATATATCCAGTTTCTGCGGAGTCCTGTATATGGTTCTATTTAAATTCTGCAAACATTTGTTAGTATACTAAATGTAATTGGGCTGGGAAATACATAACTCAAAAAAAAACAAAAAAAAAACACTGAAGCAATTCGCGCTCATTTTTATTTATAATTACGAATTCATTTGTGTATCCCTGTACATGGTCTATACAATATTTAAGCACTACTTATTAAGCACAAATTTACTTAACGTTAAAACGCACACCATAATCGAAAATGCTCTTCAGCAATCATCCCTAATAGACCAGAACTGTATCCGAAATTTTGTATGTGACCCTATAAATGAACGATAAATACGATACAAATCATATTCAAGCTTCTTGTAGTCAACCACAGTAATGTAATTTAATTTCATAATGTTTGAATTAGTGCAACACAATTAACACACTGACGACAGGCAATTTAATTAAATCTGGGTTTAAAAACAGTAGAAGCTCCTCCCTGTTCTGAAAATGTCTCGGAAATTGGTTTCTGAGATATGTTTTTCATGTTTATGCAGCAGTAAATATCTTTCAATGTACGGATGTAATATATAATGTCTTACAATCTATAAAAAATATGGACAACATAATATAAATGTCTTTTCTGTAAGGTATAAGTCACTCCCTTAGCCAATGATGTATTCTGAATAAAAACGAGAATTCTCGTTTCCCGTCGGTAATGTGTTAAAATAAGCTGTGAAGAGTTTTTTTTCCCCCGTAGACCACATTTTAATCGACCACTTTTGTGTGACCCTGAAAAAAACATATGCTTTGCACCCCATATACTTCAAAAATGTTTCAAAAATACATATCAATTTTATTATTTTGTAACAGAGTAACATCATTAAAAAACGCCACAAAAGGATTTTCTTCAAAGATTGTAATATTATGAATACTTGTGAGTTCCCTGTACGCATGCTGTAAGTGCTACACACAACATATTTTATAGTAACCAGGTTCTAGTGCACCTTAATAAAGTATATAAATTTCATTACGTTTAAAATTGTGTAACATTATTAAAATACACCGCAGACGATTTTTCCCAAAGACTATAATGTAACGGTATAGTTTTGAGTACCCCTGTAATTAAGCTATGAATGCTAGACTCTTCATTTTTAATACCAAACATACTTTGGCAAACCTCAATAACGTATATCAATTACATGTAATCCCGGCTATGTTTACGCGAGTTAGAGCACGTAGAGAAACACGGCAGGCGACAGATAGAAAAACTGAAGTCATAAATACTTTTCATCCATGTTGGAAAGTGTTAAAAAGGATTTACATGCCTTTAACTGTACTTTTTTTTTTCACTTATAGCATGGTTAAACATTAGTTTAAACATCCTAATCCATGCGATAGCAATAACATATTAAAAGCCCCCCAAAATATGCATATCTGGAGATCTATAAATCTACTGGAAAATAATTCATTATCGTGCCCACTGTTAATTGCATAAATTGCATCGATTTGGCGCGATAAAATATTTTTTGTGATAGCCTTTTAATAGTACCTGCAACAAAATTAACGTAATTTACTAACTTCATTCATATTTGACGCAATGATAGGCTACGAATAACAGTCGCTAGGCAACGCAGAAAAGGAAAAAAAAAAGAAATATGTATGTAAAACAAGAAAATTAATTTAAAAATTCTTTATATTATTGGAATACATATATAAATGTCCTCAAAACATTATACACGTAAATAAAAAAAATCTGATAGATATATTGATAAAACTTCAATATAATAGGAATAATTTAAAACCCTTATTTGGAATTTTAGTATCCATAATTTGACATTTAAATCCATTAATCAAACGTGTCATTTTCTTTCAACTAATCGAAATTTGAAAATCGTCTGACTTGCCGTAGAAAAGCATTATAAAGAAAAATAAAATCTTCCATCTTTTCCGAACGAATGAACCAAATTTAACCAAAAACTATACAGCTACGTCCGGGTATCTCACGAATATGCCCAATTAATTTCAAGCTGATCGGGTGCTTTTTGCGGCAGTTATCGCGGAACAGACAGACAGACAAACGGAAATCAAAACTTTTCGTGTCTCCACAGTAAGCCTTCACTGACGTTTCGGCAATTAGCAGTTAAATAGCTATTAATTTAATATTATAAGTTAATAAATTGATTAGAAATCCTAAAAAATTAATTTAAATAGTGTTCCATTTCTTTATTCCTGTCGCACTGAAAGAAAGAGAAACTACGAAAAGTTACATTTTTTAAAATACATTATCTTGCTTGCGTCTTCTTATAAAATAGCAGTGAATTTTTCATAATCGAGTTTGGTGTAAAGGCCAAATAAATGTATTTTAACGATTTTTTTTTGATAAAAACATGAATTGCAGTCCGAAAATTAGGGGAAATTAAAAAGATGAACACTAAATGCGTATAAAAGAGTGTCGTTTAGAAAACTATTTATATTTTACACCGATTACTTGATATAATTATAATTAAACTTATAAAGTTTCTTAGATAAAATAGATTGAAATTTTCAAAATGAAATTTTTAGATAGAAAATAAATGGCAAATATATATATGTATATTTTAAATCTTTCAGGTGATACCAATTTAGTTATTGAAAATATGAGGCTGTAATAATGATAATTACTTATATAATGTCGGATGTTCATACATACTGGCATAATATCGTCCCTTAAAAAAAAAATGTACCTTAAAAATTACAACGTTATTGTTAAAAGTTTAACACATTTTCTAATCTAAATATTTCTTATAAGGGGCATTCTCATAATCTTTTGACTTTTAAATCCCTGAATAATAATTTTTATTTTAGTACATATTCTTGTGTTTTTTTTTCATATACTAGGGAACATCTCATTGCATGACTGAATAACAATATTAACGATATATATAAGTTTTTGACGATGTTGGGGGTCCAAATATCCAGGAAAACCGTATACTGTCCAGTTTGGAGTTATATCAATAAAAGTAATTTGATGTAATTTTTTTGCGAAACTGGGACTGTTATTTTTATATAAATATGTAGCAAAAAATTAACCTACGCACATTTCTAAGTTTGTTATTATTTATTTAACTCTGTCCCTGGGTTTTAGATTACTTACCGTCCCTCTTCTATAATTACACAGTAAATCACTTCAGGTGCAGCCACAGAATTTTGTTCAATTTTTTTCTTATGCAGAAGTATGCTAGAAAAAGTATGTCTCAAATTCTTTGACAGGAAATTTACTGCAAATTTTAAATCAACATTTAAATATTAATTTCAAGCATTGGGGTCTTATTGGTAGTCTTTCCGTCCCCAAGGTTTATTCCTGTACTTTTTGAGGTAAATAATTTTTTTTCCTAATTTAATCCATTGTAAATAACTGTTTCTAAAAATCAATAAACATTGTGGCTATCACTGAGTCTTAACATGATTTGCCTAAAAATAGGTGGTAATTTTCCTTACCATATCTTTTATTCCCGTTACAGTCCCTTTTTTCCTATACCGTCCCTTTTTTTCCCTTACTGTCGCTTCTTTAACACCCATTGAAGACAATGTTATATCAAAATTTTGTACTAAAAATACAACATTGTTATTATTTCTTATTTGACTGTTCTGTGGGTACTATAGAAATTCATCATAAGTAAAAATTAAGAAGAAAATAAAAAGTTATAGTGGTAAAATGGTAAGGAATATTAAACCTCAGTTAAATAAATTTATTTTCGCAGCTGACCATTTTTCTTTATTTTGAATCATTAAGCAATTCGTCTATAAGCTTAAAATGTTAATTTAGCTCGATTAATTTCACAAGATTTTTATACCTGAAATTTAAAAGATTATGAGAATGTCCCAAAAATAAAAGACTTATTTTGAACATCAAATATAAACATAATGACATTTTCCTAATAAATGTTTGAGAAGTATCCTTGAGTTTTTATAAAATTTTCTAATGCAAGTGAAAGTAATTGTCAACCATTCATTTTGATTCACTGTTTGATTTTGGTTTAAAAACTTATTAAGTTGCAAGAAAATGAACTTTAAAAGTTTGCCACTCTAAATATCTTTTGTTTTCAAATTCTTATCCCGCATATACTGAAAAGGAAGTCACAAAATGCTAAGAACTGATTCAGGAAAGTAGACGTTAATAAGCTAGACAAAAAATAAATTTTATGAACACATTTTGTTTTAAACTTTTGCACTCTTAACGTCTTTTGTCTGCTTTGTCTGTATTACTTGACAATAATAAAATGCAAAAAGAAAATTCAAGAAAGTAAATGTTAATAAGCTAGTCGTAAAATTCTACTTGAGACAGAAACTTTTAAAAAGATATTCAAAGCCAAATGATATTTAAAAAGTTCCGTTGAAATAAAAATAATAACATGTAGTTTCCCAAGTTGTTTAATGATGTCGTAAAAATAGATAGCTGTTCATTTTCATTTTTTTCTTTAAATTTGCAAGTTTTTATCCTTACAGGTGAGATATTTCTGATATACAGGGTTGTTTTAATTAAAGTTCGCCTATTCAGAAGGCTCTAGAGTCGGTTCTATGGCTCCAAACGAAACAAAATTTCACTAGTACGTAGTTGAAGATACGCGCTCTGCGAAAATCGAAAAAAAAATTAGTTAAAATTTTTGTCAATAGGTGGCGCTGCGCCAATATTTAAGGCGATGTTAGCAGATTCATTATATCCATTTCAGTCAATCCACAGAAAGCACACAAATTTCAAAGTTTCAACAAACTTCGAGGAACTGCGAATTGTTATAATTAAGGTTCACGTAATCAGACAGCTCTAGAGCCTGACCCTCCAAACAATACAGAAAAATGAATCTAATCAGAAACAACTCGTTGTAAATGATCCTGCCAAGCTACAAATCTAAAACATTAGTCATAAAAAGAATTGATATTACGTAAAAAGAAGCGATATAGAAGTGCATACTCCGAGTGCCGTGTAAAAATCTATCACTACTCATGTTTCCAAAGGACTCAGAGTGAGGTACAGTATATGAAAACTGCTTGGCGACCCGCAGGATTTTATAATGTTTGTTCTTCCTGCACTTACATATGACTATTTGTTTAACAATTTTCTTCATGTATTACTTCTCGCATTAAACTGTGAAAATTCCAAGCTTTTGGCATTTACATGCCCATTCTTATTTAAAATCATGCGATCGATTTGTTGATTACCATTATTTGAACGAGAAAGACCACTTTTATGAGGAGGATTTTCTAAGTAAACATGTAATAAACGTTTTGAGTTTGTGAAATAATAATAAAAAATAATGATCATATGAATATTACTAACAATGCACCTAATAATAGACATTAATTAAATTAAGATATATTGCAGTAAAGACTGCGCAAACGGAATTGCACATGACAGGGGAAAAATCTGTTCTAGTAATGCTACTAGTATTATATAATATTCCTTATGTTAGAAACATGACATTTACATTTAAGAAATAAATCTGTCATAAACAGGATCCATTTTACCAGTTTTCCCTTTAATTTTAATACAGTCTATTATTAAACATATTTATGTAATTAAAAATTAAGTTTAAAATAATGAAAAGTATAATTATAATAATAGATGATTACTACAATTACATACCATTTCCTGCTTGTCTTAAAAAATCTTTCTGATTTATTATAGATCTTCCTCCTACATATATTTATAAGAGTGATAGAATGAGAAATTAAAATTAATTTTTTCGACTTTCAAAATTTTTCGAAATTGGTATAGGTACTGCATAGATTAAATATACGCCTGCAGGTCTCCAAGCAGTTTTCACATACTGTACCTCACTCCGAGTCCATTTGGAAATATTATGGGTAGTGATAGATTTTTACACGGCACTCGGAGTATGCACTTCTATATCGCTTCTTTTTATGTGCTATCACTTCTTTTTATGATTGACATTTTAAGTTTGTGATTTGGCGGGATCATTTACAACGAGTTGTTTTTGATTAGATACCACTCCTTTTTGTAAGGTATTTCATTTGCATTATATATATTCCATTTTAATCCAGAAAAGAAAGGATAAACGGAAGATGATAGAACTAAACTATAATTTAATTGTGATGCTATAAACTTTACAAAAGTGTAATATATCTAGTAAGACATAATGTTGGACTTTTTAAAAATAATTCAAAACCATTTTATCGATCCTTACAAATCACAGAAGAAATCATATTTTTTTTAGAAATGATAAAATGTGTTGAACTAACCAGTAATATTTTTTGCTGTTGTTCTATAGGGTATACGGTGACTGATTAACTCTGCAAGAATTTTATCCTAATAACTTTTGAAAAACTGCCATTACATTTTTAAAATTCGCATCATTTAACACAAAATATGTAAAGACTTAAAAACAGACTGAATAATGAGCATTTGTTTTAACACCGGGCGTGCTTGAAGTAATTTTAAATAAAATTAGTTTTTTTCATAATTTAGAAATCCAATGTCCCTCCAAAAAGCACGGCAGAAACTCAGATTATCTGATTGAGCTTTTGTTTAGAAAATGTTTTCATAAGCTCCAACGCTTGTTAGATTTTCTGAATTTTCAATGCATATACTTTCTAAATTCATAATTGTTGTTTTACGTGACTAACAGGACATAATAAGTCATATGCTTTCCAATTATTTTCTCACATATTTCTGATCATTCATACGATAAATTATAATTCATTTCAATAAAAGTTCAGAATTCGATATTTTATCGTTATTTGTAAATTTTTAAGTAGTTCTATTATCTGAGTAAAAATTAACTAAAAGCTATTTATGGCATATTGCTAACATTTTTAAATTACTAAGCCCAAAATAACAGAATCAATTAGTTTAATAAATCCGCTTATTATTCTTTTTGAATGAAAAGCAAAGGAAAAATTCCAATAAAACTGCCAAAAATTTCTTTGATATAAAAGTTGTAGAAAACGAAAAAAAATTATGCAATAAAAAAAACAGGCTGACTCTATTACCTTTGTAAAATGTTTTAAATTGAATAAATCGCAAAGTTTGGAATGTTGAAAAAATACTTGAGAGTATGTGCATTTTAGTATAAAATCAATACAGAATTGAACACTTTCCCGCTTACTTCAGTAGGATAAACAGTGATCCTTAAATTCTGTCGAATTGTTTTCATGCTATAAGTACTCTGTGATTCACTAAAGTTTTTACATTATCTTTCTGAGCCTGTTCTGTGGTTTCTCCGTAGTCAGTGTTTACCTAGAATCTTTCCACAATCGAGGTCCACTGGCACGTTTCTATAATCCAGTTTCTCCTCAAGTTTCAGCAGGGCATTCAGTGATGATTATTGTGCGCAGTACCTTCGTCAAAAATCATTCCGATTTCGTGCAAAATAAAAGTTCATTTTATTGTTATCTAAATTTTGTGTGCAAAAATACCCATAGTATTGGAATTTTAAAAGAGTGTGGGCTGAAATCTAGAAGCATTTTAGTAAAGTGGATAATAGAAAAATCTTTCATAAAGTAGAAACCTGGATCGTCGAGCATTTAGATGAACAAATTGAATTCCTATTCAACTGTCAAGTAACCTAAAATCGTCTAGAGATTGAAAAGGTACAAATTCATTAAAATACATGTCACTCAGTAAATATCTATCGGTTGTAATGTGAACTTGTAAACGAACCGTAAATGCTTCAATACCGCCTTTCAATAGAGAGCTTAACTGGGTCGAATGCAATAACATCTTTCCTATTAAAATCTATCTATGTAACCTCCCAAACTCAGAAACCAGAGGGCGCAGGGCTGCGAATTTTGGTAAACGGGTTGCTTGTAGGGGTCTCATGAACGATTGGGGCGAAAAATTCGAAAATTTGGAATACATTTTTTTTTACGTTTTTCGCGAATCTGTGCCTTTTTTATGTCCAACCGATAGCGGGAGTTCTAACCAGCTTTAAATGTTTACAGCAATATGAGATATACATATAGTAGGTTAATTGGTGAATCATCTCTCATTTCCCAATTAGCCTAATATTTTTCAGGCATATTGCATAGCGCCTAGACAGCGGTTAGGCTAAATGACAAGTAACCATTTATTTCCCAACCAGGGTGATTATTTTAGACTTATAAACCCATAACCCGGACCGAACCCAAAAAACAAATTAAAACAGACTATACGCCGATCCGAACAAGCTAAAATAATTTGAGTCTACACGCAACCCGGCCGAACCTGACAGTTCCATTTGAAAAAACCCGAAATCTGACCCGAACCAAATCTGATAGCAGACAAAAATATTGAAAATAACCGTAACCCGATCCGATCAAGACAAAGTAATTTCTGTGCACACGCAACCCAACCTGAAACTAAAAATTCCCTTTGAAGAAAGCCAGAAATCTGACCCGAACCAAATCTGAACCCGACAAAAATATTCCAAAGAATCATAATCAGATCCGAGCCACAAAACATAAGTTCCGTGGATATGTTTCCTGACACGAACCTATAAATTCCCTTTGAAATAAAACGAAAACTGATCCGAACCAAATCTGAACCCCCCCAAAAAACTCCAATGAACCATAACCGGATCGCAACAGACAAACTAATTTCCGTGGAACTGTTACCTGATCCAAACCTAAAAATTCCATTTGGAAAAACCCGAAATCTGACCCGAACCAAATCTGAACTCGACAAAAACATTCCATTGAATTATATCCCCATCCGAGTAAAACAAAATAATTTTCGTGGACACGCAACCCAACCCGAACCTAAAAATTTCATTTGAAAAGATAAAAAACGAAAATTCATCCAGACAAAAATATTCCAAAGGTCAATAATCCGATACGTGGAAGACAAAATAATTTCCGTTGACACGCAAACCAATCCGAATCTGAAAATTACAATTGAAAGAAACCCGAAATTTGAACACGACAAAAATATTCCAAAGATCCATAACCGGATTCGAGAAAGGCAAATTAGTTTCCGTGATCACGCAACCCGCCCAGAACCTAAAAATTCCATTTGAAGTTAACTTAAAACCAGACCCGAACCAAATCTTAAACCGAGATAAATATTCCAAAGAACTATAATCCGATCCGAGCAAGACAAAATAATTTCCGTCGACAGGCAACCCGATCCGAACTAGAAAGTTATAATTGAACTCGATCCGCAACTCGATCCGAAACCGGGTTATGGTCGGTTTTCGGGTTGAATTCAAATGAATCCGGTTACGTGTCGACAGAAATAATTTTGTCTTGCTCGGATCGGTTTACGGCTCTTTGAAATATTTTTGTCCATTTCAGATCGGGTTCGGTATCGGGTTTCAGGTTGACTGCAAGTGGAATTTTCAGATTCTGGTCGTATTGAGTGTACACGGAAATTAATTTGCCTTGCTCGGATCGGGATACGGCTTGATGTATTTTTATTTCGGGTACTGTTCGGGTTTAGGGTTAACTTCAAGTAGAACTTTCAGGTTCAGATCGGGCTGCAAGTCAACAGAAATAATTTTGTCTTGCTCGGATCTGGTTATGATTCATTGTACCATTTTTGTCGGATTCAGATTTGGTTCGATTCGGTTCAGATTTCGGGGTTTTTCTAATTGAATTTTTAGGTTCGAGTCGGGTTGCTTGTCCACGAAAATTATTTTGTCTTGCTCGGATCGGGTTATGGTTCTTTAGAATACTTTTGTCGATTATAATATTTGGTTCGCGTCAAATTTCGTGTTTATTTCAAACTAAATTTTTAGGTTCGGATCTGGTTGCGTGTCCACAGAAGTTGTTTTGCCTTACTCATATCGGATTACGGTTCTTTGGAATAGTTTATTTGTCGGGTTTAGATTTGGTTCGTGGCAGATTTCGGCTTTTTTCAAATGGAATTTTTATGCTCGGGTCGTGTTGCGTCCACGGAAATTATTTTGTCTTGCTCACATCGGGTTATGGTTTTTGGGGATATTTTTATCGGTATGAGATTTGGTTCGGTTCAGATTTCAGGGGTTTTTTTAATGGAATTTTTAGGTTCAGTTCAGATTGCGTGTTTAAGGAAATTATTTTGTCTTGCTCGGATCGGGTTATCTTTCTTTAGAATATTTTTGTCGGTTATTATATTTGGTTCTGGTCATATTTCGGGGCTTTAAAAAAATAGGTTCGGGTCGGGTTGCGTGTTCACGGAAATTATTTTTTCTTGATCGGATCGGGGTATGGTTCTTAGGCATAATTTTCTCGGGTTCAGATATTGTTTGTGTCAGATTTCGGGTTTTTTCTACAGGAATTTTTAGGTTCGGGTCATGTTGCGTCCACTGAAAATATTTTGTTTTGCTAGGATCGGGTTATGGTTTTTTAGAATATTTTTGTCGGTTTTCAAATGTGGCTTGCGTCATATTTCGTTTTTCTTTAAAAAAAAAATTAGGTTTCGGCTCGGGTTGCGTGTTCACAGAAATTATTTTGTCTTGTTCGGATCGGGTTATGGTTCTTGGGAAAGTTTTTGCCTGGTTCAGATTTAATTCCTGCCAGTTTTCTGTTTTTTTCTAATGGAATTTTTATGTTGGGGTCGTGTTGCATCCACGGAAATTATTCGTTCTTGTTCGTATCGGGTTATGTTTTTGGGGGATATTTGTGTCGGATTCAGATTTGGTTCGGGAGTGATTTCAAGTTGTTTTAATGGAACTTTTAGGTTCGGTTCGGGTTATATGTCCAAGGAAATTATTTAGTATTGCTCGGATCGGGTTATAGTTCTTTGGAATGTTTTTATCGGGTTCAGATTTGGTTCGTGTCAGATTTTGGGTTTTTTCTAATGGAATTTTTAGGTGTGGATCGTGTTGCGTCCAAGGAAATTATTTTGTGTTTCTTGGATCGAGTTATGGTTCTTTAGATTATTTTCGCCGGTTATCATATTTGGTTCAGGTCATATTTCGATTTTTTTTCTTCGAATTTTTTTCCAAAAAATATTAGGTTCGGATCGAGTTGCGTGTCAACGGAAATTATTTTGTCTTGCTCGGATCGGGTTATGGTTTTTTGGAATATTTTTGTCGGGTCTCAGATTTGGTTCGTGTAAGATTTCAGGTTTTTTCTAATGGAATTCTTAGGTTCGGTTCCAGTTGCATGTTCACGGAAATTATTTTTTCTTAATCGGATCGGCTCATGGTGCTTTAGAATATTTTTGTCTTTTATCATATTTGGTTCTTGTCAGATTTCTGTTTTTTGTTATCAGGTTCTGCTCCGGTTGCGTGTCAACAGAAATTATTTTGTCTTGCTCGGATTGGGTTATTGTTCTTTGGAATATATTTCTCGGGTCTCAGATTTGGTTCGTGTAAGATTTCAGGTTTTTTCTAATGGAATTCTTAGGTTCGGTTTCAGTTGCATGATCACGGAAGTTATTTTTTCTTAATCGGATCGGCTTATGGTGCTTTAGAATAGTTTTGTCGGTTATCATATTTAGTTCGTATCAGATTTCGGTTTTTTGTTATCAGATTCTGCTCTGGTTGCGTGTCGACAGAAATGATGTTGTCTTGCTCGGATCGATTTTTCAGGAATCCAGTACTTTCTTCTTGTAAAGATAGAAGAAAGTAAAAATTATTATTCAGGGACTTAAATGTCAAAAGATTGTGAGAATGTCTCAAATATTACGTATGCCACGCTGCAATAATAAGAAGCTAGTGGGTATTACGATAATTCTTTTACTAAAATAAAAATTATTATTCCGGGACTTAAAAGTCAAAAGATTTCGAGAATGGCTCACATGTTACACACGCCACGCTGCAAAAATAAAAAGACTTTAAACTGGTATAGATCAAAATCTAATTACTATTTTTACATGAAACTTTCAAAGGTTTGAACCACTCATAAAAACAATTCAAATGCGGTAAACCGCGTAAAAATCCGATAATTACACTTTGTTGTAGCCCTGTCAACAGATTTTGGTCAGAACAAGAATTTCAAAAGTGCAAAAAACAGCACTTTTAAAATCGCATTTACTCAAAACCTATTGGCCGGATCCAACATTATTTTTGTTTTCTGAGTCACGTGGCATGCCCCATTCCACAGAAATAAGAATTTTGTTAATATCATAAATAGAACCGTCTCATAAATGTTAAAACTTCAAAATTCGCTATCACAGTGTAAATTTAAATGATCTATCCCCATCATGAGGATTCAAAAGTATAGCTTCGTTGAAATATGTGCATTTAAAAACTATATATAAGCATTGCATTTTCCTAACAAATCATTAAATTTCGGTACCCTCCCTCTCACAAGGAAGGTCTCCATACGGGCATACTCAGAAAAATCTGAAAAAATTACAGAATGTTCTTCTCATATGGTTATATATATATATATATATATTTGTAAAAAAAAATGTTGGTGGAACCCCGATACAGCGTCCGTAAAAAAATAACGAAATTCTCGTTTATTTGGCCAATTATCACCGGTTGGCGATGAAAAAAAATACGGTTTTATGTAGGAAAAAACTTTTTATGTTGAATTTGTTTATACAAGTTTAATTTTAATAACTTTAGTTTTGTCATTTTCAAATTGTTTTAACAATAGTTTTGTCATTTTTAGTTTGTTTTAACTATTGTTTGTGATATATATTTATATGTATTTATAATCAAATTTAAATATCATATTTTACGATTTAAATTATTTTAAGCTAAAAAATAAGGCAGATAGAACACTGTCGATTTAATTTTGTTGCTATGGAAACGACTTCGTCTTTGATATAGAAATGTTAATTCAAATGTCAGCTGACTATAACTTAAAATAGATATTTGCAACTTGCAAAGCATAGAAAATATTTTAACAGTGATGAAATTAAATAACTGTAGCAACAAGCAGCATATACCGGGTGTCCCAAAAAGGACTGACTGATTTTAAAATTCAATAACTTGCAAACGGTGACAGATATTTAAAAAATTCTTGCAGGAGGGTTATGCATAAGGTCAAAAGTTTTTTTTACAGTGATTTTCAATTTTAGTTCGAATTACAAACAATAGATGGCGCTGCGATATATAGACGATGAATTCAGGCTCGATTTTTGGTACTTCGTGGCCCGGATAATACATTTCCATCTCCTTTTTCAGCATGGAACAAGAGAAAGGACCAGAAATCGAGCCTGTATTTAGCGACTATTGCTTACAGCGCCATCTATTGTTTGTAATTCGAACTAAAATCGAAAATCACTGTAGTAAAACTTTTGACCTTATGCATAACCCTCCTGCAAGAATTTTTTAAATATCTGTCACCGTTTGCAAATTATTGAATTTTAAAATCAGTCAGTCCTTTTTGGGACACCCGGTATATGCAATATAAAAAATATATAATAACCTCTTTAATTGATTAAGTTTGAATTTATTAAAAACCGTGCATTCTAAAAAACAATTAATAAATTTTCAGATGCATTAAAATCGTTTGCTTTTGGCAAGGAAAAATCCTGCTCGCCAAATCGCGTGTCACTTTTGTATTTTCGTGCCAAATATTCGAAAGTATTTTATTTTTTTACAGACTTTCTACTGAAATTCCGCCGTTAAATTTGACTGATCCCTTATTACATCCATGAGTAGTTTCACTAGCATTTTTTTCAACATATTCTGAGTATGCCCTGTAAGGAGACATTCCTTGTTAGATGTCCGCAACGGAAAATCCCAATTCAAAGAGCATAAAAGCGACAACTGGTGGGTAGTATCCCCCAAGCCGAATAAGGGCCTATTTATATGAATGTGTAACAGAATATGAAGTTTAATTAAATTCCGTGCTTTAGTTTTGAGATATAGCTATCATGAATATCATGAAAAAAGCAGTAAATAACGCAGCCTGTTACATGATTTACACGAAAGACTCAGAAACAACTTATGTCAATGACTAACAGAATATTAAGTTTGATGAAATTCCGTTCATTACTTCTTGAGATGTTATCGCAAACATTGTGTAAATCCTGAAAAACAGCGTTGAATTCAACCCCCCCCCCCACCACCCACACACACATACACCCGGAAAAGTGAAATGTCCCCCAGGAAGATTTGAAATTTTATGATTAATGGACGACCGTCCACCCCCCCCCCCCTCGTAAAGCTATAAGGATCCTCGCCAGAATCACAGAAATCCCTCCCGGAGAAAAATGTCTGAATTCAACCCTGCTGATAAAAGCACCATGGCAGTACAATCTGTTATATCAATTATACGAAAACATGATCATGGAAAACTTATGACAATGTCTAACAGAATATTAAGTTTGATGAAATTTCGTTCATTAGTTCTTGAGATATTATCCCTAAAATCGTTTAAATCCTAAAAAACGTGTTGAATTCAGGGGTGGCCCCGCAACATTCAAATGCTCCCCCCTCTTAGAAAGTTTGAGTTTTTATGCTTAATGTACAAAAGTCCAATCCCCCTGCCCCTCTGAACTGTCCGGAGAAAAATGTCTGAATTCAACTCTGCTGGTAAAATCAGCATAGCAACGCCCTCTGTTCGGCGATTTACACCGAAACCTAATAAGCAACAATTTATGCCAACGTCTAACTGAATGTGGTTTTATGAAAATCCGTGCATTAGTCCTTGAGATAGAGCTATTGCGAAAATCGGGGAAAGAGCAGCCTAGCAGTGCCACCTGCCGGTAGATTTACAGCAAAACCTAATCCTCAAAACCTAACGTCAAACTGAATCTTAAGTTTGGTGAAAATTCGTGCATTAGTTCTTGAGATAGCGATTGCGGAAATGATGAAAAATGCAGTATAGCAGCGCCACCTGTTGAGTGATTTTCACCAAAAAGTAATCAGCACCAATTTATATGAAGGTCTAACGGAATCTAAAGTTTCAACAGATTCCATGCATTAGTTCTTTAAATAGACCGAACACAATTTTTTTGTCAGAGACAAACAAATAGACCGACTGACAGACAAAAAAATGATAAAAATATTCAAATCGTATTCCAAGCAAGACGTTCTAAAACTATAAATCCTTCGAAACCGGAAGTTGAAAATTTTCACGAAAACAACTCTTTCTATTTCTAAAGACAAAAGGAAGCAAGAAAAAATGAACGCATCGATTCTGCTGGTAGCGTAGGAGGAGAAAGTTCGAATCGATTCAGTTCAGATTCGATTCCGATGTCGATCGTCAGATGCGGGCAGAATCGTTATTTTTTGATTTACTTCAATTCTTTAGATGCAATGTAGAATCGTTATTTTTTGATTTATTTCAATTCAAATCGCATCGCGGTCGATCTACGATTCGGATTGAATCAATTCTTCCAATTTTGCTGTTTTAGTGCCAGAATTGCCGTAAAATTTTGTCTAAGAGCCTTTTTTTTCTTTCTAGGTTAAATCAGTGTTGAATGCAGGTATTTATCTCAAGGATGGATTTATGCGACTCCGGTTGGGAGGGGGGGAATATTTCAGAGTTCCGTAAGGGGGGGGGGGTGCACATTTGTCCATTAAAAAGCATAAAATTTCAAAACTTACGGGAGAGACATTTCAATGTCCCGGGAGGGATGTCCTCCCGGCCTACCCCCTGAATTCAACACTAGGTTAAATCGTTATACTTTTGTTTAGAAGCCTAGTTATTCAGATTACTAGTTTATTATATTGTATTTTTCAAGTTCGTCCTTTCTAATCTCTCCACCGCCCTCCCTTTCCTCGCCAATCTTAACCTTTAACTGATGTCACAGAAATTGTCACATAACTAGTGTGAAGCGGTCTGTGAGACCTCTCCATTGAAAGATGAATAAAAGGCACGATTAACTCATAAGATGGTGTTTTTGTACTAAACTTTCTGTACAGGACTGTTATAATTAAAATTCACCTATTCAAAAGACTCTGGTGATAGTACTAAAGTTCCAAACGAAACAAAATTTCGGTAGTGTTTGTAGTTAAAATAAAAATTGCAAGTTAAACTATAAAAATTGAAAAAAAAGCGCGGTCTGAGAGACCGGTAAAATCAGGTAAAGGTTAATTTACAGGGCCGTTCAGAATTTGCATGCAATTTTTAAAATGTCCAATTCTTGTTCTATTTTATTACAAAGCCACATTTTGAACCTTGACCAAAGATACATTTGAGGTCGCCGTCCGACCGTTTGGAGCTTACCTGCTCCCTCGAGGGAAGGGAGAATTTTTTGTTTCTCCCAAACCATATCGTAAAATATATCGTTGGAAAGCTTTTACTGTGATCTTTTATTTTCTGCCTCTAGCCTTCCTCCATTTAGGTAAGGGTCAATCGTGTTCCAACTTTTGTATCGATATTTTTGACAGTAATTCTAAAGCAATATATATATTTATTCGTTCGGTTTTACTGCTTTAAAGTCAGAACTGCTGTCAAATTTCGCACAAGAGCCTTTTTCTTTCCAGGTTAAATTGTTATATTTTTAGTTTAGGAGCCAAGTTATTTGTGTTACTAGTTTCTTAACCCGGTAGAACTCGCTGCATGAGATTTTCTCTCACAGTCGTACTTTTTTAAGACTCTTATTTAAATCATTTTTCATTTTAATTAAAATTTCAAAATGTTTTTCAATTATTTTACATATTTTGTGAATAAAAGTACTAAGCCAACCAAAAAAAGTTGATATTATATGAATGTAAAGTAAAAGAAAAGCAATTGGGCATTCTCACTAGCGAGTTCTCCCGGGTTAAGCTGTACTTTTCCAGTTCGTCACCAATCACATTCCCACCTCACGCCCCCTCCCTCCCAATCCCAATTTTCTTAATTATGGTCCGATTTCAATGGGACCTTTTTTGACATTCTTCCCAAGTAATTTGTTTACCAACTAAACACTGATATTATATCTGCAACTCTTGGTGAGCACTATTTATGTACGATAATAACGAATTTCGGCTCTTTTCCTTTTTTAACTTATCATTCTTGGTTTAAAGCCACGTGACTCAAGGTTCTGGTTAACTAAGCGGTATTTCACAAGTTTATCAAAGTGTTTGTGTAATTTTGTATTATAAAAATTTCAGTCGTTTACAACCAAACTTTCTGATTTATGATACTTTGAATTTTATGAAATTTCGGAGCTTTCAGAAAATAAAGGATCCAGGGTATGTTATTAAATTTTTTCAAGGGTATAGGTATGAAAATACGTGCCAAAATGCTTTAAAACTTATTTCTTCAAATAATATATTTAACAATTTAAACAAAGTGATTTCCGAGAATTTTGTATTGTTTTAAAAAGGGACCACATCTCAGAATGTAAGGGGCGTAAAAATTCGAAACTTGGACAGGGCGACGGAAAAATAAATTCCTTTCAGAAATTCAATTTTTTTTTATCTTAATTACAAGCTGATATATTAATTATTATTACACTAATTGGTTTATTTCTATTAAAAGCTTTTTTTTAAGGCAATCACGTGATTTTTTATAACAGCATTAACGTTTTCTACCGTTTAGCGTGCGATTTTTTGACGGCGGGCTGAGATAACTACTACCTTTTCAATATCAAAAATTTTATAATTGATGACTTCACTATTTTCGAGTAGTAATTTCACAGAAATCTTGAATTCTTGATTAAGACCCCCCCCCCCCCCCCTAGACTAATATATCTTCGGATAGGTTGTGGAAAGGTGTTTCGTTTAGATAACTTTTGTTTTGAGTAGAATGCGCTCCCTGGTGGTGGAATGTGGAACTAGCAGACCACGATTTCATTTAAAGTAGAAAATCCAATAAGGCGATCTGTTTGAAACTTTAAGATAGTTTATAACACATAAGAAAAAGTTTAAAAAAACAATGGTGTGTAAAAATTCGGGTGGGTGGTGGGGGGGGAGTGCTAGAATTTTTTTTTAAACCTTAGCGTTTCTTAACGTTTTAGGTGGGGGTTTTTGACGGAGTCCTGAGATAAATGCTAATTATCAAATATAAAAAAGTCAAAAGTTTTACCACTATTTCCGAATAGTAATTTCGGCAAATATCTTAAAACTTTGATCAAGATTGCCACACTCTCGTGTAATATATCTACTGATAGGTTGTTTAACCAAGTTCCGTTCACAGTTTTGTTAGGAATAGAGTGCGTACCTTGGTGGTGGAATCTGTAACTAACATAAGGCGATTTTGTTAAAATTAGGAAATCTAACAATGCGATCTGTTTTAAATTTTAAGATTGTTTATAACACATAATACAAAAAAATTTAAATGATGAGTGTCAAAAATGGGGGGAAGAGGTGAGCGCGTTTTTTCCACCCGGGGGCAAAGTGGAGGTGATGAACACGTATACGTTGCCGTAGACAGCGGAGGCTCTGTTCGAGATTTACGTATACATTAGAGATTCGTTTTAAAGAAGGGGCTGTGCAGTGCGTGCGCAGCACGCCTGCTATACGGTGCTGTAGGCAGCGGGAACTCGGTTCGGGGTACGTTCGCTTGGAGATTTCACATTATTAGAAGACCCGATAAAAGGGGAAGCCCGCTAGCCGGCGAATCCAGCTAGTTACTAGCTCTAATGTTAAAGATTTCCAAGCAATATACATGTGCGTCCACTATCCTTTTAAGACAGTAAAATTAACTAATTTTTATTTCTTCTGAGAAAACTAAATTTTCACGTCTTGCAGCGACGATTTTTTTTTTTAAAAGAACATCAATAAAGTTTGCTAGTTATATTATTAAACTCAGATTGTAAGAATACTAAATCGATTCTTATTGCAAAGTGAATTATGTCCCTGAAATTTTATATTTTAATTCAGGCTGGAAGCAAATCACAATGATTTAATTACAGGGACAGTTAAAAGTTTTCCATGACATTACGGCCAATGGAAAAAAATTATTTCAAGTGCATTTTAATAATGTTACAGACTTTCGAACAGAATGAAATTGATATGCACTTATGAAGTGCACTAAAATATACATTCAGTACAATATGCGGTGCAAAAAATATTTATAGAACTAGTTATAGTTGCATAGTTATAGTACACATTTGCCACGTTTGACGCGTAATTTCCACCTTGCATTTAATCTGACCGAGATATTTCTTAAAAAATGAATTTAAATAAAATATAAATTACAATATTAGTAAAATTACATATTAAAACTAATAATTTAAAAATTTTATTATTTGAGTCAAAGGTCTGTAATAGCTTACGACTGGGCCCCTGACTTTGTTTACCCTCTAAATGGGAGGTATGGCAGGTGGTTGATACGGCTCTGCTGATTCGCTAAGTTTTGAAGTTAATATTTTTTAGCTTATCTGTGCGAATCTGTGAATATCGAAATGTCGATTCAAGTATCGATTCTAGAATTTTGGAATCGATTCAGTTTTATACGATGTTGATTATTAATCGATTCTTAAATTTTCCAGAATTGCCCATCACTAAGCCAAACTTTCTGAAAATGCAATTTAAGATATCTCTTATCTGACTCTACTAACATTTTAATTACTTTAATTTGCAAATTAGTTATAAAAATAAGAATAAAATATTTAAAAAAAATGAATTCTATCACGAGCATATGAATTTCAAAACACAGAATTATAATTAAATTTTTGGAGGCGAACTATTTGGTGGCGAAGAACTATATTGTTTTGTTGTTGTTAACGGTAAAGCCCCTCGGGTGAAAAAAAAGCATGAAGAAACACAGTTTAGATTGAATTAAACATTAACATATTTCCACTAATTTTGTACGTAGGCTTTAATATTTTTCTATTTATAAGCGATAAAAATTCCAAGGGTTACGGAAATAAGAACTATTTTTTGAACTATTAAATCAGTCGATGTGAAAAACAATTCTTAGAATCACTATTACACGCTAAATATTCATATATTTACACGAATTTCTTTAAACCGTCTAAAAAAACATTATTATTAACTCAAAAATTTTAATGATATCTGAATATGTCAAATATATTTTTTTAAATATTTAATGCACCCGATGATATCCCTCACTCTCATTCACCGGCATACTCACCAATTACGTATTTTCTTGGGGATTGGAAATAGGAAGAACGAAAATACCGAATGACATGTGCGTTCATTTCACTTTCAACGATGCAATCAGTTTTAAAAAATATGAATATTAACCGTTTGAAAAAAATGCATATCCGAAAGTCAATTTTGGCGAAGTTCGTTTTTGTTGTATAGGATTTCGATGTGAAAAAAATTAAATTATAATTTAATTTGAAAATATATTATTACATAGAAGGTTATCAGAGCAAAATAATATAGCCTACGGTGTCTCCTACGGTAGCCCCCCTTATAGGTATGGAGATGCATTAAATGCTGTTCAATAGCCAATGAGATGCGTTTCATTTGGGCGTTGCCATTAAACAATAAACACATAATCGCGATTTCTGCGCCACATACGATAGAGTAATATATATCTAGATTATTTTGTATTAAACACACTCAAACAAGTATTATCCATATTGAAATTGTTGCTGATTACTAGTAATTTTTGTGTACTTTTCATAAAAGTGTGTTATATGTATTGATATATATTTTACTAATATGTGCATTTTTCTTGTAGTTAATTTTCAAGTGTACATTTCTGTTAGGAACATTAAATTTAAATGATCTCAGAGAACTGTGAAATAAATATTCCCTTATATGTTTTGTACTACAACTTTTTTATTATATATGTTTTTGGAAAGTTTAAAAGCGATTCAACAGGTGTATTTATTTTGTTTTTTTTAGAAAGGCTATATATTTTTCATAGGTGGCAGTTTGGTAATGTTTAAAAGAGCAGAATGTCATGAAAATTATAAAGGTGTGGCACTGTAAGAGGATTTTCAATGATTTTATATTATTTCCAATATGACGTATTATTCATTTTTAATATTTTCTAAAGACATTCTCTTAAATGTTTTAATAACTACATCAAAAATGAAAAATAGTGTTAGAAACATCATTATTAACTGGCTGATAATTTAAGATTTAATATTTTTAATGAGTTTTTGGCAGTATAATTGAATATCTGATTTTGTATTCCTAAATTAATAACTATGAAAATTAACAATATGAGGATGCATTTGAATTTATTTACAGAATGTAATTATATTTACTGAATAAAATTACATGGACTGCAACATGTTGTTTCATCGGCTTTTCAATTCAGAAATTATATGATAGAAAAAAGACGGCTAATGCGCTGGGATGGTTTAAAGTAAGTGAGCTGAAACGTTTCGTAACATGTCAACCGATAAAAATAATATACTCCAATTTACGCTTCAATTAAGATAGTTATGCAACGCTAAGCCGCTATTTTTCACGAACATATTTTGAAGTTGCTGTCATTTGAGACTTTATGTTGCAATATAAATTGTACTTGCGCTCTAGGAAATAATAATATTAAAAAAGAGAGATATTTTTAAAACTTTGCCGCATTTGCTTTGGCATTTCAGCTTGAAAGAATATATATAAAGCTAAAAGTGATATGTGTTTTTTTTTTTTTTTTTTTTTTTTTTTTTTATAATTTGTAAATTATTTGCAAATAATATATATATATATTAGAATTAAATTGTGCTAGAAAATTAAACCTTTTTCTTTCACCCTGTGGATGCTTAGCCCTTTGTGTCTCAGTGTACATCACATGGAACATCCAACTTCATTTCCAAATGCCACACTGACACACGAATTCTGGTATAAATGTTTTCCGTTTATTATGCATTCGAAAAATAGCTTTTTCTTATTTTCAACTAAATTAGTGCGAAAATTGGGGGTCATTCATTCATTTCAGCATTTTCGCAGTGGAAGTACTCTGTGATGGAAAGGGTTAAACGATATAAATGAATTAAAATATGATAATTAAAAATAAATGAAAATTTAATATTAATGCTTTATAGAAGTCAAAATTAACGGCCGAATGCGAGTATTACTCGCGCTCAGAGGGTTCCGCACAATAAATATATGAATTATTAACTAGATTGTTAAAAAAAATCGTTGCCAAAAGAATAGTATGACTTTCTAAAATCTATACAACATAGGGTTGGGTATAGCTGTATATACTAGAAAAGTTTGAATGGGCATACCATAAAAGTTCAAAGAGATATGAAGCCTAAATAATATCAAATATTGCTATTCAGTATAACACTTTTTTAAATCTTATCCTAATCTCTTAATGATGAACTTAATTCGGCACTGACAATAAAATTACTGCATATTTAAATTTCATTTGGCACCTCATAAAAATAATTCAGCGTAGTAATAAGATTTTCTTTTTACTGTTTAGCTAAAACAAAATCCTTATTCAAAGTTTAAACATGGAATTCGCTAATCGCTTCAAAATTAGGTCGCAAAGGTCCGTGCCACATTTTCCCTGAAAAGTTTTTAATTAACTTTTAAAGACACGGGAGGCTTATTGAGATATACACTCAGTGCAAAATAGTCGCGAATCACATAGAATTTATGTGATTAATTCTAATTAAATTAGTCTGTTTTTAACAAATTGTCGTTTATTGCTTTTATACTGCTACTACACAAATATATCATTAAAAGTTGTTACCTAGGTTTTAAAAGCCGATGGTACATAAAGTACACCGCCCCTGCCATTATGTATGCCCAAACTGTCCGTTTTTTTAAAGGTTAATATCTCGGCTAATTAAAGACGCTTTTTTATCTAAAATCATTATCAATAGAGCTTTTATACATCTGGTACGATAGGTACCTCCAGCGCTCTTCAAAACCTTTGCTGAATGCCCGCAAATCGTAATTTGTGCGTAACGGAAAAATGCGCTTTTCTCAAAAACTATGTGACCTAGGTAAGGTTTCCTGCAAGGTTTAAATTAATGCCTACTACCTCTAATTGTTTCATAATTTTAGATTCAGTAGATTCAGAAATAGAGGTGGGAGGGGACATATTTTTGCACTACATTTTCGACGAAATCTGAGAATATATAATACGTAAAATTAAAAGAAACGTATTTTTGAATTCAGCGTTACAAAAGCTTTCCTTTGATACCCCACACGATATGCAAAGAAACGATTTTCTTTTAAATTATTATTATTATTATTATTTTTTTTTTTTTTTTTTTTTTTTTTTTTTTGTCAAGTAACTTAATTTGCCTCGCTACGTTTTTCATAAATATATTTGTGAATGTTTAATAATCTGTACGTGTGTGGGTTAATAGTCTTTATTATTTTCCCCCAATTTGGACTTTCCGCGTTCCAAAGTTTACGAGTAAAATTTCTGTGACAGACGGACAGCCAGACACAGGAATGATCTCATAATGGTTCCATTTTTATTTTTAAAGTACGGAACCTTAAAAAGATCTAGAAATAATTTATTTTGTGAATTTTTTTTATAAGATTTCATAATTTTTTAAAAATTCTCTAGTGTCAGCAGAACAAAGATATTTCAAATATTAAAGTTCACTGCAAAAACAAATTCCGTTGAAATACGGAAATTGTACTGGCAGTCATGTCGCCAGTATCACCATTTCGTATTTTAAAGGAATTTTTTCCGTATATTCCAGAAAAAATTCCGTTTTTTCACAACATTTACAGAAAAAATCCCCTTAAAATACGGATAGTACTAGCGTCTCGATTGCCAGTACAATTTCAGTATTTTAACGATTTTTTTTTTTTTTTTTTTTTTTTTACACTGTTGGGTACTGTATATTACATCAAATATTTTTAAACTATGTTAACTGTAACAATTTACAGCTTTATTCAAATTTCATTTTAAAAAAAACACTGTTGTTAAATAGTCGAAGATTAAGATAAATTATATAAGAATTTTAAATAACTTTAAGAGTCCCCATATTTACTAACAGAACTTTGCTATTAAGTTATGCGAATGTTACTATTAGAAAACAGTTGTACTCCCCCTCCCTTTGTGTGTGCCATTCAATTAATATATTTTTTAAAAAACGGTATTTCAGAAGCATGGACAACCAAAATTACAGAAAAAGAATTTTTATGTTAATACACAATGGTTCTGGTATAAATATTTTCTCGCTTATTACGTATGGGGAAAAAATAGCTTTTCCTTATTTTCAAATAAATTTGTGCGTAAATTGGGTGTCATTCATCCAGTTCACCATTTTCGCAGTGGAAGTGTTCTGCGCCGGAAATGGTTAAACAGAATAAATAAATTAAAAATAATTGTTAAAAAGAAATAAAAAGTTGAATGTTAATGGCTTTTAGAAGATACAAAAAAGACCTGGGAATAATTTATTTTGTGAAAATATTTTATATGATTTCATAATTTTTTTAAAACATATGTTCTCTAGTGTCAGAAAAATGAAGATATTTCAAATATTAATGTTCACTGTAAAAGAAAAAAAAAATCCTTTTTTTCACAACATTTACGAAAAAAATCCTATTCAAATACGGAAATAGTACTGGCGTCTCGATTACCAGTAAAATTTCCGTATTTTAACGTTTTTTTTTTTTTTTTTTTTTTTTTTTTTTTTTTTTTTTCAGTGTTGGATGCTGCACAATACCTCAATCATTTTTAAACTATGTTAACTATAACAATTTACAGCTTTATTCAAAATTCATTTTAATATAGCACTGTTGTTAAACAGTCGAAGATTAAGATAAGCTATATAAGAATTTTAATAAATTTACGGGCCGCCATATTCACTAGCAGAACTTTGCGATTAAATTATACGAATATTTTACTGTTACAAAACAGTGGTACACCCACTCCATTTGTGTGTGCCATTGAATTAATATTATTTGAAAAGTAAAGGTATTTAATAAACATCTACAAACACAATTACAGAAAAGTATTTTTATGTTATTACACAATGGTGAATATTATTTTTTTATGTCTGCCATAACTTGATATTTAGTTTGATACAATATCTAACTTTCCTTCATTTTATCTCTTTGGTTAATTGACTGTCTTAATTTTGGCTTCTAATCTGTAACTGAATGTTATAATAAACACAGAAAGGAACATTTAGAGATTTGTATTAATTATAAACAGCTTAACCCAGTTTAATCCAACAATAAGAATATTAATTACAGAAAAATTTTCCCATGCGTAGTGTTTTAAGTGCGATGAAAGCCAAGCAAATGTTTAAAAAAGGGCATTTTATTGAGACAGAACTCTGTAGCAAATGTACCATCTTAGCATTTCACATGCTTTAATTTTAAAATAAACATGCATGTTATCTATGAAAACAGAAACGTTCAACCAAATGGGAATCAAGTTCTTATTTTGTTGCAATTTATGAAGCGGATCTATTTGTTGTGTACCGGGATTGTAGTATCAAGATATCTGTTTAACTTTGAGGCCTTTTTTTAAAAATGTTGAATAAATATTTTGATACAAAATCTTTAATACATAATTTAATAAGTGTAAAAAATCTTTAAATATTTGTTTATTTAAAACCGCTGTATGCTTTAATAATTTTGTCATAGCAAATTTTCTTTCGATGGCTTTAAATTCGCATAAATATTAGCAATTGCTATAAAATGCTTTTAAAAGCAAAACTGTATGAATTTAATTCATTCATATAATGTAATATTACATAATACATTACGCGACGGAACTGATGTTTATGATAATTTTATTTAGATATAAAAGATTAGTATACAACAACTTTATAGGAAATATGATATATTTATTTTAAAGACTCTCTAAATAGGTTAAATGAATTTAGTATACTCTTTGTGCATTATTATGGCTGAAAAAAAAAAATATTTGCTTTGTATAATATTTAGTTTTAAACGATGTATTGTAGGTAATACTGAAGAGGATTGCCCAATTTTTTTGAAAATTATTATTATTTTTTTTTTAATATTGAACCTAGAAAAAAAGTTTCCATTATCATTTAATTCGTTATACAATCTGTTATCGAAATAAAATTGCGATATAAGTGCAATATGTGAGTAACTTCAAGAATGATTATTTTTAATCATGAGAAAATAATGGGTGAAGTCTCTCCATATGTGGGATGTTTGACCCGCTTTATTTTATATTAAAATATTTGTTAAGATAAATAAATTAGTTAAAAAAAAGGGCAGAATACCTGTATACTATATGATTTAATTATTATTAAAGTTATTTCGGAAAATGTGATGTATAAAAAAGCCTGCTTAGACGGAATTCAAGAGCATGAGAAAAAATCCGTTTTATGCATTCACTTTTTGTGACACTTGACCTGGGACGCCAAGTAGTTTGGCTTCATCTCATTGCGTTCACCTTGGTGAATTTTGATTACATACCTCCGTAAAATGTTTTGATCAATGTTATGTTCTTTTGCAGAGGCATGGACACATAACATTTCTTAACGCTACTGCATTCCTCCTTTCTAGTCATTCCTATTCTTTCTATTTACCTATTATGGGTACTATTTAAAATAATTAAAAGTTCCTATCAACTTTCGAATTTATATTTCATTATTTTTTTCTTTCTTTTATAGCAGTTTCCCCATCTTCCTTTAATAAATTTTAAACATTTTCCTTTCTATCACCCAATTTTAATGTTGCTTTACAGAATAAATTTATACTATTTTAGAAAAATAAATCTTAGCTCTTCATTATGTACAGTGTATAACGAAAATATTTCCAAAAACACTTAATTAAAGGAGCTTTAACCATCTGGCCACCCCTTCCTCACATTGATTGGTTCAAGTATCCTCACATAGTCACTTTTTAGGTGCGTTCGTAATTATATAAATACGTAGCACCTATAGTCGTCGTTCAGTCCGTCCGTCTGTCCGTCTGTCCGTCCGTCTGTCCGCATGTAACAGAGCAAAAACTACCCAACCGAATGGTCTGAAATTTCAAATATAGGATTGTTGCAAAATTTTGTCGAGCCCTTTCAAATTTTAGGAAAATCGGATGTATAGTTTAATTACAGGGACAGTCAAAATTTTTTCCTTACATTACGGCCAATGGGAAAAATTATTGCAAGTGCATTTTAATGATATTAGAGCCTTCCGAATGATCATGATCTGAAATTTTAAAGATATAACTGTTGCAAAATTTTGTCGAGCCCTTTCAAATTTTAGGAAAATCGGATGTATAGTTTAATTACAGGGACAGTCAAAAGTTTTTCTTTACATTACGGCCAATGGGAAAAATTATTGCAAGTGGATTTTAATGATATTAGAGCGTTCCGAATGATCTGAAATTTTAAAGATATAACTGTTGCAAAATTTTGTCGAGCCCTTTCAAATTTTAGGAAAATCGGATGCATAGTTTAATTACAGGGACAGTCAAACGTTTTTCTTTACATTACGGCCAATGGGAAAAATTATTGCAAGTGCATTTTAATGATATTACAGCCTTCCGAATGGTCTGAAATTTTAAAGACATAATTGTTGCAAAATTTTGTTGAGCTATTTCAAATTTTAGGAAAATCGGATGTATAGTTTAATTACAGGGACAGTCAAAAGTGTTCCGTTACATTACGGGGAATGGGAAAAAAATATTGGAAGTGCATTTTAATGATGTATCAGACTATGCGATTTATGAAGTGCAAAAAATTATACATTCAGTACAATATGGGGTGCAAAAAATAATTATAAAACTAGTTATAGTACGAACGCACCTCATTTGCCACGTTTGACGAGCAATTTCCAACTTGTTAAAATATAGCACGTGGTCATGTTTAGCCTAACTTAATGTACACTCTTTATTCCTGGAATTAAAGCTCAATATTTCTGCATTGCTTAACCAACTAACTTTTTGATACATTTTATCTTAGAAAATCTTACAAAATGTTTCTACACAATACAATTTTTAAGCTGAAAATTCTTCACAATTGATTTTTCAGAACTTCTTTAAATTATCTGCATGGAAAGAAGACTATTGTTTGAGCATTTCACTAGTTGTGTTTGCCACCTATTGGTAAAACTCTGAAAGTCCATTAAATATGAAAACTGAAGGACAGGTCAAGCCTCAACTATAGTCAACCCTTCCCAGTCTCTCCTAATCAAAAAAACACGTGTGGCCCAAAATTGGCTTTCGTTACAAAATTTTGCCGCTCCGCCCAAAATTTTATAACTTTACCTATATGAATCTGAGGACAACAGCAATTACAAAACTCCATCATTACATTCATGACTCAAGATAAGATAAATTTGAGTGTAAACATTATATCAGCGATGTAGAACAAAAACGAAGAACGTGTGGCCCAAAATTGTATAACTTTACCTATATGAATCTGAGGACAACAACGATTACAAAACTCCAACATTACATGCATGACTCAATATAAGATAAATTTGAGTGTAAACATTATATCAGCGATGTAGAAAAAAACGAAGAACGTGTGGCCCAAAATTTTATAACTTTACCCATATGAATCTGAGGACAACAGCGATTACAAAACTCCATCATTACATGCATGACTCAAGATAAGATAAATTTGAGTGTAAACATTATATCAGCGATGTAGGGAAAAAACGAAGAAATTTTTTTATTAAAATAGCATTGTATAGAATTTCTTAAATAAGGTTATATAATATTTAAATAATAACATGAATGGTAGTTTAAGGCATTACACTCTGAATACACTGCATAAAATTATAGATCTCTATAATAATTACTGATATTACAAAACAACTCATTTAAGTTTAATTTAAAATTATTCTGAATTTCAAAAAAGTTAGAGGCTAATTAATAATAATTTCGCTTTTAATGCAATAATAAACGTCAGCAATTATTCTAAGAATTTCATTACGGGTGACGCTCATATCTCTTTTAGAATTTAACAGCTGAATTCAGTGAATGAATTTATGTTAGGGAAAGAGTAGGATTTATAGGATCAACTTTAATTTTGTGATATACAGGGTGTCCCTAAACTCATGATACATACGTTAGGGGTGATAGAACACTACTAGATAAGCACAAACAAACACACAACCCATGGTCGGAACGCAAGTCGTGAAAAGCTAGAGTGAGAAACATACTGTGGTACAAAATGAGGAGAGAGAATATAGACGGCGATGGAAATAAATGAAACCGATAATATGAAGAAAAACATTTTATTTAACAAAATGAGAGTGAAAAACACGTACACCCCCCCAAAATAGCAACTGCTCAAAATTGCGGCCACCAACAGTAATGCAGGTTTCACACCGTCGATGGGGTGACCACCGCACATTGGCGAAAACATCATGCATCTCGCGCATGGTGTCAGCAGCTACGGATAACCAGGCAACAAGGTCTTCAACGAAATCTATGGGACGTTATCGTAGAGGAGGCTCTTCATGTGACCCCAGAAGAAAAGTCCAGACCTGAAAAATCGGGTGAGCGGCACGAGCAGTTGATTGGTACAACCTTGGTCTTCCTTTTCATTGCCATCTGCAGCTCCGTACATGTAATGCATCTCAGCGTTCTCCTGATTTCAGCACACATCCATCTCATCGATAATCCACTGAACGAATGAACACAGCTGCGGTAGTATTTTTATTGCGGTTGCCGGGAGGCGCCCTCTAGCGCTTTACCTCTTGCGTTCTGATCATGGATTGCATGGTGATTTGTGCTTGTCTAGTTGTGTTCTATCACCCCAAACGTATGTACCATGAGTTTAGGGACACCCTCTATATCCGTCATTTATTTTGGAAATAGTTGTTTTTACAGTTGTTGATGAAAAGAGGAGAAACAAAGTGCACGTCACATCACAATGTTTAGAACATACAAAATTAACATTAGGTATCGAAACAAGTTTACAGTAAGTAAAGCACCACAAATATCATTCGCTCGCACTCCACTGTTTACAAAGGGTAATTCCACAGAAATTTATCATTTTTTTGTGGGGGGGGGATAAAATTAATAATATGTTTAACTTAAAGGTAAGATTGGAACACTTGATACTTTTATATTCTATAATAAAATCCTAATAAAAAAGCATTGTAAATCACTCTTTGCAAACTAAGTGAAGTACCATTATTGTCCTTGTAAAGTGATAATGTTACGTCAGCTACACAATGAAAGTTACGTCAGTTACACGTGTAAATGCCATTTTTTTCTTTTTTATTATTCAGATATTAATTAAACAATTTACTGTTATAATGTGGCGTTACTTAATGTTATTGAGTACATTAAATCGCCTTTTTTAACGGGATAGTTTTGATAATTTTTACACTTCAATGAAGGCAGAAAAAATTTTTGTATATTTTGAATTGCAATTTTTGGGGCAAAAAGAGAGATTGGAAATAATCTGCAGGTATTTGGGTATTACGTTTTTAGTAAGACATTTTTTAAATTGTAAGAATTTGTTCTAGCTTTATTAGTAAATTTTCTACATAATTTTGAAAACAAAATTCGATGATCAAATGTTAAGTCAGTTACGATGGAATTGCCCCACAACAACGTTTTTTCTCCATCGCGCAATCTGTCTAGCCAAAAAAAAATATTTTAATCGTTAGCGATATGGCTTGCAGCACCATATGAGCTCAAAGACACGGAGCTAATATGTTGTCAGAACGTATAATATTACTAACGTCATTTCGCTGAAGTAAGCTTTATAGAAGAATCAATCGAAGAATCTAAGCTTTTTAGAATGCCGTAAAATATTACAATGCTTTTACGAGGGGGCATTTTTCATGAGGGCCAATGATTATCTACGTTTGAAAAGTTATTTCATTTCGTGAATCAGATAGATATATTAATTATTATTTATGTCAAATATGAAAACGTTTAAGAAATTAGTTTTTATTAATATTGAAAAAAATATTCTTGATTGAAAAATTTATATTTTTGATTTTAGAATGGTTTTTGGAAGTGAAATGAAAATTCATGTTTTAAAAATGGAAGTGCACTCATTGCGTCACTTTCTCATGTAATTTCGATACATTAAAAGGTCGAAATTTAATGAAGAATTTTAATAGGATCTAAAAATGTAGCAGCATTCATATCATTGATATAAAAAAATAACAGTAAATATTTCAAACAATTGTAAAAATTAAATAACATTATCAAAATAAGATTAAAATTAACATTATCTGCAATAATAACTTTATTTTCAACATCAAAAGATTTCCTGTAATTATTTATATTCATGCCATTTGAATAATTAAAAATATTTTAAAGTGCCCATTTTTTTTTCAGATATAACATTACACTTTTCCCGACCTAAATCACTAATTTAATTCTCCAAATTAAAAGGCACTGCTAAAATTGATTACAGTAAATGTAAAAGCCTAAAAAAACATTTAGTAGACGAACAGATTAGTTTAGTACACTCAATAACGGTGATATTCTCAAGGTCTTTAACTATAAATAATTTTTCATAGGATTTGAATTATGTACTTGCTAATCAAATATTACGAGATTAAGAGAAATCACGAAAATCACGGTATGTTTTCCGATGTAATTCTGTAACATAAGTTTGGTTCATTTCCTTTTCCTGTTAATCATTATATTGTTTTTGACATAAACTCACTTCTGCATGTAACTGATAGTCATGCTGAATAAACAGTGTAACTAAAATATATTTCCATATTATGTTTCAAATATGACGTTATATTCCTTCTTATCCGTATTTATTTATATGCATGCTCCTTGTAATATTTTTAAAAAAATGGAAGAGTCTTTTTTTTTTTTATTTCAACTGTTTCATGATATTTTTATAACTAAGTATATTAAAAAAATATATTCCTTGTTAATTTTCTTTTCCTTGGAAAAATGTCACAACTTTTGACCGAAAATACATTTCTGTAAGTAATTGGTATTCATGTTTCATGCATCTGTAGAAAATGCGTCAAGTTGCTTTTGAAATATGACGTCATTTTCAACTACTTTTTAATTCTTGGAAATTTTTATTCCATTTTAATTATTCCTCTGTAAATGTGTCCAATGAAAAATAATCGCTACAGAAAAATATTATTCCGGGTTTTTAAAATTTGGAAACTAAAAAGAAAGATGATTAATAGTTATATTATAAATGCCCATTGATAACAATTGAAACTAATGAAACTGCGATTTATGAAAAACTGTTTAAATAACTTAAATAAAAAAAGTTTTAAACCGTTTCAGTATTTTAATCCACCCGTATGCAAAGATAAAAATATATTAACATTCCTTTAACCATCAACTTCAAACAAGCATTCACTTGCCATTTGTTATTTAAAGTATTATAAGGATTATTGGAAATTGCAAAGCAATAAAGAAATCTGGAATCCAGTTTTAGGCATTTTCGAACAAAACATTTGTAACCGAACAAAACATTTGTAATTTTCCAGAAACAAATAACTTCACCTAAAATTTGCTGTTAAATTGTACTTAAAACTATTTTATTTCTGCTACATTCGCAGTATAAAAAGTGTGCGATGATATAAATGCTATCATAAATTATAGCCAAGTAGAGAATTGAATTTGTTCGATAAACTCGTACTCGTTGTAAAAGAAAAATTGCAAATATTATATAAGCATTAAATACGTGAATCATTAAATACGTGAGTAGCACATATAAAGATAATGGTACCAATAAATATACAATGCATTTCAAAAGTTACTTTATTTCTTCAGTAACTCTTTTTTTGTAAATTAACTATATTTATCTTTTACATATATTTTCTGTGTTTCAGAAAATGTTTTTTGTTGCAAATTTATTTTACATAATTGCCATTTGAATATTATTTTAACACATAGTGATTATCTTCTTCACATAGTTGATTGTAGCGAAAATCTGCAAGGCAATAAAGCAATGGAAAATAGACATTAATATAATATTATGAAGCAGAAATAAAATTTCAAAGCTATTTCCTGTATTGGATAATTGTACTTTAATCAAGCATGTATTATAAACGCATGTATAATAATCACTTATAAACAGATAAAGTTAAAAAATGCTATAAAAAGTGATAGAAAATCTTTATTAAGATTGACGATCGTTTCGTTGCACAAACGACAACATTTTCAAAATCATTCAACGAAAGAAAATATTTTCACATAATTTAAAAAACAATAAACATAGTAAACAATGTCACGCGACATGATGCATAATGAAAAGCATTGTAAACATAAAATTAATTAAAAAGATTAGATTAGCTATTGGTGAACGTGGATTAATTTTCAAAACAATAACAATAGACATTCTATTCATAGAGCTTTCACAGTTTGTACCCCCGTGCAGTTAAATAACGAAATAAATAAAATATATGATATTGCAAGAAACAATGGATACAAAGAAAGTACCATAGAAAAATTAATTAAGAGCTTAAAGAATAACAAGAAAAGAAATTTCAATCCACAAAATTCCATGTTATCCACTTTACAATATTTTCATGGTTTCTTCGAACGTCTGAAATATAAACTCAATAAATACAATATCTCCCTAGTCGCAAAACCTTTTATGAAATTAAGAAATATAGTATGCAAGAAAATAGATCCAATTGAGTCAAACCAGTTATCGGGAGTATACAAAATACCTTTCACCAAAGAAGATGGAACCAAGCAGTTTTATATAGGTATGACAACTAGAAAACTTAAAACTAGAATAAAAGAACATATAGCAGACATCAAATACAACAGAAGAACCACAGCTTTGGCCAGATTATACAGCAAAGAACCATTACAGATCGATTTTAAAAATAGCAAGTTAATTTATACATCAAGATTTTATTTACCATCCATAATCCGAGAATCAATAGAGATATTTTTACGTAACAAGACTATTTGCAATTATTCAGTGTCCATAGAATTACCTAAAATTTGGAAAGAGATGCTACGTAATTTTAGTAACAATAGTAGAAATTAATCCACGCACGCAAATAGCCAAGATAATTTTATTTTTATTTTATATTTTGCAATGCTTTTCATTATGCATGTTGTCTCGTGACATTGTTTACCATGTTATTGTTTTGAAAATTAATCCACGCTCACCAATAGCTAATCTAATCTTTTAAATTAATTTTATGTTTACAATGCTTTTCATTATGCATCATGTCGCGTGACATTGTTTACTATGTTTATTGTTTTTTTTTTAATTATGGGAAAATATTTTCTATCGTTGAATGATTTTGAAAATGTTGTCGTTTGTGCAACGAAACGATCGTCAATCTTAATAAAGATTTTCTATCACTTTTTATAGCATTTTTTAACTTTACAAGCATGTATTGTTATATTTTTACAGAAGAATGCCTACGTATTTTTAAGAAAAATACATTAAATTATAACAAATTTCACATTTAAAAAAGGAAACAAATATCTAAAAAAAAGGAAATAAATCTGTTAATTATATTCACATTATAATATTTTAACATATGTTGACACCATGTTAAACACACATCATATAGGGTAGACCGGGGCACGTTTACGCTGTGCACTTTTTCCAAAACGAGTCATAACTGGCACGCCACCAGTCATGACATATTCATGCTGTTCTGTAGCGGGTATTCTCACACGTTTTTGAGCGTCAGTCTAGCTTCAGTCTAGCATGCGGAAAGGGTATTATGTTTTCAGTCAAGGTGAGTAAATTTTGTGTTGAACTTATTGAAACTTATTGTGAACTAATAATACTTAGTTAAGGATAAGGAAATATATGAACATTAGCAGTATTTTATCCTTTTTGAGAACTGTATTTCTATGAACAGAAATGTTATTAATTTTCGTTGCTCATTAAAAAGACCCCAAACATGGCGACGAGGCACGTTTACGCAATGGCATCGGGGCACCTTTACGCACTTCTTACTGCGTAAATGTCTTATGCGTTCAATGTCTTAGTCTTAGATGCGAAAGGTGGTCGTATGACAAGTGTGCAAAAGGAAATACCTTATTTTTTGTTTGTAAAAACTGTAACAGCACTGTAAAAAAAAAAATGGTAACGTTCCATGTAAAATCCAGGAACGTTTCGCCTTTTCTCAGGTTTTCAGAATAATTTAGCTCTTTCCTGTGAAATTCTGGTTTTCTTATCTGAAACGTTCCTGAACAAAAGTTGGAAACAGCAAAACGCTGCGGCCGCCATTTATTATTTTTTTGCTATTATCCGTTGCTCGCGCGCGAGTGTCGAAAAAGAATTCCTTAAATGAATGTAAAAAAATCAATATGGAATGCAAATAAATCAATAGACGACATAATCCTTTACGTCTCTATTGTCAAGACAATTCAGATGAAAATACAATACCTCCGTGACATCGCTAAGAGATTATCTCTCGTACTTGTCTGTAGAATAATTAAGGAGCAGACCGTGTAAAAAAAATATACTATTTGTTGTTACTATTTGGATCTCCATTAACCAGGGGACCATCAAACATGATTCTCACCGATTTTGATTAATTTAAAGTATGTTTTAGAGTTCTTATCTCTAATTATTCTTGTGAAAGGATTTCTTCAAATGGGACTTAGATTTTCAGAAATTAGATGCCGAGGTTTAGCATACGTTTCAAATACCCATTAGTTTGCAGCTCTCAACGTGTCTTTCGTGGTGTGGACGCAGAAAACTCGCACGCCACCCGTACGGCCCGAGTTCAATGCTACCTCTGGACTTTTTTTTTAATTAATTTTATATTTTAACACTTTATTACAATTTGATTAAATTTGATATATATTTGACACTTTGAATTGCTGCAAATTTGAATTTTTTTTTTATTTTCGGAAAAAATATACAATTACGTTTAGGTTTTTTTTTTTTTTCATGAAAATTTATATGTATTTTATCTAACTTGTAAACTAACATAATTACTAACGAAAATCCAAAATATTTTATGTCTAGATTTTTTTTCTAACTATTATTTACATTTATATATTTTTATATTTTAAGCAAAGTTCAGAAACAATATATCATATATATATTTACTTTATTGACTTTTAACTGAAAATTTATTTTTTCGTGTAAATTATAAATAATAATTTTGATGTCAATTTCAAAATATTTTTTCATTCTAACAAATAATGATAATAAAGCGAAAATTGTCAACTGGAAATGTAAAAATCGTCTGCGGATCCCGCATGCTGTGAAATGTCAGTAATGTTTTGCTGTCAACAGAAATATTCCTGGTATTTCACAGGAAACTTACTGGCATTTCTGTAGAAAGTTTTTAACATATACAGTAAAGTTCCAGTCACTTTCAAGAAATGTTTCTTGGAAATAATGGGCAACTCAGCTGCCCATTGTTTCCCAGGAACGTTGCGGAATTTTTTTTACAGTGAGTGATAATGAAGATGACTAAATAGTTTCTGTTTTTAATTAGCAATAAGCTCCATGTTTTCAGATTAGCATATAAAATGTTCTTTAATTAATTCTCTTTATTTATTTTTTTATTTTTAAACAGCGTTTTAAATTATAAATACAACATTTCAATTTGATTAAATATTTATTTCACTTACGCCTTGGTATCACTTATAATATGTGTAAACGTGCCCCACTTTATGCGTAAACTTGCCCCGGGAACCGAACAATTTTACACAAACGACACGGAGCTAAAAAAAAAAAAAAAAAAAAAAAAAAAAGTTTAAAAACACAAATAGGACAACAACTGAATACACAAATTTTGACTTCATTAACTGCTTTATAAAACCACAATGTCTAAAATTTCCTAAATTAAACAGAAAAATTAGAAAATTCATTGAAAATAAAACCCACGTAAATATGCCCCGGTCTACCCTACATATTATATTTAGAATTTTTGCAGTAATAAGTTATTTTTTTCGGTACATTTTAAACACACACATTTTATGCACGGGAATTTTTTTTTTTTTTTTTTTTTTTTTTTTTTTTTTTTTTTGTGGCATTATCATTTGCTAAATGTTGAATATAACAGTTCCTTGAAATTGTAATGGCCTGCAACAAATTTGTAAATAAGCTAATTATTTATAACTGCAATGTCTAAAGTGTTGTAAAATGTATGTACAGGTCACATCTTTGATACGGAATTTACAGAATATTTTCTAGCCATCTAATTTAAAATGTCCACACCATATTTGGTTTCATTGTTGAATGTTACTGTCTGTTCAATGTTACTGGTGTTTTCTTTTCGTTACTTGTAGTTGAACGCTTGAATGAAGTGTTCTCAGTTCAATGACTTTCTTCCACTTTTTTCCTTCAAGTCTAGTAAGTATGGTAAATGGTAGTTTTGTATTTTCCTATATTTGAAGAATAAATAATCTTTTCTTTCAGACAATCTGGAATTTCACTTCTATCTCAATTCACAGTTCCTACCACACTTGTTTTACATTTTATCACATCTTTCGCTACTTCCAGTGATGTAAAAAAATCAACTGTCACATTAGGACGTTTATTTTTATATGTTTCCATTTGTTTTAAAACTACGAATTCCATTAATCGTTTAGTGACAGGTCCAGATTAATTTTTCATCAAATAAGGAAATAAGTCATTAATTTCATAATTAGGAGAAAAACTCCGAAAGGTCACTACCATCCCATTCTCTCAATAGATTTACAATTTCTTCAGAACTGAGACCTTTTTTGGGACACATAATTCCAAAAAATTAGTCTCTGGAATTATAAAAAAATCTCTCAGGAATAAAATGAATTCAAATACTGTAATAAACACAAAGAATGCAACTGGAGACATTTGGTCGTCTGAATAAGATTAAATAATTTACCCCCTTTGTGAGGGGTGGGAACTATAATAGACTTTCCGTAATTGAAAGAGTTTGAAATCAAGGTCACATGAACTGAAAAATAAAAGACACAAGTAAACTATTTTTTGTTATATTCTGCCTGATTTGGAAATAACACCAACGGACTTTCTAGGTGAATTTACCTATAACTTAAGAAAAAAATCACGTAATTAAAATATCAATAGTTTTCTTTGTACATAAGTACATAAAATGATTAAAAGTCACTAGGTTTTAAGAATATAGGTGAAAAAAATGCGTCAGAGAGATAAGGCTAAATTCGGTTTGTTGCCGAAATAACACCAACGGTCGTTCTTCGTTATCTGTACAAGTTAGTCAGAAAAATTAATTTAAATAACAAGAATCCGACACTCCTAGTTATGATGTGATACAGAAAATAGTCTCTGATAATAAAATAACTGACAGTTTCAAATTCAGATCACTTATTCATTTAACAATAAAACCTTTCAAATAAAATGCTCCAAAAACACACAAGAAAAGATGAATAAAATAATGGCCTTACACAATAAAAAGGGAAAACAATTAATATGAAATAGTATTATAATTTACAAAATATTGTACTTTGAAAGCCTTCAGTTAAAGGGTTTTATTGAAGTGTAATAATTTCATATTGTAGTTTGCATATTTAATTTCAAAGTGCTATATAAAATTTTGAGAATTGATAATGAAATTAAACATTCACATTACAATTAATTAGTGTTAAGCAAGTGTTAAAGTACAATTTAGAGGATCGATCAATAGTTTAAAATTGTACAACAATTTTTCGTAGGAAAACGGTGCCACGCAAGAATGCAACAAATGCTATAATTAATCATGTTCAAAAAATGGGATTTTACAGAAACTTGTGGGAAGATCAACAACTTTTATGGTCAAGAAAACTTCTAGAAATATATATGTACATAGAAATATATATATATATATATACATCCATAGAATAAGAACTATTTATTGCCGTCATATGAACTAGAAATTTCCAAAGCAAATATTAAAGAAAACATTCAGCATAATTTAGTCATTGAAATTCAAACTTTAAGTTGTCATATATAAGGTGTCCACTGTCAACGGTGTCCAATGTCTAATTTCTGAACCGTTAGTCAGAAACATATAGTTCCAATTTCAGAAATGTTTGAAATGAGGTAAAGGATATTTTTAAAGCGATTTGAATCAATAGAAAAAATTCTTGCTAAGTTACGAAATTAAAATTTTTATATGACTCCCCGGTCCTATAAGTGATATTTAGAAAATATTTCATCTTGCACTAACAAGTAAGACAAAAAAAAAATATTTCATTCATCTAACACTAAAATTTACCGAGTCATGAATCTTTAAATTGCATGACTTATACCCATTTTCCCTATCTGCACACAGGGTGAAGGGCCATGCTTAGAGGGATCGTATAGAAAGTGCTTAAAATATTAGAAGATTTTATCTCGCGCGTACATTTCTGCATTGCAGCCGAAGAGAGTCAGTTCGAAAAAGTTTTAAAATAACATTAATTTATATTAATTGAGATTATGACTAGATCATGTAATAGCATTTTAAAATATTTATATATTTTAAAATTTATATTTTTCTTTAATATATCAGAAAGAAAAAAAAATCAAATTTATATTGTAAAGCTAATTTTACTCTTAACTATTATTATTTTTTTATATCTGGAGATTGTTAATATTTCTAGTAAATTTTTCAGCCAAAAATATGCTTCATCTTTAAACAGATATGACTACCTCAGTTTTAATCGTAGAGGAATAGGACTTTTTTTTATCGTACTTTTTAGTGTAATAGTATATTTTTTACTAAATATAAGTTATAGGAACGGGAGACATTTTATTATAGAAATAATATTATTGATCCAAACCGCGTTTAAAATACATATTTACCACATTTAAATGATTTTTGTAATTTGAACTACATATCTATGCCTAACGGCTTAGGAATTATATATTGGACACCTTTTATGTTAGATACCCTGCATAAGAATGGTAATCATGTAACAAATATTTTGAAAACAAATTACACATTTTATTTATTATTTCGACTTACATTATCTAAGTATAAATTCACAAAAAAAAAATGAATAATAAAAATTAATATATAGTTACAGCCTGCACTGTATAAGTGATGTGCAAATATATTTTAATTATAAATGAAAGTGCTAATTCATAAAAGTGGGAGAGGATTGTACTTTGTGTCAATATTTTTGTGTAATTTTCTTTAATTCGTCCTCTCCCCCCCCCTTTTCCCCCGCTTTGTTTGAACTCTCCCGGTACATCTGGGCGGATTTTGATTGGTCTCCTTGTGTGCGCGTGAGACAGACTGCGTGGCTGTTTGTCAACAGTGATTTTCATTTCGCCGTTGGTGGTCGGCATGTGAGGTGCGCCTCGCTGGCTCTGTCTCCCCCCTTTTCAGTTCCACAGTTTTATTTTATTTTTATCTTTAATTTATAAGCACTGATGATTAGACCTTAGAGGCTTCGAAATAGCTATATGCTTTTTAAAATTACTTACATTTGTTTTTTGTAAACGTTGTTTCTATCCTTTTAGTGCTAAAATTGTTTTTAAGCTTTAAATGCTACGGGACTCTTCACTATCCTGTTCATTTTCGAGTATATTTGATCCACATACTTGAAAATAACATATAGTTTTATAATAAATTACGGGTTTAAAAACACTTCTAATTGAATTTTAACACGAAATGTATAGGATATTCAACAAGACTGTGACCAGCTAAAATTATCTGCTATTCTAATGGAGATTATAATGCTAAACGAATAAGCTGGGACATTCAATTTCGAGAGTTTCGCATTGTAAGTGAAGCTTGAAACTTTTCGTAAATTGAATAAATGAACCGCATGTTAATGGAAAGATTAGTGCTGTAATTGGATTGGTCTGCCTTTCTGAAATTTGAATTATCCCATTTCCATTTATTTAGGAACTGTATATTAACAATAACTACAATTTTCTTTTCTTTTTCTTTAATAAGAAATTTTAAGAAATATTTCGCGATATTAAAAATGTGTATTTCTTATTACTGATCTTATTTTTTTCTCTTACTAGCGATTTGTTTTTCCATCGTATTTTTTAGACATAATGCAGTGTTTGTTCAATTTTGTTCAAAAAGGTTTTTCTTTTATACGAATAGAGTTAGGCGGAGTAATTTGGTGCTTAACTTTTTAAAACTATATGTATATATATATACATACATATGTTTTTAAAAATTGTGAAATGTAGAAGGGAAAACATACTTTTTTTCAGGGGCAGATTCATAAAAGAAATAATTAAATTTGGCTACAATGCAGAATTCTAGACACGATATAAATTATTATAAAACTTTAGCACTTTGTAAACAATGGCTAAAATCATAAGTGTTCAGATTCAGAAAATTGTTACAAGTCATACAAATCAAAGTTCATAATTAGGTTAATTTTAATGCTAGATGAATGGGACTTTTTCTGTCTCACTTATTAGTGTAACAGGGAATTTTTACGAAATATCATTCTTAAGACCGTATAAAAAAATTATATTCGCAACATTTTAAGTAATGTTTTTATTAATCAAAACCACTTTTAAAATATTTTTTACACCATTTAAAATATTTTTTTATAATTGAAACTATATATCTATGACTAACGATTTAGGAATTAGCCATTGGACACCGTTGAGAGTGGAAATCTTGAATAGATAAAATCTTAAATTGTTTCTTCGAAATAATAAAACAAAATTTGTTGTCTGTAGAAAAAAAGGGAAATTTATAAATAAATCAGAATAATATATAACCGTTAGTACATTTGAAAAGTGTACGTATTTTTTATTTTATCTTTATTACCTGACAAGATTTAATAAACAATTTTAACCATTACAGAGTATATTTAATATATTTTCTCCCTGTAAATGCATACTGAATATTTCATCAACAGCAATTGTGTGCAAAAACTATTATTCGAAACAATGAATTCCTATCATTACAGTACTAAATCTAAGCCCAAGTTTAATAAAGCATTCATAGAACAAAGAAATAAGAAGAAACGTATAAAATTAGCATATTTTTCAATGAACAACAACAAAAAAAAATCTTGTTTTAAACAAAGCGTTGTTTCAATAAACAAAGGATAATACATTTCAATATTAGAGTTCTCTTTATCCTAAAATAGCGGTAAAGGAGGTTTATTGCCATGTTTTGAAGATTTAGACTACATTTAATATTCAAATAAGTTTATTATTTTAAGTCCTTATTTATGTAAATTGGCATACATTATTTTAATTTATCAAAATATTCCTTACTTTATGATTTTATAACATTTGTATTAATAATGTTATTTAAACTAATTAGAAAAAAAATTCGGATAATTTATTTGAATTTTTTTTAAATATACTAAAAATGAACGTTTTTGTACCTATTACAAGAAAATTTAATTTAAATTAAAAAAGTTCATAATTATCCATAGGAATGGATTTTCTGATTTTTTTGCATAAAATAGAAAATGATTGATAATTGTAAAAGTATTTATATTTTTATAAGTTAAAATTGTTTCACAAAACAAAGGATTAAGCAGAGATGGATATAATTTGCATATTATTCAATTAGAAAAGCTATTTTTTTTCCTTTAAAGAAAAAAAACAAACAAGAGATAATACATTTCTATAATATAGTTCACTTTATTCTAGAGCGGTAAAGAAGATTGATTGTCAGATTTTGAAGATTTAGACTACATTTAATTTTCAAATAAGATTTAAAAACAATTTTCAAAAATAGCATATATTATTTTCATTTATATAAAAAATCCTTACTGCATGATTTTATAATATTTGTTTTATTAGGTTTTTTAACAGAAGAAAAGAAATGTTTGATATAATTTATTTGAAATAGGTTTTTAAAGCCATACGAAAAATGGATGTTTTTCATATAGACTAGAATAAAACATAATTTAACTTAAAAAATGTCATAATTATACATAGGAATGGGTTTTCCGATTTTTTTTTTTTTTTAAGTTGCATAAAATAGAAATTGATTTGTAATTGTTAAAATTAAATATATTTTTCGAAAATTTATTGTTGGTATAAGATATATGTAGGAGTTAAAAAAAAATTTAATTAAGTTTTCCTTAATTTTATACTTTTTCTGTACAAATAAATAAATTAAAATGAATATTTATATAAAATAATAAAAATAAATTTCATAATAATATTATATGCTATGTCAGGATTTTCCCACTGAAGGAAATGGATTGAAAATCTATAACTCCTCACAATTGAAAATATATAAGCAAATCTGTAAATATTGGAGGTTTAGAATAATATTTAAAAATGCTAAGGATTTATTCAAAATATCAAATAAGCATCTGAACGTTGTCTGAAAAAACTATTCCAGCAGTCGCATGTGTGCTGAAAGTCTTCAGTTACAACCTACGTCTGCCTTCTACTTCAAGAAATATATATCTACAGCCTTATAAGAATTTTTACATTGTGTATGGTATTTAGGACGGAATGATATTATTTTGACAAATTAAAATCTATCAGAAACATTCCTTCTAAATGTTGTTGTAATATACAAATAACATGAATCCCTTTCATTGCAGGAAAGTCGTAAAAATAAATTAAAATAATATTTGGAATTATGAATTAGAGTCCAATTCTCACATAAAGCAGAATGCATTTACTCTATCAGTAATTAAGGTACCATAATTAGGTTAAAAATGCAATTTAACAAATTACAACGACCATTTGGAAAATGATTTTTCCAAAGACTAAAATTTAAGACATAAAAACGGACGGAGTTGATCCTACATTACGTATGCCATGGATTACATTTTTTGGTACTGTAAATATTTAAACTTCTACGGAGCCGGTCATACATTACGTACGCCATGGATTAAACATTAATATTCCTGGACCAATTTTAAATGAAATTTCATTCTGAAACTTCTAAACATCCCACAATATTACTTTTTACACCGTCGTATAGAAAAAAATGTACTTTTAAATGCAATTTGTTTGAAATCTGTATCTCAATTTGTTTCTGAGTTATTAATTTTTTTTGTAGTTTTTATTACTTTTTTGCAATAGTGGCAACAGAAGTGTCCATCTCTGTTGAAAGTAAAGGGAAAATACAGTTTAGTATATACACCAATCAGAAAACGAATAAAATGCGGATTCAACTAATAAAAAGCTTTAGATATGTTTTTGATTTCCTACCTTGACCGAGGACAATAAGAATTTTTCGAAATGGTTAATACGTGCATTTTATTGCTGCCTTAATCTCTTTCAAATTTTTATTTTATGAATAAATTATTGTGCATACAATTTCTATATAGTATTATAGAATCGTAGTACATATTACTTACTCTACTTAACACCCCGACACTTGTACCAGCAAACCTATAAGTTTCATTTCGTTCATTATAGTTTAAATAAACAACGTAACATTGTCCTGCTGCTACGTACAATAAAAATGTATTATGAGGAATTTACTGCATAGTGTGTAGTGTAATATTAACTCCCTTAAAGACAGTCTCGAATATTTCAATGTAGACGTGACATCAAACATGTGATCATTGCTCGCGACAGAGACCCCTATACTTAATTTTACTCTAATTTTCAGAAGTGTGTTTGGTTACCTTGGAATATAAAGTTCCCTGTTTTTTCTGTGGTTTTATGCAAATGTAGGTTGCGTCGCTGTATCTGCAGTGTATAATAGGTGAAGCGAAAGTGTGTGTCTTCGAATTTGGGTCAAGTACTACCACAGAGATGAATGAGGCTGCGTTAGAGGATTAAAGAAGAAATTTCTGCCACGTAGAAGGGACAATTAGAGTTGGAGGTAAGCATTGCCAGTTTGTAAGAGACTTCTAAAATGTAGCTTGAATAAATAAAAAGTTTGCTTTGCCAAATTCAGAAGTTTAAAAAAACCTTATCGTATTGAAAACCACTGGGGGTTAATCAGTCAACAATGTGGTATGTAAAAAGTGCTATCGTCTTGGACTATAGAAGAAATTTATAAAAGATGGGTTTTTAATATTTCTTAGTTCTCGAGATAGTGCGTGAACTTGTTTATTCGCCGCATACTCTAGACCAAATTGTAAAGTGACTCCATCAAACCCCTGTCCGATTAGTTTAAAGAAAGGGTGTTTAAATTTTTAATTTGAAAATTACTGAATTTTTAAGTGAAGGTAATGGCCGGTACGCAACAAGTGTTGAAAATGATGCTTGAAATGATGCTTGGATCATGATTTTTATTTCTTCTTTGAGTCTGATTAGGCTTTCAAGAAATAAAAAGTACAGGACCAATAAGGAAGAAATTTCACAAAAATGCTTTCTATTTATTTTCTTATAGGTGCATATAAGCAGGAAGATGAAAATGAATCAATCATTTTCCAAACACAAATAATAATAATAATAAATAAAATTTGGCTTTGAATTCCGTTTACTTAAAAAAATATGAATATTTCATTAAAGTAAATTCTTAATTTTTTTTTCTCTTTTAATAACATTTTACGTGTAATCATGTTTTTAGAAAACTTTAATTTGTAAAATTTCTCATTATTTTTCAGGTTTAAATTTTGATAAAAAGCTTTTTAATGAGGTCTTAAGTTAGATATGAACAGCCTTAAGCATAGCTTTAAATATAGTGATAAAATTTCTTTTAGGAAAATGTAGTTCTAAAATTCCTCTATTTTGCTTATTCATTTATGTTTTAACGTAACTTTATTTTTAAGGAGAAAATGAATAGCCCCAAGTAATGTTTTAAAACTTGAAGAAAAATTGTGCTTTAAAGAAATGTTTAGTTTTTTCTTCAATATGTTCTAGTGAAAAGGTTTTTATTATTTTTTAAATAGAATGACTTTTGGTTAACTATAATCATCAAGTATCATTCATTATGTAAATATATACAAGAAATTAAAATATACATTTACTTCTTAGAAGTAGTATTTGAAAATGAAAATGTTGCAGTTACTTCTGTCTGGTTTTTGCATTTCAAAACACTGCAATTAAAAAAAAATCATTGTAACTTATTATTTTGCATATTTGATTTTTTAAAAAATATTTTTATAAACAAATATTAAATATTCTTTGTAATCACTTATTTTCCGTATAATAATATAAATAAAGGCAAATAATGTCCTAAGGGTAAATAATGCAAGGGTAAATATTGTCTTTTTGTTAAAAAAAAAAAAAAAAAATCCGAAATTTATCTTTACTTTTAGAAAAATAATTAAAAATAAAGAAAAAATGGTATGCAGTTACTATTTTATGTTCTGTAAAGGAATTATGAAAGTTTCTTTTTTAATGTTTTAGCCAACAATGACACATAGATCTCTAAGAATAACTCCTGTGGCGACCGGTTCTGGTTCAGTGGATTTCTTAATTAACTAACACTATCTTAAAATAAATCAATTGACACTTACTCAGTGAATTCGCGGGATATCATTTTCTCTCTTCCTTTTTATTGGAAGACACATATTTGCAGCTATAATACACTATGATACATTTTATTTACAGTAAAAACGAAACCGTGTTCTTAAAAACATTCTTTCAACACTCACGACCTCGTACAGAAAAGAGCGACAGAGATGAGCCAAGGAGCCGAGTAACCCTACGTAAACAATAGAGCCATTGCCATCCTTTTATCGCCCATTTGGAGTCAAAACATATAATTCTCCACAACTCCTATGGACTTCCTTTTATGGAGATACGTGAAAAACATTTTTTATCAATCTCCAATCCGTGACACTGATGAACTGAAAAGTGAAATAGTAGTCATCTAGACAGTTGATCCTGCAGTGCGTCATAGAACGTGTTTAGAAATCTTGTATAGACTCGATGCTTTGCGCGCGACTAATTTTGCGCACATTGAAAACGTGGAATAAAACATTGCAGAATGAACCTTTATATTTTCTTTGTGGAACATAAAAATACGTAAGTGCTTATCATTTTTTTTAAATTTTTAATTATTTTTTAAAGTGTGAAGATACATTTCCGACATCCTGTATCTTTTATTAAAGAAATATTTTCATTAGCATTCATGAGCCCGCATATCAATGCGTCTAAGTGATCGATAAAACTTCCTAATAATTAAAACCTATGTGTTTTAAGAAGTAATGTATGTGATTTATTCTCAAATTAAAGCGTCTTTAGATCTCAAATTGTGTCTACTACATTAATTTTTGTAATGTTTTACCCGACTGAAAAGAAGGGTTATGTGTTTCCCGCGTATTTGGGTATGTGGATTTCTTTATACTCTCGAAGCATCCCAACGGCTTGATATATTTTAATGAATGAAGTCTCTATCGATTCGTCTTAACCGTCCTATGGTTATAGTCTAGGTTTTGTTTTTATAAATTCAAAATGGCGGCCAAAAAATACAAAAGGGCGGAAGAGACAAAATAAAAATTTACGCACCCTATTGAGGGCATATCATTAGATAGGTCTTTCAAAATGAAGACGATGTTTCATTGACTATTTTACAGTCAGAAGCTCCATTTAAATATTATACAACCTGGAAGTTCTGTAGGTAGTATCTCTAGCTTTACTGCAACTCTAACCATCTATAGGCTTCATCAAAATAGTGTTTATATATAGGAACTAAAAATTAAACACAATTTAAAAGTCATCAATACAAGTAAATAAAAAATAGGTAGGAAATATAAAAATAGTTTCACATTGATGAGAAATAATTAATTAGTTCTCTTTTTACGCAGGCGGGTTTTTTGATTTTTTAATTTTAATGGATTTATTTAAACACGTCTTTGAACAGCTGTCAGAAACGTATTGCAGTTAGCTGTACTTCAAATAAAAATAATCGGCAAGTGCGTGTATTACTCGCGTACAGAGGGTTCCGTACAATAAAAGTATTACAAATATATATTACAAATGTATACAAAAAGAATCGTAGTTAAAAGAATAATAAGACTTTTAAAAAACGATACAACGAAGGATTGGGTATAACTGTATATACTAGAAAAGTGTAAATGGATATACCATGAAATTTCAGACAGATAAGAAGCCTAAATACTATCAAATATAGCCTAAATACTATCAGCTATTCTGTATAATTTTTTTAAAATCTTATCCTAATCCGTTTATGAAGAACTTAATTCGGTGCTGACAATAAAAGTAGTGCATATTTAAATTTCATTTGGCATTTTATAAACACAAATTCGGCGCAGTAATAATCTTTTCTTTGTACTGTGTACCGAAAACAAAAGTTTAAACTTGGCATTCTTTGAAAGAATGTCGCAAATTTGCAATACCGATATGGACCGTGCCCCTTTTTTCTAGATAGGTTTTTAATTAACCCATATTGGACCGCTGTCCTATAAATAGGACAGCTAATAAAACATTTTTTTTAAATAAAATTGGTAAGGATTTTTTGGTTGCATTTTGTTATGACGTCTTTAAAATACATAAAAGTATAACATATAAACAACAACAACAACAACAAAAAAAGTAACCAATTAAAATTTAATTGAAAAAATCTATTAAAAAATTCTTTAAGAATTGTGATCTTATAATTTAGAATTTTACCATTATTATTCGCTTTTTATTGGAGAAATCATAGAGTATTTTTGTACAACATAAACCGTATTTCAAAAGTAAACTAAAATATTTGCTCATAAAATTAGTTTATGTATGCATTTTATATGTCCTTAATATGTGTACTACTAATATGTCCTGTTTATAGGACAACTAGTTACTTAACAAATTAAAACTTTTTTTTTCAAAATTTTGCTAGTATCTGCTTAATTACACCATACTTATGATATAATTGAAGTTTTAAAAATTTTCAAAAATATTTAATCGGTGTGGTCCAATATGGGTTAACGTTTAAAGGAACGGGTGGTTTAATGAGAGATGTACTCAAAGAACACTAGTCGCGATCCCATAGTAATTATGTGATTAAATCCAATTAAATTAGTCAGTTTTTATCAGTTGCACGTTTATTGGTTTTATACTACTATTGAACATTGCATTACTCAAATACACTGTTAAAAGTTGTTATCTAGGGTTTAAAAGGTGATGGCGCTTAGAGTATGCCGCCGATTTCAATACGTTTATGTATGTCCAAACATACCGTGTCCTTAAAAGTTAATATCTCGGCTAATTGCAAACATTTTTTTTTTCGAAAATCATTATCAACAATCCTTTTATTCTTCTGCGATGATAGGTATATTCAGCGATCATCAAATTCTTTTCTGAATGCACGCAAATAGAAATTTTTGTGTTACGGAAAATGCAATTATCATAAAAACTATGCGAAATAGGGTTATCACTATAGTTTACCTGCAATGTTTAAATTAACTTCTACTACCCTACTTTTTTCGTAATTTCAGTTTCAGTAGATTCGGAAATGTATGAGAATATATTTTTAAAATACATTTTCGATGATATCTCTGAAAATGCAATGTCCAGAAATAAAGGAAATATATTTTTGAGTTTGGCGTTACAAAAGCTGTTACGCGATACCCGACACGATATAAAAAGAAAATATTTTTTTCAAGTATCTCAATCAGCCCCCTACATTTTTCCTAAATATATTTGCGAATGATTAATAACCTAATATAATATTTATAAAATACGACATATGTTCTCAGTATCTCCGATGCCGGTCCGAAGTTATACATACTTTCGTCTGTATAACTTCGGACCGCAAAGTGTCATTCCTAATGATGCCTTTATGTCCGCCTATGCTGATTCAAGTTCATGGAATCAACCCACCTCATCTGTAATGTGATCTTTCACGAACGAATGTGGGATTATATTGAGTGCCTTTTTCTATCCATGCCAAAACACATCGGATGTCACATCCACTGAATCGGGAGTCGTTTGTAAACTGAATTTGACTCGAACAACGTTGCCTGTAAATTCGATGTTCAGTTGGCCACATTCTTTGTGCCGCACAGTTGCTTGAAGTCAACGGAATATAGACCATTGACTTACGTGTATAGTTGGTTGGTTGAATTTATGTCGGCCAATTATCAACATGATGGATATAGGCCCTAAGGGGGGGGGGAGTGCCCTTCGTGGGGGTCTTTCTAAGGAAACCTAACGCTTATTAACGCTTGGAGAACCAAGGTTCGAAGAAAACCACGAAAATTCCGAACGATTAGGCCGACGGGCGCGATTAGGATCGAACCCAGCACCTCTCGTCTACCAGCTTCGAGAGTAGAACCTCTCGGCCACTGGTGGGGCCTTACGTGTATAGAGACCACCCTGATGAAGACTATTTTTGAGACTGTGTTGCTGGGCACCCTTTATCCTGTGGCCAAGAACAACTGTGTTTGTAGCAGAGTAGCATTGCCTCTTCCGACTCGAAGAGCTGTTAACAAGATACATCGCTCATCAGTTTCTGTGACAGCACGTGGCAGATTTGCCCTTGCCGAAGTCTACCATTCCATGTGTCTTGGAATCAATTCCACAGCCTTTCATCGACACTTCTCTGCGAGTCCAACTGCGTCCGATACACATTGTTGTGTTTCCCCAGATACGGTTATCCCGATAACACGCTAAGCCATGGATTCCGCTAAATCAGATTGTCGTGACATTTTCAGCTCACCTTTCCTCAAAACACAAGCTGAACATATGAATATTACAACTGAGACAGTGAAACAGACGTTTCTGCAATATCCCAAATTCTGCACTTATCTCCTTTTTCTAGTTTTCGACGTCATAAACTTTGATTTGCATCTGAAGTTTTCGTTATTTGTTTTCTACTACGCTTTAAATTATGGATGCTTTATTTTATGTTACTTATTGGTGTAAATATTTTCTTAATATTGTTAAAACCATGTGCTCCACTAATTGTTTTGAGCAGTGTACTTTGGCTTAGGAAAAACTAGTTAATCCTATGTGTGTTAGGATAAACTAGTTTGGTCAAGGCTAAATAATTTGGCCTAAAATCGGGTTTAGCCGTTAACATATAAAATACATAAGAAGACAAATTATCTGTTAAATCAATGTATCAATATTTCTTACATTATGTTGGATTTTTAATTTCACTGAATACACTCTAAATTAAAAGAAGAGAAATATATAATTTATATGAAGACTTCGGTAATTTATTTTAAGAAATATTTTTCCTTCTGATAACTTGGATATTTTCTCAATTTAAAAACAAGCACACTTCATAAAGTTATATATTTTCTTTTTTAGTTTAATAGTGCGATAGCAATATGTACGTTTTTACATAAAAATGCGTAATTTGAGTTTATAAAGATAGTTTTCTTTATCAATTTTTCAGCAAATAACGTCTTTATGGCCACACTTTTTACCGATCTTATACTCTATGTTGTTTTCCACGGTATAAGATATATGTCTTAATTGATTCATTAGTGAAAATTTAAATTAAAAAATCAAGTTAAAATATATATACCATTCTCCAGTTTTTGGAAAATATTCGTATTTCAAATTTTGATTTTTTAAGAAAATGTTGGACAATGAAAATAATTTATCAGCTTTTGCCAAAATAAACAATTCTCGGTGAAAGTATCGGTGAAATTCTTTGAAATGTGTATTTTCATAAAAAAAAAGTAAGCCCAGCACCTCATTGCTGAGAAGTTTCTCCTACAGTCTTAAAAAATAGTGTTTCGAAAAATTCCGGTTTCCAGATTTCCAATTTTTACCGATCTCTAGCACTATGGGACGAGCATCGATGTGTCTTTTATACTTGTGTAAAATTTTAAAAATGGCTTCTCGAGAACTTATAAAATAAAAAGGTAAGTGCCCAGTTAAACTGATGACATTTAAGCTCAGCAGCTATTCACACTAATTTTTTATTATACTCTTATTTCAAAGAATAATGCCTCTCCAAAAATAAAGAAATCCAAAAAAAAAAAAGAACCAACTTAGCTAAATTAAAGAGGAGGGATTAGCACCCCATTTCCCCCTTTACACTTAGCCATTGAAACTCCAAATCTAATCAGTAAAGCGTCTTATCAGAATAAACAGGTATACCAAATTTTAAGCAAATCGGATAATTCTGTACGAATAACCCATATATATAATTTAAGAAGGATTATTTCCCCTTTATACTTAACCAATAAACACCCAAAACTAATCATGGGAGCAGGCTTATTAGAATGAACATATTTATAAAACTTGAAACAAATCTGATAATTCTTCGTGACCAACCCATTTATCTAAATTAAGGGGGAATTAGCTCCCTTTCCCCACCTTTATACTTAACCAATGAACTCCCAAAACTTATAAGGTAAGCGCCTTATCAGAACGAACATATTTTCAAAATTTTAAGCAAATCGAATAGTTCTATCAAGGGTTATCTCGCTAAGTACACACATACATACATATGTATGTACATACAGAACCTGCGAACACATTCGCTCTCAGACTTTTATAGCCTGTGAGCTAAAAACCGGACATTCCAAAAATGCACATTCCAAAAATGCACATATCAAAAACAATAATAATATTTTTTTAAGACGAAAAGATCTCATGCTCATTAATTCTTTTTATGAAAGCACATTATTTTTGCATTTCAGATTAAGCTTTCCAAAAATATTAGGGCTCTAATTGAAGCCTCATAAGTTAGAATAACGCAGTGGTTTTAGTAAATATACACTAGAGATAGTATTATTCGTGTTTCATATCGAAATTTTTTCTTTAATTTCCTGAACATGTTTTACTTCTACGAAAATCGTATGCAAAACTAGCAAGAGTGGAAAATCATGCGTCAAACATAGATTATGAAACACTTTCCTAAGCTTCCGGACTACTTTTAAATAAATTATATTTTAAAAAGATGACAGATATTGTCTAACAAGGAAGGTCTCCTTACTGGGCATACTTAGAATATCTTGAAAAAAATAACAATTAAACTACTTATGTATATAATAAAGGATCAGTCAAATTTAGAGGCGGAAGTACAGGAGAATGTCTGTAAAAAAAATAAAATACTTTCGAGTATTTGGCGCGAAAAGACGAAAGCGTCATGCGATTTGGCGAGCAGTACTTCTCCTCGCCAAAAGCAAACGATTTTAAAGCACCTGAAAATTGTTTGTTAATTGATTTTTAGAATGCGTGTAAAAAGTATTTAATGGATTTAAACATAAACAATGAGAGAGTTAGATTTTTACATTTTTTCGCTTTACATATTTATGTTGCGTGTTATTTAATTTTATTACTTTAAAAACAATTTCTTATATAAAAAATACTTTCATATATTTAAGCGTATTTCAAAATAAAGGCAAGATTCATTTACCAGTTATTCATTTCAATATCAAACAATTCGTCGTTTCCATAGCAACAAAATTGTATCGACAGTGCTCTTTATTTTGAGATATTGAAAGCATTTTAATTTATTTTAATTTTGTTTTAATTCATAAAATTTGATATTTAACTTTCATTATATATATATATATATATATATATATATATATATATATATCTGACAAAACTATAGTTAAATCAAATTAAAACTGAAAAAAATAAAGTTATTTATATTAAATTTATTAAAACAAGTTATATATGAAGTATTTTTATCTTAAAGAGTATTCGACATAAAAAAATATTTTTCAAAATTTCATTTCTTCGCCAACCGATGATAAATCGCCAAATAAACGAAATATTCATTATTTTTTTACGAACGTTCTATCGGGGTTCTGCGAAATTTTTTTTATAAACATATATATCCACATGAGAAAAACACTCTGTAATTTTTTCAGATTATTCTGAATATGCCCGTATGGAGACCTTCCTTGTATGCAAGCAAATTTGGAAGACGCATTACACATTGAAAAACCCATTTTAAGGAATTAATATCAGCAGTGGAAAAAATATTGAAATTCTTTTGTGCACCCCTGTATATGATTTACGATTCTTACATAGATTACATAGCATTCTAAAATTTTATTCAGTTAGGATAACACAGTAGCAAATTACACTTCAGAAATTTCCTTCAATAAATGGAAATGTGCTCAAGATAATTTTTGCTGCCCCGCAAAAATTTGTAGAATTTACATACACCAAGTACTAGACAAAAAAAAAAAAAAAAAAAGTTTAACCCTTAAATGCCTGGTGTTGCTTTTCGGCAACATACCCAATTTAGGCTCTAAAATACTATTAGAATAACATTGAAGCTATAATGCCTAATGTTGCCAATAAAATACATTCTGAAAATATTATTAAATTGATTTTCAATATGTAGATGGGAACACTTGTGCTGTTTAAGAATAAAGATAGATTTATTTTTTCAATTGTTGCCACTTGTTCTTTTTCTTTTGTTTGGAAGCTTGCGAAACACCCTATTTTGACCTGCAGTGAGCAAGTAAAATTTATTTTCTATTATAGTTCCTAAAATTCTTGTGTGTTTAATATTATATAATTTTATCAAGGGAAATTATTTTTTCAATTAAACACCAATATTGCCGATTAGTAACAAACTGTTTTTTAGTCGTAAACTATACTTAAACAAAATATGATTTTTTTAAGTATTTTTCCCATTATGTATTTAAAAAATGAAAGACAAAAAATATTATTACAATGATTTTTGAAAAATCAGGAATTTAAGGGCAAATTAAAAACCCCTTACCACAGCACGCACTTACAGTAATTATTGTTCTTGGACAATACGGTAAGATAAATTGTTTTGTCTGTCCCTGTAAATGAAAGATAAATACCATACACATCCTATTCTATAGTAACCGTCTAATAATGTACTTTGATTATATGTATCAATTTCAATATTTTTGAAATAGTGTATCGCTATTAAAATACACTGCCCATGTTTTTTTTCAATAGACCATAATATTACGGAATTATTTTGAGTGTTCCTGCAAGTGAACTATTAACGATATACGATTTATTTTGAATAACAAACATGTTATTGTAAACCTCAGTAAAATATGTGAATAGCATGCAATCTGGTATATTTGGCGAATTAGAGCACGTAAAGCCGTTAGACAAACAGAGGATAGGCAAAAAGACAGAGAGACAAACAAACCGAATTTTAAACACTTTTTAACTTTGTTGGAAAAACTTAAAGAGCATTTTGAACGTACGAATAAAACTTCTAGAAAGAATAAATTTTTTTATCGTCGTCCACACAGACCAGCTGACTCAGCTGTTACAAAATTCTAAATAATGTTTTCTTGTGTTTGAGAGAGGAATACGTTATACTAACGTTAATAAGATTAGACAACATTTTTATAATCACCGCATAAAAGCAAATCCCTTCACGTAAGCTTCTTCAGCATTTTTTAAATGTTCGTATTTGTGTTTGAAGCATTTTAAAGTATAAATATGCTTATAAAACACTATTTCTTTTCTTTTTCAAAATATTGCATACCTAATTCTCCATGAAATATATTTTTAAAAATAGAAGTTGAATTATTTTTCTCTAAACACCATTCTGCATTAAGACAGTACGTGTAGAAAAAATAGCATAAAGAGATAAATAGATATATATAACATAAATAAATAAAAAGTGGAATGTTCTAAATTAAAATAAAAAGGAAATACATAAAACAAATATAAAAGTTTTCATTATTAATGTAAATTCGTGTTACAGCTGGAACTTTTTAAAATTAAATAGTTATTTATAGAAATAATTGCGTTATACAGGGCGTCCACTCTCAACGATGTCTAAAGGCTAATTACTAAACCATTAGTCATAGACATACAGTTCCAATTACAAAAATGTTTTGAAATAGATAAAAAATCATTTTGATAGTCGTTTGGAGCAATAAAAACATTTCTTAAAAATTTACAAAAATTATTTTTTTTCGGGCCTCCGGTTTTACATGTGATATTTATTAAAAAATTATTGTTACGCTAAAACTGAAAGACAAAAAAGTCCCTTTTATCTAACACTAAAATTGATCGAAACTTTGAAATTCATGACTTATTCCACTTTTCTGCATCTGAATACAAATGAGTTCGTCCATGATTCGAGGATTCGTATTCAAAGTGCTTAAAGTATTAAACGAGCTTATTTCACGTGTATCTGCTTTTTAAAAGAAATAGCACAATTATTTCGATAGAGTTAACTTTTAATAATTAAATTTCAGATTGGTTAAAATAATTGCATTTTAACAAATATTTTATTTTGCAAGGATTTGAGACTATTTCTTTACATGATTTCTTTTAATAAAAATTATGTTATTTTTATAAGCTTTTATTTAACTTGAAAAGATTATACTTAGACAAATTTGTAATCTCAATTATCCGCAATGTAATTACAAGTTAATTTGCATGTATTGGATTATACTTACACTCATTCAAACTCAGAAATTTCGTCAAATAATGCCATGGGGTCGGTTCCGGCTACTGTGCTGCAAGAATTTTTTACGGCGTATAAATTTAACTATAATTAATTACATACACTTAAACTGTAATTACATTGCAAATAATTGCAATTATAAATTTGCCCGATGAATTCTGGATTGTATACATATCTCTCCAGTTCAAAATTTGTACATGAAATTTAACTCACTTTAAAATATCCGATCGATGTTAAATTTCCCACACTGGCGTAAATCCGATTACAATGCAATATTGTTATTATTTTCAATGCTTACCATTCATATTTATTTTACAGGATAACACAAAATATTTCAGTCAGATTACCGCTGACAAGCTTAAGAAAAAGTTTTACATTAGATAACAGAAGCCTGCGATAGTTGTGCTTGCAACTTTAAAAATTGATTTTTATTTATTTTTAGTACTGAATCCAAAAATTACCTTCATTTTAACAATCATGTCAGGAATTTTCTCACATCCTAAATTCCAAAGTTAAAAAATAGAAAAAAATTGATAGTGTAAAACAAAGCAGATGGTTGTGTCTTTTAACTTTTGATAATTGATTTTTCTGAATTTTTTAGCACTAAATTCAAAAATGATCATTCTTAACCATCTTCATTTTTAACCATCACGTTAGACCTTTTTCGCAAATCGTAAATTTCAAAGTTTAAATACAAAATCAAATTTTTAATAATAAGTTTTAAATAAAAAATCTTATACAACAAGATGGGGGTAAAACTTTTATTCAATTTCATTTTATTTATTTCAATAATGTATTCACTTTTTTGTCTTATACAGAAATTCTTACAACTAAACAGCTCAGGTATACGATGAGGTGGCGTGTGTGTGTGTGTCTGTGGGAGGGGAGGGGGGAATGTTCAATTCTAACTGTTAACTTGTAAACTCTGAAATTTAGGATTTGCGAGAAATCCTAAAGTGATGGTTAAAAATGAAAGTCGTTTTTGGATTCATTGCTACAAAATTTCTAAGGATCAATTACCAAAACTAAAAGACATGACCCAACGGAAACATTTAGGCAAACATTTTTTTTTTTTTTTTCTTGGGCACTATATGTCTATGACTGTTTAGAAATTAGGCATTGGACATCATTGAGAGTAGACATATTGTATATCAATTATAAATATGTATTATCTGAATTAACGGTTTTAAGATTTTGCACATGAAATGAAAAAAAAAAAAAACATGGAGATTTTACACGACGTTTACGAATGTACAGTATTTATTCTTGGGATCTATTTTTACTCAAGTTCCATAAATGAAAAAATATGTAATTTTATTAAATTTATATATTAAACATTAAAATTGCATTTAAAAAAATCTGCATACCCTTACGTTATGCTTAATTCCAAATATGATTATGGACATATTTAATAAATTTGCAAGAGATATTCAAATTTTAATATATCATTATCCCAAAATAAACTTTCAAAAAATTAAGTAATTTTTAGTTTTTACTTTAATAGTTATAGAGAGTTTTAGTCATTTTAAAAACAGAAATGTCCAGAGCATCATTTTTCTAATGATAAGCTATAATAATCCTAAAACATATTGAAGTAAAGCTTCAAAACTTAAATTTATTTTATTTCTTGTGCATTAATTACACAGCCCTCACTTAAAATGATCACTCTGTTTAACTTTCTTTAACTATAATATATTGTAAATATACAGCAAAACAAGTGTCATCTTTTAAAACTTTAGTTATTCATCATATATAATTTAGAGTCTAATACACTTCATTAAAAGCAGTGCTTTATAATTTTTTTCTTCCAGTACAAATGTCTACTACAAAAGTGATTATTATAGAATTTACTAATGGTCAATTTTAAAGAAGCATTTTTTAACTTCACTTTCCTTTCCCTTGGTAAGTAACGCTCCGTTGTTTAATGTTTGTGAAGCTATTATCGTTGAGTGGTGAAGTAGTTATAATCACGTTATTTTAATTTTTGAAATTTGGCGTTTCTAAAGGTTAAGCTGAACTTAATATGTTTTCATTTTTTATGTATATATCTTATGGTTTAAATAGAATTAAAGATTTAATTCTTTAAATGTAGATTCGAAATTCATTAAAAATGTATTTAATACTTTAATACGCTATATTTCAAATGTTTAATAATTCAATAAGTTTTCTTTGGTTAAATTTCGAAATTTAACTATCATTATAAAATTCAATTATTAAAAAGCATTACATAAATTTTAATTTAAATATGTTTTGAAAGGAATATGCAAAGTTACAATGCTTACAAACAAGACAAAAAGAATTATAAAATAAGACAAGCCATCGATAAATACATAAAAGTATGTTTATTTATATTCATAACTTTAAAACTTTCTAAAAAGCAGTCCGGAAAGACTAGTTTTGTTTACATTGGTCATTAGTGCATCGTGATAAAATGTGGTGAAAGTAACGACAGTCTCGTTATTATAACCAATTCAGTTTTTAGCACACCTAGTTTATGTGACATCATTGTAACGACAGATTTGTCACATGTGGTCACTGTAACAGCTTTATCTGTAATGTTTATTCCTTAATTCCTTAATACATCTGTTGGTTTTGGGGGCACACAGAGTTAGCAGAATAGCTCGACATAAACATTTATTAACACTAACACGAAGACAAAAATATATACATAGCTTAAGTGCGACTAAGCACTGACATGTTTTTAACAGAACTAAATAATCTCGCTCGCAGAGCGGATTTGTAGAAACGTCACTGTACGCGCATGCGCTGAAATAAAAGGGTAAGATAAATGGACGTTGTATTCCAACAATTCCCCCTTTACAACGTGCATTTTCTTAACAAAATAATATTCTCCTATTAAGCAAATTACAGAGAAATAATATTAATATAAAAATTACAAATACAAATTATATACTTATATAAAAAAGAATACAGAATAATGCTGAAAAATTTTTAAACATTTTGTCCTATCATTTCACAACATTTTTTATGTTTATAAGCATTTAAAGCTTTGGTTAAAATGTCTGCAGGCATATTTTCTGTCTCTAGGTATTTAACCTCTATTTCGCCATTATCGTAAATTTCGCGCACAAAATGATGTCGAATGTCGATGTGTTTCGTGCGCGAATGGTAAACCGGATTTCGTACTAATTTTTGAGCAGACTGGTTATCACAAAATATTATAGTAGGCGCAGTCACTGTTTCAGGAGAAAGTTCACTTAAAAACCGTCTGAGATGCAAAATCTCTTTGGCAGCTTCTGACAATGCCATGTACTCCGCCTCTGTTGTGGATAATGCGACAGTTCGTTGTTTTCTCGATTCCCACGATATGGCTCCACTGGCGTATTTAAAAATGTAGCCAGTGTACGATTTTCTGTCATTCACATCCGACGCCCAATCGGCATCGACAAATGCAATCAAGGATTCAGAATTACGCTTAAAGATCAGTCCTTGATCTTGGGTTCCTTTTAGGTATCGCAAAATTCTTTTTGCAGCTATCCAATGAGGTTTACCTGTATTGTTGTTAAATTGACTTAGGAAATTCACAGCGTGAGTTATATCCGGTCTAGTAGCGACTGATAAATACATAAGGGATCCTATTAATTGACGGTAGGGAATATTATTCATTTCAGATTTTTCTTCTTCAGTTTTGGGACACATATCTTTAGTAATCTTCACGTTATTATCAAAAGGTGTAGATATTGGTTTGGATTCTTGCATATTAAATTTGCTGAGAATATCTTCAATGTATTTCTTTTGTGTAATTTTAATATTGTCCCCGTTTTGCATAAATTCTATGCCCAAACAATAGTGTAAGAGACCTAAATCCTTCATTTTAAATGATTTTGCTAATTCATCTCGAATATATTGATAATCTTCTTTACATTTAGTAAGAATTATGAGATCATCAACATAAACAATGATAATAGCTTCAATGGGAGATTTAGAAAAATACACACATTTATCAGCATTAAGTGATTTAAACTTCATTTGTTTCAATTTTTCATCTAATTTTTTGAACCATTGGCGACCCGATTGTTTTCTTTCTTCAATGTATTTCTTTTGTGTAATTTTAATATTGTCCCCGTTTTGCATAAATTCTATGCCCAAACAATAGTGTAAGAGACCTAAATCCTTCATTTTAAATGATTTTGCTAATTCATCTCGAATATATTGATAATCTTCTTTACATTTAGTAAGAATTATGAGATCATCAACATAAACAATGATAATAGCTTCAATGGGAGATTTAGAAAAATACACACATTTATCAGCATTAAGTGATTTAAACTTCATTTGTTTCAATTTTTCATCTAATTTTTTGAACCATTGGCGACCCGATTGTTTTAATCCATAAAGGGATTTTTTTTAATAAACAAACTTTGTCAGCATTAGATTCATTTTTAAAACCTTCAGGTAATTCCATGTATATTTCTTCAGTTAAATCACCATTTACATAAGCCATAATAAAATCTAACTGATATGCAGTGAACCCATTTTGGATGCCATATGCGATCGCAGTTCTTATTGAACTTAATCTAGCTACAGGAGAAAAATTTTCGTCAAAATCGATACCAGGTTTTTGTGTACAACCTTTTGCCACCAATCTCGCCTTAAATTTCTCGATTGACCCATCTGGCTTATATTTTGTTTTTAACCCTAGAACTACCGGAAATTTTACTCAAGTTTTATAAAAACATTCTACGCCAGAATTTTTACTTAAAACTATTTAATTTGTTTATTTAACTTATTATTGTCTGATTTATACATTTAGTTTGTTTTGAAGAAATTTCTGGTTTGAATAAATATTTTGAATGTACATGTCGGGTCCATTGGACCCTTCTGGTAGACAGAGGGTTAAAACCCACTTAGATCCTATAATTTTCTTATGTTTTGGCCTATCTACTATTTGCCATGCATTTTCTTGCATTAATGAATTAAATTCTAAATTCATCGCATTTATCCATTCGTTTTTATACGGACTATTTAGAGCTTCAGATAATTCAGGACAAGAGTCAAAAGAATTATTTACTGCAGTTTGAGATTTTTCTTCTTTCGGAATAATAATTGTTTGATATTCCTTTCGAGGTCTCGCTTTTCTACCTGTTTTTATTTTTCTTGGCCTCCCGCGCGTTCTGAAAGAAGGGGGGTCGGAAATTTCATCAGATTGCGAATCAATTTCTCTTTCACTGTCGCCACTAGAAATGTCTGGTTCCGTTTTCATGACTGGAAATATTTCTGATTGTTGCGTAATTGTGTTTGTGCTCGTATTTTCATTATTTTGAGAGAAAGGAAAAATAAATTTTATTTCGGTGTTACAGGAGGGATCATTTTCAAATTCGTTAATAAATCGAACATCACGGCTTATAACAATTTTTCTAGATTTCTTGTTCGAAAGCCTATATGCTTTTGATTCATTAGAATAACCTACAAAAATAAGTTCTTCTGATCTAGGATCAAATTTTCCCTTATTTTGCCTTTTATTAAGTACGAAACATTTTTGCCCAAATATTTTGAAGTATGATAAAGTTGGCTTGATGCCAAAGAATACTTCATATGGAGTTTTATTTTCGCTTAAACGTCGTGTCGGGCAGCGATTGCGTATGTAAGCAGCACAATTTATAGCTTCGGCCCAAAAAGATTGTGGAAGATTACTTTGTAATAGTAAACACCTTGCCATTTCAGTTAACGTTCTATTCGATCTTTCAGGGGTGCCATTTTGCTGAAGGGTTAAAGGGGAAGAAAATTCTCGTTTTATACCGCATTCTTCGATATATTTATCAAATTCTTCACCGCAATATTCTAAGCCATTATCTGTACGAAGAAATTTTATTTTCTTTCTTAATCGGTTTTCGACTGCTGCTTTGTATTTAACAAATGCATTCTTAACCTCATCCTTGGTTTTAAGAAAACTAACTTCAATATAGCGTGATTTATCATCAATAAAAGTAACAAAATATCGCGATCCTCCATGGGAAGGGACTCTCATGGGCCCACATAAATCTGAATGGATCCGAAACAATAAATCATTACTTTCAAAATTTGATTGTTTAGGAAAAGGGCGGACAGTTTGTTTACCTTGAATACAAACTTTACAATCTTTAAGAGACTCACCATCATTGAAATTTAAATTTCTAACCATATTATTAGATTTAAGTTTCTTTAAATCAGACTCATTTAAATGTCCTAACTTTAAATGCCATTTTACAAAATCACTTACCTGTGCTATTGCAGCCCTTTCGGGGATTGGATGTACATAATATAAATCACCTTGACGAACAGCTTGTACTAGTATAGAACCATTAGGCTCAAGTATTTTAGCATATCGTTCTTTAAAAAGCACAGAACGATTATTAGCCGTTGCTTTTGATGTTGAAATCAAATTACATTTTATCTCGGGTAGACACAAAACGTTCTTGAGTGTGAGATTAGTAGTCCCACTACCGTTAGGCACTGTAATAAGAACTGTTCCTATTCCTGTGATTTTTGCTGTTTTATCAACCGCAAGCTGTATTGTAGAATTATCACGAGGATGAAATTCTGTAAATAAATTTTTATCTTTGCACATATGAGATGTACAACCACTGTCTAAACACCATGCAGTAGATTCATGATATACGTCGTTAAATGCCATACTAACCGGTTCTTCATAACTAATCATTGAACCTTGATTTCCTTTATTTAAAGATGCAAGCTTTCTGTCAGCTATTTTCTTTCTACATTCGTTAGCTTTATGCCCGATTTTGGAGCAATAATTGCACTTGAAATTACGATAATTTCTCTCTGCAGGAAAATTTTTATTCGTATTAGTCTTCCATTTTTCATTTTTCTTCTGTTCTTGATTATTTCTCTTGTTTTCTATATAATAGGCATTTTGAGAATCATGAGTCGTTTTTCCTTTTCTAGCTTCCCATTCTTCTAGCATCTTAATTTTCAAAGAATCGGGTTTAGGTAATTCATCTCTCGATTCTATAGCGCATCTAAAATTTTCGAAATTCTCAGGAACACTGTAGAGTAGAAGAATTGATAACAAATCATCCGCAATTTCTATTTCCATTTCTTTTAATTTATCAACAATCTCAAAAAAGATATTTAAATGTTCAGACATCGTTTCACTGAAACTCATCTTTCGAAACAGAAGCTGTTTTAACAGCGTTGCTTTCTTTGCGGGGCCTCTTGATTCATAAACGTCTTTCAATTTATTCCATACAGAATTTGAAGTCGCACAATGCTTGATGTGGCACAATTCACTAGGGTTTATGGCCAGAATTATATCAGCACGGGCTTTTTGATCAGTCTGGAGCCATTTCTTTTCATCAGCGCTACCTTCGGCCGGTTTCTCTTCTTTGCCGATTACATAATCCCAATGATCATTTTTTATTAATACTGCTTCAATTTGAAGTTTCCAGCTATCAAAGTTATCTTTGCCGAGCTTTTCAATTGTCGTAACATGTGACATGATTAAATAAAATATCTCGCAGCCACAAATCAAAACAGTTAATGACAGAACGTAGAAGAGTTCTTAATTTCAGTTTAGGCTTAAGACTTTATGATTCGAAAGTTCGAATTAAAAAATATTTCTGTTATTTATAGCGCAGTGAGTAGCGTCTCTGGTACCCATAACCTTTGTTGGTTTTGGGGGCACACAGAGTTAGCAGAATAGCTCGACATAAACATTTATTAACACTAACACGAAGACAAAAATATATACATAGCTTAAGTGCGACTAAGCACTGACATGTTTTTAACAGAACTAAATAATCTCGCTCGCAGAGCGGATTTGTAGAAACGTCACTGTACGCGCATGCGCTGAAATAAAAGGGAAAAGATAAAGGGACGTTGTATTCCAACAACATCCCATTATGATACTCTGGTAGCCGAAATTACGTGCTTCCACTGTAATGTGTACCTTGACATTCAGCTAAAATTTCAATTATTATAACTCAGTTTGTGCTGATGCACAGCCCAAGCCGCTAAACGTAACGTAAAGTACCCAGTAGTTGACACATTAAGGAATTTTTCGGCGTTCGTCGCCTTTGGTTCGTGCAGTTTTCAATTAAGGGAAACAGTTTGATCATTACTAGGGGGTTTAAACATTTTTCCACAAAATCATAACGTTTAATGTCCCGAAATGAATACATTTTTAAAAAAATTACTAGGGGATATGAAAACATGATTTTTATCCAGAATTCGACACCATCGTGAACGTGAGAGTTTAGTAGTTGACATCTTCGTGAACTAGTAATTGACACTGACTGCGGCGGGGCCTAAATTAATAATAATAAATACTCTTTATTATTATATTACTATATTAATTGCCCCATATGAAGACATAATGATAAGAACCGTTAATTAGCAAATTTTTTTAAAGAAATCAGAAGTTTTAATGAAAATTGAAAAAAAAGTCCCATAGATCTGAAATTCTAACATAAAACCACTTACTTAATTAAACTCAAATAACAAAAATGAAAGATCGAATGCAAAATCAAGCACTAACGGCCGATATTTTACCTTTTCATTGGGGTTTTTCCCTCAACTTTGTATTTCAGAGTTCTTCTAGGCACGTTAAATTTTTTAGCCGCTGTTTTGTACCCAGATTTGTTGACTTTAACGTATTCTACGCCAGATCCCATGCTCTCTTCCGTGTAATTCCTAAAATTTCCCTTCGTATGTGGCATCTAAAAAAAAAAATTAATTTTAGTAGTTGACACTCCCTAATTTCAATAATTGACACCCTGTGTCATCTATTGGTTTAAATGCATTTTTAGTTTTTCAAAGGTCAGTCATGAATTTATCTGGTAGATTCCAGCTTATTTTCATTGCACTGAATTAGATTAACAAAACCCAACATGAGCGAGTAGTTGACACTAGGTGTCAACTTTTGAAAATCTGTTTCTTTTCATATTCAATAGTTGGCACTCACACTCACTCCCGCTATTTTGCACAAAATGCATCAATTTTATTCCAATACAATTCTTGGACATCGAAGCAATCAATATCAATCAAAACATAACCAGAAATTAAGATAAATTACGGGTTTTAATACTTACTGTAACGTGCGATCCTTATCACTTTTCTTAAGATAAATTCGAAAAATTCAACTTTGCACACATGCTTCTTTGTTGTCTTCCGCCATATTGGAATTGGGCTCGACTGTTTATAGTTTTAGTTCTCAGTTTTCCCGAAAGGTGATAGATTTTAAAAATTCTGTGTCTCTCATGTTCCTACCTGTGACGTTTTCTTGTTACACTACTGTTTCTACAAAGGTGTAAACCATTGGTCCAGTGTCAACTACTGGGTACTTTACCTTAGTGAAAATATAAGAATTATTACATTTATTTAAACACGAACCAATAAATAAAGTAATCTTGAAATTAACATGCGTATTTATGTATTCGCGTTACAAAAATGCAAAAAACAAATCTTCTGTTCACCAAAAGGATTATTATTTTAAAATTTGGATAACTAACTTTATTTATCATTATCAAAGAGTTTTGTTGGTGAAAGATCTATAATTTAGTCAACAACAATTTGATATTATTTAACGGAATGTAATTTTTCGCGTAATTAACTTTTTTTGTAGCTAACTATGGTGCATTTGTAAACATGTCGTTGCAAACACTTCTAATGCATGACGTCAAACCTGAGTGTGGGCCAGATTACGGAAGATTAAAAATTAACTATTTTTTTTGCTTATTAGTTGGTGCGTATAAATGCTATCAGTCATATACAGGGTTACAAAAATATATAAAATATATGACCGTTTGCTAAATGAGAATTTCCAGTTATTCTCTGTCTATAATTGAACTAAATTTGAAAATACTATGTAGTATTCATTCAAATACCGACGCGGAATTCGAGGAGAGCGGTGTTCCGAGCGTCTGTCCTATTTGTCCGTATTATACGGAGTCACTAGCGGAAGCCACGAAAAACGAATGTAAATTGAAAATTGAAACCGGTCAAATTTAAAAGAGAAAATTATTAAATAAAAGACATCGAAAAGCGTGAATGATTTGGCTCGGTGCGCGGAAGGTATCGGGCGACACAAGCGACTTTGAGCTCGTGTGCCTATACAAAAAAAAAGGATATTTTTCTGATGACTAAATAAACTATAATGTTTTGTTACAATAATCTGAATGCGTTGGAAAGTGTTTCATAATGTATGCTGGAGAAATGATTTTTCATCCTTGTTAAAAATTGAGTTTGGTGCAGAAAAATGTTTTTTTTTTTTTATCGTTGACTTTCATTCAACCAAAATCGATAACACTTGCGCAGGTAATTCCAACATTTCTCACTCTTCAATGCTTACAGAAAGGGAATGAACTGAGGATATTTAGGGATATAGCGAGATGTTGACTTTACAAGACGAATTAATTTATTAAATTTTATGTCGTTTGGAATAAAGTAGAAAAAACTAAATGTATTTTCAGAATCCTTAAATTCTGAAAAAAGGTCTTCTACTTGTGCAGTTTTATATATTCACTTAATAAAAAGAGTATATTATAGTTTTCAATATATATTTTATAATAAATAAAAAATTGCTTTTCAATTCTTATTATTATCTATCCTTTTGATTTTGATTTTAATGTAATTTTATTTATCCATTTTTTATAAGCATTATAAATACATTAAGAACAAAAAATATGTAAAATACACCCTTATTTCGCCTATTCGAAGAAATTCTGTTATTAAATAAAGCTTATATTTATGCTAAAAATTAGTTCTACGCAAAATGTACTACTGTATAAGCACGGTCTACGAGTAAATGAGTTAAGCAATTAAACTGGTTATTTTTTGTTCTTTTATTGCTTGTTTATTACTGTCCTCGGATTGATTCATTGGCTTTCGATAAGTCAGAAATTAATTTTCAGAAAAAAAATTTTGTTTTTCTTTGTCTTAAAATGTTCAGATAATGCTTTTCAAATTGAGATTTCAGACTTAATAACAAACTCCAAAAACCCAAATTGTTTCTTTCTATTTCAGTATTAATTTAGTTAGATATTTTAGAGATAATTTAGGTTTTAGTAAAAAAAAAAAAAAAAAAAAAAAGTTATTTAAAAATTATTGCAGAAATTTTTTTTGAAATGTTGTTTAAACAAATTTAAATAAGTCGGGATTAAATTCTATTACTTAGTTTAAATAATCATTAGACGTGAAAAGGTGATCAAACAAATATGCGTGAATTTCTGATAAAATTATCATGTGAAACGTTAAAATTAATGCGTGATTTGTTATTAATGATTTTCAAGTAAATTTAAAATAATTCATGCAGAGAGTCAATTAACTTTACATTTCACCTCGAATTGCATCTTGAATTGGGAATTATTTTATTTCCGGGGGATATAAATGTTTAATATTGAATATGAAGCTTCATTAGACTTTAAATAGAAGTATAAAGAAATAACGTATTAATAATACTGCTATATTTTAACTATAATACATTTCAACTTAGAAATAACGTTTTATTATTCCTATTTTCTGTTATGTTTTATTTATTTCAAATGAAAATTTCAAATTAAATGTTTAAAAGGCAGAAAGGCCAACATAGTGAAAAAAGATTACATGGCGGGACTCGAACTCGGGCCATCAGTATAGCGCACTGACATTCTACCGACTAAGCCACATGGAATGATACCCAGCCTGGAATATTTCTCACTATAACATGTTGGCAAGGCTAACGCAGCACAAGATGGACAAGGCACATGTTTATCTCTGGAATAATTTCCGCAGCACAAGATGGGAAGGCAAATGTTTCTCTCTGGAATAATTTCCAAGTATTAATATAGTATCAATCGATACTGGTTTTAATTACGTTTCGTGTTTGCCCCATGTCAATAGCTCACGATAAATATTCCACCTTGTTCTGCATTTGTAGCTTTTCCAACGTGTTATAGTGAGAAATTTTCCAGGCTGGGTATCGTTGCATGTGGTTTAGTCGTTAGAACGTCAGTGCTCTATACTGATGACTCTGTTTCGAGCCCCGGCATGGAATCTTTTTCACTATGTTGGCCTTTGTGCCTTTTAAGCATTTAATTTGAAATTTGTTTTTCATTTGAAATACTGTAAGCAAGGCGAATGTTTCTCTCTGGAATAATTTCCAAGTATTAATATATGTTTTATTTATTTTAACATATATCACAAAAGGGAATTTGGAAAATAAAAACATCAGATGATCGATGCAGATATCATTCTGTAACATTCAAATTGAAATAATTATGTAGTCCTTTGACTGAAACTCCGCATGTGCATATATGTGTAAGTTTTTGCATATAAAATTCTAAAAATACAGTAAATGGCTGTTGCAAGAAAGATTTAGTTGTACAAAAAACAACTTTTTAATTAAAATGAAATTTATGAAAAACATTTTTGGTGTACTATATAAAAGTATATTTCATATAAAATGAAACAAATAAAAAATGTAAATTATAATTATATTATTGGTATGATAATTTATGAACACTTTAACGATGCTTTGGAAATAGTTCTTAAAGAGTCAGCGAAAATATAACGTTTTTTAAATACAAGACCACGCACATTGAAGTATATTTTGAAGAAGACAAAGCAACATAAATGAATTGTTAACATACAAGTAGACCTTTTAAAATTGCAATAATAATCGAGCATAGCAACATTTTTACATACATATTTGTAATCAAATATAAGTTGTACTTCCCAAATATATATGTGACATCAATAAACCAATTGTCTAAGTGCCATAACGAGGAAAGGAAAATGACAAGATCTTCTGTATAAGTCACAAATGCGCTAAGCTATGCTAGGAAACTTATTTCGTTTATAATAAAAAGGTACACCCAAATAGACCGTTTAATTCTGAAAGTCTTATAATAATTGTAAAAACAAATTCACATAAGGTACTAAGTAATGTACCATTATAAGGTACCATTAGTAATTAAATATTCGTATCTAGAAAAATGTAGTAAATCTCTGAAATATAATGTATCTTCATTTTTTTCTTAGACATTTAAATTAAATTACAAAAAAATATAAATTTCATATAAAAATTTAGTGTTACGGTGTGGCGCTGTGAATGCACAGAACTACCGCAAATGGGGTTCCACCAATCCTCTTGCCGTGCAACAACAGCCGCTACATTTTCTATACGTCACGGCTTGGTGTGGGTTTACGGCGAATTTTATTTTACGCCCGTATTGTTTCGAGGAAGTCACAATGAACGGGTTTGTTAGGCGTCAAGTAGCAGGCGACATATGTAGCAGACAACAGAGGAATCATCTTGTCCCGGCGTTAAGAAGACAAAGCGGCTGTTTGACTACCACAATATTTATGGAAGGTGGGACAACTGCTCACTCAGTGTATAGAATGTGATTCAAGCCAACTTCTCTGATGAATGTGTCATCTCACGTACTTTTTTCGATTTCCTGGCCAGCAAGATCACAAGATGAGCCCTTGGCCTTCTGGATGTGGGTTTTCTCAAAGATGATGTTTATCAAGGACATGTAACTAATTTAGCGGACATTGAATCTAGCATCGTAGGCCATGTGTCCCTCATTCTTACTGAGATCCTGCGTGCGGCCGTTGACAACGCGGTTGTACGCTTTCAGCATCTTGTTGACCGACAAGGTCATACATAGAGAACACAAATATATACGTACAATATATACATACAATATATACATACAATACATACATACAATACATTGTATATATACAATATATATATACAATATATACACATATATATATAATATATACATAGTGCAAATAAATATAATATTACGTTATTTTTTTATTTTTAAAATGTTATATCTTTCATTTTACCTTGTTAAAACACCACCTGGTGGCGAAATTTGATTTTTGTTTTCTAAAACATTGGCCGAATGATCTAAGTAACATACATCTGAAGTTTCATTCGGATTCGTTCAGTTCGGATTCGTTTTCGATGCCTCTGCGTACCGTCAGTTTAATTTTAACCACCATGTATAACATTAAAAAAAAAATCCTAAAACATCAAAATATTTTATTTCAAACATTAAAAATTACACAGATAAACAGATAACCTAAATGCTGAAAAGACTTATTAAGAGTTTTATGATGTTTATTGAAAATTCATGTTTTCAAAGACTTCTTCATATAAATTTAATTAAAATAAACATTTTTTAAACATTAAATTGAGAAATAAACAGACTTATAAATACCATTTCAACAAACTGTTTTTAAGTATCATTATCATTGGAATTCTCTTGAAAATATCATGTTTCGTTAATTTTAATGTTTCCTTAAATAACATTAAATTCTGGCTGAAAACTGCTTGGCAAAATAATTGTGAAAATTTATTGCATTTAGAAAACATAAGATTCAAAGAATTTTATTATTTTTATTCCAGTTAATAAAGATATATATTGCATAAACAGTTTCATTAAACAAAAGATTGCTGAAAATGATATTTTAATAAAATACTTTTATGAAACGTTTGTCAAAATACATTGAAAGAGCTGTCATGTTATTCTTTATTTCATAATTTTAATTCTGTTTGTGTTGAAAAAGAAGAAAAGAAATATTTTGACAGCTTTTAAATTTTGCAAATGCGCTTTGACATTTTTGTTTTAAACGTGACTTATTGTGATAATTTTGTCCTAAATGATTTAATATGCATTTATAAAGAATTTGTAAATTCTGAATCATATTTATAGGTTGAGAAATAAAATTACACTTTAAAACAAATAATGAAATGAAATCTAAATAAAATATAACAAACCTTTTGGGATCAAAATCTTCAAACACGATTTTTTAAACATATTTACAATGTCATGTTTTGGAAAAAAAATAAATGTATAAAGATTTACGTTTTATCTGACAGAATATAAATAAATAAATATGTATATATATAAAATAGACATACACTACGGTAAATTGTACAGATTTTATTAATTTCATTTTCATAATCCCCTTCTTTTTAAACCTAAACAATACTTAATTTTATGATGCAGCTATTAACAAATAAACTGTCTGATATATAATGTCACATAATTTTCACCATGTTCAGAAAAGATTAGCTTCCTTGTTCAGCACTTCTTCTTTGACTAATAAATCGAAAATACTATGTATTTTCGACATTTTATACAAGCTGGTTTTGAAATATCAAATTGCAGTTTCTTAATAAGTAACGAATACAATCGCCAACCTTCAGGATTCGATGGATACGTTGTCGTAAACAGCAACATTGTCCAATCAAAGGAAATGGATAAAAACTCGAATACAGATTATTGAAGGTATTTTCCTTAATCATTATATATCTTACGTTTATACCTTAAACACTCTGAAATTAATTTCTAATAAACTGAAGGATGTTGCGGCCCCCAACACCGCATAATCCACTATTGATATATCTGCTCTCTTTTTTTTTTTTACTACGCAAGATCAGATTATCTGATAAAATAAAATGGTTATAGACAAAATGCCACTCACATCGGACTAAAAACAACAATTCTTCGATTAGATTTCATTTTAAGAACTTAGAGCACACAACTGAAGTGGGGGAAAGTGGCCTAAAATGATTCCCTTAAGGGGAAAACTTGTGTAAAATAACATAACTGATTAAACAAATCTTTGGCTCTATGCGAATGTGTTTTACACTATATTTTGCATTATAAACATATTTTATTAATATTTTAAACCCAAATTGAGTAATGAAGAAAATGGATTTTTAAAAAACTGTCCAAAGGATCATTTTACCCTTGAAACGTATTCATGATCAAAACTGTCGAGAAATATCTTTCACTGCAATAAAATGATTTCGAGGAAAAAAAAAACATATTTCGTTGTAATCATAGGTGATTCCTTTAAAATAATTAATCTTGATGGTCTTTTCATTTTTTATTTGTTACAGCACACCACGACGACGACACATAACCACATATAACATTCAACATTTAAAATAAGATTATAAATTCCGAGAATGCTATAACATGCATCTCGGCCAAGCATAAATATATTCTGATCAAGCATCACTTCATTATTAAATCACACTTGTTCATATAAATATTTACAATTCCGAGAAAACATTTTTTCCCGACCAAGCATTTCAAGTTTTCTTTACTTAAAAAAATAATTCTAGCATCAAGCTGCGCGCGCTCTCTCTCTACATGTACTGAGCCACGTGATCTCGGCAATTTTTAGATTTCTCCCCACGGCAGAAGCCATTTCGTAACACTGCCCACCCATGAACATATGGGTGGTCATCACAGATAATTAAATATATCAAATTAATACAAATACGAATATAAAATATGAAATTCAGTATTTAAACATTTTACCATCAAATTCAAACTAAAATAAGAAAAAAAAGATTAGTATATTAAAAATTAATCAGTTTTTTAATCAGTTCATAGTTCCATGTAATATAGTAACTGTACTGGACGTCTGAGAATAGATTTCTCAGTTTTTACTTTACAGGCCCTCACCTTGCCGTCCCTTCCAGGAAATAATTCAATAATTTTTCCTAGACGCCAGAAATTTCTGGTTAATTTATCATCTTTGATTAGTATAATGTCATTTATTTTAAATTGAGGAAAATTAGTTTTGTTCGAACTTAAATGAGCTGACCTCAAATTTAACGAGTATTCCCCTTTCCACCTAGACCAAAACAAGCACATTAATTTTTCACGATAATATAAGATCTGATTAACTCTTTCTTGGAAGAGATATTCGAGTCAAGGTGAATCCGAACTGGTGGCGGAGAAGATATTCTTCTCCCAATTAGGAAGTGAGAAGGCGTTAATGGTAGGGGGTCTGGACCTTCTGGCGAGGAATAGGTTATAGGGTGAGAGTTGACCATGCCTTCAATTTCCACTAGTACAGCATCCAGTTCAATCACAGTCAGTGATGATTTGCCTAAGGTTTTTCTTAATGCAGTTTTTATAGTCCTAACCATACGTTCATAAAATCCCTCCCCCCATCATGCTGCTCGTTCGATTATGAATTTCCACTTAATGTAGTGGGAAGAAAAAAATTCTTGTACATCTGGATGAGTTATAATGGACCAAAGTTTTTTCAAGTCATTTTCTGCGCGTTTAAATGTCTTGGCATTGCTGGAATATACTATAGATGGTAATCCTCGTCGAGCAATGAACCTACGGAAGTCTAGTAAAAATGTTTATGTCGACGGGCTGTCAACAAGCTCCAGGTGGACATTTCTAGCAGTGGCGTTGCGTGAAAATTTTCGGTGGTCATCGCAATTATTTAAGTTTGTGGTGAAAAATTATTAACTCTAAAATTCAATGGTTGAATGTTCAAAAAAGAAACTTTAAATCTTACCTTCACTTATACAGGAACTCCAAATGTTCTGCTAAAACTGGATCGTAGAGTTTTAAAAGCTTATTAAGAGTTTTAAAATATTGCTTGGTCATCGCCGCATCCAGCGATGACCGGACGCCACGCCACTGATTTCTAGTTACTGCACAAGTAATCAGCAAGATGTATTGTTTATTACCACTGTCTTTTACGTACAACTGTCCTGCAAAATCATATTCTATCACACTGAATGGATTTGTCTGTTCTACACGATCAGCTGGCAATGGAGGCTGACCACCGTGGAGCTGATTTTACCGTTTGGTCTCCTGGAGTTGAAGAAAACCTCTTGCACACAATGCAATTTTTAAGCACACTTTTCACGGTTTGTCTAGCCTTTAGTAGCCAGAAGCTTTCACGAATTTGTACAAGTGTATGGGCAACAGCAGAGTGAAAAACTTTATAATGAGTATCCCAAATTATTAGCTCTGCCAATTTAGTTTTTGGCGGAAGAAATATAGGATGTTTTTCATCCATTGATAAGTCAGTCTTATCGAGTCGTCCAAAAACTCTCAAAACTCCTTCTGAATCTAGATAAGGGTTCGATGAAAGCAATTTAGAGTCTCTACGAAGTGGTTTGAAATTTTTCAGGCATAAAATGTCTTTCGCGAAAATTTCGTTTTGACAATTTTTTATCCAAAAAATTTCTGCTTCTCGGATTTCCTCTGACGTAAGATTATAATTTTATTCGCGTTTTTTTCTTAGTATTTTGATAAAGAGTATAACATAGCCAGTTACTCGTAATAGTTTTTTCAGGTTACTTTTTTTTTTGTTTATGCCAATTAAATTTCTATTAACGATTATTGCATTAACAATAATTTTACATCTAGCTTCACTTTCAATTTCAGGGTTCACTGATTTTTGTTTTAACTTATTATCCTTAGGTCAATAATTTTCAGTTTTACTAAGCCATTCATGGCCGTGCCACCACTGATTTGAACTGAATAATTCTTTTGCTGATAGCCCCCTAGTCAGCATATCCTCAGGAATCCTCCCCTGCTAATTACATGCCTCCAAGAACTAGGGTCGCTCATTCCCTGTATTTCCGTTACCCTGTTGGCAACGAATGGCTTCCATTTGGATGCCGCTCCTTGGATCCAATGTAATACTGTGGTCGAGTCTGTCCACAGTACTATTTTTTCGAGATTAGGGAAAATACCTTTAAGGTGATTAGGTATCCTAGCAGCTATTAGAGCACCTGAAAGTTCGAGTCTTGGGAAAGTTATATACAAAACAAGTCTGAAAGAGCCCTTCGGATGTTTTAAACCGGAAGTAGGCTACCGCTTCATAGAATTTTAAGGAAGCGTCAGAAAATAGGTGAAGTTGTACATTGTCCTGCACTTCACTCGAGTGATAATAATATCTGGGTATTTTTAATTGTTCTGGCAATTCTATTTTCTGATACCATGCTCTGTATTTAATTTTAAATTCTTCGTTAAATTCATCGTCTCAGTCTAACCCACTCTGCCATAATTCTTGTAAAAATTCTTAATTCTAATCAAAAATGGTGACATAAATCCAATAGGATGAAATATTTTGGCGGCAGTTTAGAGAACATGTCTTTTGGTAAATTCCAAGCTGTCACCAAATGACATTAAAGATGCCAAATCTATGGCCAGAAAATCCTCTTCAATATTCCAGTTTAGCCCCAATACATTAGACTCCGTACAATTTTCATTAATTTCAATAATCGCGTTACCATTCCACGATTCCTTTAATTCTAGAGAATTAGTAACGAACTTTCGCAATTGCATATTAGCATCTTTAAATATAGAGACTGCAGTAGTTGTTAGTTTCATGGCTTCTGCAACCGTGGATGCTCCATAGATCAAGTCATCCCCATATAAATATTTATTAATCATTTCATAAGCCACGGGTTCTGTTTCCTTATAATTACAATATGCTTTTTAATTGTAGAGGCTAAAACATAGGGGGAGCTAGTCACACCGAAACAGTGACGGTTAAAATCGTATAAAACGCTGCGTTGATCTATGTCGCAGTCATCGAAATACAAAAAAACATAAATAATTTCTAATTTTCTGATACCTCTATTTGTAGAAAGGTCTTAGCAATATACCCCATGAAAGCAATTTTAAACTCTCTGAAATTTAATAGCACATCTATGAGATTAGTATTTAAATTTTCCCCCGCAAAAAGACATTGATTTAGGCTTTTTTCCCCATTTTTTAGGCTGCTCGCGTCAAAAACTATCCTGGTTTTTGTGGTAGAAAACTTGGCCTTCACACTGATTGATGGAGCATTACATAATCGATAGAGCAATTATCACTACATTTTTCAATAATTCCCCCACTTAATTGTTCTTTCATAATTTCATTATATTTCAAAAACAAAGATTTATCACTCTTTAATCTTTTTTCCAAACCAGCAAAACGCTTCTTCGCAACCTCGTAATTATTAAACAAATTCTGTTTATCTAATTCATTACACCATAACAAGGGGGTCATATATCTATCATTTTTAAAAATGATTTCTTTATGGAATTGATTAATGACCTCATAAGTCTCTTCGTGCTTTTGATCAATAGAATCGATTAAAAAAGACTCGATGTGCCATAAATTTGAAAAATCTTTTTCTGGTGGGAAACAAATTACATTTAAACAGGCAGTCGTGTGTGAATTATTACCATTAAGTCTACCGACAAGGGTTTTACCGAATATTGTTGGCTGCATAAATAATTGATGATTAATTTTTTCGACAGATCCTATTGTAGTTTTGAATAAATAATCTGCCCCTAGCAATATTTGAAGAGGTTTCGAATGAATAAATGTGTCAGCCAATTCATGTTTATCTAAACGTAGTTTATATATTAACTTATAATCAACAGAAGTCATTATCTTAGATCCGCTAATAATTTCAGAAACAAGCGCTTTTACAGTTATTGTTTCATAAGGAGGATGACAACTAATAATACACTGGTGTCCAAAATTAAGGACCAGTCACAAAATGCTAATTTTTAAGTAAGCGAATACTCAAAAGGATATAATATAATTCGAATAATTAATATCTCTACAGCATAGCTAGTTCATATAATATCTCATTAATGTCACACATGGTCACAAGTGTCACAGTGACAACAATGAAGCAAGAAACAGGAAATTCTACACGTCTCATTATGAGTCGTAAATGATCACTATATGTGACTCCACTGAGAAGTCAATGTAACTGCTGCTTTGCGACGAGTAACAAGGTGATTTTACAATATAGTTACATTGTGACTATCATGTGACTGTCATTTTTAGACTCAATTTCAAAGTCATCCTGAAAGTTGCATTATGATAAGTCACCAAATAATACCACATTATAGTCACATGGTGACTTTTCACAAAAGAGCACAATAGTGACTTCACAATAGTCTCTCTGTCTAGTCACCATGTGACTTTAATGTGACATTATTTGGTAATTTACCACAATGCAGCGTTTTGATGACTTCGAAATTCAGTCTGCAGATGACAGTCACATAAGAGTCACAATGTACTTACATTGTAAAGTCATATGGTGACTCGTCACAAAGAAGCAGTCTCAGTGTGATGACTTTTCTGTGACTCTCATGATGACTTTTTACAAAAGAGCACAATGGTGACTCCACAATAGTCTCTCTGTCACCTGAAAGTCATCATGTGACTTTAATGTGACATTATTTGGTAACTTATCACAAAACAGCTCTCACGATTACTTTGAAATTGAGTCTGTAGATGACAGTCACACAATGTAACTGCATTGAAGAGTCACATGGTGACTCGTCGCAAAGCAGCATTCACAGTGCCGTCTCAGTGGAGTCACATATAGTGATAATTTGAGACTCATAATGAGACTCATAATGAATTTCCTAGTTTTTTGCGTCACCGTAGTGACTGTGGCACTTGTGACCATGTGTGACATGGATGAGATGTTATATGGACTAGCTGAGCTGTAGAGATAGTAATTATTCGAATTATATCATCTCCTTTTGAGTGTTCGTGTACTTGAAAATTAGCATTTTGTGATTTGTCCTTAATTTTGGACACCAGTGTAGTTAAACAAACTACATTAAATTCCTTTTCTATGGCGTCGCGATTCGTAAAAATATAAACCAAAAGTGTTTCCTCAGCAACAGGTTTTAATTTTAACGCTGAGGCTAAACTTTTTGTAATAAATGTTCTAGAGAATGCAGAATCATGTAAAATTGTCGTGTTTAATTTATTTCCTGTTCTCTGCACTTGTACACAGGCAGTTTGCAACAAAGTTGCATACTTTTAGGGTGGATTATTTGTTTTTATTACATATGAAAACACGGCTTCACTTTTGTCATTTTTAAACGCTTCGGCTTTCATTGAACCATCATCGGGACGCGTTTCTGAAGATTTTTTAGTGGGGTAAAATAAATAATTATATATAAATTTGAAAATATCATTAGTTTACTACACGGTGTACAACACTGTTGCAAAGTCAAAAACAAACTTATACAAACATTAAAACAAAGTTAAAATATCAACGTTTCGGTCATCCTTCTGTGACCTTCTTCAGGAACATTGTCGTATATCTTCTAAAATTAGAGCAAAAAAAAAAAAAATATTTCATTCTTCGCTTTGTATACGACCCCTAAAAGTCAGCTCAAATTTTTAGATGAAATAACCCTCTTTGATGATACCCCGATTTGGTGATACCGGCTGAAGGTGGTTTCGCCGTAAAAAGAACATAGCATACTGATTTTGATCTCGAATTACTTTAATTCACCTTTTAACTGATCCCACAATAAAAGACAAAATCATGTGCAAAAATCTCAAAATTTGAAATTTAATAACTCTGTCAATTTTTGTAGTACAAATGTCAAACTTTTTGTGTTATATGTCTTATGATATGTGTAAACTTGTACTAAATATAACTATAGGAACTGGGGGACCGTATAAAAAGTTAGATTTCGTAATTTTTATAAAATTGATTTTTTTTACTTTAAATAATGCCTCAGCATAAATATTTACTTCATTTGAAACGTTTTAGTAACTGGAACTATATGTCTACGACCAACGGTTGAGAAATTAAAAGTCGGCATAGATAACATATTTCACCCTGTATATACATTATATGGCCAAAGGTGACCGGTCACTTGCGATTTTAGACGTTTCTTTAAATATCTATAAAAATACATACGGAATTAACCTGAAACTCCATAGAGGACCGTCAACATATTGGAAAAGAACGAATATCTTTTGGATAACCCTGTAAAAACTACTGTAGCAAAAGCATTCAAACTCTAGATTTTTAATAAGTGGCTTATTGTAATATGCTGTGTTCATTTATATGAGGATAGCATGTTTACTCGCAGAGCAATTAGGGATTTTATAAAAACAGTTCCAAATTTCGCCAAGTTTTTTGCTTATAATTTAAGTTTTTTGCTGCTTGTTCTTAATATAAAACAAAGTTCTTTTCAGAAAATATCAAAACAATATTGTACACAATACTTTGCAATCAGAATTTAAAAAAAAAATAATAGAGATAATGGCTCCAAATTTTGTGTAAAGATTAAACAAGACTGTGGACGGAAGATTCCACGAGAAAAATTGTTCCAAAAGTCACCGCTAGGGAAAATGTGGTGCTCTATAATAGAAAACAGAGTTTTTAAAGATGCAGAATCAATATTGAAATAAAATTATATTTTATTTAATACAGATAACGATTTTATTCAAGTTCAATATGGCAACACTTTTAAAAAAGCTAAAACTTTATATAAACACTGATAATGGCTTTTTATCTGCAATTTCACTTACTCAGTCCCGCAGAAAACAGCAGCAGCAGAAGAAGCTCTTCATTCAATTTTCAAGTAATATGCTTTGGCACAGTGCTATCTTGTTGGTCTATTAAAGGTAATATGTTACTTTTAGAAACAATTTTATTGAAAGTTATGTGCAATAATGTCTTCTTCTTCAGTAGAACATGCCATTACTTGACGAATTCTTTAACCTGAACCAGTGCAACGCGTCAGCCGCTCTTTGCTTTTAAAATGTACAAAAAATGCGTAAGGGTGACGGTCCTCTGTCAGTTAGTAGTTAAAAACAATAGTTGTGAAGTTTGAATATGAAAGCCCGTACCACAGGATACAGTCGAAGAAGTTGCAACGAGATGGTCGACACAGCACATGGTAATATTGGTGCTACGTCCATATCTCTTGAGGTAGCTCGGAATCTGGATATGCCTTACAGTACGGCATGGAAAGTGTTACGCTCCACTATCCGCTCAACTAAAATTATACACTTCTATCCGTACAAGATCAGCTGTGTACTACAAGACTTACGTCACACCGACGATGATAAGCGATTGACTTTTGTTCTCACCTTTCTTGCCAGAAAGGAGGTGCATTATGTTTGGCCGTGGAAAATCTTAGAGCGAGGCGAGGCACACTTTTACCTGAATGAAACTGTAAATACCCAGAACTTCTAAATTTGGGATAACAAATCACCAAATGCATTCAAAGAATCTCACTTACATTCACGAAAGGTATTTGTTTGGTGTGGTTTCACATAGGAAATGATCATAGGTCCATTCTTCTATGAGAACATTACCCCGACAAGTCCCGTAACCTGTTGCGTTACCGTAGAGAAATGTCGCCAAATGTTAAAGAACTTTTTCATTCCGACACTTCATCAAAGACAATGCCTGGTTAAAATCATTTTCATGTAAGATGGAGCAAATCCACACATCGCTTTGCGGGTACAGCAGCTTTTACGATCGATATTCACAGCAGACAGAGTCATTAGGCGCTGTTCTCCAACTGCATGGCCACCTCGGTCCCCTGATCTTACTCTTACGACTTCTGGCTATGGGGTGTTTTAAAGTCTAAGGTCTATCACAGAGTTGTCCAGAACCTGGCTATGTTGAAGAATAACATAACAAGGAGTGTACGGAACATTCTTTCAGACGTCTTACTATCTGCTGTTGTGCATGATGTGCACAGAATGCAATATGTAGTCCACAAAAACGGCGGCCACACTGAACAGGATTTGAATGTGCTAAATAGAAGGTAATCTTTTTTTCAGTAATGATTCTGCATTTTTTAAAACAATCTTTTCTATTTCGAAGCGTCCCATATTCCCCAAGCAATGATTTTTGAAACTATTTTTTTTTTCGCGGTATTCCTGCGTTGCGCGTCTTGTTTAATCTTCCCACAAAATTTGGCGTCATTCTCTCAATTGGATCGCACTACAGAACACCTTGAGTTCTGTCAGTAAAATTAGGATTACCTTGAAACCTTCTAAATAAGAGAAAAAAACATTTTTTCAAAAGAAAGTTTTCTTTTATTGCATTTATTTTCTGCCATCAGAAATGAAAGTTAATTATGATTTATTTAAAAAATATATATTTAAATGATTTTATAATTTCGTATTATTTTATTATACATTTTTTTTTAACCTTTGTCTAGATTACTCTGTCTTACAATATTTCTAAAAAAACGTAGCAATGTCATTATTTCTATTACATATATGTAAATACACACACACGCACACACACACACACATATATATATATATATATATATACGTAAATATATGTAAGGGTTTATATACATTTACACATATATACATGTTTTATCTAATATATTTTGAGCTATTTAATGATTTAAGTTAATAAGTTATTTAAATGAATGCGTTTTTAAATATGAAATTCAGAATACCTGATTTGGTTATGGTTAGAAATTGGTTGATTGTCTTTATTTATACAGTAATTTGGTTTTCTTAAGTGATATTACATAGATTTCAAGTATTAAGTTATTTACGTTTTTCTGTTTGATTTTGTTACACTATAGGAGTATGAGGTTTGGTCATATCTTGCGAAACCTGTGAGGATTGAATTTTTTGTTTGGTACCTACTTTTTGACTCCTGCCACCTTCCGACGAGCTAGGAGTTGTGTGTATGTATTGTTCTTGTTTCAATTGTTTAATAGTTTTATTGTTACGTTTTGTATCCTTATTTCATGATTCTCATACTTTCACATAATATATATATATATATAAACCTAGACAAATGCAAGCATTTTAAAACGGTCTTGGAAAAGTAAAGAAGCTCTGGTGTAAATCTTGAGAACTCTGTATTTATCAGTGAAAACGAAATGTTCGTCGGGCCTTTTTCTAAACTTTCTTAGAATGTAATGAAGTACAGTTTTTTCTTTAGGAAATCAGTAATAAGTGTACTGTAATTTTAGAAGTGTTTCTTAGGGGTGCACCTCGTTATTTTTAGGAGAGTGAACTTGTACTTGAGGAGTAGAAAACAATATTACTTTTCTTGTTATAAATGTATAAATCACTGAATAAATCATATTTCGAAATATTTGAAATCTACATTATTTTTGGAAGATAAAAAGGCAAAATATTGAAATACTCTAATAACAACTTTTGTCTTCATTAGTCAACGCTTCAGTAAAATAAATTTTTGAAAACAGAATTACGACTAGTAAATCTGCAGATCAAGAGCTTCAGCGTCAGCTCTGCAAGTCATTATTTTTAAACACACGTTACATAATATTCAAATTCCAACAAATCGCAATTTCACGTTCTAAAATTACAGAAGTATTTATAAAACAGAAATACTTCGAATATTTCAGAAATTAGAAGGGTTAAATTAAACAAATTCTTATGCAACGATATTCTGAAATTTCTATGAGCTGCTTATTCTAGTAAATATTTAGAGAATAAAGTACATTTTCTTCCGGGACAGTTCCCCCCCCCCTCGGGAACCCCCCGTAGTTACATTAAATTTACTTTCGTAATGCCCTTTTTAGTGTACTTATTATTGAATATATTAGATTTATTTTTTACACTGTGATTTTGTTAGTATAATCAATAGTTAGTAGAACCATTTTATGTTATCCTAATATTCATAAAACATTATTTACTTACCTGCCAACCACAATCACCTACATCTCATGTATAACGAACTTATGGAAATGTAAACTGTGTCATCTAACTTATGTATAAATATTAGAAATCTAATATTTTTAGAATTTATTTCCGAAAAATTGTTTTTATTGTCATTTTGTAATTTCATATTTAGATCTAAGACGTTATTTAAATACATCCTAATCTATGCAATAGCATTACTTTACTAAAATCACACTAAATTAGTTACATTTGGAGACTTTTAAACATAATAGATAATTAATTATCATCGTATCCACTACTCGCTGATTAAATAGCTAACGTGATTTGGTGCTAAAAGTACTTTTTGATATAGCCTTTTAATGGTGTTCACTTTCAATTAAAAACCGTAATGTTAGTATCATGTTCACATTTTACGCAAAACTATGTTGCAGATTAAATTACAAAATATGAATTAATCTTTTATTTCCCTCATCCACACATTCTGTTTAGTCTTTCGTAATTAGGATTAATTGAATATTTTTTTCATATACTATGTATAATAAAAAATTATACAGCTAAATCCTTAAACCTCAACATAATGCCTACTTAATTACAAGCTGATCGGATTCTTTTTGAGGCAGTTATCGTAGGACAGACAAACAAACTAACTAACAGACGGAAACCCAAAACCTTTCGTGCCTCCACAGTCTTTCCGGACGTTTCGGCAATAAAATAAATTTTTGCCAAATCTGCAATGAAAACAAATATTTTATAAAAGGTCATATTAGGAAAAACAATGTTCAGAATGATATTGCACTAAAAAGTTTTTTTTTTTTTTTTAAATAAAAATATAATTTGCAGCATGTTTCAAAATAGCTTTCATTGTACTCTATATCAGGCGCTATATCATGCTCTATATCATGCACTAGTTTATCACTTAGCGGGGCCCAACGTCTCTGATTACAATATTCGAAAAATAAATATCATTCTGAAAAATATTATATATTATGGAATATTTAAAAATATGGAGTGGTTATTGTATGAAAAATACATCCAAATTCATTCACTTGCAATGTGTATTTTTTTTTTTTTTTTTTTTAAATCTTGTTCCCTTTAGAATCGTTTAAATATTTATTTTTACTTTCTTCTATCTTAAATAGAAGCAAGTATTGTAATCGAAATTTTTTTTGGACTTCCGGTTGTCGAAAGATTTACACATTTTAGGGGTTAGAGATCCCCAAAAACATGTTTATACAAAATGTCTGTCTGTACTTCCTTGTGTCTGTCTGTCCGTGTTTCGCCATTGTACCACCGGGAAATGTATGAACTTATGCATAGAATTGAAGAAATTTTATTATGTATGTATTTGGCTGTGGCAAGCAGGTCCTCCTTCAATTGAAAAATATTCTGCCGGAGGGGACGCTGTAATAGCAACTTTTGTGTCATTTTCATTATTGTACTATCGAAAAGTGTATGAATGTATACATAGAACTGATCCAATTTTTTATGTATGTTTTGGCTGTGGACAGAAGATCCTCCCCAAATTAAAAAAAAATCCGCCAGAATGGGGCGCTGTAATAGCGATGTCTGTGCCATTTTCATTATTGTACTATCGACCACTGTATGAAGTTATGCATAGAATTAAATCAATTTTTTCTGTATGTTTTTGGCTATGGCCAGCAGGTCCTCTCTGAATTTGAAAAAAATCTGCCGGAAGTGAGGAAATTAATAGCGATTTTTGCGCCATTTTCATTATTGTACCATCAATAAGTCTATGAGGTTATGCATAGAATGGAACCAAATTTTTTGGCTCTACCCAGCAGTTCCTCCTTCGATTTGGAAATGTTCCGCTGGAAGGGTCGCGGTAATAGCGATGTCTGTGCCATTTTCTTTATTGCACCATCAATAAGTATATGAAGATATGAAAACAATTGAATTTTATATGTATTTCGCTGTGGCCAGCAGTTTCTCCTTGAATTTGAAAATATTCCGACGGAAAGGGTTTTTGTAAAAGCGATTTTTGTTACATTTTCTTTATTCTACCATCGGAAAGTGTATGAATTCATGAATAGTATTGAATCAAATGTTTTGTGTAAGTTTTTGGCTATGACCAGCAGGTCCTGCGTGAATAAATATTCCACCGAAAAGGGGCGCAACGATAGCGTTTTTTGTATAATTACCTCGGGTTTTGGAAGTTTTGTTCTCCATCGGCTCATGCTGCGATGGAAACTCTCGTCCTGCTACGCCGACTATTTGCAAACAGCTGATATACAACAGAATAACGATAAAATATATTGATTTTAATAAATATCATGATTGAAATTAAGTCGTTTTTACTCCGATTAATTGAGTGAAGCGGAAATTTAAGACGAAAATCAAAGTTGGTATACTATTCAACTAATAATATTGCAGTATTAACATCTGTAACTATTTTTTGAAATATTAAGATGTATGGGATACATGAAAGTTTTGGGATTAGTACATCCAGCTATTTTTTGTTTACGGTTACTTTCAGAATCATCACATCTATACGTTCCCAGACAATTACATCAACTTTGCCTGTAAGAAATAATGTTACTAATAACTTTTGTTTTTCGAAAAAACATTTAAAGACAAAATAAAATACAGCAGTAGTAACATTATTTTACACAAGGTAACGTTACTTCGAACTGTACACTGTTAAAAATTTTGCAGCATTCTGGCAGGTCATTCGACCGTTTTTTGAAAAAACGGTTTCATAACCATAATTTAACTATATTCTGAACATAAAATGGCCAATAATATGGTCGGAATAGTGTTAAAATTACGGTTGTGTAACCGTTTTGGGAAAAAATGGTCAAATGACCTGCCAGAATGCTGCAAATTTTTAACAGTGTATACAGATGCTAGGGAACATCAAAAGACAGCAACAGGCATGAAGCCCTGGCCAACCGCCAAGTTTTCTGGTGGTTTCTCCTGGCCAGATCACGCGATTGACGTTATATCTGTATTGTAGAGGACGATATAAATCTTTTGAAACATTTTATATTTGTCTCACTGACTTTTACACTTTTTTAATGGGTCTCAAAACTCTTAAAATTTAAAAAAATGAAAACAAAAGACCCTTTCCAACATTTAATATCTTAAAATGCATTTGATTTTAAGACACAATTAAAATTGAGAATGAAAGATGCAAGTATTAGGGCGTATTGAAAAAATCTAAATCTCTCAAATGCTTTTGCGGTAGTGCGAAAAAATAATGAACTCCCTTCGTTAAAAAGGATGTGGAATCTTAAAACAGTGGATTAATATCTTCTGTTGCTTAGTGGGACGAAAGTTCCGAAAATTGGACTAAAATTATTAAAATTAATAAGTTAATAAATGATCACAGATTTCATTGATCGGTTTGGGGTAGTGCTTAAAAGATACCATATTTGAACAACTACATTTTTTTTTTTTAATAATTATAAGTTAATATGCTCTGCAGCCTCATCGGCATCGAAATTTTGATGCATTTTGCTACTTTTCTGCATAACGGTTCACTGCTTGCGCAATGTACAATCCAGACAGACTGGTTTTGGCACTCTGCCAAAAAAGTGGAAGACCCCCATTTTCTTGCTGAGAGTGAAAACGGAACGGCCGTCAAATCACCTGAGCGCTCTCTCTCGTCCGGCTATGCGCAGTAGACAAGTGCACAAGCATGTGTCAGTACAGCAATCGATTCTAACGATCGTTTAAAGCAGTATACTTTTAAATATTGTGCGGACTTTATAGTTGCTTGCAATGAAGCTGTTAAAGGAATTTGTCTTGTGGTTTTGTCCTCTTCTTCATCTCTTTCTAATATGAGATATTTGTAAGAATTTGAAATATCAAAATTATAGCAGTTAAGGTTTTCAAGTCGACAAACGTTCCAATGCCCTATTTTTGGAACAAGGAAGAATTTTTTACGCATGCTGCTAACGCATGAAAACATCATAAGATGTTGCGCTCAAGGCAGATGGTTGCGAAACCGATGCGTATTGGTTGCGAAAGAGGTGGAAACAAAGAACCATGTATTTCAGTTATTACATAAACTGTTGGTTTGAAGATGGAAAATTTATACGTCGATACATCCATTCCTTCAGTTTTACATAAACGTGTTTGTGATGATATACGCAAACCATGGAAAATATCGACCAATCATGAAAAATACAAAACATCTTCGAAAAAGCAAGATTACTCCCGAAGATATTGAGAACTTTAAAATGGAAGCAAAAAAAAAATAATAATAATAAAAAATACAAAAAAAAAAAAAATAAATAAATGTTTGACATATCTGCCTGAAAATACGCGATTTTAAGGAGTGTAACTGTCCGAAAGAAAGCAAAGTGCCTGCAAAAGAACAGGTGTTCCTCATTGAGAAAGAATGGGAAGAAAATGTTCCTTAGAAGTGTTGATGTTCCAGAAACAAAATGGCTCTAGTAACGTCAACAGGTTACTATTCTATCTGCAAAACAGGCATCTCCTGCTTCTGCTTCAAGCTATTCAGTAGAGATTGAAAGGGAAAACTAAATAGAAGATAATGTTTTGCTGAAGTACATAAAATGCTTTTGAAAGAATGCTTGTAGTAGTGCAAAATCAAGTTAAAGGTTTATTATTTTTCTAATATCGCAAGTTTTATAAACTCTGTTTCTTTTAATCGAATGAAAATAAATCTTTCAGAAATGATCGTAATCTCTGAATATTCCTATTACCTATACTTTTTTATTTAAATTTTTCCAGTGTGTAATTATTGCATTTCCGAGATTAAATTAAGCAAAAAGGACTATTTTGACAAACCGTTGATAAAAGATTCAAACTTCTGTAAACCGCACTAGAGAAGGGTGTCTTTAGACAAAAACATTAGCTGGATTTTAATACATATATATATCTATATTATAAAGGACAAACATATCTGTGCGTAACGCATACGTCATTTTGGGAATGGCAACACTTTGAAATTTGAAATGAAATTTTTGTTTTGCAATTTTCTCTGCTGCAAATTTTTAAACTTCCAAACATCACACATTTTAAATTTCTACACCGTCGTATAAGGAAAAAAATGCTCTTTTAAATGCAATTTGTTTAAAAGCTGTACCTCAATCTATTTTTGAGATATTTTTTTTTTTTTTTTGTAGTTTTTAATACCATTTTTAGGTTCGTTCGTAATTATATAAATACGTAGCACCTATAGTCGTCGTTCAGGCCGTCTGTCCGTCAGTCCGTCTGTCCGTCCGTCCGTCTGTCAGTCTGCCCACATATAACAAAGCAAAAAATATCCTACCGAATGGTCTGAAATTTTAAATATATGATTGTTGCAAAATTTTGTCGTGCCATATCAAATTTTATGAAAATCGGATGTATAGTTTAATTACAGGGACAGTCAAAAGTTTTTCTTTACATTACGGCCAATGGGAAAAAAATATTGCAAGTACATTTTAATGATGTTACAGCCTTCCGAATGGTCTGAAATTTTAAATATATAATTGTTGCAAAATTTTGTTGAGCCTTTTCAAATTTTATGAAAATCGATGTATAGTTTAATTACAGGGACAGTCAAAAGTTTTCCGTTACATTAAGGGGAATGGGAAAAAATATCCCATGTGCATTTTAATGATGTTACAGGCACTTATGAAGTTAAAAATATATACATTCAGTACAATATGGGGTGCAAAAAATAATTATAAAACTAGTTATAGTACGAACGCACCTCATTTACCACGTTTGACGACAAATTTCCAACTTTTTCTTATCGTGGCAACAAAAGTACCCCATTTCTATTGAAAATCATTGAAAGTAAACGGAAAATAGGAGACACTGTATAATTTTCTTGCCATTTTCTCATAATACCTGAAAAAAAGTTTAAATTAGAATACGGGCTATGTCAAGAATATTGTCAGTTATTCCTGTCTGATAATGACGTCATATGCATACTTTTCGAGGCTAACGAGAAAGACAGGCTACAACGGTGGGTCCGATTCTTCTTTTTTTACAGACCGCTGGAATCACGTGATGCTCGAATGCACCAATGAAGGTGTGCGAAAAGAGCATCATGTGACTCCAGCGGTCTGTAAAAAAAGAAGAATCGGACCCACCGTGGTAGCCTGTCTTTCTCGTTAGCCTCGCGTACTTTTCTATAGTCGAAGTTTAAGAATGGATTGTAAAAGTGGATTGCTTTAGCGGATGCAAATGACGTCATTTATAAAAAAGGCGTAATTTTAATTCTTAAACCTGAATTATGTTTTGTAGAAGTGCGTCATTTTCCCAGCCCAGCTGCTTTGAAATTCTTCACAGGTGAAAATGTTTCACTTTTGAAAATAATGCAATCGAAATCACACACTGATAAAACGCAATGTTTTACAAAAATTTTGAGTGACTTTATAAAAGAGAGGTGGCATGCAAATAAAAGCGATTTAACTCTTAAGTTTCGGATTTTTCAAAAATCATTGTAATAATGTTCTTCGGCTTTCATTTTTTAAATAAATCATGGAAAAATACTTAAAAAAATCATATTTTGTTTTAAGTATGGTTTACGGCTAAAACACAGTTTGTTACTAATCGGAAATACTGGTCTTGAATTGAAAAAATAATTTTCTTTCATAAAATTCTATAATACTAAACACATAAGAATTTTAGGAACTATAATAAGAAATAAATTTTACTTGCTCACAGATGAATAAAATAGGGTATATCGAAAGCTTCCAAACAAAACAGAAAGAACAAGTAGCAACAATTAAAAAAGTAAATCTATCTTTATTCTTAAACGGCACAAGTGTTGCCATCTACATGTGAATATTAATTTAATAATATTTTCAGAATGTATTTTATTGGCAATATTAGGCATTATAGTTTCAATATTATTCTAATATCATTTTAGAGCCTAAATTGGGTATGTTGCCGAAAAGCAACACCCGGCATTTAAGGGTTAAATTGCTACTAAAAGACAAGTCAAAGTCGCTTCAAATTCCAGGCCACTCCATGTTATCCTATGGCTCCAGGGGGGTCGCTTTGAAAGCAAGCAACTTTTTTTCTGGCTTTTTTTCTTCATTTACGTCTGAAACAAAGCGAGTCGCCAGTAACAGCCAATCAAATGCTTGGAAACCTGACGATGGAAAAGCCTTTTCCCGAACAGTCAATGAAATGCATACGTAAATTTCAGGTGGAAAATACGTAAGTTTCAGGAAATCTGACTAGTCGAAGGCGATTTCAGTCGTTTGCAATTTTTGCGTGTAACAACACTATTATATTACAGAAATTGATGATTCTCGACTGGATGGATTTGCTTCGCCGAATTAGACAAGCAAACAAATAATTCGTGGTTTAAAATAATATCATGTTCTTGAAGTTTTTGACCAAAATTCTCTCGAATAATAAAATTTTAATGCTATTCTTTAGGACATTCTACTATAATTTATCAAAATAGCATAATTTGCTTAATTTAATTTTTCCTAATTTTATATAATGTATACATTTAAAACACAAGTATGTTTTTTAATCATCTGCCCTGATCTTTCTGCTGAACCAATTTTACTAATATATTTTAAACTGAAATCTCTTCATTTGTAGATGTGATCACACTATTTTTTTTAAAATAACCCCACTTTTATATTTTAATTTTTGAAACATTTTATGAAATTTTTTTCAAAATGGTGAAAATTAGATAGCTTTCATCACTGCAGACAAGAGAGATATAATAACGTATTTTTATCTTTATTCATACTATTTTCTGATAAAAATACAAAATTGTTGTATTGGGTTTAGTGTCGCAAAATCCCATCAGGAGCAGAATGTTATATTAGGGGCATAATAACGGAAAATTACATACTGCTTTTGAAAACACGCATTTTTCCTCAAAAATTTTATATATTGTTTTTCCGTCTGCATGTGTACTGATACTAAGTTTCAGACACTAGGCGAAATGCCTATTTAAGTGAAATTGAAGTCATATTTAAAAGAAAACGATCATTTTCTTAGATAAAACCAAACATTTTAACACAAATGCGTCTAAAAAACATAAATTAGGGAAATATTTACTCTCCGGGATTGAAATTAGAATCTCAAGTAAAGAGTGCATATGTTCACATAAAAGTTGTTGCTGACAATCGCGACTTCAAGTTTTGAGTTAAAATTAATTTTAAATGATCAAACAAAATAATTTTTTTTTTTTTAAATTGATGAATATGGATATGAGAAGTGCGTATGCAAATTTTGAGAAGGTGAAAATTGCTGTTTTTTATTCCGGAATACCAAACATAAGAGCCTCAATTGATAACCATATCCTAATAACTGGTCTTTATTATATTTTACTGATTAAGTATCTATATTATAAAGAACAGACGTATATGTGCGTAACGCATATGTCATTTTGCAAATGGCAACACTTTACGATCAAATTTTGATCTCAAAATTTTCGCTATTGCAATTTTTTAATATTCTGACCATCGTACATTTTCAATTTTCGTCACATAGGGAAAAATTTATTTTCAAATGCAGTTTATTTAAAAACTGTATCTTAATTGACTGACGTATTATATTTTCTAAAATAATTTTTAAGCATGATTTTTTAAAAAGTTTATCTTATCACGTGCCGGTTTCAATGCATAATAATAATAAACATTTTGCACATAAAGCAACAAACATTTTTCAGCATTTGTTTCTGACTATTTTTGCATAACGAAATTAATACTTCCTTTATAAACAAATAAAAGAATAATATTAAAAAAAAAAACATCACTCTAACATATTTGTTAAAGAGAAATTAAACAAATTAATACTTCTTTCATAAACAAATAAAAGAATAATTTTGAAAAAACACAAATCTAACAAATTTGTAATCGTACAATTTAAATGTTTAGATCATCAAATAGGATTTTTTTTTTCAAATGGAATTTATTTGCAAATTTCATGTCAGTTTACTGATTATCTACGGTTTTAAAAATAATTTTAAAGCATGAAATACTTTTTTAATTTATCTATATCGCGCGGAGCTCGATTACGAAAGATTATACCGTTTGCCCTTAAAATAAAATAAAGAGTTCATCCTTTTCTTACGCATAATATCCGTTAAAAAAAAAAAAACTTACCCAATGAATAAATAAATAAAAAAATATAAATAAAACACAAATTTAACAGACATGTATAAGCTCTGAAATTATAAGAATATAAAGGATGCCATAGGTAGCAAAACCTCTCTTAGCATGCGGCTAATAAGAAAATATCGCTTTTGATAAATTTCAAAAATTTATTTGATTGCATAATTCTCATTTTCCATATGAAAAATGCTTTTTTAATGTAAGTGGGCAATCTAAAAAATTTATTGCATATAAATAGAATATTAGTTTCCAATTTAAAAATATATATATATATATATTATCAACTATATTTATTAACCCGGGAAGCTCGGGTACAACCCCCTAGTATATATAATGGACTAATAATTACTAAACTGAAATCATATTAACTCTTGTGATTTTTTTAATAAAATTTATAAATATCTCGCAAAATGTTTTTATTAAACTTATTAAAAAATGCATATTATGAAAAATGTTTTTGCTACTATGAAGCCACTTTTATTTAAATTTTAACACCGATTGACAGTTATTGTATCTGCTGAATATTGTATTTTTAAAAGTGATATGATTTTTTTATTTTGACGAGAAAAAAAAAAAATAGAAGAAACGATGACAATTTCGTTTGAAAATGTGTCGAAAATATTGTTGCAATAACTTCGTTACTTAAAATGTATAAACGAAAATCCTGATTTGGTTTGTGCTGAAAAACCCGGTATTTTCGATTGCATATTTGGATTTTGACAGTCTCGTTGACAGTAAATCACGTCACATAAATGTGCATTATCATCCACAAAAATATGAAATATTATTTCGTAAGAATAATTTATATTGAGAAATTAGAAAGGCACTGAAACTGAAATTAAAAACACATTATAACCATGTTGAACAATAATGTATACTAATAACATAAACCGATTTCAAAACTAATGGTATCAAAATGATGGTGTTAGTACAACTTAGAACATAGGCTATATTTTATGTCGGTGCCACTACCCCAAAGGGCGTGCAGGAGCAAAAAACGTTCTAAAAATGCAATTTTTTGTGTTATCGAAGGGCATAGCATCATGAAATTTGGAATGGTAATTACTTATAAGATATAAATGATATCTAAGAACATTATTTAAACAGTTCAAAATTTAAAAGGGATGAAAATGCACAAAAAGCGTTCTAAAAAGCGTTCTAAAAAGCGTTCTAAATGATGGTTTCTACACAATCTCAGGAAATACCAAACCGATTTAAAAAATAATGGTGTCAAAATGATGGTGACAACCCTTGCTCCAAGACAGGCTATAAATTATGTCGGTGCCACTACCCAAAGTGGGTGCAGGAGCAAAAAACTTCTAAATTACGGTTTTTGCGTTACTGAAGGGCCTATAAATGTGAAATTTGAAAAAATGGTTGCTTATTAGACATAAGGCATTTCTATGAACAGTTCTTAAAAAATTCGAAATTTAAAAGGGGTGAAAATTCGCTAAAAGCGTTCTAAAGAACGTTCTAAATGGGGGTTTCTATACAATCTCAGGTAATACCAAACCGATTTAAAAAATAATGGTGTCAAAATGATGGTGACAACCCTTGCATAGTCTGTGCTTTATGTCGATGCCACTACCCCAAAGGGGGTGCAGGAGCAAAAAGCTTTCTAAATTATGGTTTTTGCATTACTGAAGGGCGTAAAAATATGAAATTTGAAATACTAGTTACTTATTAGATATAAAGAATTTCTAAGAACAGTTCTTAAAAAATTCGAAATTAAAAAGGGGTGATAATGCGCGAAGAAGGTTCTGAAAAACATTTTAAATGGTGATTTCTACTAAATTTTGGGAAGCATCAAATCGATTTCAAAAGTAATGTTTGTAAATTGATGGTGGCAGACCTTGCTCTAACATGGCTCTGTCTTATTTTTGTATCACTACCACCTTGCGGGTTGCAGCAGAAAAAACCCTTCTAAATTACGTTTTTGTGTTATGAAGGGCCTAGAATCATGAAATTTGTAATGGAAGTTATTTATAAGATATCAATGATCTCTAAGAACATTTCCTAAAAAAAATCGAAATTTAAAAAGGTTGAAAATGCGCGAAAAGCGTTGTAAAAAACATTCTAAATTGCGATTTCTATGCAACGTCAGCAAGTACTGAACCGTATTCAAATATAAGGGTGTAAAAATGATGGTGATAGCTCTTGCTCCAAGACAGGCTATATTTTATTCTGTTTCCACTACCCCAGAGGAGATGCAGGAACTAAAAACGCTCTAAAAATGTGATTTTTTAATTATGGAAGGACCTAGATTCATGGAATTTTGCATGGTATATATTTATTAGATATAAATGATCTCTAAGTACATTTCTTTAAAAATTTGAAATTTAAAAGGGGTGAAAATGCGCGAAAAGCGTTCTAAAAACGACTAAATGCCAATTTGTGAGCAATCTCAGTAAGAATCAAACTGATTTCAAAAGTAATGGTAGGTAAATTGATGCAGACAGCCTCTGCTCTAACATAGACGCTATTTTATGTCGATGTCACTATCACCTGTATGTTTGCAGGAGAAAAACCGCTCTAAATTTTGATTTTTGTGATCAGTAGGGGCTAGCAACTTGAAATTATGCAAGGTACATATTTATTAAATTATCTTTCTGCACAGTTTTGAAAAAAATTGGAAAGTTAAAAGGGGTGAAAATGCACTAAAAGCGTTCTAAAAACGTTGTAAAAACTCTCTAAATTGCGATTTCTGCTCAATCTCAGGAAATACCAAACCTATTTCAAACATAATGGTTGCAAATTGATGGTGATAGTCATTGCTCCAACATAGGCTATATTTTATGTTGCTATCACTACTATCTGGGGGTGCAAGAGCAAAAAATGTTCTAATTTGCTTTTTTGCATAACTGAGGGGCTAACATTTTGAAATATTGCATGGTATTTACTTTCAAGATGCAATTGCTTTCTAAGAATAGTCGAAAGAAAATTCCAAATTTAAAAGGAGGAAGTGAGCAAAAAGCGTTCTGAAAACGTTCTAAATTACAATTTTTATGCAATCTTATCATATACCAAACCGATTTAAAAAATAATTGTGACAAGTTGTTGGTGATAGAAACTGCTAAAACATAAGCTATATTTTATGTATGTGCCACTGCCACCAGAGGGTTGCAGGACCAAAAAACTTTCTAAATTGCGATTTCTGTGATACCGAAGAGACTAGAAACTTTAAATATGGCATGGTAGTTACTTATAAAATATAACTGCCCTTGAATGACTGTCGAAAATAAATTTGAATTAACCCATTAACGCCCAAATTAACAATTTTTGAAAATTTTCTTTGAAATTGACATCTATGGGTAGAAATGCATAAATTAAGAGTATTTCAAAAGTATTTTGAAAAAAAAAAATAACTGTAACCATATTTTTTAAGCCGTCCTCATTTGATGACTCTGGGCGTATGTATGTAAAAATCTAAAATTTTTAAAAATGAAAAATTTTTAAATAACATCATTTAGTTTTAATATTAAGCAAACTAATGTTCAAAATAATGTTAAAAATCAAATTTTATTTTTAGATATGTAAGAAAATTTTTTGTTTTATATTTTTAAGATTGATTTTTAGCGTGAAAAAGAGGAAAACATTGTTTGCATAATGTTGCATTGCATTTCATACAATATGTTCTTAGCTTTGAAGAACAGTTATCATATTGGTTAAAGCATTTGTTTCTTCATTTTGCCAATAACATGCTATATTTTGTCGAATTTTATGTCTGGAAGCACACTGGATGTGGATGTTATCTGCATTTGTACTGGTCTTCCCAGAATTGCATTTGAATCGGCTCCTTTTTAAATGGTTACTGCAAGATACCTTCTAAAATCTTTGATTGCCAGCAATTTAGAACCATGGATTTCTTTATAAATGCCATAACCGTTTACAACAGTCATATCTATTAGCCTAATAATAAATCAAAAATACCATTTCATTCCTCGTATTGCTATGGATGTTTCTCAAGAAGTCAATCATGAAAGTAGATACCCCCCCCCCCCCAATAAATGAGGTATCGGAACTTATAGCATGAGGCTGATTCACTTTCACCCTTTCTTCTTTTTCTCTACACTCCCTTTTTGTACTGGAGATAGGGATAATATGGTACCAAAATTAGTGTCCAAAGAAGCACACATATTATCCTTCCATTTAACAACAAGAATTTCATTTTTTTCCCTCAAATCTACTATCGCAAAACTCTCTCTCTTTTTAACTCATTTTCTTATTATCCATTATTGGGAATTTTTTAGTGAAATTTTCTCGTATTGTTCCACTAGCACTGAACTGTATTTCTTTCATTTTTTTAGCATCATCTGACTGGTAAAGAAATTAACAAAATAAACACAATGGCTCTTTGGATCTTCAACAATAGATAATAAATTTAACACCACTCTTGTATCTAAAGGAAGTTTATCAGATTCAGAAGTAATTAATTATTTTCCACAATACAGTGTAAAATTGAAACGTAACGATCGTTACCACACAGAGCCCAGAGTTTATAGCCAAATCTAATAGGTTTAGATTTTATAAACTGTTTCAGTGTATGACGACCATAATAACGAACTATCATTCCGTCAACAGGCACATTTTCATGCAAAATTCCGCATTTCTGAAAATTCCTGGAAAGTATTTCTAACAAGGGACGTACATTAAATGATTTATCATGTTTGTTATACTAATGTATTTTATTAGCTTGTAAATGTAATAATCTCTTGAGCTCTAAGTAGAAATTTCTAGCCATAGCATCCTTCCCTATTGTTACCCTTAAAAAAAAAAAAAGCAGATGCATCTTCTAAGCTTTTAAAAACTTTTATTCTACTCATTTTTCAATTTTCTTTTGTAGATTATCTGCAAAAAAACGCCGTAAGAAACTCTCAAAATTTTTTTTGAATACGAATAAAAACTATATCCAAATGCCCAGCGTCCTCAAACGATGACGGATACATTTTCCTCTTTATTACGGATACATTAATAACAAAAAATATTAAAAAAACATGCTAATGCCATAAAATGGACTATCTAGATTACATTTATGCCAGATTAAAAGAATTTACCTCATAAATCTAGTTCCATACATTAGTATGAAAAATACACAACGTGGTTACCAAAAAACCGGGAAATTATACTGTATCTTTCCTGCGCATTTTTACTTAGTTCCAATGAAATCGCATGCATTATATTGTATGGTGCTGTCATCTATCATACCAATTTGTAAATAAAAGAATATTTTTAAATTTAATGTAGGAAATAACATTTTTTTACAACGTCATCAAATGAGGACGCTGGGCGCTAATGGGTTAAAAAGGGGTGAAGAGAAGGGCAGGTGCGAAAACCAGTCTAAAAAAGTCTTAAATTACGATTTCTATGCAATTTCAGGGAATATAAACCGATTATAAAAGTAATAATAGCGAATCAATGGTAACAATCTCTGATCCTACCCAGGCTATATTTTATGCGGTTTTGATTTATAGTTTATGCGGTTTGATTCTACCACTTGAGGTTCACATGAACAACAAACATTCTAAAAAAGGCCTTTAAAAGCTTTCTAAATTACGTTTCTGTGGAATATTGGGAAATAACAAACCGATTTCAAATTTAATGTTGGCAAATTAATGATGACAGTTCCTATTTCAATATAGCCCTTTATGTTGAGAGAGGTGGTAGGACTTGGAATTTGACATGATGGTTAATTTTAAGATGTAAGTAGAGGGTTTCTAAAAATTTCAAAATTTCAAATGAATACTGAAATGAGCGTATTAATTGAGCATAAAAGTTTCAACATATTTTCTAATTTATGATTTATTTAGTTTTATTTCTTTTTACTAATTTAAGTCTCATTTTTGCCTAATGCAGTGGAATAATGCAGTTTAGTCAAACTATGTTTTAAATAGTAATTTATGAATTATCCCTAAAAGTATAATTTCTTTTAAAAAAATTAGACATAAATATCACTTGGCATATTTCAAATATTACGCGAGCAGAGCCGCGGGGTTTGCTAGTAACAATAAACTGACACACATTATATTATCATTAGCAACTAAAGAAAAAAGAACTAAAAAAACAGACAAAATTAGCTCAAATAATATAACATTGAAAAAGAAATACAAATTTGATAGGAAAAAAAAACAATGCTCATTTTCTTATATTTTTCAACTTAACCCCTTAACGGTTGCATTAAATTACGGTTTAAAAATTCAAATTACTTATTGCCACCACTTTTTTGAAAAAAGAAATATTTACCTTATTTAACGATGGGTTAAATGATACCATAACAAAGCCAGTTACACTATTTTATAAAACTGGTGGGAATCAAACAATCTGAATAAAAGACACAGCCTGTGAATACCACAGGAGCGAGAATTAAGGGTTTAAAGTTAATGAAATAAAATATTTCATAAACAGTCAACCTTGAAATAGAATGTGCTCCGGTTGATTCTTAAATTAAAGAGAGTTACGGAACATTAGGTTACTATTTTTCACAAACATGTTTGGAAATTGATGTCATTTCCACTCTATCCTGAAATTTAAATTCTATTTGTCCCACGGGAAAACAATGTACAAAATAAGATATATTCTGAAAACTGTAAAGCTTGCAGCAATTGATCCATTTATTTGAAAGAATATTTCTTGTTCATTTTCTATTAAAATATTTGAGAATATTTTAAAAATGACATGCAAAAAAGGTTGACGAAAAAAGGTTTCGTTGATGTAACACTTTTTAAAGTTACTGGATATTGCATTGTTTATATTTCCACAATCAAGAATGAAATAAAAATGAAGAAATTTATAACAAAAACCATTTCAAAAAGTATATGCGAAATTGATTATTTACGAGTGGAAAAAAATTTCAAAAAAGAATTTATTTTCCGTTAAAATATTTTTCTGCGTATGATCTCATATTTTACAAGTGTGATACAGTAAGTGTTCATCATTGTTAAATTAAGATAAAAGCGGCTTTAAAGTTACATAAAAGAAGATTAAAATAGAATGTAATTTTGATAAGGCAAGTTATTTTCCTCAATTAATAAATTTTATTTTAAAACATCATTAGTGTTAATATGTCTTATGTTCAATATTATTTAGCCACGATACATACATTCTGTATATCTCTTCTAAAGAAAATTTGTTCAGATTGAGCTTCAATTAAAAGGTGTTACACAACGTTAGAGTACAATTTTTTCGAACATTATTCGAAATCGTTGTTATTTCTAAATCTATTGAAATTTAAATTATGTCTGTTCCTTAGGAAAACATAAAATAATTGAAATATTCAGAATTCTACAAACGTCGCTGCATTTATTTGCCAAATTTGATTGAAAGAAGATTTATTGTGTTTGTGATATTCGTGATAAACAATTGAAATATTTTTCATAAATGATTCAAAAATATAATTTTTCTTTTTGTAATTTTTTCGCAGTTTCTGGATATTACACACACACACATATATATACAGTGGGGAGGAGTGAAAAAACCAAAAATTTGAAAATAAAAATGTAATACCACGCAAAAGTTGTGTATGGTCCTCAGTAATAAAACTGCACAGATTTTCAAAATCAAGTTTTATCTTCCGGTGCCTCAGAGTCCCCTAATTTTCGCCAAACTCGTTAAAAATGCCTTGTACAAGTTACAAATTGAAATAGAGAAAAAGTTGGAATATATAAATGTCATACCGCGGAAAGTTGTGTAAGAGACGTAGTAATAAGCATGCACAGTTTCTTTTAAAATCAAGTTTTACCTTCCGATGGCCCCGGCTCCCCCCATTTTTGCGAAATTCGTCAAAAATGCCTCGTACAACTTACATGTGATTTTGACATTTGAAGTCCACCGAGGTGGAGAATGCTTTGAGGCCTATAGCTACTATGGCTGTCGCCTCGAATGATCCTTATTATAACATAGAAACAGCAACAAATCACAACACTTTTTTTTCCATTACATATATTATACAACTACAATGGGACATTCACAATTACATCCATGTCTTACCCAGGGACTCGAACCCGGGCCCTCGGGGTGACAGAAGCCTCCGCTTACTGACCACGCCAACGGGCGACGATACAACTTACAAATCGAAATAAACATAAATTTGGAAAATAAAGATGTTATACCGGGGAAAAGATGCGTATGGTATGTAGTAATATGCCTGCACAGATAATATCCTACAGGGCCCCGGTCATTCGAAGTTTAGAGAAAATTACCGTAAATTCCCTTTTATCTGTTGTACAACATGTATAATAGTATGCAAGAAGCAAAGAGTGCAATACAAACATTTTATCTGTGAAAAGTACACAAACAATTAATGTTCAAGAATGAAAACAAACATTTAAATCTGTTAAAAGTGTTCAAAAAATGTAAAGTTCTATTAAATCAGTTCGCGCTAAACACGTACAGCAGGGGATCATACAGTTATAGAGGGTCGATTGGAAAAATGTCGGAAAAGTGTAAATCTCATCCCATCGTTTCTTTACAGACTATCCACATTAATCATAACCTCGAAACAATTATTGATGATATCAGTAGTGATCAAAAATATCTGAAGGAAATGATCCTATCTGTTAAGAATGGAAGATCTGATGTTTGACCTATTTGTTCGGAAGACAAATAGATTTCCTGGACGATTTCACATAGCAGATGGGTTACCACCTTGAACAGATTTTTAGACTCTATGTGGGAATTTCGGAATTAACGTTAAATCTGAACATATTTTTGTAGCTTGTAGTCAAGGTGTACGCTCGTGTGTGGTTTACAATTAAGTGCAATCCAGCTTTGGGAAATTGTTTATTTTTAAAGGGATATGTTCCAGGCAGTTAAATTTGTAATTGACCCAGTAATCCAGCGCAATGCTATTTTTGCCCATCTTGAAAACCTGCTGATTGGCATGGTAAATGACGATCGGTAAAACATCCGCGGGCTAGGATTTCGTAGAATCTTTAAAGAGCGATGTGCGAACACTAATGGATAAGTCAGACTGTTCGAAGTTTCTGCAATCAATATTAGCGCAACAGATTATATTGATCCAATTCAGTGGGAAAAGGTAGAAGTTACGAAACCAAAATACGATGATTTAAATATGTACAGAGACAAACGTAATGGCGAAGATTTCTTTTCGTTTGCTGAGTTTTCTTGCCCCACAAAAAGTGTAGAAAGGTGTGACAGAGTGGTCATTGGAGCTGCCGCGAAATTTGTGGTGCAGGACATTAGGCAAGATAGATGGATTCATATGATCCATTGTGCCATATTTTGAAACCGAATCAAATTTTAAGGCTACAAAACTCGCACAAAACCAACAATAAAAACCAAGCCGAAACATTTCGAATATTTAGATTTTTGTTTGGAATGCACGAATTGATTTAATTGAACTTTAAAAAAATTTAACACTTTTAACAGATTAAAATGTTTGATTTTCATTCTTGAACTTTAATTGTTTGTGTACTTTTCACAGATAAAATGTGTTTATTTCACTCTTGCTTCTTGTGTAATGCATTCTATTATACATGTATACCTTTATGGCATTTTTCTCAAAATTTCGAATGATCGGGTCACTGGGAGATATTAAGTAATTTCGAAAAAACTGTGCAGGCATATTATACGTACCATACGCAACTTTTCTGCGGTATACTATTTTTAATTTCCAAATTTATGGTTATTTCGATTTATAAGTTGTACAAGCAAACATATTACTACGTTCCATGCACAACTTTTTCGTCGTATGCCATTTTTATTTTCAAGGTTTATTTTTATTTTATTTATAACTTCTACAAGGCGTTTTTGACGAGTTTGAAAAAAATTGGGGATCCCAGGGGCAACGGAAGAAAAATTTGATTTCGAAAAAACTGTACAGTTTTATTACTGTGGGCAATACACAACTTTTGCGGAGTATTACATTTTGATTTTCCGACTTTCGGTTTTTTTCACTCTACCCTAATATACAGGGTGCGGCAGAAAATTGTGAACACATATTAAGAATGCAATGCCACCCGTTAAATCAGAGTTACAAATCCTTTTCTGTTACATGTGAACAGGTCAGAAACTAGATTAGCTGAGGACATACCGTCATTTCCTCAGTGTCTAAAGTAAAGTCCGATTTAGAAACTGCCGTATTCTTGAAACTCACCCGGTCATTCATCTTTAAATTAAGGAGCGAAATGATGGATGCCAAATTTCATGCGGTAGCCTTTTCATACAGGAAACGAGATTGTCAGCGATATGACATTGTCCAGACGCTGGGATTTATTAATCCGTCGTGTCGATGAAAATCATACGAAGTCGAAGAGGGCAATCGCTGGGTAGCTGGAGATTAATGAGGCCAACATCATATCTGAGATTCATCGGGAATTGCGTTAGAATTCTTACGTGATGAGGAGAGGACAGTTCTTGTCTGACAGAAGCAGTTATAAACTCCTGATCAAAGCCAAGTGCCTTCTTAAGCCTTTAGTGCATGATTTTCTATTTTTCCTTTAAAAATATATATATTTGATTCCTTAATGGGCATACATTGAAGGAAAAATACTGAAAAAAATATCACTCTTATATTTTTCTGTACTTTGGATTTTTTTAAATGGTTGCCAAATGGCAACACTATGCATTAAGCGTATTCTAAGCATATTCTACGGTACTTCTCTGGTCTTTTTTCTGTTAATTATCGGGTGGCACTTTTCAGCACGGGAATCTGTCTCAACATATTATTGCAATGCACTAAATTATTTTTTATTTTAAAAGTGTCATTAGGTTCAGTGATGTTTAATAGTTATCAAAATACAGTTCATGATTTGCAGGTTCAACAACTGAATGAGTTAGTCTAGCACTGACTCAAACGCTATTTGCCAAGCCATGTCCACTTGGCAGACAGGTTGTATTTTTTTTCGAAATAAATATAAAAATTTGAACGCAAATCTTGTTACTCCTGCGAAAAATAACGATTTTAAACCATATTTATGCGAGTTTTATGGTTTTATTTTGGAGGGGGGTGGTGAATATACTGATTCATGGTGACGATCCTGTACCGCACTTATATTCTCATAAACACAGAGAGATTATTCCATGGGAATGGATAGGAATTTCCATCCAGGATACCGACTATTGGTTTCAATTTGAATAATTTATCCTCCCCCTTAGACATTGTATTATCGTTCAGATGGGAAAATTCTCGTATACTTTTAAATGTATCAAGATCATAGTGCGACTACCTGGTGGTACACCAATGACAGGGTTCCCAAGCAATCTTATTAATTTAAAGTTTGCCATGCCACTCAAGATACAAATTCTTAGATACTTTTTTAATATCTGTGGAGCATATAATGAATGGCTTTTGAATATGTTTTAGTATATAACACTACATAGGCTTGTTTGTTCAGAGATATGCTCGAAAAATACTGGGTGGAAAAATACAAAAAATATTTATATGGTGTTTTTAATGATAAAACGCTTTCAGTCACAGAGACATCTCTAATAATCTTTATCCAAGAAGTATATGGCTGAAGATATTAAAGCTTTCCTTTTTTCTGTTTACGTTTACCTCATCACATTTGATTTGATATAGATGGAATATTCACTATCCTAAAGTTTGTATCAACATTCTAGTCAATTTCATTAGCTTATTTATCAGCTTGTAAATCATACTTAGTGTCATCATAAGTGTCTGAACCGTTTTTAAGAACAGAAGATTTGGATCAAAAGGTGGATGTCATCGCTGTCATTGTTAGAAATGCCACTTTTACTTGACAATACAACCATATTTCTTCTGTTGATAATTTTTTAGTGTCCTTGCTTTAAAATATATGTTGAATATGATGAGGCTTTATCATAACAAATTTTTTGATGAAAAAAAATAGACAAAAAGCAAGATGAAACAATAAACCAATTCATTAAACAGAATACTAAAAATATAAATAGAAGCAGAATTCGATTCATGGTGTTACCAAATGGCAACAAACATAAGTTCTCATGCATACAATATTTGTTGTAAAAAAATGTACTAAAAATTATTTAAAATAAATTTTAAAAGCATATTCTTTTGAAAAAGATTCTTTTAAAATGAAAATTTGCATTTTAAATAATTTTTATTTGCGTTAGAAATCCATCTATGGCTAGGAAAATGGAAGGCTTCAAAAGTTCCTTTTTATGTGTAACTGATAAACAATTATTATCACCTATGGTATTTTCAATGAACTAAACCTAAATGTAGGATCAAAATGAATACATAAAGCATAACATTATCAGGAGATAACGGTAAAAAACGATAAGGAGAGAAAATTTAATTTGTTACCAGTTGGAAACAGCATGCAATAGAGGGTTAAGAACCTGAAACATAAAGACCAATCAGGAATGATGTTGAGGAAAATTTTGTCCAGGTCTAGAGAGTGAAACGCAAAAAGATTGGTGGCCTTATTAAATCCAGGAAAAAGTTTCAACCATTATGCACAGAAAATATCCAGCATCAATGGTGATTCTGGGCGTCGTGAAAAGCGAAAATAAACTGCTGCATCCACATTTCTTTCTTAAATGTGCCAGAATAAACGTCGTTGCTTATACAAAGGTGTTAAACCTCTGGATTACTTTTGTAACCCATGGGAGGGCATACGTTTTTCAAAAAGACTTTGCACCATTCCATACATCCCATAAACCCAATTATAGATGGCTAAAAACTTTCATGCCCATGAAAGTTTTTATCCAACTTGTTGTACCCGAGCTCAACATATATTAACCTGCTGAACTTTTATCTATGGGCGTGTTTGAGAGGGACTCTAATAGTCATCCACAGAAAAATGTGAAGACAGACATTGTGCATGTGCATGCAATGACAAATGTCCCCAACACCCATCGGATAATTACCTGCAGTGAGTTTCGACTGCTTGTAGAGGCGGTTATTGCGGCTGGCGGTAGTTTCAATAAATGATGTCATCATTAGGTACCTGTTCAACTGTATAAAACGTTAAAATTCCCAAAAGGCTCTATCTGTAGTATATATTTCTGTTTAAAAGTAAGCATTATTTTGTACTCAAATACATGGCGTACACTATATATTTATATTGCACAGTAAAGAATATAAAAAAAGGAAGAAATATATAAGAAAACAATTTTAAAATACAAATCCGAACAAAAACAGAAAAGAGTTGTTTGAGTGGAAAAGATTTTCCTTATGGGTAATAAATATCTTACGGGGTATATAAAATTTATAGAATTTTCAATTTTTAACAATTAATGAAAACAAATTTCGGGTGTTGAATTTTCACTATGGCGTTTTTGTACAAATTCCGACAAAAGGATTAGCTTTAAGTACTCGTCACTATTTGTATTTTGTCTTAATAAAACATTTGAAGTAAATGTGAAAATTACATATATAAACGACGTGTATATGAGAAATAAAAATTAGGTAAACTTTCGAATACTTTAAAAGCTTTTAATCCATGGATTTGGAGAATGTATGTAATAAATGAGTTCGGATAACAAATTGGAAAAAAATCAAGGATAGGTAATTCCTAAGGATACCTGTTTTGTTAATTGTTTTTGTTTTGTTATTTGTTTATTTTAAACGAAAAAATTCATTAGAGCTTATACCATCATCAAACAAATGTTTGATGATGGTATAAGCTTTAATAAAGTTCTTCGTTTAAAATAAACAAACTGAAATTTTCTTCTTATATTAAGTAAATAAATCATATTGCTTCTTTATTTAAACGCCGTTACGCAACGTCAAATTCCTTTGTTTTCCAAACACATATTTTCACGACGCATATAAACCAAATAACATTTTTTTTTTTTTTTTTTTTTTTTAAGATTTCAACCTCTGTGCATTTGATTTGACTCTTAAACTTGGAAGGAGATTTATTGTGATGATACTTTTTTTAAGGAATTTAATATAATTTATAAATTATTTTAACGTAAAATATTTTTAATTTTTGAGAGAAGACCGAGCGAACGCGATAACATTAAAAGAAAATATCTCTTCGAAATTTTAAACTTAAATGTGTATTATTTATAAAATCATGTTTTTCAAAATTTTTGTTTAGTGTATTGTACAAAAGTATTGTACAGTATTAGTATTGTACAGAAGAAAATGAATTCATAGGTTATAGATTAGGGTGGAGCAAAAAAGGCCATTTTTTTTTTATATTTCCTGATTCATCAAATGGTGCTGTTTGGCTAAAAAGACACCGTAAAGAAATTCCAGCGCAATCACTCATTGTCCCCAGGTTCCACACAGGGGGACAAAGAAAGGAATGTTAACTCAAAAATTAAAAAAAAATCAATTTCTTTTATTTAATTTTAATGTTTACAATAGCTTTATTTTCTAACTTAAAAACAGTTCTAAAGATGAAAAAGAAACCGGAAGGCATTTTACTTTAACCAATCTTCAATTTTGGATTTCACATGTAGGCCAAAAAAATTAACTTTTGTGTCAAACTTTGTAAGTTCCTTTCGTTACTTGATTGCACTGCGAATGCATCCATTCCTGGCTTCTGTTGCACATGTTACCAATGATGCTTGTGTTACTTGTCGCACATCACTATCTACTGCTTGAGAATGACAAGAGAGCTTATCAATTTCAAATTATGAGCCGTTTCTGATCATACTTTCTATGCCTTCGTCACTGAGGTTCATGGTAGCTGGTGGTTCCAAAGGATTGTCCCAGAGAATCATCTCAAAATAGTCCTTTGCTTCGAAATATAAATTGGTATGGTGAAATTGGTGCATTTTCCCCTTCCAGACAGTTTTCTTGCTTTCAGTATTTTTCGGAGTCGCAGTTTTTGAATAAGTGATCGTTCTTCTAACAGTATTGCCAAAAGACTGCTTTTAGAGTGAACAAATTAAGAGTTCCTCTGAATAATTTCGTGAACGTTTGACTTAAAACCTTCTAACCATAAAGAGCTTTTTTTTATCATTCTCTGCAGGTGACGTGAACCATGAATAGCTCCTAGGATTTTCTTTATTTCAAACCAGGATGGCATGTAAACTTTCATGACATCTTCTACTAGGAGCTTAAAGTTTTCTGTTTGTTCAGCAGTCGACAGATACAGGCGCGGGATTCTGTTGGCTGTATTGAGCCATTTTGAATGAGATATCGTTCCGGGACTTCTGTTTGCTATATCTGGAAGGCACACGACCGAGGAAACTGCCCTAGAAGTATCGAAGAGATATTTTTTGTCTGCACTGAGATCTTTTTTTATGAAATTTACGCAGAGCAACTGGAATAGAAACAAAGCTTATCACAACAAGTTTTTCGCACATTTCCAGATATTTTCCTATTGTTCCTTAAAACTGGTGTTGCCCAAATGCAATTCCGTCAATCTTCTCGAAAAGGCAGCGTAGAGGTAGTTCAATAGTATGCAATAAGCATACAAACCAGTATAATTTGTGGCCAACAAAGATTTCAAGCTGTCTAACTGCACCATTGTATGTCCCAAAATTGATGTTCGTTCCATCACAGGCAACGGCAACCTGTTTCAAAAGTGTAATCGACGTTATTGCCTCAGCTTAATCCATTCAATTAACGTTGGATGGAGTATATTTCGATGCAATCCCTATATCACTAAGCATAGATGATGCAATTATAACAGCTGACCTACCCGATACTCCGGTTATATCACAAGAAACGTCTGGATTTGGCAGTGATATTTGGCCTTTATTGCAGGTTGAGGCAGTATCATAGATATTAGATTTTCGACATTTGGCTTCATGACAAACGTAATCGTCTTCATCTTCAGAGCTACCTTCCAATTCTGAATCAGATCCTAAAACTGCGTTTTCTTCTAAATCCGTAATATTTTTATAAGAATTATTATACGTATTGTATTTTATAAGCATTAGAGCAGTTCCTCAGCTTTAGATTCCTGATTTCCCATTCTACATTACCTTTCTCTAACACACTTCATTTTTTTAGTTGCAGAAATGTTAATTGATCCTGCTTTTCCCTTATACCGTTGGTCTGCTAAAAAATTTCGTCCCTCCATAGAAAATGCTTCATTAAATCAACATACGTGGGTAACACTGTCTCTTTCAATTGTACTGGAGATCCAAAAAAACTACAAAAAGTTTCATTTTCAGTTGAGCTCATGTTTAAATTAAACTTCCGTATTGTTTTGTTAAAAAAAACAAAAACAAAAACAAAAAAAAAAAAACAAATTAGTGTCTATGTTAGGGGTTGAAACAAAGACAAGCATCAAACAAAGACAACCATCGCAAAAAAGAATAATTCCACATAATAAAAGTCACGTGACAGTCACAGCTTTTAGATTAGAATACGTACTGCCATCTAGTAGATTTTGAAGTTTAATTTGCTATTTATGTACGAAATGCGCTTTCTGGCACTAACATCTGAGAATAACGTTTTAATAAAGCCATTTATTAATGAAAACCTAAGTATAATTAGCATTAATTTACAAATTGATTAATTATTCAATTAATTAATTATTATTTTTTGTTAAAAATGAATTAAAAACATTTAAAAAAGGCTATACAAACATTCACTTCCGATGTGGAACCTCAAGGTGTCAATATGTTTAGCTGAAATTTGGTGACAATTTGTTTCAGTCAGTTTGGCACCATATAATGACTCAGGCAATATTAATTTCGAGAAAAAAATTTTTCGCTCCACTCTATTATACATATACACAAAGATTATGTAATCATTTTACGATTTATGGAACTAAATCATTTTATTGCAGAACATTTAAGTAACAAATTATTTTATGAAGTGCTTTTGAAAACATAATAAATATACATGCTTTTTTTGTAATACAATTTATTCTGATGTTTATACTTTTTTTCTTTTGAATTAAAAGTCCGAAAGCTAAAATATTTCTTTAAGATTCATATAAAAAATTATATACAATGCGTCCAAAATGTTTATAGACAACCATTTTTTATTTTTTTTTATTTAAGAGTTACTAAGAGCTACTAACTAATCGAGTAAAAAATACGAAATAAATCAGGAAAATATATAAAGATGAGATAAAAAAAAGTAAAATACTCAAACAACTTTTAGCAGTAATAGATTTAATATAAAAAATTAAAAACAAAAAAATGCTGTCCCAAAAATATATAGACAACCGGTGTTAAAAGCTGATTTAAGTACTGTTATCCAAAATTTGCATATTCCAAGGTCATGTAATTGTGACGCAATAGGTTCCTGAGATAAAATCGAATCTATCTTTCCGTTTCCGACTGATTGCAAAGATGTCCCGCAATGTGCAGTTTTACAAAGAGAAAATTTTGGAAATCTATCGTTTAAAGGCTCGTGGATGGAAAGTTGTGGACATTTCAAGAAAATGTGGACGCATCAGGGTTGGTATTTACTGAATTCTGTCAAAAGGTGACAATCTGAAACAAAATCCCGTTCTAGACAACCAAAGAAAACAACTAAATGATAAGACAGATAAATTTTGACATTAATTTCACCCAGAACCTGAGTGTACGGTCAGTTTTTATAGAAGTAAACGTTCCAGTACCAATGTCCACGATCCATCGACGGCTACTTGCAAGTACATTTCTTAATTATTCAAAATGCGTCATTCGACAAAGTTTACAAAACGGAATAAAGACACTCGTATTCAGTGGACCCGAAATCATAGGAATTGGTCCGATGAATGGTTGTGTTCTTCTCAGTGATGAAAAGAAATTCAATTTAAATGGCCCCGATGAAGGGCATATTACTGGCACGATATTCGCAAGGAACCACGAACATTTTTAAGTACACAACAAGGAGGGGATTCACTCATGCTGTTGTAGCATTGTCTTATAATGGAACAACCCATATTGCTTTTTTGAAAGGTCGTCAATTTTCCGAAGATTACCAGAAAAGTCTTGAAGTACAGTTATTGCATTTGGAAAGTTGGAAGGGAGGGGACATATGGATGTACCAGCTAGAACATGGCTCCATTCTCGTGTCAAATTCTACAATGCAGTGGTTTAAACAAAACCAAGTAACTGTTATGGATTGGACAGCCCTTAGTCTTGACATGAACTGAATAACGAACCTCTCGGGAACATTAGCTAGAGACGTATATGCTAAAAGGCGTCGATTTGCAACGGTTCAAGATCTAAAGCTGCAAATTTGAACGAAGTTGATTTTCCTTAAAGTCAGAACTACTTTTGAGTAAGCCTGATAAAGTTTTTGAAGCGATTAGAACAAACGGCTTATGATTTTCAACGTTAAAGGAAAAAAAATGAGTTGCCTCTAAAATTTTGGGACAGTCAAATTTAAGTTTTAATTTTATTTCACAAAGCCAATTATTGTGTAATATTATATATGTATAGTATTGTTATCGTCTTGCTCTTATTTATAATTAAAAATTATTTTGAAATTGTTACTCCTCTTTTTGAATAAGAAAATTAAAAATATCCGTTGTCTATAAACATTTGGGGCACACTGTATGCTCAAATTAATGCTATTATGCAACGCTAAGTCGCTATTTTTGAAGGCCATATTTTGTGACTACTGTCATTTTGATCTTTACACTTCAAATAAATTTATTTTTCTTCCAAAGCAAAATAATAAATAAATAAAAATTTATTTTGACAGTTTTCTAACTTGTCACATTTGTTTCGACACTTTTGTTTAAATGATATGTTGTGTTAATATATTATTCATTTCTAGGAATTTAATATAATTACGGAAATATTTCTAATTCTTTTTGCAATCTTCTGTGAAGTCTGCTGCGTTTTAATGGTTCTATTGCAGCGTTGCTATTTTTCTGAAATTCCTAAATATGACTCAAGACAAATAATAATGTCTTCTATCTGAACATTTATTTAATAAATGTATTAAAATAAATACCATAGAAAAATATTAATCAAATTCAATAAATTATTTAGTAAAAAATATGTTTATTTTATTTGGGTTTGACTCTGGAATAATCCGAGAAAGATGACAACTCTTTGAGTGAGAGGAAATAAGAGACAGAGAGATGGACATTTAAGATGCGTAATAATGTATATACGAGTCAAAATTTATGAGAAAAGTAATTTAAAAATTGGAATTTGAAATTTAAAAAAGTTTTTATATAATGAAATTCTGAAGAATTTTCTTAGGCTAAATAATTTTTTATGCAACTTCTTTCTGTTATAATGTAAAATAAAGGAACTTCATATAATGAACATGTACTGCATTAATTTTTCACAATTTACGAAAACAATATGTTTCAGTATATAACAGTATTCATAAATAACAGTATTAGCAATAAGTAAGTTCTCTTAATTACTTCATTTTTCTTTCTTAGTATAGCTACCAACTTTCCAATTTTTATATTTAAATAAACTAAGCCCAGCAATTTTGTCAAATATCAATAGCTAATAAAAACAAGAAACATTTCAGTACATAATTTTCCTTTTTCGAATGAACTATATTTGATTTAAAAAAAGGCTGAATGTTGTCAGCTAAGACTTAATTGACATTGGAGTTAATTCGAAATGGACACTTATAAATGCATCATATAAATATGAAATAGTTAAAACTAAATTATACTTTAGAATCATTTAATTAGCATAAAACCTAAATAAGTAGGATTTACACATCAAATATGTTTCAGGGGATAAGTTAAAAAAGATAATAATAGAAATGACAATGCTTGTTCGCTGGCGATAGAAGTTTTACACTTTTTTCTTTCTTAGTAAATGAACTAAAATATTTCACAAGCAGTTAACCGATAAAGAAAATATGCTTTAGTTAACGCTTTAATGAAATGCTTTTACTCAACTTTAAGAAGCTATTTTTAACAAACATATTTTGAAATAGCTGTCATTCACAAGTTATCTTGCAATTAAATTCTATTTTCTAAGCTTTTAAGCTCGCTGCATTTACTTTGAGACTTTTGTTTGAAAGGAGATTTATTGTGATAATAATGCTTTTGTTGTTAAGGATTATAATATAATTCAAAAATGATTTAATAGCAATAAATATAAATTCTTTTATTTTGATATAAATTATGAATCAGAGTCACGACATATAATCTTCATTATCTCTTTGCATTAATGTTTAACAGAAATCTAGACTGTCAACGTATTCTTAACTGAAGTTATCTCAAATTATATACATATTTGAAAATAATTACTCTATCTGAACTTTAATTTTTTAACGATCTTTCTAAAGATGTAACATTTATGCATTTTATTCGAAAAAATGTCAGTGATTAAAAAAGGCCTCTTTGCATATCTAAAGTGAAAATGTCAGCCCGTAACTGTTGATGGCAGTCACATGACTTCGGCTATTATTATTAAGAAAAGTAATTTGAAAATTTGAATTTGAAATTTAACACTATTGTTATAAAATGAAACATAAATTCAGAAAGTATCTCTGAGGCAAAAAAATTATTTTTATGCAGTTTGTTTGGTTATTATGAAAATTAAAGGATCTTCATACAATCAACTTTTACTGCAGTAATTTTGCACAATTTACAATAACAATATATCTCAGTATATAACAGTATTAGCTATAAATAAGTTGTCATAATTACTTTTTTTTTTCTTAATATAGCTACGGAGTTTCCAATTTTTATTTTAAAATAAACTACGCCCAGCAATTTTGTAAAACATCAATAGCTAATAAAAACACGAAAAATTTCAGTACATAATTTTCCTTTTTCGAATAAAATGTATTTTCTTTAAAAAAGCCTGAAGGTTGGCAGCAAAGCCTTAATTGACATTAGAGATAATTCGAAATGGACATTTAGAAGTGCACCATAGTGAAGAAGTGTAAAATAGTTAAAACTAGATTTTACTTTAGAATCGTTTAATTACAATAAAACATAATAAATAGGCTTTACGCATCAAATGTGTTTCGGGAGATAAGTTTAAAAAATAATAATAGAAATGACAATGCTTGTTTGCTGATAATAGAAATTTTACACTTTTTTTTTTTTTTTTTTTTTTTAAGTAAATGAACTAAAATATTTCACAAGCAGTTAACCGATAAAGAAAATATGCTTTAGTTAGCGCTTTAGTGAACTGTGTATACTCAACTTTAAGAAGATATTTTTAAGAAACATATTTTGAAATAGCTGTCATTCACAAGTTATCTTGCAATTAAATTCTATTTCCTAAGCTCTTAAACTCGCTGCATTACTTTTGACACTTTTGTTTGAAAGAAGATTTATTGTGTTAGTAATGTTTTTGGTGTTAAGGATTTTAATATAATTCAAATATGATTTACTAATAATAAATATGTATACTTTATTTTTTATATAAGTTATGAAACAGAGTCATGACATATAACCTTCATTATCTCTTTGCATTAACGTTTAACATAAACGTAGGCTGTCAACGTAATTTCAACTGAAGTTATCTCAAATTATATACATATTTGAATATAATTACTCTCTCTGAACTTTAACTTTTTTAACGACTTTTCTAAAAATGTAAATTTTACGCAGTTTTATTCGAAAAAATGACTGTGATTAAAAAATGTCTCTTTGTATATCTAAAGTGAAGCGGTCAGCCCGTAACTGATGATGACAGTCACATAACTTAAGTATTGTAGATAATCGGGTTATTATAGACATTAATTGCTAAAATTAGGTATTTTATATTGTAGCAAAGATTTTTCGCTAATTAACTAAAAAATGCAAACCAATATTTATGCACATAAAAGTGTATTCAAGAACAAGGGTTAAAGAGATTGTTAAAAAGTAAATTTTTTGATAAAAATGAATACTACTTTTGGTATTTTTTCTTCACTCAGTTTTGCTACAGTCAAATATTTGTTTGATGAATATTTAACTTTATATTTACCTTACACGTTTAGTATTTAGGCTTTTTGTGAAATTTATAAATTCATTTTATACTAAACACATAAGGTAGCATTTGAACATTTGATATAATTTTAAACAGTTTCACCCCATTTAATCCAGCAATAGTGGTATTAATTTCCTACCATTACAGGCAACTGTTCCCGTGCGTACACTTTTAAGCGTAATAAATTTACTAATGCTTATAAAGGGAATCTTTGAAGAGACGTTGCTTTGCAGCAAATGTAGCATGGTAACATTTCAAATGCAGTAAATTTAAAATGAACGTGCATATTATGTATGAAAACAACAAATTTCTTCCAACTGGGAATCAAGTTCTGATTTTGTTTGAATTTATGAAGTAGACGCGTTTGTGTGAATCTTGATATCATTAGGAAGTTAATTAACATTTGTTTTAATAATAAATATTTGTAATGAGGACATGTAAGTATATATTCTCCTATAAAGTCAAATATAGCTTAAGTGAATGATTTTAATGATTTAATGTTTGTATATAAAGTCTTGTTTTTTTCTTAACAACTTACAATTGATTTAAAATGTCTGTAAAGTATTGTAATCAAAATAATATATATATTTGTATACTTTGTATAGTATGAAGACAGCCGATGGTGGAGAAATCTCTCTTGAAATTTTAAATATGAAGTTTATTAAACACCAACAGCCATATGAAAAATTGTTTACACTTGGAAAACTATATGCACTTTTTCTATTATTTAGGAACACAATATTCTCCCCAAAATCTCTTATACTGATTCGAAATGTTTGTAAAGTGTTTCCAAGCACAATAATGTAAATATTTATACGCTGTGTTAATATATAGATGTATATATATATATATATATATGAGTGTGTAAACAGTCAGGAAGTTTTTGCTTGTTCAATATTTGGAGGCACGAAAGTTGTAATTTACTTTTCTTCAAGGTAAAAGCCATAACAAATATTTCACCACATTCGATAAGACTGCTGTAATCTGAAGCAACAGTTTCACTATAATGCTAGCAAAACTTTTAAACATTTGTGATAATTAACTCAATATGTGATAAAATTGAGCATATATTATCGATGTATTCAAAGATCTATATAGTAATACTTTAAAAAATTTTCTTTTTCCGTAACATTTCAATCTTTCCAATGAACCCAGGTCCTCTAATATTGAATCCCTAATATTGACCACATGTATTCGATGCAAATGCATATCTATACAGGGTGTCTACAAATTAGTTGTGTAATTTCGTAAGTTAAGATCTTCCGAAATATTAAACAAAGTTAACTAGTTGAAAGACATACTAGTAGTAATATTTCCGAAGTTTATTCATAGATGGCGTTAGGTGTCATTACTGACGCTCTCACTTGGCGAGCGGAGGCATTGTTCAATAGTCACCACGATCTCAAGATCTTTTACCGTTGGATTTCGGTGTATGGGGTTTTGTAAAGGATCAAGTGTACAAGGCTCCACTTCCTACATCTATTCCAGAACTAAAATAAAGAATCTGCACTGTAATTACTTTGATCGACGGCAACATCTTGACAAATCTGTGGCAAGAAATGATTTACCGACGGGATATTTGCAGAGCCACGAAAGGAAGTCACATTGAACATTTTTGATAGTGGTAAACATGTTTGGGTAATACAAATGGTAAAATATTTTCCTCTCAATTCTGTAATAAAATATTCTTTTCGCCCAATTTGTAGACATCCTGTGTTTTAAATAGTCATTAAAATTTCATTGATATTCGCAACATTTTAAATGCTAGTTCATAGCCGATATTTCTAGTAAATTCATAAACTTGTAATTTGTTTTTGCTTATTTAACATTACCTTTAAAATAATAAATTACAATTTATTACTTTTAATGCATGCTTAAAATATATTCTTACTTCGAAATTTATAATTTAAAGATTTCTAAAGATTTGCTTATCAAAGGCAGTTTCTACTTATTAATACGACATTTAATATGATTTCTGTATTGAAGGCAAATAATCTTTAATTAATTGCAAGAACAATGATCAAATCACAGTATGTCAATATAATGCATCAACTATACACAGAGCTGCAATAATAAAATACTGATTTTAGACGGCATAAAATTCAATTTTAACCGGGAATCAGTGGACATTTCAATAAGCTAGATAATATTTAATATAGGCCTATCTGTCGATGGAAGTTTCCTTTAACAAATAAATATACGTCAACTATTATTTCAATAATTTCATATTAGAAATGACGTTCAGAACTTTGTGGAAATCAAATAAGTCAATCAAATGTTTGAAGAAATGTTTGCGAATGGATTGTATTTACTTTAACATTACGTAATAGCATTGCAATTTAGTCTGCCAAATGAATGTGCATTCATTTAGCAAAATAGAAAACTTGATATTTTATTAGATTCCTTGTTCTAAAATCAATTATTATCTCGGGGATGTTTAGCTAGCGGTAGTGTTTGGGAGGCTCAACCAGCTTTTAACACATTTTATAAAAGTTAGATTTATTACGGTAGAAAAAATACATATTTTGATTTTAATTTAAAAAAATTATGAGTTGTATTCTTTGAATCTTTTAACAAAAATCGATTTATAGAAGCTTAAAATCTGCGAATCCAAAATTGCAGGTTATTTCGCTAGGTATGCCTAGAGTTTTGCTTTAAAAACTATACGAATTGCAATCTGTTTTGCAACAATTAGGAGTTCAAAACTTTAAACCCTCATTAATCCTAAACTACTTGACCAACTGATTTCCCGTTTTATATCCTAATGTATAATTTACCGAAAAAGCCAAATAGGATTTCAAAGTCACGTGTTTGTTTTGAAACGATTAGTGTTTAGATGGCACTATTTCAATATGTTAACGACCCTGTATGATTATGAATGGGTTGGGTTGATTTTTGACGGCAAATTATCAACTCGAGGGATATAGGCCCAGGTGAGAGTGCCTTTCGTGGGGGTCTTTCTAAGGGAACATAACCCGTTTTACGCATGGGAATCCATGGATCGAAGAAAACAACTAAATATCCGAACGATTAGGCCGGCGGGCACGAATCCAGCACACCCTGTCTACTAGTTTCCAGAGCAGAACCTCTCGGCCAATGATGGCGCCAATTATGAATGGTTTGAGATGATTTTGAAGCATCATTGAACATCATGAGTAAGCAAAATGTGGGTAGGAAAACATAATGTTATGCTTAAGGGGAAAAAAAAAATGATGTTTTGGATGTGTGTGTATGTTTAAATTTTTGAATTTTTTTTTTCTGTAACTATTAACGTGAAATATAAAAATACTTAATCTTATTAAAGCGCTCTTTCCTTATGAAGGTATATTTTAATTTGAGGAACTCTTTCGGATTTCTTAAACACATCCATATGTACATTCCAAACAAGACACAAAATAAGCATGTGCCGATATTTTCTCTATTCCAATAATAATTTATTTAATGGCAAATAAATAAATAAAATAAAATAGTATATTATGTTACCCACACACATGTGCAAAATACTGAGAAAATATTACATGTTCGTGACTTTCACGTAGAATCTCAGAGGTTTTCTAATTCATATATAAAATTTTAGACCCATTATGTGATCTAATAAATATTTCTAATGATTATAGGGAATTACTTTAATAAGTAGCTATTTCATTTCGCAATACGCTCAATCTGTAAAAAAAAATATTTAAATCATAATTATACTTTACTTCTTTTGACTTATTTTATATATATTTTGACTATACTTCGCTTTTAATTAAAATTTTTACTTGTCTATTTATTTAATCATCTATTTGTCACTGTATATTTATCTTTTTTTTTTTTTTTTTTTTTTTTTTTTTTTTTTTTTTTTTTTTTTTTTTTTTTTTTTTTACTTTTTGTAAAATTGTAGAATAAAGTTTAAAGAATAATAAATCAAACATTTTTTTTAAAGTACATTTTATGTAGAACTCAAAATATACAACACGTTGTAAAGGAATAGAAAAACGATGTTATAAGCATTTTTACATGTGGAAAGTTTCAAACACAAACACAAAATTTCAGAAAATGCTGAAGAAGCTTACGTGAAAGGATTTCTTTTCTGAGGTCATCATGGAAATCTTCTTTAATATTTTTAACGTAGGAATAACTTGTACCTCGTTCAAATACAAGGGAATATTATTTAGAATTTCTTAACAGCTGAGTCAGCGGTTCTGTCTACACTTTTCAATTCTTTTATTCTTTCTAGACGACAGCCGAAAATATATTTTGGTCTGTTCAAAATTCGGTTTATATTCGAGTATGATTTTCGAAGAAAAAATGCATACATTTGTAGTGCATGAAAAAAAAAAATCCTCAAATAATTTCAGTTCCAGTATATACAATTTAAAGGTAGGATTTAAAATACCAATGAATTATTCTAAATTAAGATGTATCAATTAAAACCCAGAAAAGTTAGAAAAACATGCATCTAAAAGGGTAAAATAAAAAGTTTTATAAAACACTAGGGGACATATGAATTTTTTTTACTTCAAATATTATTATTGGTAGTATTTTGTTCATTTTCTCAATGTCTGTTTCTTTTAAGGTCTGCCGTATCCGATTTTAAAATTTGAAGCACATGTAGATAATACATTGACGCATGTTGCATAACGCATGAGATAATGGTATAGGTATCAAAACTGTAAACTTTAAATTCTGGAAACAATATTTTTAAGATTATAGCAAAAACATTTCAGCAACAAATAATGGCCTTACATTGGGATGTTTTTAAAGGAAAATGCATATTTGGGTTGTATTTGACCAATACTTTAATTTTTATTTTTTATAAACAAGACCCCACAAAATTCCAATAACTGATAAATTATTTTAACTGTCCACAATATTAATTTTTTTAAATGTTATGCAAAGAGTGGGAAATATTATACATTCTAACTTGAGTTTTGTTTCACTATTTTCGGATGAAACAACTCAAACAGATCTCTGATACTGCGAAAGGTAAATGTGTTGCAACATCTAGGAAAAGAAAGGCCAAAAGACGCTATTTTCAAAACCATTTATAAAAATTTGGTTTTTGAAAATTTAACATACCAGTTTTTTTATGTGAAAAATTAAATATTTCTACTTCGTGCTTAGACGTAAACATAAATAAAAACGTTGTGAAATATTCTGCATTTTAAAGTTCAAAAAATTGTATGCTTCCTGAAGGGAAAATATTTCTTTAATTTACTGTCTTGTCTTCATAAATTTATAATATTTTCTTGTTTTGTTACGTTTATTCAGCTTAAAAGTTTATTGAAATTATAATCCGACAATATTTAACAAATAATGATAATAATATTTGAATAAATATATATATTTTTGCTATTACATATCTTATATTTTAAGAATGAATATTTTAAAATGTAAAATATATTTCGGTTTGTAAGTGTTATATTTTTTTGTCGTTTATTTTATAATCGAAGTAAAGGTCAGAAAAAATAATTTCTTATTTATCAACATTACTAACCATTAACATATTAAAATAAGGACCATATTCTTACATTATTGTGTTTTATTATTTTTATCGATTTATATAATATGAGATACAAGTGTAGAATTGAAAATTAAAATTTGTCGAAATGACTAAAATAGAACAAAATCGTGATAGATGATAGTTTCAGATAACAACTATTCTTCATAGAATTGGCTTACATAAACAGAAAATATGTATGATACAATTGCTTTTATGAGAAAAGATCAAAATTGCACGATAATAAAAGATAATATATTTTTTTTTTTTTAACTAGGGGGCTCGGCCCCCTACGAGCTACGCTCGCCAACCCCCGTCCAGACACCGCAGACTCTAAATGCACGCTAATTTGATCGGCTTTAAAAAGATTCCGAAAGATTGAATTATAATTTAAAAAACAGTGGCGATCTCCCTATGAACGAATTTCTATTCATTTCTCTTTGATTGAGGAATTTTAACGCCAAATCCGCTGCGGTACTACTTGATTATCCTGTCGACCCATTTCGCCAAATTATATAAATCGCCAAACCACTCACCAAATTATACAAATTGATATAATTTTTATTTTAAATAACGAAAGAACAAATAAATTCGTACAACATTAATAAAAACACAAATAAAACGTCGAAATAAAAATAACTTGATGACGTATACACGTGTAACAACATTTCAAAATAAGCTAATATAAAAGAAATTAAGTAAAGAGAGTCTTTGTATCCTGGTATTTTTTAACAAAGCGAAAAGAAAGCTCTTTTAAATGAGACATTTTAAATTAATTCTCAAAATATCAAATAAATGTCTAGCGCAATTTCTAAATTTAAACTTTTTTTCAATATTATTTTGTGTTCATTTTATGTAATAACTATAATGTGACGTAAATATGACGTAATTTCTCCTAAGACTTCTAACGCATGTTAATGAATTTATTATTTTACAATATCCTTTCTCTTTTAAAATTCACGTGTATACTTTTTATGATGTAAATTTTAATAAGTCCCTGCTTTTTATACGTAATTATTTAATTCTAATTTGAAAGTTTTTTTTCCTGTTTATAATAGTCACGTGTAAATATATTTTTAATTTGAAGCAAACATTATTGCTTGCGCTTTTTATACAGTTGGCAACAGTTTAAATTAGTACAATTTTCTGAAATCTGTAAAAAATATCTCTAGAAATGCTGAAAATTTGAATTTAAAATAGAAATAAAACCTCGAAAAATGAGTCAAAATAAAAAAATTAATGCAATCTGCACTCCGGCAAATTCTAACGCATAAAATGATCTAAAAATGATTACACTGCCATGTATAGTTTTTGCTGCTATAAAACTTTTTTAGTGGAACGATTTTGTCCAACTTTAGCATTAAATAACTCTTAATATATTTCTTCGATTTGAAAACTGTACGCATCAGCGTGTTTATCAAACATTTTTGTATAAAACCACCGATTTTCATATTTTTGTATGCATTATTTTTCTTAATATTAACGAAGAAAGACCTCCGGTCACAAAAAATTCAAAACCGGCGGCGGCGGCGGCGGTGACAGCGGTAGTTACTTTTTTTTAGAATAGAGAGATTATACTATTTTCCAAAATTGAAAACTAGACAAAAGTGACTGCAACATCAACATTCTAAATAAACTAGCCAACAGCCAATTTGTATCTGATTTGTTATTAACATTTTTAGTATTTATTTTTACGTATTTATGCATGCAGAATTCGAATCTTCTATCAGAAATTTTCTAATACGTAAGGATCGCCCAAGATATAATTTCTACTTACATCGTGAATTACGTGGTGAAATGCAAATTTTAATTTACAGTTTGTAATTAAATAATGAGGAAATGAATAACTATTCTTGTTAATGCCTGTATCTAGCTGAATTCTGCTGTAAAAGTAATTAGAACAAGTAATGTAAAAATTTTGTTTTTAAAGTCAATTCCTACTTAGGTTATCAAAGAAAAAATTTAATGTAATCCCTTAAGCTAATATTAGTTATTGTAGCATTAAAATATCTCAATTTGTTGATTTTCTATAAGCAAGTAGGATTACAATGGAAGTCTATGGGAATTTTTGCGAAATATTAGAGATATCGCCAAGTTGGCGTAACTTTTGGGCGACTCATTTCGGTTGCCAAATTTGGCGATATATCGCCATGTTGGCGACAAACTTGGCGGTATTTGGCGACAGAACAGGGTCCCCCTATGGTAACCCTCCTTATAGATATGAAGATGCATTAAATGCTTCAATAACCAATGGCCGCCATTTTGTCTCCCATGCAAAACTAAAATTAATTAATTAAAATTTAATGAATGAATTAATATTTGAAAAAACTGTATTAACATCAATTGTCATCCAGTACAAGTTAAAAAAAAAATTATTTCAAATTGATAGGATGAATAGTATGTATTTTATTGATTGAAAATTTGAACAATATATATAAATAAATAAATTAAACAAAAACATAATTTGAAGAACAAATTAAAAAAACAAAATTTATTTCCTACATTGTTTAAGCCCGAGAAGGGACAGATATTAAGTTATTTTATTCAATTAGTTCTACATTTAATGTTAAATTTTTGTAACAAATTAGTTAAGCCAATTGAAGATTAAAAAATAAAAATAAAATTCATACAACATGATACAACAAAACACCCTAAAAAATTAGATTCCGTTCAAATCAAATCGAAATAAATCTTAGACTTCTTCCATTTTTAATTGAAAATATTTGTATTGCCGATTTTGTATTATGTTTATGATAATAATGCATAAAATGATAAGATGCATGCAATATACAAAACTTAAAAAAAAGTCTAAGATTTATTTCGATTTTATTTGAACGGAATCTAATTTTTTAGGGTGTTTTGAGTATCATGTTGTATGAATTTTATTATTATTTTTTTAATCTTCAATTGGCTTAACTAATTTGTTACAAAAAATTAACATTAAATGTAGAACTAATTGAATAAAATAACTTAATATCTGTCCCTTCTCGGGCTTAAACAATGTAGGAAATAAATTTTGTTTTTTTTTTTTTAAATTTTTTCTTCAAATTTTGTTTTTGTTTAATATGTCAAGTTTTTTAATAACTACAGGACTCAGACGAACGAATTTAAAAATTAATAGAGAGTATCATCATCAGGCTTTGATGTATGCGGTATTGCATCACAATGTGGGATGCAGTTTACCAATGTGTAATTAAAAATGTTTCACCACTGTAGTAATGCAGGTTGCGGTAGTTTGGACAAAAACTTCCAATCTGAACGTAAAAAATCTATAAGCAAAACATAAAAAAATAACTAAATTTAGATACCCTATTTCCTAGTCAGGAACGCTGTGAATGTAAACTAGCAGGAATGACCGAGCTGAGCTCGGTCAAAAATAGCTTTGTGTTTATCCCGATATATTATCACTGAATCCCACCATTCCCACTGAATCATTCTTGCTGTTTTAGATGCAATTAGCTTGATCCTGAGCCATAGTGACCCAAAATAGCCCACTAATCGAATTTTTTCGAACATGCGACCTAACACAATTCTCTTCTCGAGCCTGAAAACGATGGAATACAAAATTTAAAGAAAATCGTTAGTCGTTTTCTAGATAAAATAAGCTTGACCCATGTTGATTCAAAAATGACCCACTAAGCGAAATTTATTGAACAGGTGACCTATTCTAATGGTCTTTTTGTACCTTGAAACGGCATAATAAATTTTTTGTCAAAATCGTTTGAACCTTTTTGGGATACAAATAGCTTGACCCCGACCCACTATAACCAAAATGACCCACTAATAGAATTTTTTGAGCATGCGACCCAGCCCAATGGTTTTATCTTGTCTAGAAACGTTGTAATACAAAGTTTTGTCAAAATCGTTTGAGTCGTTTTTGAGATACAGTTAGCTTGACCCTGACCCATTGTGACCCAAAATGACACGCTGATTGAATTTTCTTGAACATGCGACCCTGCCCAATGGTCTTGTCATGTCCGGAAACGGTATTACTCAAAATTTTGTCAAAAAACTTTAACCGCTTTTTAAATACAATTAGCTGGTCCCTGACCCATTGTGACCCAAAATGACAGACTAACCGAATTTTCTTGAACATGCGGTCTAGCCCAATGGTCTTCTCGAGCCCGAAAACGATAGAATACAAAATTTAGTCAAAATCGTTTAAGCCCTTTTTTAGATACAATTAGCTTGATCCTGACCCATTGTGAAACAAAATGACCCACTAATCGAATTTTCTCGAACATGTGACTTAGCCAAATGGTCATCACATGCCCAGAAACGGTATGTTACAAAATTTTGTGAAAATATCTTGAGCCGTTTTTTAGATATAATTAGCTTGATCCTGACCCATAATGACCCAACTCGTACCCGAAAATCGTTGGATGCAAAATTTAGTCAAAATCGTTAGAGCCGTTCTCAAGATAAAATTTACACACACACAATTTTTGCTCGCATCGTAGTATAAGATGTAAATTGTGTTGAATCCTTATTGCTAATGTTTAACAATATTATAGCTGTGATACAGTAAAAAATAAAAAATAATAAAAGTTTTACTTAAATTTTTAAACATTATTCTCTCCCAAGGGGTGATGTAAATACATCAGAAAATTATTACCTAAGTTTAACTTGAGATATAAAGTTATGTAATTCCCCACTAAGTTCGCTACATGCGTAAAAATAGCTATCCATTAGAAACTTTTTACTAAAATATGAACTTGACCAAAGAAAAAACTTATTCTGTAAATATCCTTTTTATTTCCACTATGACGCCATATTCACCTTTTTAATTTTTGAAAAAAAAAAAAAAAAAAAAAAAAAAAAAAAACCTAGCTCAATTTAATATTTCAGGTGAAAATCTTTCAACTGAAAAGAAATAAATTATTATTACGGCTTTTGAAATTTTTGCAACAATGAAGTAAAAATGTTACATTTTCTATGAAAAATGTCCGTTGATTTTCAATGAAAAAAGCGAAAATTGGAATTATTAAGAAAAATATTTGAATAATGCAAAAACAAAATGGCCCATGTTTCTCTCTGGGTTCACCCATATGCAAAGGCATTTTACCTTTCGTTTTGATCCTGACGTCAGGCAAACGTTTTTACACTTTAAATTTATAATATTATTAGAATTAGTAAAGAATAACAAATGATTGGCATCAGGGACATAAAGTTGGGAAAAAAATTAAAAAGTTATGATCTCCATGGTCTTTTCCATGTTAAATTAACATTGAGAAGTGACACTGGAAATAAATAAGTATTGCGCTGCCGCGCAATACTTAAATAAATAAATATAGGGATAGTGTGAACTAATAATAGGAATTGAAAAACATTCAACAAAGGTTGAAAGAAAGTTGTGTACTTTAATATGATGCATTGATACGCATCGTGTTGAATCGCGTTTGCATTCGTGACATCAGAAAATAAAATGTTCACTGAATGGCAACACGGTGCATTACATAATAAAATTCGGCGGTTTATTCCATGCGTTGCTTATGTTAAAACTCTGAGATAGTTTTCGTAGCACAAAACTGTCTGTTTTCTATTCTTACATGATTTCAAAATTTGTAATATTCCATGCTATTAATTTCTTTTCACATGTGTATTAAGTAAAGACATTTTTGTATTTCTTTGATACAGTAAGTATAGCATAAGTAGGAGAATGGCAACTGTTAAACTTCGTGGCTGCGGAAACAACCGATGTAACTTCTGTTACTTGTGTGGCAAGTTTTCTGAAAAAAGCTTTAAAAAAAAAAAAAAAGCAGTAACTGACTTAGTTAATAATGCATAAACTGTATTTAGGCGATTACAAAGATATGGCTTGTAAAATGTCACAAAAAAAAAACTATTTTAGCACCCACCTAGACTTGGGGGCTGTGAGTGAGGAACAGGGTGAACATTTTTTAAACATGAATACATTAAATGACTCACAGCTTTATTACTAAAATAGTTGTATAAGCAATTAAAAGGTTTTAAACATTAAAACCAATTTTTAGATGTTACAAATAAAATTTCCCGAGTGCATTCGACCAAGCCCTGGTCATAATCAATGGGATGGAATAGGAAGAATATCAGCCAACCTGCAGAATGCATACCGGGATGAACTTATTCTCACTTCACATCACTGATAATGACCAGGACTTGGTCGAAAGCGCTCGGGAAGTTTTATTTTTAATATCTGAAAATTGGTTTTAATGTTTAAAACCGTTTAATTGTTTTTACACCTATTTTAGTAATAAAGTTGTGAATCATTTAATGTATCCATGTTTTAATTTAACGTATTAAGGTGAATTTGATGTTCTCTTACATATAGTCCAGGCAATAGGGAATTTTACCTAGCAAAATTAATGCTAGTTCTGAAAATTGGCTTACTTTATGTTTTTGGGGTCGCTGAATCCGAATTTGTAACTTCCCACCAAAATTTCCCCCGGAACCCCCCCCCCCCCAAATTTTGGTAAAAAGCCCCCTAAAAAAGGTTTTTATTGAAAAAATCAAATTTTTATTGTTTTAGGGGAAATGTATCTATAAATTCAGAAAATAGACAAAATTTGCAACAAATTAGATATATGACATTATGACTTAGGATGAAGGGGAAGAGGGATCTGCCTCGGAACATGCGAGCGGTGCTGCGTGGACTAAGTTGCGCATTTCCACTTAACCACTCACACGTTGACATTCGCCCTCCCATTTCCCCTCCGAACTTTCCTAATAAGGTTTACTTTAAGTTTTTGGGTCGCTGAATCCGAATTTTTAACTTACCCTCAACACTCCCCCTCCCCGAAAACTCCCCAAAATAGTTGTTATTAACTTAAATTTCTTATTGTTGTAGAGAAAAAGCACTACGAAATTCAGAAACTAGACAAAATTTGCAACAAATAGGATACATGACATTATGACGTAGGATAAACGTGGGGAGAGGGGGCAGCCTCGGAACATTCCCCGCGCGCTTTTCTCAAAAACCAAATTTTTTCAAAAAATCAATTTCTTGGGGGGGTTGCCGGGGGAAATTTTGGTGGGAAGTTACAAATTCGGATTCAGCGACCCAAAAAACATAAAGTGAGTCGAAATACAGAACTAGTATTAAATTTTCCTGGTAAAATCCCATATTGTCTGGACTTCATAACTTAGTGCACGTAGCGCCGCAGTGCATGTTCAGAGGCAGCCCTCCCCCTCCCCGTTCATCCTACGTTATAATGTCATGTATCCTATTTGTTGCAAATTTTCTTTAGTTTCTGAATTTCATAATGCTTTTCCCCTAAAACAATAAGAAATTTAAGTTAAAAACAACTATTTGGGTGGGGGGGGAAGTTTTGGGGGGAAGTGAAAAACTCGGATTCACCGACCCAAAAAACTTAACGGAAACCTTATAGAGAAAGTTTGGAGGGGAGATGGGAGGGCGAATGTAAACGTGTGAGTGGTTAAGTGGAATTGCGCAACTTAGTTCACGCAGCACCGCGCGCATGTTCCGAGGCAGATCCCTCCTTCCCCTTCATCCTAAGTCATAATGTCATATGACTAATTTGTTGCAAATTTTGTCTATTTTCTGAATTTAGATACTTTTCCCCCTAAAACAATACAATTGCTTTTTTTAATAAAAACCTTTTTTGGGGGGGCATTTTACCAAAATTTGGGGGGTTGCCGGGAAAAATTTTGGTGGGAAGTTAAAAATTCGGATTCAGCGACCCAAAAAACATATAGTAAGCCTTATTCCAGAACTACCATGAATTTTGCTAGGTAGAGCCCCTATACGGTCTCTATTGCCTGGACTAATATAGATTTCTATATATTTAATAAACATTTTTATCAAGACATCCTTACTAAGATATATCATTATCAAGGAAGCTGGGATGCTGCAATGGTGGATGACTACACTGTACAAAAAAAAAAAAAAAAAAAAAAAAAAAAAAAAAAAAAAAAACTGCCAGTTTTCCGGTAGGAATCGGAAAAATAGTTGCCCTTATCGTACCGGAATAATTGCCGACACAGATCGGAATAAAATCCTTAAAAATAAGGAAATAGTCAGTAAAACGGTATTTATTCCGATTTTACGGATTTATTCCGAGCTGGATTGGAAATTATTCCGGTATTATAAGGGCAACTATTTTTCTGATGCCTACCGGAAAATCGCATTATTTTTTTACAGCGTAATATTGGTTTCTATTTAGATCGAATGTTTGGCGAACTTTCAAAAGAAATGCCAAGAAAAGAAAACATATTATTCATCAGAAAATTTCTTGTTTGGTTATTTCATAAAAAATAATGAACAAATTCGAGCACGAAACTGCTTTAATTTCTTCAGACCCAAGGTACACAAATGTGCACCTCTATTATTTTCCTCATAAAAACTAAACTGTTCGTTTTTTTTTTTTTTTTTTACATTTTGACTTTACTTTTAAGTAACTGAATGTTGGCTTTGGGACAAATCCAATCAATGGCCGCATTGATGCTTATTCCCTCATAAAATAAATGTTATTTTTCTCTGAATCTGCAAAATGCCTTCAAGACAGTTTGGCCAATAAAGTAAAAAAAAAAAAAAAAAGAAAAAAAAAAAGACAATTATTTAACTTAAACGCTTAACAGTAAAAAAAAAAAAAAGAAAGAAAGAAAGAAAAAGGAAAAGAAAATGAGGATTTGCAGATCATTCACTTGCTTAAAGTCCTTAAATTTTTTATTGCGTGAATTTAGGTTATTGATCATTACATTGTTATTTCAAGGAGGCTAATCATTTTAGTACGTTGTTTGTGAACCTAAATGACCCGTCCCCTAAAGTACTCATTTAGGGTGTCTTTTTGTTTGTGCAAAAGCAATGAATGTGAATTTGTAGTGTTATTTCACCATTAGGTCTGAAGAGGTTATGAAAATACACTATCATATTTTGAAAAAAAAATATTATTAATATTAACATTATGGATTAATGTGCACAGTTTCGTACTCAAATTAGTCCATAATTTTTTGAGAAATAATCAAGAACACATTTTACTGATGAATGTTATGATATTTTGTAATTCTAAATGTCATTTTTTGTCAAATATTTCAATGTTGACTTTACGTCACTGCTGTGTATATGATAAATGTGAAGTAATTCAAACAATTGCATTATTACACCGATTTCACCACTCTAAAATAAGTTAAATTTAATCATTTACAAGGCTGATAAAGAAAAAAAGTAAATTGTGTTGACTAGAGTGTCATAGGAAATGTATATTAATACTTCTTACATATATTTATACCTGTATATTAATTGTTTCTAGATGATTATTTTAAACAAAAAGTTGGTATACTTAAAAATCAACAAACACATGTTCATTAGAAAGTATATTAAAAAATAAAATATAGAAATAAAGGTTTCGTTATTCTTGTTTTTTGTATTTTATTTTTCTTAAAATTATAAAACATTTCTTTAGGCTATTCAAGACAATTTTGGTTAGCAATATTATAGTTAAATTAAAACATAAAAACATAATGAAAATGCTAATTTCTAAACTATATTTTCATAAAAATTGCTTTGTCGAAATATTCAAAAGATTGCCTAAGGATGTTCTTGTCTAACTTAAGACATCGTTAAAAAGATTTTTAATCAAAATTTAAACATAAAAAAATACTACTGAAACTTTCGTAAAAACATGATTAAGCATAAATTGTTAGTATAGGCGAAAAAATGTCAAAAATTTATTTTGCATGAAGTGATCATTTTTGTGTGTATTACGCAATTTTAGATCATAATTCATATTTATTTTTAAAACATTGCGTTTTCAAACTGAATGATTCAGCGTTGTATTCTTATTAAGATCAAGTAAAGAAGAAATAAATAATACACATTTTTGCGGAATTTCTATCTGTTTGGCCATGCACATTTTATTTCTTTAAAGACTAATCAGACCCTTAAATTACCTTATTACTTTAAACTAACAGTGTCGAATTGCATTATTAATTACAAGGAATGATAAAAAAGAATCACTTCTGTTTTTACTTTTAAACACTGTAAATGTTTTGAAGATTTAATTTTGAAAAATCCATCTGTTTACATGTAGGTTTGAATAAATTCAGTAGCAGATATTAATATACTTGCTGATTACTTGGTATGCCTCTTAATATCCTATTATATGTGATTATTATCTATGCTAATTATTTTAGTACATTAAATACTTGAAGCTTTCAGAATGAAAAAGACGAAAATTGTAAGTGAAACGTGGCAAATGAGGTGCGTTCGTACTATAGCTATTTAAAAAAATATATATATTCAGATCTTGGCGCAATAGCTGTTGCACTTTTATGCAAAAATGAAGGAATAGAAAATTTGACAAATTTATATATATTAAATTGAGTAATATGGGAATAATATGATTTCTTCTTCTGACGGAATCACCATGTCAACCTAGAATCGGTACATATCATGAGATATCATTGAATTATTTACGTATGGTAGGATTTAATAGAATAATCCAATGACATCCTAGAATTATTACCTATAGTAGGATATCATTGAATTGTTATGTATGGTAGGATTTAATAAAGTGAAGAAAACTTTAATTACTAACATTTAAGTTTTTATTCTTTTTTGATGAAATTTTTAATGACTGGAAAAAATTCTGCAACTTTTATATGCATTAAATTTTAAACCATTCGGTTGGACAGTTTCTGTTTTTTTATATGTACTAGGCAGATTCTCCGACCAGACGACGGCTCTACGTGCTATGTATTTATATAATTACGAACGCACTTAACCTTTATCTACTGACGATACTTATAAGTTCCATTAATGTAACTTGCTATAAAATTCATTTAATAATATAGATTAGTAGTGGACGATCAGTACGATTGTCGAGTGAAAAAAACTCGTTACCTTGGCAACCGAGCACCTGACGTAAAAGCGTGACGTCAGCATCTACAGATAAATCTCTAAAACCAAAACATTCGGAATTAGAACGGTGGAATGAAGTACGCTAAGGTGTTTATTCTTTGAGTATAATATTTTATTATTCGATGTGAAGTAAGAAAGTTATCCATCTGTATTCGTTTACTATGTATAATTCATCGTTGTTGAATAACCCAAAACAGTCTGGATTCGAATGTTGATGGTGAACGTACGTGCATTCTTTTACTCGTTTGATTCGACTAATTTATTATTCGGCGTGATGTTAGATATTTACCTGTATTCATTTACCGTAAGTCTAGTCAAGAATAAGTCAACATACAAAGGTGTTTAATTCAACTCACCCACGTTGGTCGATGTTATGGCCATTTTATTCTTCGTAACTATAATTCTCATCTTTCAGACCAATATACTATGTTGTATTGAAATTCTTATTCAAATTGAAATCTTAGTCGATGTTTAGTGATCTGTATAATAAAAAATGTGCCTTTTTATGCAGCTTCTCTGTTTTATCAGTGTATGTCTGAATTTCTGGGAAAATGGGGTAAGTAACGCAAATTTAACCTTCATTCTAAATTCTAATCATGACAACTCGCAGTTTTTGTTTTAAATCGAATCGTGAATTGAATTCTGTTAAGTCCTATTCTTTTGTCAGATTATTCATATTTCTTTTCGCTAATTTAAATTCGAGCTATTCAAAATTAACTCTTAATATTCTATCCAAGTAGTAATCCAGTTTAGAATGAGTTATAGATGCATTACTTTTCTTGTTCCAAAAGCATTATCGGTTACAGGAAACAAAAATATTTTTAAAAGGATAATTTCTTTTGTCTTTGCGTCTTTTCAGCTTTCTTTCCGTTGGGGGAGGGGGGGGGGACATTTTTCATTTCAGATATATTTATATATTTAAATTGTAAGAACATCATATTTGTGCATTTCCCAATTCTACAAAATACTAAGAAAAACATTTAAAATAAAAGATTTGAGTGGGGATTATAAATATTGCGCAAAATCCCTATAAATTGAAATTTAATTAACCCTTCTAAATCCTTCAATCCTTATAAAATTCTTCTAAAATTTATTAAATGATTATGTAAATATCTTTATGTAGTTTTGAAAAATCACAAAAAATGCTTTAGAAGATAATATTTTCATGAATTCATAATTCAGTGCATAAAGGGTTAAAACGGAGAGAGTTGATAAAATACCTTACACGGACGTTCGATGATAAAGTTATTAAACTGTATTGCATCACATTTTAAATAACAGGAGGACATCATTTATTCCTCACGTATTGAATCTATTAATTTGCCTGTATTACCGAACATACACTGGTTTCCAAAAATTAAGGAAAAATCACAAAAAGAGTGATAACTCGTTCAAAAATGAACCTATTATTATGAAATTTGCATATGTTGTTAACTAAAAGATACTAAATAAAATTACAAAATGTAAATTAGTGGAGCTGCAATCGTATTGTGCCATCTGTGAGTAGCATAAAAATACATGCTAGAGAGTAAGGCTGCTGTGGTCGCTGTGATTATGATATAAGAAAACTGAAATAGCCAATTCATGAGTATGACCTATTGGAAGATTGGTGGAAGGTCAAAGTCAGACAGAGGTTGCCAGATGGCTAAATCTGAGTCTTTCTGTTCTTCATAAACTTTGGAAACAATTTCAAACCACTGGTTCGCACTCCAGAATGTTTAGCCAAGGACGGGAAATAGCTGCGACAAGCACCGATGACGATATTTGCGGTTATGTGCACGAAGCAATAGAACGGCAACACCGTCTCATCTTAGATTTTCCCTTGCTGCATCCACTGGAAGGTTGGTATGAAAATCTACTATTCGTAGAAGGCTTCATGAAGGTGGTCTTTATGCGACGCGAACAGACATTTGTGTGCTGTTCACCTCATGTCACCGAAGGGAACGTTTAAGTTGGGGACATCAACATGTCCACTGGACAGCTGATAAATGGAGGCGTGTTCGCTTCGCGGATGAGTTCCAGTTCAGCCTCCAAGGCAATAGTAGGCATTGATAGATTTGGAGAGAACATGGAACACGTTATAATCCATCACACATTCGTAAAAGGGAATCGTATGGAGGAGGAAATGTGTGTGTTGGATGGTATCTCTTTGAGCGGACGTACAGACCTCCATGTCTTTCCACGCGGAACTGTGAATGCTCAAGTCTATACAGATGACATTCTTGATGCTTATGTGCCCCTTATGCCGGTGCAACAATAGCGAATGATTTTCTGTTACAGAACGATAACGTTAGACCGCGCAGGACTCACATCGTAGAAGATTATCTTCAGCACCAAACAATTAAGCGCATGGAATGGCCAGATCGATCACTGGATTTGTATTCCATCGAGCATGCTTGGGATGCCTTAGGAAGATGTGTCGCTGCTCTCAATACCCCTCTTTAGAGTCTTACCAAGCTTACAACTGCTTTACAAGAGCAATGGCTCGCACTTCCCAGCGAACTTATTGATAGCATAATTGGCAGTATCACACATCGCTGTATGTACTGTTTTGCTTCTAGGGGTGATTATACTTCATATTAAAGGTACTTTTCCTATACCAAACTGACGGATTTATTTTATTTATCTTACAGTTGTGTTAATTTCTGAAACATCGCAATCGTCTGGTAATTTCTTTTAATGCTATTTTATACCTTACAATGTGTTGTACATTGTGGCTCAGTTTTATTAAAATCTATTTGTAACATTTTGAGTAATCGCTACTTTTGTTCGCTGTTTTTCCTTAATTTTGGAAACCAGTGTATTATTGTCTATAAACTAAAATTAATCCTACTTAATATAAGGAAATATAATATAACCACTTTTTCAAACATACAGTAACATCTTTCCAGTTACCCTCGATTCCGGAAAGAGTTCCTTATTTTTAGAAGCTTTTATTCCAAAATGTTTTTGAGATTTCAAAAAGTATTTTAAAAAACAATGTTCTTTTTACAGCCACCGATTTTCGGAAACATTACTGAAAATAATGAAGAGAATTAATATTTGTTTTCCAACTCGATTAAATCCTATTCAAGGCTGGAGTAGCACAGTTGACGTTTATTACAACAGAGCGAAACATGCCCAGACCAGGAATTGAACCGGGATAGTTGATGTGCCGTGCCTATGCCTTACCTGTTAAACTATCCGGACAATATCTGGCTAACTTATTTCACTCTTATTTGTTGGACATGGCTGCGAACTACAGTGCTACTTTCATTCATCCGAGCTATAACTATAGCATTTACCTGATGGAAGTGTGCTTCAATACGGAAAATCGTGTATGGCATCTAATTAGGTGATAATGAATAGCAATATATATATATTTTTTACAATAGCATTAAATCATATTCAATGCTGGAGTAGCACATATGAAGATTATTCCAAATGAGCGAAAAATGGCAAGACCGGGAATAGAGCCTGGGTACACAGCGTGCCGTGCTATTTTGCGCTCTGTTGGAATAAACTTCAACTGTGCTACTCCACCCTTGAATATGATTTAATACAGTTGGAAAAAATACTCGTTCTCTTTATTATGACGTAATACATGGTATACAGCGCTTTCCGTGTTAAAGCAAACTCTTATCATGTAAATGCTATATTTACAGCTCGGATGAATGAAACTAGCGCTGTAGTTTGCAGGCATGTTTAACAAATAACCAACGAACAAACTTCAACTGTGCTCCTCCAGCCTTGAATATCATTACAGAATAGTTTTTATTTCATGAATGAATTTTTACAAACCAGAATAATGATTTTAGGATGCTATGAATTCTCAATTAAGCATTTTCTGTGGCGTAACAGAAATTATACATGCAAAAGTAATAATACTTGTATAATATTAATTTTAATGTAACTGATAATGCTGTTAAATTAAAAGATTTGTTTTTAAAAAAAAATGTTTACTTGGGAACTAATATCATCTAAAAAACCTGTATTCCATTTGAGGTAACTTATTAACACGCCACCAGCGGGGAAGACAAAACTACTTTCGGTTACAATTAGCTTTGTATGCAACTTCATACAACAATAATTTACCCTTTATTAATGCTACAAAAAATTATTTCATATTAGTATTATTTGCTGAAACAATCATTATTAAAACTATGTACGTATTTCTAAATTTTACATTACTTACATATTGACAACGAAAGGACATCCTTCCAAACTACATTTTAATTTGTTGCACACTTTCTTTTGGTAGCTTGACTTATCGAATTGAAAATTTGGCCAAATATTACCAAATTTGTTGATATTCTTTCATTCGGCAACAAACATGCGTATAGACCGTTCATTGTACCCTGACTGGATGAATTCTAAATTCAAGAATGACTTTCCATAGACTCTGATTTCTTCAATGATAAACCTCGGATCCTATTGGAAATTTCGAGAAATCTCCTTTAGATGCTGCAAACCATTTTTTTGGAAATATTTCGCCACAATTTTCCCTAAATGTTGCCAAAAATTTGCCAAAAATCGCCAAATTTCATAACTTTTTTTTTTTTTTTAATTTGACCCCAAGCATGAGTTCTGGCTTTGATAATTTTGGAAGTCCGATTTTCCAACCATTATTTTGCCAACTATCGCCACATTTGGCAATATTTTGCTACTTCTTTTACTGCCAACTGTTTAATAGCTAAATAATTCTTTCATCATTCATTTCCATTGAAATGCATTTATACTTAGCGACCTCAAAATGACCCACTAATGGCATTTTATCGAACCTATGAATCTTTTCGTTCCTCAAAACGCTAGAATATAAAAAATACTCAAAATGCTTAGAGCAGTTTTTTAGATAAAATTTGCATGCATACGAAAACACGATTTTCTCATATTCTAATTAATATCTACCTTATATATATATAATCCTAATGAAACGAATTTATGAAACGATTTTATGTAAAGATTGATTAAACGACTGATTATGTTTCATGGCGATTTCTCCTAAAATATAGTATATTATGCGGTAAAATTAGCAACAGAAATCTGTATTGATCTGCAGATTTCAAAACTGGTACTAAAATTTCAAAATTTTAATTAGTTTTCGAGATATTAATTGTTTCTAATTTTAAACACTTTTGTCTAATGATGGTAACTCAAATTTTAATCATAACTTATATATTTTTTTCTATTTAGAAAAGGGTATTATTTTAAACTTATTTGGCGACCAACATGGTTTCCCTTAAATGTATGTTAAGATGTGTATCATGTTACTTTTATTCATAACTCAATTTTCTTGAACAATCTTTCGCCAAATCGGAAGTTTCTGATAGCGAAATCAAGAATTCGGTATCTTTATAGCACCGGGGTACCTACTTGGCGTCAAAATGGCGTTTTTTTTTGCCTGACATTGTACCCCGGTTATTGTTGTTTATTTATCAATGTTTATTTACTTTTATTTATTTTTTTAAATATGTAAACTGTTTTGCTCTATAGTTATTCAATATTTTTTATTTATTTATTGTCATTTTATTTTAAAAATAATGGAAAATAATTTAAAAATACATATGTAACTAGTATTTGAAAACGAGGTCCAACGCCAAACCCGTACATGACAATTGTGCCAAATATTAAACAAAATACAATGCAACAAAACCTGATATTTAATATCAACTTAAAAGCAATGTTTTAATTTACCACTCGAAAAACAAATGCTAACTGGCAAGTTAAACAAAGCTATCGGTCGGATTTGCACCCGGCTAACATAAAAATACTAAAAATTCTGTGCGATCATGGCAAATTTTATGTAGTTTTATTCGATTTTTTTAAAAATCAAAATGGAAACCTTTTATAAGAAAAACGAAGGGATCAGCCCGAAATTGTTTATGGCGGTTACATGACATGGACTATTATAATATACAAGGTGTCCGGTCTCAACGGTGTCCGATGGCTAATTCTTATACCGTTAGCCATAGGCATAGACATATAGTTCCAATTACAAAAATGTTTTAAATCAGGTAAAGAAATGTTTTAAAAGCGATTTGGGGGGCAATAAAAACATTTCTTAAAAAATTACGAAATTTAAATTTTTATAAGGTCCCCCGGTCCTATAAGTTATATTTAGTAGGTTTTTCCTATTACACTGACACGGAAGACAAAAAAATGTCCCATCCATATAACCCTAAAATTGAGCGAGTTATGAAACTTTAAAAATGCATGACTTATGCCACTTTTCTGCTCTGAAAACAAATGAGTTCGGCTTGGCTTTGAGGGGTCATATACCAAGTGCTTAAAGTATTCGAAGATCTTATTTCATGTGTATCTACGCTTTGAAAAAAAATTTACAAGTATTACGATTACGTCTCAAATTAGCTATAATAACATACGTTTTATTTTGTCAGGATTTGAGATTGTTTCTTTTATGAGTTTTTTTAACAAAAATTATGTTAATTTTATAAGTTCTTATTTTACTTCTACGATCGTATGTATGTATTTCCACTTCAAAATTTGTACTCGAACTTTAACACACCTTTAAGTATCCGGTCGAGATTGCATTTTACATACTGGCGTAAATCCGATAACTATCTCATATTATTATGATTTGCGATGGTTACCATTTATACTTATTTTACAGTATAACACAAAAAATTTCGGATAGATTACCGCCAAGAAGTTTAAGGAAAAGTTTTAGATTAGATAATACAAGACTTCGATTGTTGGGTTTTTTAACTTTTATGTATTTATTAGCACCGAATCCGAAAATTACCTTAATTTTTAACCATCATGTCAGGATATTTCGCAAATCATAATTTGTCAAATTTAAAGAATAACAAAAATCGGATACTATAAAGTAGAGGAGATGGTTGTGTTTTTTAACTTTTTATAATTGATTTTTATGTACTTTTTAGCACTGAATCTGAAAATGACCTTCATTTTTAACCATCGCGTTAGAATTTTTTTACAAATCGCAAATGTGTAAGTTAAAATATATTGAAAATCGCATACTATAAACATATGTAAAACACTTTTTATTTTATTTTATTTTATTTTATTTTATTTTATTCAATAATTTGTTCGATATTTTTGCTTATCCTGGGATTCTTACAGCTAAACAGCTGTCTGGTCCGATGAGATGGGGGAGGAGATTCAATTTTAACTTGAACTTTTGAACTTTGGAATTTGCAATTTGCGAAAAATCCTGATGTGATAGTTAAAAATGAATGTCAATTTCAGTTTCAGCGGTACAAAATATATAAAAATCAATTATCAAAAGCTTAAAAACATGACATAACCCAACTTTTGAAGGCTAGTGCAATCTAATAATATTTTAAAATACGTATCATTTTGTAAAGAATTGAGGCTGTTAATTCAGCCTCATTTTATTTAACAAAAATTCTGTTTTTTCTTTCGTCTTAAATGTTTATTACAAATTGTATATTTTGCATTAATATGTCACAATGATTAAAGATTTCAAATTTATATTGCAATGTTAATTTTTCTCTGTTATTTTTACTCTCAACCATTTTTAAATATATCTGACGAAATTATATTTCGAATAAATTTGTGAATGACCCCCAATTTGCAGCAAAAAATATGCTCCAACTTTAAACAGCTATTACTCGGTCAATTTAATTGTAGGATAACGGGACTTTCTGCGTATTACTTGTCAGTGTAAAAGGAAACTTTTACTAAATATAACTTATAGGACCGGGGGACCGTATAAAAATTTAAATATCGTAATTTTTTTAAGAAATGCTTTTATTGACCCAAATCGCTTTTAAAATATTTCTTTACCTGATTTAAAACTTATTTGTAACTGGATCTATATGTCTATGACTAACGGTTTAGGAATTAGCCATTGGACACCGTTGAGACCGAACACACTGTTGATGAAATGATTGCGATAGAATAATATTTGGCGACTTATCATCTGTACCTGGCTAACGTTAAAGAACCAAAAAGGCACCTGGAATATAAAAAGCGAAGTGGTCCGACCGGAACTATTGATGATAGTCACATGACTTAGGCTATTATTATAGATATTGCTTTCATTTGTAAAAACAGCGCAAAGAATAATATTTCCACACGATTAAAAATTTATTTGCACGTGAATATTAAAAACAGAAAAAAAAACCTTTAAAATTACTATTAAATGAGTACGTGTTAAAAGCACTAAAATATTGAAAATAATTGTTGTGAAAATTGTATTTACGCGTGAATATTAAAAGAGAAAGGAAACTTTAAAATAATAAATACATTAATATGCGTTTAAAGCAGTAAATTGTAGTAATTACGTCACATTTTAAATGGTCAAATAATAACATTGCCAAACAAATTTTAAATGTATCTATGCGAGACATTAATTCCATATTTCGATATGATCTTTTAAATTAATTCTTAATTCTAAGACACCGCGAATAATAATATTTCCTTTCTAAAAACAAAATATTTTCATGTGAATGCTAAATAAAACAACTACAGGATGTCTTAACAGCAACTGATTTGGCCTTAAATTTTCGCAATCAATGGAAATTGAATGGAAAACCTCTTACAGGGAGATCGCCAGAGGTTTTTTCATTATAATTCAATCTTCTCTAATCTTTTTAAAGCCGATCAAATTAGCGTGTTTTTAGAATCTGTGGTGTCTGAACGGGGGTTGACGAGCGTAGCTTGCAGGGGGCAGAGTCCCCTAGTACAATATAAAAATTACTCGAAAATCTGTCCGCAAATCAGTGGCAGTTTTTTATAAATCTCTTTTTTAATAAATGCCGCTATTAATCGAGAAAATATATTAGTTTATTAGGATCCGAAAGATAAAGAGATTTGTACTTCGGAGTGTGTAAACGAGAAAGTTAAATTTTATGTTTTCGTATTATATTTTTCAAGATTAAGAATCATTTGTCTTTTTTTTACAGTGTAAATTACGAATTTCTCTGATACTCTATTGAATGTAAATATAGACTTGATACACATTGGCTCTAAATTCCAAAAAAAAAATAGAAAACAGGAATAAATAAAACTGTTACGAGCAACAATTTAATTGTTTTTAAACCATAGTGTCGTTTTTAATTGCTTTAAACAAAGAAAGTGTTTTGATAAAACTGAATATAAGCTGATAAATTTCATATTTGAAAAGAACTAACTACTTCATTGATTTTAAATTCAGAATTTTAAATTTTGGCAAATTTCCGAAATTAAGAAGCCCACTAAAATGGCGTATATCATAGAATTGGGCCTCCTTTAATACAGGCTGAATCATTAAGCATCTAGTTTCCCCCTTAACGTTTGTTTCCCATTGATTCTTATTAGACAAAGAGCCGATAGCACAAAAACCTATGTTATCAAGCACAAGAAAAAAACCTTTATTTTAAGGGAGAGTATAACTAGGGAATCTAATGATCCATGTCTTCCGGAAGAGAAGTGGTGCAGAAGACAAAAATTAATACCGGCCAGTGGTTCACTCGTAGGTTTATCATTGTGTTTGGCCTAAAACTATCCTCCATGTTTTCATACCTTTGTTTTCAGTACAAACACAATGATAAAACTACGAGTCATCCTCTGGTGGTATTAATTTTCGGATTATGCACCACTTCAATTCCGGCAGATACACTGTAAAAAAACCACTGTAAATTTGCCAGAACAAACTCGATCACAGTGAATGTGCTGTATCTTTCTTTGGTTTCCTGGCTATATTAACATGGAAAATACAGTAGTTGCCTAAAATTAACAGCCCAATGTACTGGCAATTTGGACGCATTTTTTTACAGCACAAACTGCTGCCGTCCAAATTGCCAGCACATTGTACTGTTAATTTTACGCAATTACTGTATTTTCCATGTTAATATAGTCTGGAAACTAACGAAAGATACAGCACATTCACTGTGTTCGAATTTGTGCGCAAGATGAACAGTACTTTATACTGTAAAAATATCGTTTTTTTACAGTGTATAGATCATTTGATTCCCCCACTTCTACTCTTCAATAAAATAAGGGTTTTTCTTTTGTGCTTGATAACATAGATTTTTGTGGTGTCAGCTCTTGGACTATATGGGGCTAGAAACGTTTGAATGGTTATAAAGTTACAAAATTGTTAAAAATGGGCGGTTCTTCAGCAAAAAATTGTTCTAACATGTTCAGGAAGGTGTTTAGAGTATTTGGATTCCATATAAATGAAGAAGGGTGGAAAAAGTTGTCTATAAATAGAAGAAACGATTTGAATTGAAGAACTTCACCAAATACCGCGCCAATCTGATCAATTGTATACAACAAACTGGTTCTTCGAATCCGATATATTTTGTACTGGACGGTTGAGAAAAGCCTTATTTTAAAAGAGGGGATAACGCCACCTCCCCCCTTATTTCTAGAAACTTTGCCTTATTTATTTATTTATTGGGGCGAGGTGTTGATTTTGATGGTTGAATTTATTTAATGTTTCTAAAAAGAAAAGAATAAGGACTTTTTTTTTTTTTAATCGAAATTTAAAGATCTTACAGTTTTGTTGGAGAAACGGGCTTCAAAAGGGAAAAGCCGAAAGTCCATAGGGAGGTGTGATATTTAGATCATTATATATTTATTGCTAGAAAAAAATAATTTGATATTTTTTTGTGTGTCTGCGGTAGTCAGTACATATAAAAGTAGGTAGGCCATGTTTAAATGCATTACAACAGTTCATTAAAGTGTCGAATTTAAATTTGTATTTTTCAAAAAGTGTTTTGATATATATTTGAGTTTTTCTCAGAAATTACAAGGTTTATTTATTATTATTTATTTACGATAAAATAATAGAATTTTGTAAAAGAGTATTTCAAATTAAATATATATGGTGTTGAAAAATATCATATGTATCATAGTTATTTTGCTGATTATTACAATGTAGATTTCAAAAATATTTCACTCATGATATTAGAAAAAAAATCATCACAATTTTTTGGAAAGTAATACCTTTTTTAAATACAAGATATTTAAAAAAATCATTATTAGGCATGTTTAAGTTATTTGAATAATACTTGTAAGAATCATATTTTGTTTTAGGCATTTGAATTATCTATATTCAAAATGATTCAAACTTTCGGGTATATTCAGTTATCTTTTCGAAACATTTTCCTGCATAGACAGCAGGTTACACATGAAAGTTTACATAAAGTCTAATGAAATGAATCATAATTTATGAAAGTTACGCTTCAAGTATTTCCTACTACAGACATTAATCAAACTTTAAGGGAACATTAAAGTCATGCTATATGAAAATGACTGTTTTGTTTAAATTGAGAAATGATATATTTCGTTTTATGTCATGTTATATGTAGCTTTTAGAAATTCTGGTTCAGTATATAAGAGTTCTAGTTGCTAATGAATGTTAAAAGTTGCCATTCATTAATTCTGAAAAGACGTTCAGATATGTCACTTATTTAATAACTAAACTTTTAATAAGAAAGTTTGAACGCATAAAGAATGAAAGTCTATGCATACGAACACATTGTTACAAGAAGGAAATATCCCAAAGTAGAATTCACAAATGCATTTTTTTAAAATCGCGAAATAAGATCATTTTTTAAAAAGAAGAAGAAATATTTATTATAAAGATCGGGTTGTAATTAGCACCTAAAATGTATAATGGGCAGTCAAAAAGTTCCCGTGATTTCGTTGTAACTGTTTATCACCATAATATAGGTACATATTTATTTAATCACTTCAAAGTAGGTTCATAATAATATTTGCTCCGCCGCCACTGACATTGCAGGAAACAACGATGAAAGTCCTGTTTTGGTATCTTCTCAAGTTCAGCCGTCGCGATGGTTTTGATGTTTTATACGGTGTCAAAAATGTTACCTTTGAGGTCCGTTATTATATTGGGTAAGAAACAGAAATCGTCGTGCTTAGTGTATTCTTTTGTCTTCTGTTTGTACGGCCAACAAAGTCTCTGAAGCAGATTTCCCAGATATGCACATGCACTTTGTGTTCACCTGTTGCTCGAACTTCGACATTGCGCCAGCTGATTACCACACACTCCTACCTTCAGCTGCATTGTCGTCACACTGCCTCTTATGAATTCTGGTAATAAATAAATTTAGTGGTAGTGAAGAAAGAAATTAAATATATTGCGGTATTAAAGAGTTGGAACGGGATTCCGTGAATTCTTTGACTGCCCGTTGTCTGATGGTTTTCTTTTAATATTGAAATGAAAAATATTTTAAGTTGAGAAATTCTGATACATTTTTAAAGCAACTGAGTAATGGTATTGACTCATTAAGAAATCAGAAAACTTTCACAGCGATAATATTTTTTAGAGATAAATAAGAATTCATTTAACAAATATTATTTGCTCCATAAATAACACATTGATTATTTAAATATGAACAGATATATTGAAAACTTAAACAAATTATAATGTTGGTTGCTTTAAATCTTTCGGCTATATTAATTGCAATTTGGAAAATGTAACTTGTAGTAACTTGTAACGTGTAACTTGTAGATGTATGTTTTTTCTGCTAAATATGTTTGTGTCGATTATTATTGACGGACGAACAAGAGCCGAAATCGGGAGATTTTTTTTCTTTTTAATTAGCTATAATTTTAAATCTAGAACTACTGGAAATTTTACTCAATTTTTATAAAAAAAATCTACACGAGAATCTTTAATTAAAACTATTCAACTCATTTATTTAACTTATTGTCTGGTTTATATATTTAGTATATTTTAAAGAAATTTCCGCTTTGAATAAATATTTTGAATATACCTGTCTGGTACATTAGACACAAAGAAGAGATTCGTGAAAGCTACTTTTGTCAATCCCTTATTTATCTCGGATTATATAGCGCAAAATTGCATTTATTGGAAGACGTTGCTTTACCTGAATATATGAAGCAATTAATGATTTACCCAGTTCTTCTAAAAGAGCATACATTTGATTAATTTGTTTTTCTTCCTTTTCTTTTTTATTAATATCCGGATAATATATTCTTTATAAGGCCCCAGCGTATTATAAAATGTAACCTGTGCCTATTATAGCGCATCATATAAAATAATCAGAGGCCGCTGATTCTTTTTCATTTTACATGTTTATGAATTCAAAATATTTTTTTTTAATTATCCACAGCCCATACAGTGGCTTGTAATTTAATAATATTTCGAGCTTATTGATCTGGTTTCTTACCAGTTGTCTTATCATAATACATGGTTCCCTTAAGATTAAATTTCTGTTTCTATTTTGGGTACGTCAATTACATTTGTATGGTAAAAATTTAAGTTATGAATCTCATTATATGTCATTGATAAGATAATTATGTTTTATTTCCTCATAGTTCCCAGCACATTAATGTTTCAAATTTCGAAGTTCTTCTGTTTGTAAAATCTGAAAGTATCACATGTAACATTTTGACCTCTAATTTCATATGTCATATCTCGTAGAAAACGCTCTCCATTGAATTTGTCAAGCGTTCACATTATTTCATTTAGAGAGTAATTCTATAATTTAAAAATATACAGTTTTGCTATCGCGTAAAGTGCACTTTTTATTTCCATGTTTAGATAGTTTATTTAGCATATATTAGCTTAAATAAGCTTCGACAAGAAAATAACTAAATGCTTGTTTACTTTAATATAAATAACTTTGTTTTGGCTGACTTTCATACAATTTTCCACAAATTTATTAAATAGTAGCAAGTTTAACTACGGGGTCTTCTTTATTAACCTTTGGTTTATTATCCAAACAAAAACATAGTAAATTGTTGCAAAATTGATGTAGTAACAATGTATCGCGTTCAATGTTAGTTTTTTGCTCTCACATTAAGTTACATCTTTAGGTAACTTCTGTATTCTATTTAGAATATAAATCCTGTTTATGTTTGAAAAGCTTTAAAGTCGGCAATTATCTACTCAATTCCTCATAAGACAATCTGGGAATGTCTGACTATATGGATGATTTTACAAACTAATATATTTTATTTAAAAACGCTTTTCCTGATAAGCATAAAATAGAAAAAAAAACATATATGGGTCTGTCCATTTCAAATGGTCCAGCACTGGTTGCTCGACCATTGAAAAAAAAAAAAAATCTGAAATTTTTTGTACAACAACCCTAACATGATGGAAGTTCAAAATGACTATTATTTTAATTTTATTAATTTTTGTTTGTGCATGGCGGCCATCTTTGTTTCATCGTCTGCAGCAATTTTCTCAGAAGAAGGGCTTACAGAATTGTAAATAATTAATCGTTTACTTATCCAATTCAAGTGCGGATTAAAGCAATTTGTACAGAATACATTGGGCTAAAAATTTGGAAATGTAGTAGTTTCCGAAACTAACTGCTTATTGGTAAATTTTAATCATAAAGTTTCAGTTTTTTTCCAACATTTGTCCGTTTACAAGAGGAAATTTAACTAGCAAGGAAAACTTCCAACATGACATAATTTGTTTTACAAATAGGCCGAAAGTACTTGTAGTCACACGCCGAGTTCCAGATCTGGGAGTTGCTTTCTCTTCGCTAAAAAAAAATCCCAAATTTTTCAAAAATGACAAAAATCGCACTTTTCAGGCTTTGATATCTCTGGTGGGGCACGAGATAAAAATCTGATTTTTTTATATATATATATAAGAGTATTTTATGGTAGTGTTATACACAAGAAATTTCAGGATGGAGATTTTACTACAAGCTGAGATATGGCAAGGGCAACATGTCAAAACAATACTGCCAAACTATTGTTTTGTTGTAGTCACAGCTAAGTATTTATCTCAGAGTATCATTTAAATTTATTTTTTAGATTATCTTTAAATAATAGTAACAGAAAATAAAGCCTTTTGCAATTAATTTAAAAAATAATTATGCCTAAGGTCTACATTTTGTATGGTTTCAGTAATTTTTGTTGTAATTTTAGTAACTAAAAGAAACCTCAGCACTTATATATATATATATATATATATATGAAATGATAAAGATTAAACCTTTTTTAAAACTTAAACATTTTTAAAATTTGAAATTAAAAGTAAAAGTTCAAAACTTAAAACTCCCAAATTTTATCTAACTTTTGAAAGGCCGTAGTCATTTGCCCCTGTTAACTTGGTTTTTCAACCCAACATTTATTACTTTCAGGCTTCAAAATTGATCTATCTTTAAGAATAAAAATGCTGAGGTAAACGCAATTCTCCGTTTTTGTGGTGAGGCTAAAGATCCCAGATGCCGAACCCATAAAACGTCATAATGCCTGGATAATTGTTAGCCTATGAAATTAGATCACCTCCTATTTCTGTAGTACCGCACTCTAGCGGAAATATTTCATATTTAAGACGGGAAAACAAAAAATCCGTGGCTTTTTACAAAAACGAAGTGCTAAAGTAACTGCCGCCCCTCGGCAGCGCATTTGGGGAAATCGTCCAGCGACAACTCTCAAGTCATCTGGACCTGGGTTTTGAAGGATCATATGTAATTAGAAGACACAATAAAAACCAGGTCCCAACGAATTCTATCTTCTCTGCTTGGACTTATATTCTCTCACCATGAAATGGCCACGACTACCAGAAAACCATACCGTTCGACGAAACACCCACGGTTCGCCCCTGCACAGTACCGGCCGTCCGGAGCGGGCCGAGATGCTCGAAAGTGCCCGTAGTCACCCCGAGTCAGAGCATCCCCCGATGACGGGTCCCTACTATATATTACATATATATATATATATATACAAGACCTGAGACAAAAACAAAATAGGGAAAGCGAAAATCTGTTAATGTTGGCATACTTGTTGAGACACATTCCTGCTTGTTGGTTTAAAAACCACAATTTTAATGCTGCTTGACAGTCCCTGAAACTTGTTCCTACCATAAGTATGTTCCTGTAAATGAAACATTATGCGATGTTACCATGCATCAGCCTCAAGTAATTTTCAGAAAGTAAAGATGACCAAAGCTTTTTCAAAATTTATACGGCAGAAAAATCACGTTTTTGCATAAGAAGTAAGCTAGGAATTATTAATGAATTGATACTTGCACATAGTGATTTCAAAGTATATTTCTATGAGCCAGTAGGGCCAATACCTTCAATCAAGAGATGACAAGACTTGGTTCCTACAAATAAAATTTTGAGAAAGATCAAAATTGTGGTTTTGAACCAACAAGCAATAATGTGTTTTGACACGCTTGATCATGTCTCAACAAGTATGACAACATTAACAGCTTTTCTTTTTCCCTATGTCGTTTTTGTCTCAGGTCTTGTATATAGTTTTTTCTTTATGTAAAATTGTTGAGGTTTCTTTTAGTTACTAAAATTACTTACAACAAAAATTACTGAAACCATACAAAATGTATGGTCTTAGGCATAATTATTTTTTTATTAATTGCTAAGCTTTGCAAAGGGCTTTATTTTCTGTTAATATTATTTAAAGATAATCAAAAACATAAATTTATATGACACTCTGAGATAAATACTTAGCTGTGACTACAACAAAACAATAGTTTGGCAGTATTGTTTTGACATGTTGCCCTTGTCATATCTCAGTTTGTAGTCAAATCTCCATCCTGAAATTTCTTGTGCATAACACTACAATGCAATACACTTATAAAAAAAAACAGATTTTTATCTCGTGCCCCACCAGAGATATCCAAGCCTGAAAAGTGCGATTTTTTTTCATTTTTGAAAAGTCGGGGATTTTTTTTAGCGAAGAGAAAGTAAATCCCAGATCTGGAACTCGGCGTGTGAGTACAAGTACTTTCAGTCTATTTGTAAAAAAAAAATTATGTCATGTTGAGAGAATTTTCTTATAGTTTCCTTTCTTGAAACCTTTCTTGAAAAATTTCCTCTTGTAAATGGTCAAATTTTGGAAAAAAACTGAAAGTTTGTGCTTAAATTTTACAAATAATCAGTTAGTTTCGGAAACTACTCCATTACCAAATTTTTAGTCCAAAGTGTTCTGTACAAATTGCTTTAATCCACTGTTGAATTGGATAAATAAACGATGAATTATTTACTATTCCGTAAACCCTTCTTGTGAGAAAATTGCTACAAACGATGAAACAAAGAAGGCCGCCATGCACAAACAAAAATTAATAAAATTAAAATAAATAGTCATTTTGAACTTGCATCATGTTAGGGTTGTTGTACAAAAAATTTCAGATATTTAAAAAATGGTCAAGCAACGAATACATGATTTTCTGGACCACTTGAAATGGATTGACCCATATATAAGTCTTTAATTCTGGATTATGTTGTTTCTAGTCTAGCTCAAGTATTTTTAGTAGTAGTAATAAACAAAGAAAATAAAGTGCAATTTGGTAATTTCATCTCCAACATCTTGTCATATGTAATTCCTAACCTTCATGTTACCTGATAATAAAGGTAATGAAAACATTTTTCTTGAAAGAGAATTAATGATATTATAGATAACTAGGGGACTCTGCCCCCTGCAAGCTGTGCTCGCCAACCCCCGTTCAGATACTGTAGAATCTAAAAGCACACTAATCTGATCGGTTTTTAAAAGATTAGAGAAGTTTGAATTATACTGAAAAAAACCGTAGCGATCTCCCTGTAAACGGGTTTCCATTCAATTACCTTTGATTGCAAAAATTTAAGGTGTAATCTGTTGCTGTTAAGACATCCAATGGTTGCTTTCGTGTTTGGTTAAAGAAGATCAGTTAAACATTTGAAAAGAAGCTAAAATAAAATGAATTTAGTAAACAGAGACTTTGTCTCTCGGTATTTTTTAACAGCGTTATAAAACGATTGACATAATACAATTACTAAAACTTGCTGTTTTAACCCCTTCAAGAGCGGTGGTTCATTTTTGGACCACTTAATTTTAATTCTTAAATGCCACATTAGCATCAGAATATTGGGGTGAAAATTTCCCTCTTATTAAGTAAGTGGACAAAAGCATTTTTGTATTTCGAAATTTGTTTGTAAATCCTGGTTCCATTCACTGATTTCAAGATTTTACGAATAGAAGTGCCTTGTCCGTGAAAGGGTTAAACGTATATTAATGTATTTATTATTTTAAAGTTTCCTTTCTGTTTTAATATTCACCTGTAAATACAATTTTCAGGACATAATTTTCAATATTTTTCTGCCTTTAACCCCTTGGGAACGAGCGACACGTATACGTGCCGCATGAAGCGCTCAGAATCCTTGTTTTTCCTCACCAGTAAAATTTTACTGTAGAATTTGCCTTATTTAATCAACGCATTTTCTCGATTCAAGACAACACAAATTTTTGTTTTTAAAAAGCGGTGACAAAAGATTAAAAATTTCGTAAAAGGCTCCCGTCCCGAAGGGGTTAACACGCACTCATTTAATAGTAATTTTAAAGTTTTTTTCTGTTTTTAATAGTCACGTGAAAATAAATTTTTAATCGTTAGGAAATATTATTCTTTGCGCTGTTTTTAAAATTGAAAACAATCTCTATAATAACAGCCTAAGTCATGTGACTATCATCAACAGCTCCAGGCGGATCTCTTCGCTTTTTATATTCCAGGCGGCCATTTTGGTACTTTAATGTTAGCCAGCTACAGGTGTGATAAGTCGCCGAATATTATTCTATCCCCATTATTTCGTTTATATTATAATAGTCCAAGTCATGTAACTGTCATAAACAACGGGATGATTCCTTCGCTTTTCATAAGAATTGTTTCCATTTTGACACAAGAATCAAAATTATTTTTTCGCATAAAACAACATAAAAGTTGCCATGATCACAAAGAATTCCTGGTACTTTTATGTTAGCCGGGTGAAACTATCGCCAATATCTTTTTTTTAACTCGCCAGTTAGCATTTTTTTTTTCGAGTGGTAAATTAAGACTGTGCAACTTGGTTATCCCATCGACCAAAAATCTGTCGCAAAACTATAAGATTAAATGTCAATAAGGGTTGATCGTAAATATCACATTCACTTGACTTTAAGGAAGTTACACATGTCCACGCCATCAAGTGATTTTTATTTAGACGTTTTATTTGTATTTTTTTTTTTTAATGTTACACTAATTTATTTGTTCTTTTGTTATTTAAAATAAAAAAATGTCAAATTGTATAATTTGGCGAAATTGGTCGACGGGAGATGGAATAACATTAAAACGTTGCTTTGAAGTGGAAATTAAATTTCATGATTTGTTGCATTGTTTAGCGTGATTTTTTTTTACGACAATTTGGCGAAAACCTCCTTTTCAAATACCTGTTACATATGTATTTTTAAAATATTTTCTGTTATTTTTATTATGAAATAACAATAAATAATAAAAAAATAATAATAACTATAAAACAAAACAATTTATAACATTTTTTGTAAATAAAAATAAAATAAATTCAAATAAAATTTATTAATAAATAAGCAACAATAGACGGGTTACCATGTCAGGCAAAATAACTCCATTTTGGCGCCAATTGGGTACCCCTTTGTTTATATGACATCTGTGTCTAATATTTTTCTTTTCGTTTCGTTTAAAAAAAGAATGAAGTAAAAGCCATTTATTTTAAAGGTTTCAATTTTAAATGAAAGTTTTGTATTAAATAAAATGATAATGAAATACAAATTGAATTCTGAATAAAAGTAACATGATGCATTTCTTAGCATACATTTAAGTGAGGCCAAACTCGTCGCCAAATAAATTTAAAATAACCTTTTCTAAAATATGAAAAAAAATATCTGTTATGATTAAAATATGAGTTGCCATCATTAGAAAAAAAGTATTTAAAATTAGAAAAAAAAATAATATTTCGAAAACTAATTCTAATTTTAAAATTCTAATACCAGTTTTGATATCTGTGGATCAATACATATTTTTGGTGTTAATTTCATCGCAAAGTATTCCATATTTTAGGAGAAATCGCCGTGAAACGTAATCAGTTGTTTAATCAGTCATTTGATAGAATCGTTACATAAATTCGTTTCAATTCGATTCATTAGGATTGTATATATATATATAGGGTAGATATAGTTAATTAGAACACACTATGACGATTTATAAATTTCATCTTTCATATACTTATTTTTTTTTACTTAATTGACAACCCCTATCCCAGAACTTGTCAATCTCCTCACGTAGAAATTTAGTTACACAACGGAGGTAATAAATTAGCATAACATGATGATGAAAAAATAGATTTGTCCAAAATTTTCTAAAAGTTTCGTTCAAAGATTTTGTCCAAAATTCTCTTGGCCAACTCTCACGTTTGATATGCAGTACTCCATCATATACCGGGTGTCCGAAAGATGACTGATCGATTTTAAAATTCAATAACTTCCAAAGGGCGACAGTTATTTAAAAAAAATCTTGCAAGAGTGTTATGTATGATGCCAGGAGTTTTTGTACTGTGATTCTTGATTTTAGTTCGAATTTCAAACAAGAGATGGCACTGAGAGCAATAGGCGCTCAGTCCAGACCCGATGTTTGGAACTTTGGGATCTATTCAATACATTTTAATCTCCTTTTTTTCGCATCGAAGAAGAAAGATGCTAAAAAATCGAACCTGTATTTAATGTTTATTTCTTGCAGCGCCATCTATCGATGGTATTTGTAACGAAAACTGACAATCGCAGCATAAAAGCTCCTGATATCGTACATAAAACTCCTGCACGGATTTATTTAATATCTGTCACCGTTTGCAAGTTATTGAATTTTAAAATCCATCAGTCATTTTTGGGACATCTGTTATACAAATGTTGAAGTAACAGTCTGAAAAACCGAGAGTAAGTATGTATTATAAAACATTACTGGTGTAGTGTAAAATGTTATATTTAAATCCCTATAGTTGTTGTTGAGAAAATTTAGGACATATTTAAACATATATAAGGGATAAAAATCGAAACTTCTATTTTTAAGTAGCAAAAAGCTCTCTAAGGATGCGTATTGAAAATATAGTGATTATTAAATACATAAAACTTGTGCTCTCAGTCAACACATAAATCAAATCACTTTTCAGGTTTCTTTTTTCATAAAACAAAACAAAACACCAACAAAAAACAATTCTAAGATTTTCTTTACTTAATTTTTAAAATGCATTATATAATGTTTATATTCAAAGAATAATTTCTAAAATTACATTAAGGCAATAACAACAAATAATTAAAACTGATATTATTTTCAATATAATGTTGTTGTATTTTACTTTATAAAGCAATAATTATTGAAAATAATGTTAAATACTTTTAGGATATATCTTTACCAGAACTATTCACTACTGCTAAATAACATAGTCATTGATAATAGATATCATTCATTAACAAATCAGTGGCTGAAAATGCATGTTTTCAATAATTATCACGCACATTTATTATAAACTAATATTCATTTTGTTTGAATAATAAATTAATAAACAAAATCAACATTTGCTATCTAATGCTAAATTTAAGAACTTCTAATGAATGCTTTATGTATAAAACATGAAAGAAAGTTCGAGAAGTATTTCATAAAATTATTTTTCCTTAAATGAAAATATTTTACACTTTTACAGCACTTTAACACTGTCATGAAGGACAGCATTAAACAAGAAATTTTGAAAAATGGAAAAAACGTGTTCATAGAGATGGATTAGACGTGTACACACTTAAAATAATGTTTTTATGGATTTCCATTTTTTGTAAAGTAACTTGCATTTTATAACACATGGATTGAAGGCTAAATAATCTTTTTTATCTTTTACAGGGTGCTCAATTTTATATATTTCAAACATATTAAGGGAAACTAAACTATTAATAAACTATATTACTAATATATACTAATATATTATTGAGAGATACAATCAATGCAACCTATCACGAATCCCACAGTGTTTATGCGATTCATTCTAATTAAAATCTTTCGAGGGCGATGCCCTTAAAAAACGGGCACCTAATTTTAATTCCAAAACAGACAAACGGCACCAAGAATATTTAATTAAAATTTTCCTTTTATCATGTACGTGAAAATAAACAAGTTCCCATTTTCTAATAAATTCGTTTATAAATTCTTGTGTCATATCATTATTTCATAAGATTATAAATAGAATTACTCCGTGCCGGAAAGGATTAAGTGGTCGCAGGAATTTTAAAGCTTCAAAATTTAAGAAATTTTAATTTTTTTAGATGTTAATCTCCGATATTTTCTGAATATTTTGATATAATTGTTTCCTTGAAATTCCCATTAGAACAGAAGTTTTGGATTTTAGAATTATACCCGCTCAATAGCTGAAGCGGCGTTTCCGAAACTTTAAAGTCATTATTTTGCAAATGGTGTTTTTTGGGCATAACGCGCAGGATACCTCAAAAACTTCTGAATATTTTTTCATGAAAATTTCAAAACATATATTTCATGTTACTCTGTATAAACTGAACCTAATATTTCCTTTTTATTGTTCAAAAAAATATTTTTTAGGCGATTTTACTGTTGAAATTTTCAAAATTTTGTATTAGCTAAATGCAACATTGCATTAAAAATATAAAAATGCTTTAAATACAAATTTATTTAAGTTCAGGGAAATTATTACAATCTGAGGTATAAGTAAGTACCAAAATTTTCATTCTAGTTGCAATATTTATTTTGTAATCCTGCGCGTAAACTGTTATACCAATTTTTTGTTCGATAAATGTCTAACAGTTTCGAGCCCCCTATAAATACTAATTCTGTATCTTGCAATTTTTTAAATACATGAAACGAAAGAACATACTTATACCTTTCATCCTAATTAAAATTGTGTTTTAAAATCATATACATTTTAAGACATTAAATGTTGAAAATAAACTTTTTTTAATTTTTTTCCACTTTTTAGAGCCCCGAGACCCCTTAAATTAGTAGGTTTTTAACAATTTGACGTTTATTGCTTTTATACTGTTACTGGACATTACATTACACATATATATCATTAAATGTTGTTAACTAGGCATAGAGTACGCCGCCCCTGTCGTTGTGTATGTCCAAACTGACCGTACCTTTAAGAGTTAATATCTCGGCTAATTACCGATGATTTTTTTCGAAAATCATTATCAACAATGCTTTTATTCTTGTGCAACGATAGGTGTATTCAGCTATGCTCAACAATTTTTCTGAATGCCCGTAAATCGAAATTTGTGTATAACAGAAAAATGCTAATTACTCAAAAGATTTGTGACCTAGGGTAATCGATATAATTTTCCGGTAGGTTTATATTAACGTCTACTACCTCTAATTTATTCATAATTTTAGTTTCCGAAGATTCGGAAGTAGATGTTGGGGAACATATTTTGCGATACATCTTCAACAATATCTTTGAAAATATAATACCTAAAATTAAAAGAAATGTATTTTTGAGTTCAGCGCTACAAAAGCTTTCATAGGATACCCCACATGATATACAAAGAAAATATATTTTTTTTCAAGTAGCATAATTATCCCCTATACTTTTTTACTAAATATATTTATGAATGTTTATTAATCTGAAAATATGTGGTCTGGATGATCTTTATTAGGTCCCCAAATTTGAACTTTCCACGTTCCATACTTTACGAGTAAAATGGCTGTGACAGACAGACGGACAGACAGACGGACAGACACAGGAGTGATCTTATAATGGTTCCGTTTTTACTTTTTAAGTACGGAACCCTAAAAATGAGATAGTTCATGTAGAAGGTGCAGTAAACTATGTTTTATCTACTGCCATAGTGCACCAAGTCTGTAGTTCACATACTTTCTCATAGATTGCGTCTGTGTCCAGAGTTGGTGAGGTAATAGAAAAAGCCTCCACAACCATACTGAATCAAGTCCATTCATCAGTGTACTTCTCCTACATCTACGGTCAATTCTTGTCTAAATGTTGCCTCATTGCTATCAGAAACGTTCTAGTTTAAAATGTAGCGATTTCAAATCTTCTGATGAATAATGTCCTTGAATCATCAGATTGATAAACTATGAATAGAAAGTAATATTGTTTTTTATCACCACGCCTCCTCCTCTCGCTAAACAAAAGGTAAACACACCGACGGCGTTTTTCTTATAAAAGTCATTACAAAGATAAAAAACTCTGATAACATAGTTCCATCTTCGGCCTGGAGATGAATGTATATAAAAAAAATAAGACCCCAGTGAGAGACAAATTCTATTACAAAGTGTTCAGCACAAAGTTTAATTTACACTTCAAGCCACCAAGTACAAATACATGTAAATTATCTGATGACAAATCTATCAAGATTTCGACAGAAAATGATGAAAGCACTAGAAAAAGTCTTGTAACCGAACGAAAGTCCCACTTGCGAAAAGCTAAACAGGCTAGACAGAAAATGAAAGCCTCAGACGAAACTTACTGCTGTACATTCTACTTGCAAAAAGCAATTCCCTTTCCTAAGCTTTTAACATCCATAGCTTATTATAAACGTAATCTATATGTTTATAACTTGAGGTGCACTCCTTTAATAATTATGCGGGATACATGTACGTCTGGTAATGAAAATGAGGGAGGAAGTGGTTCTCAAGACCTTTCTAGCATTGTTGCAAGACACCTAAGAGAGAAAGCCTTTAAACATAAGAAAATTATTCTACATTCTGATGCCTGTTGTGGCCAAAATAAGAACATCAAAATGTCTCTTACGCTGTTGAAATTAGTTAATAGTATAAACATAACAGCATAGTCAATTGACCACAAATTCATGGTGTCCGACAACTCTTTATTTCCGAATGACGCAGAATTTGGTCTGATTGATGCAGTAAGTCGCAAGAAACAACACATCTATGTTCCTAGAGACTAGGAGGAAATTATTCTGAATAGCAAAGAGGAACAATCTAAAATTTGATGTCATTGCAGTTAAGAATTCCTACTATGTTTATACTATAGCTTTGGAACAAAGTATCACAAACAGAAAGAAGAATACCATGAGAGCCTGTTTTAGTTGGATGGCTATTAGAAGGCTGCGAGTTGTAAGAGGTTCTCCCTTCATGTTACTGGTCGAAGAAACCCTCAATGAAGATCAACCTTTTTCGCTAAATACTTTGGGATAAACGGTCTCGTGGGCGCAAGATATTTTCTTTATTAAATGTTAATCAAGATACATTATACGCAGGCAGTAGAAAAACCACTTTGGCCCAAAAGAAAGATATGCTGGATCTTCTGCCACACATTTCGAAAACTCGTCATGTGTACTTCAGGAATCTTGCAGTAGAGGTCAATACCAGGCTTCAAACTACTTCCTCTAGAGTACATCATGATGACGACGATTATGATGATATATTTTGTACAATAAAGGATTTGCGATAACTGGTAATATGTTTCACTCTTAATTTAGAGAAAAAAATAGAATAAGAAAATAATATTCAAAATCAAGAGTTTTTGTAATCATAAGAAACAAGTTTTTATTTACACATAGCATTTTCACAACCATACTGGCTCAAGTCCTCATATTTAAAAAAAACCGCATAAATTTACAATAGAAATATTAATTTGTCATTCGTAAAAGTAGTGTACTATAAAAATGGTACCTTAAAATTAATATTGACATAGATAGACGTTATAAATCACTTGACCTGAATTAATTATTTATAAAGAACTTTAAAGTGTTATTATTTACAACAGAGATAAATGGACTTGGTCTACTATAGTTGTGAACCCCTCAGATATGATGTAGAAAAACTCTAGTAAAGATGGTCAATGTTTTTAAATTGAATGTAAAGATTCTTAGAGTGAAAATACAAGAAATATTTATGAATATTTAAAATTCTGATACATGTACTAATCATATTTTGGGCAAAAAAATAATTAAATATTTAGAACACAAAGTGGAAAACAAAATTGAAATTATGATAGCAGATTGCCATCTCTCCTTCAAGCCGAGGAGAGATAGCTATACCATACAATAAAGAAAAGGTGAAGTAAAAATAACAAAAAATAACACACTTCTTATTGTTAATTATTTAAAAAAAACATATAAGAATTTGTAAAAATGCAATTATATGACGAAAAATGAGTGAATAAAATGCGAATAAACAAAATTTGAAGCATAATTTCAATCCTTCAGTTTTAGTAAAATGTTACCACATTTTTGGCAAAGGTCTTGATAGTCTGTACACGTTTCATGGAATCACTTCAGGCAGCTTATGCATTGCATTAAGTCATCCTTTTTGGTTGAGGTATTATACACTGTTAAAAATTTCGATTCAACGTTTCACCCAAAAGATGTTACAAGTGCAGTTGCCACCATAGTATGGTAAAACCTTTCTCCATCCTTTGGTGCTTTGTTTGAACCATAGTTCGTTTATATGTTGAACCTTGATTCCATTAGGGATTTCTATGTTTATGTATTCTTATCCTATCAGTAAAAGAATACGCAGACACTCAAATAAACAACTTATTCTCCTTTACCCTTGGCTTAAATGATGAGCAGTTTCCACCACCTAAGGAATTTTTTGTGTTGGTTATGGGATGAAATATAATTTAATTAATATTTTGGAGGCATGTTAATATATAGTTTTAGTTTCACAATTCATAAAGAATAGATTCCTTCCTTATGCTGAAGGTGGTGTATTTTAGTGTGTGAGTGCTAGAATGCAACGCATGTGCTTAGGCAATCTGATAAATATATATATATATATATATATTTAAACGCAGGTAGTGGCACTTTGTTTTGGTGTAGGTGAAGTAGATTGCAAATTTAAAGATTTCGTACTGCAATAGTGACAAATACATCCATTGGCTCTAGTGACTTTATGTTATAATCTAAATTCAGATTAACTCTAAGAAATAGTTTATACTGTTATGAAGATAAAAATTTGAAATGCGCGGAGTTTGTTTTGGAAGATAAATTTCCTTTTAAATTCCTGGCAACCACCTAAAGTTACTCGAAATAAATTAAATTTAATATTTAAAGTAATATAATGAGACTGTGTTCTTTTAAAATCAAGATTACTACAATTTATTTTACCTGTATTTTACCTGTAAGATGAGGCTGTTGATTGACAAAATACAAATTTTAAAAGATAATATAAAGAAAATTTCTTTACAAATATTTACATTGAAAAAGAATAAAAAAAAAGGTGATTAAAGTAAAGTAGAAAGTTCCAAAAGTCGTAGACGTTACACAGATCATCTGAATTAAGTTGAATTTATGAGCTGTACATTTGAATTTTTTTTCCCTAAAATTATTAATTTATCTAATTACTGATTTGTTTTACAGTCTGATAACTTCATTATTACTAACAAGATTCCTTATCATCTTTATTTTTTTTAATTGCATTTAAGACATTTTATCTATCTTATCTGATAATCTAAAATTGTATACCACCACATATTCCTCGTACTAGGAAAAACATAAATTGGCACAGTAAAAATAAACATGGATTGAGTAACGAAATATTTTTACCTGTATGAATTTTGTCAGGAAGTATGGTAGGCCCACGTAGAGTAAACTTTATTTGCGCAAGGTACCACTTTACAAAACTGAAGGAGATATTTTATTCCAATAATTTACACAATTCCTCAATCCATCTCTTATATTTTTCCGAAGCATAGAGCTAATAAAAGGTTTTGAGTAATTTGCACAAGATATGGAAAACACAATTCAATTTTTTTTAAATTATAGCTGACACACAATTGGGCTGATTATGATTTCTTTGAGAGAAAGAAAGAGTTCAAGTCAGCTTCCCTTCATCATAGTTAGCGTACATATGATTAGATATGAGATAAAACACATATTGCAAGAAATATATTAAAAACACATATTGCATAGACATTGTATGAATAAATGCTTACAAATATATGAATAAAAATTTGCATCTTGTGTTTAGATATTTTGTATCTATAGTCTGGGACTGCAGGACACCCTCTAGTAATAAAAAGTGCCTTTTTTTATTCAAATAGGATTCATACTTACAAAGGTACCTGTATCATGGCCCCACGAATCAGCTGAGGTCCGAATGCCCAGACGTTTATGCCCATCACCGTAAATGCTCGCTGATACAAGCTGATATGCTTTATTATGTGCAGCTGTTGCATCGTAAAACAAATCGTGGTTTATTACTTTATTGCTGGTGAGCATGCTGTATTTCGGAGTAATTATCCGTTTTCAAAAGCCACTTAAAATCTAGTTGGAGTCCCCTGCATTTAACGAAATTTATTTTTTAAGAGTTTTTAATTATTCAAATGCATGGGAACACAAATTGCTCTTGTATTAATGTTTCGTAATTATAATTATTGTGGACTAATCCATCCTGTTGATGATATCAGACTCGCTGATATTAATTCTAAATTTTATGAAATTGTAAAATTACACAATAAAATTTATAATGTAAAATAGGTTATATTTGATAGTTAGAAAGCTATTTCTTTTCAATAACGTCCATTCCTGCAAAACCTGTAAAATGCTATTTAAAAGAAATAAATGTTTTGAACTGAAACTAGGTACTTTATCTGACTCTCCGAAAGTCGGTAAAGGTCTGGGCAACTCCATCGTAACTGACATAACATTTTATGATCGAATTTTGTTTTCAAAACTATGTAGAAATTTTACTAATAAATCTAGAACAAATTTTTACAAATTAAAATTGTCATGTTTGTATTTCAGTTGATTAACTCTAGATGGCAGCACCAAAACTTTTATTTCTTCCCACAATTCTTTTCCAGAGAATTCTCTTATGTTTACTTTTGTGTAGCCATGAGAGTAAGTGATATTACATTTACTTTTACATTGTTACATGTTTTTGCTACGTTTAATAAAGTAAAATGTTTTCCTACTTTAAAGAATTTGATGAAAAAGTGGAAAGTTTCACAACGTACGTGAAACGACTGGAACAAAATTTCGTTCTGCATGATATAACAGAACAGAAGAAAGTTCCTGCTATTTTAGCATTGCTTGGACCAAAATTATATGGTTTATTATCTGATTTATGTTTACCTAAGAATTATGAATCTTTAAAATATAATGAAATTGTTGACATTCTGCTTAAACACTTAAGCCCCGCCCCCAATAAATTCATTGAGAGAATTAAATTTAGAAAATGTTTTCAGAAGGAAAATGAACCAATTCAAGATTTTGCTGCTAGATTAAAAATGGGTACGACCTTTTGTGCATTTACTGGTGATACTCTAAATGAATATTTACAGGAACAGTTTTTGCGCGGTCTGAAAAATGAAAATATTCAGAATAAATTGATTACTCAAGTTGATGATTTAAATTTCGAAAAAGCTGTTGAAAAAGCTTTAGCTTTATATAATGTCGATATTGAAATTGCTGAAATTAAGCATAAAAATTTCAATGTAAATAATATTTCCAGTACGAAAAATATACAAAACAAGAAATTACAAAATTGTTCTCAAAAACAGAATGTCAACAGTCATATAAATAATACACATTCTGACATGAATAAAAATAAGTTAAAATGCTATCGATGTGGAAATGCCTCTCATTTAGCAAATTCATGCAGATTTATAAATGTTACTTGCAATCTTTGTAGAAAAAAAGGCCATTTAAGCAAGGTATGCAGAAGTACAAATTCTCAAAAACAAGTTAATTCTTTAAAAACTGTAAATGTTTTATCTGTTAAGTATGATAAAGGCTCTAATCCAATTAAGTTGTCTGTTTTCATTGAAAACAATGCTACAGCTGATATGGAATTAGATACTGGATCCGGAATTTCTGCTGTTCCTTTAAAAAGATTTTGCAGAATTTTTCCTGATCATAAAATTTTTCCTCCAGATGTTCAGTTAAAAACTGCAACTGGTGAAATTTTCAAACCTGTAGGTTATGTTGAAATAAATGTTACTTATGAAAATAAAACTAGAAAGGTAAAGTTGTATTTGATAAAGGAAGATAATTTTCCATTATTATTTGGTAGAGATTGGGTATCTGAATTTGATATTTTTCCACATAATTTAAAATCAGTATATTTGAATGAAGTTGTAAATTATTCTCATAAATTACAAGGTTTTCTACAGGAATTTTCTGATTTATTTACTGATAAGGCTGAGGAGATAAAAGGCTTACATGCAGAACTTTATCTTGAAAAAGATGCTACACCCGCATTTTGCAAAGCTAGGACTGTCACTTATGCACTACGTGCAGCAGTCAGTGACAAATTACAAAGATTACAAGACACAGGTATTATTAAACCAGTTACAAACAGCAAGTGGGCAACTCCTATAGTTCCAGTGGTGAAGCCTAATGGGAAAATTCGTTTATGTGGTGATTTTAAAGTAACATTAAATAAATTTCTGAAAGTTGAAAAATATCCTTTACCTAAAATAGAAGATATGTTAGCTACATTAGGTGGTGGTGTACATTTTACAAAAATTGATTTAAATCAAGCTTATCTTCAGTTACCTGTAGATGAACAATCACAAGAATTATTGACCATAAATACACCAAAAGGATTATTCCAATTCCTTAAGTTACCCATGGCATGGGTCTTGCTAGTTCTCCTGCTATATGGCAAACAAAAATTGAGCAAATTTTAAGAGGAATTGAGGGAGTTACAATTTGTATAGATGATATTGGGGTTAAAGGTGAAACAGATGAAATTCATTTAGAAAGATTGAACCAAGTATTAGAAAGATTAAGGGAATATAACATTAGGATAAATAAAGAAAAATCATTCTTTATGGCAGATGAGATTACTTACTCTGGTTATAAAGTTGATAAACATGGTATTCATAAAATACAAGATAAAATTGAAGCAATTTTAAATGCTCCAAGACCAGTAAATGTATCTCAGGTTAAACCTTTTCTAGGCTTAGTTACATATTATGCTAAGTTTGTACCAAACTTATCTACTATTGCAAATCCTTTGAATAATTTGCTTAAGAAGAATGTTAAATTTCATTGGTCTTATAAGTGTGAACAAGCATTTAAAAGTATAAAAAAAGAAATTACTTCTGACAGGGTTCTTACTCACTTTAATCCTAAGTTACCTTTAGTTTTAGCTATTGATGCTTCTCCTTATGTTAGTATCTCTGCAGTTCTTTCGCATATGATGCCAGATAACACTGAAAAGCCTATTGGGTTTGTGTCCAGAACTTTGACTACTGCAGAAAAACGGTATAGTCAAGTTGATAAAGAAGCATTAGCGATTATATTTAGTGTGAAGAAATTTTTTCAATATTTGTATGGCGACAGGTTTACCTTATTTACTGACAGTAAACCTTTAGTGTCTATTTTTTCTCCTTCTAAAAGTATCCCTGTTTTATCGGCTGCTAGAATGCAACGATATGCAATTTATTTACAAATGTTTCAATATGATATCCGTTATAAAAAAAAACTACTGATCACGGAAATGTTCATGCTCTTGCACGAATTCTTTTACGTAGTGACGATTTACCTCAACAATTAAATTCGAATGATGCAATTGATGAATCTGAACTGCTTCAAATTAATCAACTCTCTATCTTACCATTAACTTCGAAATCTATTGCTTCAGCTACAAAATCTGATCCCCTTTTACATCAAATTTTTCATCACCTAATTTCTGGTTCTGAAATTCCTAAAAATTTACTTTTTGGTGGTAAACAAGAAGAATTCACTCTTCAACACAGTTGTATTTTAAAAGGATGTAGTGTAGTTATCCCTGAAATTCATAGAAACCAAATCTTAAAAGAATTACACTTTGGCTATTTTGGTATAGTTAGAATGAAGTCTTTAGTCCGTAGTTTTGTATGGTGGCCAGGTATAGACGAAGATATTGAAGATCTTGCACGAAATTGTCCTACTTGTGTAAATTTGAAAAATAATCCTCCCATAGTTGATACACATCATTGGGAATGGCCTACTGCTCCATGGCAAAGAATTCATATTGATTATTTTGGTCCTGTTATGGGAAAAATGTTTCTTTTAGTGGTTGATGCCCATAGCAAATGGCCAGAAGTTTTTATTGTTCCTAGTACAAGTTCAGAAAATACCATTACTTGTCTCTCTTCACTTTTTGCACGATACGGTTTTCCAATTTCTTTAGTATCAGATAAAGCTAAACAGTTTACATCTGAAGAATTTGAGACATTTTTGAGAAATCATGGTGTAAAACATAAGTTCAGTGCTCCATACCATCCAGCTACAAATGGACAGGGGGAGAGATATGTGCAAATTCTTAAACGTGGATTAAAAGCCGTAGCTTCAAATCCTGGTACTTTACAAATGAAATTAAATAGCTTCCTTTTGCAATATGGGAAGATGCCTCATGTTACAACGGGGGAGAGTCCTGCATCTCTATTTCTAAAACGTCATATAAGGACAAAAATAGATTTGATAGTGCCAAATGTTACAAATTTCGTTCATGATAAACAAGATGCGAAGAAGTCCAAAGTTAAAACAAAAGAATTTGAAATTAACCAGAAAGTAGCTGTAAGAAATTATACTCCAGAAGCCAAGTGGAAAATTGGTCGAATAATAGCAAAAGAGGGAAAATTACAGTATAGAGTTCAAGTTGGTTCGAATATCTGGAAAAGGCATGTTGATCAAATAACAAATGCAGGTTCAGAGATTTCTCTAGTTAATGATACAAATTCTGAAGAACGTGATACAGGAAATTTCAGAAGTGAAAATGCAATTGTGAAACAAGGATTTTTTCCACCAATACAGCCTAGTATCGCAGCTCCACAACCTGTTGATTCTCATGAGCCATGTACTCCAGGTCCTACACCAATTGACTTGCATTCTGATTCTCCAAAACCTTCTGTGCCCACTAGTTCAATAGTTGATGCTGCTGAACTTAAATCTAATTCTTCTTTTCCTTCTCCACAGGTACTGAGACGATCCGGTCGATACAGAAGACCTCAAGAAGACAGATTCAAATATTAAGTGGGGGAGAGCTGTCATGTTTGTACTTCAGTTGATTAACTCTAGATGGCAGCACCAAAACTTTTGTTTCTTCCCACAATTCTTTTCCAGAGAATTCTCTTATGTTTACTTTTGTGTAGTCATGTGACCTATGTATGTAAGTGTTGTGTTTGTTTCTGAAGTACTTATTAAATGTTTAAATGTCTACCAGCGACCTCGTTATTCAGAGTTATCTTAATTATTATTAGTTAATTATTAAATATATACTAAAAAAAATATTTCTTACTAAGGACTTTATCCCCAAATACCTGCAAATTATTTCAATCTCTCATTTAGTCCCCAAAATTGCAATTCAAAATTCTGTAAGTGACGTAACATAAAATATAAAAATACTTTTTTTTTCTGCCTTCATTGAAGTGCAAAAATTATCAAAACTATCCCGTTAGAAAATGTGATTTAATGTTCTAAACAACACTAAGTATTGCAAAATTATAACAGTAACTTGTTTAATTAATTACTGAATAATAAAAAAGAAACCAAATGGCATTTGCACGTGTAACTGACTTAACTTTTATTGTGTAACTGACGTAACATTATGACTTCACAAAGATAAAAATGTTACTTAATGTAACTTATTAAAAGAGGTCACTATCGGTGATTAAGAAAGATTATTTATTTATATACTAGCTGACCCGCCCGCCTTTGCACGGGCAAGTGGTAATATTTTTAAATGAACCTTAAATTTGTATATGATTTTATAAATTTAACTGGATTTTGTCTGAAATACGTACCCTCTGACGGTTTGAAAATCTGGGAGAAGTGCTAACAGTTGAGTATGGTTATGATTTTTTCTTTTCTTGAATTTTGGAAAATAATATGGGATAGTAATGAACAAATTAAAACTTTTAAATGCGACGAAATATTGACGAAAAAATTTGTTAAGAGGTGAGGAGTGAGTGCTTAGCAATGTATAGGTCAAAAGCTTTAACGATATTTATGAAAAAAATCAATTCCGCCCTACCCACGGGAAAATGCACTCTAATAGTGTGGGGTTAAAAAAAGAACTCAGTAATCGAAGGGCCGTGAAAAGTTTCATCTCCGATCAAGCCTTCAAATGAGGTCGAATTTTGCTGTAGCTTAATTAGGAGCTGAGAAGAAACATTATTTTTTTAGTAATTTAAAATTTGAAATTAAACTTCAGTTAAAGGCAACATTTGTTAGAATTAGGTTAGCCAATATAATAATAACAAATTATTCTAATTATTTTAGTTATCTTTTTATAAATTCAGTCAATCAGTTCTTGTAAACATTTTTATTAGTCGAATTCGACGGGTTTCGACTCTTTTTATATTAAATAATAATATATAATTTATGTGTTATACTTTACCTGAAAGGACATTTTTAAATATACATCTTATTCTTGATATTTATGTATCAATTTTTTTCTCTCTCAGTCAACTTACTGTTCTAGATAGAAAAAAAATAAACAAACTTACATATAAAATGCCTAGAAAAGGTAATTGAATTATTCATTACTACGCAATTTTTTGACAAATTGCAACACATTTCTTGAGGCTATTCATATTCTAATTTGAGACATTGTTATAAAGGAGATAATTTCAATTTCAAATCAGAAAAAAATAATGTTGGGTTGCGGAACGAAGCTTTAATTAAGAAAATATATACACCCAATAGCAAATGATGCTAATCTTAGCAAAAGTAAATACCAAATACTTGTATTTAATGAATAGTTCGTTTTTATTTGAAGTATATTTAGAAAATGTGATTGTGATGAACATGTTTTATTATTTGAAATGATTTTTCGCGTTCAGAAACATGCTGATTTAACTTTTATCTCTTCACGTTTTTGTGGTTTTTTGAATGGAATAAAATTTTAATAAGCAATAAGTGCCAATCTGTACCCTAATTGAGCCACTTTTTTTAATGCTACGAAGCCTAATAAGATGTTTGAAATTGCTTATTTGCAAAAAATAACATGTTCTATTTCAATGCCTGTAATGATGTCAAAAGAATAACAAATATATGGAATTTTTTATCTCTATTTTTTTTTTCATTATTTTATTGTTGATGTGCGATTTGCTTGCAGTATATTGTTATGTAAATGTATAGGTTTCAATTACATTACTTATTTAACTTTTTATTTTTAACTTTTTACTTATTTAACTTATAACTTTTTAACTTTTTAAGCTTTTCATTTAACTTTATTATTGTGTGTGCGTGTGTGTGTGTTCTTGAAAGGATTAAAATTTTAATGAGTAATTGTGAGAATCTCTAGCCTTATTGAGCTTCTTTTTTTAGTTCCATGAAGCCTAATAAGATGCTTGAAGTTGCTTATTTTCAAAAATTAACATCTTCTATTTCATTGCCTGTAATGAAGCCAAAAGATTAATAAATATATGGGAAATTTTACCTCAGGTTTTGACTTTTCTCTATTTCATTGCTAGCATGCGATTTCCTTGAAATATATTATTATGTGAATGTAAAGTTTTTAATTATTTTATCTGAGAAAATTTTATCTTTATGTTGATTAAATAGAAATTCTGAAATGAAAAAAAGTTACGTTTAGAATATATAAATTATATAAAAAGATAATTCGTGTAGATTCAGAATAAAAGCTAAAAGAAACGTGAAAACATACTATTCGATATTATCTATCTAAATATATATGATATAAGTTAATAATTTACATTAAATGATTTAGATTAAATTGTTATACTATTATTATATTAAATTATAATACATAATTTATGTATTAGACTTTAGCTCAAATAAAATACTCAAATATGCATTAAATTCCCGAAATATATGTATACAATTCTTGCTGCGTCAGTAATTCGAATGTTTTAGATAGGAAAAATTAAACACAATTGCATAAAAAAGAAAAGGTAATTGAAATATTCATTACTACACATTTTTTTTTTTTAATTTGCACACATTTCTTGAGGCTATTCATATTCTAATTTGAGACTTTATTATAAAAAAAAGCTAATTACAATTTCAAATCCAATTCGAAAAAATAATACTAGATTTCGGTACGGAGCTTTAATAATAATAATAAAAAAATACACCCACCAGTTAAAGATGTTAATCTTAGCAAAAGTAAATGCCACATATGTGATTAATGAATTGTTCGTTTTTATTTGAAGTATATTAAAAAATGGGATTGTGGTAAACTTGCATTATTGTTTGAAAGATATCTTGTGTTCATAAACATGCTGATTTATTTTTTTTATCTCGTCTCCTTTTCTTTGTGATCTTGAACGAGATGAAACTTTAATAAGCAATTCTGAGAATCTTTACCTTAATTGAGCTTCTTTTTTCAATTCTACGAATCATAATAAGGTGTTTGAAGTTGCTTTGAAAAAATTACATCTTCTATTTCAATATCTCTAATGATGCAGAAAGAATAATAAATATATGGATATTTGTACCTTAATTCTTGTTTTTTCTATATTTTATTGTTGATATGCGATTTTATTCTGATATATCGCTTTTGTGTATGTATATCTAATTATTATTTTACTTGAGAAAATTTTATACTTATATTGATTAATTAAAAATTTTTAAATTGGATTTTTTTTTAAATAATATAAATGTTGTTAAAAAATGCTTCGTGTATATAAATTAAAACAGCTAAAAGAAACACGAAAACGTACTATTCGATGTTATCTATCTATCTTCCTATATATGTGTATGTATATATATATATATATATATATATATATATATATATATATATATACATAAATATATATATATAAATATATATATATATATATACATAAATATATATATATAAATATATATATATATATATATATTATATATGTATGTGTATATATATATATATATATATGTATCATACAAGATAATAATAACATTAAAAGAATAAATTATTATTATATTAACACTAGAACCGCGGGGCGCGTCAATTTGACCCAAATCGATGTTTAATTTGTCGCCACGCAAAAAAAATTTAATTGAAAAAAGGTTTCCTTTTCTGACTTTTAATATTATAAGGTAAACAACAACTTATCGAATTTAAAAGAGAATAACATAAATAAATTTCCGGTTATAACCATTTATACCTAGAATCGCGCGGGTCACTTTGACCCGTAATAAAATTTTACGCATAAATGATGAAAAAGAGATGCATTTTCTCGGAAGTAAGGAAAAAGTACATCTGCCTCACCCAAAATTCCTCTAATCGTCAGAATCGGAAGGTGGAATAGTGCAGGTTTTCAATGAAAATTGTATTTGGTTGGTGTGAAGAGGACTCGAATGCAGTTGAACATTTCAACAGATATTTACTAGATGTATTGAAATTGCTTTTATTCTGTATTCATTGTACGTATAGATAAGAATTCACGATGGCGTAATATTACCGTCAAAGAAACTTTGGAATATTGTTAACTATTATCTGAAAATGATTCAGAGCGTGATAATAATGATTATAGTCTATTAGTTTTGAGCAGCGAGGATGAATATCTGCCTGAAAATGAAAAAGAGTTGAATTCTGATGAAGAAAATGAAAGTAAAGACAACTCCGTCAATGCTCTCACAATTGTTGGAACTTTTCATCGCAATGTAGATAAAATTTATCAGTATTAAACGAAAGTTTGTCATATTTTTCAGATAAAAAAGAAGAATTAAGAATTTGGAAAAAGGGTACTTTACACTCATGGAAATCTGAAAAATAAATTTACAATAACTTGCGCATTCACACTTGGAAATAAAGACGTTGGCAAAGAAGGGACAATTTGGAACGTTGTACAAATAGGAACAAGCGACATTAAGAGAAAATCCCTGAATAGCATTTTGAAGTTAGTTTGTGATCCAACGCCACATACTAAACGCAATATTATGGGTAACAGACCGTCAAGTGCTTGGTAACTTCTTATAGATGAATGGATATTGAAACATATAACGAAATGTACGGAAAATAAAGCTCATCGGCAGATTCATGAAAATGAATGGGTTATTACATTGGAGGAATTGACACTTTTATATGAATTTTATATGCACGGAGCAAATATTCTGTAAAAGCAGTCAACTGTATAAACTGTGATTAATGAACTGTAGACCGCCGTTTTCTTTAGAAATACAATGAAAAGAAAAAGATTTCTTGAAATAGTGAGATTCTTACGCTTCGATATAAAATCAAACCGATCAAGTCATTTTGAGACAAATAAATTTCCCCTGATTTCTGATAACTGGAATCGTTTTATTGCAAGAAATACTAAATACCAGTACCTAACATAAACGTAGTTGAGCAGTTATTACTTTCAAAATGTATAAGTAGGTTTACTCAAAATATGCCTAACAAACCAGATAAGCTCAGTATCAAATTCTGGTTGCTTGTAGATGTTGATAAAAAACGAGCCTTATAGAAACTGCAAAACGCTCAAGTGAAACATCTTTATGCGCTATTGTACTAACAGACATCAGCCTAACTGTTTAACAGGGTGAAAAAGATAAAAATGTTTTGCTACTAAGCAGTCTACATCCAACTGTCGAAATTTCAGCTAATTCTAAAAAACTACTTAATACAGCGTCTTATTGCAACGCAACAAAATGAAGTGTAGATGTGATTAATTGTGCAGATAATAAGGAAGTATACTGTCAAGTCTGCTTCACGTAGGAGGTCGGTGCATCTAATTTATAATGTTTTGCATCTATTAGTAGACGTGAATTTATTCATGACTTAGTTCAAGAACAGTTTGTTCTCTCTCTGTAAAAAAAAAAAAAAAAAAAAAAAAAAAAAAAAAAAAAAAAAAAAAAAAAAACTATGTCATTTGGATGCGAAGATATCACTGAAAATGATAGAAAACCACAAACTAAACGTAATCGAGTCCGTTACGACACTTCAAAAAGCGAAAATAAAACTAAAGATATTTGTTCAAAATACAATGTACCCACACATCTGTTATAATTGTACAAAACCTATAACTAAGTTCTGCTAGCAATGCATACAATAAATTGGGTTAAATAAATCTATAACTGATATTTTTATATATATCTGTAAATTTTTCTTAGATTTTATGTCTAAACTTATTTGAATGGGATAATATATTTTCTATCAAAGTTTATGAAGTGTAAGTTTGTTTTTGAATAAAATATGGGTTATTATACTTAAGGAAATACAATTTTGAATATTATTTTCTGAAATGTTGGTAATTTCTGCTGACTTTATATATAAAATGTAATGTAAATATTAAGAATATTGATAATTATAATAAAATTTAATGTTTTAATTAACCTAATTCGAAATTTGTGCGTATTTTTATATCCTTTTCTATCTAGGAGGGTCAAATTGACCCGCTCCGCGGTTCTGGGTATATCGAAAGTCCCGCGGTTCTAGTGTTAAATTATAATATGAATTTTATGTATTAGACTTTACCTCAAATCTTAATTATCATAAATACCCATCATATTCCTGAAATATATGTGTACAATTCTTTCTTGTCAATAATTGTACTATTTTAGATTAAAAAAAATATATACAATTACATAAAGAAGAAAATGCTATTTAAATATGCATTACTACATACTTTTTTAACAAATTGTAACACATTTCTGGAGTCTATACACATTCTAATTCTAGAAATTGCTATAAAGAAGTTTATTTCATCTTCAAATCGAAAAAAAACAAAGTAAAATTTCTAAACGAATATTTAATAAAAACAAATATACTCCCAACAGCAAAATATCTTAATATTTGCAAAAGAAAATGCCACATATTTGTGTTAATGAATCGTTCGTTTTTTTTTTTTTTTAAGTATATTTAGAAACTGTGTGATAAATTTGTTTTATTGTTGCGTTCTGAAACATGCTGATTTAACTTTTAACTCTACTTGTTTTATGTGTGTTCTTGAATGAAATAAAATTTTAATAAGCTATTGCGAGAATCTCTACGCTAATTGAGCTTCGTTTTTGAATTCGCCAAAGCCTAATAAGATGCTTGAAGTGGCTTATTTGAACAAAATAAAATAACATTCCGATGCCTCTAAGAATGTCAGAAGTATAATAAATATATTGGAATTTTAGGTAGCTTTCTTTACAAAAAAGCTACCTATTGCAGCCGTTCGGAGGAAAGCGATTTCAAAAAATTTTGGTATATTTTCATCGATCATGACCCCCAGACCCCGAAACCACCCTCCGTTCAAAATTGATATATATATATATATATATATATATATATATATATATATATATCTGACCTATGTCACACTGTAACTCCCGTAATTGTGAACCGATTTCGATGTAATTCGGTGTGTATATAGTACATACCAATGTCTCGACCGAGTTCGTTGGCCAGCTTCATCCGCCGTTTTGTTTCAAAATGGCGGCCATTTAAAAATTTTAAAAAATTTTTAAACTTGAAATGTGGTACCAAAAAATTAAAAATGGAAATATATTTTTTTCTTATGTATTTAACCTTTATACAAAGATTCCGGAGCAGTTTTTGTTTCGTCTATATCTTAAAAAATGGCTGAGTTATAGCATTTTGAATTTCTAGCGTAGCTGACATTTTGAAACGTCCTGAATTTTGTCACGCGATAAAAGGCGTATTTATGAACCGATTTGGATGTAATTCAGTGTGTACATAGTACATACCAATCTCTCGACCGAGTTCGTTGGCCAGCTTCATCCGCCGTTTTGTTTCAAAATGGCGGCCATTTAAAATTTTTAAAAAATTCTAAAACTTAAAATGTGGTACCAAAAAATTAAAAATGGAAAAATATTTTTTTCTTATGTATTTGACCTTTATACAAAGATTCCGGAGCAGTTTTAGTTTCGTCTATATCTTAAAAAATGGCTGAGTTATAGCATTTTGAATTTCTAGCGTGGCTGACATTTTGAAACGTCCTGAATTTTGTCACGCGATAAAAGGCGTATTTATGAACCGATTTGGATGTAATTCAGTGTGTACATAGTACATACCAATCTCTCGACCGAGTTCGTTGGCCAGCTTCATCCGCCATTTTGTTTCAAAATGGCGGCCATTTAAAAATTTTAAAAAAATTTAAAATTTGAAATGTGGTACCAAAAAATTGAAAATGGAAAAATATTTTTTCTTATGTATTTGACCTATATACAAAGATTTCAGAGCAGTTTTTGTTTCGTCTATATCTTAAAAAATGGCTGAGTTATAGCATTTTGAATTTCTAGCGTGGCTGACATTTTGAAACGTCCTGAATTTTGTCACGCGATAAAAGGCGTATTTATGAACCGATTTGGATGTAACTTCGTTTATACATAGTACATACCAATGTCTCGACCGAGTTCGTTGGCCAGCATCATTCGCCATCTTGTTTCAAAAGGGTTGCCATTTAAAAAAATTAAATTTAAAATTCAAAATGAGGTATTAAACAATTGGAAAATGAAAAAGATTTTTTTATGTGTTTGGCGTTGATACAAAGATTCCGGAGCAGTTTTTGTTTCTGAAAATTTGTTCTTTTGTTTATATCTTAAAAAATGGTTGATTTATAGCACTTTGAATTTCTAGCATGGCTAACATTTTGAAACGATCTTGTATTTGTCACGCGATAACACACGTATTCGCCTATTTCGATGTAAGAAGGCATGTGGATAGTATACATCAACACCTCGACCAAGTTCGCTGGCCAGATTCATCAGCCATCTTGTTTCAAAATGGCGACCATTAAACTAAAAAATATATATATATTTAAAGTGAGGTGCAAAAAAATTAGAAATTGAAAAAGGTTTCTTTCTTAAGCATTTGACCTTGATATAAGGATTCAGGAGCATTTTTTGTTTGTCTTTACCTTAAAAAATGGCTCAGATATAGCAGTTTCAATTTCTATTGCGGGTGACATTTTGAAAAATCTGATTTTTTGCATGCGACAGCACTCCTATATATTTACCGATTCCGATGTGAGTGAGCATGTGCACAGCAATTACTAAGGTCTCGACCAAGTTCACTGCTTAGCCTCATCCACCATGTTGTCTTAAAATGACATGCACTTTAAGAAATTGCTGAATTTGGCAGCCAAATATATGTTACTTTAAAGAAAAGCAGCTTGGATAAAGCTGACTAATTTCGCGAAATTCTCATTCATTATATTGATAAAAATTAGTATTTAATCTCCTATATTCGGTTTCCACTAAATTGAACTTCGTGTGTTTGAATGATATAATTTGGCTTTTTTTAAATAAGGATTATGAAAGCTACCTCTTCCTCCCGGCACTGGCCGGAAGGACTTTTTAACTTAATATTTATTTTCTCTGTTTTATTGCCATTCGATTTGCTTGAAATATATTATTAAGTAAGTCTACTGGTTTAAATTATTTTACCTCAGAAAATATATTTATGTTGATTAAATAGAATTATTAATCCGAAAAAAGTTATTTTTAAAATAATATAAATGATATAAAAAATTTGCTTCATGTAGACACAGAATAAAATCTAAAAGAAACATGAAAACGTACTTTTTTGAAAATTTCTTAAATAAAATTAATGAAAAATTTTAAAAACGCTTAAGAAATGTCGTATTACATGACATGTTTTATTAATAGAACGCCATGGCCGAATGAATTAATACGTCATAGTTTTTTTTTTTTTTTATTAACAGTAGTCCATAAAATAATTAATCATAAAATAAAAAATATTTATGATTCAATTATTTTTGAGCAACAAACCGAATTAAATATTAAAATATGATTTTCATGAAAGACACTTATATTATATGGTAAGATATTTTTGCCTCAAAATGAAATATATGATATTTGTATTCACGAAGAACAAGAAATAAAAGTTTGAAAATTGAAAAATCATGTTCAGCGAGATGGAATAGTCTTGTAAAATTGTAAATGTTTTTTCAAGATTTCTTCATAAATTCACTTGCATATTTATTTCAATTTATTTTAGTTAGAAGCCCATGGTTAGAAGATGAAACGTCATTTATAGAAGTTGTTTTTTTTTTTTAACGAAATTGTTATAATATAATTTTTTTATATAAATTATACAGATTCCTTTATCTTTATCTTTATTTTCTTAAAGAAATTCACATGAAATGTACTGTTTTTGAGAAATCCACAGTCCAAAAAAGTTTATAATGACTTTCTTTTCATTATCAGCTACTTCACTATAAAATCATGCATTTACAGCTTAAGATTAAATCTGCTAAGATATCTAAAAGCATAAAAAAAAAGTTCAATGGGCGAAGCATACATCAGAGAATAAAGTGTTAGTTTTCTAAAGTGCAATTTCATACACCATGCGTATTAAGGTATTGAAAGACAGTTAACCTAATAAAGTTATTTGTCTCTACATGTGGTAAACCTTAATACAAAAGCTATTGAAAGTTGCTCATTAATAGTGCATTTAAATTTTGAGATCGGATATCATATAAAATCAAGCAAACAAATATTATCTTCTGCTCTATAGCAGATTCGTAATATTAAGTGAATAAAATTCAATATATATACATTTTTAAGAATTTCATATTTTATTAAAAAGTTATATCTTTATGTATATTTATTAAGAATTAATTGAATATCAAAGGAAGCTTTCAAAAATTTCAGAATACGTAGATGTATTTTATTTATACCTTTTTGAATATTACCTGGAAGAAATAATTTATTTATTTTTTAGTTTTCTTTTTTTATAATTTCTGAAACACTCTTAACTAAAGTAAATTTTCAATGCTTTTACATAAATATAAATTACACATGACTTATTCACAGGCACGAACACACACACACTCACAAGGACGCACGCGCACTCACACGCATACAGAGGTTTACTTGAAAAAATAAATTAATAAACACGAATTATTACTTATTATTATTTACTCAATTACTGCTGTCACTCTCTGCGTATATGTAGTCAAAAATTTCCTTTTAATACAGATATTGATTTAAACTACCTTATTGTAGGTGCGTTTGTAATTATATAAATACGCAGCACCTATAGTCGTCGTCTGATCCGAGCGTCTGTTCGCATATAACAGCGTTGAAATTACACAACCTAATGCTTTGAAATTTACTATATATAATCGTTGCAGAATTTTGTCGAGTCATTTCAAAATTTATGAAAATCGAATCAAAACTTAAAAGATATTAATAAAAGTTTTCTTCATTCTGTTAAATCCTATCATACGTTATTATACCAAAGATATCCCATGATAGGTAATGACTGTAGGCTGGCATGGTGATTACGTCCTATTTAAGATGGAGTCATATTACATTAGTATTACAAGATTTAATATATATGTTACCGGCCAAACCCGATTTTAGGCCAACCTAGTTTATCCTAACGAGCATAGAATAAACTAGTTTTTCCTATGCCAAACTAGTTTATCTTAACGCCCATAGGATAATCAGAACAATCCTTTAGGAGGTTTATTCTGTATCAATTTCTATAGAAGCTTTAGCAGGGATAAAATAAAATCGCATTCTTTAGAAACTTGAAGTAAGTTATTAACCAAGAAATACAAAGAAAAAGATTAAAATTTGATCAAAATGTAATGTTTAGGAAAAATCCTGGAAAAACTTTATATTTATTGACGAATAAAGTTTAATTTTAATAGTTTAGATTGATGGCAATTTTATTGACTTGGCTTGCGATGGGATGAACTATGTTTTTTTCCAAAGGCGAAGAGGAAGTTCCACAATTCAATGGTAGGTATTGTAGTGCAGAGAAAAGCATAATCATATTTTAAATAATCGCGTAAATGCTATTAATAAAATTTAGATGCTGTCAACTAATTCCTATATTCTGAAGATATTGGTGGGACACGTTTATATTAAAACAAGACAATTCAACCATTCACGATACAAATCATGAAAAAGTGTTCAAATTCACGAAAAAGTTTCTATTCATAGTTGAGCACATTACTATCTAGCTTGCTTTAAATATTTATAACAAAATCTACAGAAAACCATGAAAGGACATATCGAAGAGCTGCTTATTACGGCGGAGCGTAAAAATCGTTTTTTCTAAATTTTTTTCCCGCTAGAACGGAAAAGTTGTGGAATGGTCTCAGAAATATTTTCACAAAATTTCAAAATAATAAATTAATAGCTTACTGTTCCAGTTTAGGGTTTAAATATGCAATTTTAGCCGAAAATGTTGTACATTTTCACATTTCAGTAATATTTTTAACTTTCGACTTTTTCTTCGCGCTACCGCGGAAAAGTTAAAAGAATATATAAGGAACATAAGTCCAAAATTTTAGAGCAATTAACAAATATCTTCCGGTTCCACTTTAGGGTCTAAATATGAAAAATTAGCCGAAAATGATGTAAATTTTCACATTTTAGTGATTTTTTAAATTTTTGATTTTCTATTTCCGCTAGCACGAAAAGGTTGGGAAAATATATAAGAATGATAAGTGCAAAATTTTAGAATAATCAAAAAATATCTTCCAATTCCCCTTTGGGTGTGCAAATAGGAAAGATTATGCAAAAGAGAAGAAAATTTAGCGGTCGAAATATAGAAAAAAAATGGAAAACATTTGCATACAAATTTATTTATGGAAGATTTAAACCTTTCTTCATGTGTTCGTTCGACTAATGTATGGTAATCGGATGTTCCGTTAGTTGGTAATTCTGGCAGTCTATGAGATCCATGTATGATTTAGTTTTAAAGTTAAGGGCAGGAATTTGGAACATACGAACTCCAGCTCTCGTTTTTTATCTTGCTTTCAAAATCCTACGTGCCGCAGGTTCTCACACATTCTGGTTTGGGTTGACAAGCATTGCAAGGATTATTATTAATTCAGGATGAAAAAAGTAACCATTTATCTGGAGGAAGCGATCCATAACTAGCTCCAGATTATCTGCAAGATAACGTGAAGCTTGAATTGTTTTCCAAAGGTTTCGTGCTTCATCAGTGCAATTGGTCTACGATTTGATTGTGAGTTTATCATTGACTGAGTCAGGGCCTGATATTCACAGGGGTACAAGGGGCATGTGCCCCAGGCTCCCATTTTCAAGGGGCCCAAAAATACATTTTTCCACTCTCTTAAGATACAAATTAATGCAAATTTACTTTTATAGTTCACCAGAAAATATTATTTTCTACCATTCAAGCAAACTAAACTATCGCCGTGTTCTTCACTAACGACAATAAAATGCGATATAAATTTCGAAATCCAGAGCAGAACGGATATTACATAAAACATGTTTCCCCCTTCTTTAGATCTACAGTTTTACTCACTCCAAATAGCATATAGTGCAGAAAATTTTATTTTCCCATAATTTTTTAATACCTTTTCACATGTGTGTATAATGTATTCTTTTTCTTTTTATAAAGCTATGGTTCAAATTTTGAACTGCACCGCTAGACATGTTTATAATGCAATTTTCTTGAGAAAGGGGGGCCCCGACACAGTCTGTGTGCCCCAGGTTCCAGTTATACTTGATCAGGCTCTGGACTGAGTTAATCATAAAAGTTTACGAACCTCTGTGGTTCACAATCAAATCGCCAGTTGCACAGATGGAGCACGACATTTTTGGAAAACAATTCAAACTTCACGCTATCTTACAGATAATCTGAAGCAAGTTGTGGATCGCTTCATACAGAGAAATGGTTATGTTGGTCATCATGAAGCAATAATCCTTGCAATACTTTTTGACCCAAACCAGAATGTGCAGGAACTTAGGATTTTGAAAGCAAGAGTAAAGTCGAGAGCAGGAATTCGTATTTTCCAAATTCCTGCACTTAACTTTAAAGGTAAGTGTTACGTAGATCTCATTGCCAACTACCGGAACCTCCAAATACGACTCGCTTGTCGAACGAACACATAATGCAACTGATAAAATCTGGCGAATATCCGGTATCGCAATTGGGAAACATAGACTTTCCGTGCCACACTCAATGCGTTGAAAGGGGAGTAATACTGACAACAGAAGCTTCTCTTGCAGTCATCTGAGAGAAAAAGCGTGACGGCTACATCATATCCACAATGGAGTAAAGCCGTGCCATGCCATCGTTTAAAACCAAAAGTCAGTATAAAGTGAATGAAATGCATTTAATGCATATTTGCAACTTTTATTCTGGAACTCCAAATACACTTAGTTATACAAAGTCTGTGTATAATAATAAGATGAATAGTGAAATGTGAATAATAAGATTTGTTGTTTAATGTTCCTAATTATTATTTACGAATGTCTAATTTTGAAAAAAAGAAATGTTTATATCTTCTATAAATAAATTTTTATTCAAAGGTCTTACATTTTTTTTCTATATTTCGACCTCTAAATTTTCTTCACTTTTGCATTATTTTTCATATTTAGGCCCCAAAGGGGAACCGGAAGATATTTATTGATTGCACTTATCTTTCTTGTATATTTTTCCAACATTTCCGTGCTAGGGGGTATAGAAAATGGAAAATTAAAAAAATCACTTAAATGTGAAAATTTACATCATTTTCGGCTAATTTTCCATATTTTGACCCCAAACTGGAACCGGAAGTTATTTATTAATTGCTCTAAAATTTTGGACTTATATTTCTTATATATTCTTTCAACTTTTCCGCGCTAGCGCGAAGAAAAAGTTGGAAGTTAATAAGTAAGTATTACTGAAATGTGGAAATTTACAACATTTTCGGCTAAAATTGCATATTTAGACCCTAAACTGGAACCGGAAGATATTTATTGATAATTTTAAAATTTTGTGAGTATATTTCTGAGATCATTCCACAACTTTTCCGCGCTAGCTTGAAAAGGATTTCGAAAAAAACATTTTTACGCTCCGCCCTACTGCATATGCTACTGGAAAAAATGCATTTTCCCGAAGAAAATAAAACACGAAATTTTGTTTTAGTGACGTAGTATCGAGTTGCGATAATTACTTATATCACTGTAAAAACAACTTATGAAAAGTTTGTGAAGAAAATGGTAATTTTTTTTGTAATTATACAGCGTGAACTCTTGGGCAAAACTTTAAGGGGTGATAGTACACATTAAGACAAACATTATTAAATAGGAAACTAGGGGTCTCAAACGTCTTCCGAAGGAGATAAGCGACATTAAAGTTGGGTCCAAAATTTCCAGGGTCCAAAATTTCAAATGAAGAAAACAAAAGGGAAATTTGGTCGATTCGTTTACGGTTTTCGCTAAAACTATTCTTTATGCCGGTATTTTCTTAAAAATAAATTTTAAAGATAAAGTTTAAAAAGTGCCGATAGAGGGCGCTTGTGATTTGGAAGAAACGAACAACTATTTTTTAGCGTTATTTTTTGCATCTCATTAAATGCTTTCAAAAGCTTAGACTTAAACTTAAATTTTGAGCTCAAAATCTGAATCGGTGGGAGTGGTTAAGCAGCGCAAACTCAACTGTGTTTAGGATTTGAAATTTGAACACCCCACACCTCCTGAACACAGTTCTAATTTCTAAATTTTTGTTTACACAAATGTGTTCAAATAACTAGTTTTGTTTATATATTAGAGTATTACTATATTGACTTTCATTTTGTATATGAATATCTATTGCAAATAGACTTCAGTATATAAATAAATGCATATGGCTTACCAAGTTATAACTAATGACTTGAATCTAAATACACGAACGTTAAGCTCGAAGTACTTCGTCGGAGAAGCCGTAAGCAATCTTTAAAAGGCACCACTCGCAATTAAAGTTATTTTATGTGAAAATGTGGATGTTGATTAATTTGAAGCACGATAGATTTGGTCGTAACTTTTAAGATTTCAGCTTATCGAAATTAAGTTCTAGTACGTGGGATTTATAGCTGAATACGGAGATTAGTTTTATTCACTAATGTGAAATTCTCTTTAAATAAGATATCTGCTCAAAACTAAGGTTTTCATTTACTAGATCTGAACATGGAAGTCATTTATGTGCTTGAATGTGATTTTAAATAAGTTATTACTAAATAAATCTTATTTGTGATTTTGTAAAAGTTTTTAAAATATGAAAACTACAACAAAATATTTTCTTAGATTTCGCAATTAATGAGAAATTCAGATCAAAACATTGGAGATTTAATGTTGTGTTTTGGATATTTTATATAATATAAAATTTATTAAATAAAATTAAAACATAACTGAATGTGATTAAATTATATTAAAAAAATAATTGCTTGCTTACAGAATGTGGAATTTCGTAATTTCAATTCATTTAAATGTCTAAATACAGTTGATTTGTGTATGCAACATTTAGGCGAATAATATTTAATACTTTTATTATTTATCTAGCTACAATAAATATCTTTTAAATAAGACTCTTGTATACGTAAAGGCTTGAATGAAAAAAAAAAAGAAAATTGATGTAAGTATCTGGGTCCGATATTCAAAATGTTGCATTTCTTAAATAATTTGATTTTTTTGTCTATTAACTTTTAAATTTCTCTTGAAGTTAAACTCACACATGTCAGATTAACCACCACCTTAAAATTCAATGAAAATAAAAACATTTCCTATTGAATCGAAAAAAGTCTTTCCAGAAAATAGTTTCTCAAAAAAATTAAAAAACGGTAGAAAAAAAAATGTCCAAAACCGTATTTATTTTCCTAAACTACAACATATATTCGACATTATACATATATTCGACATTACAACACAACTTCGTATTCTCCACTTCGAGAAGTGCAACTGTATGACTATATGCGAAACTTCACAAGAAAATGTTTTCTCAGACATATCTTGTTAGAAAAATAAATTTGTATATTTTTTTAACACTCTTCAGTAGAAACTGCTACATCGACATTTGCATGCATTCGCATTTGTTAACTATATTATAACACCTTTCGCAAAGCCGATTTGGGCACTAACACAACAAGTTCTATTCTAGCACATGGAATTTTTGTAGGTACTTTTGCGTTTCCCCTGCTTCACAGCCTGTAAATTTGATCCCTTGAGATAAATGATTTACGTACATGTTTCATTTTTCTTTCTTATTACTTCGAATTACAATATAAAATTACTAATTTAACCTTTTCTGTTAGGTTTTATTAAAATGTTTAATATAAAAAGAATTAATGAATTATATATATATACTAGGGGGATCTGCCCTCTGCAAGCTACGCTCGTCAACCCCAGTTCAGACACCGCAGAATCTAAAAGTACGCAAATTTGATCGGTTTTGAAAAGATAAGAGACGATTGAATTATAGCGAAAAAACCTATAGCGATCTCTCTGTATACAGGTTTCCATTCAATTCCCTTTGATTACGAAAATTTAAGGCCGAATCAATTGCTGTTAAGACAGCCAATGTTTGTTTTTTGTTTGATTAAAGAAGACCAGTTAAACATTTGAAAGGAAACTAATATAAAATGAACTAAGTAAACAGAGTCTTTGCCTACCGGTAATTTTTAACAGCGTTGTAAAACGATTGACATAATACAATTTACTACAATTACTACAATTTTTTGCTTTAACCACTTCAAGGGCGGTGGTACATTTTTGGACCACTTAATTTTAATTCTTAAATGCCACATTGGCACCAGAATATTGGAATAAATTTTTTCCTTTTATTAAGTAAGTAAACAAAATCATTTTCGTATTTCCAAATTTGTTTGTAAATTCTGGTGCCATTCACTGATTTCAACATTTTACCAATAGCCCTTAGAAATACGAATAGCCTTGAATAGTCCTTGCCCCTGAAAAGGTTAAACGCATTTTAATGTATTTATTATTTTAAAGTTTCCTTTCTTTTTTAATACTCACGTGTAAATACAATTTTCAAGACATAATTTTCAATGTTTTCCTGCTTTTAACACCTACTCATTTAATAGTAATTTTAAAGATTTTTTAAAATTTTTATCGTTAGGAAATATTATTCTTTGCACTATTTTTAGAATTGAAAACATTCTCTGTAATAATTGCCTAAATCATGTGACTATTATCAACATTTCCGGGCGAATCCCTTCGCTTTTTATATTCCAGGCGGCCATTTTCGTACTTTAATATTAGCCAGCCACAGACGATAAGTCGCCAAATATTATTCTATCGTCATCATTTCACTTATATTATGTCATGTCCATGTCATCTAACTGCCATAAACAATTACAACTCTTCGATTTTCATAAGAAATTTTTCCATTTTAATTAAAGAATCAAAGTTATTTTTTCGAATAAAACTACATAAAAGTTACCATGATCGCAAAAAATTCTTGGTAATTTTATGCAAATCTCGCCAATAGCTTTTTTAACTCACCAGTTAGCATTTTTAAATTTTTCGAGTGGTAAATTAAAACGGTACTACTTGGTTATCCCATCGACCAAAAGTCTATCGCCAGACTATAAGATTAAATCCAATAATGGTTGATCGTAAATGTCACATTACTAGGCTGTAAGGAAGTTACACGTGTTTACGCCATCAAGTTATTTTTATTTCGACGTTTTATTTTAATTTTTATTAATGTTATACTAATTTATTATTTTTTTCGTTATAAAAATAAAAATTACGTCAATTTGTATAATTTGGTGAGTGGTTTGGCGATTTATATAATTTGGCGAAATCGGTCAACAGGATAACTAAGCTGTACCATTAAAACATTGCTAAGAATTTGAAAATAAATTTCAGGTTTTTTTTTTTTTTTTTTTTTTTTTTTTTCATTATTTTATCGGGTTTTTTACGACAATTTGGCGAATACCTCGTTTTTGAATACCAGTTACATATGTATTTTTTAATTATTTTCTATTATTTATAAAATGAAATGAAAATAAATAAAAATAAATAAGTAATAACTATAGAACAAAACAATTTATAACATTTTTTTAATAAAAAGAAAATAAATGTAAATAAACATTTATTAATAAATAATCAGCAATAGCCGGGTTACCATTTCAGGCAAAATAACGCCATTTTAGCGCCATTTAGGTACTCCGGTGTGTATATGACATCTGCGCCTAATATTTTTCTTTTCGTTTCGTTAAAATAAAGAAAGAAGTGAAAGCCATTGATTTTAAATTTTTCTGTTTTAAATGAAAATTTTGTATTAAATAAAATGATAATGAAATACAAAAAAAAAAAAAAAAAAAAACATTGTTTTTAGCATACATTTAAGGGAGGCCAAACTGGTCGCCAAATTTGTTTAAAATAATAACATTTTCTAAAATATGAAAAAAAATATCTGTTATGATTAAAATTTGAGTTGCCATCATTAGAAAAAAGTATTTAAAATTAGAAAAAAAATTAATATTTCGAAAACTAATTCGAATTTAAAAATTTTAATACCAGATTTGAGATCTGCGGATCAATACAGATTTTTGGTGTTAATTTCATCACAAAGTATTCCATATTTTAGGAGAAATCGCCGTGAAACATAATCAGTTGTTTAATCAGTCGTTTCATAGAATCGTTTCATAAATTCGTTGCATTTCAGTCATTTCATATATCCGTTTCATAAATTCGTTTCATTAGGATTTTATATATATAGGATAGATATATTAACACAGGGCAAAAATAAACATAAGTTAAATAGAAAACACAAACAATAGCAACTTTTCTTGTTTGTTTAAATTCAATATTTTTTTTTTTCATTTTTCCAGTTACTAAAATATAGTGTTTATCTTTGACACGGCAAGAAACGTTATATTTAGGTAAATGTTTGTTGGCGATCCGAAGAGAATATAATGAACTCTAAAAAAATTCTTGGTAAATTGTTTAGGACGTACTCTTTGTGTTTTCTTATATATTAAAGTAATTTATTAACTCCTACAAATAAAAGATTAATCTCCTATTTCATAAACAATTAAGAGCTCTTCTTCAATAATACTGAACACAGTTCAATAACATTTTTTTTTCTTCTCTCAAATCTAGTATCCTAATGCAGAGTTGCCCCTCGATATTCGATTCATATTGTATTCAGTAATTTGGTGAAATGATATGTGTTTACACATAGCTGTGAATTTTTTCCATCTATACTATTCAACTTATTTTTTCGCCTACAATTTTGAAATAAAAGTGCATATTATCTATATAATAAAAGCCGAAGTCATGTGACTGTCATGAATAGTTCCGGGACGACCGCTTCACTTTTTATATGCCAAACAGCCATTAGTCGGGCGCAGGTGATAAATAAATATATATAATAAAAGCCGAAGTCATGTGACTGTCATAAATATTTCCGGGCTGACCGCTTCACTTTTTATATGCCAAACAGCCATTAGACGGGCGCAGGTTATAAATCGCCAAATATTCTTCCATCGCCATCATTTCATTAAAATATAAATCTATCACTCATTTCATTTAAAATACATAACTTTCATTTAAAATACACATCTTTCATTTACCACACTTAAAATACAATAAATAAATAAATAAATAAATATTTTTCCAGCATAGGTTCTTGGCGAAAAAAAAATGGCATCGTATTTTCCGGCAATCTAAATCCTATTTCCTATACATAAGCAATTTTTTCCATATGTATACAATTTATTTAATCTAAAGAAGCCAATAATCTATTTTTATATAAAAATAGAAGTAATTTTTATCTAAACAAATATTGTAGATATACGTGTAAATAAAATGTTTATATGCAAATAAATACATATAAATAAAAATAAAAGTTCACCAGTTTTATTTTCATAACTATTTATATATTTTATCAACGTATTTTACGTTCTGAAGCCCGAATTGCACCAAGCTTTAAAAAAAGAAGCCAAGACCCCTGTAATAGAAAAGTACCTAAATAAGCAATTAATCCTAATAATAATAACATAAACTACAATATTTCATTTCAGCATCAAAGTATTGTTTCTAATTTACATTAAAATAAACATATATTCCAAGATAATTTCAATTGAAATTAAGTTGACAGCTTTCTATTTCACTTCATAAAGTAAACAAACACCAGAGATTCATTCATTATAAATGGTAGAAAATCTTAGGCCATGGAGGTAATCATTCGTAAAGCAGGTTCTCCAACAAAGAATGGACAATATTCTTATGACATCATAGTATGCAAATTGGCGCCGCTAACGTTTGTAAATGGCTTGCATTCACGAGGGTTTCATTTTGCTATTTCTCTTAGTTACGTTACTTTAATGCCATATTTATGAACTCAGAAATCAAATCTATAAAAACAAAACTATATATATTCCTTATGTAGTTATTAAGTAGTGAAAAAAAATTTATAAATGCATGATTTTCAAAAATTAAAATAAATTTATTAATACTAAAAAATAACATTGAAGTAACGGCATGTTTAAGTAAAATAAGTTTAATTTATATAATTTATGAACAAATCTCAGTTCAAACACTTGAAATTTTACTCATTTTTACATCTACGGAAATTAAGAGGTATCCGTAAAAAAAGACGAAATACGCATAACAACAAAAATGTATGAAATGTTATCAAGTGCGCAAAGAATTCTTGATTTCTCTTTGGACTCGCGGGGAAGGATTGAGCAAGTGAATTAGTTTAAGAATGAAAGTAACATGATGCAATGCTTAGCATACATTTAAGGGAGATCAAACTGGTCGCCAAAGGCGGCTAGTACAAGAATAAATATGTTAATTAAATCTGTAGGAATAATACTTAATAAAATTATTTAAATAAAACTGAATAAAATATGAAAAGTTTTGATATCGCGTTTGTCTTTGGCTTTCACAAATACATACGCAATATTTTAAAACACTTAAAAAATAATAGTTTATTTACAAAAATACGGAAATAGCAGTTAGGAAATTGTAAGTCAGTAACATTCTTGTCATTAAGCCATATTTATAATACAATACATTATCTGGAATAAAAGAAAATATTTTTCCAAATAAATTAGCTTGTAATAGCACAGTAAATGTTGTGTAAATGCAGTAAAGTGTTGCACAGTAAATGCAATTTAACATTTCTGGAAACGTTCTAATCACTTTTATAATCATCAATGGATAAGCAATTTGTAACAAGTCCCAAGAACTTAAAAATAGCTTTATTAGAGCAAACGTGTCATTAATGCTACTATTATGAAATTTGTCACTAATTCTTTCATTCTGAACCTTCTAAACATATATAATACCAGATACGCACCAGATAAAATAATTCACATTTTTCCTTCTGGACAGACTCTTATGGAAAGCTATTCATAATTGTTGCAACTTATTCGCTGAAATACCAGAAAGGTCAGGTGCACAAAATCCGCTCAACTTTGGTGTAAAAAGTACGTTTTATATTTTATACCAAACATTACACACAACCGCGTATAGAACTAGTCAAATAACCACGTATAGAACTAATTGATATAAGCTCATAAAATACGATACATTACTCCAATTCGTCCAGATTCGGAATAAAATATAGCAGCACGCACATGAATTTCACTCATGAAAAAAAAAGTGTACTGGCGTCAACACTGCCTGTTATTTTTCGTATTTTTATTTTTTTTTTCACAAAAGATTCAGTTTTGATATTCTTCTGTTTTCCATATGGAAATTTTCTTCTATTCAAGGCGGGAAATTTTTGTTTATAGAAAAAAAATGTGTACAATAGCGCAATATTAAAAATAAATAAATAAAGTATGTATGTTGCAGTCAAAGCCCGAAGATTTTCCAGTTCGCGAATTGACCGATTAATTCGCGAAGTGGCCAAGAATCCTTGCCAAAGCCCGATGAAATGGGTATTTCGGGTTTTAGCCGCCCAATTCTCGAATTTGCCAGATATCACTGGCCAATATCCGAAGATATATCGACGGTGTCCAGTAGGCACCACTGATGTGTGTAAACAAAGGTGGAGGGATACATCCCACACTTAGCGATGGATTTATATTTTTGATTTATATGAATATTGTGTATAACTATTCTGGCATTTTTTTTTTTTCAATAAAAAAAAGTAACGAATTTTGCCGCTGCGGTAATTGATATTATTGCATCGTTTTTACTTTATCGTTTTATCCTGCAACGATTGCATCTAAAAATCTGAAAATTGGCAGTTTTATAGATAATTATATGATAAACAAGTTGCAGCAGGCAGTTTTTCAATCAAAGCTTTTTTAAGTTTTATTTAATGTTGGAATCAATGAAGATAGTTCAGTTAAATAAGTTTTACAGATTAAAAACACATTTCTAGCAATTTGACAATCTTTTGAGAGCATATAATTGATTAGATTGTGGTGTGCTGAGTCCAATTACACGAGCCTGCATTTTAGAACTTTTTGTCAGATGATTTCTTATGATTAAGTTTACCTGAATCAATTTTTGATGCTGATTCCGAAAATCACTTCCATTTTTGTCTATCACGTTAGAATTAAAAAAAATAAGAATAAGAAGTTATGTTTTCAATATTTTAATTAATGCAATCAAGAATTTATTACAATTTCATAAAAATTATTTCATTAAACACGTTAAAAATACTGCAAAAAATATCCTTAGAAGTTCATGGTATTTCTTTAATTAACTGAAAAGCAAGCAGTGTTCAATTAAACAAACTTTCTTCTTTTTGTCTTTCTTAATGATCCTTCTTCATCATTTATGTCCCTTTTCTGACATCCTATTTAACATTCCATCTTCACCCATACCTACTCTGCGTCTCTTTTATATCCTGGTGAAAGCGCACTCCGTGCTCCTCACTGAAATGTCCGAGATTTTCTGAAAAGTAGTCAATATGGGAATACCTAAAGTGCATTTTTACACTCATATTACAGCCCAACTTCATGAAAATTGCAAGCATTGTTTGAACAATATTCCTGATATTTGGATCTTTCTTATTCCCTAGAAAGTTTTCGGTAAAATGTTGGAAGGCGGTCCATGCGTCTTTTTCAATCTCATTCATCGTTTTTTCAAAATCTTTGTCCTTCATAAGTTTTTGTATTCGATGACCAACGAGAATTCCAGCTTTAATTTTTCGTGTGTGATGAACGGAAATTTTTTAGTAATGTACTTAAAGCAATACCCATCTTGAGGTAGAGCCTTTACAAACTGCTTCATTAATCCTAATTTGATGTGTAATGATGGAAGCAACATATATATATTTTTTTTCTGGGGGGGGGGGGGTATGAGTGGTTCATATCAATCAGACTGTATTTTAAAAGTCCTTAAATAAGTTAAAAGTAGACAGAAGTACATTTACGTTATGCGTCACTACCACATAATGCTTGTTTTCACAGATGAATCTTTGAAATCAACTCGGGTCGATTGCAAACAAACTATACGTGATAGAAGAAAACTAAAAACAATTCTGTAATCAGCATTAGAAAATACATTAGTGACAGTCATTGGTTTTTAATCATCTGATATCATGCAGACTAGTGTTATTTATTAACAGTGTCTAGCATTTTAGGGTTTTCTTTTTTTTAATATTATTATCTTAATTTCTTAATTAACTTAAATTTCATTTGTTCATCCTTAACTTAAATTTCATTTGAAGTTTTAAATAGCCATTTTTATCTCATGTTGTACGATTTTAAAAAGCCCAAATCCAAATACTTTTTAAATTAAAATATATATTTACACGTGGATTTAAAAAAAGAAACAAAACTTTAAATTCATTAAATTATAAAGTGCGAAATGTATCTAATGGTGAATATTACGGCATTTTCCAAACACTATGTTTAAAACGAAACTTTTCTAGTTAAAACAAAACAAGAAATTTTTCTTCTAGACGTTAAAAAATTCGGGAGTTAGCGACATTTTTTACTTAAACATTTTTTTTCAAGCTGATTTAGAAATGTGTAATATACTATCTTAGTGAATCAAAAACTCATTGGTTAGTTTTCGCGGCTGTAGTGGATGCGGCCGTGCGCACTAAAAAATCCTCCAGTCAAAAAAAAAAAAAAAAAAAAAAAAAAAAAGACAATCTGATTACAGAAGTTTACCACTCGTCGTCAGAACATAATATTGTATTACTTAATCTGGTATTTTTTTTTAAGAGAGCAAACAAGTATATATTTAAAACTTGCGGTTGTACACGGTGATTAGCGGGTGACCTACAACTGCCTTGTATATATATATATATATTCTATTTACGTTTCCTACAAGCAAATATCCCTTGTCTAAAATGAATTTTAAAATTTTATTCATGTTCCTTCGCTTGTTCTGTTGAAAATTACAATAAAATTTGTTCCTTTCAAAATATTTAAGATAATTACACTGCAAATAGAAGCGTCTTAAATTTAGACACATATGTGACTGAAAAAGAATTTTAGACACTTAAGTGTCTTAATCTGAAAATTAAGACACTATAGATGTCTTAATTTAAGATACATAAGCGTCTTACTATGACCATGGTGTAAACGAACTGAGAATAATGTCTAAAATATCCGCAAACGTCTTATTTTAAGACACTTCATTGCTTTAAACGTGTCTTAATTTAAGATGTTTTGATTCTTCCGACGCAATAACCACCAGGGGGCACTAGCACTCCCAGTTGCGCATGCGTTTTAGATGTCTTCGTTCGAAGTGGTATACGTTGTAATTCAAACAAAGTTTGTTTTTATGTACGCGTGTATTTTAATTCGTTTTTTGCGAAATGTGAAGTACTGTGATTTTAATTCGTATTAACTTGGAGTATTTATTTATTGAATACATACATCTGACGTGTGTGCTCGACATCAAATGTCTCTTAGAAGCTGTCGTCGATACAAGGGCGGGATAGACACAGAACAGAAGTAGACGGCGGTTGAAGATTACACCCGGAAATTCTACAAAGCGCGTGCAATGGGCTTAGTGTTAACTCGTATCAATTTATATCAATAATATTGTGTTATTCATCTTCGTCCTGTCGAAACTGGCAAAAAAAAAGAAACTTTTGTCTGGCGGGTCCTGTTTTTAGGATGAAACATCTCATTCTTTAAATAGGGCTAGTCGGATGTATTATGGGATTACCTTTTAAACTGATGAAAGTCTTTCTCCCTCACTGTGGTTGTGGTAGTTTTTAAAATTTCAAATCGAGGAATATTTCTTACCTCTTGCAGCAACTCAAGTAAGTTTCTTTATAGTAGTAAAATTAGTGTATTTTATGGTTTTACTTATTGTACTAAACAAAATCCTGCATGAAATTTAATTAGTTTTGAATCTGTTCGCAAAAAACCCCACTAATTCTAGAAGTATATATTTTTAAACTTATGACGTTCTTTTTTATTACGAATTATATATTCAATGTCAGTTCTTAGTTTCAATCTTTCAATGGATAATTTTTATCTCGCAGTAAATGACGGCCACAAGGAAGTAAAGAAAAAAAAAACTTTGAAAGATGACCTAATGCTTTCTTACTTCCTGGCATAAAACCGCAGATTAAAAAAAGATAAATAAAGTAAATGAGACTGGTCTATTATATGAACCTGCCTGTAAAAATGTACATATGTATTTGATTTGCAATCAACTCTAATACTGATTTTTTTATTATTTTTAATAAAAAAGTAATTTGAAATTTATAATGGGAAAAAGTAAAAACCTCTAACTAGATTTCGTATTTAAAATTGTGGTAACTTTATTTATATGCACTTATACGAAAAATACAAAAATGACAGATGTTACTGTATATATTTAAGACGAAAGAAGTTTGGAAATCATAAGTTATTTTTTCCTCATGTTTTTAATATAGAATATGTACTTATTTGTTTTTATTGATAGTTGAATAGCTTTTGTGAGTACCCTCTGATCTACATAAAAACTTGTCCATGTGGAAATATAAATTTTTTAAAAACATAATTTTTAAATAAGTATTTTCATTTTTTTTGGGGGGGGGGGAGGGGGGGGGGATTTTGCATGAATTTTTGTAAAGCTGATATCTTAAACCTTGCACTGATTATAATGAAAGTTTTGAACTTTTAGAGTAGGACAAGTTTAAAAACGCAAATATATTTAACAAAATACCAAAGTCATTTTTTCCCCAATGTTATTAAAGTAGAATATTTATTTATTTATTTTCATTATTCATAGTTAAATGGCTGTTGTGATTATCAAGTGATGTATATGTAAAATTGCCTATGTGGCAATATATTTTTTTATATTTTAATTTTTTTGGGGGGGGGGGGGATTTTTGCAATTTTCGTACATCTGATATTTTAAATCTTTTTCCACATTCAACCGAGTATAATAAATATTTTGAACTTTTAGAGTAGGACAAGATTATAAAATATATATATATATTTATCTATGTACCTTAAAAGCCCTTAATAGCGAACACTTCGGGACCGCGGAATTTGTCCGATAATTGGAGATGTCTACTTTTTTGAGGTAAAAATATACAAATATGTATGTCTGCTGATTAAAAAAGTATTCGTTAAATAGAGGTGTTCGCTATTCGAGAATCTCCATTAACCTCCACAACGGATACTCCCGAATACCGGACATCTCAATTTAGACAACTATAATGCAGGGTTGCGTTTTTTGCAAAAGTACTTCTTGATTAAAGGAAGGGCAAACTGGGAAGTGCCCCGTCCCCCTACGACTGTAGTGCCCCCAAATTTGATGTGCAATATTTGTAAAGCTTATATTTTAAATCTGTTTCGAAATTGTACTGATTATAATCAATATTTTGAACTTTTAAAGTAAAATAAGGTTAAAAACAAAATAAATTTTAAAAAATCTAATATTTAGATAAATATTTTTTGTTTTTTAATCTTGTTCTACTCCTGAAGTTCACGATATTGATTATAATCAGTACAATGTCGTAAAAGATTTAAATTATCAACGTAACGAAAATTGTATACCAAAACTGAGAGCACCAAAAAAATCAGGCTGTATTGGGGGGGGGGGGGGGGGGGGGGCAGGACCACAGCCAAATATTTTTCCAGGATTCAACGTGGTCAAACATGGCTACGTATGATGCTTACAAAAAAATGGATGCGATTCAGACGTTTGAAGTGTCTGAAATTCAGACGCAAAAAGTGTCTGAAAAAATTCAGACATTTTAAAATGTCTGAAAATTGAACACTCCATTTCAGACACTTAAGTGTCTGAATTTCAGACATTTTAATTTAGAGTGTAAACACTAAAAAGAGTAGGAATTAAGAATTATCGTCATATAGTGAGAGCGCTTCTGCCCCCCCCCCCCCCCCCCCTTACATCTATCCTCGTTGAAGACAATTTTTAATTTTTTTTTTTTTTTGTTTATGTTCATGTTTTTAACAAATATTTGTGATGGGGTACCAGAGAGCAGAGCCGCATCTCCTCTAAAGGTAAAAAATAACAAACTGTTTAAAGTCGTCATTTTTAATATGTGTTGTTGAATTTTTAATATATGTTGTTATACCTCTATATTTCTTTATAGGGGAAAGTAGGGAGGGTTGACCATACGGGAGGTTTGACCCACCCATCAGTTTTCATATTTAAAAGAATTTCAGAATTTTTTCAATAGGTGTCAACCAAAGCTACTGGAATGCTCAAACAACAGTCTTTGTTTCATACAGATAATCAAAATAGGTGTGAAAAAATAAATTGTGAGGCGTTTTCAACCTAAACGTTGTGTTTCTTAGAAATATTTTGTAAGCTTTTTACACATAAATTATATCATAGAAATTTAAGTAAGTAGAATTTAAGTAATGCAGAAATATCGAGCATTCATTCCAGGCATAAAGATTGTACAGTAAGTTAGGCTTAACAGAACAATGTGCTATTTTTTAGAAAAGTGATATGTGAGGAGACTTGATCCTGACAAGGTGAGGGAGTGTTGACCAGATGCCAAGGCTCCATTAATTAAGGCTATTCGCAACTGCTCTGCTCAACAAGCGCAAACTATTTTAACACAATTACAAACTCATTTTTTAAAGAGAAGATATAAAATTTGAAAGTCTCGACCATGGAAGCGATTTGGAATCGAACTGTGTTTTCCTTTTTTTGATCAGTAAATGGCCTATTGAGTTAGAAGCGATTTTGATCACGTGACACGATATTTTTCTCACACGACACCTTACTGACTGGATTTTCTTGTTTCGTCCGGAAGTTCAGTTCCATGTGCCAACTTTGAGAGTATTTTCTGAAAGATCTATTGCGTTTAGAAGAAAACGGAATAGTTCGACGAAATAGTTTCTGAATAATAACATCTTCTAGTTTCATGCGTTTCCGAACTAAAATTAATTAAAACTTATCTCAGAAAGTTGCGCCTTTGAATTTGAGAACAGCATTAAGTGGTTTTCAAAATATTTTTATTATACAATGTGCATAATGAAAGGTTAGTGGTTATATATTAAAAAGAATCTAAATTTATTCTGTAAAGCTACAGTAAAATGTTGTAACAGGAAAGAAAATGTTTAAATCTGATTAAAGAAAGATATGAAAAATTGCTATAGTATCCACTGCAAGAAAAAATCTAATGAAATATAAATGGAAATTTTATTAAAGTTTATCGGCAGAAGTCACTGCTTTATTTTTAATGCCCGTATTATACTTATCTTCATCTTATACCAATATTTCAGGCATTATTATCATAGTAGCCATTAGAGTATAAACATATTTATCTTATCTGTTATTACGAGTAATGCATCGTCTAATACCTTTTTGCAGAAAGGTATTAGACAATGCTTTACTTGTTATATAACATATTTTTAAAGCCTGCTGAAGCATATGTTTTTAAAATAAAATAAGGAAATGTGTCTTAAAGTTTTTATAAAAAAGGAAAGAAAATATATTTTATGGACGTTGATTTTAATATGTATACAAAGCAAGATAAATAATTTTTAAATTAAAAAATAACATGTCATAATTTTTTTATATATTAATGTAATAATAGATAAGATAAATATGTCTGTACTCTAATGGCTACTACGATAATAATGCCTGAAATATTGGTATAAGATGAATATAAATATAAACGGGAAAATTGATATGACATTTTTTCCTTTTAAATATTACTTACAATAGTTAAATAGAAACAGTGGAAAAGACTAGAAAGGATTAGAACGTATGAAAGCGGCAGTCTTAACCATTTCAGGGGCAGTGGTATGTTTATAAAACCACTTAATTTTAATTATTAAACGTCACACTGGCATCAGAATTTTGCTAAAATCTTTTCCACCAATACTTATGTGAAATATGGATTTTTTTTTCTTATTTCCAAATAAATTGCTTCATAAATTCCGGTGCCAGTCATTTATTTCAAAATTTCAGTACTGAAAGTACTTTGCCTCTGACTGAAAGTATTAAAATATGTTAATGATTAATTAAGTGCTCATGCGGCTGCAAAAGAATATAGCATTGATCGAAAAACTTTAGGAATGTATGTAGACAAAGTTCACCAGGATGAATACAGTGACATGAAGCAAAACTATGTGACAACTAGAGTTACCAGCTCGAGTGTAAGAAAAAATAAGACAAAAAGACGAAAAAAAAAAGCGGGACAGTGGCTCCTGAATCCGGACATAATAATACATGAAACCCTATGAAAACGGAACCTATCTCTAACGGAATACAATCTTAACTCTTTTAGGGGCAAAACATTTTCAATGCTAAATTGTTGAAATAAATGAACGCCACCGGCATTTATCAACAAATTTATTTGGGAATAAGAAATAGACTATATTTCCCATAAATATTAAATGAAAAATATCTTACCAAAATTCTGGTGGCATTGTGGCGTTTGAGAATTAAAATTATGTAGTTTCATAAACATACCACCGCCCCTGAAATGGTTAAATATTAAAATATCATTTTCCCTGCTGTACAATTACACCTGCTCAGACAAAATTCTATTTAAAACATTTTTTTTCTTCTCTGACTTGCGATTGCGTCCGAACAGGTTTGTTTAAGCATAATATTTTCCAAAATATTTTTTATAATAATTAAAGCATGTAGAATAAAGTTATTTAGCTTTTTAAAACTGATTTTATTTCTCTTCACACATATTTCAACATAAAATAGGGTTGGTCAAGCCTCCCATATAGTGGGTTAATCCTCCCTTAGGTGGGGAGCCGTGATCCATTATTTTCTCATAATTAAAATCAATCATTTTTCACATTTCTTATATATTACAGTTATGTAGTAACTTTATTTTGATAAATGATTGTATAACGAATAAAATGATATATACAACTTTATTGTACGTTCAATATTTAAAAAATAAAAAAATAAATTTGTAAAAAGTGTGTCAACCCTCCCTAGTCTCCCCTATACTTATATACATAAAAATTGTTTTTACGTGAGGCTCTGATAAAAGTTCAGTTTAATTTATTTCTTGTTTATATTAGTTATTTTTTAATATTTCTGTTAAAATAATGATAATTATTTTACGATAAATATAACTTGTTTAAACACACAAAACTTGATATTTATTTAGACATCAAAACACAAAAACTCCAATACTCACATCACATCCAAAAGAATTATAACAACGTATACAAATCTCATCGTAGAACATCTCACGTTTTCCGTTTGAATTAAAAATAAATTGAATACATGGAGTAACGAAAAAGTGTCTTGTGCAAGAGTTCGTGTTTTGACAAAATAATTTAATTATTGTCAGGCGACCTTACGTAACGTTTGAATCTCAATAATCCTCAGCAATTCCTAGATTTTTAATATGTTTTTTCATGATATCAAAATTCAAATTCTTATTCATTATATCTGAATCCTGTTCAGACGAATTTACATATTTTGTTTCGATTTCTCTTTTCGGTCTTTCATGTTTTACAAAATGACATTTTGCACCGTTAATTTTGTTGCGATTATTATCTTTTGGGTTTTTTATCCAATGAATCACAGATTGACTATCAGTACTGATTTTTATTGGACGCTTCACAATTTCTTCTTTGCTTAATTCTTCCAAGAGAACCATTAACCACTTTCCTTTACAAACTGCATCACATAAACTTAAATTTAGGATTTCATTGTTAAAAGCGCAACCAGTTTCTGTTTATTACTTTTCCATCCAATTAGTGATTCTCCTATTTTTACGATATATCCACCAAATGATTTTGAATCTTGTTTGGTACACCAGCTAGCATGAATAGAACAAAGTGATAGTCGACCTTCTTATTTTTAATTCGAAGTTTGTAGTTTTTAGTTCCTTTCATGTACCGCAAAACTCTCTCCCTTGCCTGTAAATGGATTTCTCTAGGATCTTTTGCATATTGAGTCATATTATTTATAGTGAAAGCTAAATCTCGCCTTGCTTCTCTTACTAGATTTCCCATACTTCCAAGCATTTCTTGTTATAATGTTGACTCCAATATTACTCCAATATTACATCAATTTTATTTTCGCTTTCATACTCATCTAAATTTATTCTGGAAACACCAGGGGTTTTCTCACTTTTACAACTTTTAATATCAAATCGTTATAAGATCTCTTCTTCATACGCAGCTTGCCCTAGCAAAAATTCTTCGTTATTTCTTTCAATATAAATACCAAGGAATTTAATATTTTCTTCAGATCTTTAATTTTTGCTTCTTTATTCAAATGTTGTTACCTTCTATTTATTAATTCTTCGGATTCACTAACGATTATTCCATCATCGACATATATTCCAACTGTAATAAATTTATTATCCTTTTTATTAACAAACACACAAGGATCTGCTTTACATGGCTATAATCCAGTTTTATCAAATATATTAACTAATCTTTCGTACCAGCATCTTCCTGATTTTAGCAATCAATATAAATTTCCTGTCACCAGTAATATTTTCTCTCCTGCAATTTGTAGACCTTCAGGCGGATTCATATTAAACAGCTGTTTCTAGATCTGCATTCTGATAAGTTGTTTCTACCTCGAAAAATCTAGTTTTGTAAACTTTCATTGCTGCAACTGCAATAAAGTTCTAAATGATTCAGTTTTCATTATAGGGCTGTACGATTCTTGATAGTTTGTTCCAACTTTATGTCTTGATCCGTCGTCTACTAATCTTGCTTTATATTTTAGATCTTCGCCGTTTTTTTTACAGTAAAAATCCGTTTGCTTCTCAGAACCTTCACATCTTTTAGGCTGTCAACGATTTTTCACGTTTGTGTTCTTCTAATGAATGTAATTCCTGTTTGATTGCTTCTATCCATTTATCCTTATATTTAGAATTTAATACATCTTTTTAGTTCTTCGAACTTCGTCGTGCACCAGATTTACTAAATACTTTGAATGCGGTTTTCTTATTTGTGGTAGTCTTTATAAGTTCTTCAATCATCTTATTCTCAATATCTTTTTTTTTTTTGCTGTTCCTTATTTTCATTAATTATATCATATATTTGATATAATTCTGTCACAGAATCATTCATATCATTTATCAACGTATCTGTTTATTTTTCCTGATTTATTTCTTCTTGATTTTCATCGGAATTATTCTCTTCTTTTTCTTCTATTACCTTCCTTTTACCGATAATGTTGATGCATTCAAATTCATCAGTCATTTCTTCCTCGTTAACTATATCTTCATATCCCATTTTTTCTTCCATAAATATTACATCTTTGCTTTCGTGTATTCTCTTTTCTTTTAAGTGATATAATCTGTATGCTCGCCGATCTCTTGAATATCCGATAACCACTGATGGTTTTTCTCTTACATCAAATTTCTTATTATTGATGTCATATTCGTAATAAAAAGTTTTACATCCAAATATTATCATATGCTGTGCTGTAGGTTTGTTATTTGACCATAAATATTATGGAGTTTTCTTTCTCGTAGCTGTTGGAGTAACATTAAATATATAAGCACCTGTTGAAACAGCTTCCGCCCAAAAGGATAAAAGTAGGTTTGCCTCTATCAACAATGTTGTTGCAGTATTAATAACAGCCCGACTAGCTTTTTCTGCAATCCCGTTACTTAGTGGACAATAAATTGTCGTTCTTTCATTCTTTATAATAATTCTTGAGCTGTTCGTTAGCAAATTCCCACCATCTGATCTAACCCCTTTTAATTTATTGCTGGTTTCAATTTCCCTTCTCTCTATTATATTTATAATTCTTTCTTTTGCTTCATCTTTACTTCTTACAAAATCTAAAGATACCTTCTACTATAGTCATCTGCCACCATTAGCATGTATTTACACACTTCTAATGAGTTTACATTCATTGGTCCGCATAAATCAACACTCATTCTTTCTAAAATACATGTTGTTCCTTCTATCACATGATTAAATTGTGTTCTTGTTGATTTTCATTTAATACATATTTCACATTTCGTTTCTTCACCATTCATCATTTCTAATCCCTTACAAAATGTTCACTTGGCATTCTTTGTAAGTAAACGTAGTTTATATGCCTAAGTTTTCTATGCCACATTTCTTTCTTTGATTCAATTTTCCGTAAACAAGATCCTTTTCTACCTTCATCTGTTTCTCGTACAGCTAAGTTTACTTTAAATGTATTGTCTTCAAATGTTCATTTAGCTATTAATTCGCCTGTATTCTTTTCAAAAATGGTTGCTCCTTCATTATCGAATAATACATATTTTCTTTTTCTGACTAAACTTGGAAATGACATTAAATTTTCTCTTAAGTTACGTACGCAAAGAACATCTGCAAGTTTTATGTTTGTTTCTCCAAATTTCTGATCGTAAGCCGTAACATGAACATTTGCACCATATTTCGCCTGTCAGCAGTTGCTGTTTCTATATCTTCAGGTTTTCCTTTTATAACAATATATTCTTTATGCGTCATATGCGAAGTACACACTGAATCTAACATCCAAGTTATTTGAGCTATTATTTTCCGATTCTTTACTCTCATTTCAATTGAATTTATTTGACTGCAATGAAAGTTTATTTGTAAAACATGTATATTCTTTTGTTTTGTTGTTTTAAACATTATTATTCTTGTTATAATTTGTATTGTTGTGTGAGTATTGCCTTACATACTGAAATCGTTTACCTTTATTACTATAACAATCTTGAAAATTTTTCTTAGGTAAATATACCCTAATATTTCGCGAGTGTGTCATATTCAATTTACTATAACGATTTTGCGCTATATTGTTTGGCTTTCCGCGAGAAAAACAATGAACTATTTTCTTTTCATTAGCTCTAAATGAATTATATTCGTTTTCGTGAAGTCTATCATATCTTTTTTCATATCTTACAAAGTTTCTGGCATTACTTCATAAGTTACATTTGGGTTTGATGATATCGCAGTTGTTACTTCGCTATGTTTCATTTAAATACTTTCTATAATAAATCCTATTAATTCACTTTCATCAATTGCTGTACCCAATTATAATATTTCGTTAGCTATCCCTTCAGCTCTTATTAAATATTCTTCTATTGTTTCTCTAATTGTAATTTTTATTAAAAATTTTTAATCTAATGTTTAAAAATATTTAAACTAGTATCCGTCAGGCCAAAATGTTGGAGAATGGAGACGCGTAAACTTAAAAGTTATTATTTTTAAAAAAAATGTTTTATTTTCTAGATTACTGTTTAATAGTATAAAAGTAAGTTTGAAATAACAATCGTCGATACTTCATTTTAAAGAGTTTAATTCAGATGTCAGTTGTCTCGGGTAATGCACAAATGCTAATCTGTCAGCAAGTAATCCCATACTTCTAATTTGGTAAAGCCTGTCCTTAGCGAAAATCGCTTCCATTAGAACTTCCTCTGAATGTCAAACTACTGTAAAAGTGACGTAAGTTGTTTTAAGTGACAACACCTTTATATGAATGTCCACAGCAGTTTTTGACAAAGTTAAACTCTGGGATATATTTATGGTGGCAAGGTATGAAACAGGCAAAGGTACATAAATTCGTAAGAATGAGGTTTTTTCTTCCTTCCAATATTTTCAAAGGTTTGATAAATTCTTTCAGTTAGAAATGGCCCATGGTACTCAACAAAATGAACTATTAAAGCCTCTGGCAAGCCTCGAGGTTGAAATCGTGGGTCATAGGCAGTAACTTTTATCGTACTTGGTGCACCGTTTACCAATCCTCACTTTGTCCAGATATTGTTATGTAGCATAATGCATAATCCTGCATCCAGTTGCTGAGGAAAGTCCAGCCTGAAGTCCAGACGCATGATCCTCTTCATCCATTATTCTGATCTGCTAAAATTCTTGTCATTGGCCCCCGCTTTGATTTAAGAAGTACCTCTTGATTATATTCTTTAGCTTGCTTGGTTTTGAGAAAAAGACATATGGCATCTTCAAATCATTTAAGTTATCCGAAAGCAGTATATCTTTGCGTCATTGCATAAGGGGTGAAAGGTAGTCTAAAACTTGACTCACACAAAGTAAGTTAAGAGTCTTTCGAAACTGTGTCTGCTGATCGTCGTTTTGTCTCAATGAGTTTGTTAATGTGAAACAATTTTTAAAAGATCTAGGCAATTTTTGTCCGCGAAGAACGAAAATGACTTTTATAGAATATCTCCTATATAGAGGGTTGTCTTTTACGTGATGTAACTACCTAATACGTCCAAGGATTTAAACAAATAAGCCTCAAAAAGGCTCAATGCTATCTATTTTCATCTTTGTTCAAAGTCAGCCATAAGAGGACATCCTATCATTGAAATATCGTCAATAATAAGAAACAACACTGGATCCATGCTGAGCTGTAGATTTATTTCAGACTTTTTTTTAAATTAATGAAATATTTAAAATACGTTGGTTCTTTAAGAGCTGAATGGGTTGCCTTGTTTTGACATTAAATGCAGCAGTACCTGTTAGTGCCAAAATAATGATAGCTTCTGATCCTAACTGCTCTATGATTGTTTTACTAATTTCTTTGATTAATGTATATTTTCCAGCTCTTCCTTTTCCAATAACAAAAGTTGACTTAGAGAAATTTGTAACTTTTGTTTGTAAAGACAAAAACTGTTCAGTGCATAACTGAAGTATCTTCTGCTGCTCATCTGTAAATCTGATGTCAGAATTATCAATTTTCATGCAGCGTAATTTGTTGTTCTTTATAATAATTCAGTAATGTTGAGAGTAAAGAGAAACCATTGGATAAGAGAATCTACGGCAAAGAAAAAAGAATTACCACCGGGAGTATTTGAGGGTATTTGATCGATTTTGATTTGTTTAATGTTGCTCCGATCTTTGAGTCAATCAAAAACTGGAACTTGATCCATCCAGTTAGCGGCTGAAAACTTCGAAGTTCCTTCAAAGACTTGCTTGTCTGGCACAGCCCACACTTATTTAATATGGCAACAGATAAAGATTTATAACACGTATGTAACATTATTTTTATTTTTATTGTCAGGTGCATATGTCTTTGGAAACTCATCTTCTTTTTGGCACACTGTCATAATTATTTGACTTTCTACTTATTGCCCAACACACAGCTTTATTTGCCCGGCCATAAATTTATTTCAGGGTGGTCTGCCTTCGACTATAAGTTTCTGCCTTTCTCCAATCACAAATTTATTTCAGGGTGGTCTGCCTTCGACTATAAGTTTCTGCCTTTGTCCAACCACAAATTTATTTCAGGGTGGTCTGTGTTTTTATATGTTGTATCACGCGTTTTTATCCCACAGTCTTTAGGAATAATATTCCATTTTCTATCCCTAACATCACGATTGGATGATGTGATTTTAATCTTATCACAATTTATTAAGAATTTTTAATTAAAAAAAAAACAGTAAAATTGGACCTAGTACATTAAATGAGTTATCCCCAGTTTCGTTAATTCTCAAAAATCCGAAACTCCTGAAGCAAAATTATTTTCAGGAATTATTATTAATTTCTTGAAATAAAGTTTAACAAATATGCAGCAGTTTATGGCAGAACAAAAATTAAATGTATGATATTTCGCGTTTTAGCTTTCCTTAAGTTTAATCTTTCTAAATTTATGTCTTTATTGTTAGAGTTAAATAAAGATTTTAAAAAAGCAATTTATTAAAAATTTAAATATATATATTTATCTAAATTAAAAAGAAAATATATAAAAGTAATTTAATTCCCCACTATATATTTATTAAATAAACAAGTAGGATAACAGAGAAGTATCTTAAAATATTTTTCTTTCTTACCTAGTATCAAATTTCTAATAAGGGTCTTAGCAAACCTTTTTTTTTTCTCGAATGTCTATTACGCTTACCGTAAAAACTCATTTCTTATAATAAGAGTTGAATGTTTTTCATAAATGTTTTCTTAAGTAAAGAAAGTAAATTACTTTCAAAATTTGGAGATTAAAGTAAATAATATATTGTATTATATAATTTTAGTTTAGTTAAGCTATAAAAATATGTAAGTCAAACACAATAAAAGTATTGAGTGAGATAAAAGAAAGCTATTTTAAAATAATTTTTTTCCAGACTCTTTTTATCACTTTAAAAGTTAAATAAGAGGCTTCAGAAGATATACCTTTGACGGAACGCCAATTAATTTGACCGGGAAAAAACCTTATAATATAGTAACTTTTATTTTGACACAGTAATGGTTTCTTTTAATAAATCGTAAAAATGTCTTATAATAAAGTAGGATATCTTTGATAAATACAATTTTATATTAAGATATTAAATTACTTTTTAAAGTTTAAAGATTAAACTAATTCATTATGTTTCACATTTGTAATTTTATTAAGTTATAACATTAAATAAGAAACGACAATAATTGAAGGTAGGAGATCTATTTCTGCCATTGAATTACATCTTTTAAAAATGATATTATAATTTTTGTCTTAAACTTACCGCGGCTATAAATCATGAAAAGTGCAATTATGAGATTTTTAAATATTAATTAATTGTAAATGTTACATAATAACTAATCACTTTCAAGCTGCTGACAAAAATTAATCAATATAAATATATAGTAAAAAATTGAAATCTTGCTTTATCTAATAATAAGATTAACGGAAATCTAATATAATCTTTTTCGTGTTACCCAGAAATACAAAAAGCACTTCAAAATTTCACAAACCCTTATATTTCCAAAAATCGTAGAGTTGGAGAAGGATATAAATATCCGGAATAAAACTAATTTTGCTGCCTGTAATTTTCGGAAACGTTTCGGTGTACTCTTTTTGTGTATAGATAGTTTTCTCAACAACATATCAACAATAAGTATCAGTTTTTGGAATGCTGGCATACCATAGTAGTTGCGTAGCAGAATATTTGTATGGAAGCATGACAAAATATTTTTCATTTTATGCTGTTATGTTAGCATATTTGTCCCTTGAAAATGTTTCTGGATCATTTTTTTCCGGAAAGCAAATAGCATCCAAAAATCCAATATTTGTTGTTGATACTGGGTTCCAAAAGCTGATTATTACATTATAGAAACTACTAGAAACTTTTTTTTTTCTGTTTGATATTAAAACTTTTCTATCAGAAAAGCTCTTTTAAATAACTGAAATGGGTTTGTTTGTAAGATTTCTAAAAGTAATAACCGCTTTTCGTACTCATTAGTAACTCAGAAGAGCTTTATTATACAGGGTGTCCGGTCTCAACGGTGTCCAATGGCTAATTCCTAAACCGTTAGTCATAGACATATAGTTCCAATTACAAAAATGTTTTAAATCATGTAAAGAAATATTTTAAAAGCAATTTGGGTCAATAAAAACATTTCTTAAAAAAATACGGAATTTAAATTTTTATACGGTCCTCGGTCCTATAAGTTAGATTTAGTAAAATTTTTCTTTTACGCTGACAAGTAATACAAAAAAAGTCCCGTTGTTCTACGATTAAAATTGACCGAGTAATACCTGTTTAAAGTTGGAGCATATTTTTTGCTGCAATTTGGGCGTCAATCACAAATTTAGTCGAAATATAATTTCGTCAGATATATTAAAAAATGGTAGAGAGTAAAATTAACATTGCAATATAAATTTGAAAACTTTAATCATTCTAACATATTAATGCAAAATATACAATTTTCAATAAACATTTAAGAAGAAAGAATAAACAGAATTTTTGTTAAATAAAATGATGCTAAGTTAATAGCCTCAATTCTTTACAAAATTATACGTATTTTAAAATATTATTAGATTACGCTAGCCTGCAAAAGTTGGATTATTTCACATTTTTTAGCTTTTGATAATTGATTTTTATATATTCTGTACCACTGAATCCGGAATTGACCTTCAGTTTAGCCATCACATCAAGATTTTTCGTAAATTGTAAATTTCAAAGTTAAAAAGGTCAAAGTTAAAATTTAATTTCCTCCCCCATCTCATCATGCCACCCAGGTGTAAGAATCCCAAGATAAGCAAAAATATCGAATAAATTATTGAATAAAATAAAATAAAATAAGTTATACATGGGTTTTATATTATGAGATTTTCGCTATATTTTAAATTACACATTTGCAAAAAAATTCTAACGTGATGGTTAAAAATTAAAGTCATTTTCGGATTTAGTGCTAAAAAGTACGTAAAAATCAATTATCAAAAGTTAAAAAATACAACCATCTCCTCTACTTTATAGTATCCGATTTTTGTTATTCTTTAAATACAACAATTTAGGATTTGCGAAATATCCTGATATGATGGTTAAAAATTACGGCAATCTTCGGATTCAGTGCTAAAAAATACATAAAAGTTAAAAAACCCAACAATCTCCGTCTTGTATTATCTAATCTAAAACTTTTTCTTAAGCTTCTTGGCGGTATTCTATCCGAAATGTTTTGTGTTATCCTGTAAAATAAGTATAAATGGTAACCACCGAAAATCATAATAATATTAGATTATTATCGGAATTGCACCAATATGTAAAATGTAATCTCGATCGGATATTTGAAAGTGGGTTAAAGTTCGAATACAAATTTTGAACTGAAAAAACATACATAAGATCGTTGACATAAAAAGTAACATAAAAACTTATAAAAGTAACATAATTTTATTAAAAGAAATCATAAAAGAAACATTCTCAAATCCTGACAAAATAAAACATATGTTATTTCAACCAATCTGAAACTTAATAAATGTTAACTTAATCGAAATACTTGTACGATTTTTTTTCAAATCACAGATAAACATGAAATGAGATCTTCGAATACTTTAAGCACTTGGAATGTGACCCCTCAAAGCCAAGCCGAACTCATTTGTTTTCAGAGCAGAAAGGTGGCATAAGTCATGCATTTTTAAAGTTTCATAACTCCCACGATTTTAGTGTTATATTAATGGGACTTTGTTTGTCTTACTTGTCAGTGTAATAGGAAAATTTTACCAAATATAACTTATAGGACTGGGGGACCGTATAAAAATTTAAATTTCATAATTTTTTAAGAAATGTTTTTATTGACCCAAATCGTTTTTAAAATATTTCTTTACCTGATTTAAAGCATTTTTCTAATTGGAACTATATGTCTATGACTAACGGTTTAGGAATTAGCCATTGGACACCGTTGAGACCGGACACCCTGCATATTCGTAAACTACCTAGCTAAAAAAAGTAACATATCTCTAATTTGAAAATTTTAATTGCTGAGTTTTTATTAAACATTTGTAGATAATATTAAAACAAAATCGAAAATTACACATAAGTTTATTCAAATTAATCGATGCTGGATTTTCTTTCTTTTCGTGTTTGCCACAGGGTTGGTGGATCATAAAAAATAACCCATTGTGTGGTAGCATTGCCAATAGATAAGAGTAAGGCGTATTATGTTGTCTATCGTCCAGGTATCTGAGTGGTAGATAATAGGTGCGTAATGCCATTAACCAGTGTTCGATCCGAGGCTTGGGCACTTTTTCTCTCTGTTGGTTTTGTGCCTCTTAGCCTTTACATAGGGGCTTGGACAGCTTCTGCCCATTTTAGCATGTATTCTCGGACAGTGTATAAAGATTAAGAAAGTTTAATAAAAATTCAGCAATTAAAAACTTCAATTTACTAAATTTAAGGCGTGTGCAATTTTGAACATTTTTTTCCAAAAATTTATATATGTTTATTCAACATTTCTCTTTTATAACAGTCTCCAACACAGTTGAAAAGTGTTTGTGAATTGGGCAAATCTGTCTATTTGCCGATGTGTCCGAGTTCCATGTTCTAACTCTATCAGACGTACTCCGATTGTCATGTAATAATTGCATGATATCCAAATTTACTACAGAATGTTTGGTATTCAAATTAGCGTATGATTTTTACCACGGATACGCAAAATATTAAAGTAACATTATGGTCTATGGGAAAAAAATCGTTCGCGATACATTTGATTGACGATACGTTATTTTAAACATAATAAGATTGATATGCATCACTCTAGTGAACTATAAAATTCTTATATGGAATAAAGAAAAAGTTTAACCCATTAAAGACCAGCATGTTTTAGAGAAATTTTATTCAGTTCGCACCACTTTTTGTTAAACACTTACTTTTACTTTATGAATCACTGAAATGTGGAAGTTAAATAAGCCAAACTTTACTTTTCTTTTTTACTGATATCAAAAAAAGGGCAAAAATCACAAATATAGTGTTGCGTAAACGCAGTCTTTAATGGGTTAATTTATAGTTCGTTTACAGTAGACACACAGAAGAATTCCATTACATCATGTTCTAGGGTAGCGGAAAGCGTTTGCTGTGCAATTCAATTATGTCATACTGTTTAAAACTAAATGGAAGTTCAAAGGATCACTGAGGAACAGTATAACACGTGTTCAAAAATGATGAGTATTTCGCATTTATTATTCATCTACAGAGACGAACAAAAAAATCAGTAAATGCTGGAAGTGCGTTTTGTACTGTGATATGCATTTTTTAATTTATCTAATTTGTAGTATATTTCATGCTTTTATAAATTCAATGGATCATATCCAGGGAGTAAAAACCCATACACATGACTGACACGGAGTGCAATTGCTGAAAAGTGATTTTTATTCAGTTCCCAGTTTTTTTTTATTGTTTAATTAGATTTATCATTTCATTGTATGAATAAAACGGAATTTCTTAGTGATATTCTGTTAGTGTTAAAAAGCGTTTCGTAATTTTTACCTAATACTTAATGTTTCGTTCGTTTTATAGTATATATTAAGTTTTTGAAAACATTTGAATGTAACCAAAGATTGAATTAAAAGTAAATTAAAGAGGATTTTTATTAAACATAAATAGATATATAGAAACGAAATGTTTAGGGCGAAGTATTTTTTTCCAATTTCAATAGTTATAAAAATAGAGAACCAATTAACACTTTGTTAATAACATACTTCTTCTTAATTGCTAAAAGGTGTTAGATTTAAAAAAAAATCAGTAACAATAGTTTATTAGGTTGTTTACATGTTTTGGCTCTAATCGAGCCATTTTCAAAACAAATTGCGAGTTCACGATGTAATAATTTGATTGATTTCAACACGTAAAAATTCAATATGAAAATATCCAGCAACATTTAACCCTTTATCTACTGAATTATGAATTCATAAAATTTTATCTTCTAAAGAATTTTTTGTGAATTTTTGAAAGTACATTAGAAGATTTACATAAACATTTAATAAATTTTAGAAGGATTTTAGAAGGATTGACGGATTTGGAAGGATTAATTAAATTTGAATTTATAGGTATTTTGTGCGATATTTTTAAACCCCAACCAAATCTTTTATTTTAAATATTTTTCTTAGTATTTTGTAGAATTTGGAAATGTAGAAATATGGGAGAGCAGCCGAATTTGACCACTTCACTTATTTTCAGGCGTAACTTACTTAATTTTTGGAATATCTGGAAAATATCACTACTCGGGGTTCTCTATTCATCCAGTAACTAAATAAATCTTTAGAACAATTTCTTTTTGAAAATCATAAATCTTATTTTAATTTGAAAAAATTCTCAAAAGTGTTCCAAATTCAGAGATTGATCGCCTAAGTTAGACAACCAGTCTTCTAAATTGTACCAAACAACATCAGGTTGTTGTAATGAATTTGTAATATAACTAATTTTATTTTAAAAAAATGTTTGTGATTAATTAAAGAATCAAAGAAAATAACAGCAATGAAATTTAACGAAATCAAATACTTAAAATTAAGTGTAATTGTTTTAAATTAAAATGTATTGAAAATGTAAATCAAAGTTATCTGTAATTAAGAATAGAAAATATGGAACTAATTGCCAGTTACTTTAATATCACGTACGAAGTGATGGAAAGCTTACACATGAATTTCGTTTATTCATTTCTTATTCCAGCGCACTCAACATGGAACCGTATTTGGCATTCTGAACATTGAATCATTTCTGCTATATTATTTTTCTTACAAATTGGGAAAATTCAATCATCACTGACTAGATTTTTCTTTTTAAATTCTGAATCATTCGACTTTTTTTTTTTCAACAGAAATTTTCTTTACATTATGTTTGCAGTTCTTTCCTTCCATCATTTTCTTTCCAATTACATTACGCCTATTTTATAAAACTTCATGTTCCAATTGCTTTTGTGCTGTGACAGCTTTGCCGTTTTTTTTTTTTTTCGTTTCAAGGTTTACTTTATATGGTGAAGATGTTAACACAACTGTTATTTTGCTGCCTCTGTCCTTTGATTTAACTGAATTTAGCAAGGAAGATAACATTTCTAATGATTCTTCGGCTTTTTTTGGCGGGGGGGGGGGGGATTTGTAGCTGCAGCCTTCTTACAAGTCAATTTCTTCCCAACTCACTCTCTCTTTTTCGTTTTCTATATCTTTAACAGCTTTAGCTGTCAAGGGTGTTTTTCTTCCGAACTGTTTGTCCGTGTAATTTTCAACATTTTTCAATTATATTACAAAAGTGTTTAAAAAATATGCTCTATTGAAAAAAAAATACACCACGATTAATCAAACGCAAAGCATTATTATATTCAAACAGTGTTGAATTCAGAGGTCTCCCTCACACCCGGAGCCTTGAAATAACCTCTCCCACCCCAGAAAGTTTGAGATTTTATGCGTTTTAATGGCAAAATGTGTAATTCCACCGTCCAGAACTGTGATAAGTCTACCCCACACGCCCTCACGAAACCGCAAACATCCTCCAGGAGGGCGGTGTTTGAATTTGACTCTGTAAATCAAATATGCCGTAGGAATAAAGAATTAAAAAAATACAAATATATACAAGATAAAAAAAAAAATCCAAACAAAATTTATAACACAAGCATGTAAAAATCTTTTAATGTTCATGTAGACCTAAACTGTATAAAAAATTGTTCCATATATATATATATATATATATATATATATATATATAAGCTTGCATGGATATAGTAATCCATTATAAAATATTTAAAAAAAATAAAAAAATAGTGTACAAAGCGTACAGCCCTCGAAATTCATTACTTAATTTTCTTATTTATGATCTTATATTCGGTCCAATTTAAGCAACTTAAATTGGCCCAATTTAGGCAACTGCGCCATTTTTTAAAACAGATAATCTCAAAACTAAGGACCAAAACGAAATCGAACAATCCGCGTAAAAAATATGCGCAATAAACAGATGAATTAAGATATGTATATGAAAACATAACAACTTACCTTAGTTTTAAAGTATTCACTTATGTTTAGTAGGAAAAAATTAGATCAAAGCAGCTAATTTTAAGTTTTGTAAAATTGTCTGAATACAGCACATTGTAGGTGGGTGCTTCTTCTAATCATAAATGACGTCATTGTGATGACTAGAATTTCAGTGGTAGATGGTGTCTCTTTCTGTAATTAACAGCAGAATGGCATCGGTCCTTTTAAAGCTGCGGTCCAAATATGGCTACTCTCTCCTATAATGTTCTTACAATAGAAATATAGAAATATTTCCGAATTGAAAAATCCCCCACTCCCAACGCCAAGGAAACTGAAAAGATGCAAAGACAAAAGAAATCATCCTTTTAAAAATATTTTTGTTTTGTGTAACCAAAAATGCTTATGGAACAAGATAAAGTAATGCATCTATAACTCATTGTAAACTGTATTACTACTAATGCATGTATTAAATGAAGTTTATAACAAGTTATTTTAATGGTACTTATAAGCAACGTCAGTAGGTAAAATGTTAACATACCAAAGTTGTGCCTTGACTTATTCCATGGTTATGAATATGGAAATAAAAATCCAAGTAAAAATAAAAGTATTGTGCGTAATCTGAAATAATACGAAAAAAAATTAATGATGGCCTTTCAAATCCATACATTATGGACCGTGCAGTTGTAGAATATTCTTAATTATTTGTTTTTAAAAAGGCTCGGTTACAGACGAAACATGTAAACAATCTAATAAATTATTTTTACCGTTTAAAATTTAAATGTCACACCTTTAAACAATTAACAAGTAATATAAAAATTTTGTTTTTAAAGTCAATTCCTACTTAGGTCATCAAAAGAAAAAAATAATATAATCCCTTAAGCTAATATTAGTTTTTGTTGCATTAAAATATCTCAATTTGTTGATTTTCTATAAGCAAGTAGGTTTACAATGGAAGTCTGTGGGAATTTGGTGAAATATTAGAGATATCGCTAAGTTGCGTCACTTTTGGCGACTCATTTTGGCCGCCAAATTTGGCAATATATCACCAAGTTGGCAACAAACTTGGCGGTATTTGGGGACAGAACAGGGTCCCCCCCCCCCTATGGTAACCCCCTTATAGATATGACGATACATTTATATGCTTCAATAGCCAATGGTCGCCATTTTGTTTCCATGCAAAACTAAAATTAATTAATTAAAATTTTATTAATGAATTAATATTTGAAAAAACTGTATTAACATCAACTGTCATCCAGTACAAGTTTAAAAAATTTATTTCAACTTGATAGGATGAATAATGAGTATTTTATTAACGATTGAAAATTTGTACAAGATATATAAATATATAAATAAATAAATATATAAAAATAGAGAGAGTGTGAACTAATAGTAGGAATTGAAAAACAAGTAATATTTACTTATCATTATTTCATATAAATTATATTTCTCTATTTTTTTGGGGGGGTGGGGGGGTGGGGGGCGGGTAGTCTTGTATTCCAAATAGGTATTTGGATTGCAGAAAATTGTTTAGGAGATATACAAAAAATTTTAAAATGAAACAATTCTCTATCAGATTGCATCAGGATTTTTTTATTAAATAGTGATGCGAATTATTTTGTATCCAAATAAACAGTTTAAACGAATTTTTAATAGTGCAGGATTAGGTAAAAAGGTCACAGACATTTCTTTTCCTATAGCTTCTATTTGCAGTAAAAATTGTCTAGACGTGGAAAACAATAATGTAGTGTATTTTGAACAAGTTTTAGTTATATTTTAGAATAAAAATTTAGAACTATTTGCAAAAAGTTGAACAGAAAATAGAATAATTTTAATTCTGTTATTGAGGCATTATCAAAAAACTTTAAGGAATAAAAATCTAGTGAAATGAAACTTATTAAAATAACGTTTCAAACTTAGAGACGAATGCCTTAAGATTCAAAATAAAGAAAAAAAATGATCAGTAGCGAATATGTTTTTTATTTAACTGAGGTTTAAGCTAAACTTACGAATGTTATTTTCCAAACCGTTTTACCTCTTTTTAACCTCTATTTTAGCGTCTAACATTTTTTTTTCTTGTACATTTTTACTTATAATGAATGGTACCCACAGAACGTTCAAATAAGTAATAACAACAGTGCAGTATTTTTAGTAAAAATATATATATATATATATATATATATAACATTGCCTTAAAGAGGTGTTCAAGAAGGAACGGAAAAGGAAAAAAAGAGACGGTGAGGGAAAATAGGGACGGTGAAGAAATAAAAGGATGGAAAGGAAAATTAACACCTGTTTTTAGGCAAATCATGATAAGACTAAGTGATAGACATAATTTCAATTAATTTTTAGAAACAGTTATTTACATTGAATTAAAAAAAAAAAAAAAAAAAAAAAATACATCGAAAAGTGAAGGAATAAACCTTAAAGACAGTAGGACTACCAATGAAGCCACGATGCTTGAAATTGTTTTTTCAATGCTGATTTAAATTCTGAAAAAAAATTTCTGTCAAAGAATTTCAGCCATTCTTTCTATAGCATACTTCTGCATGAGAAAAATGTTGAAAAATAAATTCTGTGGCTGCATCTGAAATAATTTTCTGTATAATTTTAGCAAGTGGGACGGTAAGGAATCTAAAATCCAGGGATAGAGTTAAAAAAATAATAACAACGTGAAAATGTGTGCATGTTAATATTTTGCTTTATATTTATATAAAACAATAGTCCCAGTTTCGGAAAAAAATTACATCGAGTAGCTTTTATTTAAGCAATTTTATACAGACAGCTCCAACCTTAAAAGTCAATATCAGGGACACGGGAAGTATAGGACCCCCAACTGCTTCCAAAACTTATTTATCTCGTTAATATAGTTATACAGTCATGCGATGTCGTGTTTTCCAGTATAAGAAAAAAAAAATCACAACAACACAAGTATATGTACTAAAATAAAAATTATTATTCAGGGACTTAAAAGTCAAAATTACGTGAGAATGCCTCCTATACTGATATGTAAAATTGTATAAAGCATAAATGTGTTTGAATTTAAGCAAATGTAGAGTAGAAAGTAATTAGAAAAATGTATTATTAAATTACTTTTGAGTTCATAAATATTAATTGAAAAAAGCTATTAAAAACTGCCACTGTAATATATTTTGATCATTTTTCTAAAACAATTCCAAAATGTATCGTGTTTAAGATATATTATGGATAATAAATGAATGTATTTCTATCTATATTTTACTTGTATAAAGAAGGGAATCCGTATAGTTTATACATTTAGAGTGTGTAGAATTTATTTTTAATTACAAAATTTCTAAAATCTTACATCAAAACTAAAATAAAATTTTGGATATTGAAAATTAAATTAATTTATAACGATATGAAAAAAAAAATCTTTTTTTTTTCCTTCTAATTCAAAAATATTATGCTATTAGTAAAAACATTTTAAAATTTAATCTTTATATTAAGTCAACAGCCAACGGTTCTGAAAATGCTGAAAAGAAATATACATGTAAAAATGGCACATGCTTTAAAATGAAAAACGGAAGCACAAAACCAACTCTAATGCAAGTTTCTTGGATATCCTGGTAGAAGAAATATCTGCCATGAAAAAACGAAAAATGGCATTTTCGTATACATGACAAAAAAGAAAACAAAATCAAAATTGATAAATTTTCTTTAGTTTGAGAGGAAATGCATGTTAACAATTAAGTATTCTTAAGACATTTTCTCATTTATTTCTGTTTAACGATTGACTTGAATTATGCAGAAAATGAAATTTTTTAACTTCAAAAAGAGTTACGATTTTTTTTTTATTAAATGAATCTTTGTGTTATTTATTGTTTATTTATTTTTAACTACTCCAACACACGACTGCATTAATGCTTGGGTAGTTCCCAATAGAAACAAAGAGATATAAAGGAAATATAAAGGAAAGAATAAAATACACGAAAGAGCATAACGCAATATATAGGAAATTAAGGTTTTTTAACTTTTATATTATTTTAATGTGAAACTATAAAAATTGCTTTACGATTTAACATGATCTTTTTAACGATGTCTTAGAAAAACAATATACACAAAATGCCACAAATAAGATATCCTATACATTAGATTTTATTAACATTTTTTTTTATGAATTATGAATAATAAACAACCAGTCTATGATCAATTACAGTTAATATTCAGTAGACATGCTTTTACTCGCTGTAAAAAAGATTACACAAGCCTGCGATGAAAAAATTGTCGGTATAGTAAGTGGAATTTTTCATAGATATTTGTATGCTGATTACTAGAAAAATAATGAAAAAATTTCATCACGTACAGTTTCATCACAAATCACAACCTATTTTTTATGAATTTAGTATATTTCGGACTAAAAATTATTATTTATATGAGTTTGATAAATAAATTTATGGACTTAAAATAGTAGATTGGCGCATTAAACTAATAAAAAAAGAGAAGAAACTACTTCAATAAGGAATATTTCTCTTAATCGATAAACTGCCTATTAAATACAATATTCAAAACAGAGAAAACCAGTTGAAATCAGACCTCTCCTGCTTACAAATGTCTGTTCGCCATCCCTTCTTCACACCCCTTTTCACTGACCTTATTTCTACACCTGAATCAGTGCCATTCTTTACTCTGTGCGGTACACACCTGTTTTTATTCCGACCTGTGAGTTAAAAATTATAGTAGCAATTTTTAATTCTAGTTTTTTCTGCATTAGAGAACATGGCTTCCAGAGGATGTGCTAATTCACCGAATTGTTTCTGCTATATTTGTGGTATGTATATGGTGAAAAAAAAAACAAAGAAGTATTTCCGATTTTGTAAAAAAAAAAGTGTATTTTGCTTATTTTGGAATAAAATTGGGCGATCAAGATAAGCCGGGCTCCACACAAAGTTTGTCGTATTTGTGTAGAAGAATTTAGGCAATGGTTTCAAGGTAAAAAGCAATCTTTTCGGTTTGGTACACCAATGGTTTGAAGGGAACCTAAATATCACAGTGATGATTGCTATTTTTGTATTTGTAATGTTAAAGGTTTCAATTTAAAGAACAACAACAAAAAAAAATTATCCTGACTTTCCGTCTGCCATACGTCCTGTCCCTCATGGACCTGGTAAAGGAAAAATCTTGTTGATCCCCCCAAAAAAGTGTTATTTCCACCGCTTCATATAAAATTAGGTGTTATGAAACAATTTTTCAAGGCTTTACCAAAAGAAAGTGAATGTTTCAAATACCTTTGTAAGCAGTTTCCGGGTTTATCTGAAGCAAAACTGAAGGAAGGTGTGTTTGTAGGACCAGACATCAGGAAAATGATGAAAGATGAAACTTTTTAGAATAAAATGAAAACAAACGAAAGAAAAGCATTGAAATCTTTCAAACTAGTTATTACTAGCTTTCTTGGCAACAAAAACAACCCAAACTACAAACCTATTGTAGAAGAGATGGTAAAAAAATTCAAGATTTTAGGGTGTAACATAAGCTTAATAGTTAATTTCTCGATTCACACCTAGACTATTTTCCTGAAAATTTAGGTGCAGTTAGTGAGGAACTAGGTGAAAGATTTCACCAGGATATAAAGGAAATGGAGAGGCGATATCAAGGCAAATGTAATGTCAACATGATAGGCGACTACTGCTGGATGCTACGAAGAGACAATCCCTGCAAAGTTCACAATATGAAAAGTGGCAAAAAAACTTTTGATGTGAAGGAAAAACATTACTCTAAGGACTTGTAACCTTCTACATATACTTAACTATTACTTGAACTCAGATATAAATGTAATTTATATGGATTTAAAAATAAATTAAATTTAAATAAAATGTCAAAATTTCGTGATTTCAGCTTTTTCTTTAAAAATATGCAATCATTTTGCGAAAAATTCTTACGTGATAGAAAGAAATGTATTTCATTTTTGGAACCAGCAATAAAAAAAACATAAATATTAGTTGTCAAAATTAATGCAATTTTCAAAAAGTATTTTTTTGCAGGTCAGTGAATTGAAATCTGAATTCTTAGTAATGAATGTAATTTAAGTCGAAAGTCTTTAGAGAATCCAGTACATTCAGTTAATTGTGACCAGAATTATTTGAAATGACAAAAAATGATTTATTTTTTTTGTTATTTTTACAATGTTGAACCTTATACAATGTCGTATAGTTGGTCTGATAGGAAAGTATAAGATTAGTAAAGAAGTACAATGATTTAAAAATATGTAACCTAGACGTCAAAATTGTAGCAAAACTACTTTTGAAAGATTCATTTTGTCATATACTATTAAAACAAGTATTATTCATTTATTTATTTATTTTACCAAAAAAAAAAAAAAAAAAATGTTTTTTTATTTCAATAAAACTTCAATAAATAAATCAAAAAAAGATTTAATAATCTAAATTAATGAGAGTTTTCGTAATACATCATCAAACTCCTGTTATTTTTCACCATTTCAAATGCTTATTGTGATCTTAATTTTATCTTCTCTTCTAGTGCAGATTCCTGAGGTTTAAAATAAATTTGAATAATTATTGAAAATTTGATATGAATATTATTATCTCTTTCAGGAAGTTACATTATTTTACAAGCAATGTGTGGGAAGACATAATAAGTAAGTTTTACTTTTTCGTTAATGTATACAGGGTGCCCACTCTCAACGGTGTCCAATGGCTAATTCCTAAACCGTAAATCATAGCCATATAGTTCCAATTACAAAAATGTTTTAAATGTGGTAAAGAAATATTTTAAAAGCGATTTGGACAATGGCAACTATTTTTCCGATTCCTACAAAAAAACTGGTCGTATTTTTTTTTTTTTTTTTTTTTTTTTTTTTTTTTTTTTTTTTACAGTGCATTGTAAAACTGAAATTGTTTTATTGCAATTATAATTAAAAAACGAAGTACTATGAAAGAAAGGGATTTTTAAAACTTTGAATTCAGTTTGAAATGTTTTTAAATGAAATAAATTAAATTAGAAATATACATACATTATTGTGGAGTTTTCAAAACATGTAACAAATAAATAGTCAAAGAGTCTTATTTAAATAAGGTAAAACGCAAAATGTGATATAAGAGATTTTTCAAGCATTAAATATTGAACTAGATTGAAATTTTGCATATTTTTGCTTGAGAAATTTAATGCAATAAGTATTTTGCTAACTTTAATGAAAAATTCAATTCAATAAACGTTAATGATGAAAATGATGATTAAGTTTTATTTGAAAGTTGTATATTTGATTCCCTGACTGGCTGTTATATCTTTTATAGTCTCCCAGCATTAGATCGAATATTCGAATCGTAACAGAAAACTATTGAATATGTTTTCAACCATTTCATCACTTATAAATTAGAACTAGTTTTATTAACGTACCTCACATATTCAGTTATAATATAGGTGTTTTTATGATAAGTAAGTGATGCACGTGTATAGTATATTTCGCAGATATTACTGTAGCATAAAACATATGCTTTGCAGTATTTACTTATGCAAGTATTAAATGATATTTTAGTGCAGCAATAGTATTAATATATATATATATATATGTACCGGGTGTTCTAAAAAGGACTGACTGATTTTAAAATCCAATAACTTGCAAACGGTGACAGATATTTAAAAATTTCTTGCAGGAAGGTTATGCATAAGGTCAAAACATTTTTTACAGTGATTTTCAATTTTAGTTCGAATTACAAACAATAGATGGCGCTGTAAGCAATAGGCGCTAAATACAGACTCAATTTTTTGGCCTTTCTCTTCTTCCATGCGGAAAACGGAGATGAAAATGTATTGAGGGGGGGGGGGGCAAAGTACCAACAATCGAGCCTGAATTTAGCGTCTATTGATCGCAGCGCCATCTATTGTTTGTAATTCGAATTACAATTAAAAATCGCTGTAAAAAAAAAAAAAAACTTTTGACATCATGCATAATCCTCCTGCAAGAATTTTTTTAATATCTGTCACCGTTTGCAAGTTATTGAATTTTAAAATCAGTCAGTCCTTTTTAGGACACCCGGTATATACACACACACACACACATCTACCTATATCTATATGTACGTATGTATAAGATAAATGAGGATAATACACGGCCAGTGATGCTAATACGGCCAAATGACAGCTTTAAAGTTATATATATAATGCGTATTTTTTCATATTGCTAACGAAGCGTAGAGCCAACAGTGTGAAAAAAATCCATGCCGGGAATCGAACCCGGAACCATTGAATAGCGCTCAGAGTGTTCTACAATTTAAACTACGAGGACGATGCCCAGCTTAGCACTTCCCACATATGTTGCTAAGGCTTCAACTGCAGCACAAGGTGGAATAGTCTTCATGAGTACACAATCCTGCAGCGTAACATGAGACAGAAAAAAAACCAGCATCGGTGAGCACATATATAATTTTAATTAATTTTCAACAGAGAAATTAAACTTGAAATTATTGAATATTTAATATGTGATTTGTCACTTTGCTAACTGAACATAGACAAATAGAGTGAAAAATGTCCAAGCCGGGAATCGAACCCGGAACACTTGGGATAGCGCTCCAAGTGCTCTACCATTTAAACTACGAGGACGATACTCAGCTTAGTATCTATCACTCATATATGTTGGTATGACTGCAACTGCAGCAGATGATGGAACAGTCTTTATGAGCACACAATCTTGGGGCGAAACATAAGGCACAAATGGACACAGCATCGGTGAAGACAAATAATTGAAACTAATGTTTCATTTAATATTCAGCAGTGAAATTACTCTTGAAATTATTGAATATTTATTACGTGATTTATCAGCATGCTCACTAAGCGTAAAAGTAAAAAAAAATCCAAGCCGGGAATGGAACACAGAACCCTTGTAATAGCTCTCCATGTGCTCAAACATTTAAGCTATGAGGACGATGTTCAGCTTAGCACTGCCCACATATGTTTGTAAGGTTGCAACTACAGCACAAGATGGACTATTCTTCATGAATAGCCGCGAGATTGTGTACTCATGAATACTATTCCATCTTGTGCTGCAGTTTCAAACCTACCAACATATGTGGGAAGTGCTAAGCTGGGCATTGTTATGGTAGCTTAAATGGTAGAGCAGTCGGAGCGCTATTCCAAGGGTTCCGTGTTCGATTTCCGGCTTAGACATTTTTCACATTGTTGGTTCTACACTTCGTTAGCAATGTGATAAATAATATATTATATATATTCAATAACTTCAGGCATAATTTCACTGCTGAAAATTGAAAAATTAATTAAAATTATATATCTGTTCGCCGATGCCGGGTTTGTCTGTGTCTCATGTTTCGCTTCAGGATTGCATACTCATGAAGACTATTCCATATTGTGCTGCAGTTGCAAATTTACCAACATATGTGGAAAGTGCTAAGACACTAACGTCCTCGTAGATTAAATGGTAGAGTACTAGGAGCGTTATTCCAAGGATTCCGAATTCGATTCCCGGCTTGGACATTTTTCATATTGTTGGTTCTAAGCTTCGTTAGCAATGTGATAAATCACATATTATAAATATTCAATAATTCAAAGCGTGATTTCACTGCTAAAAATTAATTGAAAAATTAATTAAAATTACATATTTAAAGTTATATTCAAATTTTTTCCAGTAAATGGCTCAACTACCATAAAAAATAAGCTGCAGCCACCTGCCGAGCGGGATTTGTTTAATGAACATTCCCGTTGATGACGTGGTACGTATTTGCATGTTTCCAGGATAGTCGTTGTTATTTTGAGAAAAATATTTTGTATATATAGGAAATAAGATGTAAAGCAACTAACCATTTTTATATTGAACAAACATTGAATTCAATCAATAAATCCAGAAACGCCAAAAAAAAAAAAAAAAAGAAAAAAAAGAGAAAGTTCAAATTACTCATTTCACAGATCACGGAATAGAAAATATAACGATATCTGCTTCGAAAACATTTCCATAGTAGAAAATATAGATAATACAATACATATTTCAGTTTTAAGACTTAAAACTCACGCTTTTATTTTATATAAAATGACGCCATTCGCATCCATTGAAGAATTCCACATTTACGATCCAGTCTTTAAACAACATCTACAGAAAGGTATGTATATGACGTCATTATCGCAGAATAATACACAAAACCAGAAAAAAATTTGATGTCGTCATCCAAGAAAATCGATAACAATAATCGGCTACCTAATGTGTCATATACCTTCATTTGTTTGTAACATCAATATAGATACTTGAAATTAAATATACATTATAATAGCACCATGTTTTATCAGAAATCATTCATTTATAATTTTTCAAAATAGCACGAATTTTAATTACATTTTCCCAGTTATTTTGAGAAAATGGCAACAAAAAGATAAAATATAGTTTTTTCCAACTATTTTTTACTTTACTTTCTACAGAAATAGAGTACTTCAGTTGCCAACTTTAAAGAAACAGTATTAAAAACTGCAAAAAAATTATAATCTCAAAAACAAATTCAGGTGCAATTTTCAAACAAATTGCATTTAAAAGTACTTTTTTATCCCTATACGACGGTATAAAAATTGAAAATGTGCGATGCTTAGAAGTTGAGAGCAGTAGAAAGTGCAGTAGAGATTATCTGTATTTAACCTTACAATCATGCATCTGCTTTGTTTTATGGCTAGTTTAAATAAAAGAATGTTATTTTTTAGAGACGACATTTGAACTGCTGTCCGAATGAAATAGTATATCGGGGGCTAATAAGTTAAAAATAATGGTCTGTGAGAAAGAAATAATGATAAAATATTGAACGGTATACTCGTATTATCTTAATGTTAAGTTTCATCAGAATAATGTCATAAAAAACATTAAAGCTAAAAATATGGACGATTACATTTATGGAAAAATCAATATTGATATAAGGAATGAGTTTATTATTAGTAGTAAAAGTCCATATAATACTATAAATGTGAATGATTCGAAAAATGTACATATTTGAATGGCATAGAGAATGCAATCATTAATTGTGAAGAAATCTACGTAATTTGGAAAGTTTTGCGTCACTGTTATGTATAATGCGGAATGTTTGAGAAACCTAACACTCCACACATTTTGATAGAGATCAAAATCGATTTCTTTCTTCTTTTGAAACAAGACTGATCAGTTGCAAATCTAAATTAAAAAAAAAAAAAAAAAAAAAAAAAAAAAAAAAAACTTTCGAAAATAAGGAATATGCTTCAAGTGTGCAGTTCCTGACAAATTACTGTACTTTCGAAAATACCGCAAAATTCCGAAAATTCCCCACACCACTCACGAAAGCAGGCAGCATCCACAATTTTCAACAAATTTCATTTTTCGAAAAAAGTTCCGTTTATGAGCACCACTACCAAAAGTATTTGGTTGGAATGTGTTGTCATCTACCCCTTGACGCAAAATTTTTATAGTGTCGATAAGTGCTCCATAGTTGGTTTCTTTCATTTCATTCTCCCCGGGGTACTCGTTTGACCATTTTTATAAGGGCGCCCTGCACTGCTTTTTTTAGGTGCGTTTGTAATTATATAAATACGTAGCACCTATAGTGTTCTTTCAGTCCGTCTGTCTGTCTGTCCGTCTGTCTGTCCGCCTGTCCGTCCGTCTGTCCGTCCGCATATAACAGAACAAAAACTACACAACCGAATGGTTTGAAATTTTAAATATATGATTGTTGCAAAATTTTGTGGAGCCATTTCAAATTTTATGAAAATCAGATGTATAGTTTAATTACAGGGACAGTCAAAAGTTTTCCGTTAGATTACCGGGAATGGGAAAAAATTATTGCAAGTGCATTTTAATGATGTTATAGGCTATGCACTTATGAAGTGCAAAAAATATACATTCAGTACAATATGCGGTGCAAAAAAAAAAAAAAAAAAATTATAAAACTAGTTATAGTACGAACGCACCTCATTTGCCACGTTTGACGAGCAATTTCCAACTTGTTGTTTTAAGTGGCGATGCGCAATGCCCTTTTGAGACATAAATAATGCACTCTGTCCCTTCACCGTGTTTCTTCTTTGCGCCCTGTAGTTTTTTCGAAAATATTTGTCTTTCTTTTTTTTGTGGATAAACACGTGATATTATTTCTTTTAATTAGAAAAAAAAAAATCTATGACTGGTTTCGTTCTGCATAACGAAACATATCCATCCAAAAAAGATGATATTATTCTGATAACGTTCGACTTCCTATTTCACGGATTTGTGTAAGCAAAACAATCTACAGACAGTCCTCTACTTTTATAGTCAGAAAAAACGAGTTTTGCCTTTCGATCTATTATTAAAATTATTTTGCATTTTGCTTTCAGCTCGATAATTTCTTTTTCCCCGCAATAAAACAACGCGAACTTGCTAACACATTCACAGAGTCTTTTATATACGTGAAAAAATTGAATTTGAATAGTTTCACTCTCTCTAATATGGGAATATTATTATTTAGAGGATTATTTAATTACTATTTTCTATTTATTTAAAAAAAAAATAAAACTCTTCAAGAACATTTTATTTTAAATATTTACGAAATATACCTTATTATGTACTAATTGAACTTTTTGAAAAATAAGAATATTAACTTTTCCAAAAAATTCGAGACCACAGGTAACTTTATTCCTTCAGGAAAGGATATTTTTTCTACGCTAAAAGTAGCTAAACATTTGGACACAATTGTTTTAGAGTATCTTGACAGATTACATTTACATCCACTTCAAAAAGTTTGAAAAGCTCAGATGAATAGAAGTATTTAAAAACATAAATAATGAGAAAATGTTGACTAAAAACTAAAACAACGGGTCTTTCACACAGATTCGCGCGTCTTTGGATCACGTTTAATATTACAAAGTTTTCTGACAAAAGTATTTATATTTCTTTAAACTATTGAACCACCCCAAGTGATTAAACCTTCTAAGGATACTTTTTACAACTAAAAAAAACGTATTTTTTTCACAAATTGTTATATCTTGCTAAGAAAACATTATATTTTATCTCCTGAAAGTTTCGAAGATTTTTAACGATAACAACTATACTTTTTTAATGCATCTTAATTACAGTAAACCCGTCTTACCTATGTCATTCTTCAAAATTAATGATTTAGCAATAGTTTTACCTTGTGCAGCTCACAATTTAAATTTAGCCGTTGACCGAGTTTCTTCTACAACTCCAGAAATGATTACTTTTTTGATACTGTGCAGAGATTATTTAATTTTTTCTCGTCCTCAACAACACCTTGGGACAGTTTAATCGAGAACCTAAAATTAACACTTAAAATATTTACAGAGCATCAAAAGCCAGTTCAATAAAGGGGCTGTATTAAAAGTTACTTGAAGTAAAGATATGATGTAAACAATTTCAAATGATTGCTCAAATTTGGAAGCTATATCGAGTCAAAAAAATTTCGATTTTAAAAATTAATTATAGATTTATCTGTACTTTCCCTATATGGAATAATTTTCTACAATTAATCCATCGACCAAGTAAAGCATTACAACAGAGAGATTTGGCAATAGACAGTGGAACAAAATTAATTGCTAGATTACGTAATACGAAATTTACGATTACGTTTACGAAACCATAGTATATTACAATGGTTTTCGACATACCGGTTTTTAACAAAATTTCCAGTAAGTGTAAAGTTTGACTGAAGAAATAGGTATAGAAAAGTGTTTTTTTAATAAACGAAATGGGAGAATTAAGAGAATTGAAGTAGATGGAGCACCTGATGAAGGAAGAAACTTGACACCCGAAGAATTACTTAAAATACAAAGTTCAACTATTTACAATACATGAGTGTTGCTGATTAAAAAAAAAAATCGACTGCAGATCACGCTATTAAAAATAGAAATCTTTAAAAAAATTACGAAACACATATGAAATTAAAAGTTTGATGTTTAGAGTAACGATTCTTATACAAAATATAGGAACTGCATTTCTGCTTAATATTTAAGGGACGCCTCATCGACTTTGGTTTCATTGAGTTTTATCCAAGTACACACATCGTTCTTTGAATACTTCTAACTCTTCCCGTTTACGTTGCCTCTTGTGAGGAAGCTGAAATTAATAATTAAAAATAATATTTAATATAAAATATCAGAAAAGAACGGTTATCCAATCTGTATAATATTTTAAGAGAAAACAATGTCGTTATAAATATTAATTATGATGATGTAATGAATGAATTTGTTGAATTGAGAACAAGAAGAGTGCAATTAAAATAATCTTCAATATATGTTAATACTTTCCAAAAAGGATAAATATGCACTTACTATGCAAATAAACGCATTTCTTTAGAGCGAGACGTTTCATCCCTCTGAAGGCGAAATTCTCAAGATCTATAATAATGCAAATATATATATATATATATATATAAAAAAAAAAAAAAAAAAAAAAAAAAAAAAAAAAAACTGATAAACAAAAATCGCGAGATCTCATATATAATGAAATAATGAGCAGTAATAAAGAAAAAAATCTTCATACAATGAATATACAGGGTGTTCTAAAATTCGACAGACAAATTAAGGGTGGTGATAGAAGACATCAAGAGGATTAAAAATTACCATAAAGAATGGCGTCACAAAACCACGTATTTACTCAAAAATAAAGGATTTTCTGCACTAATTAAACTTGAGATGATGGTAATAAGTTTCATAAAACTGGAGTATATTATAATAAAAATTTAATAGGCATTCTCACATGTGTAGTAAATGTGTTAATATCGAAAAAAGCGCTAGAAGTGTCTATTATACCCAACAGAAGAATGCACATGATGCACCCAATTTTGGACTGAGTTTGCCTGTTTATACGCTATCATCGATTGCTTGAGCACCCAGTTTTTCAAGAACTTTTCACGATGTTTTAAAATTTCACACAAAATAAAGTACAGTCGTGGAAAAAAAAAAAGTTAACACCCCCTACTAACTCCTCAACAAATTATAGTAGAAGAAAGTTACTGGTACCAAACGATTGGAAATAAAGTCTACTTTTAAATTATGTATGTAATATTTGCTTAGGGGACCATCTACATATTAAAACGAACCATAACTTTGTTTATTTCAATAACAGTACACAATTCTGACAGCACAAATGAACTCTACACCCTTCAATTTTCCTAAAAACACATTTTTATGCAATTCGTACCATACGTCTCTGAGAAATTAATTATTTTAAAACGAGCGTATTTTAAGGGCTGTATCCAAATTGATGTTCGGAACTCAATTGCTAACCGAGAGAGCCCCCATCTTGATCAAGGCACCTTAAGAAGTCAATGAAGCCTGCTAGATTACAGGACAGCAAAAGAAATTTCAGAATATTTAGTCACTTCTGTCATTGACCCCTTAAACCATCATTTTGCCGTTTTTTAAGTATAATTTGAAAATTTCTTGAATTAAAATGTGAAATTTTGGATTTCCATAAAGTAGGACTTAATAAATCTAAATCCATCAAAAAAATTGTAGGCTGCAATTCATAATTTTTTCGAATATTAATTTCGTAATTCATAATTCATATCATAAAATTATAAAAATTGCAAATTCTGCGTATTTATGTTTGGGTATATTAGTATTATTGCTTCACAAAAAATTAGCACATTAGGAACTTAATTTCTGGAGTTATAAATAAAAATATGAAAATGTAATTTAACATTAGAAGCACTCAATTTTGAATGTTTATAATTCAAAAACTTATCATTTAAATGACTTGAAATTCGGTGTCTAGGCATAGTTTGAACCGAAGATTTGAAATATCTTGTTAAAATTGGGTATTGTCATAGAAAAAAAAATGAAGTTTGGGTTCGTTTTAATATGTAGATAGCCCTTTAAGCAAATTTTATATACATCATTTAAAAGTAGACTTTATTTCCAATCGCTCGGTACCAGTAACTTTCTTTTACGATAATTTGTTGAGGAGTTAGTAGGGGTGTTTACTTTTTTTTCCGCCACTGTACATATCATTTCATTTTCATTCTAATGTTTTGATTTTTCTCATAAATATTACCATCAATGAAAGTTCAGTTAGGATGACACATCCTGCATTTGTGCCTAAATACGCAGTTTGCGATAAAATGTTCTGTGGCAATTTTTCTTCCTATTGATGTCTTTTAACAACTCTCTTAATTTGTCGGTCGAATTTTTGAACACATTGTATATGTAAATGATTTTAAGTAATAATCATGTATAATTTTATAAAACAAATCTTATTAAAAATCTATTGTAATGTAATTGTTTTATTATTTTCCGAAATCAATTAATTAAAGATCCTAAATGAAAATTCTTGCGCAGAGCACGGGAATGACGAGTTACGGCACAGCATAAAATACATCCATACCTTTCAGAATAACTCTCTTGACAAAGATAGTATTGCATTTTATCAATCAAATATACAGTGTGTCCACGTATAACCTGACTGACCTTTATTTTCGCAACCGTTGGTCCTAGATGCATACTTCCAATTACAAAAATGGTTTAAATAGGGTAAGAATTATTTTTAAAGCGATTTGGGTCAAGAAAAACATTTATTAAAAAAATACGAAATTTAAATTTTTATACGGTCCCCGGTCCTATAAGTGATATTTACTAAAAATTTACTGTGACACTAACAAGTAAGACAGAAAAAGTCCCATTCATCTAACATTAAAATTGACCGAGTTATGAAACTTTGAAATGCATGACTTATATCACTTTTTTGCATCTCAATACAGACGATTTCGACCATGCTTTCAGGGGTCGTATATAAAGTACTTAAACTTATTTCAAAGTATCTGCGGTTTGAAAGCAATCGTACAACTATTACGATTCAGGTAATTTTATTAGTTAAATTTCAGATTAGTTAAAATAATTGTATTTTACTAAGTTGTATTTTGTAAGGATTTGAAGCTATGATTTCTTTTAACAAAAATTATGTTATTATCATAAGGTTTTAATTAACGTGCAATGATCGTCTTTCCAATTTAAAATTTGTACACGAACTTTAACTGACTTTCAAATGTCCGATCGAAGTTAAAATTTTACATACTGACTTAAATCCGATTACAATGTAATATTATTATGATGTTCGACGCTTAACATGCTATGCATACTTATATTAGAGGATAACACAAAATAATCCGGATAGATTACCGTCAACAAGTTTAAGAAATGGTTTTAGATTGGATAACATAAACCTGCGATAGTTGTGTTTTTTTAACTATTATAATTACGTTTTATGTATTTTTTAACGCTAAATAAAAAATTATCTTCACTTTTAACCGTCATGTCAGGATTTTTCGCAAATCGTAAATTTCAAGGTTAAAAAATAGCGAAAAATCTGATTCTATAAAATAGATGATAGAAAAATTATAATAGAAATTAAAATTAAAATAGAAATAGATTCTATAAAATAGACTTTTTTATTCAGTTTAAATTTATTTAATTCAATAATTTATTCAATTTTGTGGCTTATACTGGGTTTCTTACAGCTAAGCAGCTCAGGAATCCGATGCGGATGGAGGGGAGGTGTGATCAATTTTAACTTTGAGATTTTTAACTTTCAAATTTGCGATTTAAGAAAAACCCTAATGTGATGAAGGTCATTTTCGGATTCAGCGCTAAAAAATGCATTTGAATCAATTTTTAAAAGGTAAAAAACATGGCACAACCCAAAATTTGAAAGACGGTGTAATCCAACAGCATTTTAAAATACGTATTTTTGTAAAGAATTGAGGCTGTTGTTTTTCATCCTTTTATTTAACAAAAATTCTGTTATTTTTATCCTCTTATATGTTCCGTAAAAATTGTATGTTTTGCAGTAATATGTCAGAATGATTAAAGATTTGAAATTTATATTGCAATGCTAATTTTACTCCCAACATTTCTTTAATATATCTGACGAAATTATATTTCTACTAAATTTGTGAATGACCCCTAATTTGCAGCAAAAAATATACTCCAAGTTTAAACAGCTATTATTCGGTCAGTTTTAATCGCAGAATAACGGAACTTTTTTTGCCTTACTTGTCAGGGTAACAGGAAAATTTTACTAAATATAACTTATGGGACAGGGGAACCGTATAAAAATTTAGATTCTGTAATTCTTCGCTAAATTGTTTTTTCGCTTCAAACTTTTTTTTTATCTTAATTGGAAGTATGCATCTAGGACCAACGGTTGCGAAAATAAAGGTCGGTCATGTTATACGTGGACACACTGTATAAATTTAGACTAAAACAAATGTATCACTGTTTTCTCTAAATATATTTTACGAGCTTCTTTTGATAAATTCAGGTTCGGGTTCAAACATCCTAAAAATATCAGTTGATATGAATCACAAGAAAATAATTTATAACATAAGGTGAGCTTGGAATATGGTGAGCCACTTGGCTTATAGTTGCAAATTTTATTTTTATGTAAAATTTATTTTTTTATTTATTTCTAATTATTATGACATTTTGTAATTTTTGATTTATTAGTATTCCGTAATTAAAAAGTAAAAACGGAACCATTATAAGATCACCCCTGTGTCTGACTGTCTGTCACAGCCATTTTGCTCGTAACCTATGGAACATGGAAAGTTCAAATTTGGGAAGTAATAAAGACAACAGACCCACATATTTACAGATTTTTAAATATTTACATATATCTTTAGAAAAAATGTAGGGGGTCTAATTAAGTTACTTGAAAAAAATATTGTCTTTGTATATCGCGTGGGAGCTTTTGTAACGCTGAACTCAAAAATACATTTAATTTAATTTTAGGTATTATATTTTCCGAGATATCCTCGAAAAAGTCGTGCTAAAATATGCTTTCCCCATGTACTTCCGAATCTACTGAAACTAAAATTATGAAAAAATTAGAGTTAGTAGACGTTAATTTAAACCTTGCAGGAAAATTATATCGATGAACCTAGGTCACATAGTTTTTGAGAAAAACGCATTTTTCTTTTACCCACAAATTTCGATTTGCGAGCATTCAGCAAAATTGTTGAGGTGCGCTGAAGGTACCTATCGGAGGAGAAGTATAAAAGCATTGTTGATAATGATTTTCGAAAAAAAAAATTGTCTTTAATCAGCCGATATATTAGCTCTTAAAGCCGAAACGATTATTACGACGCTGAATTTAGTTTTAGGAAATGCCAAACGAAGTTTAAATATGCACTACTCTTATTGTCAGGCCGAATTAAGTTCATCATAAACAAATGAGTATATGATTCAAATAAGAGTTAGGCAGAATAGCAATATTTGTTATTATTTAGGCTTCATTTCCCTTTGAACTTTTACAGTATACTCATTCATACTTTTCTAGTATACATACAGCACTGCCAAATCTTATGTTGTATGTTTTTTACAATATCTTATTTTTCTTTTAGTAACGATTTTTTTAACAAAACAGTTAATAACTCATATATTTATTGGACGGAACCATCTGAGCGAGAGTAATACTCGTACTTGACCGGTTTTTATTTTATATGGTTTTATATATTACAATATTTTTAAGTTTACGTTATTTTTTTTAGAAATAAAAGATATATATATATATATTTAGAATTTGAGACGGTTCTAAAATTAAATCACGAACATAATCTCAAAAATATTCATAGCTCAGCACTTTCCAATACGCTGAAGAAAAAGCTAAAAGTGCGATAATATAAAGGAAAAAATCGTTTATTATATTGTACATTGAATCTTAAGTTTGTTATGCTGTTTAGTTAGTATAATTAGTTAAAATGCACGTCTCAGGTGTTTATGAAATTTTATCAGAGCAGACAGAGCAAAGAATTACTTCACTGGTATGACAAGCAAGAAATTTAAATATAGAAAAATGAGCATATAGCTGATATTAAATATAATAGAAAAACAACAGCCCTATCAAGAGTATATGAAGAACAAAATCTATATATATATATAAGCCATACTTTGTATGTATGTCCTTTATAAAAATCTTCAATTTTAGACGAATTTGCACGAAACTTTTTGTACATACGTTTTAGAACGTGAAAAAGATCACTGTCTACTTTAAAAACTCAACAGACCAATATGTATCCCTTTTTTCTATCATCTTTCGTAATTTAACATTATAGAAATATGTCATTTTAAATTTTCAAATTCAAAAGTTTCTTTCCTGTTGCCACAAATCTAAAAAACTGCTCAATAATTTAAAAAAAAATTGATAACTCGAGTACTTTGTTTTATTAGCCAACAAAAATTTCAGACTCGACCGCTATATTTTTACATTTTTGAAATGGACGTCACTCTAATCAGAAAATGAAAAATGTTCCTATATATATGTAAAATCTTTAACTAAACACGTGTTAAAATGACGTAGTATCCAAGTAATTGAATGATTTTAAAGTTAAAAAATCTATTTTAATACAGGAGTTTTAATTTCAAGAAAACATTTTAGGAAAAGAAAAAAAAAAAATCATTTGCTAGATATGACGTCAATTTCTGTTTAACTGACATTACTTTCTAATGATTTTTTATTCTGAAGAGAGACTCTTGATCTTCTGAAATTAATCATTATTATTACCATCCATAAAGTTGAAAATATATTTTTAAGACACGCGAATTTAAAATTTCAGTAAATGCTAGGTCATTTGGGTGTATTTATTGCTTTTTTCGGCGTATTGTCAGAGAAATCGTATACTTCAGTTATACTTACTGAAGAAAACAACCATTCTGGTTTTAAAAGGTGAAGCACATTACTATAATTACGTCAAAATGACGTGTTTTCCCCTAAAATTCAATTTCTCGAGATTTAAAATTAAATTAAAAAAACTTGAGACTTTTCATAAACGTCCGGTTAAGCATTATTGCATGTTAATATTCTGTAATCAAGTTACATGCCAAGAATTCGCTAAAAACATGAATGGCGTTATACTTTTGTAAGCAATAGGTTCCATAAAATGTATAAGTTACTTTTGTTAAAGTACGCCAAATATCGAAATCCGTTATCGAATCCGTTCTCAAGAATTCAAGTTATATGTACCAAGAACGAAATTCCCATTTGCATTTTATATACTTATTAGATCAGATTATTTTGAATAATCTGATTTGATATCTATAAGTTGATTAAAGTTGATTAAAGTTGATCTATAAGTTGTCTGATTTGATATCTATAAGTCTGTTTTCTATAAGACGTTGGAACAATCGAATGTGCGATTTTTATAGGTTAAATTGCAGTAAATGGAAATTTAATTGTTGTGTTAGGTTGTTGCCACCGAAAATATGATGCCATAGTTACCCATAGATATGTCTTTTCGTTATACTATTGCATTAAGAGTAAACGGGTTCATCTTTCGTAATCGGGTTGCAGGCACCTTTAAAAATACCCATGCTTGAAAATTACTTTAAAATCCATTAAAATCAGAAAATTCAGATACAATTTTCAAACAAATGTCATTTAAAAGAACTTTTTTTTATTCGACATTTTAAACCGTGAAATTGTGTGATGTTTAGAAGTTAAAAAAAATTGTAATAAAGGCACAATTTATGGTACAAGTCGTTGCCATCATCAGTATGATGTCAGTGTTTTTACTTTATAATTTAGATATATGCCATGCAAATGAGACTTTCACTAAATGCTGTGCCATTTGGTGTGTTTTTTTTTTTTCGTATTGTCAGGAAAATCTTATATTTTTCTCTTACACCCGCCAAAAAAAAGCGCATTCTGTTATTAGAGCTCAGGCATTTTACTGTGGTTGCGCGACAATAACGTCATCTTTTCTGATTGTCTTTTTAACGATTTGTGGATGGGAGTGCACAAATTTCAGTTGTTGTGATTTCGGAGTGCCCTCCGTGGAGGTCTTTCTAAGGGAACCTAATCCGTATTAACGCATGGAAATCCACGGTTCGAAGAAAACCACGAAGACTCCGAACGATTAGACCGACGGACGCGATTGGGTCCCACCCTAATGATAACGTATGATATAGTAAGGAAGGGAGAACTTACTAAAATGTTGATAACGTTATATTTGCACAACCTCAATATGAAATTTTGTGGGAGGTTTATTTTTTAGCTCAAACGCTATCAAACCTGAGAGCTAATGTGCCCGCAGGTTCTGTATGTATGAATGTACATAACGCAATAACTCTTGATAGAAATTTGCTTCAAAAAAATTTCTGGGTTCATTTTGATAAGGCGGTTCCCTGATTAGTTTTGGTGGTTCATTGGTTAAGTACGAGGGGGGGATGGGGGCTAATCCCCCCCTTATTTAGATAAATGGGTTTTTCATGCAGAATTATTCAACTTGCTTCAAATTGGAAATACAAGTTTATTCTGTTAAGAAGCTTCTTTGATTAGATTTGGGGTTCATTGGTCAAGTATAAAGAGGGGAAAGGGGGCTAGACCCCTCCCCCTCCTAATTTAGATAGATCAGTTTTTCGTGCAGATTTATTCAATTTCCTTCAAATTTGATAAAACGGTTTATTACCAAACGACATATACTTACAATTATAAAAGGTTTTAAATAAGGTAAAAAGAAAACTATTTTAAAAGCGATTCGGGTCTGTACAAATATTTCTAAAAAATTACGATTTTTTTTTTTTTTTTTTTTTTTTAACCGTTGCGTGATTTTAGAAGTTTTATTTAGTAAAAATACCATATAACACTGTGAAGTAATACAAAAAAGTCCCATCCTTCTACGAATAAAACTGACCGCGTAATAGCAGTGTAAAATTTAAGCATATTTTTCTGCTGCGAAACAGAGGTCATTCACAAATTTACTAGAAATATGTGTAACTGCCAATTATAAAAAAAGAATAGTTGTGAGTAATATTAATATTGCAATATAAATTTGAAATCTGTTTTCATTGAGATATAGTAAAGAAAAATATACAACATGTACTAAAAATATAGTTAAAAAAAAAAAAAGATTTCTTTTAAAATCAAATGTGAAAAGCAGTGCTCGCAGTTCTTTGCAAAATGATACATATTTTAAAATGCTATTAGATTAACTTATATAAAACGTAAATAATAAAAATTAAAGTCACTTTAAAACTTCCTCCAAGTGACTACGTTCAGCTACAATGTAGAAATGCACACGTGAAATAAATCCTTTTTATGCTTTAAACACTTCAGGTAAGATACCTCGAAGGGGTACACAACACTTCGGTCCCGCCTTTTCGGTCCCGAGACATTTCGGTCACTGGCTATTTCGGTCCCGAGACATTTCGGTCCCTGACCATTTCGGTCCCTGGTCATTTCGGTCCCGAGACATTTCGTTCCCGAGACATTTCGGTCCCTGGCCATTTTGGTTCCTGGCCATTTTGGTTCCTGGCCATTTCGGTCCCGAGACATTTCGGTCCCTTGCAATTTTGGTACTTACCACCTTATAACTCGGATTCTAATTGTCGTGGGTCCGTCAAACGCTGCAATTTCAACATTATTTGGGCCCTTTTAAAAAATATCCCCCCCCTCAAATTTTATAAAAAGCTGAATATAACAGTCCGATAAATTTAAACTTTTATAACTCGTGATTATGAAATCACAGCGAGCTGAAACTTTGTTTGCTTGAACAACGTCATATAATTTTACAGGAGACATTGTCTTTTTTTTTTTTTTTTTTTTTTTTTTTTTTTTTTTTTTTTTTTTTTAAACTATTATTATTTAACAGAATGGATTTTTTAAGTTTTATTATTAGTATTAGGTATTTTATATATACTATAAACTGCCGTACAATGTTTTTTGGTAGTTTTCATACATTTTTAGAACGTTTAAATTATCATTAATTAAATAATTGAACTGTGCTTTTTTTTCTTTTTCCAATTAGATTAATCATAAATGTCTTCAATAATTCAATTAGACGCTTATAAGCTATTATATGCAAATATTTCCTCAAATCACCTCTCTACATCCTCTCCTTTAATAATTCAGAAATAAGATATATTTATTGAAGCACAAATTTAATTTTTCTTATTATTTTTATAATACAAAGTTGCATCGTATAAATTTGATTTCGTAATTTACTTTACCATTATAAAAATTGGGAAAACAACAGTGATTTGGTAACTAGGTGTGCTATGAAAAATATTTTGTTTTGAGAAAACTCCACCCACCACTCCATTTTTTTTTCTTTAATAGTTATTGCAATTTTTTAAGTCTTCTCACCGTTTGAAGACGATTTTTGTGAGCTAACTTTATTGAATCTGGGCCTATTTCTTTGTAATAAGATTATTATTTTTAATTTTACACAATAATGTAACTATTATTTTAATTAATTTTATTTGTAAATTTTAACTGACAAAACTAAGCTTTTTAATATTTGTCTTTTATTTATTTTTTATTTTATTTTTTTTTATACTACCCTTTTCCTCCCACTCTCCCAGAAAAATAATATATTTTTATTTTACTTTTATTAATAATTATATTAATAGTTTTACATTTCGGTAACTTTAAATATAAAAATAAACAGGTAAAGGATAAATTTCAGTTTATAACTACTGTAAAATATAATGATAAATTGAATATAAAATATATTATGTATCGATTTTATTTTAAAGTAGAAATTTGTAATGTATATTAATAATGTTATTAATTTAAAAAATTAAGGATACATTAAATTAAAAAAATATATATTTAATAAAATATTAATTTAATTTTTATACTAAAATTACTAACTGTTTGGAGAATTAATTAATAGCAATTATTCATCACTTAAAGTTTTCATTCAAAATTTTTGATATATTATAATGATTTATTATAATAAGATTTGTTATAAGTGTTTGCGTTTTCGAGTCCTTATATTCGGGTTATACTAAAATTTAGGGCGTTCAGTTAAAAAATCTGATAATGTCCCTCCTTTTATAAAGATTACATTTACCATACAAAATATGAGTGTTTTGCGATAATTATAGATCGGGTATAAATGTTTTAATTTATCAGGACCTTATAGTTAAGGCACACTAAAATATAGAAAAAAGTCAACAGAGCCCCCCCCCCCCCACCTGCTTTTTAAAACGATTACGATTATCATAGGAAAGTTGTGTGGGCTGCGACAATTTTGATCTGTGTTACAAGTGTTTGCGTTTTCGAGTCCTTATATTCGGGTTATACTAAAATTTAGGGAGTTCAGTTAAAAAATCCGATATGTCCTTCCTTTTATAAAGATTACGTTTACCATACAAAATATGAGTGTTTTGCGATAATTATAGATCGAGTTATAGATGTTTTAATTTATCAGGAGCTTATACTTACAATACGTTAAAATATAGAAAATGTCCATCCCCCTCCCCTACTTTTTAAAATGATTACCATACGAAATTTGTTTGAGCTGTTACTAAAATTTTAAGGCCTTTATTTAAAAAAAACTCTACATTGTCCCCTATAAAATTATGTCACCCATTTCAAATGCACAAAATTTCAGCTTCCTGGAGAATGGACCGAAATTGCTAGGGACCGAAATGACTCGGGACCGAAATTGCCAGGGACCGAAATGTCTCGGGACCGAAATGTCTTGGGACCGAAATGTCTCGGGAGCGAAATTTCTTGGGACCGAAATGTCTCGGGACCGAAATGTCTTGGGACCGAAACGGCGGGACCGAAATGGCGGGACCGAAACGTCCTGCTTCCACCTCGAATCATGGTCCAACTCATCTGTGTTCAGATATGCAGAAAATTGGTATAAGTTATGCAATTGAAAGTTTCATAACTAGCTCAATTTTAGTGTTTGTTGAATGGGACCATTTTTTCTTTTGTCTTATTTCTTAGTGTAATAGGGAATTTTTACTAAATATCACTTATAGGACATGGGGGACCATATAAAAATTTAAATTTCGTAACTTATAAAAAATGTTTTTATTGATCTAAACGACTTTTTAAATAATTTTTTCTAGCATTTAAAACAAGTTTTTAATTGAAACTATATACGTATATATGACTAATGATTCAGAAAGTAGCCATTGAACGCCATTCAGATTGAACACCCTGTATATATATATACGAGTAATATAACTGTTAACATTTTAGGAATCTTAAAAGTACTATTATATCATCTAAATTTAATGTAAGTAGAAAAACGATTTTGTTAAATTAGTATTATATTAAAGCACGGCAACGATTTAACACATTTATGCCTAGCGTCTCATTTTTGGGACGCTTCGGATTTGAATAAATTTGTATGAATTTCTTCTTTTTTATAACATAAAAATTGTATAAAATAATTATTTACAAATGTCTTTATTTGTTACCGAGAGATGACAGCATAAGATGGATATATATTTGATTAAATGAAGGTTTTTTTTCGGAGTTTATAGATTTTTCATTTTTCAAGATGGTGAAATGTAAAAAGTAAGTTTTTTTGTGTTTTTCTATCAAGGATCCAAATATTTAAGTCATAATTTCAGCTTATATAGTCAGCTTATATTATCAGCTGAAATATGTATTTTCTTAAATTGTGAAATTATATGTTAACCCATTAAGGACCAGCGGGTTTTACAGGAATTTTATTCAGTTCGCACCACTTTTTGATAAACTAGGGGGCTCGGCCCCCTACGAGCTACGCTCGCCAACCCCCGTCCAGACACCGTAGACTCTAAATGCACGCTAATTTGATCGGCTTTAAAAAGATTTCGAAAGATTGAATTATAATTTAAAAAACAGTGGCGATCTCTCTATAAACGGATTTCTATTCATTTCTCTTTGATTGGGGAATTTTAACGCCAAATCCGTTGCGGTACTACTTGATTATCCCGTTGACCAATTTCGCCAAATTATATAAATCGCCAAACCACTCGCCAAATTATACAAATTGACATAATTTTTATTTTAAATAACGAAAAAACGAATAAATTAGTACAACATTAATTAAAATACAAATAAAACATTGAAATAAAAATAACTTGATGACGTAGACACGTGTAACAACATTTCAAAATAAGCTAATATAAAAGGAATTAAGTAAACAGGGTCTTTGTCTCCTGGTATTTTTTAACAAAGTGAAAAGAAAGTTCTTTTAAATGAAACATTTCAAATTAATCGTTTTTAATCTGACGTAATTTTGACCAAACTATTCTTTCTCTTTTTAATATTCATATGAAAATACTTGTGTTAGAAATGAAATATTATTTGCGCTTTCCTAACAAAAATAGTTGAAAAGTATCCTCTCAAAATATCAAATAAATGTCTAGCGCAATTTCTAAATTTAAACCGTTTTGCAATATTATTTTGTGTTCATTTTATGTAATAACTCTAATGTGACGTAAATATGACGTAATTTCTCCTATTTAAGACTTCTAACGCATGTTAATAAATTTATTGTTTTACAAATTCCTTTCTCTCTTAAAATTCACGTGTAATTATAGTTTTTATGACGTAATTTTAATAAGTTCCTGCTTTTTGTACATAATTATTTAATTCTAATTCCAAATGTTTTTTTCTGTTTATAATAGTCACGTGTAAATAAATTTTTAATTTATTTACGCGTATAAATATATTTTTTTTTTTGAAGCAAACATTATTGTTTCCGCTGTTTATACAGTTGTCAACAGTTTAAATTAATATCACTTTCTAAAATCTGCTAAAAGTATCTCTAGAAATGCTGAAAATCTGAATTTAAAATAGAAATAAAACCTCAAAAAATGAGTTAAAATAAAAAAATTAATGCAATCTGCACTCCGGCAAATTCTAACGCATAAAATGATCTAAAAATGATTAAATTCCTATGAACAGTTTTTGCTCCTATAAAACTTTATTAGTGGAACGATTTTGTCCAACTTTAGCATTAAATATCTCTTAAAATAATTCTTCGATCTGAAAACTGTCTGCATCAGCGTGTTTATCAAAAATTTTTGTATAATACTACCGATTTTCATATTTTTGTATGCATTATTTTTCTTAATATTAACGAAGAAAGACCTCCGGTCACAAAAAATTCAAAACCGGCGGCGGCGGCGGTGACAGCGGTAGTTACTTTTTTTTAGAATAGAGAGACACTTCCTTTTACTTTTGGAATCACTGAAATGTGTTAATTAAATAAGGCAAACTTTACTTTTCTCTTTTACTGGTATCAAACAGATTAAAAAAACCACAAATAAAATGTTGCGAAAACGCAACGTCAGTATTTAATGGGTTAAAGCCTATTTTTTATGCATTTTCGTAACGTCCCAGATAGAGGGCGCTAGGCACGAATGTTATGTATATTAATATTACAAACAGATGAAGGCATGTGAATCATTAGATAGCCGATTTTTTTGTCGAGTTTCTTGAATGGCAACTTTACTTTTTTTTTTGGATTTGTGTATTATTTACCGATATTGACGTCATATGCATATTTTACTGTAGATGTTATTTAAGAATGGATCGTAAATGAGGAGTTCATCAGCGGATGCGAATGACGTCATTTTACATAAAATAAAAGCGTATGTTTTAAGTCTTAAAACTGAAACAGGTTTTGTACTATCTATTTTTGTATACCTATATTTATGTTTTTCGCTGGGAACGACACTACATTCTGAAAAAGCAGAATTCCTCTTTTCTAGTTTTATTTTATTTATTTATTTATTTATTTGTCAACCATACTGTGTGTCAAGTTTAAATTACATTATTTTCTTACTTGAGACTTTGATATATATATATATATATATTGTATTTTAAATCTTGGTTATTCATGTAATTATGATATCATTTTTTTAGAATCAATTACGTTTTCGTAACTTTTTTTTAAAAGCATCTTTGATTAATGATGAAAATTACATAGCAATTTCCGAAACTTTAATGTAAATATAAAAATAAAAACTTGAGAATTTTAAGGAAAATTATGGCTATTGTGACATCACATTTATTAAGTTATTTTTCAGCCATATTAATAAATCCTTCTGTGAAAAGCACTATGAATGATTTGTCATGGAAACAGTAAAACTGAGTTAGTTCAGTTACCAAAACTTTTAAAATTTTGTAAAATCGGAAAAAAAAAAAAAAAAAAAAAAAAGAGAACACTTCATAGGTTTTCATAACTAAACCGTCCACAGAAAACAGAAATAAACATTCGAATCAAATTATGTCTTTTTTAAAGAAAGTTAATGAAAAAAAAATCTTACGAGGTAGACTTAATAAGAAAATTGGACCAGTATCAGAAAATGTCAATACTAACGTCCAATTTTGTCATCAGAGGTTTTTTAGGTATAATGCTCTTTTTGATCCCAGACAGGAAATGATTCAGTAAAATGGAATAGGAATTACGAAGGATTCGTAAAAACATCTGATTGAAACTTGTCGTTGAAACATCTAATGTTGAATTCCTATTTCTTCTTACAAAAAAATTTGCAATGTGGGTAGTTTTTAAAGAATAAGTTAAAAGTTATTTGCGGAAATAGCTGAAATTTTAAGATTGGACGCAAAAAAATGGATTTTTATTAAAACTCTTATTGGTTAAAATTCGTATTTTATTAGAAAATGAGCTGTAAATTATTTGTATTTTTTAAATAAATTTTCGAATAACATTTGAGATTTTTCGATTTTTACAGATTTTTAGTTTTTAGAGAGTTTTAGATTTTTCATTTTTCAAGATGGCGAAATGCAAAAAGTAAGTTTTTTTTTGTGTTTTTCTATCAAGGACCCAAATATTTAATTCATAATTTCAGCTTCTAGACTTCTTTGAAATATGTATTTGCTTAAATTGTGAAATTATATGTTAATTCCTATAATAAGGACCCAAATAAATAAGTCATAATTTTAGCGTCTAGACTTCTTTGAAATGCGTATCTTTTTAAATTGTGAAATTATATATTCAAGCCTATTTTTTATGCATTTTCGTAACGTTCCAAATATAGGGCGCCAGGTTCGAATGGGCGGATATTATTATTAGCCACATAGGGAACAGTTATTTATGTAAAGTCATTTTCAAGGTGATTACAGGACAAATTGTTTTTAAGCCTCAAATACGATTATTCTTAGTGTATTTTTAATAATACTTACAACGTCGTTAGTCTCTGTAATGAAATAAATATTTTTTTTTCGTAGTTCATAAAAATACTAATTATAGTATATAATATACTATTTAAAAGCCTATTGTATATAAATTTAGACAAATACTATGCATATTCCCGTATTTAGTGCGTTTACATTTCATCAAGTAAGTACAAAACTATTTTAGCGTAATTAGTTTTGGTATTTTTCGAGCTCATTTTTGAATATTTTGAATTGATTTTATCAACAAATTTGAGAAAACAAGAATTCAGGTACCAATGGGTTAGATACTCTAAATAAAAAAAAAAACAAGGCGTCTACATAAAACTATTAACTATTAATATAAATAAAACTATTTTATAAATTAAGTCAACTTGTTTTCATTTACGTCATAACTTATTAAGTAATATATTTTTATATATTGAATCATCTTACTTCAAACTGAAAAAATATTTCATACAAATAAAATTCAATTTCTATAAAAATATATTACATAACTACTATAAAAAAATCTTTCAATGATTTTTTTTCGAAACATTTCTTTTTCAGAGTTTTTCTTTAGAAATGAGTATTTTCAGTTTTCATGCGATTTTATTTTTCGTTTCTTTTCAATCTCTGTTTACGTTGTAATGGAATTGTACCGTGATTGTGAAACACTTTCGAAAATCATTTTACAAAAGCAAAACTAACTCTAAAAATATATTATTTTTATACATTTCTTTCAGTCTATTCCTATTATTTCGACATTAAAAGAAACCGTTATTTCTATACTGTTGGATAAACGTTAGATTGAGGTTTCACATTTACATTTAATACGAGTAAATAAGATTTCGTTTATGAAGTAAATTTTTCTCTTTATAAGTAAATGGAAAAGTTGTATTAATTAAATGTGTTTCACTCTGATTGAGCATATTTAGTTATTTAGAAATTATACTTATTTGTTTAAATTATTAAGTTATGCTTATTTATAATTAGTTGTTTAAAATTTACTTCCAAAATATGAACTAAACATACATACATACACTGCAGGTTAATATAATACTTTCTTATTACTAAAAAATTAATGATTTGAAAACTTTTCCAGAGTTTTTTTTTTTTAAGTTTTCAATACTTTAGGAATGGCACTTTGATTTATAAAAATGTTTTTTGCTGAATAATGCTGCATAATATGTTAAAAGTCAAGAGGAAGTTTTTAAACGATCATGGACCATCCAGAATTGCAACACCTGAAACAGGCTTTTAAGCGACTTTAAAAGAGCTTATTTTCGAACAAAAATATAGATTAAAACTTACTTTGACAAACTTGTGTCATATGTCCGGCAAACGCGTGCTTTCAAATACAGCAGAATAATCACGGCGTGCATTCGAACTTAGAGGAAACACGTGCAACCGTTAAAACTCACTCAAACCATGTGCGCAATTGTTTTCTTTACGGTCATAATTAATCAACACCTCGGATTTTTTTCGACAAACCTCGTACGGATCTCTACAAAAGAGACATTCAGCAACCAGTATATGCGGTTTTGTCAAATTTCGAGATAATTGGAAAAATGAAATTTGTTCACCTAGATAATCAAAACGTGCCACTGTGCGATACATAGAATTAAAATTCAACAAATAATATTGAAAACTTTAATAACTAGCACTAAAAAAAGAAAAAAAAAATCATAAGCTAATTGGAGCAATAAAATACGATCCGTACAATATGTATCAATGGGGCAGAAATCTTTTAAGATGATTTTTTTTTTTTTTAATTTTAATCTTTCCTTTTTATATCCGCCATAAAACATGTATCTGTGAATTTTGGCCAAACTTCATGCATCAAAATAGCGCGTTATACGCTATGATGTATGTCATTCTAGTCACTCAAAATACGGGAAAGCTAATGTTAAGTTTATGAAAACGCCATTTTCAAATATGTCTTTAATTTTAATATTTTTACATGGTTGTTTTACACAGGTTAGCTGAGGACAATCTATAACCAGGCTAGTTTTTTTTTCAAGTTTTTTCTTAAAATACTTTTGCTTTCGAAACCGGTAGGAAACTGGTTTATTATACCGGAAAAACAAGATATTTGAATATAACTTTTCATAGACATAACATTAGCATTTTCATTTCTTACCGTAAGTAATGTTGACTCTTAAATATTCAAGTTAGAATTTATTTTAATTAATGTCAGGTTTATGTTAATCAGAAATATCTCATGGGCTTGGGCATAAAACATGATAATTGACACTTTTATTTTTTCTGATCTTAATATGAAATTGTTTAATTGCACATGCAAAACGTCTTAACAGATCAAATTTTATTTTTTTATTATTAATATTATATGACACATTAAAAAACTATTAATATTTTAAATATACCGGGTGTCCCAAAAAGGACTGACTGATTTTAAAATTCAATAACATGTAAACGGTGACAGATATTTAAAAAATTCTTGCAGGAGGGTTATGCATAAGGTCAAAAGTTTTTTTACAGAGATTTTCAATTTTAGTTCAAATTACAAACAATAGATGGCGCTGAGATCAATATACGCTCAATTCAGGCTCGATTTTCGGTACTTACCCAGTTAATACATTTCCATCTCCTTTTTCCACATGAAACAAGAGAAAGGACCAAAAATCGAGCCTGTATTTAGCGACTATTGCTTACAGCGCCATCTATTGTTTGTAATTCGAACTAAAATCGAAAATCACTGTAATAAAACTTTTGACCTTATGCAAACCTCCTGCAAGAAATTTTTAAATATCTGTCACCGTTTGCAAGTTATTGAATTTTAAAATCAGTCAGTCCTTTTTCGGACACCCGGTATATTTCAATTATAAAAAATCTTTAAATACAAGTATATTAAAATAAAAATCTATTATCAGTTGCACAAAAGTTTAATGGTCTTTTAACAAATAGGCTGTTTTAAAGAAAATTATGTTTTTTTTTGTTGTTGTTTTTTTTTTTAGCTTTCTTTACATATATCGATTTTGAATTACTTAAAAATTGTACTTTCATAGTCGATTAACAATATATGACACATTTTAAAAAACAGTTTTATACCCCAGCAATAAAAAAAATATACAATATACATACTATACTTTTCAAACTAAATTCATCCAAAGACACAAACCATTCTATTTAATCATCATTTAAAATTATGCATTAATTTTTGCTTCGATACAAGGCTATTTAAAACTAAAGTATTGTACACAATTAATGATTATGAAAATGTTTATTATGAAAGATATACTTTCCTAATGTCTTGTGCCTGACTTCGGTCAAGAAGAATTTTGTATACTTGACATAACATACAAAATTCATAATTTATATTTGCATTTGAAGTTTTCAAAGTCTTGCATGGCTGATTTCCAAACATCATTAGAGAAACTTCAAAAATATGTTAAAATCCCAGACCACAATTTATGTAGATGATATAGGAAGCAATAAATAAAGTAGTTTAACGAAAATGTGCACTTTGAATAACTGGATCATCACTTTTATTTAAATTTGACGCTTTGTATTACACTTATATAACAGTTCCAACTAAGCATTCAATCCTAATTGGAAGTTTAAAATGTAGAGATCCGCAGAAGTAATTTTTGTTACTTTTATATTATCCAATAGCATTTTCCGAAATCAACTGAATTTCTCCTACAATATAACTCCAAAAATCTGTTATCATCGGGACCATAATTATTCCTGATTATTGAAAATTCCGGATTTTTGACGGAATGTCCAAAGTAGTAACTAGGGATATCAAAATTAGAACTATAATCTAAATGGTGTTTTTAGCCACAATTTAATTCATTACTAGGTAATAATATGTAAGAAAAAAGAAAATCTATATATACAGTAGAACCTCTTTTATCGGAAACTCTTTTAACCGAAACTCTTGGTTAACCGAAATCCATTTTTAAAGATTTTTTTTTTTTTAACTATCGCATTCCTTGTGTGCAAAATCCATTTTGAAAGCTTTTTTTATATTATTATTATCATATTCCTTGTATGCAAGTGGTACTTTCCGAACTATGAGTACATGTAAATATTTTCGATCCCCTTTCTTAGAGTTCCTTTGAATTTAACTTGAGCTCCCTTAAGCAGTGAATCAAAGAAAACGAACAAATTAGCAATTGTGAACCTTTTGAAATATTTTCAAAAGTTTTGATACTGGTGAATTAATAATATTAAAAAAACTCCGTGATAAAGTTTCAAAGCAAAAGCAATTGAAACTGCGACGAACAAAGCATTTTTGAAAACCCTTGTGATATATGTAAAATGTACTTAATTTATAAATTAAAATTCAGGTAATTTATTATTGTTTCTATTTTGCTATTGCTTTATTTTTATTAAGCACTTGTTACCAAAATAAGAAATATTGCATATATTTCTCCTTAATCTTAAAATTGCAGCATTCTCAATTATCCGAAAATTTCGATTTTCCGAAAGACGGTCTGTCCGAATTATTTCGGATAATCGAGGTTCTACTGTATATATATATGTCTAGTGTTTGTGGGTAAAGCCAGACTTTTCTCCAAGAACACGTACTGCCACCAACGCGCGGTTGGTGGGGTTAGATAGCCCTTGGTCTCCTGCTGATAGTAAGGCAGTTTGGTCGTGGTGGGTGAAAGTGGGAGGTTACACGGCCGCTCAAAAGAATTCCATTGCATGACGGCCTACGGGGGAAAATCGTTTGAGATAGTTTTTAATAATGTTACAGCCTTTCGAACATAATGAAATTGAAATGCGTTATGAAATGCATTAAAATATACATTCTTTAGCACATGTGGTGCAAAGAATATTTATTATTCATTAACGGGCAACACAAAAGAATTCCGTTACATTCTGAGACAAACTTTTGTTTTGTTTGTTTGTTTGAGTGTTTATTTCGCGGGAGTTTCGTTTGATTGTTTATCTTCTCTGGAACTACTGAACCGATTTCAAAAGTAATGGTATCAAAATGATAATGTTAGCCCCTGTTCGAACACAGTCTATATCTTATGTCGATACCATTTTAGACAAAGGGGTGTAGGGGCAAAAAACGTTCTAAAAATGCAATTTTTGTGTTACTGAAGGGCCTATAAACACGAAATTTGGTATGGTAGTTACTTATAAAATATAAATGATCTCTAAGAGCATTTCCAAAACAAATCGAAATTTAAAAGGGGTGAAAACGTGCGAAAAGCGTTCTAAAAATGTTCTAAATTGCGATATTTACACAATCTCACGAAGTTCAGAACCGATTTAAAAAATAATGGTGTCAAAATGATAGTAACAAACTCTGCTCCAAAATAAGCTGTATTTTAGCTAGTGGCACTAGGCGAATGTGGGTACAGGAGAAAAAACTTTCTAAAAATGCGATTTTTGTGTTACTGAAGGGCCCTCATGAAATTTGGCATGATAGTTACTTATAAGATATAAATGATGTCTAAAAAGATTTCCTAAAGAAATCGAAATTTAAAAGATCTGAAAATGCGCGAAAAGCGTTCTAAAACTGTTCCAAATTGCAATTTTTACACAATCTCAGGGATTTCCAAACCGATTAAAAAAAAAATAATGGCGCCAAAACGATAGTAACAGCCCTTGCTCCAAAATAAGCTATATTTTATGTCAGTGGCACTAACCCAATGTGGGTGCAGGAGCAAAAAACGTTCTAAAAATGCAATTTTTGTGTTACTGAAGTGTTTAGAAACATGGCTTTTAGCATGGTAGTTACTTATAAGATATAAATGATCAATAAGAATATTTATTAAAAAGTTCGAAGTTTCAAAGGGATGAAAACGCCCGAAAAGCGTTCTAAAATCGTTCTAAATTGAAATTCTCAGGAAGTACCAAACCAATTTTAAAAGTAATGTCTAGAAATTGATGGTGGCAGCTCTTGATCCTACATAGGTTCTATTTTATGTCGGTGTCACTACCACTTGGGTATTGCAGGAGCAAAAAACGTTCTAAATTGCGTTTTCGTGATACCGCAGTGTCTAGCAACTTGAGATTAGGCATGGTAGTTATTTATAAGATATAAATTATCTTTAAGAACATTCCCTGAAAAACTCGAATTTTAAAAAGAGTAAAAATGTGCGAAAAGTGTTTTAAAAACGTTCTAAATTGCGATTTCCATGGAATCGCTGGAAGTATCAAACCGATTTCAAAAGTAATGGTTGGAAACTTTGGAAATTGATGATGACAGCTCTTACTCTAACATAGGCTCTATTTATGTCGGTGTTACTCTCACCTGGAGCTTGTAGGAGCAAAAATCATTCTAAATTGCAAATTTCGTGATACTGCAGGGGCTAGCAAATTGAAATTAGGCATCACAGTTAATTATAAGATATAAACGATCTCTATGACCACTTCCTAAAAAAATCGACATCTAAAAGGGGTGAAAACGCGCAAAAAGCGTTTAAAAACGTTCTGTATTGCGACTTCTACACAACTTTCGAAATACGAAACCGATTTTTAAAAAATGGTTGCAATTTAGTGGTGATATAACATGCTCAAACATAAGCTATATTTTATTTAGGTGCCACTGCCAATAGAAGGTTGCAGGAGAAAACAAATATTTTAAATTGTGATTTCTGTGATACTGATGAGGAGGTTCTTAAAATATGCATGGTAGTTACTTATAAAATATAAATGCCCTCTAAGAACCAGACGAAAACAAATTCGAAATTTAAAAGGTGTGAAGCGAAGGGAAGGAGTGAAAAGCGTTTTAAAATGTCCTAAATTACGATTTATATGCAATTAAAAAAAATAATAAACCTGTTCTTAAAGTAATGGTAGCGAATCAATAGTGACAGGTCCTGATACTTCATAGGCTACATTATAAGATCGTGCCACTACCACTTCGGGTTTGGCAGGAACAAGAACCGTTTTAAAAAACCCTTTAAAAACTTTCTAAATTACGTTTTTAAAGGAATATTAGGAAATGCAAAATTATCGTCGATACAATTCTTACTTTCAAATGAGTTGGTTCGGGGCTACTTCAATATGCAACGTAGAACAATTAGGGCAAATTTATCATCGAGTAGGCTCGCTAATGCCGATACCAAATGAAACACTGAAATTCCTAAAAATATATTTTGTTAGTACTCACAATCTGGGGCTACAACGAGAAATTATTCAGGGGTTACTACGTCCATAACCACAGCCAAGTAATCAATGTATTTAAGACTAGAACGAATGGTTGCAGACAACTACAAAATCGTCATTATGGTTGACAAAGACCAGCCGGTGACCATGAACGAAGGGTTAATGTACCTCACGTTAATGAAGTTGCAGTGGTAATTGTGGATAATGAATATAGCCAGCGTGATATCTTTATTCAACGCCGCAGCAATGAACTGCAACACTGCTGAAATTGCTGAAACACATCTCTTAAGGAGCCTGGTCCTCATGTCATAAAGCGAGCAATATATCCTGACTCGGGCAACGCCAGGTATTGCAGTTAGATAAATATACAAATAAACTTACATTGATGGATATTTTCTATGTTACTGAAAAAAAATCTAATAAAGAATGGAATTATTCATTCTTGTGTAATTTCGGAAACATAAATGATAATTTTGTTTGCTTCAATTTTTGTGGCCGATATTTAACAAGATTTTCTTCTATTTTATACAAATGGACAATCTTTATTTCGGAAATAGTCTTGTTCTCTGCAGCAGATATTAATATTACAGTCTAATTTATGCATTTTTCTAGTGACACATTTCTTCTGTTGTTCATCCTCGTCTTCGGAGCTGTTACTGACGTTATCGACGATTCCATTTAGCACAGCGTCAGGAAAGAGACCAAAGAAACTAAGAAATTGTGTACTAATCTCCACGCCGTTACTGTGCAATAGTACAACACCCAGAAAATTTGTTCAGAAAATAATCGCCTTTGGCAATTTAAAAAAAAAGTCAAGTATTATTATTTATTTTGCATCTTTACTTTCGATCTTGAAGTTTTTAATTCATTAATAACTGTTATTTTTCTCCTACCATAACTTGAAAGTGTAAAAGAAAAAGGAAGAGAAAAACAAAGTTTTGATGTGGTATTTTAGAAGATGTCTGAAATTTAAATGCCGGATTTTGTAGTCGCACTGTATTTGAAAAAAAGTTTTGAATGTAAAAAACACTAATTTGAAAATGCATTGTCACATGATTAGAAGAACATTAAAATGAGTATCTAATGTTTTGTTAATGGGACCACTGAAATAAATTTTAGCATTTATAATTTTGAATGAAAGCATTAAAAAACATTTAATCAATTTTTCTTGCCAATAAGATACATAATAAAATGTTAATATCGGATTTTCATATTTTTGATAATATTAATGAAGATGAATGATAAATATTGTGGTATAATTTTTTAAATTTACTGATATAAATGTTTCATTATAAAGAAAAAAAATGAAGATTAGAAATAGTATAGTATTAAAGATATCAGACAGAAATCTGCAACAATTCCTTTTTGATTATAGTTTTTAACTATTATCCAAACTGTTTCTGAAAATTTACTCCATACGTGTAATAAAACTAAATTAATGCTCCGAAAACAATATTAAAAAGGGGTTACAATTTAATGCACTTTAAGAACATTACACATGTTAAATTCTCAAATTCCTTTTTAATGTTTAAGATCAATAAACGTTTAAATAATAAAAAATACAACCACGCTTAATAAGTTACTTTTAAACTTTGAAACACTAAATTATTGTAATTGCTTGTAGTGTAACAAAATTTATTTTACTTTATAATAACCCATTAATAAAAGATGTAGTGTAAAATAAATACTAGATTTGTATTATTGTCGCAGAAAACAATTATTATTATATTTCTTTAATTGAGTGATTTTGTTATCTGGAATAGAGTTCACGAGACGGGAATTAATTGAAAACAAAATTTAATTTGTATGCAGTTGCAAAGATAAGATAGACTTGTTTATTTTAAAGGAAAGTTATGTTTTTAAAGGAAAGAAAGGAAATATATTTTCAAATTATTTTTTATCTCACACTATCTTAATAGTCCCTTCTAATCTAATTTAAATAGTCCGTTTAAAGTACTATTGTTATTGAAATTTTACTTGACTTTTTCAACAGTAAGATTTTGCTGATTAAATAATATATTATTTTGTTTAAAATATTTACAGAAAAGATTAATTTGCAGTTATGAATATAATGTATACAATACATTAACAAACATTTAATCACAAAGATAAATTACTTTACTACATGATGTACACTATAAATATAAACAGTTTTAATTACTAATAATGTGATTATGCCGATAAAATAAATAAATGTACTACATGATGTACCCTATAAATATAAACAGTTTTAATTACGAATTATCTTATTATACCAATAAAATAAATAAATGTTTGCTGTTTTTCATTTTGTATCGTACGAGCATTACTTGTATTTATATTTGAAATCCTAGGCCTTTTTTGTTTGTTTATTTATTTATTTTTTTTGACTTAATGCTTTTATGTATTTTTTATGTAAATATCAGCCAATTTTCTGCCATAATTAATAGTAGGTTTTTGCCAATTAAATAATGTATTATTTTGTTGAAATTACCTACAGAAAAAAGGGTGACTTTGGCAGCCAAACATATAATGTATATGAAACGGTATATTAGCAAACATTTAATCCCGAAGATCAGGCATTACTACATGACGTCCCCCTATAAATATGAACAACTTTAAACTTTTATTAAAAATGCTACATTCAATATGAAACAAAGATAATTCAGGTTGTTTAACCAACAGTTCATATTAAATTATTATTAACTGGTAAATGTCAATACTAAAAAAAATCATTGGTGTAATAGGAATTAAATAAACAGAACTAGTAGTACAAATGCGCGTAATTTACATAAATACGTTAAGCGTTACAAAAAATGTTGGAATGTTATTCCACACAGAAGGCATGAATAAGAAATCCCTCAATAGTAAATAATAAAAAGGTTAAAAGTTTTACCTTTATGTTTGTATTATGATGTATTATTCAGTAGAAATATTTTCTTCTTAGGATGAACAAAAAACGTTTATGTCAATACTAAATACACTAGAATAATATGCTGCACACAATACTGATAACACTTCACAATATAAAAAATAGATGAATATTCTTGAGACTGTTTACAAACACAAATATAAAGAAATACTTTGAACTGTGTATTAAATATTAGTTTGCTGCAGTTTTCAATTGTATCATTATTATTCCTTTGGAACATGAATTTTTAATCCAGCAGCATTTTGCTGCACACTGCTATGAGCCATGGAGGAACACTAACAGTTTTGAATGTCTGTGCCAGTAAGACAACAAAGATGATTGTCTCATGCTGCCATCTGGTGGAATGTTCTGGAAACAAAAGAGCAATTCACTAACATCTCTCCCGTTTTGTGATAGAATCTGACAGCAGTTGGATAAGGTTTCTACAAAGATCAAATTTGGCCTTTGGCAGCGGCTTTGTCATTATGTCTGGTATCATTTCATTTGTTGATAGATGTTTGACATCTATAACATTTTTCGTTTTCAAATCTCTTATGTAATGACACTTTGTATCAATGTGCTTAGTGTGAGATTTAAATTTTTCACTTTCAACCAATTTAATTGTAGATTGGTTATCCTCAAAAATTCTAATGTATATATGTTATATAAAATTTCTTACTTTTACTATTCATTTAAATTATTCTAAATTGCCGGCCTATTCATTATTTCCTATTTTTTTAATACGCCCGGTTATTTATTTCTAATTAAATTCCTATAATTTTAAAACGCATATCTTAATAATAGACTTATTCCAAAACGTAATCTAAACTTTTAATCCCTTCATTAAATTTTATCGTCTACCAAACTGTAAAGTTCTGAACGCAGTTACTTATTTTTCGAATGTTTATCAAACATTTGAAAAGTCATTTAAAGTCATTTTTACATTTTTATTCTAGTTCATCTCATTTTTCCGCCCGCTAGGCGACAACCTTTTCACATCGAAATTCTTCCATTAGCGGCGTCGGGATTCTTTCCTGTGACGTTTCTTGATCGCTCTCCATTGGCTGAGTGTCGGATCCCAGTTTCACTTCGAAGCTCGTTCGTGATTTTGGTTGGGTTAGACTGAAGTTTCCATTTCAATCGGAATTTCTCCGCGCATTCTAATAAATAGTTCGAGCATGAGCTCAGAACTAGATTTTTGTGCTGTTTGATTGTTTACATAACCTGTTACCCGGTGTTCTAAGCCATGTAGAATAATCATTTCGTGAATTAACATCTATTTCGCATGAGTGACTAGTTTATGCTTGAGTGGAATGCTCTGATTTCTCATCCTGTGGGAATTGTTTAATGTTGTTATGTTCTGATGGAATAAACAGTTTCCTATGACTACATTTCCATGCTTTTAATTGGGAAAACCCCATATTTCTTCATACGCCTTTTTTCACCACTTACGCAGCCTTGTGTTCATCATGAATAAATAAGAGTTTGATTGGCCTATACCAATATTCTCATCGCTCTACAGCTGCTAAATTTTCACAGAGATGATACCCCCACTAGCGATGCTTGTGCTAAGTGGTATGATTGCTATACAACATCACCAGCGGCTGATTAATTTGTAGTACTAATCCAGTAATATGAAATAAAAAACAAGACGTGATTGTTCGGCTTAACACATTAAATTGTTTCGTAATATATATATATACAGTCGGACCTCTATTTAACGAACCTGTATTTTGCGAATTTCTCTATTTTGTGAACTTTTCCTTGGAACCAAGAACATTTTGCAAATTTCTTCGTAAAATAACCTCCAAATAGCGAAGTGCATTCTCTATTTAAAGAACTTTTTCTTGTGATCAATTTTTTTTTTCTCCCCATTTCTCAAAATATTTCTGGATATTTCAAACTTATTCTTTCTTTTAACACATTATGATGTTCAATGGCCTTGAACTGGTGTTACCAGGTGCCTTCTTTGTTAGCAGTGAGAATTTGTTAAGAACGGAGGACGTAGACTATAATCGCTTAGAGTAACTTTAAAAAAATGTGGATACAGTGAGAAAAAAAGAAGAAATTAACCATGATGTGCTGATTGATGATTCTATTTCACTTAATTCTGAAACTGAGACCTCGGAAACACTATACGAATTGGATATTTTCGACTGTGTGAAAAAAAAAAACAATACGAATATGACGGTGGTGGAAATGATCATTATGCAGGAATTAACAAAACTTCGTATGACGAAATGCTAAAAGAATTTGAAACAATCCGACCCGGATTATAGTTAGAAGAAAATACGCATGAAGGGGTTTTCTGTGCATTGCAAAGATGCGAGACGTATTATGAGAGAAAGCACTTTTTTAAATAAAAAACTCAGGGAAAATTAACGGTTTTAACAATTAAGTTTAACAATTAACAATTAAGATTTTCAGAAATTAAATTTACTGACGCATATGTTAATGTATGGTTAAAATTATTTGGTATATTAATAATAAATACGATAATGTCATTAAAATTCGTTAATTTAATGTAAAACTATTTACTTGAAACAGAAAATACAGTACATTCCCGGATAATATTTTATTTTTCTTGCAGATTTCGAAGATTTAAGCACATAGAAAAAATGAATTGATGATGGATATTGGTGGGTAAAATAAATAAAACAAATCGTTGTAATTTATTTAAAAAAATGTGATTAATTACTTTTAGTAAAAATATTTAGTGTTTATGAATTTAAAATCTGTTTTATGTAGTTTAAAGTATTTTAAAAGGTGAATCTCTATTTAACGAATTTTCCATATAACGAACTTTTTTCCGGGATTTAGCGACTTCGTTAAATAGAGGTTCGACTGTATCTGATTCTGTTATATACATAAGTCACATTTGAACGGAGGGTGGTTTTGTGGTCTGGAGGTTCATGATCGATGAAAATATACCAAATTTTTCTGGAAGTGCTTTCGACCGGACGGCTGCAATAAGTAGCTTTTTAATTTTCGTAATGAAAGCTATCTAAAAGGTTCGTGTTATGGGAATAAAGATAGTACGCGGACACTTGCATCATGTGAAGTCAATTGTAAACGTAAGAATTTTCCACAGATTTGCAGAAAATGTATTTTGCTTAAAATTACATTTTTAGAATTTTTGAAATCTAGTCCGGTATGGGATTTATGGTGATTTATTAGTCTTTTATAAAATAAAAGATTATAACTAAATCGCATTTTAATTAATCTTGTATATTAACTGAAGCGGATGCAAGAGAATTTCGTTTTTAAATAAAAAAGAAACCATAAAACGCACACATGGTAAATAAATTCAGAAGACGAAACGCAATTTTTTCACCCTTGATTCAACATAAAATATATAATGTGGACATTAAAAAGGTCCACAATCTTACTTAAAAGGCTACTAAAGTACTGACAAGACGTTACAAATTTAAAATATACACTTTATTTAAAACGTCTTAGTACTTTCAAGCCTTCGAAGCTCATCATCGGAGAATATCTTAATAAATAAATGTTGTTTATTTATACAAATACGTCACTTTGTTTCGAAAATGAGAGAGCCAATAATTACTAGAGTTGAAAGTAGAAGTAGCAGTAGCAGTTTCTTGGATTGAATTTAATTAGAGGAAATATATATTATTATAATTAATTGCAGTTCCATTTATTTTATCACATCACTCTGTTTTTCATACGTTACTTTCCATAGGTAGAAGAAAATATTTAACTTCCGTACTTTAAATTTTAGTACGTTACTTTGCTCAAGTTTTCAGGTTATTGAACCATAAACTGGGGATATTGTACGAGAGGGCGTCGTTACATACTTGATTGTTTTTACATAGCATTTCAATGGATTCTCTGATAGTGGATGAGTAATAATTTCATGTTGGGAATATGATTTTTGCATGATCAAAATCTATTGCGATATTCTGATTGAATCTTAAACTAATGGAGTACATCGGAGTGACCAAAAGAAAACTCAAAGAAAGAATAAAAGAACATAAAGCAGATATAAAAATTTTTCGTCAATCCACAGATCTCTCTCGTTTAAGTTTCAATCAGAATATCGCAATAGATTTTGATCATGCAAAAATCAGATTCCCAACATCCAATTATTACGCATCCACTATAACAGATTCAATAGAAATCTTATGTAAAAACAATCAAGTGTGTAACGATGCCCGATCGTACAATATCCCCAGTTTATGGTTCAATATCCTGAAAATAAATCCAGCAGACCTGAGCAAAGTAATGTATTAAAATTTGAAGTATGGAAGTGAAATATTTTCTTCTACCCACGGAATGTGACGTATGAGAAACAGAGTGGTGTTATAAAATAAATGGAACTGCAATTAATAATAACAATATTTATTTCCTCTAATTAAATTCAATCCAAAAAACTGCTACTGCTACTTCTACTTTCAACTCTAGTATTTATTGGCTCGCTCATTTTCAAAACAAAGCGAAGTATTTGTATAAATAAACAACATTTAGTTATTAAGATATTCTCTGATGATGAGCTTGGAAGGCTTGATAGTACTAAGAAGTTTTAAATAAAATGCAAATTTTAAACTTGTAACATATTTTCATTACTTTAGTCGCCTTTTAAGCAAGATTGTGGACCTTTCTAATGTTCACATTATATATTTTACGCACACATGGTGTTTATGAAATAAATAGTTATTTCTTAAGTTTCTTAAATTTGCTTTTAAAAATGAAATATTTTTCATATTTATATACTAAAATATATAATTTTATAAATATAAATACAATTCTGAAATAACTCAATTTTTTTTTTTTATTAATTTTATAGCATGATAATGTCAACTAACATGATAATGATAATGTTTTTAAATTAATTAACTCTAAAGAAAGATTAAACACAAAAAAGTAAGAGGTATTTTTTATTTACATTTTAATTAATCGTATCAATCTTATTAATCTTAATTTTATTACACCTTAATTCTCTTTATGTATAGTAATTTTATGCCTGAAACAGCTCCTTTAAGTCAAAGAAAATTATCAACTTATTTCTGTTTGTGGTAAATATTCTGAATAGCTAATAACATTTTATTGTAAGGTCACACGGAACCCTAAAACGTTTATCCCGAAGCTAAAGCTTTGTAGCTTTAAGTGAACGAACTTTAATTTTACTCCCGTATTCATGGGAATATTCTGCGATTTAATTTTGTTAGAATCATAAAATCAATCCGTTACTTTCAATAGAATGATAAGTACGGTCATTAGAGCTCAATAATTTTATAAAAAAAAACGTTATATTTCGCTGCAAGTCGAAATCGGTTCGGTTCCAAAAGTGAAAATGTCTTCCGAAAAAAGAAAAAAAAAACTACAACCAAAATCGAACATGAGCAAGTACCCTGTTAGAAATTAAATTTAGACAACCTGTTTTTTTTTGTTTTTTTTTTAAGAATCATTAAAAATGCAAGCGAGAATTTTGAAAAGCTCGAGGACATAAGTTTAATGTGAGTTTGCAAGTTTCTTCTCGTCGCTAGCGTTGGCTCTTAATGTAAAAATTTAACTCACTTGTAATTTCCCCTGTGATCACACAAGGAATGATTAAACAAAACATTTGTTACTCAATATAGTATAAATACGTGAATAATAGTTACCTCTTATCACATTTTAATGCTGCATATTTGGCCCAATGTATATGTAACCCCATTTACAGTCGTGTGAATATATTTTTAGCATAAACCGATTTTTTATAACACGCTGACGAAACAATAAAGTCCTCTTGAGATCATAATATTAGCAAAGTAAATAGACATTTACATGGTAAGGGATATAACAATTTTTAAATTTTTTCTACAATTATTTAAAAAAACAATCAACTTGTTACGAAAACTTAAAAATCTAATTCATATATGTCTTGTATTATCAGAACTTGAAAATGTCATCATGGGAAGTATATTAAAATAGTTGGTTTGTTATTAACACTATACTGGCATCAAACAGTGTTGCCAAAACTCCAGTTCTTTTTTCATAAATTTCGCATTCATACCGGAAATATTTTAATATTAAATTTATTTCATTTTATTCTCGAAATGTCTTATATTATAATAACCAAAAATAATTATTCAAACTTTCACGGAGGTATATAGTATTTCATAATTTCGTAGTTTTATAAATAACGCATAAATGCGTCAAGTTGCCTGTATGGTGTTAGAATATTTTTTTTTTACTTTTTATATGCTGCAATCACTTTTAGCATGCAAATGTAAATTCAATTTTAGGTATAAGTGATTTTTTTTTTAACTAAATTGAAATATCAATTTTAAAGACAATGTCGCAAGATGCATAATATGCCACAGATGGAGGAATACAATCTCATTAATTTCTTTTGTGTGCTGCATGGTTATTATATATTTTTATAACAAGAGGGAATGCATTATTAAGATGTGACCACCATTTGGATACGATTTTTTTAACCCTCTCGCTCTGGCATCCCGCGATTTCCACAGACAACGTAAAAGTAGCAAAATTTCCGCAACCAATCATCGCAAGTTGCATTTTTTCAGTCTACTTAAAAGCACAACCCGCTATTCCTCTTTAAGAGCAGTCGAATCCCTATACCTGTCATGTTAAATTAATGTACAGTCGTGGGAAAAAAAAGTAAACACCCCTGCTAACTTATGAACAAATTACCTTAGAAGAAAGTTACTGGTACCGAACGATTGGAAATAAAGCCTACTTTTAAATGATGTATATAAAATTTGTTTAGGGGGCCATCTACATATTAAAACGAACCATAACTTTGTTTTTTTCAATAGCAGTACACAATTCTGACAGCATTAATGAACTCTACACCCTTCAATTAGAATATAGGCAAATTTTTATGCAATTCGTGCCATAAGTTTCCGAGAAATTAATTATTTTAAAACGAGCGTATTTTAAGTGCTGTATTCAAATTGAAGTTCCGAACTCGATTGTTAACCGAGAGAGCCGCCTTCTTGATCAAGGCACGTTTAAGCGTCAATGAAACCTGTTTGATTACAGGATAGCAGAATAAATTTCAAAAATTTACTCACTTCTATCATAGACTGCCCCTTATACCATCATTTTGCCGTTTTTTAAGCATAATTTGAAAACTACTTGGAAGAAAAATGTGAAATTTTGGATTTCCATAAAGAAGGACTTAGTAAATCTAAATCCATCATAAAAATTGTATGCTGCAATTCATAATTTTTTCGAATACTAAATTCATAATTCATAATTCATATCATAAAATTATAAAAATTGCAAATTCAACGTATTTATGTTTGGGTATTTTAGTATTATTGCTACACAAAAAGTTAGCCCATTAGGAGCATAATTTCAGGAGATATAAATAGAAATATGAAAATGTAATTTAACATTAGAAGTACTACATTTTGAATGTCTATAATTCAAAAACTTTTCATTCGAATGACTTGAAATTTGGTTTCTGAGCATATTTTGAACCGAAGATTTGAAATATCTCGTTAAATGTGGGTACTGCCATGGAAAAAAAATGAAGTTTGGATTCGTTTTAATATGTATATCGCCCCCTAAGCAAATTTTATACACACCATTTAAAAGTAAAATTTATTTCCAATTGTCCGGTACCAGTAACTTTTGTCTACGATAATTTGTTGAGGAGTTAGTAGGGGTGTTTACTTTTTTCTTCCACGACTGTACCTTTTCTCATAAACTACTTAAGATACGGAATAGAATATATATATATATTTTTATATGCATAAAGTAAACAATTCTTAATAATCTGATGTTAAATTTGTAGTTAAACAAAGCTTAGATATATATATATATATATATATATATATATTTTTTTTTTTAATCTGAAGTAGAAACCACATTCATATTTTAAAAAAATCATACAATTTTTTCAAAGATAATGATGATAATGAAAAAAAGTTCTTTTTATGAGTTTAAACAATTCACCTGAAATTAAACAGGGGTGTGTACAGAAAGTTCAAGAAAAATATAAAAGCATAATGTATACTAGTTTTTTCAAAAAAAAGTACATCGAAGTTATAAAAACAACATTTTGAGAAAATCAAGTTTAAAGTAAATTATGCACTAGTAGCAAATTAGATAAACAAACAGAAAATCTAAAAAATTTCTGGTTGCCGTAGAAACAAAAGTAATATATCAGTAGAAGGAGGAAAAAGGGTAGATTCAAAATATAAAAAAATCTAAAATTCAATATATTTTAGGTTTTGACCTTCGAACTGCCATTAACGGTTCATTTCACCATTTTTGCGGTGCTTAATTGTTGATTCAGGTCTGGGTTCACAGATTCGTTAGTTATCCATATTTCTGTGAAGTTCACAAATTTGATTCTCACGCATTCCGCTCGCTCTTTTGAAAGCGTGAGAGTGAGAATGCTTGTATAGCCTTGTAGTGAGAGTCCTTGTATAGCCGTATACATCCCCCCGCTCTCCCCTATCCTATCAAGAACGAGCCTCATAGGCAGTGTCCTGTTTCTTGTAAAATAACAAAATTAGCAAAAAAAAAAAAAAAAAAAAAAAAAAAAAAAATCTAAATTTGGTGCAAACATTGCGAAATAGGACTCTGCCTTGTACAGTCGTGGAAATAAAAGTAAACACCCCCTACTAACTCCTCAACAAATTATCATAGAAGAAAGTTACTGGTACCGAACGATTGGAAATAAAGTCTAATTTTAAATGATATATAAAATTTGCTTAGTGGGCATCTACATATTAAAACGAACCATAACTTTGTCTTTTTCAATAGCAGAACACAATTCTGACAGCATAAATGAACTCTACATCCTTCAATTAGCCTAAAAACGAATTTTTATGCAATTCGTACCATAAGTTTCCGAGAAATTAATTATTTTAAAAAGAGCGTACTTTAAGGCCTGTATCCATATTGAAGTTCCGTACTCGATTGTTAACCGAGAGAGCCCCTTTCTTGATCAAGGCACCTGAAGCGCCAATTAAGGAGTGAATGAAACCTGTTGTGTAGATTACAGAACACCAGAATAAATTTCAAAATATCTACTCACTTCTATCATAGACGGCCCCTTAAACTATCATTTTGCGGTTTTTCAAACATAACTTCAAAACTACTTGGAAGAAAAACGTGAAATTTTGGAGTTCCATAAAGTAGGACTTAATAAATCTAAATCAATAAAAAAAAATTGTAGGTTGCAATTCATAATTTTTTCGAGTATTAATTTCATAATTCATATCATAAAATTATAAAATTTGCAAATTCAGTGTATTTATGTTTGCGTATATTGGTATTATTGCTCCACAAAAAAATAGCACATTAGAAGCATAATTTCAGGAGATATAAATAAGAATATGAAAATGTAATATAACATTAGAAGCACTAAATGTTGAATGTTTATAATTCAAAAACTTATGATTCAAATGACTTGAAATTTGGTGTCTGGGCATAGTTTGAACCGAAGATTTGAACTATCGCGTTAAAATTGGGTATTGCCATTGAAAATAATGAAGTTTGGATTCGTTTTAATTTGTAGATGGCCCCCCCCTAAGAAAATTTTATATACATAATTTAAAAGTAGACTTTATTTCCAATCGTTCGGAACCAGTAACTTTTGTCTACGACAATTTGTTGAGGAGTTAGTAGGGGGTGTGTACTTTTTTTTTCACTACTGTACTTTGTATCAAAATTTGTGATAGTAAACTTAATTTGTAGTAAGATTTTTGTAAGTATTTTGCATATTTTTATTAGTATATATGTTTTACCTTTGTATTTCGTAAAATGAATGATAATTTAACCAAGTTTAACATTCAAAATTTTACTTTTATGGGATTATTCTTCGAATTCAGTTTTCTGAAAGCCTTTTCTAATCATCTAATTTTGTATTAAAACAAAAAAAACTGTATTATTATTTTTTAATTTACATAATTTAACTCTAAAAATATATGCAGATTTGAAATATGTAATAAATCAAATGTGCAATTTTTTGAACATATTTTTATAAAAAAAATTACGTAAGGGTAATATATATAAAAGTGCTGATTTCTTAGCGACATAAATATGTTTCTGAAGATCTTAAAATCTATGTTTAATACCTTAACATTTTATTTTTTAAGTGAACCATCAGCACACTAAAAAAACAAAAACAAAAATTTGTATTTCTATTAACCTAACCGTATTAATTGCAGCGATATATGAATTGTAAGGTTTTTTTTTTTTTTTTTTTTTTTTTTTTTTTTTTTTTTTTTTCAATGAATAGGAACAATCTTCAACAAATAGTCAACAAATACTAAAAATAATACTTTAATAGTTTGGTTTTGAAACATTCTTTTAAATTTTTTTTAGGAATGAAGAGCGAAACTTTTCTCATGGTTATTTTTCGTTTTTCCAATCTCTATTTAAGTTGCAATCGAATTGCCCGCGATTGTGAAAAACTTTCGAAAGACATTTCACAAAAGTAAAACTATTTTTTAAATATATTTTTTCACGCTCTATCCTCCTTTTTCCCTATTATTTTGACATTAAAGGAAACCGGTATTTCTTTAGTGTTGCGTACATTTTGGATATGTTCGATCTTTTTTATGCTGAATCTCTGTCATTTTTTTAATATTTGTGGTTTACAAATATATTATTTTTTAATTAAAGTTTCCTTTAACTTATAAGATGTCCTTTCAAGGAGTGGCTATTATATTGATTCAGGATCTTTGTTTTAGGTTTCCAGAAAATTATAGTACTGTTACTGTTGTAACTGTTGTTTATTTTAGCACAGTTTTAAATGTTACTTATTTAGCCAAATCAGTTAAAAGTTTATTTAAATAAGTAGGTAAAATCTTAATCGAAATATGTAATGTTTAACAACTTACACTAATACGGGGGCAATTATCTTTAACTTTACAAATTCTTATAATTGTGAATTTTGCAAAATAATATATACTATAAGGCCACTAGTCACCTTATGCTTTCTATTTTAAATCTTTTTGAATATGTATACTAAATCTTGACTAATTCTTCCGGAACTTCAACCCTATAAAGAACTTTTTTGGCCTCATATTTTTTAGTAAACGTTTTATCGTGAAGGCAGTTAGAGAAAGAGTTTCAAATTTAATAATATAATAAAATTTTTGGTGAGTCTGTTAAGTAATATGTTCGAAATACTTGCAGCTGCGCTATATGATTATTTGGATCTTGTGCATATTTATTTCTTTGTTGCAAAGATACCACGTATATTCATGGAAAAATAAAAAATAAACCTTTAAAATTTTTTATATAATTATTCGTTTGCAATTCGTTTGTAGCATGGATTTTTTTTTCAAACAAATTTAATGCCCCTTTCGTGAAATATTGTGAAGCACATTAAAAATAATGTAGTACAAATGGAAAAGGTATACTAGGTGTATCTGAAATATAGGGCAAAACATCACAGAGATATAGAACACTGCTGTACGAGCAAATTTCGTCATAGAATGTATGGTCGGAAAGCAAGCGCTGAGAAGTTAAACGGTAGTTTTCCACTGTCGCAGTTAACGTTATCGCAGTGTCGAATTAACACAAGAATGAGAGGAGACACTTCAGAAAACATTTTATTAACAGGAATGTAATTAATGTAGATGCTCAAAGAAATTGCTCAAAAGATCTGCCGCCAGCTATAATGCACGCTTCACAAATGCGGGATAGGACTGACGCACATTTCCAAAGATACAATGGATTCCCCGAATATCACCGGCAACAATGGCAATCCTGACGACAAGATCCATATAGGTTTCAATGGGGAATTCGTATATTAGGCTTTTCATATGGCAATAAAATCAAAACACTGTATTAACTAGTGCCGTGAAGGAATTTTCAACTTGTTATTAATATAAAAAGTTAAAAACAAGCATGAGATTACTTAAAAGGTGCCAAGATTTCTAAAGATATTATTATATCCCGATTTCTTTCAAACGAACACTCGTTCATTTTCAAGGGAAAGAAGTGTGACTAAGTCATAACATCTCAACAATCAAACTTTTTCATTGTTGAGACTGATCCACTTCAATATAATTAATAGCAAAATCATTATATAATTTTCTTAGTCTGAATAATGTCTAATTTGGAAAAAATCAAGAAGAGAACTGCAACATTTGATATGTATTCTTCATGCGAAGGAGCTTCCCTTCTAACAGCTACATCAACTGCCTAAACTAGATGGTAGAACCACTTGACCTAAGACCTTTACCAACAGAAATGGAGCTAGATTAACAAAGTACTCAAATCTCCCGTCTTTTGCTTTTCTTATGTTGTTGAAACAGGAATAGACTGGTAGAAATTGACACTTACTTTTTTCGCACGCCATTAGTGAAATGTGTTTCGTATTTCGACGGTGCCGCCAGATCACATTTTTCAATGAAGATCATGTTATTATTTCTACCATAAAAAATTATGGTTGTAATTTTTCACCCTCCAAGATATCGCTCCTCCTGTATCTTCTTTTCAAGTTTCTTTTTCTGACTCCTGACGAAGTCTTTATGAAGCTTTTAACGAAATTTACCTATACGGTAAAACAGTTGTAAATCCGGCGAACGCTGTGTGAGAAAGATATATGCGTTTGGGTGTGTCTGCTTTTGAAGGCCCTGGTTCAAATTCTGATTCAGACGAACTGCCGGCTTCAAAGTTCACACTTTTTGAATCTTCTGACAATAGCTGTATTTTCGAGTAGAAATATAATTAACATCCCAACTCGCAGTTACTCCCATCTACTATTTCCTTCCTCATCCTCACGATGACTGATTGCGTTTTCATTAGTTTCTAATCTACATACTCCTCTCCTTCAAGAATTGCTGTCAAGACATGCTGTGGTCCAGAATTCAAATATGTGACTCTGAACGCCTCTGGACTCTTATGCCGCTTACAACGCCATTGGTGTCAAACCAGAGCTTATTGGAGGACAGAGTGGAGATCTGTTGTGTTTTCTGATAAAAAAGAAACAGAACAGATCTCCACTCCGCCCACTAATGAGCTCTGGCTTGACACGAAGGGATTCGCAAACTGCAATGGCTTGGAGTCAGTAGAATGCACGCTGCAGGGTGCCTGTCTCGGAGTTGTCCTTGAAGTAACCTATTTCCAACAATTCGTTGTGACACTGTGGTACCAACTGCAGCTCGAATTTCTGCCGTAGACGCAGTACGATGCGCCACAGGAGTACGCCGAATGCGGCGATCTTCCCTCTCAGGAGTGCCACGTGGCCCCCTGAAACCCGGTCTTCTTGAGGTAGTACCATCCCTTGACCACTGCTTCCAACAATCATGCACAGTAGATACATTCCAGCCAAGTCTTTCTGGAATATCGCGGAAAGAAAATCCACCTTCTCATAGCCCGAATATTCGACCACGTTCTAACTCGGTGAGCTGTTGACAGTGGCTTCTTCTTCTTGTTAAAGGCATTCTTGGCTAACATCAACTCAATACGCCACATTTCGAAGCTAAATAACGTCCACTTACTTTACAGCACACATTTAAAGTAAACCTGATCTGCAAACTCTGAGTGGCGCTACTAGCACCACACTTAAGCGCGAAGCGCGAAATTTCAATCGATGTCATCTTTCAGATGTATAAACACGCCTACCGAATTTCGTTTATAACACAAGTCTTTCTTTGTGTTGTGATTTTTTTTCCATCAGTGTAGAAAGATGTATACAACACATATGCAAGACTATGGGCATTATTAAGCTTATAATGCATTATTAAGATGTGACCACCATTTGGATACGATTTTTTTAACCCTCTCGCTCTGGCATCCCGCGATTTCCACAGACAACGTAAAAGTAGCAAAATTTCCGCAACCAATCATCGCAAGTTGCATTTTTTCAGTCTACTTAAAAGCACAACCCGCTATTCCTCTTTAAGAGCAGTCGAATCCCTATACCTGTCATGTTAAATTAATGTACAGTCGTGGGAAAAAAAAGTAAACACCCCTGCTAACTTATGAACAAATTACCTTAGAAGAAAGTTACTGGTACCGAACGATTGGAAATAAAGCCTACTTTTAAATGATGTATATAAAATTTGTTTAGGGGGCCATCTACATATTAAAACGAACCATAACTTTGTTTTTTTCAATAGCAGTACACAATTCTGACAGCATTAATGAACTCTACACCCTTCAATTAGAATATAGGCAAATTTTTATGCAATTCGTGCCATAAGTTTCCGAGAAATTAATTATTTTAAAACGAGCGTATTTTAAGTGCTGTATTCAAATTGAAGTTCCGAACTCGATTGTTAACCGAGAGAGCCGCCTTCTTGATCAAGGCACGTTTAAGCGTCAATGAAACCTGTTTGATTACAGGATAGCAGAATAAATTTCAAAAATTTACTCACTTCTATCATAGACTGCCCCTTATACCATCATTTTGCCGTTTTTTAAGCATAATTTGAAAACTACTTGGAAGAAAAATGTGAAATTTTGGATTTCCATAAAGAAGGACTTAGTAAATCTAAATCCATCATAAAAATTGTATGCTGCAATTCATAATTTTTTCGAATACTAAATTCATAATTCATAATTCATATCATAAAATTATAAAAATTGCAAATTCAACGTATTTATGTTTGGGTATTTTAGTATTATTGCTACACAAAAAATTAGCCCATTAGGAGCATAATTTCAGGAGATATAAATAGAAATATGAAAATGTAATTTAACATTAGAATTACTACATTTTGAATGTCTATAATTCAAAAACTTTTCATTCGAATGACTTGAAATTTGGTTTCGAGCATATTTTGAACCGAAGATTTGAAATATCTCGTTAAATGTGGGTACTGCCATGGAAAAAAAAATGAAGTTTGGATTCGTTTTAATATGTATATCGCCCCCTAAGCAAATTTTATACACACCATTTAAAAGTAAAATTTATTTCCAATTGTCCGGTACCAGTAACTTTTGTCTACGATAATTTGTTGAGGAGTTAGTAGGGGTGTTTACTTTTTTCTTCCACGACTGTACCTTTTCTCATAAACTACTTAAGATACGGAATAGAATATATATATATATTTTTATATGCATAAAGTAAACAATTCTTAATAATCTGATGTTAAATTTGTAGTTAAACAAAGCTTAGATATATATATATATATATATATATATATATTTTTTTTTTTAATCTGAAGTAGAAACCACATTCATATTTTAAAAAAATCATACAATTTTTTCAAAGATAATGATGATAATGAAAAAAAGTTCTTTTTATGAGTTTAAACAATTCACCTGAAATTAAACAGGGGTGTGTACAGAAAGTTCAAGAAAAATATAAAAGCATAATGTATACTAGTTTTTTCAAAAAAAAGTACATCGAAGTTATAAAAACAACATTTTGAGAAAATCAAGTTTAAAGTAAATTATGCACTAGTAGCAAATTAGATAAACAAACAGAAAATCTAAAAAATTTCTGGTTGCCGTAGAAACAAAAGTAATATATCAGTAGAAGGAGGAAAAAGGGTAGATTCAAAATATAAAAAAATCTAAAATTCAATATATTTTAGGTTTTGACCTTCGAACTGCCATTAACGGTTCATTTCACCATTTTTGCGGTGCTTAATTGTTGATTCAGGTCTGGGTTCACAGATTCGTTAGTTATCCATATTTCTGTGAAGTTCACAAATTTGATTCTCACGCATTCCGCTCGCTCTTTTGAAAGCGTGAGAGTGAGAATGCTTGTATAGCCTTGTAGTGAGAGTCCTTGTATAGCCGTATACATCCCCCCGCTCTCCCCTATCCTATCAAGAACGAGCCTCATAGGCAGTGTCCTGTTTCTTGTAAAATAACAAAATTAGCAAAAAAAAAAAAAAAAAAAAAAAAAAAAAAAATCTAAATTTGGTGCAAACATTGCGAAATAGGACTCTGCCTTGTACAGTCGTGGAAATAAAAGTAAACACCCCCTACTAACTCCTCAACAAATTATCATAGAAGAAAGTTACTGGTACCGAACGATTGGAAATAAAGTCTAATTTTAAATGATATATAAAATTTGCTTAGTGGGCATCTACATATTAAAACGAACCATAACTTTGTCTTTTTCAATAGCAGAACACAATTCTGACAGCATAAATGAACTCTACATCCTTCAATTAGCCTAAAAACGAATTTTTATGCAATTCGTACCATAAGTTTCCGAGAAATTAATTATTTTAAAAAGAGCGTACTTTAAGGCCTGTATCCATATTGAAGTTCCGTACTCGATTGTTAACCGAGAGAGCCCCTTTCTTGATCAAGGCACCTGAAGCGCCAATTAAGGAGTGAATGAAACCTGTTGTGTAGATTACAGAACACCAGAATAAATTTCAAAATATCTACTCACTTCTATCATAGACGGCCCCTTAAACTATCATTTTGCGGTTTTTCAAACATAACTTCAAAACTACTTGGAAGAAAAACGTGAAATTTTGGAGTTCCATAAAGTAGGACTTAATAAATCTAAATCAATAAAAAAAAATTGTAGGTTGCAATTCATAATTTTTTCGAGTATTAATTTCATAATTCATATCATAAAATTATAAAATTTGCAAATTCAGTGTATTTATGTTTGCGTATATTGGTATTATTGCTCCACAAAAAAATAGCACATTAGAAGCATAATTTCAGGAGATATAAATAAGAATATGAAAATGTAATATAACATTAGAAGCACTAAATGTTGAATGTTTATAATTCAAAAACTTATGATTCAAATGACTTGAAATTTGGTGTCTGGGCATAGTTTGAACCGAAGATTTGAACTATCGCGTTAAAATTGGGTATTGCCATTGAAAATAATGAAGTTTGGATTCGTTTTAATTTGTAGATGGCCCCCCCCTAAGAAAATTTTATATACATAATTTAAAAGTAGACTTTATTTCCAATCGTTCGGAACCAGTAACTTTTGTCTACGACAATTTGTTGAGGAGTTAGTAGGGGGTGTGTACTTTTTTTTTCACTACTGTACTTTGTATCAAAATTTGTGATAGTAAACTTAATTTGTAGTAAGATTTTTGTAAGTATTTTGCATATTTTTATTAGTATATATGTTTTACCTTTGTATTTCGTAAAATGAATGATAATTTAACCAAGTTTAACATTCAAAATTTTACTTTTATGGGATTATTCTTCGAATTCAGTTTTCTGAAAGCCTTTTCTAATCATCTAATTTTGTATTAAAACAAAAAAAACTGTATTATTATTTTTTAATTTACATAATTTAACTCTAAAAATATATGCAGATTTGAAATATGTAATAAATCAAATGTGCAATTTTTTGAACATATTTTTATAAAAAAAATTACGTAAGGGTAATATATATAAAAGTGCTGATTTCTTAGCGACATAAATATGTTTCTGAAGATCTTAAAATCTATGTTTAATACCTTAACATTTTATTTTTTAAGTGAACCATCAGCACACTAAAAAAACAAAAACAAAAATTTGTATTTCTATTAACCTAACCGTATTAATTGCAGCGATATATGAATTGTAAGGTTTTTTTTTTTTTTTTTTTTTTTTTTTTTTTTTTTTTTTTTTTCAATGAATAGGAACAATCTTCAACAAATAGTCAACAAATACTAAAAATAATACTTTAATAGTTTGGTTTTGAAACATTCTTTTAAATTTTTTTTAGGAATGAAGAGCGAAACTTTTCTCATGGTTATTTTTCGTTTTTCCAATCTCTATTTAAGTTGCAATCGAATTGCCCGCGATTGTGAAAAACTTTCGAAAGACATTTCACAAAAGTAAAACTATTTTTTAAATATATTTTTTCACGCTCTATCCTCCTTTTTCCCTATTATTTTGACATTAAAGGAAACCGGTATTTCTTTAGTGTTGCGTACATTTTGGATATGTTCGATCTTTTTTATGCTGAATCTCTGTCATTTTTTTAATATTTGTGGTTTACAAATATATTATTTTTTAATTAAAGTTTCCTTTAACTTATAAGATGTCCTTTCAAGGAGTGGCTATTATATTGATTCAGGATCTTTGTTTTAGGTTTCCAGAAAATTATAGTACTGTTACTGTTGTAACTGTTGTTTATTTTAGCACAGTTTTAAATGTTACTTATTTAGCCAAATCAGTTAAAAGTTTATTTAAATAAGTAGGTAAAATCTTAATCGAAATATGTAATGTTTAACAACTTACACTAATACGGGGGCAATTATCTTTAACTTTACAAATTCTTATAATTGTGAATTTTGCAAAATAATATATACTATAAGGCCACTAGTCACCTTATGCTTTCTATTTTAAATCTTTTTGAATATGTATACTAAATCTTGACTAATTCTTCCGGAACTTCAACCCTATAAAGAACTTTTTTGGCCTCATATTTTTTAGTAAACGTTTTATCGTGAAGGCAGTTAGAGAAAGAGTTTCAAATTTAATAATATAATAAAATTTTTGGTGAGTCTGTTAAGTAATATGTTCGAAATACTTGCAGCTGCGCTATATGATTATTTGGATCTTGTGCATATTTATTTCTTTGTTGCAAAGATACCACGTATATTCATGGAAAAATAAAAAATAAACCTTTAAAATTTTTTATATAATTATTCGTTTGCAATTCGTTTGTAGCATGGATTTTTTTTTCAAACAAATTTAATGCCCCTTTCGTGAAATATTGTGAAGCACATTAAAAATAATGTAGTACAAATGGAAAAGGTATACTAGGTGTATCTGAAATATAGGGCAAAACATCACAGAGATATAGAACACTGCTGTACGAGCAAATTTCGTCATAGAATGTATGGTCGGAAAGCAAGCGCTGAGAAGTTAAACGGTAGTTTTCCACTGTCGCAGTTAACGTTATCGCAGTGTCGAATTAACACAAGAATGAGAGGAGACACTTCAGAAAACATTTTATTAACAGGAATGTAATTAATGTAGATGCTCAAAGAAATTGCTCAAAAGATCTGCCGCCAGCTATAATGCACGCTTCACAAATGCGGGATAGGACTGACGCACATTTCCAAAGATACAATGGATTCCCCGAATATCACCGGCAACAATGGCAATCCTGACGACAAGATCCATATAGGTTTCAATGGGGAATTCGTATATTAGGCTTTTCATATGGCAATAAAATCAAAACACTGTATTAACTAGTGCCGTGAAGGAATTTTCAACTTGTTATTAATATAAAAAGTTAAAAACAAGCATGAGATTACTTAAAAGGTGCCAAGATTTCTAAAGATATTATTATATCCCGATTTCTTTCAAACGAACACTCGTTCATTTTCAAGGGAAAGAAGTGTGACTAAGTCATAACATCTCAACAATCAAACTTTTTCATTGTTGAGACTGATCCACTTCAATATAATTAATAGCAAAATCATTATATAATTTTCTTAGTCTGAATAATGTCTAATTTGGAAAAAATCAAGAAGAGAACTGCAACATTTGATATGTATTCTTCATGCGAAGGAGCTTCCCTTCTAACAGCTACATCAACTGCCTAAACTAGATGGTAGAACCACTTGACCTAAGACCTTTACCAACAGAAATGGAGCTAGATTAACAAAGTACTCAAATCTCCCGTCTTTTGCTTTTCTTATGTTGTTGAAACAGGAATAGACTGGTAGAAATTGACACTTACTTTTTTCGCACGCCATTAGTGAAATGTGTTTCGTATTTCGACGGTGCCGCCAGATCACATTTTTCAATGAAGATCATGTTATTATTTCTACCATAAAAAATTATGGTTGTAATTTTTCACCCTCCAAGATATCGCTCCTCCTGTATCTTCTTTTCAAGTTTCTTTTTCTGACTCCTGACGAAGTCTTTATGAAGCTTTTAACGAAATTTACCTATACGGTAAAACAGTTGTAAATCCGGCGAACGCTGTGTGAGAAAGATATATGCGTTTGGGTGTGTCTGCTTTTGAAGGCCCTGGTTCAAATTCTGATTCAGACGAACTGCCGGCTTCAAAGTTCACACTTTTTGAATCTTCTGACAATAGCTGTATTTTCGAGTAGAAATATAATTAACATCCCAACTCGCAGTTACTCCCATCTACTATTTCCTTCCTCATCCTCACGATGACTGATTGCGTTTTCATTAGTTTCTAATCTACATACTCCTCTCCTTCAAGAATTGCTGTCAAGACATGCTGTGGTCCAGAATTCAAATATGTGACTCTGAACGCCTCTGGACTCTTATGCCGCTTACAACGCCATTGGTGTCAAACCAGAGCTTATTGGAGGACAGAGTGGAGATCTGTTGTGTTTTCTGATAAAAAAGAAACAGAACAGATCTCCACTCCGCCCACTAATGAGCTCTGGCTTGACACGAAGGGATTCGCAAACTGCAATGGCTTGGAGTCAGTAGAATGCACGCTGCAGGGTGCCTGTCTCGGAGTTGTCCTTGAAGTAACCTATTTCCAACAATTCGTTGTGACACTGTGGTACCAACTGCAGCTCGAATTTCTGCCGTAGACGCAGTACGATGCGCCACAGGAGTACGCCGAATGCGGCGATCTTCCCTCTCAGGAGTGCCACGTGGCCCCCTGAAACCCGGTCTTCTTGAGGTAGTACCATCCCTTGACCACTGCTTCCAACAATCATGCACAGTAGATACATTCCAGCCAAGTCTTTCTGGAATATCGCGGAAAGAAAATCCACCTTCTCATAGCCCGAATATTCGACCACGTTCTAACTCGGTGAGCTGTTGACAGTGGCTTCTTCTTCTTGTTAAAGGCATTCTTGGCTAACATCAACTCAATACGCCACATTTCGAAGCTAAATAACGTCCACTTACTTTACAGCACACATTTAAAGTAAACCTGATCTGCAAACTCTGAGTGGCGCTACTAGCACCACACTTAAGCGCGAAGCGCGAAATTTCAATCGATGTCATCTTTCAGATGTATAAACACGCCTACCGAATTTCGTTTATAACACAAGTCTTTCTTTGTGTTGTGATTTTTTTTCCATCAGTGTAGAAAGATGTATACAACACATATGCAAGACTATGGGCATTATTAAGCTTATAATGCATTATTAAGATGTGACCACCATTTGGATACGATTTTTTTAACCCTCTCGCTCTGGCATCCCGCGATTTCCACAGACAACGTAAAAGTAGCAAAATTTCCGCAACCAATCATCGCAAGTTGCATTTTTTCAGTCTACTTAAAAGCACAACCCGCTATTCCTCTTTAAGAGCAGTCGAATCCCTATACCTGTCATGTTAAATTAATGTACAGTCGTGGGAAAAAAAAGTAAACACCCCTGCTAACTTATGAACAAATTACCTTAGAAGAAAGTTACTGGTACCGAACGATTGGAAATAAAGCCTACTTTTAAATGATGTATATAAAATTTGTTTAGGGGGCCATCTACATATTAAAACGAACCATAACTTTGTTTTTTTCAATAGCAGTACACAATTCTGACAGCATTAATGAACTCTACACCCTTCAATTAGAATATAGGCAAATTTTTATGCAATTCGTGCCATAAGTTTCCGAGAAATTAATTATTTTAAAACGAGCGTATTTTAAGTGCTGTATTCAAATTGAAGTTCCGAACTCGATTGTTAACCGAGAGAGCCGCCTTCTTGATCAAGGCACGTTTAAGCGTCAATGAAACCTGTTTGATTACAGGATAGCAGAATAAATTTCAAAAATTTACTCACTTCTATCATAGACTGCCCCTTATACCATCATTTTGCCGTTTTTTAAGCATAATTTGAAAACTACTTGGAAGAAAAATGTGAAATTTTGGATTTCCATAAAGAAGGACTTAGTAAATCTAAATCCATCATAAAAATTGTATGCTGCAATTCATAATTTTTTCGAATACTAAATTCATAATTCATAATTCATATCATAAAATTATAAAAATTGCAAATTCAACGTATTTATGTTTGGGTATTTTAGTATTATTGCTACACAAAAAATTAGCCCATTAGGAGCATAATTTCAGGAGATATAAATAGAAATATGAAAATGTAATTTAACATTAGAATTACTACATTTTGAATGTCTATAATTCAAAAACTTTTCATTCGAATGACTTGAAATTTGGTTTCGAGCATATTTTGAACCGAAGATTTGAAATATCTCGTTAAATGTGGGTACTGCCATGGAAAAAAAAATGAAGTTTGGATTCGTTTTAATATGTATATCGCCCCCTAAGCAAATTTTATACACACCATTTAAAAGTAAAATTTATTTCCAATTGTCCGGTACCAGTAACTTTTGTCTACGATAATTTGTTGAGGAGTTAGTAGGGGTGTTTACTTTTTTCTTCCACGACTGTACCTTTTCTCATAAACTACTTAAGATACGGAATAGAATATATATATATATTTTTATATGCATAAAGTAAACAATTCTTAATAATCTGATGTTAAATTTGTAGTTAAACAAAGCTTAGATATATATATATATATATATATATATATATATATTTTTTTTTAATCTGAAGTAGAAACCACATTCATATTTTAAAAAAATCATACAATTTTTTCAAAGATAATGATGATAATGAAAAAAAGTTCTTTTTATGAGTTTAAACAATTCACCTGAAATTAAACAGGGGTGTGTACAGAAAGTTCAAGAAAAATATAAAAGCATAATGTATACTAGTTTTTTCAAAAAAAAGTACATCGAAGTTATAAAAACAACATTTTGAGAAAATCAAGTTTAAAGTAAATTATGCACTAGTAGCAAATTAGATAAACAAACAGAAAATCTAAAAAATTTCTGGTTGCCGTAGAAACAAAAGTAATATATCAGTAGAAGGAGGAAAAAGGGTAGATTCAAAATATAAAAAAATCTAAAATTCAATATATTTTAGGTTTTGACCTTCGAACTGCCATTAACGGTTCATTTCACCATTTTTGCGGTGCTTAATTGTTGATTCAGGTCTGGGTTCACAGATTCGTTAGTTATCCATATTTCTGTGAAGTTCACAAATTTGATTCTCACGCATTCCGCTCGCTCTTTTGAAAGCGTGAGAGTGAGAATGCTTGTATAGCCTTGTAGTGAGAGTCCTTGTATAGCCGTATACATCCCCCCGCTCTCCCCTATCCTATCAAGAACGAGCCTCATAGGCAGTGTCCTGTTTCTTGTAAAATAACAAAATTAGCAAAAAAAAAAAAAAAAAAAAAAAAAAAAATCTAAATTTGGTGCAAACATTGCGAAATAGGACTCTGCCTTGTACAGTCGTGGAAATAAAAGTAAACACCCCCTACTAACTCCTCAACAAATTATCATAGAAGAAAGTTACTGGTACCGAACGATTGGAAATAAAGTCTAATTTTAAATGATATATAAAATTTGCTTAGTGGGCATCTACATATTAAAACGAACCATAACTTTGTCTTTTTCAATAGCAGAACACAATTCTGACAGCATAAATGAACTCTACATCCTTCAATTAGCCTAAAAACGAATTTTTATGCAATTCGTACCATAAGTTTCCGAGAAATTAATTATTTTAAAAAGAGCGTACTTTAAGGCCTGTATCCATATTGAAGTTCCGTACTCGATTGTTAACCGAGAGAGCCCCTTTCTTGATCAAGGCACCTGAAGCGCCAATTAAGGAGTGAATGAAACCTGTTGTGTAGATTACAGAACACCAGAATAAATTTCAAAATATCTACTCACTTCTATCATAGACGGCCCCTTAAACTATCATTTTGCGGTTTTTCAAACATAACTTCAAAACTACTTGGAAGAAAAACGTGAAATTTTGGAGTTCCATAAAGTAGGACTTAATAAATCTAAATCAATAAAAAAAATTGTAGGTTGCAATTCATAATTTTTTCGAGTATTAATTTCATAATTCATATCATAAAATTATAAAATTTGCAAATTCAGTGTATTTATGTTTGCGTATATTGGTATTATTGCTCCACAAAAAAATAGCACATTAGAAGCATAATTTCAGGAGATATAAATAAGAATATGAAAATGTAATATAACATTAGAAGCACTAAATGTTGAATGTTTATAATTCAAAAACTTATGATTCAAATGACTTGAAATTTGGTGTCTGGGCATAGTTTGAACCGAAGATTTGAACTATCGCGTTAAAATTGGGTATTGCCATTGAAAATAATGAAGTTTGGATTCGTTTTAATTTGTAGATGGCCCCCCCCCCTAAGAAAATTTTATATACATAATTTAAAAGTAGACTTTATTTCCAATCGTTCGGAACCAGTAACTTTTGTCTACGACAATTTGTTGAGGAGTTAGTAGGGGGTGTGTACTTTTTTTTTCACTACTGTACTTTGTATCAAAATTTGTGATAGTAAACTTAATTTGTAGTAAGATTTTTGTAAGTATTTTGCATATTTTTATTAGTATATATGTTTTACCTTTGTATTTCGTAAAATGAATGATAATTTAACCAAGTTTAACATTCAAAATTTTACTTTTATGGGATTATTCTTCGAATTCAGTTTTCTGAAAGCCTTTTCTAATCATCTAATTTTGTATTAAAACAAAAAAAACTGTATTATTATTTTTTAATTTACATAATTTAACTCTAAAAATATATGCAGATTTGAAATATGTAATAAATCAAATGTGCAATTTTTTGAACATATTTTTATAAAAAAAATTACGTAAGGGTAATATATATAAAAGTGCTGATTTCTTAGCGACATAAATATGTTTCTGAAGATCTTAAAATCTATGTTTAATACCTTAACATTTTATTTTTTAAGTGAACCATCAGCACACTAAAAAAAACAAAAACAAAAATTTGTATTTCTATTAACCTAACCGTATTAATTGCAGCGATATATGAATTGTAAGGTTTTTTTTTTTTTCAATGAATAGGAACAATCTTCAACAAATAGTCAACAAATACTAAAAATAATACTTTAATAGTTTGGTTTTGAAACATTCTTTTAAATTTTTTTTAGGAATGAAGAGCGAAACTTTTCTCATGGTTATTTTTCGTTTTTCCAATCTCTATTTAAGTTGCAATCGAATTGCCCGCGATTGTGAAAAACTTTCGAAAGACATTTCACAAAAGTAAAACTATTTTTTAAATATATTTTTTCACGCTATATCCTCCTTTTTCCCTATTATTTTGACATTAAAGGAAACCGGTATTTCTTTAGTGTTGCGTACATTTTGGATATGTTCGATCTTTTTTATGCTGAATCTCTGTCATTTTTTTAATATTTGTGGTTTACAAATATATTATTTTTTAATTAAAGTTTCCTTTAACTTATAAGATGTCCTTTCAAGGAGTGGCTATTATATTGATTCAGGATCTTTGTTTTAGGTTTCCAGAAAATTATAGTACTGTTACTGTTGTAACTGTTGTTTATTTTAGCACAGTTTTAAATGTTACTTATTTAGCCAAATCAGTTAAAAGTGTATTTAAATAAGTAGGTAAAATCTTAATCGAAATATGTAATGTTTAACAACTTACACTAATACGGGGGCAATTATCTTTAACTTTACAAATTCTTATAATTGTGAATTTTGCAAAATAATATATACTATAAGGCCACTAGTCACCTTATGCTTTCTATTTTAAATCTTTTTGAATATGTATACTAAATCTTGACTAATTCTTCCGGAACTTCAACCCTATAAAGAACTTTTTTGGCCTCATATTTTTTAGTAAACGTTTTATCGTGAAGGCAGTTAGAGAAAGAGTAACAAATTTAATAATATAATAAAATTTTTGGTGAGTCTGTTAAGTAATATGTTCGAAATACTTGCAGCTGCGCTATATGATTATTTGGATCTTGTGCATATTTATTTCTTTGTTGCAAAAATACCACGTATATTCATGGAAAAATAAAAAATAAACCTTTAAAATTTGTTATATAATTATTCGTTTGCAATTCGTTTGTAGCATGGATTTTTTTTTCAAACAAATTTAATGCCACTTTCGTGAAATATTGTGAAGCACATTAAAAATAATGTAGTACAAATGGAAAAGGTATACTAGGTGTATCTGAAATATAGGGCAAAACTTCACAGAGATATAGAACACTGCTGTACGAGCAAATTTCGTCATAGAATGTATGGTCGGAAAGCAAGCGCTGAGAAGTTAAACGGTAGTTTTCCACTGTCGCAGTTAACGTTATCGCAGTGTCGAATTAACACAAGAATGAGAGGAGACACTTCAGAAAACATTTTATTAACAGGAATGTAATTAATGTAGATGCTCAAAGAAATTTCTCAAAAGATCTGCCGCCAGCTATAATGCACGCTTCACAAATGCGGGATAGGACTGACGCACATTTCCAAAGATACAAAGGATTCCCCGAATATCACCGGCAACAATGGCAATCCTGACGACAAGATCCATATAGGTTTCAATAGGGAATTCGTATATTAGGCTTTTCATATGGCAATAAAATCAAAACACTGTATTAACTAGTGCCGTGAAGGAATTTTCAACTTGTTATTAATATAAAAAGTTAAAAACAAGCATGAGATTACTTAAAAGGTGCCAAGATTTCTAAAGATATTATTATATCCCGATTTCTTTCAAACGAACACTGGTTCATTTTCAAGGGAAAGAAGTGTGACTAAGTCATAACATCTCAACAATCAATCTTTTTCATTGTTGAGACTGATCCACTTCAATATAATTAATAGCAAAATCATTATATAATTTTCTTAGTCTGAATAATGTCTAATTTGGAAAAAATCAAGAAGAGAACTGCAACATTTGATATGTATTCTTCATACGAAGGAGTTTCCCCTCTGACAGCTACATCAACTGCCTAAACTAGATGGTAGAACCACTTGACCTAAGACCTTTACCAACAGAAATGGAGCTAGATTAATAAAGTACTCAAATCTCCCGTCTTTTGCTTTTCTGATGTTGTTGAAACAGGAATAGACTGGTAGAAATTGACACTTACATTTTTCGCACGCCATTAGTGAAATGTGCTTCGTATTTTGACGGTGCCGCCAGATCACATTTTTCAATGAAGATCATGTTATTATTTCTACCATAAAAAATTATGGTTGTAATTTTTCACCCTCCAAGATATCGCTCCTCCTGTATCTTCTTTTCAAGTTTCTTTTTCTGACTCCTGAAGAAGTCTTTATGAAGCTCTTAACGAAATTTACCTATACGGTAAAACAGTTGTAAATCCGGCGAACGCTGTGTGAGAAAGATATATGCGTTTGGGTGTGTCTGCTTTTGAAGGCCCTGGTTCAAATTCTGATTCAGACGAACTGCCGGCTTCAAAGTTCCCACTTTTTGAATCTTCTGACAATAGCTGTATTTTCGAGTAGAAATATAATTAACATCCCAACTCGCAGTTATTCCCATCTACTCTTTCGTTCCTCATCCTCATGATGACTGATTGCGTTTTCATTAGTTTCTAATCCACATACTCCTCTCCTTCAAGAAATGCTGTCAAGACATGCTGTGGTCCAGCATTCAAATATGTGACTCTGAACGCCTCTGGACTCTTATGCCGCTTGCGACGCCATTGGTGTCACACCAGAGCTTATGGAGGACAGAGTGGAGATCTGTTGTGTTTTCTGATAAAAAAGAAACAGAACAGATCTCCACTCCGCCCACTAATGAGCTCTGGCTTGACACGAAGGGCTTCTCAAATGGCAATGGCTTGGAGTCAGTAGAATGCACGCTGCAGGGTGCCTGTCTCGGAGCTGTCCTTGAAGTAACCGATTTCCAACAGTTCGTTGTGACACTGTGTTACCAACTGCAGCTCGAATTTCTGCCGTAGACGCAGTACGATGCGCCACATGAATACGCCGAATGCGGCGATCTTCCCCCTCAGGAGTGCCACGTGGCTGCCTGGAACCCGGTCTTCTTGAGGTAGTACCATCCCTTGACTACTGCTTCCAACAATCATGCACAGTAGATACATTCCAGCCAAGTCTTTCTGCAATATCGCGGAAAGAAAATCCACCTTCTCGTAGCCCGAATATGCGACCACGTTCTAACTCGGTGAGCTGTTGACAGTGGCGTCTTCTTCTTGTTAAAGGCATTCTTGGCTACATCAACTCAATACGCCACATTTCGAAGCTAAATAACGTCCACGAACTTTACAGCACACATTTAAAGTAAACCTGATCTGCAAACGCTGAGTGGCGCTACTAGCACCACACTTATGCGCGAAGCGCGAAATTTCAATCGATGTCATCTTTCAGATGTATAAACACGCCTACCGAATTTCGTTTATCTAACACAAGTCTTTCTTTGTGTTGTGATTTTTTATTCCATCAGTGTAGAAAGATGTATACAACACATATGCAAGACTATGGGTTTTTCTCGCTTGTTACGCAGTGATAGATGAAAATAACACATTTTACAAACAAAACGTATTTTAGAAAAACTATGTGCAGTATAGATTACTTCTGTTTCTGTATAAATTTAGATAAATGGCTTATTTATGTTAAATAAATTATATAACTATCGACAAAAATGCGTGTGTATATGAAAAGAAACTGTGAATAGGTTGCCGAAATTCCTTCTTCGCCAATGCCCCGAAACTGGAAAAATACCGAGGAATAAATACTTGTTTCCGATTATATAAAGCACGGTACTTTTCCAGTATAGGAGCCTCTTGGTGTGCTTTTTTAAAGTTTGGCATAATTTGGTTTGTTTGGTTTGTGTTTATGACGGCCAATTATCAACACGTAGGATATAGGCCCTGGGGGGGGGGGGGAGTGCCCTTCGTGGGGGTCTTTCTAAGGGAACCTAACCCGTATTTACGCATGGGAATCCACAGTTTCGAAGAAAACCACGAAAACTCCGAAACGATTAGGCCGACGGGCGCGATTGGGTTCGAACCCAGCACCTCACGTCTACCAGCTTCGACAGCAGAACCTCTCAGCCACTGGTGGGGTGGCATAATTTGGACTTCAGAAGTGAATTTTTTTGCCAAATGATCTAAACAGTTTATATGAAAACAAAAGTAATGATTAATGAGTTATTTACATAATCTATAAACATTTTACTTATATCTATATTATTATTGCTTTTTTACACCAAATTTAGGGTTCTTTATACGTTCTTTAATTTTAACTGTTAGTAATTATTAACTGTAAACATGATATATAGTTTTCTGGTCATTTGAATGTTATTGCACTGATGAGATACTCTGTAATATATATATTTTTTTTATTTTAATTTTTATACATCAGACGTTAAACAGTGTTTTTATACTTCTATTTCTATACCAAAATAGTTAAATGGCTTTTTTATATTAAATAAATTGTAGAAATGTAGAAATAGTACTTGTGCATATGCAACAGAGAATATGTTGCTAGATAATATGGTGCCAAATTTCATTTTCTCGCCAAAGACATTTTTTTCTATCTCGCCAATGCCTCTGTACTGGAAAAGTACCAAAATCACATTAAAATCGGGTAGTTAGAAGATTAGATAGTACAGCGTTGTCTAGTGGCGGTTATGTTATTAGTAACATCGGAATGATGATGTAAAGACCTGCATCTGGTTTCATATATGACAACTTTTTTGTCGCCAAATTTGTCGATCAAATCTAGCGATAATTCGCCAAGTTGGTCAAAAATTGGCGCTAACCCTGTAATTAGTATTTTTTAACTCTGTCATTAGTATTTCTCAACAGTTACTCATTATAATGAGGCTGTCCCGCCGGAATTGTGAGGGACACACAGAGACTTGGATTTTATATAAATAGATGTGGATGTCTATTATTTCAAGAAATAATGAAGATAGGTAGTAATCGGTTACATTAATGAATAGATAGATTCAAAAAGTTTTAGGTCCCTTCAAAATGATTTTCAACATTTCGTTGCAAGAAGAATATCAAGTCTGTAGTCTCTTTCACGACAAGTATGGACAATGCTGCTATTGCGGTTCTAATGCTGACCTTTCTTCAATGGTCGACACTTTCTTCCTGTGAAAAAATGTCCTTTATAAGTACCCAAAGGAAAAATCCAGCGGTATTATACGGGGGTGATGTGGGTGGCAAACAAATTGGGTCACTCCGCCCAGTCCATCTTACTATGTATAAGGAAAGGGCCCGTTTACAAACAAATCCTTCCGTGAATCAATCTCCCACTATATTTTTGTCGCACCCATCATTGCAGAAATCATCTTTGAAGCGTAGGCCATTGATATCATAGACCTGTTAAACGTAGATCAATCAAATTGTCAAAACTGAAGTTTACTGTAGCAGTCACAGAGAATGGACAGGTGTTTCTTGCTGATCCACTGTTTTTCAACCCACAGTGACTTTAGCTGAGCTTTCCTTATTGGCCATCCAAACAACTACGAACAATGGCACCTCAGTGAGGTGGTGCACCATATTGTTTCAAAAAGACGTGTGGTTGAAGCTCTTCGAGTTGTTTTAATACGAAATTTTCGGTGTCAAAAACAAAACAGAGGAACATGCAATACAAAAAGCGCAGAGATATATTTACAAAAGAAAAGATTTTCAAACGGAAAAAGGAAAGGCTCTTTGGAAGCGTTCACTCTTTAAAAGAAAATATACGAGTTCGTCTACGCATAAATGACATATATTTGTTTACATCTTCATTTTTTTTAAAGAATTATGAAACAGTAAACTGTATCAGACCTTTTTCATATAGCATGTATTAAATATCTGATAAAATATGAACACTTGTTTGATTTTTCGTTTGTTTTAATGATTTTACAAAAAATAAAAATTGTAATTTATACACGTTTTAATAGAAATTTATTTCCAAAACCTTTAAGAATCCGCCGATTACAGTTCTTTCTGCCAAATAAATGTTATGCAATACAAACTACCTGAAGTCCATTTTGAAAATACTAAAAGGAATTAATCATTAAGATTTCAAAAATTTAAACTTCGGTTAGTATCCTAAGGTAACATTTACACATATAAAATAAATATTCTGTCAAAATTGTGTGTCTCCATTGAAATATCCGAGTTCGTTACAAGATCAATATGAATACCACACCTAATCATATTTTGTTAGGCATAAATTGAACGAAGAGAGGATTTGAAGTTTAAAAGGAAAATTTCCGTATTTTTTTTCTGAATGGCAATTCTGTGATAAAAATGTATGATTTTTGTTTTGTTGCCCGGCTGTACATTTAGTTGTCAGTTTGTAAAACTTCCTAGAGATACTGTGAAAGCATAGATACTGTTTCGAAAAGTTGGAAATAATTAAAAAATTAAAGAAAAACATATCATTTCAATTTTTTACTGTTTTATTTAAGATTCCCACAAACTGACGAAATCATTGATAGCAAGTAATTGGACTTAAAATATACGAATACAGATTCTGATTAACTTTTAGTCGATTAATGGATTTTTGTTATTCGTTTTTGAAGGAAATAAATAATACATAAATTAAATATAATATTTATAGTAATTATAATAACTCAATGCTCTATTTTTTTAAGCGCGTGCACATGTATTATATTGTATAAGTTTGTAACTTCAGTGCAAAAGTAAAGCTATTTAAGGCGATGTGTGATGACCATTTTTGTGAAAGAACTAAGAATTTATTCGGTGTGTTTCCCTTATAGTACAAAAAATAGCTATCAGAATCAATAATGCTGTAAAGGTAATGGTACAAATTCCTCATTCCATTTATTATAACAAATGGATTCGGATGAATCTAGATTTTTTTTTCATAAAGTTTTGTAAGGAAATCTGAAATTGTTCTTTTGGTGGTATCGTTTTTTCAAAAATTCCTCAATTCTTATTATCAAAACTTATTGATAATTATTTCCTGTAATATAGTTATAGAAGCTGCCCCTTATTCTACTCTTATTCCGACTCTTTAGCAGAATCCACATTGAAAAAAAAAAAGATAATTGAAACCGGACAAATTTAAAAGGGAAAGCTGCCTGAAGCTACCGAACGACCCCTGCTGCGTCGAGCTTATCATTAGTCAACAGCCGCGGCGAGCGGCATCTTTGTCAGTGTAGTTTTATTATCAGTGTAACTTTTTGAACAATTATGATTATGCTTTTTCAAAAAATTCAATCTCACGATGGTATGAGCTAAAATAAACTGTAATTATAAAAAAAAAATACGTATGCTTATAATGAAACAAAGCTAAAAAATGCTATAAAAGTGGTATATTACCTTTATTACTTGAAAGTGATATAGTACAGCAGGAGAACCACGGCTTTAGCCAGATTACGCTGCAATGAACCTTTACAGATAAGTTTTAAAAATATCAGAATGGTTTATCCGTCATGATTTTATCTGCCATTGATTATCCAGGAATGAATAAAGATATTTTTATGTAATGATAATATTTGCAATGATTCGGTGTCCCTTGAGTTACCTAAAATTTAGAAAATGATGCTATGCTGCTTTAGTAACAATAATAAAAATTTATTCACGTTCACAAATATCCCAATTTCATTTTATTTTATGTTTTCACGGCTTTCCATTATGCATGAAATCTCCTGACATTATTTACCAAGTTATTGTTTTTAAAATTTGTTTTCAAAAATATTTCTATCATGAAATATTTTGAAAATGTCGCCTTATTTGCGATGAAACGAGCGTTATTCTAAATAAAGGTATTATATCTACCCTATATATATAAAATCCTAATGAAACGAATATTATGAAACGAATTTATGTAACGATTCTATGAAACGACTGATTAAACAACTGATTATGTTTTACGGCAATTTCTCCTAAAATACGGAATACTTTGCGATGAAATTAACACCAAAAATCCGTATTGATCGGCACATATCAAAACTGGCATTAGAATTTTTAAATTCGAATTAGTTTTCGAAATATTATTTTTTTTTCTAATTTTATATTCTTTTCTCTAATGATGGCAACTCAAGTTTTAATCATAACAGATATATTTTTTTTCAGATTTTAGAAAAGGTTACTATTTTAAACTAATCTGGCTACCAGTTTGGCCTCCCTTAAATGTATACTAAGAAATGTATCATGTTACTTTTATTCATAATTCAATTTGTATTTCATTATCATTTTATTTAATACAATCTGAAACATTTAAAATAAATGGCTTTCTCTTCATTCTTTCTTTTTTAAACGAAACAAAAAGAAAAAAAATATTAGGCACACATGTCAAATACACACCGGGGGTACCTAATTGGCACCAAAAGGGCATTATTTTGGTTGACATGGTAACCAGGCTATTGTTTTTTTTTTAATAATAAATGTTTATTTACTTTATTTTCTTTTTTTTTTATTACATAAATTGTTTTATTCTATAGTTAATTATTTTTTGGTTATTTTCTTTTAAAAATAATAGAAAATAATTAAAAAATACGGTACTTCTTAGTTATTCCCTCAACCCATTTCGCCAAATTATATAAATCGCCAAACCACAAGCCAAATAATACAAATTGACATAATTTTTATTTTAAATAATGAAAGAACAAATAAAATAGTATAATATTAATAAATATACAAATAAAACGTCGAAATAAAAATCACTTGATGATGTAAAGACGCGTGACTTGCTTAAAGGGAAGTGAATGTGACATTTACGATGAACCATTATTGGCATTTAATCTTATAGTTTGGTGATAGATTTTTGGTCGACGGGATAACTAAGTCGTACCAAAAATACATATGTAACTGGTATTCGAAAACTAGGTTTTCGACAAAATTTCGTAGAAAAAAAAATCACTCCAAACCCGGTGCGTATAACATTACATTTAATGGTACTTGTTAGTTATCCCGTCGACCAATTTCTCCAAATAATATAAATCGCCAAACTACTCGCCAAATTGTACAAATTGACATAATTTTTTTTTAAATAATGAAAAAACAAATAAATTAGTATAACATTAATAAAAATACAAATAAAACTTCGAAATAAAAATCATTTGATGAAGTAAACACGTGTTGTCAAGTGAATGTGACATTTACGATCAACCACTATTGACATTTAATCTTATAATTTGGCGACAGTAATTTGGTCGGCGGGATAACTAACAAGTACCCATTTAATATATGACATCTGGCAAAATATTAAATGTTGTAACAAACCATGACATTAATTTCAACTTCAAAGCAATGTTTTAATTTACCACTCGAAAAATAAAAATAATGCTAACTGGCGAGTTGAAAAACAGCTATCGGCGAGATTTGTACCCGGCTAGCGTAACAGTATCAAGAATTCTTTGCGACCATGGCAACTTTTATGTAGTTTTATTCGAAAAAAAAATTTGATTTTTTAATCAAAATGAAAACTTTCGGCACAAATATCATATACGGACCCATATTGGCGCGATTGTTTTGTGACGCCAATGTCATATACGCAACGGGTACTTAACTGGCGCCATAGTATCGTTATTTAGCTTGATTTGGTAAGCCGGATGTTGTTGCTTATGCTGTTGATGTTTTCCCCAAATTAGCGTCGGAAAAAAAATCGCGCCAATATGGGGCCGTATATGATATCTGGGACAAACTTTCATATGAAAAGCGAAGGGATCAGAGCGTATTTATTTATGGCAGTTACATGACTTGGACTATTATAATATAGATGATATGATGGCGGTAGAATAATATTTGGCGACTTATCACCTGTACCTGGCTAACATTAAAGTACCAAAATGGCACGTGGAATATAATAAGCGAAGTGGTTCGCCCGGAACTGTTGATGATAATGACATGACTTAGGCTATTGTTATAGAAATTGTTGTAAAATACCGGGAGACAAAGTCTCTGTACACTTAATTCATTTTATTTTAGCTTCTTTTCAAATGTTTAAGGGGTCAGGTAACCTTTGAAGCGTCCAAAAATCGAATTTTTTTATTAATAGCTTATAATTAAATATGATTCTTTGGGAACATTTAAAAGCAAACCCCATGCGAAAAATCGCATTAGAGGAGAAGTTATGTCTAAAACACTTTGAGCTTTTGCTATATGATCAACGGGTTTTTCAATCTTTAAAGCCAATTTTCTCAAAACAGCGATTTTGATCATTGCGCGCACGATTTCTGAAAAACGGTTGCCTAGAATTTCACGAAATTTCTGGTGGATGTATTAAACGTACAGAAGCACAAAATGGCCTATTATTATGTTTCTCAAGTTAGAAGTTTAGTATTCATGGCTACTTTTGTATAAAAAAAATCTCGATATTTCGATTTACTCTAATTTTTTTTTTTTTTTCTCGGGATCTACAAGTTTTATTTTTTTCATTGTAGGTCATTTTGAAAACACTTTATATCTGTACTCATTAAGAAAAATTTGGCTTGTTTCAGCCATTCAAATGGGAAAAATCATGCGCGCAATGCATGCAAGAATAATTCTTTCCTAAAAATTGTATTATCTTTAAAAATAAATTAAAAAAAAAAAACTATATATTTGTATACCTTTTCTAACAACTTTGATTGATAAAATAAATCGTTCCTAACATGTGTTTTAAATTTTATTATTAAAAGTTAATTAGCTAAAGAATGACTGCAATTCTTACAGAGGTCACTTTTCCATGTACTTTATTGATTCAAAGGTTACCTGACCCTTAACTGATCCTCTTTAATCAAACACGAAAACAAGCATTGGATGTCTTAATAGCAACTGATCCGGCCTTAAATTTTTACAATCAAAGGGAATTGAATGGAAACCAGCTTACGGGGAGATCTGAACAGCTTTTTTCAGTATAATTCAATGTTCTCTAATATTTTTAAAACCCTTCAGATTAGCGTGTTTTTAGATTCTGAGGTGTCTGAATGGGGGGCTGGCGAACGTAGCTTGCAGGGGGCAGAGCCCTCTATTCTCTTATATAACATTTGTTAGCTTTGTAAACTGTAATTATTTTATATTTAGACAATAAAAATGGGGTACATGTTTATTAATGATATTACTACACATTAATGCAAATCTGTGCGTTGAAAATGTCTAACTATTGTAACCGGGTTTTGGCTACCATTTTTATAATGTCTGGCAGGTCGAGAAGAGCTGGTAACTTATATTTTGTCAACTTAGGACCTGCCAAAATTATTAAAAATCTATATCAAAACCTGATTAAAAAAATTTAAAGTGGTCTTAATGGTAAATACTTCTGAAATAAATTTCATTTAAAACATTTGACTTCTTTTGTAAATAAGTGTTTAATAAAGGCAAAATCTTCTTTCGAAAAAATAATTCACAAATACAAAAAATTATATAGGAATCTTTTCAAAATATTACTTTTTCAGAATTTTACTTAGATGAAGAATTCTTGTCTTTATTTATTTTTTTATTCTTTATTGTCTGTTTATGTTGTAATGGAATTGCTCAGTGATTCTGAAACACTTACTAAATCCATTTTACAAAAATAAAACAGTTTTTTAAAAAATATATATAATTTCTCTATCTTTTATCTATTTTTCTTCTTTCTTTCACATGTTTCCCCAATATTTTAAAATTTGAAGGAAATCGTTATTTTTATGTAGTTGCGAGAATGTTGTATCGAGTTTTTGGAATTTAATAGATTAGAGGGATTTTTTATGTTTGTTCCCTTTTATTTATTTAAGACATCAGGTTTATACGGATTCTTTTTAATGCTTTATTTCCATGGTGTAATATGGTGTTTTAATGAATAAATTTATATTTTAGATATCGTGACAATTTGTTTTGTACCGTTCAATTAAATGACACACAAGTCATAAAAAGGGTTTAATGCTATATTAAAATAAATAGATATACAATGAACCAAAGTGCGTAATGTTTAACAACTTGTACAAATGCGCAAACAAAAGTTATAGATATCTCTTAATTTTTCAATTTTGTTATTGCGAATGAACTGAAGAATATATTACATTTTTAAAATAAATTCTTTAAGAGAATTTAAAAAAAAAAAAAAAAAAAAAAAAAAAAAAAAAAAACGTTTTATGGTACCAATTGATTGTTAGACACTGTGTCTTTAAACAATATCAGTAATCTGCAAAACGAGGTTTTGAAAATAAAACTTTGTATTCATCTCCAAACTGCATTTCAAATATACCATTTATTCTCGCTTATTATAATAGGTAAATTGTATATAGTTTGAAAACATGGAACTTATTTTCTCAATTTTTAGGTATTTTTGAAATATTACACGCGCACGTTTTATTTCAAATAAAGTTCCACGCGATTCATAGCATAAAAATGCGATAAAGAATGGTGAAAACTTTAATAACTAACAATATAAAAAGAAGAAAAGCGGGCGAATGATAAGCGAAAACTTACAATACAATGCTTACGATAGAATGCTTATGAATATAGAACTCTCAATTCTTAAGCTCATATTTTCTTAATTTTTAATATTTCCGTTTATAGCATCCGTATAACAAATATCTGTGAATTTGGATGGGATTTGATGTATCAGAATTGCGCGTTATATGCTGAAATGTATGGTACTTCAATATTCAAGTTAGAATTTAGTTTAATCAATGGGGTGTTTATGTTAATAATGAATAATGAATATCTCAAGGGCTTGGGTTTAACACATGAAAGGTGACACTTTAATTTTTTACTGATCTTAATATAAAATTGTTTGACTGCCTCTTCAAAATATTTTAATAGGTCAAGATTTATTTTTGTACGCACTATAGGCCATACTGAACAACGAAAAATAATTTAAATATGTTTCATAATTAGACGTCTTTAAACACAAGTCTATTAAAAAAAAATCTATGATAAAAAGTATGTTGCACGTAAGATTAATTTTATTTTTACAAATATACTGTTTCATAGAAAATAATTTTCATAGTTTTGTTTGTAGTTTACTTTACAAAACATGAATATTGACTATATGGACTTTTTTATTTTGTTAGTTAATTAACTACGTATGACACATTTAAAAAAACAGTTCTATACTCTCAGTATAGAATAAAAAAATATATTACTTTTCAAACTGAATTCGTGCAACGGGATCAAACAAATAATTCAATTTGTTCAACATTTGCAATTATGGATTCATTTTTCTCATCAATACAAGGCTCTTTACTATTAAAATAATGTATACGATTAATAATTTCGAAAAATGTTTATTATGAAAGATACACCTTTCTAATGTCTTGCGCCAACTTTGGTCAAGCAGAAATTAGTATACTTGACATAACATGCAAAATTCATAATTTATATTTCTAGTTGAAGTTTTCAAAGACTTGCATGGCCGATTTCCAAACATCATTACAGAAACTTTGAGATGAATTTTATATTACAGACCGCGATTTATGTAGATGATACCGGTAGCAATAAATAAATTATTTTGACTAAAATGCTCTCTTTGAATATTTGGACCATTACTTTTACTTAATGTTAACACTTTGTGAACTATTTATATAACACTTACAACGTAGCATTCAGTCTAAATTAGAAATTTAAATCATAGAGATTCCTAGAAGTTTTGTCACATTTGTATTACCCTTCCGTATTTTTCAAAATTGGCTGAATTTTTAATGTTTGGAAAACGTTTTTAAATATAGATAACACTAATTTAAAACTGCATTAGGATTAAAAAGAGGTATGAAGCATTTTGTTAATGGGGCTACCATTTTTTTTTTTTTTTTTTTTTTTTTTTTTTTTTTTTTTTTTAATGAAAACATGAAAAAATATTTAAACAATTTTTCTTACCTATAAGATGTATAATAAATTAATAATAACTGATTTTCATATTCTCGAGATTATTAATGAGAATTAATCCAACATATTAAGATAGTTTTAAGTTTCTGAAATGAAATTATTCATTATGCAGAAATATTTAAAGATTAGACATACTATACCACGTACCATGACAGAAACCTGCAAGAATTTCTTTTTGATCACAGTTTTTAACTAACTGTTAGAGAAAATGCACTTAAACTGAGTAATAAAATAAATTATTGCTCCCAGAAAAAATGTTAAATGGTATGACAGATCAAGTACTTTAAGAACTTTATAGCTTTTAAATTTTAGATTTCCTGTTTTAATGTTGAATTTCGACGAACATTTAAATAATAACAAATTCTGTCAAATTTAATAACGTATCTTCGAACTTTGAATCACTAAATTCTTGTAATTGCATGTAGTGTAATAAAAATATTTTTGCTGTAAAATAACGCATTAATGAAAGATACAGTGTAAAAAAATAGATTTCTATAATTCTAAAAAAAAACAATTTTATTTTAAGGGGGCACAGGACCTTTAAACTTTCAAAAAATCAATTTTCGGTTTTGGTTTATTCTGACCATTTTAAAATTTCTCAGCAATATGCAAAAAACATCATAAAAAATTATGCTTTATTTCTTGTGTTATAATCATTAACGCGTTAACGCCGGCGCGGTGTGTCACACTCGACTGTCTCGGATCTTCCAAGTCTCCGAATTTTTGGATACCAGTATTTTAATACAGAAAATATTGTTTTGTTTAATTAGAACGATTGGGCGATTTAAAGGAACAATTATTTTCTATAATATAATGCGGTGTGCAAAAAGCCGGAGACTTGACAATTCTGAGACAGTCGAGTGGGACCCACCGCGCCGGCGTGAACGTGTTAATAGACGGTGAGTATAATTGAATGTCCATAGATATTGAAACTTTGAAAAGCGTTTTCTCAGATTAGTAAATTTGGAGATTGCGCGCGCTGTTACTTTTAAACTATGTAAGCTACAGCTTTAAAAAAATTAACGAAATATGCGTTTCGTTACACTCTACATGCTAAAACCAAAAAAATTCACATATTTGGGTTATTTATTTGTTTGCATTTGAAAAAGTTGATTTTTTTTTTTTTTTTTTTTTTTTAAATTTTGAACTTTTTTTATTTTGTGTTAAAACTAAAATTTCAACAAAACTTTTTCCGTATATTTTGGTTTAAAGCTAGAAATAGTTGTGTTGTGATTCTATTTTGTCCAAAAATTGCTTTCGACATATATAATTTAGAGTTTTATCATGCGCGCAGCACTTAATTACGCATTAGTGAGATGAATTTTCAAATTTCAAATTTAAATATTAATTTTGTACATACAACATTTATTTTTCTGGATAATGTAGTTATAGATATATTCTTCAGGCAGAAAGGAGAAAAAAAGATCTTCATTGCATATTGTTTGTGTTTTGGTACTTTGAAAAAGGCGATGTTTTTGACTGTTTCGACAAGCTCTAAGGTCATGTGCCCCCTTAATTTAATTATTTTATTATCTCGCATAGATTTCAAGAAAAATACATTAATGAAATACGAATTTAATTTGTATGAAATTTCAAAGGTAAGAAAGAATTGTTTATTTTGTTTTAGGTGATTTTAAAAGAGAGAAAGACAATAAATTTTTAAATTATTTTTATCTCACATTGCCTTAATAACCCGTTAATAAAAGGTACTGTGTAAAATAAATAATATGTTTTTATCATTCTCTCAGAAAAGAATTATTTTTAATGGGGTGATTTGGTTATCTTGAATGGAGTTTAGGATTAATTAAATACAACATTTAATTTGTATGTAATTTCAAAGATAAGAAATGTTTATTTCATTTAAATTGATTTTAAAAGAGAGCAAGGCAATAAATTTTTAAATTATTTGTTTTCAACACTTTCTTAATAGTCCTTCTAATAAACTTTTCGGTTCGTTAAAAGCACTACACTTATTGAAGTTCTAAACATCACTTAATCCACTTAAATCAATTTGTAATGGAAAACAATACATTTTAGCAAGGAATAAATGTTTGTTTCTTCTTACTCTGTATCACACGAAATTTGTTTGTATTTATATTTGGAATCCAAAACCACTTTTTTGTTTGATACTTTATTGTTGTTGTTGTTTTTTACTGAAAAGTTATATGTTTTCTTTCATATACATATCAGCAAATTTTACGCCTTTTTTCAAGCGCTATTTATTAACGGAAAAATTTACTTTAATCAATAGTGCATTTTTGGTAATTAAATAATGCATTATTTTGTTTAAAATAGTAACAGCAAAATGTTAAATTTGGCAGTTCTGCATATAATGCATGTTAAACTGTATATCTAAAAATATGTCATCACTAATATAAATTACTTTACTAAGTGATGTACCTTATAATTATAAACAGTTTTAAACATATGTTAAAAATATTATATGTAATATGAAACAAAGATAATGAAAGTTGTTTAATGTATAGTTAATATTAAAATATTATTAACTCGTAAATATCAATGAAAATATAAAACTCATTTGTGTAATAGGAGTAAAATAAACAGAACTAGTAGTACAAATGCTTGTAATATTCATAACTACATTAAACGTTACAATAAATGTTTTCATTTTATTAACTCTTTATTTTGAAAGATCATTACGTTTTATTATAGTGCACTAATATGTTAAAATGGTTAAATACGCAGTTATAACCACCCGTAAGTGAATGTCAACAGAATACTTTTAATCCTGTATTTTGAAAAATCTTTTAGGTTACTTTCTAATGGAAAACAACCTGTTTCCAAATTCAAAAATAGTTTTCTTCTTTTCACATGTATTTCACTAATTCAGTCGGGTAAATTTCCAATCCTTGCATATAAAAAACATTATAAAGAAATAGAGCTTACATAAAAACAAAATAATTCTTAATTGAAACAGCAAAGATAGATATAATTCATATTCAATGTTTATTTATTGTGTATTGGTTACTTTTATTGGTTATTTGTAAAAGATATTTATCGCCAGAAATTACATTTCTAGTATCGTAGAAATCTATTCCGATATGGGATTTAGAGAGCATAAAAAAATATACCTAAATTAGGTCTTACCTAATCGTGTATATTAATTGGGAGGGATGTAAGATAATTTTTTTTTTAAGTAAAAATATAAAAACGTGCACACACATTTACAGGTTGATTCAAAACTTATCGTTCAAATTTAGGTAGTATCGAAGTAGGGAATATGTTAGGAAACCGATTTTACATAGGAAAGTATGTCCACATATGTACGCATGCGTATGTAGAGGGCGCTATGTGTACCCATCCTTCCATTGCGTTCCAATCATTGTTTTGAATTTCCTAAAGCTAGTATCATTTTTTTTTCCCTCTTACCACTTCTCATTTGGAATTCCACGATGAAGTAAACACATCTTACTAATTTACTAATTTACAGATCCAAATTTACTAATTTACTGAAGTAAATACATCTCATAGTTATATCTTAAAAAACAGGAAAAATCTCGTTAATTACCTTTATTCAACGCTTTCATTATCTGACTCCTGGAAACTTTTCGTTTAATTTTGCCAGGCGTTTTTGAAAATGTTCAGCGGTCAATGCAACGGCGCTGTGAATCATGTGTTCGTGTAAATTGTTGCAATATTGAACACCTATATATTGAACACTATTGCAATATTGAACACGTTTGTTAGGCTGTACTTCACCCTCTTTTCATTACCACTTTACTCTGCTGTTTTCCTGCGTTCACTTTACTTGACCATTTTGTTAATGTAGATGACATTTGCGGTCATACTTTTTTGTATACTTCACCTAATGTATATGTACCTCCGGTTATATTTGTCTGAATTTATTTTTATACATCTAAAACAGAAGCTGCTTTCTTTTATAACATGTTGATGAAAATATACACTCGCTTTGAGATTGTAATATTAGTAAAATAAATAAAATGTACATGCTAAATGTGATAACAACTTATAAAAATCTTGCCAAAACATTTTAATAACAATCCACCTAGTTTCGTACTCTTAAAAATACTACATAAGAAACACTTTTTTAGCGTTGTCTTTTATTATCAGACATTGACTGACCTTATAGATCAGACCTCTATTTTCTGTTACCATTGGAAGTCTACCGAACTAGTCGATTTATTATTATTTTTGTTTTACTTTTTATACATGTTGTTATTAATTTTAGCATAAAAATGTAATTTTATTTTTGCGGTAAGTGATTTGTTTTATTAATTTGTAATATTAGTGAATGAATTTTTAAAACAAAGTCGGAAGATGCTTAATACGGCCTAAATGGTGTGCAAAAGGTTCATTCATTAGCCATTTTAAGCCAAATGCAAATTATAATTTTTTCTAACATGGGAGCATAACTCATTAAGATGTAACTACTATTTGGATGATCTTTGCATTGTTTTTTTATGCATGCCAAAGTGTAGATTTGATACCGACCTAAATAGCTCTTCGAATCTTTTAAAATCAATGTATAATACCTTAATAATTTATTTTTTTCAAAAATCTATAATTCAATTAAACTATAAGTATTAAATGGAATGATATATGAATTACTTGTTTTATTTTAGTTGTACATCAAATAGAAACAATCGTTTTTTGAAAATAGTTCACAAATACTAAAAATAATACATTAAAATGATATTTTTGAAACAATTTTTAAAAAAAAGATATGAATGAGGAGCGAAACTTTTCATTTGATTATTTTTCGTTTCTTTTCAATCTCTATTTAAGTTGTAATCGAATTGTCCGTTATTGTAAAAAAGAAACTTTCTAAAAACGTTTTACAAAAATAAACATTTTTTAAATACATGTTTTCACTCTCTATCCTCGATTTTTCCTACTATTTTGACATTAAAGGAAACAGTTATTTCTTTAGTGTTGCGTACATTTTGTTTTGTTCGAGTTTATTATGTTCGTTTTCTTTCATTAATTTATTATTTGAGGTTTACTCAGGAATTATTTTTTAGATTAATGTTTTCTTTAACTTATAAAGCGTCTTTATAAGGACTTTATATTGATTCAGAATATTTGACTTTGGTTTCGAGAATATTTTATTTTGTTACTGTTGCTTTTTTTAGTACTGTTTAAAATGTCACTTTTAACCAAATTAGTTAAAAATGTTTGTAAATAAACGTAACCTTATCGAAGTGTGTAACATTAAACAACTTATTGCGGAATGTTATCTTCGAATTTACAAATTCTTATAGTTGTCATTTAAGCAAAATAATATATACTATATGGCCACAAGTCATCTTATACTTTCTATATTTAAATCAACAGATAAAAAACCTTATCGAAGTGTGTAATGTGAAACAACAATCACAAAACTGAGGAAAATTATATTTAACGTTATAAATTCTTATAGTTGTGAATTAAGCAAATAGTATGTACTATATGGCCAAAAGTCATCTTATACATTATATTTTAGATGTTTTTTGAATATGTATAACTATACTTGACTAATTCTGCCAGAAAATTCAGGAATATGAAGAACTTAATTGTCACTATATATTTGAGCAAAGGTTTTATCGCGAAGACATTCGGGGAAAGAATAGGAAATTGAATAAAAATAATAAAATATTTTATAATCCAGTAAAATAAAATGTTCGAAATACCAACAGTTGCAGTATATGACTATTAAGATCTTTTGTATATTTGTGTCTTTGGGTAAAAATACCAGGTATATTCATGGAGATATAAATATGCCTTAAATTATCTATTTATTCATTTACTTTCGTTTAGAATACTAGAGGGCTCTGCCCCCTACGAGCTACGCTCGTCAACCCCCCGTTCAGACACCGCAGACTCTAACAGCACGCTAATTTGATCGCCTTTAAAAATATTTCGGAAGATTGAATTATAATTTGAATCTGACAATTATAATCTGACGTAATTTTCACCAAACTTTTCTTTCTCTTTTTAATATTCACGTCAAAATACTTTTTTTAGGAATGAAATATTATGAACATCTTAAAATGTCTAGTAAATGTCTCGCGTCTGTTTTGCAATATTATTTTTCGTTCATTTTACGTAATAAGTGTAATATGACGTAAATTCTCCTATTTAGGACTTCAACGCATGTCACTGAATTTATTATTTTACAATATTCTTTCTCATTTAAAATTCACGTGTAACTATAATTTTTACGACGTAATTTTCAATGAGTTCCTGCTTTTTATATTTTTTGTTTATAATGGTCACGTGTAAAATAAATTTTTAATTTGAAGCAAACATTACTGTTTGCGCTGTTTATAAAGTTGGCAACAGTTTAAATTAATACAATTTTCTAAAATTTGTAAAAAATATCTCTCGAAATGCTGAAAATTTGAATTTAAAATAGAAATAAAACCTCGAAAAATTATTCAATCTAAAAAACTAACTGCAATCTGCACATCGTGAAATTCTGACGCATAAAATGATCTAAAAATGATTAAATTCCTATGTACAGTTTTTGCTCCTATAAAACTTTTTTAATGGAACGATTTTGTCCAAATTTGGCATTAAATATCTCTTAAAATAATTTTTCGATTTGAAAACTGTCTGCATCAGCGTGTTTATCATACATTTTTCTATAATACTACCGATTTTCATATTTTTGTATGCAACAGTTTTTTTAATATTAACGAAGAAAGTCCTCCGGTCACAAAAAATTCAAAACCGGCGGCGGCGGCGGCGGTGGCGGTGACAGCGGTAGTTACTTTTTTTTAGAATAGAGAGATGCAGGTTTTTAAAGTAAATTTAATGCCACTTTCATAAAACATCGCGAGTACAGTATATACAATATATTAAAATAGGAAAAATTATGTACTGGGTGTATATAAAATGGATAACATATGTTCACGTTTAATAATTCATAAAATAATGAAGATAGATTTAAATTTAATAACATTAATGGTTAGGCAGATTCAAAAAGTTTCATAGACCTTGAAAATATGATTTTCCAAATATAAGCCTGTCGTCGAACAGAGAACATCAAGTCGGCAGTCGATTTCATGCCATTTACGGACAAGCATGTTGGCATTCATCGCGGCTATTTCGGTTGTAATTCTGACCTTTAAGTCTTCAATGTTCGACACAATCCTCCTGTAAAAGATGTTTTTTACAAATACCCAAATGAAAAAGTCCAGCGGCGTTATATGAGCTGATATGGGTGGCCAAGAAATTGGGCCACATTGCGCAAACCATCTTCCTACGAAATGGTCGTCGAAAGAAGTACGAACGATGATTCCCCAATATCGTGGTGTCTCGTCCTGTTGAAGCTCTTCCAGCTATTTAAATACAAAATTTTCGTCGCCAAAATCAAAACTGAGAAACATGGAACACAATACGCGCAGACGATATTTACAAAATAAAAGATATTTAAACATGAAAAGGAAATTGTCCATGGAAACATTGACACGATAAAATAAATTAAAGTAAATATACGTGTTCTTCTATGCATAAAGCCATATATTTGTTTACATCTTCATTATTTTATTTATTATCAAATATTAAACTGTGCCAGACCTTTTTAAGACACCCTATATTAATTATTTGATAAATTATGAACATGTGTCTATGACACCCTATATTAATTATTTGATAAATTATGAATTTTTTTTAATGATTTTCCTTTAACCCATTGCCCGCTGGTGTTGTGTTCACGCAAAGGTCAAAATAAATGCACATATTTAAGTTATTTACATACCCACCACTATTTTTCAATTAAAAAATTGGCCTTACGTGAGGACATAAAATGTTAAGATCATATAAAGCGAGAACTATCTTTGAGAGTTTGTGGTGGCAAACGGCGTACAGTTAAAAAGTTAAAAATTTCAACCTTATAGTTTTAGCGATTAATGGGTTAAAATGGGAATTGTAACCCGTAAACGTTTTAATAAAAATTGATTTCCCAAAACTTTCAGAATTCGATTCCATGATTACAGTTCATTCTGTCAAATAGTTTTTATGCTTTACATAATACCTGAAGTCAATTTTGAAAAGATTAAAAGGAATTGATCATTAAGATTTAAAAAAATTAAACTTTCATTGGGGATTCTAAAATAACATTTACCAAAAAAATAATAATAATAAATAAATAAATAAATAAATAAATAAATATGCTGTCAAATTTGGGTGTTCATATTAGAATATAAGAGTTTGATACAATTTTAGAATTAATACCACCCTTAATATCCTTTTTTATGTATAAATTGAAATAAGACTTGAAGTTAAAAGGCAAATTTTGAATTTTTCTTTTGTCAATTGGCATGTTCGTGATTTAAATGCACGAAACGTTATTTATTTATTTATTTATTGCCTGACTGTACATGTAGTTGTTTGTTTGTGAACAGTCCAAAAAGAAACAAAATAGATAATTTGAAATCAGAGATAGGTGTTAGAACAGTTGGATATAAATATAAATTTAAAGAAAAAGCTATATGGTTTCAATTTATTTAGAGGTTAATATACAAGATTTCCACAAATTAATGAAACAATTTATAGAAAGTAATAGGGCTTAATAGAGAATTAATAGAGAATGTAATTAAAAGTGAGTGGATTAATCAACATTTGTAATCAGTTTTTGAAGGAAATAAGAAGGAAATCAGCAATATTAAATTATTTAGGAGACAAATTTAGAAACTAATTAATAATATGAAATGAATTTTATAAAATACGTTATTTCAAAAATATATTTATAATATTAATATTAAATCCAATTTTCTCTATGGTAGTTTAGTATAAAAATATGGAAACATCAGAAAAAAGACAAAAATTAAATTGCTGGTTAGTACGTCCATCAGAGACGGATGAAAAAAAAATTACAACAAATTTAAAATTCCTTTCATGTTCCTCTAATGTGCCATGAAACATACATAACCCATTTGTGCCTGAATTTTTGTTTTCTAAAATGTTTCGATAAAATCACTTAAATCTATCAAAGTCAACTGAAAAAATGCAAAAAAAAAAAAAAAAAAAAAATACTCTGAATAATTTGTGTATTTATTTGATAAAATGTAAGCGCATTAAATATGGGACTAAGCATGATATTTATAATAATATATTATGCATAATTATATATTTTGTTTAAATTTATATAAAATAAGTTTTTAAATAATATATCATATACTATAATTAGTATTTTAATGAACTGCTGCACCATATATTCATTTCTTTACAGAGACTAATAACATTATAAGTATTAGTAATAATAAACTAAGAATAATCGCATTTGAGGCTTAAAAATAATTGACTTTTTAATCATCTTGAAAAGCACTTTACATAAATAACTTTCCCTTAATTGGCTAATAAAAATATTTACTCATTCGTGCTTAGCGCTCTATATTTTTTATGTTACAAAAATACATAAAAAAAGGCTTGAACATATGATTGCACAATTTATAAAAATATGTACTTCAAAGAAGTCTACAAGCTAAGATGAAAGACAAAAATTAAATTGCTGGTTAATACGTTCATCAGATAAGGATGAAAAAAAAATACAACAAATCTAACATTCCTTTCATGTTTTTCTAATGTGGCATGAAACATCCCATTGTGCATATATTATGCATAATGATATATTTTGTCTAAATTTATATCAAATAAGCTTTTAAATTACATATCATATACTATAATTAGTATTTTAATGAACTGCTACAAAATATATTAATTTATTTACAGATATTAATAACATTATAAGTATTAGTAATAATAAACTAAGAATAATCGCATTTGAGGCTTAACACTAGAAAGCTCCTCGTGTCTTTTTAGACCCATACATATGTTTCAGCTTATATTCAGCTTATACACATGTTCAGCAGACATTGTTCTATTTCTGCTGAACAGCTGCAAAAAAGGTAAGGGTGAAAAGGGTAGAATTATCTGGGAGGAAATGCAGTTATGAGGCATCTGGCACTAGACAAGTCATAGCGAAATTCATTTTGTTTTTTGTTTTTCTCTCAGCTACAAGTAAAAGTTTACCTTTCAGAATCAGTTCGAATATTTATTTGAGGATAATGTTTACCATTTTTTATTCCTTATACGAGTATATAAGTTTCAGTTCAATGCCATGGAAGGCTATACAGATGATGAAAATGTATCTGATGTGATGACGTTGTATCAGAGGAAGAGGATGATGTATCTATTGATAATTATTCTTCATCTGATGAAGAAGTTGGTACTATACATAAAGTGTCTGAAATAAGGAAGTCAAGAGATGACAAAATAACGCAGCATGCAAAGCCATATTCGAGTGCTGGTCGATTAGAAAGCAGTAACATGTTGAAACTAACCCCTAGACAAACTTAATTTTCAACAGCACGAATAGAAGACGAATATAGCACTTTTGAACTGCTTTTTCACCATAATTTGAAAACTATGATCATAAATTATACAAATTTAGAAGGAAAACGTGTATTTGAAGAAAACTGTACAGATCTAAATATTGTAGGTTTAGATGTATACATAGGCCTTTTATTGTTCGCAGGTGTGTACAAATCAAGCAATGAATCAACAACAAGTCTATGGGATGAATTCAAGGGAAGGCATTTGTTTAGAGCTACAATGTCCCTAAAGAAATTCTAAATAATATCAAGAGTAATACTATTTGATGACCGGGAATCTCGACAACGAAGAACATCAAATGACAAATTTGCCGCAATTCGAGAATTATGGAATAAATGGGTGGAAATTTTACCCCATCTTTTCAATCCAGAAGTACATGTATCGGTGGACGAACAACGTAGTGCTTTTAGAGATATGTGTTCTTTTAGGCAGGTATGTGTACTTTTAGGCAGGTTTGCCTGGCAAATACAGTTTACCATAATTGTTATCAGGAATAATTACTTTTAAATATTTGAAAGATTGGTTCGTGTTTTTTTTGGATGCACCTGTAAACAAGATTTTGTAAGTACTTTTTAACTATCCTAAGGTTTGCCTGGAAAACCTGCTAAATATGTTATAAAATTCTAGATTTTCTGCGATAATGATACTTGCTATGTGGGGAATATCCTGCCATATTTAGGAAATCAACCAGGAAATACACCCGAAAGAAACCAAGGATTGAAAGTAGTTTTGGATTTATCATATGGTTTACGAGGGCATAATATAACTTGTGACAATTTCTTTACATCTTATGAGTTACGTCAAATATTGCTCAAAAGAAATATAACAATGATTAGTAAAATAAGAAAAAATAAATCATTATCCCTGTAGAAATTTTAGAAATGAAAGGAAAAGAAAGATAGAATTAAAGATTTGTGTTTGCTAAAGATACAACGCTTATGTCTTACATTCCAGAACAAAAAATGTGTTGTTCTTCAAAGTACATTGCCAAGAATGGGAAAATTGAACAAAGTACTCAAAGAAAACCACAGATCATCTATAATTATAATAAAACTGAGGGAGAAGGTGATACGCTTGACAAAGTGGTAGCTACATTCACTACAAAAAGGAAAACAAACCGTTGGTCATTTGTTGCATTTTGCAATATTTTAGACATATCCGCATATAACGCTTTTGTACTTATTGCAAAATAAATAAATCATGGAAGAAAGACTGTCCTTATAGACGAAGACTTTTTTTGGAAAACTTGGGTGAAAAACTTGTAAAAAAGCATATGGAGACCAAAGAAAACCTTCCAAGAGGGCAAAGAGCAAAACAGATGGTTCAAAGTGCGAAGCAAATCCGCAAAGGAATTACTTGTAGTTCAGCTGAATAAGAAATTGCTAAGTAACAATGAAGATGTCACCTACGCGAGAAAACGGACAATAAATGTACATTTAAGTGTCTAACATGCTGCTACTTTACATTGAAAAAGATGTTGAATACAGTTTACCATAATTGTTATCAGGAATAATTACTTTTAAATATTTGAAAGATTCGTTTGGTTTTTTTTTTTTTTTTATGCACCTGTAAACAAGATTTTGTAAGTACTTTTTACTTTTATTTCATCTTTTAACTGTCCTAATTTATTTTGTTTTAGTATTCGTCAACTGTTATTAATTTAATTTATTACTTGTAGACGGCCGAATTTAAGCGCGAAACATGCATGGAGTCTTTTTAGACCCGAGGGAAAAATTCGAAGGTACGGAACGAGGAGCTTTCTAGGGTTAAAAATAATAATTTAATTTGTAATCATCTTGAAAAGAACTTTACATAAATAACTTTCCCCTAAATGGCTAATAAAAATATGTACCCATTTGTCCCTACGCCCTATATTTTTTTACTTTACAAAAATACATAATCAATAAGCTTGAAGATATAATTTCACAATTTAAAAAAAAATATATGTATTTCAAAAAAGCTAAGATTAGGAGTTATTTATTTTGATCCTTGGTGTGAAAAATATTACCTTTTCCATTTCGCCATTTTGAAAAATGAGAAATCTATAAACTCCGAAAGAAGCCTTCATTTAAGCAAATATATATTCATCTGATGGTGTCATCTTTCGGTAAGAGATAAAAGCATTTATTAAAATTTTTCAATTATAAAAAGATTAAAAATTTTCATGTTATAATGAAGAAGAAAATTAAAAAAAAATTATTAAAATTCAAAGCGCCCCAAAAATGAGACGCTAGGCATAAATGGGTTAACAGCCCTTCTATTAATGATTTCCATAATGAAAAAGTGAAATAATTAAATATTAACTCTATTTTTTTTTTAAAATGTACAAATATTAGCAATCAAAATGAATCAAATTGTAAAGGTAATGTTGCAAATTATTCATGTCACTTATTGTAATATTTGGATTCAAATGGGTCTAACATTTATCGCAGAAGTATACAAGCATCCTTCTCTGCTAGTTTTTTTTTTCAAAAATTCGTCGATCCTTATTAACAAATTTTATTAATAATTATTTTCAGTAATTTTCAGGGCAACGTCTTGAAAAAATGGGATCATGATTAAAAAAAAAAAAAAAAAAAAAAAAAAAAAATCAATATTACGATGCTATTAGCTAAAATAAATTATAATGCTTTTATTTTAGACAATAAAAAATAGGTAAATATTTTTTTTTAAGATATTGATACAATTTAATGCAAATTTGTGCGTAGAAAAAGTGTAAATATTGTTTCCGTGTTTTGGAGGGTATTTTTTTAAAACATCCGCCAGATTCAAGAAGAGTAGAGATGGCAACATATGAGTTGCCAACCTATGAGCTGTCAACTTATGTACTGGCAATCTATGAGTTCTAAACCTATTAGTCACGAAAATTAAAAAAAACATACTTCAAAACTTTAAAATGTATGTTAGTGTAAAATATTCCAAAAATGAGTATTTTTTTAATAAGTTTTATTATTTTTTATAGACGTATGTTTTGTGTAGACGTATTCAATAAAGATATTCCTTAAAGAATCACAACTACAAAATAATTATAAAGGATTTTTTCAAAACCTTTCTTTTTCAGAGCTTTTCTTGAGTAAAGATTTGCTGTGTTTTGTAATATTTCTTCTTATTTTTTTTTTCTCTATGTCTGTTTATGTTGTAATGGAATTGGTCAGAGATTGTGAAATACTTTCTAAATCTATTTATAAAAATAAAACCATTCTTTAAAAACATGTGCTTTCGGAAATTTTTTCAGAGAGAAACATTCGCCTTGAATACAATATTTCAAATGAAAATCAAATTTCAAATTATTTTTGCTTAAAAGGCGCAAAGACCAACTTAGTGAAAAATATTCCATGCCGGGAATCGAACCCGGGTCATCAGTATAGCGCACTGACGTTCTACCGCTAAACCACATGGAACGATACCCAGCCTGGAACTTCTCACTATTACAAGTTCCAGGCTGGGTATCGTTCCATGTGGTTTAGCGGTAGAACGTCAGTGCGCTATACTGATGACCCTGGTTCGATTCCCGGCATGGAATATTTTTCACTAAGTTGGTCTTTGCGCCTTTTAAGCAAAAATAATTTGAAATTTGATTTTCATTTGAAATATTGTATTCAAGGCGAATGTTTCTCCCTGGAAAAATTTCCAAATATTAATATAGATTCATCGATGGTGGATTTAATTAAGTGTCTGTGTTTGCCCCGTGTTGGTGGCTCACGGAAAATATTCCATCTTGTGCTGCGTTTGTAGCCTTGGCAACTTGTAATAGTGAGAAGTTCCAGCCTGGGTATCGTTCCATGTGGTTTAGCGGTAGAACATCAGTGCGCTATACTGATGACCCGGGTTCGATTCCCGGCATGGAATATTTTTCACTAAGTTGGTCTTTGCGCCTTTTAAGCAAAAATAATTTGAAATTTGATTTTCATTTGAAACATGTGCTTTCACTATATTTTCCCCCATTTTCTTGTATGTTTCTTAGTTTTCCCCAATTTTAAAAATTTCAAGTAAACCGTTATTTTTTATATAGTTGCGGTGAATTTTCAATCGGAGATTTTGAAATTTAATGTATTGAAGTTATTTTTTTTTCATGTTTGTTTTATTTTATTCTTTTAAACAACAGGTTTATATGGATTATTTTAATGTTTGTTTCCATAGTAGAATATCAGGCTGTAATAAATGGATTTATAGATTGAATTTTAGGTTTAGAGATGATTTGCTTTATGCCGTTCAATGAAATGAAAACATGTCATAAAAATGGGGTTAATACTAGATCTAAATAAACAGGTATACAAATAACCGAAAGGAGTAATATTTAATAATTTGTGAAAATGCGTAAATAAATGAATATACATATATATGTATATATATGAAACGTTTTTCAATAAAACATGTCGGATAAAACATGTCGAAAATAAGTAGTTAAATATACCCGTCATGTATCACCAACCCGAGAGTTAAATACATTGAAGTCGTAACTCGGAGACTCAGTGACTACTGACCAGGCCCCTACCTACCGGGGTTAACCCAGCTGAACGGATTTGTAATTGCCTGGAAAGCAGGGCGATGCATTGTGAGTACATACGCCAGATCGCCGCAGGTGGCGGACCACACCAGCAAGCACCCGGGCCGACAATACTAAGCCATGTTGATGAGTCTTGGTTGATTATTGCACTTTGCAAAACTATGATTGTTGCCGCTCACCACTTACTTGCCATGCCAGTTGGAAAAGGGCTGGATTATTTTTTATGCCTAAAAGGTGGTAAACTTCTTAGCTGCAGAAGAGGGCAATCTTGAGGGAAAATTAAAATTAAAATGGCCGAAAAGCTAAGATTTACCGCTGTAGGGATAATTTTGGGGCGAAATGCAAGGTAGACGAATCGCTGCAGAGGGAGATAGGAATAAACCCGACATCATTGCCTCGATCGTCATCCTATCTGCAGTGCCTACTGCTCGTTTGTGTTTACTTTGTTTTGCCGGTTCCTTAACGTTATATCCTGTTGATTGGCACCTGCACATTGCTACTCAAGTTGATCTCGTAATTTAGAACCTTGATCAGATGACAAGACCTTCACCTGGCAAGGCACCTCCAGAGGTATAAGTCACAGGTAACTTGGAGGACTTTGCACCCACGACAGATTTTACATGCACCAGGCGCCATTAGCGTACATGACGGAATTTTAGCGGGCAGTTAGCCTGGGTCCTGTGACCAACGGCTACGAGTATAATGTTCTACCAGCTTGGCCACCGATGCCCGATCTAAATGGGATTGCATGGAATTTTTGAAGCCTAATTGTTGATGCATACTTGTCAAATTAAAATGATTATTTTTTTTAATGGGGGGGGGGGGGGATAGAGAAAACAAAGGATGGGGCTCCGCAGATAGGCAAATTGCACCATGTGTTAATTTTTTGGGGCCGAATTGTTAGGCAAACTTAACGTTGCAAGGGACATGAGACTACGCCTTCCTACCATACCCCACCGGGAAAAAACTGGCTCCGTGGGCTGTCCCATTGGAGCGGGTCTGGTAGCTCGTGCGGACAGAGTCCTATTGCCCCTAATAAAGAGGCGAACTGAAGAAAAGAAAAAAAAACGGGGGGGGGGCTTGGGGGGAAGCTGGAAGAGAATGGTTTGTTAGCCATGATATATTTATTAATACAATTACTACATTAAATGAACTAAATTGTAATACTTATTAATCTTACTACTTAATAATCAACTTACTCAATCTTAACACTCAATCAACTAGAAATATTAATACTATAACGTCATTCTAACTACTCTTACCCACTTAACTTGGTGTTTATAATGAGACTTAATATTTGACCTTGATACTTTTATTATGCGTTGGCTTTTTTGCTTTAAACTGCTAGTTGATTTTACCCATTGAGGAGAACTACGCTTAACTGTGATGTGCATCGTGGCACCTAGAAAAACCTCAAATGAGTAGCGCGTTTTGAATTTAAGTGGGATGGGGCCGCGATGCAGAGAAGCTGGAGAAACTAAATGCTAAAATTACAACTTTTAACTATTAACGCAAGACTTATAACTAAGTTATAACTTATCACAGTTTTAGCTGTTAATGTTCTCCCCATTATCTAGCCTAGTCCCTATTATAATTTAACTTAGTAACTATTATTTATTAACTGATATTAATTAACTTATACTTAGCCTCTTGTGATCTCCTGTCGTCTTCTTCCGCTCTTCAGGGCTGGTTGGCTTCTCGTATATATATATATATATATATATATATATATATATTCTTTTTGCAGAACACTTATACATGGACGGACAGTGTGGTGACGGAGGCTTTTTGATGCTTTTTGATTTGCCATTGTTGGTCAGCGTGGAAGGCCAGATCGTAATTCCTTGCATGATTTCCCGTAGAAAATAAAAGAAGCCGTATTCTCCATCAAATGGTTTATTAGATGACGTATAGAGGATCACAATTCCACCAGTGATTCAGTTACCAATTTTCGGGTCGTATCACATTTAAAAAATGGTCTTAAAGGTATTAAACGATTAGATGCAACATTGCGAATTGGCGAAAAGAAACTATGTCACTCTCCCGGTGACATAATTTTTTAAGCAAGATAAAATTCCTACAAATCTTCTCTCTCAAGTCTGTGTAATCTGTATAAATATTAAACGAACGCGGAAAAATACACTAATTTGTTCTACGCTCGAGCCAATCCAAAGTAAGTCAGGGGGGGAAGGGGTGAGAGGAGAAGGCCCGCTAAGTGATAGGACGAAATCAAGCAAAGATGTGAAGTCTTTAAACAAGCGAAACATTACAAGGGGAAAACAAACTATAAGCGCCAAACACTCGCAATGACTCATGGGATATCGAATAATATTTTAATAAAACATAAATTTGTATTAATAAACATTCGAAAGAAATAAGAATATAATGTCTCAAAATATGAATGAATAAATTAACGTAGTGGCTTTTTTACAAAGAAGTGCAGCTGTTAACATATTATTTTTTTAGAAATAAAGGAATACGCTGAATTAAAGTCATTGTATTGTATTATAAAGAATATTTAAGAAATTGTTAAAAGACAGATAGAAAAAGTCGATATTATAAGAATCTGGAAAAAGTAACTAAGGTAAAAGGGCGATTTTTTTATTATTATTATTATTACATATACATTCTAACTTAATTTTTATTGCTGCGAATGAACTATGTTACGACTTATTAAAATAAATTGTTCGGGATAATATATATATATATATATATATAGAACCGATTGGCTGTAGCCGCTGTGTAGTTAAACAATATCAGTCATCTGCAAAACGAGATCTTGAAAATAGAAAATAGTACTCATTTCAAAACTGCATTTTATATATACCGTATATTCAGACCAAGCACATTGTAGCTTGTACTTAGTTTGAAAACATGAAACTTATTATTTCCAATTTTGGGTATTTGGCCATATTACGCACACCTTTTATATTGCAAATAAAGCTCCATGAGATGCACAGTCTAGGAACACACACAAAAAACAACAAGAAAAAAATAACAAGAAAAAAAAACGTGTGTAAACTGGAATTGATAACGTACAATATATATAATGTTTACGAATGTAGAAATCCCAATTGTTATGGTCATATTTTTTTCTTTAAATCCTTCATTTTTGTGCTAACGTATAGCACGTATTTGGATGAAATTCGATGATTCAAAATTACGCGTTATACGCTGAAATGTATGATACTTCAATATTCAAGTTAGAATTTAGTTTAATTCATGTGAAGTTTATGTTTATAATTAATCATGAATATCTCAAGGGCTTGGTTATAAAGCATGCACTGTTAAAAATATAGCAAACAATTACCTTTGTCTTTAAAGGCTATCTATTTTCTGACCAATGAGAACGATTCATAGGTGTTTATGTAGCGTTCTCATTGGTCAGAAAATAGAGAGCCTTTAAAAACAGAGGTAATTTTTCATGATATTTTTAACAGTGTGACAAGTGATTCTTTTATTTTGTCATTTCAGATCTCATAAAAAAAAAATGCTTAACTGCTTCTTAAAAACATTTTATAGTTCAAATTTTATTTTGTACACGCTATATGTTATATTGAACAACAACAAAATATTTTAAATATAAATTTCATTATTATAAGTAATTAAACATGAAGTAAAAATATATGAGATGTTGCATATATGTTTAATGGCATATTAAAAAATATATTCTGTTTCAAAGAAAGCAATGATCATAGTTTTGCTTGTAGTTTTCTTTACAAAATATACATTTTGAATATCTTGAAACTTGTATTTTGTTAGTTGATTAACTATATATGAAACATTAAAAAAAAGTTACATACCATTGGAAAAAAAATCTAATTATATTCCTTTTCAAACTGAATTATTTCAACAAAATCTCACAAATCGTTCCATTTATCCATCATATCTACTTATGAATAAAATTTCGATACAAGTCTCTTTACTACTAAAGTAACGTACGCGATTAATAATATCGAAAATATTTATTATGAAAGATATACTTTACTAATGACTTGTACCAACTTCGGTCAAGCAGAAATTTCAATACTTGACATTACAAAATTCATAATTTATGCTTCTATTTCAAGTTTTCAAAGACTGCAAGGCTATTTCCCAAATATCATTACAGAAAGTTTGAAAGGAAGTTGATATTACAGACCACAATTTATGAAGAAGGTATAGGAAGCAATAAGTAAATTATTTTGATTAAAGTGTTCTCTTTGAGTATTTGGACCATCACTTTTACTTAAAGTTGACACTTTGTGTCATATTCATATAACACTGATTATGGAATATTCAATCATAGTTAGAAATTTAAAATGTAAAGATTACTAGAAGTAATTTTTGCTACATTTGTTTTATCCAATAGCATTTTCTGAAATCAGCTGAATTTCTAATGCTTAAGAAATTTTTTGAATATAAGAAACGCTAATTTGAAACTGAGATTTACACATGATTAGGAGAAAACAAAAAGGACTATGTAGCATTTTGTCAATGTGACCACCGAAATTTTTTGTAACACTTATATTTTTAAATGAAAGTATAAAAAAGAATTTAAACAACTTTTATTGACGAATAAGATGTATAATAAAGTAATAATAACGGATTTTCATATTCTTCAGATTATTAAGGAGAATTAATCATACAAATTAATACAAAGTTCAGAAATGAAATGATTCATTTTAATGAAACATTTAAAGATTAGAATTATTATATTTACTAGAGATATCATGATAGAAATATCTTTTGGTAGTAGTTTTAAACTATTCCCTCTAACTGTTAAAAATATTATTTTTCATTAATGCAAGGCTGTATTTCATTAGTGTAATAAAAACAAATTTATGTTCCCCAAAAATGCTATAAAGGATTACAGATAAAGTACTGTAAAAACTTATTACGTGTTAAAATCTCGATTTACTTTTTAATGTTAAAGTTCAGCAAACATTTCAAAATAAAAAAGTCAATCAAATTTAATAATGTATCTTTAAACTTAGAAACTCTAAATTCTTGTAATTGTTTACAGTGCAGTAAAATTTATTTTACTTTAAAATACGCCGTTAATAAAAGGTACTGTAAAATAAATAATGTTTTTATTATTCTCGCAGAAAACAATTATTTTTTAATAGAATGATTTGGTTATCTTGAATGGAGTTCAGGAGAAAGACATTAATTAAATACAACATTTAATTTGTATCTAATTTGAAAGATAAGAAAGAACTGTTTATTTTATTTAAAGATCTTTTAAAAGAGAGCAAGGCAATAAATTTTCATTTTTTTTTAAATCTCACACTTTCTTAATAGGCTCTTCTAATCAAATTTATTCAGTTCATTTAAAGTACAACTCGTATTGTAGCTCTAAACAATACTTAATGGACTTAAATAAATTTGTAATAGAAAACAATACATTTTAGTAAGAGATAAATGTTTGTTTTTTCTTATTTTGTAACTTACGAGCATTATTTGTATTTTTATTTGATATTCAATGTCTACTTTTTGTTTGTTTATATATATATATATATATATATATATATATATATATATATATATATATATATATATATATATATATATATATATATATATATATACATATATATATATATATATTACTGGAAGATTTCATGTCTTCTTTCATAGACTTATCTGCCAATTTTGCGTCTTTTTCAAACCACTATTTTTTAACAGAAAAATTGCCTTAGTCAACAGTAAGTTTTTATAATTTAAATAAGGTATTATTTTGTTTAAAAAAGCGAGAGCTAAAAAGTATAAATTTGTCAGTCATGCATATAATGTATATGAAACAGTGTATTTGGAAACGTTTATTCGCAAAGGTGGGTTACTATATGATGTTCCTCTATAAATCTAAACAGCTTTAAACTTTTATGAAAAATGCTACATATAATATGAAACAAAGATAATGAAGATTGTGTAATTAACTGTTATTATTCAATGATTATTAAGTTTTAAATGTAAATGAAAAAAAAAGAACCTTATATGTTTAATAGGACCTAAATGAAAGAATATGAACGCATGAAATTTAGAAAAATACCTTAAACGTTTTAAAAAAACCTTTCATTTTATAAAATCCTGATTTAGAAAAATTATGAAGTTTTTCTCGTCTGATGTTATAATGCACCATGTTTTTGTAAAATCGTTAAATAAGAGGTTATATCCACTACTAAGTGAATGTCAACAAAGGGTACGTTGGATCGTGTATTTTGAAAATTAGTTTTAGGTTCTTTTCTACTGGAAAACAATCTGTTTGCAAATTCAAAAAAAAAAAAATGGAATATTTTCATACAAGTTTTACGTTATCAGTCTCCCTGTATCTGGAAAACATTAATCAGAAACAAAGCTTATATAAAATCAAAAAATAAATAAATAAATAAATAAATAAATAAATAAAAAAAAATCGAAACAGCAAAGAGATAATTAAAAGCCATCGTTTATTTATTTCGAATTTATTATAATTAAAAGTAACTTTTAATGAAAATATTTAGTTATAAAATGAAAATTTTGTAATATTCTATGCACCCTCATACTGATAAAAATGGTCGTCTTATGGCTGTACTATAAACAAGGGGGCTATATAATTAATCTTAAATTAATTATATCTTAATTTTCTTTAAGTATAGTAATTTTATGTCTCAAACCATTTCTTTATATTAAAGAAAATTACGAACATCTTTCTCTTTTGTGAAAATTATTTTTAATATTTAAAACTTTATTATAACGTCACCTGAAATGCTAAAATCCAAACCCCAAATTTCGCAGATTTCAGTGAAAAAACAATATTCATGAGACTATTCTACAGTTTAATTTCGTCAGAAGCATAAAAACAATCAGGTAATTTCAATAGCGTTATAGTTATTATCATTAGTGCTCAATAATTTTATAAAAAGTTCGCTGCAAGTCGAAACTGGTTCCGAAAGCGAAAGTGTCACCAGCTAAAAATACCAGAATCGAACCAGAATAGAAAGAATCAGAATTTAAAATCTACAATAGTACATGGTTAGAATTAATTGACTTTAGATATTCCTGTGAGAAAAAAAAATCATTTAAATAATTAAAATACAAACGATAAATACGAAAATATCGAGGCCAAATGTTTAAAATTATGTTCAAAGCGTCTTCTCGTCACTAGAGTAGCATGTTAATGTAATTAAATTTAAACTCCTCTGCTATTTCACCTGTGATCACAAAACGGAATGTTTAAGTAAATCTTTTATTTCTTTATATAGTATAATATAAGAATAACAGTTACCTCTTATAACATTTTAATGCTGTATATTTGGACAAATGTATATATAACCCTATTTGCTGTCGTTTAAACTTTTATTTTATTTTATTTTATTTTATTTTTTTATTAAAACATAAATTGATTTTTTTTAAAACGCGCTGGTCAAACTACATGATCGTCTTCAAATTATAATATTAGTAAACTAAATAGACTTTTTTCAATTTTTAATTCATTTTTGATCGGAAACGCATGAAATTGGCTGTTGTGTTGTTATTAAGAAACTATGTAATCGGAAGATGTTTCCCACTTTTTTGAAAATGCAAGAGTGTTTTATGAAAATACTGTCGAGTTTGACGTGTTGAACCGACTTCTACACGAGGCAGGACGAGAAAGGAGAAAATGTAGTCGTCACGTGATCGCAATTGCTTAGAATGCGATAAGCAATTTATTTATGAAAAATGGAAAACTCATTTCGATTGGAAATCGATTCAATAGTTTGGATTGCTAATTTTATGGCTTTACCTTTAAAAATGCGTCAGCAATTTTGACAGAAAGTTTCGCGTTCTTGAAAAAGGGATTTGAGAACCACCTCGTGGAAATTAAGAGTGTTCGCCGATATTTGCATCATGTGAAATCAATTGTAATCGCAAGAAAATTTCACAAATTTGCAGTACATATATTTTTAACAAAATTGCATTTCTAGTATTGTGGAAACGCATTTCTAACATATTTTCTATTTATTTTATGGGGCATAAAATAAAAGAATATAACTAAATCAGATTTTACTTAATCTTGTATATTAACTGGGGAGGATGCAAGATAATTTAGTCTATAAATAAAAATACATACAGACACACACACATACATACATTAACTATTTCTGAAACGAGAACCATAAAACGCACACATAGTGCTTATGAAGAAAATAATTTTTTAATCATATTCTTAAATTTATTTTTAAAAATGAAACATTTTTCAGATATACGTGTTAAAATATGTAATATTATAAATATAAGTACAATTCTGCAATAACTGAATAAACCTTTTTTAGTTAATTAATTTTTAATCATTAGTTAAAAATTGTTTTTAAGATGAATTAGTTTTAAAGAAAGATTAAGTGCAGGTAAGTACGACGTATTTTAAAAAAAAGTTTAAAATCTTAATAATCCTAAAGTTAATTAATCTTAGCGATCTGGATAATCTTAAATTAATTGCATCTTAAATTTCTTAAAGTATTGTAATTTTTTTTGCCTCAAACAGTTTCTTTATCTTAAAGAAATACATGAACTTCATTCTCTTTTGTGGAAAATACTTATTGATTACTTATTGATTTTGGAAAATACTTAATGTGATTAAATTTAACTTCATCTGTTATTTCAACTGTGATCACACAAAAGAATGGTTAAACAAATCATTTATTTCTAATATATTATAAATATAAGAATAACAATTATCTTTTATCACATTTTAATATTGTATATTTGGCCCAATGTATATACAATCCTTTTTGCTTTCGCTTAACACTAGAACGCCCGGAAATTTTACTCAAGTTTTATAAAAATATTTTACACCAGAATTGTTGTTTAAAATTATTTGACTGATTTATTTAACGTAATTCTGAGCTTTTAAAATTTAACTTATTTTGTGAAAGAATTTCTGGTTTGAATTAACATTTAATCATATGGTCGGAGTCGAATTGACTCCTTCTGGGCGTTCTAGTGATAAACTTATTTTTTAAAACTAAAACAGAAGCTAATTTTTTATAACACGCTGATGAAACTGTACTGTCACCTTAAGATTATAATATTATTAAACTAAATAGACTTTTTTGGAATAAAAGTGATAGTAATTTGAAAAATGTTATACAAAACTTTTAATAACAATTCAAATAATTTCGTACAATTAAATAAATTATTTCATAGCTGAATTGTATTATTAGACCTTGAAAAGTTGGCGAATCTGTCGTGGTTTTATACTCTTAACATTTCGAGTTTACATTAGATATATCTTAGTACTAATTTTCCTTTATTTTGTTCTCGAAATATCTATACATATAATAACCAAAAATATATATTGAAACGTTCTGGGAGAATTTAGAATTTCTTAACCATAGTTTTTTGAATGGCGCGTAAAGGAGTCAAGCGGCTTGAACAGTGTTAAAATGGTTTTTTGTCTATTAATATATATTAAAAAAAGGCCAATGTCCATTTTTCTCAAATAGCAGAAAAGCCAATTTAAGTTTGAGGAATTTTAAGAATCTTGCAACAATTTCTGTACTATTATTTTTCAAAGTTGCACCTTTGAATTATGTAAAGTTTTTCTCACTACAATCTAATGTTACATTTAGTTTTTTTTTCCATTTTAAATTGGCCATTTTTACATTAATAGTAAGTAACATTGGCCTCGGCAAAATATTTTATTTTCAATGATCTAATATTGGGAGGACTTTGGCCCTTTTAACAATTACTTTATATCGAATCCTGAATTCATTCGTGCATTTAACTCAAATTTCTCAATTTTGGACATTGGCTCTTTTTGTTTCAAGGTACTGTAACCACTTTTAGTATGGAAATGTAAATTTTACTTTAGGGATAAATATTCTTTTATTAAATTGTAATATTAGGGATTAAATTTTAAAAATAATTCCGCAAGGGATTAATACGGCTTCAGTGGGCGCTCATTTACTTCATTTTAAATCCTTTTGGTAATTATATATTTTATTAGCGCAAGAGCATGGGTTATTACGATATGATCAGTTTTTGGATATTTTTTTTCTTAATGTATGTCTAAGTGCCGATTTTTTAGCGACATATATAGGTTTTCGAAGATCAGAAAATCAATGCTTTTTTTTTTTTTTTTTTTTTTTTTTATGTGTAACATGGAAACACTTTTTAAGGAAAAAAAGATACAAAAATCTATTTCTATTAAACTAAACGTATTAACACATTAACGCCCAGTGTCATCATTTGAGGACGCTAGACTTAATGGCAAGAAAGCGCTTTTCATACTAGTAAATATGAAGGTAAATATATACTTTGTTTCACGAGACAAATTCCTTGATAAAATAAGATAAAAATTATTCTTCTTTTAAAAGTGGTTGGAAATTCAAAATTTACATTTTAACGAAGATAATAATTTGGGTTTCAATGGGTTAATTGGAGCGATAAATGAACTGTATTTTATTTTCGTTATTCACCAAATAGAAACAATCTTTTTTTTAAAAGAATTCACAACTACTAAAAATGAACTTTAAATGGTGGTTTTGCAACATTTCTTTCTCATTTTTTTTTTTCGGAATGAGAATTGAAACTTTGTTTTGATTATTTTTCGTTTCTTTTTAATCTCTATTTCAGTTGTAATCGAATTGTCCGTGATTGTGAAAAACTTTCTGAAGACATTTTACAAAAGTAAAACTATTTTTTAAATACATCTTTTTACTCTCTAGAATCCATTTTTCCTTTTATTTTGACATTACAGGAAACCGGTATTTCTTTACTGTTGCTTATATTTTGTTTAGTTTCGAGGTTCTTTATGTTCAATTTCTGTCATTTATTTAATATTTGGGGTTTACAGAAGAATTATTTTTTAGATTAATCTTTTCTTTATCTCATAAGATGTCATTTTGAAGAGTGGATTTGATATTTATTTGCTTTAGGCTTCCAGAAAATTTAGTACGTTATGTTCAAAATATTATATTCACTCAGCAAAAATGAGTTAAAATGTATTTAAATCACTACATAAAAAACCTAATCAAAATCTGTAATGTTTAACATATCATACAAATACGTTAAAAATTAACTTTCATTTTACAAATTCTTGTAGTTTTAAATTACGAAACATGATATATAATGTATGATCAACACGCGACGACAACTTTCGATTACCACATTTGTCGTATATATAGATATACTGGACGAATTGTTCTGGAATTTCAGCAATAAAGACGTATTTGTCATAATATATTTCTGCCAAAGTTGAATCGCCGAGGTAATTAGGGAACGAGTAACAAATTGAATAAAATTAATAAAATTTACTATGATCCTGTTAAATAAAATGTTCGAAGTGCCTACAGTTGTGGTATATGACTATTTGGATCTTATGCATATTTATTACTTTGTGAAAAATAGCATATATACGAAAATATAAAGGTGCCTCTAAAAAAAATATTTTTTTTTCGTTTATCACATGCAGTAGTTTTAACCAAATTTAATGTCACTTTCAGAAAACATGACGAAGTACAATATATAAACGAAGTAGTACAATTAAAAAATTATACATTAAGTATTTGATAGAACACGAACATTTTCCAGAATTTTTTTTTTATACGAATGCGCTAAAGATAACAATTTTTGCACAATTTAATAGCCATCACTATACACTGTTAAAACTGAAGGTGACTTTTCGGTGACTTTTGAGAGGCTGGGGTGAAGACACGGTATCAATTGGCACCAAGAGGCTTCGAAATGTGGTTGGGGTGCCGATTGGTTTCTCAAAGGGTGACTGGAGTAATTAAGGTGCTGTGTGGTCGAAATATGGCACCCACTGGGGTACTGGCACTTAGCGCATGCGCTGTGATGTGTGTGGGGTGCCATATTTCTTCGTCGGCAAGTGAAATCTACGGCTGTAAGATACAGGTAACATACAGACAGATATCGGCCATTGTCCCGATCAATAAAGGGCAATATCTCCAAACTCACTGGATATCAGACGTCAAATTTACAATATATGCCGATATTCACAGATGTAACTTAAAATTAGTTCTTAAAAGAAAGCATCCAAATGAATTTTTTGGATTGCTTATAACATTATAATAAGTAAATAGTATTCTTAACTATAAAATTTAACAATTTTATTATTTTTAGAAAACTTGATTTTTCAATGCCTTATTTATAATATTTTATTTACATTGGCCAATGTTGTAAAAATGATATTAGTATTCCAACATTCAGATATATCTATCGACGTCCGTAAAAATAATATCATTTTTCAGACGTTTCAAGATATCTGTCGACATTTAGAATATCTGGCGAAGTTTGTAATCTTGACCAAAGTGAATGCAAAGTTCTGAAGGACCGTCCATTTCAATCGTTTCCATCGAAGCGTATTTGATGGAGACGCCTGCTATGAAATTTGCCTTATAAAAAAATTTTTCTTTAGGAATGTATGTTATTTCTATATATGTATATATATTTGAAAAAAATTACATAGAAATCTATTGAGATTGCTATAGAAAATTTTCGGTAGTACAATTTATTTAGAAATTTATAGAGATTTAAAATAGTAAAATTTCTCAAGAAAAGCATTTCCTCTTAAAATCTATTGATAGTGTTATTGTATACAAACTTAATAAGGAAATCTGCAATTAGTACCCTAGAATTATTTATAGTAGAAAAAATAATGTATTGCCCATAACGATGTTAAAATATAACAATTGTTAGTTTTATAAAAAACGACAGATGCTTTTTCTATTACATAATGTTTTTACTTAAAAAAAGGGGATCAATTTATGTATTTTTTAATGAAAAATATATTTACCTTTTTAAAATTGTAAAAAAAAAAGCATCGATGTTTTTTATATTACATAATGTTTTTACATAAAAAAGTGATCAATTTATATATTTTTTAAGAAATACTATGTTTATATTTTTATAATGATCTCGAATTTCAGACTTTTAATTTAATTTTATTTTTTATTATTGAAAGAATAGTTTAGTTTCAAAAGTAGGTCATTAATTTTCAACATAATTTCTTTTTAAATTTCTAACAAACGTAACAGTAAAAAGTGATATTTAAATCTTTGTTAAAATAATGTAAAAAAAGGAAGTTTATTGTGATTGAAAGAGTATGAGATAATAAAATTACAATTTTGGCAGACATTTTTTTCGTCACTAACAGAAAAGTCTGCTCCCACCACTTTCTATTGAAAGTTTCTTATTCCTACATTTTCCATGGATAACTTTCGTTATTCATTAACAGGGCCAGGTTTCTATGCCTTATATTGAATAAGGCTAGAAATCTCCTGAGCATGAACTTATCCTGTGTTAGTGAGAAATTTACATTTGCCACATCTGTAAACCGCAGTTGGTGGGGCTGAAAAAATAATTAATATATAAAAAAGTTATAATTTAATATAACCGGAAATTTCAGCCCGGTACTTATTAGACATTACATATCGGAATCAATGTCTAATAATTAAATGATAGAATTTTCCGGTAAGAATTTATTTTCCCAAACGGACCCGATTTTCTGGCCAACATTGTAAGGGTGCAATTATTCTCCCTTGTGGTACACCCTTTCACCCTCTGGGGCACACTGGTTTTGGGGTGCCACTTTTTCACCCTAGTTAAGGCTGCAAATCTGGCTCCCGTAGGGGGGTCGCTCACGAGACAAGCGTTTCACCTCTAGGAGGTGCCATATGCAACCTCTAGTTTTAACAGTGTATGGCCCTATTTATATACCTACAAGTTCATAAATGACAATCGAATACCATGAAAATTCGGAATGATATCAGAGATATAGTGCACTGAATTTCAGATGATTTCTAAATATAGTTTGATAGTAATGGATGCCATTTTGTCATTTTGCCAATGCCACAAATACCATTTTTTATTACCTGATATCCAACAAACATATATCAGTATCTAACATGTTTCCATGTACAGTTTTGGAACACTTGCTTTCATTTTGATAAATCTTATTTTGTTGCAACGGGTCCTTTTTGATATTTCTTCCAAATATGGTATCGATAAAAAAATAAAATTAAATAATTAAAATGATTGCATGTGAAAAATGCCTAATCGTGCAGCAACTTTTAGAACGAAAATAAGATTGAGATATTTATATCTCCGATAACTGAATATTTACGATATTAGAACAGACTTCTTTCTTTGAATTTCCATGTTCAGCGCTATTAACTTATGCAGAAAAAAATATTATCTTATGCACATTCGTAGTTCCAAATTGCTTTATACAAATTCTCATATATCATCCAATATTTTACATGTTTATTTCATAATTGCAGTATGTTGTTTCTACTCTACGTTTTCAAGTACTCTGAAAGCGGCTTCAGTTGGAAGGCCCTATATCTACCACGTTAAATTAATGAACATTTTCTCAGAAAATTCCAAAGATATTCACTTGAATTTTTTATATACATAATGTAAGTAAGTCCAAATAAAAGGATGTCAACTTTATAAACAAATATCCATTGTTATTTTTTAAGAAAATATGGAATAAAAACCACTTTTAAATAACAAAAAAGTAGTATTTTTCTGAAGAAAACCTTTTTGTAAAAATATTGTAAGAATAAATAAAAGACACAATCTTGCTTAATGGTACACAAAACACAAACTTTAATAAGCTAAAAATTAACTTCTAAGTTTCGAACTGCTTCTACAACCGTCTTTAGAAAATATGATGATAAAATGGCTCAAAGTTCAGAGGCAAAAGCTTCCTGTGCAAAGAATAATTAGTCGAACCTTGATCAATGATTTAAATACAAAAATGTATTGTTGCCATCCAGTGAAAATAAATAATTATTAATGAACTGAGATCAAATGAATCAAAAGGTCGATTTAAGAAATCAGGAGTTTCGCCATCTACACATGAAGGACAGAACCACGTTCAACTGAGTTTTCTTTCAAGTTTTGGCAACATAATACAAGTTTAAGCTGAAATATTGTAATTATATGTAGAATTATGACTTTATAATATTATGCCAGATTTTTGAGATAATATAGGATAAATTATCGTTACAAGGTTTATCTTCACGGGCGATGATTTCAACCGATTCTCTAATTTTATTTTCATAGGGGTTATTGCACGGAACTATAATTTTTGCTTCATCAAAGTTAATGTGGCAGACTTCATTAGCTAAGTCGAACATGGGAAGAGCTGTATTCTATTTACGTTGTTTAATGTCTCTGCGATACGCCATAATCATTACTGATAACTTACGTTTTGTCATACCGATGTAGACATTTTCAATATGATTAGATAAAATGATATGGATTTCATACATATCAGATTTTTGATGCATTGGGATCCTATTGATTTTATCACTGACGATATCAATAAGGTAAGGAGGTGGAATGGCGACGAACATTACATTATATTTCCGTATGATCTTTTTTAGCTTTTTGAATATAGTGGGAATGTACTAAAATTTTCTGTAGACCACAAGTTTATTATTATCTTGTCGTTGACCTGAAGGAAGGGAAGTGTTGTACTTCTGAATTATCTTATCTAAGTATTTTCCTGGAAAACCATGATCAAATGCTATTTTCTGTAGAAACTCGATTTCTTCATTTAATTGGTCATCTGAGGAAATCCTAAATGCACTTTTAATGAATGACTGAAATGCAGAGATTTTATATTGAAAAGATGCGTTTACTAAAAAGGGATAACAGATTCTTTAATAGGTTTCCTATAAACTGAAAAGTTTAAGCCAAAACTGCATCTATTAATCTGAAATCTAAAAATGGAAGTGAAGTATTTTCTTCGACTTCAAGGGTGAATTTTATGAAATTATTTAATTTATTAATAACTTGAAGAAAATCGGTTAAATCAGATAAACTGTAGTTCCATAAGATGAAAACATCATCAACATACCTTAACTAACAATCGGGTCTCAAATTAAACGTATCAAAGATCTTATGTTTTAGAGGTCTTAAAGCACCCCTTTAAGTAAAGGTGTAAGGGGGATATTAAAAGTAGTAGTAAGAAGAAGAGGGGTAATTACCCCTTTGAAAGTAAAATTTGAGAATCAGTTGAAATCATTGCCCGTGAAGATAAATCTTGTAACAATAATTTATCGTATAATATCACAAAATCTGGCATAGTATTATAAAGTCATAATTCTACATCTCATTACAATATTTCCGATTAAACTTGTATTATGTTGCCAACACTTGAATGAAAACTGAGTTGAGAGTGGTTATGTCCCTCATGTGTAGATGGCGGCACTCGTGGTTTCTTAAATCGACCTTTTGATTCATTTGATCTCAGTTCATTAATAATTATTTTAATTCACTGGATGGTAACACTACATTTTTGTATTCAAATCATTGGTCAAGTTTTGACTAATTATTTCTTGCACAGGAAGCTTTCCTCTCTAAACTTTGAGTCATTTTACAGTCATGCATTCCTGAAGACGGCCGTAGAAACAGTTCGAAACGTAGAAGTTGTGTCTTTATTTATTATATTTTATGGTGGAATTGTCCAGTATGTGTTATATTGTAGGAATGTTTGTAACAAAAGTTCATTTCAAACTAATCTGTGATATGTGTAAAATTTTCAGGCAAGATTTAAAACAATAATCTGAATAGTTTCTATAAAAAGGTACATCGAACTTTATAAAACAACATTTTGATATAATTCCGCTTAAGGTTCATACTGCAAATTCTCAAACATAATAAGAAACACATTTTACAACAATTTTTGTCACCAAATTAGCAACACATTAACCCATTTATGCCTGGCATCCATTTTTTAGGACGTTTTGAATTTTAATGAATTTGTATAATTTTGCTCTTCTTTATAATAAGTAAATTGTGTGAAATAATTATCTATGAATGTCTTTATCTGTTACTGAGAGATGACAGCATAAGATGGATACATATTTGCTCAAATGAAGGCTTCTTGCGTGTTTGCAAATTTTTCATTTTTCCAAATTTCGAAATGTAAAAAAATAAATTTATTCGTATTTTTCCTATCAAAGATTCAAATAAATAAGTCATACTCTTAAATTCTAGACTTCTTCGAAATACGTGTTTTTTTTTTTTTTAATTAAGAAATTCGTTGTTCAAGCCTATTTTTTAAGCATATTTGTAACGTGCAACATATAGAGCGGTAAGCCAAAATGGGTACATATTTGTATTAGGCATTCAGAGGACAGTGATTTATGTGGATTCCTTTTCAAGATGATTATAAAATAAATGGTTTTTAAGGATAGAATTATTCAGATAGGATTATTATTAAATTGTTATTAATAATACTTAATGTTATTAGTCTCTGTAAATAAATAAATATATATTCTTTAATTGTTCATAAAAATACTAATTATAGTATATAATATACAATTTGAAAGATTATTTTATATAACTTTAGAGAAAACATATAATTATGCATTTTATAATATTACAAATATTATACATATTTCCATGTGTAGTACGTTACATTTTATCAAATACATATAAAAATAATTCAGCGTATATTTTTAGTATTTTTCTAGTTCATTATGCAACATTTTAAAGTGATTTTACCAACACATTTGAGAAAACAAAAATTCAGGCATCGATGTGTGAATGTATTGTGAATTAGAAAACTTCATATACAAAATATCTTTCGAGTTGTCATTGTATTTCTAATATGTTGCAAAAGTGTTGCTATCTATAAATGTGTTCTTAATATGTTGCAAAACTGTTGCTATCTAGAAATGCGTTCTTAATATGTTGCAAAAGTGTTGCTATGTAAAAATGTGTTCAAAGTGTTGTTAAGTGTCGTATTGTAAATCGTGTTGTAAATAGTGTGGATGAAAATATTTTCTTACAATAGTGTTGTGCTTTACAACACTTTTTCATCAAATTAACTCCACATTGTAAATATCACACAATTTAGAACACTATAAAGCAACACATGTAAAACACTTCAAAACACTTTCTACACGGTGCCTTAAAAATAACAAACACACACAATTAAGACTCATTATTAAACATTTATAACACAATTTTAAAATTGAATGTTTTGAAAACATATTTTCTCCTCTCGTAATTTTTAACAACACTTGTTGCACAACCTTTTTATATGGCACAGCACATTCACAACATAACCGAAAATGATTTTAGTTAGTAGCGTTAATTGTTGTGCTCAGTTAGTGTTGCAAAAATTTTTCACGAATTTGTAAGGAATAAACTGGAGTACATGCAAAAGTAATTTCCATTTTTGGTTACAATTACATGTTTATTTATGTTATTAGATGTTTATTCCATGTATACGCCTACTGATAATAGATTGATCAACATTCGATGCTTCTGTCAATTCTTGTTGTGTACACCCAATAATGCCTGCAATTAGTAAATTCAAGTTCTGCGTCATCAACTTAGAATAAACCTTTAAATTGCGTGAACCACCTTCTATACATTTTTACATCGGCTTGTAGAAAAAGCATGTTCCGCTGCTTCTACCGCAAGCTTCTACAAGTAAACGAGGACTTTTAGTGGCGTTTTTCTTTAAGTTATAAAAGTAGTAACAAAACTTGACGCAAATGAGGATTATTTGGCACAAAACCATTCGATTTAAATTGAATAAAAAACTATGTTGTGTACACTTTAACGAAATGTCATATATTACGTTTTGAAGGGTATGAAGAGACTGTTCAAAAGCATGTATAACTAGATTCAAACAATACATATAAGAACGCTTACGACATCTATTAGAAAAACGAACTTACTTTTGGATATACCCAATATGTAATGTTTATGTATGATGTAAACAAATTTAATTACTTCAAAAAATAACTTTTCATTGTCGCAGAAACAAAAGTAAACTAAAGGGTCAGGAATCTTTTAAACTGGCAAATTACATGTAAAAATAACCCTAAAATGAATTGCAATAAGTTCACAAGTGACTAATTTGAACTACAAAATAAACAAAAGACTGTTCTCACGAATTTTCTTCCCAACTGCACTTTAAATTTGGTTGAAAACCCTTCATACTATAAACATATAAATACCATATAATTTACAGGGTCAGGAATCTTTTAAACTGACAAATTACATGTAAAAATAACCCTAAAATGAATTGCAATAAGCCCACACGTGACAATTTGTTGTATATGAAACTTTAAATACACCATTAAAAGAGATTTTTTTTTATTTCTAACAGCTATTGTCTTGAAAAAGCATCTATACAAAGTATTTCATTTTATCTCGAAAACTCATTATTTTTGAGAAATGAATTCACTTGATATGCCTTGCAACACAATTTATCATAAATGAAATGTTCCAGTAATCCAATAACAAATATTAAGAGGCGGTTTTTGGCAAGTTGAAATGTTTTCACGTTATTTTGTCCATCTTGCCAATACCAATCCCCGAGTAACTAAATCCTTTGCCCTTTCGCATTCCCTTACTTTTACGATTACTTGGTATTTTGAGAAACATCTACGTAAATGTGTGACGATACGTATTGGATGAAATTAGCATGCATACTGTGCCGAAGTTTTGACAGTTAAAATAAATTTTCTTTCCTTTTTGTATGACCTGAAGTTTTCTACTGTCTGACACATCATGTTATTTTTCTCCTAGTTTATAATTGTTATTTTTATTCTACTTTTATATAGAAGTTTTTAAATTTTAAATAAAAGCATAAAAAGGAACATGCAGTCTGGACTCTTACTCAGTCAGTAATACTTCCCACTGCATTTTATCTCTGCTCTGCAACGAGTTATATGTCAGAGCAGATATGTATAGAGCTGATGTGTGTGTCGATACATGTGTAAAAAATGACCTACACTGGAAAACAATTATCACTTCGTCAAATTAGCAAAATTTAGCTTGATAAAAATAGTTATAATTTCAAAATTTTCTAGTTGATTAACATAATAATAGGTCATTTTGTGGATATATAAAGTTTGTACCTTTAGTCAAAATTTTCTGAAATTCTTTTCAGCCATTTCATAAAAATCATACATCTGTCTTTTTTTTTATTAAGAATTCGCAACTACTAAAAATAACACTTTAAATGGTGCTTTTGCAACATTTCCTTTTAAGTGTCTTTTCAGGAATGAGGATTGAAACTTTTCTTTTCAATATTTTTCGTTTCTTTTCAATTTCTATTTAAGATGTAACCGAATTGTCATTGATCGTGAAAAACTTTCTAAAGACATTTTACAAAAGTAAAACTATTTTTAAATACAACTTTACACTCTCTAGCCTCAATTTTTTCTATTATTTTGGCATTAAAGGAAGCCGGTATTTCTTTAGTGTTGCTTAAATTTTGTTTAGGTTCAAAGTTTTTTATGTTGGAATTTGTATCTGTCAGTTATTTAATATTTGAGGTTTACAAAAGAATTTTTTTTTTAGTTTAATGTTTTCTTTTTCTAATAAAACGCCCCTTTCAAGAGCGGACTTGTTATTGATTCATGATATTTGCTTTTGGCTTCCAGAAAATTTAGTACCTTATGTATAATAATTATACTCATTTAGCCAAAATGAGTTAAAATGTATTTAAATTAATAGATAAAGGCACAATCGAAATTTGTAATGTTTAACAACTTATACACATACGTTAAAAATTATCTTTCATTTTACAAATTCTTATAGTTGTAAACAAAATATTATTCTGACCTAAAGCAATTATTTTCATGTTTGAATTATTTTGCTAACTTACAAGTAAAGATGAGAACAAACATAAACGAAATGTAATTGTTAATTCTCATTTAGCGACACAGAAAATGTTTTATTTGTCCAAGTGCTCTTATTTGATTTAATTTTGAAAAGAGCTAAAAAGATATTTTTGAAAAAGTGTTATTTTGCACAATTATTTATTATGCAGTTTCTGCAGTTAAAATGACAAAAATGTATATTAATTTTAAAAAAATTAATTTTATTTTATACCCTATTATTATTTTCTTTTATTTATAGTTGGAATCCAAATATTCTGTGTTTCTTTCTGTTTGCAGGATGCTGTTATGACATATTTCCTTAAAGGTATATTAAACGTTGTGTACCATATATAAAATGAATTCGAAGCAACGAAAACTGTTTAAGGTTTAAACATAAAAATTCATTAACGTGGAAGCTCAGACTCTTCTGCAGCAAAATACGGTGTAGATAAAGACAGGTCTCGTATTTAAAGAAAGGAAATCTAAAAAAAAAAAAAAAATAGATTACAAAAAGAAATTTTTTTTATATACTGGGAGTCCATAATTAATGTGCCATATTTAACCCTGCCTACAACTATAAGTATAGATCTGAAAAGGGTTACGGATGACTTAAAAAAGTGAAAAAAATCACTGAAACAGAAATTTCAAATATGGAAATGAAAAACCGTTTTTATAATTAAAAATGCAACTACGCTTTTTCCTGGTACGATTTTGATAAAAACAAAATATGTTCCACATGATGCCCATTATTGCCTGCTATCATTTAAAATTGAAAAATCGTTTTTTAGTGTGCCGATGTGAAATATGTGGCCGAAGTGTATTGAGCACATACAGCAAGATCAGGTAAAGTTCTCCAGTTGTCTAAGGTTATCAAATGTACAAATTCATGCAAATCCAAAAATCCAATGAATGGACGTGTTTGGATCGTAAAGACAAGGGCTAGCTTAGGACATGTTTTTATGTAAAATGTCCCCCTTATGGGGAAGCTTTTTGTAACTAATGTTTTTGGCTGATTGTTCTTCCCATCTTTTTATTATATTATCCATATGGATTAATATTATACTGTTGACTGGTTAAATCTGTAAGCAGCTCTCAATAGAACTTTAATAAACGCTTCCTGTATAAAACGTTATTGTTGAAAAAAATGAAAGAATTATGCTCTAAATATAATGCAAATTTTAAAAACAAATAGTTTTACAATTTTAATTACATTCAGCTGATTTATCAAAGAAGATTTTTAGTATTTGTTTTAGTAACTTATAAATAATTTATGCGGATTAGCATTTTGTCTCTAATATAAAAAATACGCATTAGCATCGCTTTATTCTTAAAACATTTGTTCAGAAGGAAAACATATCCATTAACTATATTTGTAAATATGTAACAATTCAAAAGGCATACATAATACGGAAATAAAATGCATGCTAAAAGAATGTCCATTTTAAATCCAATGAAAACTCCAATAAAATAATCCAATAAAATAAGTATAGCAGAAACTAGTATTGCTTAATATTCGTTGCATAAATGTGAGCATGCAATAACGTAGAAACAAGAAAAAATTCTGAATTATACTGAGTTATGCATATTTGTAAAAAATAATTTGATATTATTTTTTTTTCAAAGTTTTTTTTTTCAGAAAAAAAAAACAGAGTGAAATATTTCAGTATGAAATACAAGTTAAATGTCATTAATACTGGTGATAACTCCACCGACTATCATGCAAACATGAGGAAATTTTTATCATTTGCCGTCATAATTTTGTTGACAGAATTATGTGTTTTCGATGAACTGGTAAAATATTTTAATGGGCGAAGAAAATGTATATACATTGAAACATCCTACAGCAGTAACTCCGAACAACGGTAACTCCAAATACCGGTCATGTTTTAGTGTTACCTAATCTCTTGCATATAAATAACATTACACCAAACCTCCGAACAACGATTTCCGAACAACATCCACCACACAACACTTTTTTTTACGTGATGTTGCAACTACAACTGAGATTGTGATGAATGTGGATTAGGATTTGCTTATTTGACGCCCTTACCAGTTCTGAAAAGGAAAGAATGACGAAGCGGTAGTCATCATGTGATAATATTTCTTGTCTGTGTGTAGCACGTATTTTCATAAAAAGATTGAGTTCAAAGCGAATTTTTTAAACTTTAAGCGATAAGTCGGAAGTTCAGGACAGCCAAAATGTTGTAAGTGCACGAAAATTAGCGGAAATGCACAATCTGTTATCATAGTTCAGGGTCGGCGAACCTTTTCACATCCGCGTGCCAATTTCTTTCAAAAAATTTTCAAGAGAACTTGGAGTGCCAACAGCACCCCGACCCCCCCCCCCCCCCCTCGCCCCCCGTCCCATTCCCATCAAAAAAATATAGTGAATGAAGATTTTCATCTTACAAATGTTTTAAGAGTCAAATTATTATCTTCTTCATAACTTATAGAAAAAAAGGCATGCTTTATCAGTTTTATTAATATTTTTGCACTTTTAACTGACAAAAAACTAACAAATTCCAGCAACGGTCAAATAAAACTTCATTTGCAGATCAAAATTATGCTAAAAATTATGCTCATTAAATTATGCAGAAATTTCAGAAACATTACTGCAATCACCGGCACCAGCATAACGAAGCCGAAGAAATGGGGAGGGGCAATATCAAATGTTTCTAAGCGGGTAAGTTCAGTGCTATGACAAGTTCACAGGTACATTGTAACTTCTGAATAACGGTTACCCGTGGCACCGGTGGAAATTGACCGCTCGTAGGAGGTGGGTGTGATTCAGAGTCTTCGTTTAACAAAATCTAAATTACATAATTTTAAATAGAAATACATAGTCATTTTAATTAATTCTCATTGTTTTAATACATTTAAAATATCAGTGATTTGCAGTTGCTTTGTTTTTTTTCCCCTACAAATAGCTTTCTCCAAAGAAGTAACAATATGAGTTGTTTTGCTATATAACTCATCATGATTATGATTTTATGCAAAATTTTGGATTTCATGAAGGTTCGTCTAATATTCGTTATATGTGTTAATATTGGAAATTTTGTGGGATTCTCATAATCTCTATCATTTACTCTTTCTCTCTCTTATCTTCCACTATTTGCTGTATGGAATCAAATGTGGCATCAATTGCCAAATCTTTGTCCAGAGGGTAAAAATTCAGACATACAAATTCACTGGCCTTCATGTTTGTTATGTCTTGAATATTATCTAAATTTTCCCATCATTATTAATGTCTTCATTTTCTGTTTATTGCCATATCAAGTAAATTTTGTTTCATCTGCTTCACATTTAGGTTTGCAAATAAATATGAAATTGTACCAGGAGCTGTAAAAAAATTTTTTTTCGTGACTTTTTAGCGGCCGTTGTTCAGAATTATTTTTTTAGAGGTGAAGTCTCTAAAAAAACTGCCGCGGCGAGCGGCCCCTCTTCGTTCGCAGCCCTTTATTCTTCTACTCTAGTCCGACTCTTTTGCGGAAGAGAGCTTCGTACGTCCCCAGTCACGTCCCGAGTGAAAGACACTCTAGCGAAGGCAACGTTGAAAAAAAAAATCAAAAATTGAAATCGGACAAATTTAAAAGGGAACTTACATACTCGTACATGTTACTTAATGTGAATGCTATGGAACGTGTTTAGTTCCATCAACGTGTGGTCGGTATTCGGAGGTTGTCGTTGTTTAGAGGTGACCGTTCAAGGAGGTTTCGCCATACTTATAAAAAACAAAAGCTATTTCCAGTCAATCTCCTGTATTAATAAAACAAGTTGGAAATTGCACGTCAAACGTGTCAGATGAAGTGCGTTCATATTATAACTAGTTTTATAAATATATTTGCACCGCATATTGTACTGAATGTATATTTTAGTGCTCTTCATAAGTGCATATCAATTTTATTCTGATCGAAAGGCTGTAACATCATTAAAATGCTCTTGAAATAATTTATCCCATTGGCTTAATGTTACGGAAAACCTTTGACTGTCCCTGTAATTAAACTATGCATCCGATTTTCCTAAAATTTGAAATGGCTCCACAAAATTTTGCAACAATTATATATTTAAAATTTCAGACCATTGGGTTGGGTAGTTTTTGCTCTGTTATATGCGGACGAACGGACAGACAGACGGACGGACCGAACGACGACTATAGGTGCTACGTATTTATATAATTACGAACGCACCTAAAAAGAATAATGATGTGCAGAATTTCGGGAATTTGACAGAATTCTGATTTAGAACTTCAATCAACGGCGTGCCAAAAATATCTTCTCACGTGCCAGCTACGGCACGCGTGCCATAGGTTCGCCGACCCTGTCATAGTTAATACCAGCTATATGTCCTTCTTTTCCTACTCCTAAATCTCCGGTGATCCATGTCAATAGTCTAATTCATTGATCCATCTGCTGTAAGAAATGAGAGTTCATATATTCCTATTATTTTCTGTTTTACTTTTTTTACCTAACTAACTTTCTTCTGTTTTATTTAACATCTTTTCGTATTTAATGAAGAATATTATCTTTGTGTGTTCGAATTTGTCATATATTTACAGTTCAAAAACGATTTAGATATATGAACAAAAACTCAGACAAACGAAATAAATCATAAACACAATTTCGCCATGTTGTAAACGCTTAAGTAATCTATACAAAAACAACATCTCTGTCATTTAATATTTGTAATTTTGTCAAACTGTGAGAAAGTAAAATAAATAAAAATATATGCATACGCAAATAATGTCAATGCACAAATAATTAGATTGAATATATATATATTTTTCTGTAAATAATGAAGAATATTGAAAATATGCAAGAATCTTAAATTTTCTATGATTAATTCTGACTACAACTTTATTGCTTAAACAAGTAAAGTTACTTACAAAAGAATCTTTATGAAACTAAGATTACATTAATTCTTACTTATGTAGTTTTTATTTAAAAAATATAAATACAAAACAATAGACATAATGCTTAATTATCGCTTAACTACAGCAAAAAACATTGAGTTTCATTTTCCGCAAATTGGTTTAAATGAGCGTGACAATTATTGCTATCATAAATTACTTTAAAACCACAATTCCAGTTACATAGGTTTATTTATTAACTCCTGAATGAAAAAATAATCCCACTTTAAACAATTTTCGACTTAAAGTTAAAAGATCATTTACAGAGACTCGCAGTACATTTAATATTACTTAAAAAAGCATTACAATAAAAATCACTTACATTTTCATAAATAATATTCTGTGGGAACTAAATGATAATGAAAAAAATGCTATCGTTTTGTTTATATTTTTTTAAATGTGTTTTATTTATTCACTGGTTAAATTGATATTGCTTTCCAACATAAATAAGAAAATTGAAATAAGTATTTTACATTTACAAGAAAGCTGTGACAGAATTTGTCACTATTTAACACTATTCTTAAAAGAGTCTGTGTAAAAATTTAATAACATGCAATTAAAAATATTTATGAGTATGTTGATAATAAGGTTTGAATATATTCTTCGAATAATTGCGAAATTAAAATAAATCGATTCGAAGCCTATCAATCTCGACGAATGAAAATGGTGAAGAGCTGACTGATTGACTGTATAAAACAATTTACAAAAATAATTACAATCAAGAGTACAGTGGACTCTCAAAACTATTTTTTTTTCCAATGAATTTTTTAAAAACATTTCTTGAACTATTCATAATATAGATATATCTTATTTTACAAATTTTCTTAAAATATATTCAATAGTTCTTTTGAGATACGGAAAATTATTAATTTTTTTAATTGGCAATATTTCAAAATGCTCCATGCGCATCCAGTTTTCAAATATGTGTACAATATTTTTCCATAATAACCATTTCATACATACAAATAAATGTTACTAGAAAGTTTTAGCATACTACTTCTAAAACATTGAAAAAAAGTATTGTAATTTATTTTTCTGCTAAAAATTTATTAAAAATTCTATATAATAGAAAATTTAAAAATTTAAATGCCTCTAAACAAGTTTATTTTTAGTAACATTTGTTAACATATAACTTAGAGATTAATGTAAAAAAAAATCATAAAAATTGGGCATAACGTAATGCGCATAGAACATTTTGAAATCATGAAAACGACGAAAATGTTCATTCTGAGGAAAACAGGTTTTAGTAAATACAATGACTATAATTGCTTAATATTTTCCTACTGTCACAGTTTGAGTTACATATAAGGGATTTAATGTCATTTTTAGCTTATATCTAAGTTCTTTATGTTTTTATGGTAAATGCACATAAAATGTGTGATTTCGACGATGTGACTGTGAAAGATGTGTGAAAATGTGTCACTTCCAAAAATTCAGTACTCCAGTAAATACAGTCGAACTCAAAATTTTTTTGAGTATCTGTACACGGTAAACAAACACTAAAGGAAAATTTAAAAGTTGATGTTTAAAATATTTAGCAATAAATTTAAAGACTTGCTGTTATTATTATTATTATTATTATTATTATATCTTACGCTAAAAAGATTAGTAACAACACGAAATTCACTCTAAATACATTGTAAACAAACGCTAAAAGATACAGTTAAAGTATTATTTTGCAAAATCAAAAAAAAAAAAAAAAAAAAAAAAAAAAAAAAAAAAAAATAAGTATTCAGTGCAAAATAATAACATTGAGTCAGGTCAAACGAAAAAACTAGGCTAAATTTTACAGCTGCGAATTGGCGAAAAAGTAGACAAAGGTGCGTGGCAGAATCAGCTGATTGAACAAAAAAACTTATAACTCCTGTAAAAATAGTTCAAATTGAAAAATTATTTTTTCGTTCTATAGCTGGGAGATCATATATATATTGTTATTATGCTAAAAGTAAAAAGTCTACAATATCATGATTTTTTGCGATTTTGAAACTCCACTGTACCCTTAATAATCTTATATTTGGTGGCCTAACTCTGAAAACAAACATTATACAAGGAGGCTATAATTAAACTGATAGTATTCACAGTGTTCTGTAGTGCGATCTAATTGAGAGAATGACGCCGATTTTTGTAAGAAGATTAAACAAGACGGGGACGAAGGATTTCGCGAAAAAAATTTAGTTCTAAAAGTCACCACTAGGGAATATGTGCCGCTGTGTAACAGAAAAGAGAGTTAAAAAAAATGCAGAATCAATACTGAAATAAAGTTACCATTTATTTAACAGATTTGAAGATTTTAGTATTGTTTCTACACTTTTTAAAACTCTATTTTCTGTTACACAGCCGCATGTTTTCAGCCACATATTCCCCTAGCGGTGACTTTTGGAACTAATTTGTTTTTTGCGAAATCCTCTGTCCCCCGTCTTGTTTAATCTTCTAACAAAATTTGGCGTCATTCTCTCAATTAGATTGCGCTATAGAACACTGTGTGTACTGTCAGTTTAATTAAGGCCACCTTGTGTTTAACTAAAGTTTAATTTCAACTTTTCAAATTATTGAAAAATAAACATTTAATTCATATACGTAATCAGTAATATGTAATTGGAATAATAAATTATGAAGTTATTATTGAGGCCTTTATATTTGGTATTACGTAATAAAAAATGAACGAAAATTGTGCCACTTTGACTCAATTCTAATTTGTTTTGCTACGAAATCCCCCAAAACGTTGTTTTCACAGTCGCAGAATTTACATGCACATTTCACATTCGTATTCACTGTTCTAAAATTTAATGTGCATAGATTATTAGTAAATATATTCTCAAACTTGATGTCTTGTTTTCCAGTTACAATTTTGCATCTAAACATTCGCATTCTTGATACCTCTTTAGACGCATTCTTAAATAAATATTTCGCTTTATTAAAGAAAATATGCATGTCATTTTTACTATGACGCCATTTTCACTCACCGAAGCCCTTTGGGATTAGCGTCTCAATCTCAGTATCAGCCAAATGAAAAGAAATATTGAAATGTAGAAATCTTATGGGTAAAAATGCATTTTTCTTATCGTGACGTTATCTTTTATTTAATATTTTTTTAAAAGTTATTTTTAATTGTAATGCAACAATATCATCTGTAATGATATAGTAATTCCCACTGTTCCCCTCTCCCCTTCAACAATGGAAGTAACCCGATTGCCGACAATGGGAAGAAATTTCATAAAGGACTTTCAAAATTACAATTAAAATATAAAAATGAAGTTATTTAAAAAAAAGAGATTGCGGGCACATCTACTAATAAACTGCTTTCCTTAAAAAAATAATGTCGAAATTGGTTCTGTGATTAATATAAGTTTTATCAAGTTTTAACTGTTGTAACTTTGTTAAATTAACTTCAAATGATTTCCTAACCTTCGAGCGTAATATAACAGAATTCTTTTGAGTGTCTATATTATAAAGGACAAACATACCTGCGCGTAACGCATACGTCATTCTGCGAATGGCAACACTTTGAAATTTGAAATGAAATTTCGGTTTTGCAATTTTCGTTACTGCAAATTTTTAAACTTCTAAACATCTCACAGTTTCAATTTTTACACCGTCGTATAGGAAAAAAATGTACTTTTAAATGCAATTTTCTTGAAAGCTCTATCTCAATTTATTTTTGAGATATTAATTTTTTATATAGTTTTTAGTATCAATTTTGTAATTGTGGCAACTGAAGTACTGCATTTCTATTCAAAGTAAAGGGAAAATAGTCATGGTTTATTTATTTATTTTTATTATATCCTTATTGATGCCATTTTCACATTACAAATAAAAATAACTTTTTTTCTAATTTTTGAACAGAAAATGACGTCAGCCGTTAAAAAAAATCCTATTATTCTTCTTCATAAATCAAAAGATTGAAGAAGATATTTCAATTTTTTTACATTACTCTGATACCGAGTTTGAGACGCTAGGCAAAATGATTCAGTGAGTAAAAATGATGCTTTATTTAAAACAAAACGATTGTTTTCTGTGATAAAACTAAATAGTTGACCAATGCTAAATGGCCAATACTATGACAGCTAAAGGCAAATTTCTGAATAGTAAATTTTCGCGGGTACTGAGATAAGAACTTAAAGTTTGTGCGAATGTTCACGTGAAAAGATGTATTAGATAAACGTGACTTTAAGTTTAGAAATACATTCATTAATAATGTATTGCGCGTTAAAATACTTTTAAATTGTGAATTTGAGTAGAGCGTATGTAAATTTTGAGGATGTGAAAATAACGTCTAGTTTAGATTTTATGGGGGAAATTTTTATGATGGGACAAAGCGAAATTCTTTTTACTGATTTTTCATCCATTAAAAACAAACATAAGAGTCTTAATCGATAACTTCAAACATAATTACTCGTCTTGATTACGTATTTTGATACAGTTTATTTTTTCAATAATTTAAGCAGTTGAAGTTTGTGGAAATATTATTTTGGTAATTTTAGGTTTATAACAGTATTTGTTTTAAGAGTTAGACGACCAATGCAAGCTGATTTTTTTATTGTGATTATTTTCGTAGTCCTTTTCGTTCCATTCTAAACATTTTAATTTGTCGAATTTCGACGGGTTCCAAATCATATCTGTAAACGAACAATAAATGGTACAAAGTTCATTTTCAAAAATGAAAATGTCAGGGTGAAACTCAATAACGTATACTATGACATGTATCAAAATTCGAGTTTGTTTAACAGAGTTAGGATACGAGAAGAAAGATCTACGGAGATGGTCAGGCACGATATAAACCGAAGTCAGGCACACTTTTCAATTGGTTTGAAAATGTTAAAAAGACGCGTTTTAGATGACTAAAATTCAGTAATCATAACGCATGTTTTCATAGATATAGATTTCTCTGTTTTATTTTACTTAATAACTCGCATATATTATTCTAAATGTAGCAAACAGGAACCAAAAACGGGTAAAAATATTATTTTCGTTATTTTTCAAAACAAGGTATTTTGCCTTAAATTAAACGTAAGGTAGAAACGAAATGGAGACGAAAGTTGAACATATTCTAATTTATTCATATATTTTGTTGATATAGAAATACAATATACACATATTACTGTAAAAGTCCGAAATCTGATAATTCCTACATTTAACCGGTACCTCCTAGTATTTACGAAATTGACTTCTTAAAAGCACGAAATATGCTGCTTCTTCCGGATTTCAACAAAACCGTTTCGGTAGATGCTAAGATTTGCTGACTCCTATTTGGTAAAAGTCCGAAATAATAGCTAAGCGTAGCATAAGATTCGGTAAAAGCGTAATTAACATATCGCATTCCTTTAAGATGTATGGTATGTTAATTCAAAGAATAATTTATTTTTTGTGAGTTAATTTATATGAGTTAATTAGTAAATTAAGGGAGCGACCACAGATGGGAAATCACAAGTAAAACAGCTGACATTGATGAAGATTTTTCTTCTCTGAAATTACAGACATGATTTAGACACATGTTTCAAGATTTTTAGCTGTATCAATATTATAAATTAAATGTTAGAACATAGAATTATATTTCAACAAGAATAAACTTTTTTTTTTAATTTTCCTGAATTTATCTTATTAATAAATTTGTTATAAAATTATTTATTTGTAAAAAATATATAATAAGTTACATATTAATATATATATATATTTAATTTTAAAATACAATATCAAACGTCATAATAAATAAATATATACATTTATAAATTTCTTTATAAAAGACAATTTTCATTGTGAAAATAGAATTTATTAATCAGAATTTCCTTCAACATCACGAAATCATAATAAAACTCACTTGTTTTAGGAAAATTGACAGTGGTGGTATTTTGAATTGTAATAGATTGACTGATCTGCACATTTTTATAGGATGTCCTCATAATATCGTTCGCTTATTAATAAAATAAGGAAACCACAAAAAAAAAAAAAACATTTTAAATCGCGGCCTTTCACACCTATACGTATCATGAGTGAGGCATAAGTGGGCAGGCTTATCCGTTATTTCGCCCTTTTACTAAACGGAATCGGTGGATTTACCGAAATGGATCGGTAGAAGCTCGAATTAGAAGCCTTTAAAAGCACATTTCGTGCTTTAACCAAGTCATTTTGGTAAATGCTAGGATTCACCAGACTTTGGGATTTTACAGTAACATATACACTATGTGGATAACAACCACTGGGTAATTTTGATTATTCGCATTTTATCGTTTATCTAAAGATATATTTGTAAGAATCTCCTGTTACTTCAAAAATATAAAGAACGTGTTTAATATCATATTTTTAAACGACTACACTTATCCGAAGTGAGGCTAAGTGGTCATTCCTCATTTCGGCTTTTTAACAAATGGAATCGGAAAATCCTAGCATTTACCGAAATGGATCGGTAAAAGTAGGAAGTAGAATCCTTTAAACAATATTTAGTGATTTTACTAAGTAACTTTGGTATATGCTAGGATTCACCAGGCTTTGGGCTTTTACAGTAACATATACACTATGTGGCTAACAATCACTGGGCACTTTTGAATATACACATTTTATCGATTATCTAAACATATATTGTCAGATTCTCCTGAACTTCAAAAATATAAAGAACATGTTTCAACTCTTATTTTTAAACGATTACACTTATCCTAAGTGAGGCATAAGTGTTCAGGCCCGTCCCTCATTCTTTTTACCAAAATGAATAGGTGAATCCTAGCATTTACCGAAATGATCCGTAAACGCATGAAGTAGAAGTCTTTAAAAGCATTTTTCGTGATTTTACCAAGTAACTTTGATAAATGTTAGGATTCATCACATTTTGAACTGTTACAGTATCATAGACATTATATGTACAGTCGTGGAAAAAAAAAAGTAAAAACCCCCACTAACTCTTCAACAAGTTAACGTAGAAGAAAGTGACTGGTACCGAACGATTGGAAATAAAGTCTACTTTTAAATGATGTAGATAACATTTTTTTAGGGAGGCATCTACATATTAAAATGAATCCAAACTTAATTTTTTTCAATGACAATACCTAATTTTAACGAGATATTTCAAATCTTTGGTTCAAACTATGCCTAAACACCAAATTTCAAGTTATTTGAATGATAAGTTTTTGAATTATAAACATTCAAAATTTAGTGCTTCTAATGTTAAATTACTTTTTCATATTTTTATTTATATCTCCTGAAATTATTATCCTAATGATTTAATTTTTTGTGTAGCAATAATACGAATATACCCAAACATAAATACGTTGAATCTGCAATTTTTATAATTTTATGATATGAATTATTAATTATTAAATTAATATTAAAAAAATTGTGAATTTCAACCTGCAATTTTTTTTATGGATTCAGATTTATTAAGTTCTGCTTTATGGAAATCCAAAATTTCACATTTTCCTTCCAAGTAGTTTTCAAAGTATGCTTAAAAAACGGCAAAATGATGGTCTAAGGGACCGTCTATGATAGAAGTGACTAAATATTTTGAAATTTCTTATGCTATCCTGTAATCTAACAGGCTTAATTGACAGCTTAGGGTGCCTTGATCAAGAAGGGAGCTCTCTCGGTTAACAATCGAGAACCGAACTTCAATTTGGATACAGCCCTTAAAATACACTCGTTTTAAAATAATTAATTTCTGAGAAACTTATGGTACGAATTGCGTAAAATTTTGTTTTTAGACTAAATGAAGGGTGTAGAGTTCATTTATGCTGTCAGAATTCTGTACTGCTATTGTAAAAAACAAAGTTATAGTTCTTTTCAATGAGTAGATGCCCCCCTAAGCAAATTTTATATACATCATTTAAAAGTAGATTTTATTTCCAATCGTTCGGTACCAGTATCTTTCTTTTACGATAATTTGTTGAAGAGTTAGTAGGGGGTGTTTACTTTTTTTTTTTCCACGACTGTACAGCGACTAAAATAAATAGTGTGGAAAATCCGCTATCCAAAGAGCGTTAAAAATTCGTATCGTTTAAAGTGCATCGATTCTCAAATCCAAAGAGTCGAATGCAGCTACATATCAATATATATATATATATATATATAAAAGCCGTTCTCCGTATGTATGCCCTTTATACAAATCTTCCGTTTTTGACCGATTAGCACGAAACTTCATGTACATACGTTTTAGAACGTGGAAAAGAACGCTGTCTACTTTAAAAAACCATAGCACCACTAATTATCCCTTTTTTCTACCACTTTCCATAAATTAACATTACAGAAATATCTCTATTTAAATTTTGTAATTCAGTCGTTTCTTTCCTGATGCCGCACATCTACAAATCTGCTCAATAATTTAAAAAAAAAATTGATAACTCGAGTACTTTGTTTTATAAGCCAATAAAAATTCGGATGGTTTCACTATATTTTTGCTGTTTTTTGAAGTTGACGTCATTCAAAGAAGAAAATGCACATTTTTCATATATTTATGTGAAAACTTTAACTAAGCAAGTTTTAAAATAACGTAGTACCTTAGTTGAATGTTTCTGAAATTAAAAAATCTATTTTAATGAAGTCGTTTCAATATCAAGAAATCAATTAAGGAAAAAGATAATAATAATAATAAACAAGTTGGAAATTGCTCGTCAAACGTGGCAGAAGTGGTGCGTTCGTACTATAACTAGTTTTTATAATTATTTTTTGCACCCCATATTGTACTGAATGTATATTTTTTTGCACTTCAAAAGTGCATAGTCTGTAACATCATTAAAATGCACTTGCAATATATTTTTTTTTCCATTGCCCGTAATGTAACGGAAAACTTTTGACTGCCCATGTAATTAAACTACACATCCGACTTTCATAAAATTTGAAATACCTCGACAAAATATTGCAACAATTATGTATTTAAATTTTCAGACCATTCGGAAGGCTGCAAAATCATTAAAATGCATTTGCAATAATTTTTCCATTGACCGTAATGTAAAGGAAAAATTTTACTTTCCCTGTAATTAATGTATACATCCTATTTTCATAAAATTTTAAATGGCTCGACAAAATTTTGCAACAATCATATATTTAAAATTTCATATCATTCGGTTGGGTAGTTTTTGCTCTGTTATATGCGGACAGACAGACGGACGGACGGACGGACAGACGGACGGACGGACGGACAGACGGACTGAACGACAACTATAGGTGCTACGTATTTATATAACTAGTAAATCTGCAGATCAAGAGCCTCAACGTGAGCTATGCAAGTCACTGTTTTTAGACACACTTTGGTAATATTCAATTTCATGCAAACCGCAAAGTTTTCAAATTATGTAATTATTTATAAGAATAAAAAATACGAAGTTTTCAGACATTAGAAGCATTAAATTAAAAACGTTGTTATGGAAGGATATTTTGAAATATTTTTCATGAGCTACTAATTCTGATATTTTTTTAAATAATAAAACAGATTTCTTCAGGGGGGGGGGCTCCGCCTCCTGAACTCCCCGTGGTTTCATTAATTTACATATGTATCTTTTTATTTATTGCGCTAATGTTTATCGCAAATCTTAAATTTCTTTTTATACTTCCGAGCCTTAATTTTCAATACTGGTGGACAGAAAATGATTCACATTGACGCAATTATATTAAAAGTTTAGGTTTTATGAATGAAAATATAATTTCCTTTTAAAAATAAAATAATTTTCATTCATATTTTCTGAAATGAGACGGCATTAAGAAGTAACACTCGTCATAAAATATTTTTTTAGATAATCTAGTTAATGCTTGGTTTTTAAGAATGAGAATATTTATTTCCCAATACAATGACGTCATTTTCGACAGCGATAATTTTGCGGTGTAAAATTTTGACATTTACTATATATTTGATTTTGAAAAGTTTTTTTTTTTTCTCATTGAAATTTTCGATTAAAAATTAACATTTCTGTTAGCTGTGTGCAGACGATAAACCATGAGATATTAGTAACATTTCTTTTAATAATAAGAATTAATATCATAACACAAGCCCTTTTTATTTCAACCTCAAAGCATATTAGTTTTATTTTTGATATATGAGAACAAATTCACCTTCTTTTCGTATTTTAGTTTTATTTCCAATATGAAGACGTATTCATGTCTATTTTTTATTTCATTTTCCTCTTGCACATGAAAATCTTTCAAATCAAAATTAACTGTTTAGGATAAATTATTATTCTGGGATAGGATTTTCTTGGCAACGGTAAAAAAAAAAAAAAAAAAAAAAAAAAAAAAAAAAAAAAAAATGATTGTTAAATTTATAGCAAAATGTCAATTTATTCCTTATGAAAATAATGAACTTCTTAATTTAAAAGAAAAAATATTTGAACAAAATAAGCAGAACATAGTCTTTCTTTATTTCTGGGGTAAATTTCATCTATATGTAAAGTCACAAAGGCATTAATTCGTCCCTTTTGACTTTGATTGACTTCAAACAATTACAAATACTTTCACATTTACGATATTTTTAGGTGTAGTTCCATCGCTAGGCAACAGTTAAAAGAAAATAAAACAATGAAATATGTGCTTTGAAAAAAAGTAAATTTATAAAAAGATATATTATTGGAACACATATATAAAATACCTCCATAAGTTAAACACCGAATTTAAAAACTCTGACAAATGTATACACAGAATTTCAAACTAATATGAATAATGTATGGTTCTAATTGCCGAAACGTCAGTGAAGGCTTACTGTGGAGACACGAAATGTTTTGATTTCCGTTTGTCTGTCTGTCTGTCTGTCTGTTCCGCGATAACTGCCGCAAAAAGCATCCGATCGGCTTGAAATTAATTGGGCATGTTGATGAGGTACTCGGACTTAGCTGTATGGTTTTTGGTTAAATTTGGTTCATTCGTTCGGGAAATATAGAACATTTTATTTTGCTCTGTAATGCTTTTCAATGGCAAGTCAGACGATTTTTATATTTTCATTTGTTGAAAGAAATGGCTCATATAAAAAATGGATTTAAATGGTAAATTTTGGATGCTGAAATTTTTAAATAAGATTATTAAATTATTCCAATTAGTTTGAAATTATGTCAATATATTTGCGAGATTTTTTAAATTAGGTTTATAATTTTTGGGGGAACTTTATGCATGTTTTCCAATAATATAAAGCATTTTGTTTTATCAATTTGACATAATACATATTTCATTTTTTACCTTTTCTTTGATCAGTTGCCTAGCAACGTATTTGGTCTTAATAATATTTGTATAAATGCGTCTATAATGTTTCAGTAAAGCCAACGTCAAAACGGATGAATTAATGCATTTGTATTTTTGCATATAGATGGGTTTTAGCCCCAGAAATAAAAATAGGCAGTATTTTATTTATTTTATTCAAATATTTCGCTTAAAAATACAAAAGTTCATTATTTTCATAGAGAATAATGTGACATTTTTTCATAAAATTTATCAATGTTTCTTTAATCGTTGCCAAGAAAATCAAAACCCTGAATAATATTTTCTCTTAAACAATTTTCAATTGAAAGATTTTGACGTGAAACAGGAAAAGGAAAAAAAAATTAAGAATAAAAAAATTAATATGGCGACATATTGGGAATAAAAAGAAAACTCTCAAGTATTTCTTAATATAACAAGATGAAAGGTTTTGAGTAAGTACGAATAGCAGGTGAATTAGATGTCATTTATCAAAAAAAAAAAAAAAAAAAAAGATGTTGGATTAAAAAGATCTTGGCTAAAATAAAATTAACTTATTATTCACGGAGGAAAGAGATAGATGGAGATGCAGTATGCCGTAAAAACAGTTTGCAATATGATGTGCATTATCGCTCATATTTAAATGCCCTCATTCGGCCCAAACAAAACAAGCACGTGGAACAGGGACCGAATTCTTTGACTTCATCCGTGCATTTTTTCTGTAAAATGAATATGATCTGCTTATATTTAAGCATTCTAAAGTAGCATTTCATCGTATTACGAATTAAAAACTGTATTACTAAAAATATTTTTCTTTTCTTTCTTTCTTTTTTTAAGCACGCCGTTGTGTTTGGGTCGAATGTAGCGGATTTTAAGGTTACATTTTTGGCGTCACTTCAAGATTTATTGTTTGCGTACGGTTAACATGAGGATTTTATTTTAAATTTTAAATTTATTAATTTATAAAAAAAAAAAACTTATGCTTATCCTTATAAATCACAGCGTAAAAAAAATTCTATGATATACTATAACCATCCGCACAATCAATAAAAAATTACGAATGTAAATTTAAATAGACTACGGGGGGGGTTCAGGGGGCAGAGCTCCCCTGACGAAATACAATTTTTGATTTAAAAAGTTATCAGAATAAGCAGCTCATCAGAATTTCGGAACATCAGTGTATAGTCACCTGTTTAACACATTTAATTTCTGAAACTTTACGAAGTATTTTGTATTCTTATAAATATTTATGTGATTTGAAAACTTTAAAAAGCGATTTGTAGGAAGATGAATATTACGCAATGAGTGTTAAAAAACAATGACTTGCAAAGATGACGTTGAGGCTCCTGATCTGCAGATTTACTAGTTAGAAATTACATCATCCATAATTTACTATTTAAATCCTTCAATCATATGAGCCATTTCCTTTCAACAAATAAAAATGGAAAAATCGTCTGAATTGCTATAGGAAAGCATTACGTCGCAAAATAAAATGTTCTATATATTCCGAACGCATGAACCAAATTTAACCAAAAACTATACAGCTAAATCCGGGGATTTTACCAACATGCATACTTAATTTTAAGCTAATCGGATGCTTTTTACGGCAGTTATCGCGGAACAGACGGACAGACAGACAGACAGACAGACAGACAAACGGAAACCAAAACTTTTCGTGTCTCCACAGTAAGCCTTCACTGACGTTTCGGCAATTATGAACGCACCTAAAAAATCGCTTGCTAGATATGACGTCAGTTTCGTCAGTATAATTTCAAAATGGTTCTGAAAACCGGCTACTACAATTATTTCCTGTTTCCTCTGTTTTAGCAATCAGTTTCGTTTTAGCGATCACTTATTTATCTGAGTAGCACATTTCTCCCGATGCGGACAAATTCTACGAACAAATCATTAATTAAAGAAAATATATGGGTGAATTTGATCTTCCATTTTAAAGCAATATGTATCTTTATCTCAAATGTCCTTCCGTATTGCTGAAAACGATACGATCATCACTGCGCTATTATATTTTTTAATGTGTAAGACAAAATTTCGGCTGTTTTGGGCCTAATTTTTTAGTTGATCATTTACAGTAGGATTTGGTCTACGAATGATACACGGATATGCAATATACTAAAACTATTCCTCAAAAATTATCTAACTTTTTTAAAAGAACTTTAACTTTCTTACATTAAGAATTGGTTTCGCCTGATTATATAACATTGCAGTTAATTTTATAACAAAGCATGTATAACAAAATGTTATATGCTAAAACTATTCCAGAAAGTTGGGTGCAATTTAATAGTGCAAATTTCATCAAAATCTCTCCTGTAGAACTTTTAAAAAAGGCTATTCTTTTATAATCGGACACACCTGACTATTGAAATTTCTTCTATAATTTTATAACAAAGCGGCGTAAAAGTATATGCAATATTTTAAATACATCCGTGTAAAATTACCTAACATTGAAAACATTGAAATCCATTTAGAATTTTAAAAAAGGCTAATCATTCATAATCGGGTTCCACATGATTATGGAATTTCCCCCTATAATTTTATGACTAATCAGCGTATAACAATGTTACGCACCAAAACCTTAACTGAAAAACTAATAGTGCAAGTTGAATTAAATTTATTTCAGAAGAACCCAATTTATAAGCAGTAGGAATGAGATTCCCACACGAAAACAAACAAATACTGAAATTTGCCCATTTAGTTATGTAAAGGTACACGAAAACAAACAAATAAAGAATTATTTACAATCTTTTTGAGCAATTAAGTTAATCTTTTGTAACTGGGTTGCAGGCATATTAAAGTCGAAAATTACTTTCTAAAACTGTACTTTAAATCTGTAAATTGACATAAACTTTTCAAACAAATTACGGAAAGTGTTTTTTGCTTTCTGTTAGACGTTGAAATAATGGGATGCATGATGTTTAGAGATCAAATTGTAGTAAAACATAATTTATGGTACGGATGGTTATTGCCACCAACAATATTATGTTAGGTGTTATTCATAGAAATGTCTTTCCTTCATAATATTGCATTAATAGCAAACCGATATATCTTTCTTAATTGGGTTGCAGGTATATTTAAAAATATCTCCGTGATTGAAAATTAATTTAAAATGGATAAACAATCTGTAATTTGAGATAATCTTTTCAAACAAATATTACTGAAAGTACTTTTTGTATTGTATTAGACGTTGGAATAACCAAATGTGCGATATTTAAAGGTCAAATTGCAGTAAAAGTTAAATTTATGGTTGGGTTAGGTTGCAGCCTTCAAAAATATGATGCTAGAGTTACTCATAGCAGTGTCTTTACTTTATAATATTTCATTAAGAGAAAACAGGTATATCTTTCGTAATTGGGCTGCATGTAGGGATGAGATTTCCGCGTTTTTGAACACCGGTATATTCTTAGAGAAAATGTTGTTCTGTTAAATCGCCAGAGTATTTCGATTAAATGAAATATCATTTTATCTAACAAAATACGGGTGTGCAAAAACGCGGAAATCTCATCCCTGGGCTGCATGCAAATTAAAAAATATCCATGATTGAAAATTATTTTAAAATCCATTCACATGAAAAAATTGAGATACAATTTTCAAATAAAATTTCATTTGACAAAACTTTTTTCTATTCGACAGTGTGAAAAACGAAATTGTATGATATTTATATGTTCAGAAAAATTTAAGTAAAGGCAAAATTTATGGGTTAGGTCATAGCCATCATCCGTATCATGTCACAATTGGCATTGTATTTGTATTTGTATTTGAAATTTTTTTTTCTTTTTTTTTTTGTATATTCTGAAGATGACTCAATGAAAGAGTCGAAACATGTAAATTTTTAATATTTTTATTTTTTTTTAAATGACGCTTTTAAAGCAAATAATTGTAGTTTATTATATCTTTTGACATTTGTTTAGAATATACATTATTATGGTATAGTTAATAGTAGACGCATTTAAGACTATTTTATATTATATTTCTTATTGGTCTTTTTAAAGATTCGTGAACTGTAATGCACCAATCTCAGTTATTATCATTGCCGTATTATTTCATTTTAATGTATTTTACACGGGAAAACCCTTATTATTGACACGAGCGAAGCCGGGTAGATCTGCTAGTACTCTATATTTTCAAATGTAAATGTAAAAATCGCTTTTACAGCATCTACACCAAATTGTCATGCAGTTTTAGAAAATATCCTGCGATCTACTCTTTGGCTTTCAGCATTGTTTGACATTTAAGGGATCCAATATTTTAGCTTTTTTTTGAGTATTACTGGAATAGTCGATTTCCACGCTATATAGACGCTGTACAATAAGGCTAACAATCAAGGGGAACTTTCGATTTTACGCATTTTATCGAATATCTAAAGATATATTTGTCAGATACCTCTCCAATTTAAAAAATATAGAGAACTTGTTTGAACTCATATTTTTAAACGACTATATTTTTCTTAAATGAGGCACAAGAAGTCAGGCTTATCCCTAATTTCCGCCTTTTACCAAAAGGAATCGGTAAATCCTAGGGCACAAGGACAATTAAGGAACCAATAAATATTTGATCAAAATTAATATTTGGGCTCACTCTGAAAAAAAAAAAAAAATGCACGAAATGATCGTTGCTGCAACACATAGCTATGTTAATATTGTATAACAATTATGTTAATTTACGTAAAAATAGCACGATCATCAATGAAGACGAAATGATGTGTTTAAAAACTTAAGAACTTTTTGTTGATTGTACTTAGGATTTTTAACAATATGTAACGCCAGTTTAAAAAATTGCCATTTATAGTAGATCGTGCTATAGAGATCGTACAATCGTGCAACTAGAAAATAAAATCTAAAATATTTTATGATATATGAGCAGTTGTATGAAATAATGTTTAACTGTTGATGCACTTATGCCAAAATTGTATATATATATATATATATATATATATATATATATATATATATATATTAGCATTCTTTGAAATCCAACTCTATAAAGCAAGTAGAACAACAAGAAGAAACAAATACCTTCAAAATTCATAAAATATTAGGCGACATAGCAGGCTGAGTTTCCATTGTCATCGAAAAGCAGCAGGATGGTAAGGGGTTTTTAACAAATGGTCCTTTTTTATTAATCGGCTTCTAAGAAAGGAGTTAGCATTTAATGAATGTCAACCAGTAGATTTGGAACGGATGTTTCGATTCTGACATTTTTATTGTAAAGGTTTAGTTCTGGTGATTTTTCAAGTAAAACTGAAACATCAACAAAACAATTTTAAAAATTAAAAATTAAAAGTAACAATTTATGTTAAATTCTTTATCGTTCAGCTACTTTTAGAAAGCCACTAAAATTCAGCTCAGTATATCACCGAAATCATTCTAAATTTGCATGATATTTGACTAGTCTTTTATATCAGTTTCTGTATAGAGTAGAATACCAAATCATTAAAAAAAATATATTTGGCTTCTTTCACGCACGCACAATGAAAAAATACTTAATACACTGCAAATACAGGCGTCTTAAATTCAGACACATATGTGACTGAAAAAGAAATTCAGACACTTAAACGTCTGAATATGAAATTTCAGACATCATAAGTGTTTAAATTTAAGGCACTTAGGTGTCTTACTGTGATCATGGTATAAATGAACTAAGAAAAATGTCTGAATAATGATCATGTGTCTGAAATTAAGACATGTAGAAATTCAGACACTTATATGTCTGAATGTAATACAATTGTATCATACTATATGTATGATGAAACGCTGCTTGTATATGAGGACCCCAGAGGCCAAGGGATACAAGTGACAAACTTTAGATTTGGAGAAAAATGAATTTAAAGATGAACATCAATAGTATGTGTCTGACTTAAAATATGAAACTGTTCCTAATTTCATAGCGGTCTTTGAACTTTTATTTCAATAACTGTGGAAGAAAAGTGGAGTACAATATATTTTTTAAATTTTAAGTAGAGATTAAGGAGGTTAAGTAATTTATAGAGCTTTAGTAGTTGACCTCTAGAACGCAACAGATAATTAGAAAATCTCTTATATTTTGCGTTTTAGTTTGGCGAACTAGGCAAGGGACTCCAGGCACATCTGACCAACGTTTCCCCTCCATACATTTTTTATTCTGAGAGCAATCATAAAACAAATAGCAATATTTTCAGATAGCCTGTGTACTTATCTCAGTTTTTTCAATTTTGTGACTTATACCCCTTCGCTTCTGGTGTCCTAATATGCAATTGTATCGCAATATATCTGGCAGCACCATCAGAAAATGTTTTCGAATGGATGAAATGCATTGCCATTTACTAAATATGGTATTAGTGTAAAAAATAAGCAGCTTGATTCGACCATGAGGACGTCTGCCAAAATTGTAAATGCCCGTTTACTAACTTTCAAACTAAATTATGTTTGGTGCAAAAGTACAAGCTAAAGAAACTTTTCACAAAATATAAAGTTTCTCAAAAACTACTTCCTCTCATCTGTATATGTAAAGGCCGCTCCCTAAATACAAAGAGATATGATTGCTCTCAGAAAAAAAATGTATGGAGGGGAAAAGTTGAACAGATGTGCCTGGAGTCCCCTGCCTAGTTTGCCTAACTAAAATGCAAAATATAAACATGAAATAAGTTAAACTAAGAATCTTTTGTCAGAACACCTCGTACAAGAATTTTTATATAAAAGAAATATAAAAAAAATTAAGAAGTAAGAAGTATTAAATATTCAAAAATAAATTTCTAACAACATTTTTCAAAATGCAGAACATGTCTTTCCTTCTGGTGGGGGGTATTGCCCTTATGAACACCCCTTAGCTTCCAATTTAAGATAAATTAAAATATATGAACGTCAAAAGGAAATAATTAAAAAAATATTTTTTTAGTGGTTTAGGAAGAGAGGGGGGGGGGGAGGTGTTTCTCTTACAAAAAATTATTAGTTCCTTTTTGTCTTAGTCTTTAATTATGTAATAATTTGGAAGAATAATTTTTATTATTATTTTTAAATATAAAGACAATTTAATTCAGTAAATTTCAAAATACAGGGAAGGGAAATGGCCTGCAACCGCCCTCCTGTCTGTGATTATTCATAATAAATGTATTATTTAGAAGCGTTACGACGATTTTTTAAATTTATCATATGTTTTTCACCCTCTGCCTGAAAGTATAAAAACTGTAATAATTATATTCAGATAATTTATAAGTGTAAGCATTACGAAAAATGCCAAATAAAGAAAGTAAAATGCTTCTGATTTCTTCTTATACAACGTTCCATTTCCCGCTAATAAAACAGTTTTAATGAACTTATCATACTGTAAACCGTATGCTGACGTAATGACTGACGTAATGCTGACTCTTTTTTCCCTTTGTCAGCCGAATTCGAGTTCAAGAGTCCAATGTCGCTTTCAAATGTAAACGTTTTCCAACAGTTCACATCTTTAACAGATCCTATTTGTTACTGTGAAAAGTTTTGTCATTATAATTCTACTGTGGCTGCGTCATTTCTGGAAGTGTTATATTTAGAAGTTTCTTGCATTTTGGATTTCTGCGTGAATCATATGTGTTTCAGATTTTTATATAACAACGGAAAAGAAACACTTGAAAATTACATCCAAGAATTCTAAAAAGAGCGCGCAACAGAGATAGTATTACTGTTTATTACTTTTCATCGATAATATAAGGTTATTCATCTCGTCAGAACTTTGTGAATAAGAACTAGCCCCAGTCTTACAAACTAGTCCCACGGGTTGTGTTTTAAGAATGGAAAATTTTCATTATTTTAACACGACTAGTAGGATATACCAAGGGGTTTCTTTTAAAAAGCTGCAAGTATTTTGTTACTCATTCACTATGACAGTTATTTAAAATCAAGGCAAATATATCGATAACAGTAAGTGGTTTTGATATTTTGTTTATAGTACCACATAAAATATTGCATGAAATATAAGTAAGGTTTGAATCTGTTTGCGAAAAGACAGCTAATTCTAGAAATATATATTCTTACATTCATGTAATTATGCATGTTACTGTAACTTAAAAATCCTTAAAGATATACATATATATTTCATTTGAAATCAATTTTAATATCGATTCTTAATTATTTTTAGCAAAAAATAAATTTGAAATTTAAAAAGCTAGAGTTATATACATTTACATTCATAACTAGTTTTGATTAAAATTGCGGTTTTTATCATTTTATTTATCATTACTTACATGAAATATTAAAACAAAATGACAATTAGATATTAAAATGTATGTTTAAGAAGAAAGAAGTTTAAAAATTTGAAGTAATTTTTTCTGCATGTTATTTAAAATAGAATATTTATTTATTTTTTATTTATTATTAAATAAATAGCTCTTGAGATTTTCATCTGATGAATAAAAAACTTGTCTATGTAGCAATATAAATTTAAAAGAAGAATTTAATTTTTAAATGACATTAATTTTCTTTTTTTCTGAAGGGGTGGGGGGGACTTTTTGTGCAATTTTGTAACACTGATATTTTAAATCTCTTTCGACATTGCTCTGTTTATAATGAGTATTTCGAACTTTTAGAACAGGATAAGATTAGAAACAAAAAATGTATATTTATCCGAATACCGTAAAGGACCTGCCTTCAATAGTGGACACTATGGGACTGTGGAATTTGTTCGATAATCACTGGTCGGTAAAAAAATTAAAATTTTTTTTTTTGCAAACTAAATATGTAAAGTGTCTAAATATGTTATTGAAAATGCTCCAGCACGTACCATTTTTTCCGAGAAACAGTTTTATAATAATAACAAACATGAAAGGATTATTATATTAATTTGCAATGTTAGATAAAATTGAAATCATGAAATAAATGTTTTGACTGTCTTAGATATCAAAGTGACAAAATATAGCATGGAAATTTTATTTGTTGATACTTGTGTAAAGCATTTTTTTATCCCCCCTCCCTTTTTTCATGTCCCAATTTACTATTTGCTATCCACTAGTATATTTTCATTCCTTATGCCACTGTAAATCTGGTAATCGTATTTATACATTTATTTGCAGGTAATTTACCTATTATTATCTATATTTTATGGTTTAAACATTTTTCACTCATGTTTTATCAAGATATAAAATATCTTAATTTTAAATTTAAAAGCAAAACTCTCCTACCAAAAAAAAATGGTACGTGATACAGTAATTTCGTTACCATATTTTTATTTAGAAGATTAAAATCTATAAGAATCAACTATTATTTTTTACAGAGAGGATTTTGGTGCCGACCAATGAATCAGACATGTCTGTTTTTTTTTTTAGGTAAAAATAAACAAATGTGCATGCGTTTTGCTTTTTAAAAGTTTTTGTTAAATAGAGCTGTCCGGTATTAGGGAATGTCCATTAGTCTCCATAACGAACACTTCCGAATACCGGACATCTCTATTTAGCGAACATAATGCAGGGTTGGATTTTTTGCAGAAGAAGGATTTGATTGAAGCATGGGCGAAATGGGCAGTGTCCCCTACGCCCTCCCTACAATTTTAGGGGCCCCGAATTAGATATGCAATTATTGTAAAGTTTATATTTTAAATTTTTTCGATAGTGGGCCGATTATAATAAAAATCTTGAACATTTAAGGCCGACTAAGATTAAAAACTAAAAAAAAAAATCTAAATACAGTAAAACCTCTCAATCACATGCACCTCGGCAACGAATGATGGATAAATTCCCTTGAAACCCCTATTGAGAGGTTTTATTGCATTTATATATATTTTTTTTGTAGTTTTTAATCGTATACTCTAGAAGTTCAAAATACTGATTATGATGTACATTGTTGAAAAATATTTAAATTATCAGCTTTAAGAAAATTGCATACCAACTTTCAGAGCCCCTAAAATCGCAGTGTATGAGGGTGGAGGGGGCAGGACCATGGCCAAAAATTTTTCTAGGATTCAACGTGGTCAAACATGGCTGCGTATAATGCTTAAAAAAATGGTTGCAATTAAGACGTTTGAAGTGTCTGAAATTCAGACGCTTGAAGTGTCTGAAAAAATTCAGACATTTTAAAATGTCTGAAAATTGAACACTCCGTTTCAGACACTTAAGTGTCTGAATTTCAGACATTTCAATTTGCAGTGTACAACTTATCACATCCTCTGAAATGCTTAATACATTTATATTCTGATTGCACGATGTTTTTTCTACTGTTACATCCAGGTCAAAATTCTTGCTAGTACCGGAAAGTATACCAAAAATATGCTAGTTATTGATATGTATTTCTTTGTCTGCTAGATTTTCATGCTAGTATAAGCTTTACAATGCTAGCCAGCATGACATGCTATATAGCTAGCTTACACAGCAATAGCATGACAAGCTATATACAAGCCTTTTATGCTTGTTTGCTGTTTAAGCTTCTTCCAAAGCATGGAGAGGTAGGTACCTTAACGTGCTGTTATATGCTTTATTATGCTTCCCAGAATAATATGATATGCAGGCAGCTTAGGGAGAAATAGCATGGCAAGCTATGTACAAGTATTTTATGCTTGTTTGTTTCTTAAGCTTCTTCCAAAGCATGGAGAGGTAGGTACCTTAATGTGCTATTATGTGCTTTCTTATGCTTGGCAGCATAATATGCTATGTAGCCAGTTTATTGAGAAATAGCATGGCAAGCTATGTACAAGCATGTTATGCTTATTTGCTGTTTAAGCTTCTTTCAAAGCATGGATAAGTAGGTACCTTAACGTGCTATTATATGCTTTTTTATGCTTGCCCGCATAATATGCTATGCAACCAGGTCAGGGAGAAATAGCATGACAAGCTATGTACAAGCATTTTATGTGCTTATTTGCTGCTTAAGCTTCTGTCAAAGCGTGGAGAGGTAGTACTTTTACATCTTATTATACACTTTTTTATGCTTGTCAGCATAATATCCTATAAAACCAGCTTTGATTGAAAACAGCATGACGTACTATGTGCCAGTAACATGCGCTAATTTGCTACACAAGTCTCTTCTCAGTAATTATGATATAGGTACTTAAATGAAGCATTGTGTGCTTGTTAATGCTTGGCATCATCAATTTTATTTTTTTTTAGTTACTTAAAAAGTATATATTTGACTGTGTTTTTTGAAAACAGAAGAAAAGCAAATTTTAATTATAAATTAAATATTTTTTTTCAAATCCGGAGAGAAACAATAGCTCTCTTCCACCACCGTCCCCACCCCAAAAAGAAAGTTCTTACTTTCTATTTTATTTTAAGCTAAGAGAAAATATTAAATTTCAATTTGTTTCTTCAAAATCGGAGAAAAAAAAAATTAGTTAAATTTACAATTCGACGGAGGCTTAATGGATCACCTAAGCACTCTTCACTTAAATGAATATTCAGAAGTTTGCGTTATGCAGGTTTCACTGTACATTGCAAATTTGCAAGATGTAAAATATAACTTCTATTTTTTTAAATTAACATTTATGGGGGTGGGTTAAATTCCATGAGGGATTTAACTTCTTTGAGAGCCCCCCCCCCCCCCCGCCTTTAAAGGAATTTTTTCTTCTGTTTCTTAGAATTTAAATATTCCAACTTACTCGAAAAAAACGCAGCATATATTTAAAAAACGGAGAAAAATAAAGTTTTTTTCATTAAAATCTAAAATCCGGACTGGCCTTCTCCTGAATTCAATACTGTCTTAAACCACCCATTTGAAATAAGTGTTTAACATCTAAATATCAAAAGAAACAGAAATAAAAATTAATTTCCAAAGCGGATATAGAAGAGTAATTCCACCCCCCCCCCTCCCCTTCGCACAAACCAATGGAAAATTTTAAACTGATCTTCCTCTTACTGTTATTTTTTTAGGTTACCTGTAAATTATAAATTTTCTATATCTTTAAAAATAGGAGACAAATAAAATATTGTTTATTAAGTTTCAAAATCTGGGAGGAGGGGAGGGCTGTGTCACCGCCACATGAATTAAACACTGCCCCTTGAACACGTTTGAGATAATTTTTTAACACATAAACTTATAAAAATTAACAAATAATTTCCATGGTAGACTTAAAGAGAAAAAGCCCCTCACCCCCACCCCCGAATTGGAAGAAAATTCACAGTTGCACTTTCTCTTAGTATTTAATTCTTTTAAGTTTTTCGAAAAGATTAAATATACTGTGTTAATTAAAATCAGAGAAAAAATATTAGATTGTTAAATTTCAAAATCCAGGAGCAGTAGATTTCATTTTCGAACCTCTACAACGGAAATTCAATACTGCCTTCGTCCACCCGTTTTAGATAAAATCTAAACACATAAATCTAAAAAAAAAACTTTCTATAAATGATTTATTGGGAACCCCCCTCCCCGGTTTAGATAAAATTTTATCACAAAAAAAAAAAATGAAAATTAATTTTGATGAAGGATTTTTGGGAAAAAGTGCCCCCCCCCTCGACTTCTCCATCGTAAAATTCTTAGCTGTTCATTCTCTTAGTGTTTAATTATTTTAATTATACCAAAAAAAAAAAAATTCCGTGCTTCCCAAAAAGAGAATTTAGTCAGTTAAATTTCAAAATTCAAGGAGCACTGTTTCATTTACGAACTAAGTTCATAACAATCGAATTGAAAATATGTACAATTGACCCCCCCCCCCTCCAAAAAGGACAAAAAATTTAAAATCTTAATCCACACCTGAAATTGATAAATTCTATCTTGAATACACTTCAAAATCTTTTATTCTTCTGCAAAAAATAATTATGACCATATTCAATTCATTCATTAAGAAAAGAAAATTCCGGTAATGAATAATAATAGTCAAGCAATTATCCATTAAACATAGAAAAAACCCTAATAATAAAGTAATCTTATTAATCGAAATTTGGAGAATAACAGCATCAATAAATTCACCCTTATCTTATAAAAATATCAACACACAGCAGAATCAGCTCTAAACCCATAACCCACATTTAAAATCGTTTACAAACACAACCACAGTAGCAAAGTTAGTAGAGCATCCTGTTCCCAAACCGGAGATAGTGAGTTCTGTCCTTCTTAGAGGAAAAGAAAACCCGATGTAAGTTTCCCCTTCTAAAAAATGTAGGTAATTCAGAAATTCTCCAACGATGGCGCCACCAGCGTAATTTTTTTTTTCTAAGTGGGAGAATACCAAAAATTAAAAGCAATTGATGCTAGAAATGTAATGCCAACCTAAGAAAATTAAAAGCAAATGATGCTAGAAAAGCAAAAATTAACTGGTGGTAGAAATGTAATGATAGAATAGCAAAAAAAAAAAAAAAAAAAAAAAAAAGTATCTGTCGCTTGTGAATTATTGCTAGTATAGTAGAAATTACAAGCAAATGGTGATCTTGATTGCTGCTAGGCCAGCAACTTATTCAAGCAACACAAGCTAGAATATGTATGCTGGCCAAGCAGTAAAGTGTTCCAGTACACACAATGACTTGCTGGTAATTATGGTGGAATCAGCAAATGTGTTATGGTAGTTTATGCAATTTTACTTTGCTGGGATACGGCATTTAATGCTAGTCTAGCAAACAAATACCAGCATGAATTTCGATAGTTTTTTGAAAGTGGCGAAATATTTGCTTGAAACACTGCATGGTTAAAATAGAAAAATATGGTAAAAATTTTCGAATATTTTTAAGAAAATCTTACATCTCCATGAATTTACCTGCTATTTTGACACAAATGAACACACATAATGTACAATATCTAATTGAGTCAATTTCTTTATTGACCGCTTCTGGACATTGCTTTTTGTGTAACGAAAAATAAGAGACTGGTTTTTTTCTGATTTTCGAAGTTCAAAGTCTTTGTCCTCAATATTCATGACTTTAGTTTGATATCTTAAGTGTTCAAAGTATAGGCAATAATAAAATCGAGAGTTAATTAATTTGATGATCACGCAAATCTTAAGTGAAATAAACAATGATATAAAAAAATTTAATTCTTACTCATATATATATAAATATATAGATGAATATGTAGATACAGATATATCGAATACCGATATATTTCAAATTCTAATATAAATTTTCATAGATTTTTAGTACTTAAGTAAAAATTATATATTTAAAATTATTTCTCAAAAAACACGTTTTTACTATTTATTTTTCGCATATTTGTAGTTATAAAACATGAAATTATGAATGAACTCTTGTTAAAAATAAGTGAATCTATCACCAGAACATTCTTTTAAAAATTGTATTTTGTAAATATATTTAATTTTTATACTTTGTCAATCATTTCCAAATTTCCTTTAAAAATATACTCGGAAATTTCACATTTGCATCAACTTGATTTTCTTAAATAAACACAAACGAAATTATTTACATTTTATATAATATGTATAATATTTTTAAATAGCATATTGTACGATTTATGCAGTGTATAAAATTTAAAAAATGAATATGCACATTTATACTCAATGTTACGCTTTTATAAATTGTAAAAATATTTCCTAATGTAGCAATAGAAGGCACATATATTTACCTTATAATTCAATCTTTTTAAATGTTTACAATTTTATAAACACAAAAGTACGTTGATCTGTTATTTTTTAAGTCTTAAACTAAATGTTCGATACAGAAACAATTTCAAAAAATGATTATAATTTCATTTTAAATACAAAAGTGTATGTTTATAAAGTACGATTTTTTAAAATAAACAGTTCATACAGAACTAAACAGATATTTTAATTTACATTCATAAATAGAAAATGAACGAACAATATTGAAATATTTCCTTATTATATTAAATAAAAAAAAATACACAGCCATTGAGAAATGTATTAAAGTTTCGCTTAAAATTTACAGTTATGCTTACATAAGTAATATTGAATAACGTTTTAGAGGTGCTGGTATTTTGCTAAATAAAAATTGTAAGCACAATTCCCGATCTTTCATTATTTAAAAATTGAATTGATTTAAAAGAATAGACAAAACATAAATGTTTATGTAAAATAATGAATTAAATATGAATATTTATCTAAAAATATATGGAGCAATAAATTCGATATAAAAGAATAAATAAAGCATAAATATTGTTATAAAAATAAACGAAGCATGGATGTTGAAATAAGAGAATCAATGATGCATAAATCTAAAATTAAATGAAATTTCAACAAATTTATCCAGGATATTAATTATTAGTTTTATAGAAATAAATAAGCTGTATTTCAGTATTGCATAGGATTGTCAAATACACGAAATAACTCTCTTAAATTAGTCAATGTTTCAAATTTGAAAAGATGTTCGAGAATTTCTTTTAAAGAAACGCATCTAAGAGTACGATTTTGTGTGAGTACGATAGTGCCTATAACGTCAGCTTAATTCCACTTTAAAATATTTTTTTTTCTTTTTAAAAACGGAGACAGACAATACAGTAGCAACCATTAAAATTATTTATAAAATTTAATTTACATTTTTATAAGAAATTTAAATAATTTAATGAAGGATTACGCATTTTTTCAGTAAATTAGCTGTACGAATTTAATTGCATATTTAAATAGGATTTCAAAAAATACAACTTTTTAGCCAGCTTGAAAACGTAATGTATAACTTATTATGCCAATAAGTTTATGATGCTTGGGTAATTTTCATGTAGAATATAATGCGATTTAAATTTTATTTTGAGTGGTGAAGAACAAAAGAAAAGAAAACAGTTTCTATAGAAGAAGAAAAGAAAACAGTTTCTATAGAAGAAGAAAAGAAAACAGTTTCTATAGAAGTCTGTGTTTATGCACGAAATTAAATAAATATATTGATACATGAAATATATCAGGTGTAATTTATCATTCCATACTTTCTTTAAACTTTCAAGCGAATAAAAAAAATACGGTTAATAATAACAAATAAATGAATATTCTTAAGATTTCTTTAATAATTATCGCTTAAACTATAACGAAAAATAATCAGTTTAAATTCATTTCTAAAGAGATTCTACATAAATTTGAACAATTTAAAATTGTTTTATATTTATGTACATTAAAAAATAGAAAATCATTAGACTTTACGGTAAAATAACAAATCGTACATATTTTATTTTCCTTTTCAATAGTTAGAAATTGATTTTAAACTAAATATATTTATATATGTATATTTTGCACCAAACAGTATAAAAATAGTTCAGTAGATATAAAAAAAAATTATTATTTTAATATGGCGTATAATGTATGCACCTTTTCTGAAAATGTTTTTATAATCCTGCAAACATTTTACAATGCAATTACAAATGCAACTTTAAAAGAACAAATAAGATTAACAAAATGAGTTGCTATAATAATATTAAATTTCCTTATATCATGTTAGGTTTATATATGCATATATTTTTAACTTTGTATTTATTTATTTACTTATGTGTACACACATATATATATATATATATATAATAAATATGTTTGTATTTCTTAAAATTTGATAAGCACACAAAAATATGCATTGCCTTTAAAAAACAATGCGGATAATTTTGTAATAATATATATATATATATACAAAGCATTTCACGAAAATTAGGAATTAGAAACATAGATTTAATGTCTTACACTTAACTTTTAAGGATTAGTTTACAACCGTATTATTATTATTTTTTAAGCTAATGTTAATACCGTGTTTATTATGCTTTGTTTTTTCCCCCAAGTGGATATACAATGTATATATATATTATTTTCTTTTGATGTTTAAAAATGTAACAGTCACCACGTCATCGTATGTTTTTATATTTTTTTCCTTCTCTATTCCTTTTATTCCTAAAAAACATTTTTATGCTTTTAAATAGCACAGTAACAACAACTAATCTGATATAATCTTGAATAAATCTTATGAAAGTTTTTACTTAAAAAATAGACTTATTTAACATTGAATTATTGCACATTTCATTACCCGTAATATATTTCTTTTCCAAAGAACTCTTTTAAACTTATTAAACTTATCTTTAAAAACTTATGAATAGTATTAGAACTAACAATGAATAAGAACGCATAGGTGTTAGTATTTTACAATGAAACTTAAATTTTCCTTTACTATAATTCTCAATTTCAAACTTAAATGTATGCTTAAGACGTAACTCTTGGTTGAAATATTTGATTAAAATTCTTAAATTTGCTTACAAATTTCAAAAGAATATCCACATTTTTACTTCGTGAAAGAAATTCACTTAAATAAAAACTTTAGAAAAAATTAGAATGATTTATATATTTATAGAAATATTTATTAAAACAAAATAATTTTAAATGCTTACTGTTAGAAAGCTGCATTTATATAATTTTTATAGCAGTATATTTGCCGTCCTCGTCTTTAATGCTTGCCTGAAAGTGCATTCATTCAAATCTATTGTAATATTAAATTGACTTTAAAAGAAAAATATTCTTATTGAATTATTTTCTAGCATAACCTTGATTTTCAATAAACGTTAAAGATAACTAAAAATCTGATTTATTATTCGTTTTTATAGAGTTTTTTACTGAAAATTCTATTAATTTATATGATTTTCCAATAAATTGATGTTTTTTAATCTGTGTGTTAATGTTTATTAGTATTTAGAGCAAAGTTTCTCAAATAGTTTTTAAAAATAAGTATCTATCGACAACTCGCATTTATCACAACATATAATAACAGTAAATATCAAAAACTATCTATTGCAAATATCCGTATTTAACCTTCGGCCTACCAGACGGGTCCAATAGACCCGAGAAGTAGACATAAAAAAATGATTTAAACCAGAATTTCTTTTAAATAAACTAATTAAAAAAACAGACAATGGAACAATGGGACAATGTAAGCAGGTTAATGGATTACCTAGTTTCTTGGCTCTTTACATCCAGTGCAGAAGTGGTTTGTATTGCAAGGCCATTAGGGTTTCTTAAAAAAATCATGTTTAAAAGCGGCTGGTAGCCACAGAGAGAAAAATCGACTATAAACAACTCAGAAAGACCAATAAAGTTATTTTTAAAATTAACGATATAATAAAATAAAACAAGTATAAGAATATAGTGTAAAGAAAAAATATAAAATAAAATATAATAGAAATACTCCAGTTGTTCCAAAAGAACGGGCAAAAAAGCTACCAGGGGTTACTTCCCAAAACAAGATTATTTACAGGGACCATGCATTTAAATTTAACACAATAACAAGTTTAATAAATAAATAATAATTTATGAAATAGTCTTAAATAAAAATTCTGGTGTAGAATATTTTTTGCAAAACTTGATTAAAATTTCCGTTATTTCTAGGAATAAAAAGTTTTCTCGCTGCATACTTAACACTTTTTTTGCAAAACTTGATTAAAATTTCCGTTATTTCTAGGAATAAAAAGTTTTCTCGCTGCATACTTAACACTTAAAATTGTTTTCTCAAATTATTTAAGTTACATAAGGACGTTGATGAACTATATATTGTCAATAATTTCACTAATGAACTAAAATAAGATATCTTAAAACAGAGTGCTCATTTAATTTTTAATAAAGCTGATAATTTCAATAAATTCAACATTTGAAAGTCTAACAGGAGTTGCATGGCAATATTACGACTATTAATAGAACTAAACTATGTAAATTCAAATGCAATGGTTTTTCTAGAACTCTATTAAATTGCTCCCTATATCTGCATGTTATTTGCAGCTATCTCGTTCCAATCGAGTATCTGTCCACTACTCAACACAAATGAACTCAAAATTTTTACATACCGAATGCCCTAGAAAGGACTGACTGATTTTAAAATTCAATAACTTGCAAACGGTGACAGATATTTAAAAAATTCTTGCAGGAGGGTTATGTATAAAATCAAAAGAATTTTTTTTTACAGTTATTTTAGTTTGAATTACAAACAACAGATGGTGGTGTGAGCAATAGGCGCTAAATTCAGGCTCGATTTTTGGTACTGGGACCCACTCCATACACTTTAGTCCCCTTTGTCCACATGGAAGAAGAGAAAGGCTAAAAAATGGAGCCATTATTTAACGCCTATTGCTTACAGCGTCATCTGTTGTTTGTAATTCGAACTAAAATTGAAAATCACTGTGAAAAAACTTTTGACCTTACGCATAACCCTCCTGCAAGAATTTTTTTTAATATCTGTGACCGTTTTCAAGTTATTGAATTTAAAAATCAGTCAGTCCTTTTTAGGACACCCGGTACTTTTGTTTAACTCAAACTGGTTTTTGTATGTAAAGATGGATTGTAATCGATTTTTAACGCACTTCCTGATGTAGGGCAATTCCATCGTAACTGACGTAACATTTTATCATCGAATTTTAGTTTCAAATCTATGTAGAAAATTTACTAATAAAGCTAGAACAATATTTTTCATTTAAAAATATTTCTTACTAAGGTCTTAATAAGGTCCAAATACCTGCACATTATTTCAATTTCTTTTTGAGTCCCAAAAATTGCAATTCAAAATTATGTAACTAACGTAACATAAAATATACAAATTTTTTTTTTTTGCCTCCACTGAAGTGTAAAAAATATCAATACAATCCCGTTAAAAAAAGAGATTTAATGTTTTCAAAAACACTGGATAATGCCAAATTTTAACAGTAACTTGTTTAATTAATTTCTGAATAATAAAAAAGAAAAAAAAATGGTATTTACACGTGTAACTGACGCATTTTATTGTGTAACTCACGTAACATTATGGCTTTACAAAGACAATAATTGTACTTATCTTAGTTTGTAAACAGTAATTTACAATGCCTTTTTATTAGAATTTTAAAATCAAGTTTTCCAATCATACCCTTAAATTAAACATATTATAAATTTGACTCCCCCCCTCCCCCCCAAAAAAATGATGATTTTCTGTGGAATTGCCCTGTACTAGAATTATAAAAATTATATTCACAGGTGTGTTTTACAGCATTTTATTATTTTCAGAGATTAATTATAAATTAATACATTAATTTCATGGAATTTTGACTATATACCGCCGCAGGTGATAAATCGCCAAATATTTTATGTAACTCGTACTATTGTATGGGAGATGAAAAAAAAATCATGTAATATTTCTTTAATAAATACTCATCAAAATAGACCTAATGTCTGTGAAAAGTTAATACTGAAACAATTTAAAAGCTAAAAGTAGAAATTAAAATATAAAAAGGAAGGTTTTAACATGAAACCAAATATCCTTTTATCAATTAATAGTTTAATATTAATAACTTAAGATCATAGGTTGAGAAATCAATTTAGAAATCCTAAAAGATAGTTGAATGTTTGAGTTTTTCTTTCCCGCTTTCCTATATAAAGAAATTTGTACATATTTCAAGGGGTCCGGGGCACAAAAATCTTCAAATTTTGCAAAAACTTTTTATTTCATAAAAAAATTCTCTGCTTTTTCCTGCTAAAAATAACATCTAAATCATGTTTCTGTCTGAATTAGAACAAAAAAAATATTATTTTTTTTCGTTTTGGTTAGTTTCCAAATCTAGCTTTCAAGCAATGGCTGTCATGGAAACGACTTGTTGTAAAAATGCGTTTTTCTTCATGATAGGTTTTTTCACCATTTCTCATATTTTAACTCTTATAACTCGAGAACCGTTAAAGATACAGAGTTCAAACTTGGAACATATCTTTTTCTATTATTTTACTTTGGTTTTGATTCAGCGTATTTGAAAATAATATTTACTTTTGAAAATATTATTAAAAAAAAAAAAAAAAAAAAAAAAAAAAAAAAAAAAAGTTGCACTACTTAAAAAAAAAAAAAATTCGTTAATTATTTTTATTTTTTTTATAAATTAATATTTTTAAAAATTCTGAATCAAAATTAAAACTTATATATTTCTGTTTATTTAAAGGGAAAAAAATGAAATTCTATAAATAATATTTCGAGTTATAACGATTTTAAATTACCTCACTTTTTTAATAAATTTTAAATTTCATTTTTTTTTAATCCTGAGAAGTTTTGCCATGTGATTTTGTTTACAAATGATAAGGTTAACCATCACAAAAAAAAAATTAGAATTTTAACTCAATAAATAAAAATTATTTTAAAATGTGTCCCGTACCCCCTTAATGAATTCATTTGCTCGAGCTTTCTTCCAAACTCTGAAAAATGTTGTTATTTTTTCATATACGAGTTCAGTGCCAACGCCAAATTAATAAATTGTAACAGATCTTATTGGTTAAAAATAAATAAATAAATAAATAAATAATCAAAACATTATTTGCAATTAAACTGTCCGGCATGACTTTCGGAAGGACATTGAGTGCTTATAAATCAGTATTTATTTTTGTAAACTATTTTTCAATTCCTACTATTAGTTCACACTCTCCCTATATTTATTTATTTATTTATATATCTTGTTCAAATTTTCAATCGTTAATAAAATACTTATTATCCATCTTATCGAGTTGAAATATTTTCAAATATTAATTCATTAATTAAATTTTAATTAATTAATTTTAGTTTTACATGGGAGGTAAAATGGCGGCCATTGGTAACTGAAGCATTTAATGCATCTTCATATCTATAAGGGGCGTTACCATAGGGGGGACCCTGTTCTGTATTTGACGACAGCGATGACAACCTCGGGAACTCAGCTTTCGCTTTAGAGTGTTAGTGCAATCCCGAGGGGTAGACCACATCCACTCCTCCCGACTCTCAACCAGAGTCTGAGAGGGAGCGTCGGGTCATCGCTGTCATCGCTGTCGTCAAATACAGCCACGTTTGTCGCCAACTTGTCGATATATCGTCAAATTTGGCGACCAAAATGAGACGTTAAAAGTGACGCCAACTTGGCGATATCTCTAATATTTCGCCAAATTCCCATAGACTTCCATTGTAAACCTACTTGCTTATAGAAAATCAAGAAATTGAGATATTTTAATGCAACAAAAACTAATATTAGCTTAAAGAATTATATTAATTTTTTCTTTGATGACCTAAGTAGGAAATGACTTTAAAAACAAAATTTTTATATTACTTGTTAGTTTTATACTTATTTTCTGCTTAATCCTTCAGTTCGTATAAAAAAATATACAGCGGCAATTTTCAGTTTTTCCAATTTCTTTTGAGCTATTTAGCCGCTAAATCAAGGAAAAATATTTGCATTTTTAATGCTTTTCTTTTAGTTTTCATTTGGTTGTTATGTTACCGCGCACTACAGTGAACCACTGGACCATTGGATTAATTATTTTTAGTATTTATCAGATAAAATACTTTTAAAACAATTATATTAACGATTTCAAAAAAGTCAGTATACAATTTCAAGTCGTGGTGAATACAGATTTACACAGAGCCGAATTGTATCTAGTCAAAAGTGTACCGTGAATCTTAAAAATCACCTCGTTATAATTGCAGTACCAATTAGATATCATGCCGAGTAGCAGAAAAATGGTGGACAAATGAATTGTTGGTTAATTGTTGCCTCAGGTTGTTCCACAGTAAGAAATGTACACCTTGCCGTACTTATTAACCAACAAAATATTTGCCAAAAAAGGGTCAACAGTGGTCGAACTATCCGTTATATTGGGTCGCTCATCGCTCTTGGAATTCAAAAATATTGTCAAAAAGAGCACAATTCTGTAATTCAGAAATAATATACTTGACATATTACTACTAGAATTGGAACCAGAAAAGGTAATTTCCAAAGCATTATTTTCAAAGCATTATTTTCTATCAAAGAACATCTCCTTTATCGTTATAGTTTTTGTCGTTATTGTTCGATGGGACGGCACTTCAATTAATACAGGATAGAAACAAGGGGTTATTCGAAAGAAAGCAACAATGTTCAAAGAAAGCAATAATGTTCAAAATAAACTTGCAGTTTCAAAACGTAAAAAATTATTTTCCCTTTTTATTACAATTTCAACACTAAGCAGAATAAATGTTAAACATTCAGTCAACATGGATTCACCATTACACGTCGGAGTCCGAGAGCCGACAACACAGAAACCTATGATATAAAGCACAAGAAAAATACCTTTATTTTATGGGAGAGTAGAAGTAAGGGAATCAAATGATCCATGTCTGTCGGAAGTGAAATGGGGCATAAGCCAAAAATTAATACCACCAGTGACTGACTCGTAGTTTTATCATTCTGTTTGTCCTACAAACAAAGATATGAAAACATGGAGGATAGTGGCAGGACAAACACAATGATAAACCTACAAGTGAACCATTGATGGTATTAATTTTTGGATTATGCACCACTTCACTTCCGACAGACATGGATCATTTGAATCCCTTACTTCTACTCAACCAAAAAATAAAGATATTTTTCTTGCGCTTTATAACATAGGTTTTTGTGCTGTCGGCTCTTGGACTATCAGTGTGAACATTCTAAAAGTTTTATAAGAGCAGAAACTTCTATTGGTGGTGCAGTAGAACATCGATTATCCGAAGTAATTTGGATCGACCACCTTTCAGAAAATCGAAATTTTGGATAATCGAGAATGCTTCAATTTTAAGATTAAGGGCAAATATGTGCGCAATTCGTTATTATGTTAACAAGTGCTTAATAAAACTAAATCAATAGCAAAATAGAAAGAAGAATAAACTAAATGAATTTTAATTTTGAAATGAAGTACCTTTTACATATATCACAAGGTTTTGACACAAAGTTTTTCTATTGAAGTTTCGATTGCCTTTGCTTTGCAGCTCTATCATGAAGTTTTTTTTTTTTTTTTAACACAATTGGTTTACCAGTATCCTAGTCATTCCGCTACTTTCTGCATAACACTTTTACTTTTCTTCAGCATCTCTCTTCATAACACTAACCGCTGAAATACCAGTGCCGTGTTCTTGAACTTATTTTCTCATACTCGCAGCCCATTCTACATGATTTATGATTTGGATTTTTATTCTATACTTAAAGTAATGAGAGATTTTTATTTATTTATTTATTTTTGTTTACACATGATAACAATGAAAATTTTTACTCTCGTAAAAATCTCATATGGGTGCTCAAGTTATGTTCAACCCATTCTACATGATTTATGATTTATTTTTTTTTCTATACTTAAAGTAATCAGGGATTTTTTATTATTTTTTTTTCACACATGATAAAAATGAAATTTTTTACTCTCGTAAAAATCTAGTATGAGAGCTCAAGTTTAGTTCAAATAAATTCTACGAAACAGGAAGTTTTGAAGTTTTGAGAAGTTTTTTTTTTAATACAATTAGTTTACCAGTATCCCAGTCATTCTTCTGCTTTCTACATAAAACTTTTGCATTTTTGCAACATCTCTCTCTATAACACTAACCGTTGCAATTGATATATATATATATATATATTTTTTTTTTTTTTTTTTTTTTTTTTTTTTACACATGATAAAAATGAAAATTTTAACTCTCGTAAAAATCTCCTATGAGAGCTCATGTTAAGTTCAAAGAAATTCTATGAAAGAAGATCCCAAAAATTTATCTCTACGCGGGGTTCGGAAATAACCGCTTGCACACGACGAATGTGTTATTATAAAAAAAAAGTTTTAAAAATGGATTTCAGTTAACCGGGAGTTTCGGTTAAAAGAGTTTCGGAAAAATAGGTTCTACTGTATTTGTAACTGAAACATTATAGCGTAAAAAGTTCATGCCTTTACATATTACACGTAATGTGAGCATTCTAAAAGTTTAATACTAGGCAGAGTCTACTATTGGTGGTATTTAGAACTAAAACTATAAAGCTTAAAACTTCTTGGCTGTACACATTAACATCCTTCATGAATAGTTTCAATTTCTTTTGTTCATATCATGCCAGCCTCTATATATTCCAGCTTCATTTGATGTATTTTATTAACAATCTCATTGTCAGATATGTTTCCGTATATTCATATCCGTTTGATTGCGAAATGTTTATGCAAATTACGTCGGATTAATTCAACACTATTTATACCTTTTATCTTCATGAGAAATTTTCACGTTAAAAGAAGAAAAATCCCGATAGGTACATTCTTCAGTATTGTGATTGCACTAATTAATTTTTTTTAAATGATTCCGATTTCCATCCAATATGTATATAAAAGATTATCAAAGATGTTTAACAATATTCATTAGGGGAGGCCGGGGCTAGTATGCGCAGTTTTTAGTTTTTGATTTTTATAAATTCTTTATTTAAGTTTTTAACAAAATTTAACTGCACTTTTAAAGAACAGACATTTGGCTATAAATACCCGGAGTTTTGAGTTTGTATCTTTTGTAGTTTATGATTAGCGGAAGCCTAAAGTAAAAGGAAAATTGTGCGCCAACCTACCTCGTCACGGGGCAAGTTGCCTATACCTATGGGGTAAGTTGCCACACATTTTATAAAAAAATTAATGAAGCTCAAATAAGACACGCAGTTAAGCGAAATCCATTTCATTATTACCAGTAAGTTTAGACTAAAGCGTTATAGCCGTACAATGTAAATTTTAAATTATACAGATATAAAAATAATGAAAAAAAACATTAACATTGAGTAACTTCTATCCTACTCTATATCATCATCAGAGTTACAGTTGGCACAAATAAAAAATCGAGTGTCTCCGTTTGGGCAAGCCACGTGTGGCCAAAATCTTGAATTGCAACCACTTCTCTCGTTGTTTGCTGATTTTCAAGCTACCAGTGCACACCAAACACCGAGCCAACTTACCCCGTGTTCAATGCACCTACATGCCCCATAATAAATTTCTTTACAAAAGGGACACGTAATCCTCTAAGCATAAATAATCCAAGTAAATCACATATGGGATACGTACAGTTAATCATATACTAAGAAAAACTGCACAAGTTAAATCGCAATTATTAAGATAAGTATTAGAAATTAGAAAAAGATTTAAGCAATAAAAAATTACTCATGAGTGCAAAAAATAGAAAAATCGTAATAAATGTCCACTGCACGTAGGTAACGATGCAAAACTACATTGAGGATTGTAAAAAGCATTAAGAAAATGACTCTGTGACTGGTTTCGCAATCTATCCACAAACAGGCGATTTATGAGGACTGCGGCTACTTACCCCTGTAGCCAACTAGCTCCGGTCTCCTATACTTTATTATATTTAATAATGCCCCTTTCTCACTGGTAAACTCATGTATTTTAAATTAAAATTTTAACATGATTTTTTTTAACCGAATTTATTTAAAATTACTTCAAGTAAAATTTATCCACTGGTAAAGCTATACGAAATAAAACATAACATGTTTTGACTGTAAATTTAAACACAATCAACAATTATGAAATTAAAATAAACCTCAAAGTATTATGTTGCTCAAAACACGTATCAATCAATTACTTAACTTCCTAATTTGAAATGAATAATTATGAAAATTTATAAGATAATATTGACGCGTGCGGTGCAAATTAAATATTCATAAAAGTAGACTTTGAATAATTAACTTTACAGAAAGTGTCTAACGCTATTAACGATAATTATTTGTTGTCAAAGAATTTGTCGAATAATCTATGTTTTCCTAAAAGGATAATTGTTAAATATGAAATTTGTTATGAACATAAATTTCGAATTACTTCCTTGTTTTGATTATTTAATAGCTGAATTGTAATTCTGGGTGCGATCGGTTTTCTAATGACACACATTCTGTAATTAAATGAAACAAAAATTACTAAACAGAAATTTTTATATGATGTAAGTTTTTTTTTTTATATAAATAAGGATCTAATTAGCCAATACTAGCTGTTATAATTACTTTAGTTAGTTTTAGTTACTTTAGTTTAGTTAAACATAAATGTATATTCGCTTATAACATAATCGCTTAAATTTCTGTCTGTAGATCTTAATTGGTGTTAATAAGAGTACATTAAAAAACTTTTTTCCCCTTCTAAATCGATTCTGCTTAATGTTGCGTTAAGGATTACTAATATAAATTAAAACATTATAACACAGTCATGAAGTTCATTTATTCTTAAAAGCACATTAATGGTAGGTGCCCTTATGCAATCAAAATAATTCGAAAAGGGTTTTACATTTTTCAATAAAGAACATCAATCTTCAACATAAATGCTCTCGAATTTCTCATTTATAGCCCATCTTCAGAACGCTGAAGCTTGGGAATGGTTTTATTAAGACAGAAGTAGATTTTAATTCGAAATGAAATGTATTTATCGAAAAATACAATTGCTATTCGACGACAAATCCTTTTTATAATCATGTCTGCATATTTTCAGATTTTATATATAAAAAATGTCTTCGGTGTTGAACGCAAAAAAAATAAATAAATAAAAATAAATAAATAAATAAATAAAAATAAATAAATAAATATTTATTTGACGATCGCCGTAATGGGTTGGTGTGCTTGTGATTTGTTTTAGTGGTACTCACTAAATAATCAATATCTACCCCAGAATTAACCCTTAAATGCCGGGTGTTGCTTTTAGGTAACATACCCAATTTAGGCTATAAAATACAATTAAAATAACATTGAAGCTATAATGCTTAATGTTGCCAATAAAATACATCCTGAAAATATTATTAAATAGATTTTCAACATGTAGATGGCAACACTTGTGCTGTTTAAGAATAAAGATAGATATATTTTTTCAATTGTTGCTACTTGTTCTTTTTGTTTTGTTTGGAAGCTAGTGAAATATCCTATTTTGTTCTGCAGTGAGCAAGTAAAATTTATTTGTTATTATAGTTCCTGAAATTCTTGTGTGTTTAGTACTATAGAATTTTATCAATAAAAATTATTTTTTCAATTAACGACCAGTATTGCCGATTAGTAAGAAGCTGTGTTTTAGCCGTAAACCATACTTAACCCTTAAATGCCGGATTTTTTAAAAATCATTGTAATAATGTTTTTCAGCTTTCATTTTTAAAATAAATCATGGGAAAAATACTTGAAAAAATCCTATTTTGTTTTAAGTATGTTTTACGGCAAAAAAGCAGTTTGTTACTAATCGCAATACTGGTCTTTAATTGAAAAAAAAAATTCTTGATAAAATACTATAGTATTAAACAAACAAGAATTTTAGGAACTATAATAAGAAATAAATTTTACTTCCTCACTGCAGAACAAAATAGGGTATTTCGAAAGCCTCCAAACAAAACAAAAAGAACACGTAGCAACAATTGAAATATATAAATATACCTTTATTCTTAAACAGTGCAAGCGTTACCATCTACATGTTGAAAATCGATTTAATAATACTTTCAGAATGTATTTTATTGGCAACATTAGGCATTATAGCTTCAATATTACTCTAATAGTATTTTAGAAGCCTAAATTGGGTATGTTGCCGAAAAGCAACACCAGGCATTTAAGGGTTAAACCAAAATATGATTTTTTTTAAGTATTTTTTCCATGATTTATTTAAAAAAAATGAAAGCCGAAAAACATTATTACAGTGATTTTGGAAAAATCAGGCATTTAAGGGTTAAACAGTAGCGCTTCAGTTACGTTTTGAAGTTAAATGTACCTAAATTATAATTAAATACTATTATAAATTAACTACTAATATGTATATTTTGATTTTAACCAGTATTAATAATTTACGGTTGGCTCTGTCGTGAATAAGTTCCATTAGTTAATAGAAATGGTTCCAAAATTTACGACGAAACGCTATGATGATGGCTGGAAATAAGATACCTGTATCAAATAAACACACGTTAAGGTTTAGGATCACAATAAACTGTGTTATATCAGAATTAACATTTTAATGTTGTTGAATTTAATATTTATACGTAATTTTACAATATGAAATCATGCATACTCTTGTCCCTACTTAATTGTGAACAGAAGAGTTCAAAATAAAAGACACTTGAAAGAACTTTATTAGGAGTATACGTTTTAAACGACGCCATAATTTTCTAAATATATGATTTTCTTTAACTAATATATATTTGCAAATAATACACAAACATAAAACGAAATAAATAATTCTCCTTGAAATATAATATCCATTGCTGCGTTCGTGCCATTTCGAACACCAAAAACCGCTGGTTACATTTGCACTTTACTCTATTGAGATTTCTTTACCACCTCTTTGATAGATTCGATAATTTTCTGAAATATTGATACATAAAATGTTTAATCAACTTTAATGATATTAATATTGGATGAAAAGGAAACGCCCCTTAATATGATCCGGTATTATATTGACTTGTCTTGGAAGACGATTTTGGTTTCGCACATATTTTACTTACAAACACAACTAAAAATACAGAATATTTTAAAATAACTCAAAAAGACAAATACATTATATCGAATATCACGAAAATATTGCAAAATTCAATCAACAATTTATGCTGATTCCACAGGAAAGCTTACTTAAAGTTTTTAAGAACGACGTGCCAAAAGATACAATCTTTCGAAAAAAAACGTAGAAGGAGGTATCAGTCGTGGTTTAAACAACGCGCACATGTCAAGGATACAGAAACTACCTGGTAAATGCTGCCAAATTCCGCTCGAGTTTTTCACTAAATGGTAAAATATTAATGACTTATAAGAACATTGCCTGACTAAGAGCACAGACTTATTTTGTAGAACTTCCTTATTCTTCCCTAGTATAGGGTTATTAATAATAAAGCATTTAAAAGCTGTATGTTTTCAATCACAAATTTGTCAAACAATCGCAAGCTTTTTTAAAAATAGATATTACAAACCATATATATGCGTATATCTGTACAGTTCTTTAATTATACGCCCAACTTCAAAGGCTCCAAGAAATGAACATGAGAACCCTATACGTTCCACATCCCGCTTAGTTCAGTGTGGTGGAAAATGGGATCCAGTGGGTATTCCAAGATATGCTTTGTTGTATAACAAAAAACATCAAAGAATTTTTACTTATTTATTTTGTATAACAGTGTTAGCGAACAAAAAACTGTGGCGAAATGAAGCGAAAAATAAATTATAAAGTAAAAGTTTCTTTAAGATTCGATGGTCCTTTTAAAGGGAACTGAAAATTTTAAGAAGCTAAACACTTCTCAAGAAGTGCTTCTTATGAACACTTCTTAAGTTAATAACTTCTTAAAAGACAATGAATCACTGTAATAAACACATTATGTAAAATTGGTGCATCCTTTTTGGAAAGGTTTCTTTTTTCTTCGATCATATTTCCGATCAACATAAATTTAGACACAACTTTCTCATTTCTATACATAACATACTACACTAAATAAAGGACGTATTTATAAAGGATTTCTTATGAGACAACTTTTACAATGTACTTGGAATTTGTCTAACAAAATGTCAAATCGTTTTATTACATCCATATATATATGCATGTAAAACATAATTCACGATCCACGTGTTCAACCAAAGTAGCGTCAATCAAGATCTGGATTGTTGTTAAAAACTTTTACATGAAAAATTATATCTTAACAAGTATATATTAACGGTTTTATACTGTCTTGTCTTCGAAGGCAATTTTGGTTTCGCACATATTTTACTTACAAACACAACTAAAAATACAGAATATTTTTAAATAATTATTCTTCAAATAACTATTCAAATAATATGTACTTGAAGTGTAACTTTGCTTTCCATGCAATGAATTGCGCACAATGGAAAGTGCTTTTGTGTACTTTGATTTCATCAATACTAAAGCCTATTTTTTTCAGCTATATTCAAATGATAGATTGGGTAACTCAATTTTATGCAAAGGCAATTGACCGACGTACATTTTATTATTATCTGAATCTATCAATATCTGAAATCCTCTTAAATACACTGGTGTCCAAAATTAAGGACCAGTTATAAAATGCTAATTTTTAAGTAAGCGAATACGCAAAAGGCAATAATATAATTCAAATAATTGCTATCCCCACAGCACAGCTAGACCATATAGCATCTCATTCATGTCACATATGGTCACAAGTGTCACAGTCACTACGGTGAAAAAAAAAATAGGAAATTCCACACGTCTCATTATGAGGCTCAAATAATCACTATATGGGACTCCACTGAGACGTCAATGTGACTGCTGCTTTGTGACGAGTCACCAAGTGACCTTACAATGAAGTTACATTGTGACTCTCATGTGACTTTCATTGTTAGACTCAATTTCAAAGTCATCATGAACGTCGCATTATAATAAGTCACCAAATAATATCACATTATAGTCTCATGATGACTTTTTACAAAAGAGCACAATGGTGACTTCACAGTAGGGTGGTGCAAAAAAAGTCAAGTTGATAATTCCGAGTCGCTATAGTGCGGAAAAGTTGCGATTGGTCAGTACAAGAAAAACAAAAAAAATTCTTTAAATCGGACTTTATCTTCCGATCCCGCAAACCGCCTAAAAATTCCAAAAAATTTAAAATTTCCGATTTTTTCAGAATTTTTTTTTTTTTTTACGTATATATATTTTTTTACCGTTATAGTTTAAAATATTTGCAGATTATAATGTTTAATAATAATAATAATAAACAATTACGTTTAAAGAATTTCTTCCGATCGCGCAAGCTCAATAAAAATCGGGAAAAATTCAATTTTCAGTGAATTTGATGAATAAAGAAAATAATCACCTGAGATCAGTTTCCGTTCCAATGTTAACATTTACATATAAATTGTACAGTTTTTTGATTGTTTAGATATTTGATAATATTTAAACAAATCAGAACTCACAACGGTAATGTAGTTGCAGTTCGAGTTCAATCCACACCTTTCCTTTCATCCAACCAATGAGAGTGTTTGCTATTTACATTAATTAAATACATAATTTGTTATAATCGAGTCAAAACATTGTATTAAAAAACAAGTGTCGTGACAGTGTAAGATATGTAATTTGTTTTTTTTATCTGTTTAAGTGTGACTTTTAGACGTAACGTAGTACTGCAAATTGGTGGTAATGTCTGGTATCATGGACATTGATTTCAGTTGATTTCAGCCCTAGCTCTCTTATGTGCCTCCTCTTACCAAAGACCATTGCCATCAGTAGGTTTTCCGGATGAGCAAAGAAACAGTTTCGTTCAATATCAGGGACTAAACTTTCTTCAGGTTGTCACGCAAGTATCGAGATGTTTCTATTGCTCTGTACAGATGAATAGGACCTTCTGTACTTACTGCATTTTATTTCAAAACAAACTGGCATGTAGGATTTTAAAATAAATGTCAATATGGCTTTTAAGGCATGGGTTTTCCACGCTCACGTAAAGTCGAAGGAGACTATTTGCACAAGTGAGCCATTGGCATGTGAAATTGGGCTGGGGTTACACTTTGATAAGTCATTTGGAAAGTTGCCACTTTTTATTGTTTGACTTAGGTAAATAAGATATCTTTAGTCCTTGCTCCATAGTTGTTTGTTCACGTCTGGAATTTCACAATCGGTCAATTAAAAATTTATCACCGAAAGCTTTACACAACAATGAGATTCTGCTCAATTGGTCTACTAAATGATCTTGGGCCAGTTGTTTCACCATCCAAATGTTGAAAAAGATGGCGGAAAGGTAATTCAACAAAATGGAATAAATAAAAATCCCACTGCAGCGGTCGTCCGAGATGCATTTCAAACTGTCTAATAGCAACACCTTTCTGTCCAGTATTGGTATTTGTACCACCACATTTCAGTAAGACATGATACTATGAAAGTTACAATGTCCTTTGCAGACCTGGAGGTTGGAGACACATGGCCTAAATAAACTGAGTCACGTTCTTTTATGATAGAATAGTGTCCCTCTTTAATACTTCGACGAATCTGTTTAGATCCAATATTGGATCTAAGGATATCCTTTCTTTAACTAGGGTATTTTCTTTCGTCAAAATATATGCCATGTAGTTCATCTGAATCCATTTGACTTTGCTATAAATTTTATGGAGTTAGGTGAGACTAGGTGGGAGTGCATACGCCGACTTTAGCGCTGTTTTGCAACGTGGCTAACGGCAGTTGGGTGAACTACTATACTTTTCAGACATAGAACGAACTCTTCGTAGTAAGTTCTAGGTTGTTTAAAAATAACTTAATATGCTCAATAGTACCAATTAACATTTAAATCTTAACCTGAGACCGAAAACTGACCTCAGTTGATTATATTCTTAATGCATGAAAATCACTCAAAAAGTGAAATTTTGCCGATTTTTATTGAGCTTGCGCGATCGGAAGATATTCTCTAAACACAATTTTTATTATTATAATTATTAAACAATACAATCTGCAAATATTTGTCACTATAGCGATAAAAAAATATATAAACGTAAAAAAAAAAAAAAAAAAAAAAAAAAAATTCTGAAAAAATCGGAAATTTTCAATTTTTCTGAATTTTCAGGCGGTTTGCGGGATCGGAAGATAAAGTCCGATTTGAAGAATTTTTTTTTCGTTTTTCTTGTATTTACCAATCGCAACTTTTCCGCACTATAGCGACTCAGAAATATCAACTTGACTTTTTTCGCACCACCCTACTTCACAGTAGTCTCTCTGTCACCTGAAAGTCATCATGTGACTTTAATGTGACATTATTTGGTAACTTATCACAAAACAGCTCTCACGATTACTTTGAAATTGAGTCTGTAGTGACAGTCACACAATGTAACTGCATTGAAAAGTCACATGATGACTCGTCACAAAGCAGCAGTCACAGTGCCGTCTCAGTGGAGTCACATATAGTGATCATTTGAGACTCATAATGAGCTGTATAGAATTTCCCATTTTTTGCTTCACCGTAGTGACCGTGACACTTGTGACCATGTGTGAAATGAATAAGATGTTATATGGACTAGCTGTGCGGTAGAGATAGTAATTATTCGAAATATATTATTTCCTTTTGAGTATTCGAGTACTTAAAAATTTACATTTTGTGATTGGTCCTTAATTTTGGACACCAGAGTGTTATACGTTTTTTGATTGGGGTCACACAACGCGTATACTCTACTGAATATTCGGATTACCATGACTATTAACTATTGAATAGCCTGTTTCAGTTGACGTCCTTATACAACATTTAAAATATGGCTGTAACATTTGCGATCATCCTGATATGAGGGACTAAAACATTTGTAACATCCATGCAAAATTTTGCAATTTCAAAAATTATTAAAATTATTTGTTATTTATTTGTTCATTCTTTCTCTTTTTTGTTAACCGTACCAGCGAATGTGCATTAAAAAACCGTTTGTAAATTTCGAAATCTACTCAGCAATTAAAATTTTTAAAATTTTCAATCAAATAACTGTAGTATTACAATCAGTTTTTTGTTTTTCAATTTAGACATGAAAAATACTTTACTTTTAAGTAATCTTAATCATTGATTAATTAATTGTAAATTAGAGAGAAATTAATATTTGTTGAGTTCTTTCAGAGTAATGCCTAAACATTAAACTTAAAATCACCTACTACATATTTATATAATTATAAAGCTATTATTAAGGCTTTGTTATTTTTCTTACTAATAACAACTCTTTTTTGGTTTATTTCAACGGGATTATTATCTAAACACATCTCTCACAAACGAGTTAAATTAATTTTAACAGCTCATTTTAATGTGCGAAACTATCTGTTTTCCAGTTGAAAGGCAGATTTAAAAATAAGCAAGATAGCATTTTTTAAATATACTTACAGCACAATGTAATTTCTTTTTGTATTTTAATTTTATGTATATGCCGCTTCTAACTTTGTTAATACAGTATAATATAAGACAAAACACATAGCATATACGAATGATACATTAGATGGTTAAATCCTCTTGAGGGAAACAGAATTATATATTTTTACATTGTAAAAAAATGCAAATATTTCTTAAAATAGGTAAATGTAAAAAACATGAACTAAAATATACAATAACTACTTCTGAGATACTCACGATTCTAAAAAGCTGTTTTATTCTCAAAATCCCAGAAAAAAAATATAGCTCCAATTAAAAAATATATATATAATAATTCATTTCATTTGTATTTGGAATTGCATATAGAATTATTTCAGTGTAGTACACTTTAAAAAGAACAACGTTTGATGTTTTAATACATTTGCATGTTATTACAGAAAATTAAAACTGCAAAAGTTTAAATTTTGAGCAAATATTGTATTTTTGTAAAATTATTTTCATTATTCAAAATATTAGAATACTAAAATAAGTGGTTCAAAAATTAGAATACATATCAATTTTATTGATTAGTTCAGGAGGTTGCATAAAATTAGCTTTTGCGGGACTTCTTTTTAAGTTATAAAAACGATTTGCATCATTATTGTTTCCAATTTATGTGGAATATGGGTCGTTATGGAGTTTACAAAGCATCGAATTATTGATTTGAATAAAGAACGTAGTAATCAGCAATATATCCCAGTTACTTAAAGTGTTCTCAACCAAGTGTTAATAGAGCAATAAAGCAGTATTTTAACGACGGACATTTTGAAAAAGAGCATCTGAATACCGGCCGAAACCCCAAAACCAATAAGAGAGATGATAGACAGCTAAAGCGTATTGCTAAAAAACCGTTTTAGAAATGTAACATATTTGCATCGAAAGTGGAAAGAATACAGTGTTGATGGTTGTATATTTACAACAGTAAGACGTCTCCATAAATTTGGATTCCAATTGCTCAATAAAGCCACTTTTGTTTGTTAAACAATAAATGGAGAGAGTGATGTGGTGCAAAAAAAAGTCTTTTATGAGGTCTGGATAATTGGAAAAAAATATTGTTTAGCGATGAGAGTGTGTTTTGCGTAACATATAGTGATCAACGTGTTCGTGTATACCAAATGAAGCAAGAAGCATGGACTGCATGAAATGATCAGTGAAATTTGCAGATAGTATAAATGTATGGGCTTGCATGACTGCAGATGATCTTTGAAGTCTATGTATCGTTAACGAAAGGATTATTTCTGAGATTCATCAAGAAATCCTGGAGTATTTCATGATACCATAGTCGGAAGATCTGTGTATTTACGCATTCACACAAGTCGGTGTTCACCAAGAACTGGCTTAGCCAACACGAAATTAACGTATTTCCCTAGCCTGCTATTTCACCGTATTTAAATCCAAAAAAGAATTCTGGGGATTAAGGAAAGGATTAATGAAGAAAAGTCCACATGATCATGTCTGGGCAGAATACATCGTGAACCACTTGTAGCTAGGTTAGCAAAGCGAGTTCGTGCTGTTATAAAACGTAAATGTGATGCTACAAAATATTAAAGTTTAACTACTTTTCCTTTTTTTTAAACACGTTTTATTTACAATGCATTATTCTAATATTTTGAACCAGATAAATAGTTATTCTAATATTTAGAATTTTCCAAGTGTGATTAATTATTTTAATTTTTGTATTATTTCCCCTATTTTTTTTTCTAAAAGATCCTACAAACTATGTAGATTCTTAAAATATTAAGTTTTATCCTGTATTACTTTTTGCATAATCAATACATAAAAAACCTTTTTTCACAATTCCTTTTTTTTAAATTCTAAGTTTGTGACTTCAGACTCTATTTTCATTATTACTATCAATTCCTATATAGACATTTATTGCAGACAAACATGATGCATTAACAGCATTAATAGCAACATTAACATTAATATTATTTGGATATTCCTGCGTGTATCAATTCAAATACACAGCTGAAAATATTGAATTCAGAATTGATGGCATCCAAGAAACAAATATTTCTGTTTGAGAAATCTGATGAACTCACGTTAATAACTTCTCGGAAATGTTTTTGAAAATCTGTGGAAGAAAAGGGAACTTTGTTTTTATAAATACTCAAAATTATATTATTTTCTGAAGTTTCATTCGTAAAAAAAGGTTTCTCGGAATAGTGAAAAACTCGAGAGAGTTTATTATACATTTTCATTCGTGGTCATATCCGACTTTCGTAGATTAAAAGAATTTGTCTTTCTATACAGTGTACCATTTGGAGTTTTGAACGCTATTTCTGATAATAATAACAAATATATATATATATATATTAACAATATTTAATTCCTTTGAATAATATTTTAAACAAATGTTAAAGAGACACAATTGGATTTTCGATTTAAATTAATTTGAAAAAAATCACAAGTTTGAGTAGTTATAATAATAAAATAGAAATATTAAAATAAATGTTTAAACATGAAGACGATAAAGTTTATTTCCATAGATACACTTCGACTATGATTTTTCAAATGTTTAATGATTTCATATCAAATGATACGTACTGACATAAGAATTTTTAAGTATAATTATAATAAATCCTTTTATATTTAATTTGAAAAAAAAAAAACACTGTTTACTAAATTCCACTTTAAACACAAATAATTATTACTCATCTTTAAAATTAAACATCCTCCGTGATATTTAATTAAAAATAACACTTTGCTAACATAGCTCGTTGTTTATTTCATTTACGCGGATAATTAAATGTTTCTCTGACATAACACTTCAGACATTCTACTAATCCAAAACACGGTAAACATACCTCTCTATTGTTTTTAAGACAATTATTGTTTATTTATACATAATTGTAAAAATAGGAAAATTAACTTATGCTTTTCACGGAAAATCATTTAAAGCACTATAATTCCATTTGGATAAAGTAGAAGTGCGCAATAACAGTAAAAATATTAGATATTTAAAAAAAAAAAGAGATTTCTCCCAATTTCAATTTTTATAAAAAAAAAAAAAAAAAAAAAAAAAAAAAAAATCAATAAACTTCATATTTCCGACATGGAAACTACACAAATTATTCATCTGAAGGTCATGAGTTTTGGGAAGTGTCGTAAGTTGATGAGAATTTTTGTATGCAAAGAAAAGTTACTCCATAAAATCATCGATATATGTCGGACTATATATTTATACGCTATTTAACATACGTAACATATATATATGCAAGATATCTGTTTTTTGAGGATAAAGCATGTTCAATATGATGCATAGCATGATTTTCTGTCATCTCAATTTGTAACATAATTGTGATGCTGCAGAAATTTATACATTTAAATCTTCTCTCCTTTTAAAAATCTCAGACTTTTTGTTCTATAAATATATCCTTTATTATCACAAATTCTATATAAAATTAAATGGAATAAAGTACAAATAATTTCCTCTTCGCTAAGACATATCTATATTCATCGTACAATGAATGAATAAATAAATCTGTATTCAGAACTAATCTTTTGTTTGTTATAAAAATACGCTTCATGCAATTCTCTTTAGGGAATCTTCCTTACAAAAAAAAAAAAAAAAAAAAAAAAAAAAAAAAAAAAAAAACAGAGATGGTTTGTACTCACGAGTTTTAATTTCTTTTATGCATTTAGAATGTTCGAATTTCACTGTAAATGCAACTGTTTTTTTTTCTATTATTTTCTGTATCAAAAGGTTTAGTTTAGCAAATCATATATTTATAAGCTAAACACAGTTTACATTTTTGCCGCTCCCGCCGAAGCTAGCATATGGAAGAAAATAGGGCATCCTGATTGGTTGAATAATTTAAAGAGCATTTTGTTTTGGTTTATTTTTGGGTTTACGTTTATTTAATCATCCGTTTCTGCTTGAAAACCTTTTGGAAGATGAATTTTTATAAAATTCCTTATGATATTACATATTTATTAATGGATAAAAAGAAAATATGAATAAGAAGGTATAAAAGTAAAGGACATTTCTAATGCTCAAAATTTATAACAGTTTTCTGTGGGCATGTTTAGAGAGTTGATGAAATTTTGTTTTGTTACTCATTTTATAATTTTATTTGCATTGAATTTGCTTATCATATATAATTAAAATGTAAAGAATATGGATTACCATGGTACTACATAATTATATTAATTCTCAAAATTAATTTAACTAAAATTTGGAAACATAACATACTGACTTAATTGTTAATAAATAAAATTTCTATTAAGCGATATTTATAAACTCAATTGTTCTATATTACTTTTAAAAATAATAATAAAAATAAAATGTCTATTTCTTCTTATTATTATTATTTTAATACGATATGCACATAAATGCACCTAATACGTACATCCACATTCAGAACAATTTATTTTCAAACAATAATCACATTTCCTGTTTAAGGCGTCAATTACGAGATATTTACAAACCCACTTGTTCTCTACTACTTTTTAAAAATGCCATTTCTTCTTATTAATATTATTTTAACATGATATGCACATATACGACCCTTATACGTACATCCATATTTAGAAAGATTTAATTACAAACAACAAATGCTCTTTAAATTATTCAACCAATCAGAAGTCCGTATTTTATTTCCTATGCTAGCTTCGGTGGTATCGGCAAAAATGTAAACGGTTTGATATGTTTTCCCACGCAATCTTGTAATAACTGTCATATTTACCTAGCAAAATGTCAGCTTGCAAGTACAGATGTTCTGCGATGTAAAATTAGCGATGAATAAAAAATTATAATGTATTTATACATTGTTATTTCTAGAGAAAAACCTTTGTCATCAGTACTATATTGTATTATTTCACGAAATGCTGATTGTCACCGAAGCTTGTCTGCAACTTTGTAATGCATATAGAAATAAATAAAAGTAATATTTTTATTACATTATTGAATATTCTTTCTATAACCGAACTTTCTTTTAGACGGTAAAAACGATGCTTAACAATGTTATCCGAGCCTAATTAGTTGATCAAGTGTGTGTAATTTTGTAAAGTATTTTGAATGGTTGATTGCAATGATTTAAAAGGTTATGCATGTGACAAGAAATGCTGTCAGGGGGACATGCGGCAATAAGCATGAAACAAGAGACAAATTCTGATATTCAAACCTTTTTTTTTTTTTTTTTTTTTTTTTTTTTAACAGGGTGAAATTGTTTCCTTTTTTCGCAGGTCTCCGGTGTGTGTGGCACACATAAACATAGTTGAGACAGTTTGAGTATTAAACAGTATGAAACAATGTGTTTTTGCTGCAGAAAATTGCACACAATTTGTTGATACCTTTCCATATTCAAAATTTTCTGATGAATGATTGTGTTTTAACCCTCCTTAAAATGTCTAGTTTAAATTCAAACACCTAGAATAATAGTAAAAAAAAATCTGCTTGAATCGAAATATTTTCCTAAATAATCTATTTTCTTTTTCAGAAATTCATCACTGCGTACAATCTTCAGCAATTTTTCTTTAAAACAATCAATGCATTTTAATAAATGAATGGGATACATCTACATTTATGTGCAGTAATACATCCAGACACACATGCAAGGTGAAATATATATTTTTATACATTCCATAGCACATAAACTCTAAAACGTTTTGTTTAAAAAATATACTTTAAATACTATTCTTAGAAAATAATATTCAACAAAGAATCAAGCGGAATAATTGAGTAGATTTTAATATAAAAATATTATTTTTTTCATTTTCATTCCAAACAAGATTATTAAGCAACCAAACAGAAAAGGAAAAAAAAATCTTGCTTATCGTTAATAAAAAAGTAAAAGTTCTGCTTTTAAAAATAAATTTTTGATTTATATGTTGTTTACCAATTTTTATTTTGTTTTTAAAATATTCAGAAAAGGAAGAATGATAGTGTCTGCAAATTTAGGAAAGTTTCTAGGATTCAGAAAGTTTTTTAAATGATCTGACTAAACAAAACATAAGCTGATTTTATTTTAAAATACATTACCAGAAAAATATTTTCCTTAATGTTAAATTCTGTTATGGAAGAAATGCAATTTTCGTGATGTACATATATTTTATCATATTTCTGACCTGAATATAAATCCGTGATATGAGGAACGTTTTAGTGCAGGAAATAGATTTAAAATGAATTATTACGGTCAAAGTATGCTGATACTCTAAAAGGTTTACATTTATTAAAATCATTAATTTGGAATTGCATAAACACGAAAGTTACAAAAAATAAAAAGTATATTATTATCAGCTTTTAAAAAGATATTTGTGGCAATTTAAACTTTGAATACCATAACACAACGCAAAAAATAAAATAAATGTTCATTATATTATTTACATCTAAGTGCAGAAGTTCTTTGAAAATATTTCTTTTGTAGAAGAACAGAAACAAATTAATCAAAGAAGTATTTACCAATCGAATATTTTCAACAAGTTTTGAAGTTTTGTAAATATGTTATTTCTACGCTAAAGTCTTTCTACTGTCTTAATTTCTCTTTTATTATTATTATTTTTAATTTGTACAATATGCATTTCCATTTCTTTTAATTTTAAGCAATCTGAATATCGAATTAGTAAATTTATTTCCATGATTAATGATAGATTTATCATAATTGTATCTATTTAACATATAATTTTAAAAATAAATTTCTGGTAAATATATAAATCATACCAAAAATAATACTGCGTTCTTTTAAAATACTGAATTAGGTTGCAATCTATTTTTTGCTCACTCTAACAATTTCATATAAGTCTCATCATTTCGTTCATTAAGTCATCCCGTAATATACGAATTGGATATTTTCAACTAAGCGAATAATGCCCAAGCTGGAAATTAAACCTAGATCCTTGGTTTACGGGGCCAATGTTCTGTCGTTTAAGCTATCTGTGCTGACAACGGACGTGTATATTTCACAACAGATAACCTAATTGGTAATAACATCTGGTCTGTCACGTAGACAGCTCAACAGAATAAACCGGAGCGGTCTATATGACAGACCAAATGTTATTACAGTACAAAGTATAAAATCCCGAATCCTCGATACTTTACCAAGTCCGAACTTCGGATTTTTCCAAACTTTGGTTCATCAAAAACATTGCTTTTCCAATAAAAAGAAAAAGAAAATTCACTACATAAAAATGCAAAATATGACGTTTATATATTAAAATTTGCATATAACAACTATTAATATTAAATTAAACAATCATTTTCATTAAATAAATCATAACAGAACAAAAAGTAAAACAAAAACATTTATTTAAGGCTGTTCTCAAATCCAAAAGGGCAATTTTATGTCAAAAGTTTTAATTTATTTTTTTCGGAGATGCATGAAACTAGCAGGTGTTGTTATTTAGAAACTATGTAATCGAACTGTGTTTTTTTTTTTTTTTGCAAACGCAATAGATATTTCAGAAAATAGTGTCTAAGTGGGCGTTTTGAAACGAATTCCCGCGTGAAAAAAGAATAACCGCACAAGAAAGGCTGAAAAATGTCTTTGTCACGTGAACAAAATCGCTTATAACACAATAGGTAATTTATTTATTAAAAAAATGGAAAACACAGTTCGATTCTAATTTGCTTCTATAGCCAAGCCTTCCAATTTTATGACTTTCCGTTAAAAAATGACTTTGTAAATGTGACAAAAATTTTTGCACTTGTTGAGCGGAGCAGTTTAGAACAGCCTTAAGGGAACAAACAATTTAAGAAGAAATTGTAACTTTCTGAACTATTGAACATTTTAGTTAATGTGGACTGCTTTATTAACTTAGGTATATCATTAAGAAGTTTTACTTTTATTCTGTACATAGACATGTGTTAAGATTCAGTAATATATCTTCTTTGCTCTAGACATTTTTTTGTTTCATAATTTTTTTTTTCAGTTCTTTCTTAAATACTGCCACTGGAAAGTCCGAACTTTGAAGAATTCCGAACTTTAGACTTTGTACGGTACTAATGAGGTTATCTAGAGAAATATGCTCGCCGGATGTCAGCTCACGTAGCTTAATCGGTATTGCATTGGCCCCGTAAGCTAAAGATCTGGGGTCGATTCCCGGGTTGGGCATTTTTTTACTCCGTTAGAAATATTCAGTTCTTATGATAGCAATTTTACCAATCAGTTTGGTTGTATTATAATAATAGTCCTTCTTGTTATAATTGATTTTACGTACATAAATGAATTATAAAAAATAAGTTTAAATATGATAGACTAAAGTAAAAAGAAATATAAAGAAAGAGTGAAGAGATTTAAAGAAGAAAGAGATTTTGTTAACGAAAAACCGAAATCAACAAAACGTCGTAAGAATATTTTTGTTCTTTATATTCATATTAAATTTTGCTATAACTGAATCACTTTTATGCAAGTTAAAACTCATTTGTTTCAATGACGGTAAAATAGGCTAATAATACGGCTTAAAATCAGAAGTAAGTTTAATGATTTTGAGACCTTTAAAATTTCCGTGATTGAAGGAATTTATTAAATTATCAATTAGTAATCAATGTATAATCCCGTATTAGGAATTTTAAAAGGTGCCCTAAAAAGGCTGAAACACAAAAGTCTCTTATTTTTCTAGATAAGTACTCAGTGCCAATTGCAAAAGCGTTCAAAGTAGGGTAGGAAATAAGATTACGTTAGTGAAATAACATTCTATAATATTTAAATATTAACAATATTTGCGTTCTACATGACCTACCAAAACCAAATTGACCAATTAAAAATATTTCCTTTTTTCATCAACAAAAGTGTTACACAGAAAGTGCATTCCGTTAAATTTGATTGTTATGATCAAGAGAAAATTCATCACAGTGAATGGAGATCATACATCAATTTAGAAATGTAAATCTCTAGATCATGAAATGTAAAATGAACTAGAAAGCATATGCAGGTCACCTTAAAGAAAAAAAAATATTTGCTTGAAACAATCTTAATACACAATATCTTCAAACTATTTACAGAAGCGTCATTTAGAGATATTATTAGTTTTCTAATGGAATTCAGAATAAACATTTTTAGAAAGGTTTGCATATTTTTCTTTTATTATTTTCCTAATATTTTGAAAAAGTATCTCTTTACATGATATCTATCTGTACAATATTTTATTTATACTTATTTTTGATATAATATTTTCATACAATTCAGATAGTTTTTTTTAAAGAGCATCATCTTCAACATGTAAACGGTCCTTATTTTGTTCCAAAAAAAATATCATTTTAAATATGCCAATTTTTCAAAATGAAAATTATGTTGGTTATTCATGACAACGCGGATGATAAAAATATACATCCATCTAAAAGAAAGTATAGAAATGAAGTGGAGCTTTTAGTATGTTTTAAATTTTCTTGACACAATGTATTCTAAAATTTCGTTGATAGGTCATGCATGAGAACTGTTAATAACACGAATATTATTGTAATATATATATATATATATTACAGAAATATAGTTAAATCACAATAATACTGAAAAAAGTATTAAAATTTTGGAATTCATTTTTAATATTTTTAAAAACAATTTTTATAGCAGTATATGCACCTAATAGGACGTCTCAATTCTCTTGTAAAATCTGAAGTAGTGAACTATTTATCCGTCATATTTATTTTGAACTATCTACAGTATTTCAATTTATAACAAATTTTCATTTGGGAAAATAGAACAGTTATTTAAATTCTAAAGCGCATTCTTTAAGTCTTTAGAAGATAAAGACTTAGAATGATATAATTAAGATGAATCATTCATAAGTGGTGCAGGGATAATTTGAAGAACCATACTAATCTCTGGAGATTAACAGTCGAAGCGTTAAGTAATAGCTAGATTTGTTATCACATTTGTTAGGATTACAAAGCAGCATTAGAGAATTTCTTCCGTATAAGAATATACTTTACATGTAACTATTGGAATTGGATTTCAGTACAGCATTACACGGTATTTTAAATTAGAAACATTTAATTTTCAAATTTTTGCTGCATTTTTTGACTCAGGGTAAAGTGAAATTGACTGAAGAATTATAAAATTCAATTGAAGTAAACTGTGGGAGCTATTGTAATAATTTTTGAAGAAGACTATTGTGTGAAATGTGAAAGTTATAAAATACACTTATTTTGGTTACAAATATCACTGTTAGATGACATTTCTCTGTCTTTAAATCTATCACTGCGAGAACGCTAAATGTTGCTTATACTCCTCGGTTCATATGTGCTACTTCCGAACCGAGGAGGATATAAAATAAACTATTTTATATTTTTAGATATTTACTTTATTTCTATATAGCTGAATGTTCTTGGCTGTGGATCAAACTCAATAAATGTCATCACAGATAGCTATTTCCCTTTTAAAATAAGTGTTATTATCATCTGAGTTTGAAAAATGCATTCAGACAGCGTGTCTAAAAAAGTAAGAAAAGTTCACAAATAATGAACTTAAACGCTTTACAATAAAAAAAAAAAATGATGATTTTTTATTTCCCCTGCATTTTTTTTTCTTTCTACGAGTTTTGCGTCACATTTCTTCAGAAACAAATTTACATAAGTGTCTCGGGAAGAACCATAGACTAAAGAACTCTCAGAGGAAAGATAGGAGTAGAGAGCAAACCCCATTGTTCTTTCAGCCAGAATTTGAATTCAACACGTTTCCGCTCTTTCAAAAGGATGTCTTTTTTGGCAGTGATCACATTATTGGCAACTTTCGGATTTCATTCTCGGTCAACTCAAGATCCGGCGAGAGATTCCGAGGAGCTTTTACAGTGGAAAATCAGATTTGGCGCGCGTGACGGAGGGCAGAGAGAGAAATGTCCTCAAGAAAAGGTTACCAAATGTGGGTGGAAGAATCCCTTCCGAAAATACTGTTTATTGAACGATGGGGAAGCATTGTTAAAATGTTTGTAACGCCTATTGGTGTTTTTTTCTTTTTTGTTTACCTTGGCTGACGTCACATGAGTAAACATGGGTAGAACAGCTTCAGGATATCTTTCAGGATATATGCTTTCAGTTGGATATGTCATACCCATGGTAGTTTCTTCCAATATTTTACCATAAAATCTATATAAAATATAAAACACAAGAAAAAAATAAGGGATAATAGAGTTTTAAACATATATTAAACATGTTACTTACATTTATTTTGTACATTCGCTGCGTCAATCTATATTGAATGCACGCGCGAGAAAAACTGCCGGTATTACTCGCTATGGGTATGTCATACGCAGAGCGATTTCTTCCAATATTTTTATCTTAAAATCTACATAAAACATAAAACACTAAGAAAAAACGGATAATACAGTTTTAAAGATATATTAAAAATGTTATTTCCATTTATTCTGCAAATTTCCTGCGTCTATCTGTACTCAGAGCTGTTACAGAAATGCTCGCGCTGGGTGTGAGATACCCATATGTGGCGATTACGATATATATATATATTTCGTTTTATTTAACCGCTATTCCCCATCTAAGATTATGAACTTAAAGGCAGCAATACAAATATTCATCCATTTCTAAAGAAAGGTTAGGGAGAAAAACTCTCAAAAATGCAGATATGGGTGCGACATACCCAGCGCGAGAAAACTCGGGTTAATTTTCCAAGTATCTAAAGATATCCCTGTAAAATTACGGGCAGGATGCCGGCAGCAGAGATACCAGTCATACGCCGTAAAAAAAAAAAAAACCCTCAATGCCCATCATTTTGTGCAGCCCGTAATTTTACGAAGCAAATATATAATGGTCTTCAAAACCCAATAACACTTTATTTACTGTTCACGTAGATAATCATCACAAAATCGCTTTTTTGGCGGGTTAAAAAATATATTACGTTCACGGTTAAGTGACATTATTTTTCGAAACACGACTAAAATGAAGGATTACACACTAGCGGAGAAAAATGTATGTGTAGCACTGTATTTGCTTAGTGGATGAGACCGTTTTTCATCAAATTAGGTTGCTGCCCGTGAAAATTGAACAGCAATCGCTCATAAATTTAGAGTTCTTTTCTAAGAGTGTATATTTATTTAAATACAGTAACACCTCTCAATAGCGGACACTTCGGTACTGGGGAAATTTCTTTCCATTCAGACGCGTCAACTTTTCTTAGATGAAAACATACAAATATATCAATTTACTGTGTGAGACTTAAAGAATGCAAGCATGTAGACAGACAGCAAATTATAACATATATTTTTATTAAAAAAATATTACAAAACTCGCAAATATTGTTTAACGTGAATTGCCCATGTATAGGACTCAGTACTGGTTTCTCTTCGACAGAAGTTTGGGTAGACTAATTTTTGCAACAATATTGTTCCATTCATACACCATCGAGTCCGGTCACTGTGGTTAAGGCAATCACTTTAATTTCCTTTCCCTGCAGTCGACAACACAACCCTGTTTTGATTTCAAAGTAATTCCTCCATGATAGATATTGCCATCAAACAGCACAAGTACAAAATTTCCAATATAACAGTTATCTTTGTCAATAGTTTTTTCGTTTGGTTCAGCTGGAACCAAAACACTGGATGAATTTTCAGCAAAATTATTGTTTGCATAAGCACAAATGTCTATTTTTAATAGTATACTAAACAAAAAACTTCAATGTTTAAATTTTAAAAAAAAGTTCCCATTGATATATAATATTTTTATGCATTGTCAAGAAGTATGTACAAAAAGTTAAATAATAATTGCTTCGGCAAATGTTACCCCAACTTGGAAAAACGCTTTTTTTTTATCTCAGGAAAGAAAACACATAATCCTAGATTAAGACTTTATCTACACTAATGAGGTTATAACACGTACATAAAAAGGTCAAAATAATTATTTTACAAATTGGCAAATAAAAGTTTTCAGAGCTAAATTCTCACCAAATTGACATATTTTTGTTTGACAGGTCCTGCTACGGTGGAAACTTTGTAAATTACTTACATTGAGCTACCAGCCTCATGCTAATGCTACCACCTATATTTTGAGACTAAAGCTTTGTCGATAATTCAAGTTATGTTGGAAATATAGCAGAATTAATCTTTTTTTCTCTCTTGGGGTAAAATTACACAGTTGATGGTATATTGTTTTTAATCAGTTATTGATTTTGTTGATAGATTTTCTTAAAAAACATATGCAGCATAAATTTTGTTACATATACTTTATACATACAAATTCAATTATTTTAAAAATAAAAGTAACATTGGCTTTTCAACGAATGAATGTACATTTTAACTCCATACTATTATGCAATAAAATTAAAGAAATTATGAATCCATATTCTTCTAGTAAAATAGTCTTCTATACATTTTCAAAATTTAAACGTATTTAAAAATTATTTTAATAAATACATTATTTCATAGTAAAATATGTCAATATTTGCTAAAAAGAATATAACATTATAATTTAAAACATATTTCTCGTCAATTTCTTTTAAACTGAAATACAGTGCCGTAAATTATTCTAAGAAAATGTTTATACAGACATCATATACATTATTAGATGATCTTCTAAACTTAAAGCGCGTTATGTAAAACCTTGATGAGACAAATTAATTCAGGGTCATTAAATATTCCATAAATCTGGCGGCTGGAAAACATTTAAGGAATGTAGCTTTAATTATATGTTGCCTCTAGAAAAGCCCATTACGGTAAGCCTCAAAACTTGTAATTAATTCATTATATTCTCAAACAACGTTATCTTTCGACCTCTTTAAATTTTAACATTTTAATCTTGCAAATGAAATCTTAGAAAGTTGTTAAGCAGAAATTGTTATTTAAAATTAAATAAAACATAAAATAAATAATTGTTGCACAAATGTTATGTTTTTAAAAATTGCTTAGTGAAATCGAAAATATTTCAGATTTAAATTCAAATAAAAAAACGAACCTAAGAATATAAACTTTCTGTTTAAATTAGTAATTTTTCCGAAACGAAAACGTAAAAATATTTAACATTTGAAATTTCAACGTTAGATCGTTATACTGTATTTTTACTTAGAAATATTAAGTTACTGGAAAAAAAAAATGTTTAATCTTCCTGTTATTTTAGGTAACGTTTGAGGTTGTTTCTGTTTCAATTCGATCTGTGGACTAGTCTTAGATATCGATAAATTTGTTAATTCGATTTTTCAAAATTGAAGACGTTAATTAGATATTATTTCTAATATGTATAATTTTTACTCAAGGGAAATTAATTTTTAGTTCACACATGTCATAAAAAATGTCATAAAACGTACAATAAATATATTGCTGAATATTCAAAACTCTTATTTAAATTAATTGCTGTTTAAAAAATAATAATATGTTAATACTTGAATTTTCGGTTGTTTCAGATTTGACTGAAGGAAGTCTGGTTTGGTTCCAAAAATTTTTCTTCATCTTTGGAATATGTTGTCAGAATTCGTCAGAGTGTCATACAGTGCTAGAAAATGATCATTCGTAAGATCTGCGTTGAATTAATTCTCAATAGTTAAATGTAATAAACAAATCTCTTTACTTTCCCGAATATAGCTAAGGCCGTTTTTAATTCCTATTTTCGTTACTTCTAATATGTCAATGTTGCAAATATATATCATTTTTGTTTTCGCCTGACAGATAGTTGAAATATAAATTTTTTCATATGTTTAAATCAAATACTTATGGTAATATCATAATAGGTTCTGTCTTAATACTTAATATAACTGGGACAATAAATAAAAAAGATAAACTTATGCTATTTTTGCAAATGACTTCAATGTTGTTTTTATGCATTCATAAGTTGTTCCTTCGATTGAACGAATCAAACAGGCTTAAAAAAGGCTAAAGCGGAGAAAAATGAATTAAGGTGCACATTTTCTATTGCTTCATGAAATAAACAACAGTCTGCTCTACATAATTCGAAATCGGATAAATCGAATTTTCGCTTAATTCAAATTAAACATGATGTCCCGAAATTTTAAATGGCAGAATAACGTTAAAAATTTTCATTTATTTGAACTAACGAGAATTCATTTTTTTTTCATTTTTCCTTAATTCCTAACGGACTTCAGACCTTTGAGAAAACTTACTTTCTTTCATTTGTGTCAGAATTATTTTGAACTAGTATACATATAATGCCATGCATTTGATATTCGCTTTCTTAGTACTCCGTTTGTCCATCAATGACACATCAATCCCTTCTTCCATTGTTCTTGTTTCTAATCCCTTCTCTAGCATTTAACCCAGTGACATTCCGAGAAATCTCCAGGGTAGACATCTGATAAAGATAGGGGAAACCTATTTTATCACTACTGTCTATCTGCAATGTAGGAATCGAATTTTTCAGTCAGTTGTTTTATTTACTGCTAAAGTATTTTCTGAGAAAGTAAAAGATTTTGTTTCTTTAAAATCCACGTGGAAGTTATGTATCTTTAACTCAAGAATCTAAAACGGAAAAGTTTAAAAAGGTATTATGTGGCCGATCTAAGACATAAATTGCTGCAGAATATGGAATAAAAAAGAATAGGCTCTCTACTTACTTGAAAAATAAAGAATTGATCCTAAAACCGTGGGAAAGGGGAATGTTTGCTAAAAGACGAAAACGTATGAGAACAGCAACACATGAGGATTTAGAGGTAGCCTTGCTGTTATGGACAAAATATGCCTTGGCTTGAAATGTTCCTTTGAGTGGACCTATATTGGCAACTGCAATGAAAGAACTTACAATACTCATGAATATTAAAAATTTCAATTGCAACGAAGAATGGCTGGCACGTTTTAAGCACCAAAATAGCATCGTAAACAAAACTGTGCGTGGTGAAAGTGGTGCGGTAGACCTCGCTGTTTGCAATGAATTTTGCTAAAAGCAACCAGAACTCATTTCTACTTATGCATTGGAAGACGAGTTTAACGCCGATGAAACAAAGCTGTTTTATACACTCCTTCCTAACAGGGCTCTAACATTTAATGATGAAACGTGCACAAGTGACAAACTTAGAACAGACTGGATAACTGTGATGTTAGATGTCAATATGGATAGAGGTGAGAAGTTGAAATTTTAGTTATTGGTAAATCAACTAAGCCACGTTGCTTCAAAGGAGTTAAAATACTGCCTGTTGATTATGTGCAAAATGCCAAAGCATGGATGATTCGTGAAATCTGAATCAGTTGGTTAAATGAACTGGATAAAAAGTTTTCTTGTCAAAACAAAAAAAAAATATATTCCTGCTAAATAATGTGCTGAGTCATTGTAAACTACTAACACTGAGCTCTAAAAGATTGAATATTTACCCCCTAATACTACAGCACAACTGCAACCAATGGACCAAGGTATACTCCAAAATTTTTAAATTCTTTTTTGTAAAAGGTTTCTAGAACAAATTTTATTTTCGTCTGATCTTAAAAAAAGCTACGACATAACACTACTCACGGCCATCAACGATTTATATCTCGTTTTTTCTCCTCAGAAATTTCAAACATTACTCATTGATTTGTGCTGTATCGGCTCGAATGGGACACTCTTTATTTATAGCTATGAACTTTATTGTTCATAATTGTCAGTCATGACTAACTCAAGACGTGAATGCAATTTATAAAGAAAATAATGCATATATGACGCTTTTCACGTGCCCATAAAAAAGCTGCAGACTTAACACTAACAGAAACATTTCAGTTTGAAACCGCATAAGTGGTTTCGAACACTCTTCGATATATTTATATTGCAGTGTGATAAATATGATTATATGAAGAGAAGTCCTGGAAGTACATTGTAATTCGTATAATATCGCATTATTTAATGGTAGTATGTTATGTATTAAAACATGTTACATACTGTTGGCAGCATTCTGAAATATGGAGTGATTAAACCGCTGTTGCTTGATTAAGTTTACTAGCCACTTACAAACTACATTGTGTTTTTTTTTTTTTTTTTTTTTTTTTTTTTTTTTTTTTTTTTGGCTTTTCTCACAAAGAGAATCACTCAAACGAAAACTAAAACACAAAATATTCAATATTATTAATAGTGTAAATGGATATTTATAGTCAGATATGAGAGAGGCACCCTAAACTTTTGATTAAAGAATTAATAGCGACATTTTGAATAAACAACAAAATACGAATCCAAAAACACAGTGGATCATCCAATGTGATATTCTTTGTTTCCATTTATTTTTACCCAGTCTGCCAAGTGGTTTGCGCGAGATATATTATATTTATATATATGCAGCTCAAAGAAAAAAAATAGAATAATGGAAAAAAAGGAAAGGTGAAAAAAGATTTTATTTTATGTATCGCTTAAACGAAAAGTAATACAAGATAAAACAGAATATTTTAAGAATCTACATAGTTTGTAAAATCCTTTAGCATAACAATTAAAGAAAATAATACAAAAATTAAAATAACTATTTACACTTGGAAAAAATAAATATTAGAATAAGTATTTACCAGGTACAAAATATTAGAATAAGGCACTGTAAATAAAACTTTTTTTAAAAAAGAAAAATTGTTATTCATTAATATTTGTACATTGTACCATATAACACATTTGTAGCATTATCTTTACATTTTATAACAGCAAAAACTGTCTTTGTCAAGCTAGCTACAAGTGGTTAACAATGTTTTCTGCCCAGACATAACCATGTCAACTTTATGCTGGAAAGAAGCTTATTTTTTATTTTTTATTTTTTTTTTGGCGCAATATCTTGCAGTCTTTTCTTCATTATTCCCCACAAATCCTCTATTGAATTTAAATCCGCCGAATTATCCAGCCAGGGAAGTACCTTAATTTGGTGTTGGCTAGAACAATTCTTGGTAGGCACTGACATGTGTGAAGGGGCTAAACCCTGTTGGAAAATCGTCACCACACAGATCATCCGACGATGGTATCATGAAATGCTCAAGGATTTCTTGATATATCTCAGAATTAATCTTTTCGTTAACTATACATAGCCTTTCAGGAACATCAACAGTCATGCAAGCCTATACCATTAAACTGGCTACGAATTTCACTGAACGTTTTATGCATTCCTTATCATGTTCTTCTTTCTACATTTGCCTTACACGAACACCTTGATCCCTATGTTACGCAAAACTCACTTTCATCACTAAACAATATCTTTTCCCAATCATCCAGATCCCATAAAAGCCCCCATAAGACCCCATAAATTTTTGCACCACATCACTCTCTTCCTTTTCTGTTTAACCCCCTCACTGACAAGTCCATGTTAATATGTTCACTAAGCTCCAGGTTTCACTGCAATACAAGCAATATTTAAATTAATATAATTCTATTGATTTAATGTGTTTTTAATACGTTGAACAATGATTAATAGTTCGAAGGATTGCATTCATATTCGTTATTAAGTTTTTTTAATAAAATTTTCAAAGAATATTTTTTTAGCATTTAAAACAAAATCAAGAGAAAACAACATTACAATTTTGCCCTTTTCCAATACAGTCGGAGGGTTAATAGTCATAAGTAGCTTTATCTTTGGTACACGAGATTGAAATCCAAGTTTATGGAGACATCTTAGTGTTGGAGATTTACTCGCATCAACACCATGTTCTTTCCACTTTCGATGAATATATTTTACATTTCTAAAACGTTTTTTAGCAATACTCTTTAGCTTTCTATCATCTCTCTCAGTAGCCTTTCGGCCGCTATTCAGATGCTTCTTTTCAAAATGTCCGTCGTTAAAATACTGCTTTTTTGCTCTACTAACACTTTATTCAGAACATTTGAAGTAACTGGCTATATATTGCTTATTACGAACTTATTCATGCAAATCAATAATACGATGCTTAGCAAACTCGTTGTGTCGGAAGAACGACCAATGTTTCACACAAAATGAAAACAATGATGACGGAAAAGCTTTTATAACTTAAGAAGAAGTCCTGCAGAAGCTAATTTTATGCTTAATTTATGTAATCTTTTGAACGAATCAGGAAAATTCATAAGAATTCTAATTTTTAACGACCTATTTTTGCATTCAATATTTTGAATAATAAAAATAATTTTACAAAAACACAATATTCGCTTAAAAATTTAATCTCTTACAGTTTCAATTTTCTTTATTAACATGCAAATTTATTAAAACATCAACCGTTGTTCTTTTCATTTGTACTACACTGAAATAAAGCTAAATGCAATTCCAAATACAAATAAAATGAATTACTCTGATTTTTTTTTTTTTTTACTTGGAGATGTATATAAATATAGAATTACCATAAGTCATCAAATTTTAGCTTTTTTCTGTACCTGACTCGTAAATGTGTGAATTTAACTAATTTTAAATAAATCACGTCACATTTTTTAGATACATTGCAGTTAGAAAAAAAACAAAGGTGAAATATCTGACAAAAATTGACCAATATTAAACCAAAGATATATCATACAATCAAAACATAATATTCATCAGTAAAAAACGTTTCTTGATTACTTAACAGAAGCTATGATCTAGTTCGAGCACGAAGCTGTTGCACAAATCCCATAATTGCTAAAATTAACAATGTTATTTTTCAAAACAGGATAATGTACACTTCTATGACAGAGCGTTGAATGTTTTGACAGTTACTTTTTATAGCCGAATGTACTCAAATAAAGGTATCAACCTACATAGTCATTCATTTCCTTATTATTTAACTGCAAATTATAATTAACATTTAATCCGCTTTACCATGTATGACAAAATTAAATTCTAATATTTTGTAAAACTATCGTGTGATAGAAAGTTTCTGATGGCAGATTTGGATTCTACATGCAAAAATACATTAAAAAATGTTTATTACAAATCAGATTGAAAATGGCCGTTGAGAAGTGTTATTATATAATATTCTATAATATATATATATATATATATATATATTAATGTTTTATTTAGCGTTTTCTAATTAAAACAGTTTTGAGTGCATACAAGATTTTAATTCGATAAATTATACATTGTTCTTATTTTTATTAATGAAATTAAAGCACTTAGAAAAATATTGAGAAATGCTGCTGTTGTTTTACAAAGAATGTCTAATTTTCTATAAATGCAATTAACCAATTTAAAGTTTGAATGTTTGTGATTATTTAAAAAATTCTAGTGAAACATTTAGATAAACTATTTCCTCCGAGACTTAGTATATTATAGAATTATTTACATATTCGTATTTACTTTATTCATTCGCAGGTAGCATGCAATTAAAAAATTACTTTTAAATTTAAGTTAGCATTTATATATCTTTTATTACTTTAAAAGTGCTCTTTTATCAACGGTAGAATATTTTTAAATTAAAGATATTTCAATTAGAGATGATCATACTATATATAAAAATACTGCAAATATTAGATTTAAATTTATGTAGACTATATGTTTTCAAGTGATTTATATAAATTCAAAGAATATCTTTTTTCTGGATACAAAATAATTTTTAAATGTCTTATAATATAATGTATGCAATTTGAATTTCTTTTCTGTAATACTGTTTAAATTCAGTTCATAGAATGTTACTCAAATGATTATTTGGATATATATGACTTAAGGTAAATTTTGAAACAGTTAACATTTTCAAAAACTTTATTTACATTTGTATACAAATCATTCATGGCTGTTTTAGATTCGAAGAGAAATTTCACGTGTATATTGAATAAATACGCACTTCATATCTGAAAATCAAAGTAAATTGAAACTTAGACATTTTTGTAACATTTACTTTAAAATTAAAATTAAAATTTATTAGTAATTCTTAAGAAATAAAATAAAATATTTTAATATTCAAACATGCTCAATTTAAAAATTAAAGGGTTTTATTAACAGTTATATTGTATCTGCTGAAAATTTTTTATTAAAGCGAGTCATGCATATTATTAAAGTAATTTTTAAATGCATGCTTTCAGAAAATCGGGAAATAAGCTAAAAACTGCAAAACTCTGTAATATAATATTTGAATCGCTTGCAGCAAAGAAATGTTTCTATAATATTTTAAGAACTTTCGAGAAATACTATACACGGTTTATACAGCATTAATTGAATTTTGGAGTGAAAACATCGAAAATGTTATTATTGTCAATATTATTTTTAAATTACACAGTTTATACAGTATTAATCGAATTTTGGCATGAATAACTTTATTTATTTCATTGTGCAATCCGAAAATGGGAGATAAAAATGAATAAATGTTAAATATAAGTCTACGCATTACGTCTTCACATTTGTATATAAACATCGAAGTTTTGGGCTAAGAAACAAAATCTAAAATTACGAAATTACCTTGATTTTGAAAGAATAAAAAATACTGGGAAAGAACAGGAGAGGTAACACTAGCCTGGAAAATTTGGGTTCTGTCACTTTTTTTAGCTTTTGATAATTGATTCTTATGAATTTAGTAGTGCTGAATCCAAAACTGACATCCACTTGTTACAGTCACGAAAAAATTCTCAAAATTGTAAATTTGAAAGTTGAAAAATAAAAAAAAAAATAGCCAAAATTGTATACTATCAAATTGATGTTATTGCTCTTTTTTTAATTTCTAATAATTGTTATGCATTTTTAATAATTAATAATTTTCATAATTAATAACTTTTTTTTAGCGCTGAATACGAAATTGACCTTCATTTTTACCCATTTCGTCAAGAATTTTTGCTACTCTTAAATTTCAAAGATAAATAGTCAAAAATTTGCGAAAATCTGATGCTATAAAATATATGAAAAATATTTTTTTCATAATGATTTATTCAGTTGTATGGTTTTTACTAGGAATTCTTACAGATAAACAGTTCAAGAGGTTAGGAGCGAGAGGTGTAAAGTGATACGTATATATTTCATTTCAATAGCTTCACTATCTACGCTGTCTCTCTCACGCGCTTGTTCCGAATGACGTACGCGAAATATTTTTTATTATGTGTAAATAAAAATTTTGAATGCAATCTGATGGACCCATTTAATGGAATTACGTATACTATATCGTAAAGGACAGTTAAGTAAAAGTTCAATCATCTCTAAAGGTTGGTTACTACTTACCTCCACATGACCAATGAACCCACTCCCACCTCATCCTACTCCTGATATGTTTACCAGTAATAATCTCCTGAATAAGCAAAAAAATAAATAAATAAATAAATAAATTATTATGAAAAAAGTTTTTCTTCTATTTTATAGTTACATATTTTCGCTTTTTTTTACATTTAAGATTTGCGAAAAATCCTGACGTAATGGTTAAAAATTAAGGTATTTTTACGGATTCAGGAAAAAATACATAGAAATCAATTATCAAAATCAAAAAAATTCAACCATCGCAGGCTGGTGTAAACAATGTAATTTATTCTGTAATTAGTGTATTTTCAAAACATTAGTTGTGATGATTTTGAAGTAATTTCGCAAAATCTTATAAAATCATTCTTATGTAATAACATACAAAATTAATAAAACGCAAATGAATGGAATAAAAATAAATAAAATATAATCTCAAAATACATTTTGGACTAGGAATAAAGAGCTTCTAAAACTAAAACAGAAAATTCACGTCTTCTACAAATTTCATGTTTGTTTCAAAGTACTAAATTTGAAAGCAACTAATAAAGCAAATAAAATACGAAAAGTTGACGTTACTTTAGTCTATATTTCCATTTTAAAAACTTATTCGTGAATGATACTAAAAGGAAATAGATGTGCATATGTCATTAAAAGGATTCTAGCTTTTGAAAGTATGTTTGCAAAACTTTGTTTTATTTCTAAAATGCATGTTCGCATATACATATGGAAATATTAAAAGGATTCTCAAAGTTTAGTTAACATTATACATTTTACCCTTTATATTTGCATACATAATATCCCGGATAGATTCGAATGATTGAAATGTTATACATATTCATGTAGTTTTGGTATAAACGTAGATACACAGATATCAGATGGCATTATAAAAAAATACATAGTTTGTCATTTAAAACCGTAGGCCGTTAAAACAGAGTTCTGCTTTGTTGTTAGATTTGTTTACTCAACTACAATATTTCTTTTGGTGGAAATGTCCTTACAGAACCAAAAATTACACTGAGTTTATATTTTACACTTTGACTCGGTCAGCATCTGTCCAATAATATATGCTAAAGCCTGAGAGATGCTGTCTGGGTCCTAATGTAAAGTTTAACATAAAAATGAATTTTTAAGATCTGCATATTTCAAGAAAAATAATTTTATTAAATTTAATTACTCAAAATTAATTTCTTTTTTACATATGAAAATTATATTTTGATTGAAATAAAAGCTCGATTTTAGTTTTACATGATTGATATTTGAAACAGAATTTTTCTTGCATAATCTATTTAACGCTAGTTGAATTTAATTTATATTTAATTTATTATTAAGTACACATAAAACATACTCCTTTTTTTCATTTATTTGAACAATTTTGCTTGTACATTAATTGCTTTTCATCGAAACAATTGCCCTCAAAATGAATTATGAATTAGTGTTTTAGGAAACTGCATAGAATTATTAAGACTCAAACACTAATTACTATAAGACTGGATTTGTAGTGATAGAGAAGCTAATGAGTTTTGCTGCCTAGTATACGTTTAGAAAGATACTTCCAATTCGAATAGTATTTGCATAACTAATGTGATCTTTAATAAAATATAACTATAAACGCTTTTTAAAAATTAATACAATCTTCATAAAAAATAATTATATTGTAATTTATAGGTAATTTATCACACGTATGCTTGCAATTTTATTATAATTTTCTGTCTTGAAAAGTTCATTGAGAATTATTTTTGCTGCGCTCTACTAGTGGTATTTCTTTTTACAATTGTATCTTATAGAAGATATGTTGACATAAACATTTTTATTTTTTTTCTTCCTTAAAATGTTTAAAATAACTTGGAATTTCCAAAATAACTTATGATGATTTTGTTAATTTTTATCACAAAATATTATAGTCGTGGTATTTTCAAAATATTTTATAATCATGATATTTTTCTATGTTCAAGGGCTCATTAATAATTATTTTTACTGCTCTACTAGAACTATTTCTTTTTACAATTGTATCTTAGTTTAAAAAATTCCGACATGAACATTTCTTACTGTGTTTGCTATCATAAAAGTTTTAAAATAGTTTATTATTTTTAAAATAATTTTTGATGTTTCTGTTATTTTTATCATAATATATTATTGCCTGTTACTATCATAATGTATGATATATAGAGAGATCTATAAAGTGTCATTATATATATATATATATATATATACTAATACAACCTTAACATTAATCAAATTCACTTTTCCAAAATCTTGTTTATGTTAATTGTTAAGGAATTTCAATTAGACGGCGACTCAATAACTGGCGGGCAACGTTTATAAATTTTTTGATCCATTTATTTATTTATTTATTTTTGCGCATGATTTAGAAATATATCTTTAGCTATCTGGAAGTCAACAAAAATTGTGTATGGCTTACCATATGTGCCTTAAGAGTTACTTATTTAGAATAATTTAGAAAAAATAAAGAATCATATTTCGCCAACTCCTTTTTCAACCATATGTCACACTAGCAGCGACATCTCAGCATGAAATATGACATTGATACACGTCATAAAAAAACTATGTTAGACGTAGAATTGTTCTGTCGATTATTATAAAAATTTAATTAATAACTACAACAAAAACCAAGTTAAGAGAAATATATTATGTGTATGTATATAAAAAGAAAGAAAAATCTATGACAATTGTGTGATCATTGAAATTCCGTAGCAGTTGGAGCAATTTTCATAGAAATAAAACTTAATTTTACATGTTAATTTTTGCCGTAAAAAATACATTCTATGAACAATGATCACCTTAAAAAGGAAAACATCGTTTTTTCCACAATGTCCTCATAGTTTATGGAAATCGCTTTATTTTTTCTTTTCAATTTTGAGTTACTTTCTTGAGTGAAAAGACTGGTCACTGGTACTTTTTCATTTGTTTCCCAATTATTTATGAAATTCCATTAAAGTAATTGTTTTATAGTTGATAAACACTTATCTACTTTAAAATTTGATGAAGATGCGTGCATATCACGGTTAATTTGAAAATTATGCTTTTAAGATTATACAAATAACTAATTTTTCAAAATAGGGGAAATATTTGTCAATTATTTTAAATACATTTCAATAATTATCCGTAGTAATTATGAACAGTAGTTGGAGTTAACAACAGTTTTTTTAATAATGTTAAAGGTTCGTATATTATTTAATAAGCAAACAGATACCTAAAATCCTGATTTGTGTTTATTATAAGGATAAGGTATATCTAGGATATATCTACGTTGAAAGCTTTTTCAGTGTTCCCTTTTGGGTACTGTGTATTTCTATTCTTAGCGCTTTTGAAATGTTTTAAGAGTTACTAATTTTTACATTAAATAATATTTTTATTACACAACGCATTTGCACATACAAGATAGTCATTAACATTTATTTTTCAGTTTTTGCGTATGAATGACAATCAAATATGTTTAACATATTATGTTTTTTAATAATTAATTAAATTCTATCTATAAATATAAAGACAAATTTAAAATTACACTTGCATTAAAATTATTTCACCGTCTAGTATTATTTTCTGAAATTGAAAACATCTATTAAAATAAATGTTCGAAGTTACTTGAATTTTAAGTAATCGTTAAGCCATTGTAAAAGATTTCTTAGTTATCAAAATTATTTCTGCACTTTAAGAATATAGTTATTATGACATCAATATATTATCTATATTAGTTTAATTTATTTAAGTTGCTAATGAATTACATTTATCATAAAATTTATTTGCATCATAATTTGAATTATAACTATTACGTTGTTGTTTGATTTTGTACATGGCATACTGAAATATTATACTTTAATTTACTGAATAGTACTTTTTTTTTAATTTAATTTATTTTTAAACAAAATTCTTAAAATTTTTTAAAGACTTGGAGTGTCATTTCCGTGTTTTTAATGGCAATATTATTTCAAAAAATTATAAATACAGATTTAAGTAAAAAAATGTATTTGTATGTCATTCCATTTTATAAAGCAATAAACGAAAATTAAAACACATTTAAAAAATGAGTGTAATTTTTATGCATGTAAAGATTCTTTTTTAAATCAGTGAACTTAGATTTGATTTAAAACTGCTTATTTGAGGGAATTCAATGATGTTAATTTCCAAGGAAAATTAGTGATGTTAAGCAATGCCAAATACTGCTAAAAATATAAATTTCTAATCAAAATTAAAAGATTATTTATGCTATTAATAAAATAAAATTATTGGTTTAATTAATTTATAATATTTTATAAAACAAAAATAATATTAATCAAAAACTCTGCATGCTAATGTTTTCAAAATTATAACCCTTTAAACATTAACACTTAATATTAGGAAATGATTTCTAATACTTTGAAAATAGAAATATTTTTTTATATTAAAGACATGCTTCAAAATTTAAATCCAGGCTTCGAAAATTTAATATTTCTGTTTCCAAAATTAATCTAAATTTTAAACAATATTCATGATTACTTTTTCCATAAATATTACTACTTTAGAAACTGTTAGAGAAACAACAAGTAAGAAATAACATTGTATCTCAAATTCTCATTATTTCGATGAGATTTTTGAAGTGAACAAACATACATTATGTTATGTAATATTTAAAGTGGTTGTATCGGAGGGAAGTTTTATTGGGTTTCTAAGTCGAATATTAACATTTTGTAATAATTGTTTTCTTATAGATAAGGCAGGTTTGTTATTATACACGTAACACTTAAAAGCTAAGATCTGAATTTTAAATGCTTCAGTTTGTTAAAATATATCCTTTATTTTCATAAATACAAACATAGTATTTTGGATAATTAAAATGCTGGACAATGTAATAATGGTTCTACTTTTCATCACTGTATGTTTCAAATAAAGCACAGGTTGTAAAAACGGAAGTTTAGACATCTCTCATTTGACTATATTTAATACTTCCATGCTACTGTTATAACTCCATAGCATTCAAATTATCGAATAAAAAAGACTATAATATCTCATTTTCGCCAATAATGTATTTAAAAATTGATCAACCAAAGTCTTATTGTGAGTACTTCTAAATAATAGAGGCAACTCTGAAACAAAGAAAAACAGTTTCTTTTTTCATTTTTGTATATCGTTTACTAATCTGCCAATATAAATCTCTGTTTGAAAAGTAAATGGTAAGAATACTGCTATATTATCTTTTCATATTATTATACTCCAATTTCTTGTTACAAGGAGTGGTAAATATCCTTTTTTAATGCTTTAATAATAATTTCATTTGATTCATAGCGCAATTATGATTTTTTTATCTTATAGCTCAAATCACACGATTTTTATTTATTTATTTATTTGTTTTTTACACGGATAAACGTCATCTATATAACATTCTTGTATTAATTGATTATCGATACTTTTCATAAAATGTATTCTAGATCATTTATATTCTATTTTTTTTTTCAAATACTATTACAAATAAGAATTCAGTTGAAAAAAAAACACTGTTGCTCTTAAAAAATAATTAAAAAAAAAACCTTAAATACAATTAATAATTATTGTATCTATTAGGCATATGGAATGCTAGTCAACTATTTTCTTCGAAAAGTTTAACTCCTTGTTTGGAATTTTCTGCCTACGAGCGAATTTATTTATTTATGGAAATGCACTTGTAGATAAAGAACAAAAATACTACAAGTAGTCGCCAACGCTCCATTTATGGGAACAATACAAAGAAACCTTTCTATTATCGCTTCAATTGGATCGATTAGTTCGTGTTCTTTTTCTATGTGTTTGTTATATCAAAGTTTATTAATCCAGTACAGATAAATAGTATTGCAATAATTTATGCATGGAGTTTCGAAAAAATATCTTTAGTTAATTTAATAGAAGTCGTTAGAATTATTGTCAAACTTGCTCTCTGAATATGTATGAACTTCGACACTAAAATTACAATTTTTGCTGAAACTTCGCAATTGTTGACATTTACCTCAAATAAATGTATCAGTAAACTTAATTGTTAGATATTTCAAAACATATTTCCTTTTGTAAGAATCAAATTGTACTTCAGAATAAAAGTTGAATGACCAAAAAATTGTATTGTATTTAGTATTTTTTAATTTATCATTTATAAAGAAGTTGCTATGTAACGGAAAAGTATCATCAGCTGTAGTATAACAAAAAAAAAAAAAAAATGTAGAAAGGGAAATGTGTCTTATTTTGGAAAGCTATGAATATTCACAATATTACGAATGCTGTTTAATAAATAATGATCATATTATTTTATTGGCATACTTTATTCCATACAAATTAACTTTTATGTACCATTGATAGACTAATGGGTAATGAATACGTGGTAATTGTTTTGTTCATTTAATTCCAGTAGTACGTTAGTGGATGCCATGAAAGTTCAGACACTCCCAGTATCGCCTATGAGACCAATGGAAACAACACGCAATGAGCAAGTTTTCCAGTGAAGAAATTGTCAGTCGAAGAGCAGGCTATAGGAGACTTATGGAGAGTTTTTCGTCCCTGTAGCACAGTTAGATGATGCTTTGAGAGGTTCAACCCGAGAGTAGTCGCTTCTTTTTTCAGAATGTTATCAGTCGCGCTCGTTCTTTTTGCCACCGGCACTCCAACATGCGGAAAATTTAAAATAAGAAATATTTTTCACTTAATACTCGAATATTACATTTGAATGATGTTATAAATTTGGAGTTTATTTAAGTTATACATTTTATTCCTGAGATTTGGAATAATGGGAAAAAGTAAAAATGAAGTGACATTAGGGATCATTGCATAGGCTTTTCCACCATTTTCAAGTTTGATTGTAAAAATCTACCTGAAAGAAAAACGAAGATGTCTTGTTACTTCCCTATAGTGGTGGAGAAACATTTAAAATCAGCTACATTGTAGTTCTCCTTTATATTTGTAAGGGGGTATGTGTTAGGTAAAGTTACTTTATATGGGCGGCAAAAAGACCTACACGCGACTACTGCCTGGTTAAGAAAGAGAACGAAAATTTCCTTCGAAGGAAGATGAACCCGGAGTATCTGCAACTGAGCTTACAGAAGTCAACCTAATACCGTCGCTATCATTATCAGAGAAGACCGCTAGATATGTGAAATTTAAAAGCATTGGAATTATAATGCCATGCCAGACACACGTTGGTAACAGAAAACTGAACATGAGACGAGTTTCTGCGCTTGAATTCCGGCACTCTTCATGTCCGATCAGCAAGACGTTCGCGTGGAGGTTGTTAGAAATTGAAAGCGATGTTACATTCTTATGAGATGAATCCCGTAATATAAGAATACACTTGAAATGACGATTTATTTTATTGAAAACTAACTTTACAGCAGGCAAGAGCATATTTTTTCATTGTTTGTTACCTCTATCGTTCACGTTGAAATTTCCTGATTGCAATTAATGTACTACTTGAAATAAACGAAAAAAAAATTACACATATTCACTGCACATTCAGGTAACAGTAAATCTGTGTTTAATAAAGTATGCTAAAAAAATTATGATCATTCTTTAATGTACAGCTCTCGTATAATGTGTATTTTGTGCAATGTTGATTTGTGTTTTGCGCATTGAAGTTTAGTAATAGTTCATGTCCCATAACCAAGTTTTAAAATTTCAGAAAAAACGAAGTATTGGGATAAAAACTAAAGTTTCAAATTACATTATTTGCATTAGATCTGTATCTTTACAACTGTTTACAGATAAAATTTAATTTAATTTATTTTTTAAATTTTGTTTCCTGAATATAAAATATTGCTGTTAATAATATATATACTTACTAAAATTTTGACAACATTTTAATTTATCCATTTTGGAGCAGTTTTATGAGTTATACATTCAGAATTTATCAGAAGCTCTGATTTTACATATACGAGTACAATTATTAGAAGAAATAAATTAAAAATGTTTTAATAAACGGTGTTTTTATATTGTGCAGATATAATACCTCTTAAAAATATGAATATTTTGGTATTTTATATAATTTTCTATTTTTATTTTTCAATATATAGTTATTTGATTAGTATTTATATATATATTTACAGACAAGATATTCAGCTAGTGTGTTTCTAAAAAGATGTCTATCTCTAAGGATTTTCTTATAAATAATCAATGAATCAGTATTCAGGGAACATAAGTATTAGTATGTTCATCAAGAAATGTTAATTTATTATGTTTGTGATCTTTCGGCGACCTTTTAATATACGAGATTATGTGTAATCTTCATTGCAAATTATAATATAGTGCATTTGCCTGGAGAATTATTCCTTCTTCGATGGTTATTCCAGTGATATAAACTTACTGCTTCATAAGCCGCTTTCTCAGTCATTTCAGTCAAGCGTTACGCGTTGTTATGAAAGTATAAAAACAGATTCAGCTGTAGATAATATATCCTACTAGAATTTGTTTTATAATTATTGCAAAAAACATTTATTCACTAGTGATATAAAACATTATAGGAACTTTGACATAATTTTTAATGATCATTATAAAACGTCAAATGTTTTAGACATACTCAAATCTAGTATCCTTTTTGTGTAAAATGTATGTTTAATGTATTTCATTAAAGAAGCATTTAAACATCTTAGTTATCGTAGGTTTTTACTACTCTACGCATATATTTATTATGTTTTCTATTCATATTTAAGTAATCATAAAGAACTACCATTAAATATTTTATAAATTGTAGGAAACCTTACATATACATACAGTTTTTAAAAGAAGAAAATTAAAACCTGAAATGCGAGCATCTTGAATTGGTAATTTTACATTATGACCAGTGATTAGGAGGTTAAATTCGGAATTATTTAAATGAAAGCTGGAAATTATTTTAATGCCTTCATATTAGGTCCAGAATGAATATTCTATGTTTCGCTCCTCATACTAGGCGAGCATTAGGAAATAAGTATAGATTTATAGTAAAAAAAAACATGTTTTTTTTTAAATACCGTACAACATCTCAAAACAACTAACTCTATCAAAAACAATCTCATTTTTTTTTTTTTTTGTAAAGCTTAAAATTCAGAGTAAAAGGAATACCTACACTTAATATTCACTATTCTACTTCAAAGTGTTATCCCCGTGGCCATTGGGTTGAACTCAGAATTAATTAGGGCAAAATTGGTAATTGTTTTAATCTCTTCAGTTTAGGTCTAGAATGAACGTACTAAGTTTTCCTTCCCGTACTGGATGAACGTTAGAAAATATGTACATATTTACAGTCGGAAACATGTTTTTTTTGTTTTTTTTTAATTACCTTAACAATGTCTGTAAACAGCTCACCCAATCAAACGCATTGTCAATACAGATTGTATAGAGCTTAAAATGTTGAATAAAATGAGTACCCACATTAAACTTTTTGCTCAGCATTAATATCGCAATTCTATTTCAAATTTTTGCATTTATCACTAATCAAGAACTTGAAGCTAGGAGAGACCAATTTACCTTAACAATATCTCAAACCAGCTTACTTTTTCAAAAAGTTTCTCAAAACAGATTACTAATATGTACTTTTCGGAATTAATTTTAATTTACTCCGCAATTTAAGGTAGCTTCTACAAAGTTATTTTAAAATTTTGATGTTTTAAACCTTTACTATTAACGGCAGCGGATTTTCCAAACTTTAAATAAATAAAATTGTATTTAGGAAGCAGCCTGTCACAATAATCGTATTTTTACTCCACAGTGGTTGAATTAATCAAAGTTTGTTTACTTAATCCGTTGAAACTTGTTGATCAAATTGAAAATATAAAGTTAGAGTAGGACAGTTATGTAAGTCATTTTAATGCATAAACTAAACATGGTTATATTTTCTAAATGTAGTTTAAAAAATGTAGAATAAAAATTAATGGATACACTATATTTAAAAACATATACATTTTATTTCGTAATATTTTTCTATTTATTAAATTAAATAGCTCATTGTTTTGAAAGTTATTCGATTACAAATATATATATATATATATATATATAACCGAACTCCATATATAACCATATATAACCCCATATATAACCGAATATTATTGTCGCATTAATTTTATTCGATCCAGGGTATTGCGTATGCTAAAAATATACAAAATTGCTAATATCATGGAAACAAACGCACACAAATAATCAAATTTCTTGTAAAACAAAGTAAACTCGAATGTTTTACCTACTTTTACGCATATACGAACTATTCAGACCGTCTTCGCATGGGCGCTATTATATTTCAAATAAGAATTTCGTAATTGATTATATAAGAATACTTCAATCTGTTAACAAAGAATGAGCAATTGTAGGGTAATTCCGGGATTTATGCCGCACATTTTTTTTTTAATTTGTGTATAAAGTCCCATGGTGGACATAAAATAAAAAGAAAATCATGCTGTGCTATTTAATGTTAAATATACAACGCGTGTACTGCGACAAAAAATTTCAAAACAAATTAATTATATTTTTTAACAATTTTTTTCTAAAACCTTACACTGCGGCGCGTAACCCGTACATTCAGGCTGAGGCGCCGCACTTGTGCGGTAGTTATGCCGCGCTTGTAATAAGAACAGAATGAAATTATAAATAAAATTATTTAAAAAAATATTCATATCTGGACTATAATTAACGATGTAATAACAAAATGAAACTAAATGAGTACAATGAAACGTATTAGTAGATTCAAATTAATAATTGTTGCCTACTTTCACTATTAAAATTATCGACTTATTTTTTTTACATTAAATTTTAACTGTTATTTCTGAAAAAAAACGTAAACTCTATGTATCAGAGGGGGAAAAGAAAAAAAGTAAGACTCTGTTTACATAATTTATTTGTTACCACTTTCGGGACCGGTGGCTTTTACACAAATTTTATTCGGTTGGCACCACTTATTTAAAAGAAGTTATATTTACTTAAATATTCATGAAAATGCTCTAATTAAAGAAAGCAAATTTTACTTTTCTTTTTTACTGTTGCCAAAACAATTTTTGTATGCTCTTTATGAAATAGCAAATGGGTTAAAAGACCTGTTTTTTCGACTACAATTTACAGAAAAATTGTCGTAAAAGTACAGTCTTTATGTAATTACATTTAAACACATGATACAACGAAGTCAATTACACTTCCTCTTTTTTGGAGTAGTTTTCTAAACATTCTTTGGAAAGAACGTCTGCGTTACGCGTAATCCAATTTTTCATTAATATCATCTTGACTTGCATCATTCTTGCCCTTTTTACTTTTCATTTTTCCCCTTTTCTCCTTTCATTTTTGTAAACTTTATAACATGCCTAACATGGTTAGTCTGTGCAAAAAGAAAAGGAAAAGTTAATAACACTTAATCATCCCGTACAAGAGAAACTGCGGCATGTATACCGGAATAGAAGTGCGGCATGTATACCATTTTGCATGTGCAGACGTCGGCCATCATAGTTATGTACCATCGCTAAAGGGAATGGCGTAGCCATACACGCAGTGCTCTATACAAACTCTACACTTAGTGTTGACTTCGAAATCATGCATGCATTTAGTAATTAGTGTTATAAAAGCATTTAAACATAAAGTGTTTAAATGCTTGGACAGTGAAATCATGCACTTACGTCAAATTAAGGATTGCACTTCTACAAGTAAACATCGAAATGGGATTCACGCTATACACTGGTTAAAATAATCTCATTGCGCACCTATACTGTGCGGTTGACGACCATCTATCGATAATTACAAGAAATACAAGGGGTGCGGCATCTATCCCGTATGCGGCGACTCTCCCGGAGTTACCCTATTTTACCGAAATATATCTTTATAAACTATAATATATTGTTTTTGCTTAGAAATCAGCACATTAGCAATTTCTAGGAGATAAAACGTGGCATACATTGGAAGCATACATGGGAAACTAAACTGTGAATATATCCCTTACCCTGCTACAATGGATGTTGAAACATTATTTTTACTCGAAAATGGAGCAAATGTTATGAATTACTCTTTTCAGTATACACTTCAACTAAATATATATATATATATATATATATGTTTTCATTGGAATTCCCGTTAAGTAGTGGGTTTCATCGACAAGAAAAAAATACTTACTTCTGTTCGTTTCCATTCCGTTCTGCTCAGTGTAATACCATTCACCTGATTCGTTATAATTCAATTACACTCCAATCGTGTTCTCCAATTCATCGTTGATATGCCCCTTCTTCTTTTACATATCGGTTACCGATCTAATAACTTTTAGTATTTGCCCATTATTCAAAATTATAAATAAAATTTACAATCAAATAAGAGAAGCATGAATTACTTATTTAGAATTTGTTTATCAAAAGAACTCTATCATGTTAATGAAAACTGTATTTGTTTTCTGTAAAACAGAATTATATGCAAATATGTTTTCAAAAAGCCGCAACGTGTCAAACATACGTACGATAAATTTGTAAATTATGTATTTTTGAAGTTTTAATACAATATATAACTTGCATAATTAAATAGTGCACTGTTTCAAAATAAATCTACTTCTTAGATGTATAAATATTCAGAAGCTATCACAAAACTATACATGTAGAAATACATCGTTGATATATATTTGGAAAATTTATATTTAATATATATAGTTCATTTACAAATCTAAAGGCATTTTTAAAAGGGTTGTAAAGATAAAATACTTTAAAATATATTGTTTGAATGCATATAGGAAAACATAAAATCAGAAATATGCAAAATGGCTACATTATGCAGAGTACTGTTGTAGAAAATTTTCTATTTTTTGACGCAGAGTATTTTATTCCATATTTTGTATATCTATTTCAATTTCCTTTGAAGACAAACAACATTATCTGAATAAAATGTTTTATTGATCCAGTTTGAAATAAATTTAGTTTCAATGTATAGGGCAGATATTGTAGATGAAACGTTACGTATAGTAATAAAAATGAAGATTATTAATTTTTCTTAACATTTTACAATATACACTTCCATATATTATCTAAAAACGTTTCGAATGCGTTTATATAGATATATATAAATGTATAAGATACCTTGGCTGAATCCAAGAACAAGCGAGACACTTGGCGACCATGAATTTACAAGGCGAAAAATCGTTTCTTCTGGTAGTACCATTTTTTTCGTATTTTTGCTTACGCCTACCTGAAAACATCATTATATTGCCATCATTAACGATATATTCTGAAAATCGAGATTGAAAATTTAGCTCAGCGGTGTTTTGACAACTCAACTCCGCATGTTTTGTAATTTTTTTTAAGGAAATTTCTGGAGAAGGGAGACATTTTTAATGGTTTTTAATTGTACAATTAAAATGACGGCAAGGTAAAGTTTAATACTGTTAATATTTGTTCGATTTTATTTTATTTTTGCTTTTTTTATTTGTAAAATTTGAAAATTAACGTGCCTGTGTGATTTAGTTTGAAATGGTGAGTATTTGTTTAATTGTTTTGTTGGGAAGATAAATGACAAATTACTGACGAGTGGAAATTTGCAAAATTATGGCAAGTCAACGTTTTTTAGTGTTGGTTTCAAAAAAGATGTCATTTAAGGCATGTTAATAATTTTATGCATATTTTGTTGTAATATTTTATTAGCCGTTTATTGTATATTTCTCATGCATGGCGGGCCTTACGAGTTTTGTGTTTTTTTAGATTGTTGCACAGCTAGTTTGCTGAATACAGTGATTTTTTTGTTGTTGTTGTTTTCACATGCATTTATTGACTGCTGTTTTAACGAGTTTCATGCATTATTGATATTCCTGCACAACTAGTTTGCTGAATCAAGTAATTTTCTTTATGTAAATGAACGAGTAGCGTTAATACGTTCGTTTACTAGCGTAAACGAACGGGGATTTTAAGGGGATTTTAAATAAATATAATGAATACCCGACAGACAAAAACATACAAATTATTAAAGCTTATAAATACTATAAACACTTACGCAGAGTTATTTTAATTACAACAGATATTCTAGGGATTTGCAGAACTGTTTCGAGAACAGCATTTGTCACAGTAATAAATTTGAATATAAAAACTACGTTAACTCAAATTATGGACTTACCGGAAATCTAAAATTTAGTGGCAGATATAAATCTTAGAAATTACATGAGGTATGGCACAGAATACAGATTGAGGAGAGTTCTGAGTAGAGGTTTAGCTACAAAATGTTTGTCCAATAATATAGATATGCAATAGAGTCAAAACACTGTTTTAAACACTAGTGTAGTGAAGGACATTTTCACCTTGCTATTAATAAACTTTATAATATACTTATAACTACTTAAAAGGTGACAAAAACATATAAAACCATATAAAAATATTATTTAATGTAACCCGAGATCTATCGAACACACACGCGTTCATTTTCAAAGGGATAAAAGATGATTGACTGAATAGAAATAAATTTTTAAAACAAAAACAAAAATAGTACGCCATGCGCAAGCGGAGTTCAGTCCATTTCTCTGCTGAGGGGTGAAAAGATCAGTTCATATTATCAGGAGGTCGTGAAATATTTAGGATATTGTACCAAATTGCGGGAATATTATACGAATGGACGTCGTTACAAATATTATCACTTCTAAGTAAAATTTCAATGGATTCACGAATTATTGATGAGTAGTCTACTCATGAATAATCCGTGAATTCATTGAATATATATATATATATATATATATATATATATATATATATATATATATCCGAACGAAACGAATTTTTGTGTAAGGATTGTATAAAACGACTGGTTATATAAACCGAGTAATATATGAATTCCAATATATTAATGAAATTTATTTAACTGTTAACTTCGCAGACAGATAGACAGTGTGATAGATTGAGATTCATATATACAGAAGCAGATAAAGATACTGATATAAATAGACACAGATAAATAAGCATAGAAAATAGTCATAAATAAATAGAAACAGATAAAGGGAAAACGATTAAGAGAAATGTATAAATAAACATATAAAATTTGATAGACATACACAGATAAATTTAGAGATCAAGTTAAAGAGACAGAGATATAGATATAGATTCACAGAAAAAGAGGCAGAGTTAAAGTGATGACATAAAGAGACAAAGAGAAATTGGCGCAAATAAAGATACAGAGATATAAATAATAGAGAGAAAAAGGAAGAGAGAAAGAGACAGTTAAAGAGACATACATAGATTGGGTCGTGCCTGGCAAGAGCGACTCATTGAGTTTCATTTAAATCCAATCGGACAAAGCGTTTATACAGCTCTGTTAATTTTACCTATACGACACTACGTCTAACAACAATTCAGTCACTAAGTCAAAAATACAAGCTTACTATATTCAAAACTTTTCCACGTATCGAAGATCAACTGATAAACTGACGTTCTGTAACAACTTTGAAAGCAAGCAATAATGTTGCTGCAAAATGCAAGTTAATTAAAAGATATATCTAACTACTTAAATTTTGCTTGGATAACAGGCCGTCGTTGTTTTAAAATAGGACGGATTGTACTTTGTGACAATATGTTATGAAAGAGAAACAACGTATGAAGACGCAAATACAAATATACATAAGAAGAATACAGCTGGTTCGAAACATCTAAGATTTCATCATCAGTGCTTAAAAATCAATGTTAAAATTAAAACTCTGGGTAAAAGAGGGGGGAGACTAATCACATGGCAAGACAATCGTTTCGGAAGATTATTACATATGGAACAATTCAAACAGATTAGTTAACAATTTGCCCAGTATGCCCAATTTTTCAAAGATATGGTTTAATATTCTATAATTCGTTCTCTTCACCCCCCCCCCACCTTCAATTTTCTCCCCTCTGTTTGAACTCTTCCTGAGCAATTGGGCGATTTTGATTGGTCTCCCTCTGTGTGCGCGTAAGATCGACACAGTGGCTGTTATTCAGCCGTATGTCACATTTCGCCGTTGAGAGTAGAGCTGTAAGGTACGTCTTTATGGCGCTCTGTACCCCCCCCCCCCTCTTTTACCCAGAGTTTTAATTTTACCATTGATTTTTAAGTACTGTTAATGAAAACTTAGAGGTTTCGAAACAGCTGTATACTTTTTATATATATTTATATTTGCGTTTTTATACGTTGTTTCACTTTCTTAGTGTAGACTACTTACAGTTTCCTTTACGCTTGGACCTGACCCACGTTCCGCTGATACCAACTTTCAAACCTGCTTTTATACTCAGCAGATTGGCCTACGTAACCAAATTTGTGTAAAATCGCACGGAAAACTCCTTTCCATAGATTACGAGAGTCACAAACGCACTTTGGAAAATTAAAGTAAATGAAAGTACAGGCGTCACTATTGCACACGCAGATCAGTATAGACAAAAACTCACATTCGAAAAACTATATTCCATTTATAATGCAGTTTCTATGACACTAGTAGATAAAGATAGCGATAGAGTTACATAGATAGACATAAAAGGACAGATGGAGAAAAGCAAACACATACAAATAGGCAAACATAAAGAGATACTGGAAAAAACGCAGATAAGTAGTTAAATAAAGTGACAAATAAAGAAACGCCGTTAAAAACACACTGAAAAAGAAGTGGATAAAGAGATACTAAAAAAGCACATACAGAGACAGATACAGATTCAGAGGTATGTGGAAACTTAATTAATAAATGATTTAATGAATCATTGAATCATTGAATGAGTTAATGAATGAAAATGGATGATTGATTGAAGGAATCAACTAAAATGAATGAATGAATAATTAAATGAGTAAAAATGAGTGACATAATTAATGCAAATATTGATTGTTTAAATGAAAATCAATGAATGGAAATTAAATAAGAAAAGACGAAATTAAATAAGCATAATAATAAGTGCGATTACCAAGTAAAACAAAATTCTACAAAATATCTATATCTGTGGCACATGATTGTAAGCTTCCTGTACAGTATTTGTGCACATTTGCATAATAATTGTTCCCATTACTATCTGGTACCTAGGATAAGGTTTTTCACAAGTGGGTATTTTTAAATAAAGAATGTAATCCACTGATCGTTGATTTGCAACAAGGGAAAATTAGAGTAAAATATATCTTATTATTAGTTGTTTTTTGAAGCAAGACTTTCCAACATAATTTATCGTGAATTTGTATAAATGTTCTTCTTTTATCTTTCTACTATAATATCATTACAAAAGTTTGATTTGTTTATCATATTTTCATAAATAAATGCGTTTAGTCAAATCGTCAAATCTTATTTCGACAGTGTGGTATGATTGCTTGAATATGTTAATCTTACAACAATGATAAATTTTCTTCTTGAGAGAAAAATACTTAAATTAAAATAATTTTAATTTAACATTTGGAGATTAAAAGATTAGTATTTTAATCATAAATTAAGAAATTACAGAAAAGAACATCACTCTTTTTTTCAGGTTAAGTAAAATCAGAATCACTCTTAATCATGCTGTTTAGATGCGTTTTATTCATTTTTTACTAGCATTTGAATTTTTTTTTCTTTTCTAATATGCGGTTTTATCACACGTAGGGCACTCTATCTTACACCTAACAATCAGAATCGTCGAACAAGCCAAGATTACAATCTTAAATTTTTCTTACAATAAATCTGTTACAAACATTTACAGAAAGGAACAGCTTCATTGTGGAAAATGAATTATTATTAAATACCCAACACACAAAAAATAAACATTTTTGTAATTTTATAATGTCTTCATATTTATTATTTTTTGAAAACAATCAACGAAAAAACAGATGTATGTATGGAGATATCGGCCACTAGAAAGAGATAACACCACTTAAATCGCTGAAAAGATGATGCTTTCATCCGAATTTGTGATTCCGTTGAAGTAAGATGACATCATATTTTGAGTGACTTTTGTCTCTTCTACAATTTGAGGTGACAGAAAACGCATTCTACCAAGTATAGGGAGAAGTAGCGATTTCCAAAATAATCCGTCTACGTTTTTCTCCATGGTGAAATGAAATGTTTATAATCTTGTTTTTCACAACAGATGGTTCAAAGTATTCAGCTCCTTCAAATTGCAATGCCACGGAAAGTAAAATAGATTTAGAATAAGAGTTGAGCGCTTCAAAAGTTATGCATCGATTTAAATATAACCATACAATTATTAAATAATTACTTACGTATTTTAATAAATCTAATGGTTTCTTTACATGTTTTGATTTCCTTTTCCTTAAAAACAGTGGTTTGTGTTCTATGGTATTTATGTTAATTAATTTTTTCATTACAAATTTTGTTAGAATTAATTTCAATAATTCATCTTTTCAATGAATCGTGGCAAATGAAAGAAAATATAAGTTGTCCTAACCGCAAAATGTTCGTAAAAAACTTATCAGATAAACTTAATTCAACGCTTAATGGGAGAAATGTATCTCTGAAATAAAGGATAAAAAACCTACCAAATAAATAAACTGTAATCATTGAAAATAAGCTTTTTATTATAATTTTATGGTATATGTTCTTTGTTTCAGACACTTATTTTAAAGAAATAGATGAATATTAAGCAAAGCTGCCAGAAATAAATATATCTTCTTTCTATATCTGAATGATTCTTTTTCTATGTAATGTCTATAATAATTCTACCATGACATTCTGGGAAAATCACATTTATAACATAAAATAAGCATGGTTTTGCTGAAATCGTGTTTTGAATACAAAGTATTATCTTATTATGTGTATATTACGAGAATAAAATATTAGTACAAGTAGTGAAAAACAGATTATGAGCTGTATTTTTAAAGCAATAAATGTTTAAAGCACTGCTCATTCGAAGAAATAGGAAAATAACTGTTATTGTTTTTTTTTTTTTTTTTTTTTTTTGTTTGTTTGTTTGTTTGTTTGTTTGTTTAATGAATTTTCTATTTTTTTATTTAAAGATTTGTTTTTGTATATCAGATAATACAATTAAATTTTTATTTTAAGTATCTTCATACTTATTATTTCTGATGTCAACATCTCTCTTTTATGCACATACAAAACGCACAACAATGAACGAGATGTCAAACTAAGCGTTTTTTAACATACTTTTGATATAGTGCTCTTATATTTCTTTTAAAACCAGTTGTCTGATTTTTAAAAAAATGCAGTTAATAATAAATTGATGACAAAGGTATCAGGAAATAAACTCGAAGATTTGTGTGAACTCGAAGATAGTGACGGGTCTATAACTGGTTTAACAATAGACCCGTCACCATATTTAAAAGAAAAAAAAACTTGATTTTTCTTAGTTAAAGAAATATTTTTCAAAATATTAAAATGTTTTACAGAATTTATTTTAAAAGATATATTATATAGGGTTTATTATAGATCATCTTATTTCAATGAAAATATTTTTAATTTTCTTATATAATGAAAATTTCGGATGGAAAAAAAACAGTTCCCGGACAGTTATTTAAAAAATACATTAAAGAGAAAATTTTATGGAATACTCTTTTCAATAAATTTATTTAGAAATTTACCATTTAGAAATTTACTGTTTGTTTTCGAATGCGCATCAAGCACTATGAGCCGATTCCATTATCAAAAGGGGTTTTACGCTGAGATGAGTATTTTCCGATGTTCTAACGCAGATAAACAAACTCTGTTCAGCCCTATTTTGATAAAACGAAAGAAGACTTGGCGCATGCGCAAAAGAGCGGAGAGTTTTGCTATCTGAAAACAAACAGTACATTTATTTTTAGATAACTTTATATGAATGAAATACACATGAATAATTATATTAGATTGGACTGATACTTTTTTTGGTGGCAGGTAACATAAAATGCATAAAATTCTTTCTATCTTTCTTTAGTTAAACATTGTTATTATTATACGAACACACAAACTTTGCATACGTATAGAGTATGTATTGGAACTTTCAATTATTAGTTATTCTATTTTAAAATATTTTACGATAGGTTATAGTGTTTTTGGTCTATTTATAAGTACACAAAAGTTTACACATATTTGATTAATTTTTGCTTTATATAACTTAAATACTCAGCGTAGTACAGTCCAAGAATATAATCATATATAAGTTTATTTATGTAATAAATTGTATCTAATAAAATTGCTTAGTTGTATTAATTTATGTGCTATACTTGCGATATATAAACTCAGCATTTATACATCATAAATAAAAATCTGCTGTTCAAAATCCAAAAAATGAGTTCATTTTTTAAACAAAATCTATTTAATATTTAACATATAAAATAAAAGACGTGGAAGATTTCATTCAAATATATATTTTTCAAAACATGTAATTCAGGATTATTTCAAGTCACGTTGTTTCAAAGAAAAGGTTTCATTTTTACTGACAAAAACAAAACTGCTCAAGAGAAGAAAATAATGTTTTCTTTTGTAGTAAATATATAGCCTCATATAATTATTTAGAAAATTACTTGTATAGAAAGTTTTATACACAGCTATAATTATTTTTTCTATTAGAAGTAATATTTCATATTCTTACAAAATAAAAATAAATAAAAATTAATTGTATTTGGTTTTGTAATAAATTCTGTGTCTTTTAAAATAACTTATTTAAAACTTTCCTTTTAAATGTAATTTTAAAATAATTTGTTGTATGTGGAATGTGACTCTTTTACTTATTAAACACATTAGACGTTGATGCTCCCAATACGGGAACAATAATGTTTAAATTTTGTTTTCTCAAAATATTTTACATCTATTTGAAAAAAATATATTTTATGGAATAGTTAATAGTATACAATGTAATTTATATTTTTTTCCCTATAATATTTTTTGTTTTTATATTTTTTGCTGATTTTACTAAAAAGATAATTTTGGGTTTTCCGACTATCTCAAGTAAAATTAGTAAAAGACTGGAAATAAATTCTTCAGATTTTACAAATACAGTGCAGGTGTAAATTCAACATTTCATCTAAAAATACACTTGAAACTCGAAGTAAATGCATACATTTATAGCAACAATAAAAATGTTTCTTTTGAATGGAACATTGGCAGGTTCTTGTAGCCTTTTCATTATTTTAAAGAAAATAATGTGCGCCTAAGCAAAAAGCGCAAAGGTTCCAGTCAATCTGTTCGAATAAAATAGAACTAAGCAGTATATATATTGTAGATACAATGATTATTAATTGTGTTTAAGAGTCTTTTTATATTGATTTTTAAGAACAGCGGTGTACCATAAATAAAGTTGTGTAATAATACTTGTGAAAAAATATTTTGAACAAAATTAGAATTAATTAAAAGCATAGGTAATCTCCTAAAAAAGAAAAGTTCTATGGTTCAAATTAATCTGTTTTAAAATCAGAATAAATATCAGAAAGAAATCATCCAGAAAGGAGTAAAAATAACTGATATATATATGTATATATATATACTTATATATATATATGTACCTACATCACAGTTGTTCCTTGTATAGGTTTTTAGTATGATTAAGTCAAAATAAAGGAAATGTTTCTGATTTTCAATTTAACTATGTATGAAAGCAAATGCACTTAGCAGCTTTATTCTGATCGTCCTAGATTTAATATTCTAGGATACTACATTTTCATTCATTATACTCTGAAGAAATCCCCTCAAAGTGTTAACAGGGTTCATTGGAAATCAATAGTTATTGTAAAAAGATACGATTGTCAGGAAGGAAATATAAAAGAGATTACCGCAATAGATTTTAACAAACAATACCTAATACATAACATAAATAACAATAAAATATTCTGGTTTGTATAATTTTAGTTGTAGTTTTTGACGTCCAAAATAATTAACATAGTTATTGGAGTTATATTGTTGCTGTCAATATCCTTCATTTCTAATTTGGAAATTATCAATGATAGCTTCAGGGCAACAAATGAATGCTTTTTCATCAACTCAATTTTGTGCAGGTCGTATAAGTATTTCTCCCTAAAAAAAAAAAAATGCATTTTTATAATTGTGTGTTCTAAAGAATAATCTTTAAATATTAACCCTACACTTCAGATAACATTGTTTAACTCTTATATAAATAATAGTATTTATTACTCAAACACTATTTTCATAGGTTTGAAATTTTAAATATAATAGTAGAACTTCTAATAGTAGGAAATTTACGACGTTGATTGTTTTTCCGGATTGTAAAATTTTACGCATACACTTTGAACGTGTTATTTTAAAAATAAAAATAACAAAGATTCATACTACATTCCAAAAACAGAAAAAAAAACCCATTTTTTTAAACTATTTTATTTATTAAATAACTGAAATAATATGCAACTTAAATTTATTTATATTTCTCTTGTAAGAAACAAAATGATTCAGCAAAATAATAATACAGTTTTTCCAGATTTTAAAATGTAGGAAACAGCGTAACCCACCTTCAAAAATTCCTGGCATGTTCTCGTGTTTTCATATTATGGTAGAGATTTTGGGTTTATATATATATATATATTAATAAATTATTCTTTTCCACTTATCGCATGATTCATAATCAAAATATGGAGAATGTCAGGATACACAACTATCGATAAACACACTTATTGTAATAATTTTACATTTATTAAGCGTTTGAATTAAATATTTAAAATAAATTATCAATGGAATATAAGTAAATCATTAATGAATCAATAAGTAAAACAAGTTAATAAAAAAGTAAAAGGTTTTCGAAACTTCAAAGGTATATATTATATTATTTAAGTAAATCTCCGATACTTAAATAATATTATATTCTAAATATATAAAAATATCTGAAAACATATATAGAATAGTCTTTTGAATACAATTATTTTTAAATTTATTTATAAAAAATATTTATTTTTATTTCTATTTATATTCCTTTTTTATTAAAATTTTATTATTATAATCATACGGACATATGCCATTAAAAAATGTTAAAACTTAGAAACAAATATTACAAGATCAAAATAGAATTTTAAGGTCGAAAAATAACTTAAATTTAAAATGAAAAACTGTTCATTGAAATATATTTATTTTTAACTTAGTTTCTCTAATTTGATTAATGAACAATAATATGTAGGAAAATAATATATATATATATATATATATATATATATATGTATATGTATACTTTATTTCGCTAACGTTATTTTAAAATATTTACATACTACTGGTAAATATTTAAAATTTATTTTTTATTCATGCAATAAAAATCTATTTTATAAATATTTAATACTTTACAAAATTTTACATTGTTTATAATCCAAATTTGCAACTTCCTATAAATATCTTATGGATTACACCAAAGGAAATTTTATCCCCAAAAACTTATATTTATGGTCTTTCATTACTAAAATAAGCTTTTTGTTACTTATTTATTCTGTCGAGTAAAATACTGTTGCAAGTGAAAATGCCTTATAATCCTATTAAGTTATATATTTTCTTAATTTAAAATTACTTGACACGATAAAAGAATATGTCTGATGTTGAAAGAACAGTGCAGAATAAGTCAATTTGATTATACTGGTAAAATTAAAACTTCCTCCCTAATATTTCTAAATTTTTTACATGTTTTTAATTCTTTGTTCTTCCTTAAATTGCTTACGAACACTTTTGTATATATTTTTTAAATTCTTAAAAAAAATCTCAAAATATATTTAAAAAGAAAAAAAATAAAGGAAAATATTAAATGCAAAACATATAAATATATATATAAAGAATAGTCTATTGACTATGTTTTTATATTTATTCATAATAAAATATTCATTCTTTTTATTTTATTATCATAATAAAATGAGGCTTGTAAAGATTGTTTCCGAAATGATATGAATGGTTTGTATACTGTACAATGGACAATTAATAAAATATTCATTCTTTTTATTTTATTATCATAATAAAATGAGGCTTGTAAAGATTGTTTCCGAAATGATATGAATGGTTTGTGTACTGTACAATAGACAATTTTTCATGTTGTAAGTTGCAAAAATGCTGGTCGCTTCTGCAGAAGTACTAAAATGTTCATAAAACCAGTGCACATCTGATTAAATTCAACATAGAGCAATTTTCCCCATACTGGAAAATGTTTAATTTTATTTTCTTTATTGTAGGATTCAAAATTCTATGACTTCGTATAATATGAAATAAAATCCAGGTTATTGTAATTTTTGTCAAACTTTTTTTCGTTTTATAAAGGTTTCAGAGGGATACTTTAATTGGCATAAATCGCTACATTAATATTATTCAAATGTTTGCTTCAAAGAGAATGAGTTAGAGTGTACATTGTCCATTGATACTGTAATATATGCCTCGAACACGGTTACACACAGCATGTATATATTTTAGCATACAAATATTTAGAACAAAACTTCATCATGTGCAATAAAAATGTATTTTCTTAAACAATAAAGATATTAATGATAAATATTTAACACTGATTAATTCCTACAATAGTGTTTTTTTTCATGATGAATTTGCTTCTATTATATAAAACAATAATCTTACTGCAACTAAAACCAATAAACGACTCCGAGATTTAACAAAGAGAAGAAAAAACTACTTCAAAATAAACTTTATTGATTATATTTTCTCTTTACTCATTGTTCAAGCTACATTTTTCACAAAGTAGCAAAAAGAGCAGCAATACAGTGAGTCAAAAATGTATCTGTTTTTTTATTTATTTACGCTGTCGCAAATATTGCAATCATAACGTGATCTGCAAACGCATACATAATAAAAAAGTAACACCGTTTGGTTGTGTTCGCATTTGGAATACGAATTTCCCCCTTTACAAGAGCAGTATTCTTCTAGAGTTTAAATTTTAGTAAACAGCTTTTTAAAAATTTCATTTCCTTACTGTTGTTTGCTTCTCAGAAATATTATAAAATAAAATTCTGTGTATTTTGCGAAATTCGGATGACTTTCTTCTAATGTATTTTTAATGTAAATTTGGTATTTTTAAAATACTTGATTTTTGCAATTCAAATAATATAATGAAAGAAAATGAAGAAAAGAAAACAGTCACACATTAAAAAAAAAAGAAAAAAAAAACCATTGCTCGACGATTACGTATAAAACTTATGTACTTAATTTCTAACATAATTATAATAAACATATAATATGCATTTAGGCTCGTTCAACGGTAAGATTGTTAAACGAATATGTAAAAATGTATTATTACAAAACCTTGAAGTAGAGAGAGTAAATATTTTAGGACATTGAAATTTAAAAATTGTGATATTGCACATTTTATTCGGATTAAAATAATTCGTGTAATTTATACTAATTAAAAGAAGCTAAGTATCCCAGTGAGCAGAGCTGCAGTTCAGCAGAGTTTTGAATCCTGGCCGGGAAAGGTTGTTTTAGTTTTTATTCGCTTCATATTCAGTGAAATAAGTACTATATTTGTTTGGAACTAAACAATGTTCGTTCCATATTAGATAGAGTCAAAACACTGTTTTAAATACTAGTGTCGTGAAGGAAAATTTCACCTTGTTATTAATAAACTTTATAATATACTTATAACTACTTCAACTACTTAAAATTTATTAATTAATTTAATAGCTAAACCTCCAACAAAATTAAACGAATTGATTCACAGTAAAATTGATCATATTCCCGATTATGAAAAAGCAGGAGTCTACATCATCCCATTCAGCACAGAGTTTATTTTATAGTGGTATGACATGTCGAAAATTTAAGGAAAGATTAAAAGAGCACATTTCTGATATCAAGTTTAACAAACCAAATACAGCTTTATCTAGATTGCATCAAAAAGAAAATATTAAGATATACTTGGAAAAAAGCTAAAATTATCATTTCAACGTCTAACCACTACTCGTCAATAATCCGTGAATCCATTGATATTTTACTTAGAAGTGATAATGTTTGTAATGATGTCCTTTCCTATAATATTCCCGCCATTTGGTACAATATCCTAAATATTTCGAGACCTTCTGATAATATGAGCTGATCTTTTCACCCCTCTGCTGAGAAATAGACTGAACTCCGCTTGCGCATGCGTACTATTTTTGTTTTTGTTTTCAGAATGTATTTCTATTCAGTCAATCATCTTTTTTCCCTTTGAAAATGAAGGCGTGTGTGTTCGATAGATCTCGGGTTGAATTAAATAATATTTTTATAAGTTTTTGACACCTTTTAAGTATTTATAAGTATATTATAAAGTTCCATATTAGGTTGGCAATGGCCACCTAACTAAGGACATATCCTGTATAGCAATTAAACAACCATGAACTGAAAAACATGCACACATTTGTCCATGATCTCTAGGGATTATAGTGCTTCAGAGTTAGTTTACTTTTATATTATTATCGTTGCATACTTTCTATGAATTAGGAAACTTATACAATTTTAATTAATATGAGATGTAATATTCTTTGCTTATGATTAAAGAAATATTAAATTATTTCTAAAGGGTAAATAATAAATCTGTTTCTAAAACAAATGTTAAAATATGTAATACAGGTAACAAAAAATAAACAGTTAGAAGAACCCCACAGATATTTTTAATTAAAAGAATTAATCAGGATTATACCAGAGCACGTAATTTCCACTATTTTTCTATATAAACTTACACAAAATACTTAACCGAACACTACATCCGATCTTTGGGCTTAATTCAAAAGTTTTTTAATACAAAAAGAAAAAAATACCAATTAAAGATTATTCGAGAAAATTTACTAAAACTTATTCTTAAACTTATAATCCGACAATTGTAAATTAACTAAAATCTTGTGAAATTAAATAAAATAATATTTAAATGATAGTATATATATTATTTAAATCTTGTTTTATGAAAAATGGTAAATACTGCAGGTGTTTTCTTGAAAAGCATCTACACGTAATTAAAATCTGTTGTCTATTTTTCAATTAATATATTTTATAATACTTAAATTAGTTTTTTATCTCTATTATGTAACATTTTATGAAAGTTCAATGAATTACGTGAAGGTAATTTTTATTCACATAAAATATATTTACGACCGCTCTTTTTTAAAGAAGCTTTATGTTATTTTCTTATTCCGTCGTATAAAAAAGTTTCTTTCTCAAAAGATATTTTATAATCCCATTACCTTATGTTATTTAAAATTAAACTGAAAGTTATAAAAAAAAAAAAAAACTCTTTAAAAGAACAAAGAAAAATAAATCTTTTGGCTTTATGAGAAATAAAAATACATTAATTAAAAGTTAAAATTTTCAATTAAAATGCGTAGTACTGTTCTCAAATTTTATTTCTATTAAACTCGTTAATATCATTTTAAAGATATAAGCAATATACTGAAAAATTTAATCATTTCCTAACAAAAGATTGATTTGTTGAAATAAATATGAAAAGTTTAAACATTTTGATGGATTAAAAGTGTAATACGCAATAATATATCGTATTCGTTATTCTATTAAATTAACTCAGAGTTAATTTATGTATCATAATAAAATGCATATAAAAAGAAAATTAATAACGAAAACTTGTTTATTTTTCATTTCCAAATGATGATACACACACCTTGTATATTTACAATATGATATACATTTCTATTTAGAAATTATTTACTATAAAATAATGTACTTATCTTATTATTTAGGTTAAAACTTTGTAAAGTATCTTTTTTTTAATATTTAGCATGACTCATTTGCCTCTTTTCTATTATCTTTTAATATTTCATGGATAGATTAAAATAAGAAAGATAATATTGTATGGGCAACAATTAATAAATACGCGTAAAAAATGAAAAATAATTGATAAAGAAAAAGAAACAGAACATTTCTTTAGACTTTTAATAATAATAATAATAATAATAATAATAATAATAATAATAATAATAATAATAATAAACATATCGCAGGACTTTGGTTAAGAATGTTTTTTGATCCTATAAAAACAGGAACTATTTCAATAATTTTATAAGAGATATTTTATAATAAGAGATTTCTTGACAGTTTTAATTCTAAAGTGTATTCAGTCGAGTGCAATTTTGTGCACTGTTAACTATGTGAATTACACCAATTATATAAGTGCATGTGCAGCTGGAAATGCAATTTATTGACTATTTTCTTTTTGTATAAAATTTAAAAATTCGGAAAGCGTTTGATTAACTTTCATCTTGATTAGATAGCTGCAGCAAATACTGTTCTGGAGGCTTAGCACAAATTGTATTGTAAAACATAAACATGTACATCAATACTGATGTTTTGTGTTAATATTCACATTTAATGTTCAGCGGTAAAAAAAAAAAAAAAAAAAAAAAAAAAAAAATGTACAATTTATTACCGAAAAACTTTTAATTAAAACTTTTTTTTTGGTTCTTGAATGAAAATAACTCTTATTATGGCTGTTAACAAATTTAATTCGTGCTGAATCTTTTAAATATTTTTAAGTTATTTTGGTGTAATTATATTATTTATACATGCAGCTTTTATGCTGCATCGAAAGCTTAAATTTGACATGTACAATGATTAAGAGGAATAAGTTGAAACTTTTACAATCAAGGATAATTTTATATTAAACAGATATAATATATCGTAAAAGTGATATTCAAAAAGAATAAATTATTTTAAATGTATAAAAACATTTGTATTTATTATCTCTTTCATATTTCTTTCTCTGTATATCACTGTATTATTATTCTGTATTATTATTTAAAACAAGAACACCTCTGTGTTTCTAAAAATAATATTTACCTCAAAGAATTCTTTTATAAATAAGTCTTTATTAATTATTATTAATCAATAGATATTCAGGAAAAATAACTATATTAGTAGGTTATTCAAGAAATATTTGTGTATCATGTTTGTGATCCCTCTAAGATCGTATAATATATTATGCGATTATGTCTAATCTCTATCTCAAATTCTAACCTAGTGAGTTCTTCTCTTAGAAAAATTATTCTCCTTCCCTTGTGATTTAAGATTTGCAAAAAAATCCTGACGTGATAGTAAAAAAGAAGTTATTTTTCGGATTCAGCTGGTGAAAAATACATAAAAATCAATTATTAAAACTAAAAAAAATAAAAAGTAACAAACTAAAAACCCATCGCAGGCTTGGTAAGTATAAAATTTGACAGTTGCTATCTATAACAAACATTGTGTGCATACTTACATTTTGCTTAGGTGAAGTGTATATATAGAAATTTATTGAAATATACTAACCGATTTCAATACTAATATCTAACCGTGTCATTGTGTTTACTTTTTAGGTAAATAGGGTCTTCGGAAAATTAACAGTTAATTGTAAACTATGATTTTTTTTCTAAAGAAATCGAATTTTAAAAGCCTGAAATATGCAATTCCAATATTACAGTTCACCCCGCTGAGTAATATTTGGGTTAAGCTTAAAAACAAACAAACATTCATTGCCACAAGGAAAAATCAGTTTAACTTTCAGAGTTCCAATATTTAAACTCTGCATATTTTCCAGATTTCTTTACGGAATGACTTCCTGTCCGGTTGCCGGAGGAAATATTTACCAAAGAATTCAAATGTTATGTCAAAATTATATGTTAATATTGAACAATTTAAAGTTTATTTTTCATATTTTACATGTAGAGGGCCGCCAAAGCAAAATTTAAGCATATCATTATTACGTATACATTACCATTAACTGATGGGCACCACTCCTAATTTTTGTAGAATGATTTGCGATATCATTTTTTTCCGGGAAAATTAGAATGATTGCTAACAATTTATTCTAACTAATTTAAAAATAATTTATGGGACATAAATGACTGGAAAAAATAATTTTTCATACTTACATTTTATAAAATATTTTACAATCTTTGAAAATCATGACTTATACTGTATTGTAGATCTCTTGCAGCGAAATACCACATTAGCCAATGGGCTGCATCTTAACTTAAAAATAAATTCTTACATTATCAAAACAAATTGATTAAGTCATACAAAAATTTAAATCTAGACAGGAAAATTGTTCAATGAAAAAAATATTTAAAATTATTTACTTAATCCCTCTAATTTTAAATTATATATATGTATATATATATATATATATATATATATATATATATATATATATATATATATATATATATATATATGTTAGCTGGGTTAAATAAAAATAAACATTTTATTTTACTCTCTTTCTATTACAATATTCCACACACTTGTGGCAAATATTTAATATTTATCATAACATTTCCACCCTTTTCTAAATTTTAAATACTTCCTAAAACTTTACATTCTGTATATTCTTCATTTGCACGTTCTCTTAAATATCTTTTGAATTTCACCAAAGGAAATTTTAAGAAGAAAAATGATATTTATGTTCCTTCATTATTAAAAAAAAAGCTTTGTGTTACTTATTTATTCTTTTGAGTAAAACATAGTTGATTGTGAAATTACTTTATAATCCTATTAAGTTGTTATATAAATATGTATATATACATATATATATATATATATATATATATATATATTAATTACTTTTCAAGTTATAAGAATATGTTTGATATTAAAAATTTGTAGCTAATAAGTCACTTGAATTACACCGACAAAATAAAAATTTCCTTCATAATATTTAAAGTTTTCTAATTATATTTAATTCTTTGTCCTTCCACGAGCTACTTATGTACATTTTTTTGTTAAAGATATTTAAAAATGTTTCATATTTTTTATGTTTAAAAAGAAAAAAAAATAGGTTTAAAATAAAATATAAAATTTTCAATATTTTACAGTTTATATATAAAATACAAGTCTTTTTGAATATTCTATGAAATTTTTTCATAAAAAATATTCATTTATTGCATTTTATTTATTTTTATTTGTCATAACGATGTGTTAGTTTCACCCTCATTGTTAAAAACGAAAAATCTTCAAACGTTTATTGACATTTTTAAATAAAGCTTAATGTGTCTATGAATCCGCATGCAGCATTTACACAAATGTACACAAATATTGAATAAGATCAGCATAGTACTGTACTGTAGATAAAGATTATTCAGAATATTTTAAGTAACATGGTGGTCCCAAATATAATAGTTTTTCTTCAATATGTTTTTGTACCCCTAAATGCCATTGTGGTCAAATCTTCATTGAAAATACTATGTTCAACACGTACTTTATATCCCGACGTTCATGAATAATTCCTCATTTCTATCGATATTTGACAAAACATCTAAAATTTTAAGTGCTGGTGATTTTTTGGGAATAAATTATACATTAATACTGGAATACATGATTTGTGCAACGTTATACCCATCTTGCATTACCTACATCATATATACTTACAAACTCCTTACAATATACATACGAGGGTGGTTGAATAGTTATTGTCCCAGGTGTATATAAAATATTTGAACTACGATGTGTTGTTGTGGAGTATTGAAGCCTAATGTCTTAGATTCCCATATGGTCAATTTCAGAACCGTAGCTGGTATATTAACATTGTTTTGGACGGAGAAGCGAAAGAGGGGGAGTGGGGTGAAAGGCTGATTTTTAGCTTATGGGGCTAAATTTGTGACAGTGGCTGACTACGGTCGTTTGGACTCGGTATCATAGTGCTGTAGCCACATCTCATCCACCGTCACAAATATAGCCTCATAAGCTCCAAACCAGCATTTCATCCTCCCCCTCTCCTCCTCCTTAAAATCTCTCTCAAAAATAGGTCTTTAAACTTTCACCCTCCCTCCAAAACTATTTATATAGCAGCTACGGTTCTGAAATTGAGCATATAGGCATTTAATAGCATTTAATAGCATAGCATATAGGATTTGATATCCCACGTCAACAATCGTCGTAATTTTATATACACTAGGGACAATAATTATTGAACCACCCACGTACATAAACAGACCTGCAATATATCCAATAAAATCGGTATTCCCAAGAAATATATGCTCTAAATAGAAGCCTACAACTGTAAGAGATATCATTTGTCAAAACAGTACTTTTTTTTCTTGACCAAGGTGTCATTGTTTTGAAAGACTGTATTTTTCAATGATATTAAAAGAAATAAACAACTTTGACACTGGACAAAACTATTAGTTTAAAAAAGGATTTTTATAGATTATGTTTTTAATTGCTCATTTCTGAAGACAACTTTTTAACAAAATATATTTTTTAAAAAGCAGCGATACCTTCAAACATAAATCTGATCTTTTATTTATGTGTGCTGTCTCAAATATTAAACTCATGACGTTATCTGAAAGCACATATATAACATAAAAGTTACACGGTTTTGTTGAGTTCACATTCAGAATACAAAGTATCTCAGTAACATTAGTATTCTCCTAAAGTAACATTTTAGTAAGCAGCTTTTTAAAAGTTTCATTTCCTTCCTCTTGTTTGTTTTTCAGCAATATATGAAAATGAAATTTTGTGTATTGGAAGATTTTTTTTTTTTTTTTTTGCTGTTTTTTAATGTAAAATTCGTAGTTTTTAAACACTTCACATTTGTAGTTCAAATTTAAAAGATGTATTAAAAAAGAGAAATGTTAAAGAACATTCACACATAAAAAGAAACAAACAATACTAAATGTTTACGTTTATCACTAGTATAATTGGCGTGTGTCTAAAATAATTATGAAAAACATACAATCTGCATTTCCTTTGCACTCGTATGTATGGTAGTTAATGTCAATATATAAATATTTATTAATACTATGTAGTAATATGGGGAGAATTTAAGGATTTTACAAAAATGAAATTCAAAAACTGTGATGTTAAACATTCTATTCTCTTTTAAATAATTTGCATTTTTATGCTAATTAAGGAAGCTCGATCGCAGTGACATTTGCAATATATTTTCAAATTTCGATGCAAACATCGTATTATTACAGCATTTGGAGTTTTAGAAAATATCCTGCAGATGTCACTGTGATCGACTCTTTGGATTTCAGCATCGTTTGACAGTTAAGGGATACAATATTCTAGCACTTTTTTAAGTATTACTAGAACAGCTGATTTCTACACTATATATTCTAGACAATTTACTTATGCTACATAGCAACTCAGCGAGTATGGCAAGAAAAAGGGGTTATGCGCTGTTGGACACACTCTCTAGGAAATATAACGCAGCGCAGTTTCAATGAGTTTTAAAATAATTATCACTGCATACGTTCTATGAATTACGGCATTTGTATACTTTTAACTAATATGAGATATAAGATTCCATATTTATGATGAAACAAATATTAAATTACTTTAAACCCCTGTATAATAAATCTGTTTCTAAATCAAATTCTAAAATATGTTGTACAGGAAACAAAAGTCAGTAAGAATCTCCATGGAGATATTTTTTTATTAAAAGAATAAATAAGGATTATATAATATCACATTGCTCTTACTATTTTTGTTGGTCTACCTAAATAATACACTTCACAGAAAACTAGATCCTATCTTTGGACTGAGCTTTAATTTTTTTTAAAATAAACTAATAAAAGAGAAAATATTACCAATAAAGGATTATTAAAAAAATCACTTAAATTTTCTTATTCCCTAAAACTAAAACCTTGTAAATTATAATTAAATCTATTAATTTAAATCTTATTTTATGAAAGTTTTTAAATACTTCAGGCAATTTCTTTAAGTTTAAATACACATAATTAAAAATATGTTGTTTATTTTAAAATTAATGTATTTTATAAGTCTTTATATAATTTTTTTATCTCTGATCTGTAATTCGTTTATAAAAGTTTAATGAATTGCATCAAAGAAATCTTTATTCAAATACAACAAATTTACGGACGTTCTTTATTAATACATTTTTTAAATATATTTTCTTATTTCGTCGAACAGAAAATGATTCTTTCCCAAAATATATTTAACCTTTAGCTTACGGGGGGATTACCGTAATCCCAAGAAAAAGAGTGTCGAAAAATACGGGGTTGGGATTACCGTCTTCCCGAAGATTTCCACCCCTCAAAGATGCTGTGCAGGAAATCATTAAGACCGTTTTGCTCAGTAGGGGTCAAACTGCGTTGCGGAGAAGGGAAATTCTGTGGGGAATATATTAATTATCCTAGGGAAAATTAGGGATATTTTGTTGCAGTAAAGAAATGAAACATTTCTTTACGCACGCGACATAAAGATGTTTCTACTCCCACTTGCTACAGATTATTCGAAGATAGTTCTTGTTTGTGAGACATGACAGTGAATATATTATTTTCAGTAAATTGTTTTAGTAGTTTAGTGCGGCTAATGTTGCTTAAGTGTCTGTTCTTTGAATGTCAAATATAGCATTATTTTTTTTTCACACTAACACGCTTAGATATCATAGATTATGTAAGCAATTTTATATCTTGAATTGAAGAAAAATCAAATGGTTGTACATATTACTATTTTAATATAACAATAATTTTATAGCATTTTCTAATAGCATAAATAATCAAACAAAAATTAGTTTTTTTTCTATTGTAAATTAAGAAAACAAGTTACGAAACTCTTAAGACTATTCTCAAATCCAAAGAATCTACTTTCTGACGCATTTCTGAATTCATTGCTGATAGAAAACTATGATATTGGCAGATGTTCTGATTCAGAAATTATGTAATCGAATGATGTTTTCAATATCTTAGTAAAGGCAAAAGAAATTAGAGAAATCTGTCAAAGTTGGCGTTTTGAAGGGAATTTCCGAACGCGACAGCGCCGAAAATTAAAATCCTGGTTCCACGCGACAAAAATCGCTTGTAAATTGATAAGTAATTTATTTCACAAAAGATGGAAGACTTCATTCGATTACGGATCCCTTGAATAGTCGGGCATGCCAATTTTTTACATTCACGTTAAAAATAATTAACAAAATGTGTCTGAAAATTTTATGTTTGTTAGCAGGGAACTGGAAAACCACCTTAATTTTATGCTCACAGACAACTGAATAATGATGTGTTATCCCGTGCGTCTGAAACGGCATATTGCCTGTTTCAGAATATTAACAATTAGTCGATATCTAGTATTATTTATAAATAATTTATTCAGCAAGCATCTGATTCAAATCAAATAATATTTATTTATGCAAACCATAATAAAGATTGCATTTCCAATTCCTTAGATACTTTTTAACCGGTATAAAAAAGGGGGAAGCTTTTCATTTTGATACGTATGTATTTTTATATGTATATGCACCGATTACTACAGAACTACGCGAACGATTCCAGTGATTTTTTTAAATTATTATTGAAAGAGGATATTCTCGAATTGGTCTTTTTTAAATTTCATCAAAATTGATAAGGTACTATTTTAGAAATTCAACAAAAACAAAAATAAAAAAATAAACATTTTTAAAATATTTATTTTTCATCAAGTGGCGTAATGCTATCTATTTGGCGAGTCACTGTCATGCGATTTTTCTACCTCTTTATACTATGTTTTAATCGTTAAAACTTTTATGACGTAAACAATCAGTAATAAATAAATAAATAATTATAAAGTGTTTAAATTCACCAAAGATTTCTGCGGTACACTCGCTTCATTTGAAGAACTATATTTTTACAGTGATGAGCTGTGTACGCTAATACAGGATGGTTGAAAGCTCCCTGGAAATTTTTTTAATTAACTTTAAAATAAAGTAATTGATGTCTTTTTTTTTGCGCATGTCAAAAATCAGTAACTTTTACAGTCTTTTTTGAAAATGCCTTTATCTTTACAGAAAAGGGGTAATGCTGTTCGATCTCTTTGTTTCTAAATAAAGATACCTTGAAATTTAGTGAATTTAAGCTTAAAAATGAAACAGTGAATGCCTCATAAATGTAACCAATTTAGATTTCAGGACAATCTATCTTTTTTTTTTTTGGCTTGCATCCACTTCCAACTCATTGATATTATAGAAAGGTCTGAACTAAAACCTGATGTTCACAGGTCCCTGTCTTTAAATATATATACAAATAATTTCTCATAGAGAACACCAACACATTTAAACATTACCGATCCTAATTATATAGAGATGATAATGTTTAAATTGGACATGTCTGATAAGATAAATGATCCACCGACACTCCTTTTAACATTCCGCCCGAAGGCAGCGTGCATCTTTACCCCCCCCCCCCCCTCTAGGGCCGAAACTAGCCTTTTTTGCACCAGGGGCAAGCATGGATTTTGGCACCCCCCCCCCCCCCCCCTCTTCTGCAAAGTATTTTTACAAAGAGAATTTTACTAATTTTCTAATAGCCGACTTATTTTAAATTTTAAAATATGTAATACTGAACTACGTAATCTACAATGGCGGATCCAAAAGGGAGGTCACGGGGTCACAACTCCCCTCTGAACACCAGCAAAAATATTCTAAAGATCATTTTAAAAATGAAATATACAGTTAGAGTCCCAATTATCCGAGTCCTGCTTAACCGAGTTTCCGCTTTCACCGAGTCATTTTCTTCTGCTGGACTGATGGCTTCTATTATTATGAAACAGCCATTATAAATGAAGTGTTAGTTGAAGATGAAAGAGCAAAAAAAAAAAAAAAAAAAAAAAAATTATGGCCATTTTTTTCTTCCCATTCTGACCAGAAAATCAGAGTTCTAACTTTTTACTACTGCTCTTTCATCATCACCTAACTCTTCATTTATAATGTCTGTTTCATAATAATAGAAGCCATTAGTCCAGCAAAAGAAAATGATCAATTCCAAAGGTAAAATCCTTCATTTGGCGCCCCTAGTTCTGGCGCCCCCTTAGTTTCCCCCTGGCTGCCCACTCCCTTAGTTTCGGCTCTCTCCCTCTTGTTTTTGTTCCCTGATATCTGATCAGCTTTTTTTTAATGTATCGTATTTATTTGTTTCTTTTATTGTGTGTGTAGATACAGTGTGGCGTAGTCCATACTATTGTAATCAAATAAATAAGAACAGTCTGCCAAAGTAAGGTTTATATTTATGTATATGAGTTATCCAGAAAGGTGTCTAACAATTATGATTATAATGGAATATTTGTGACAAGACTAATCATTCTCCCTACCCCTCATTCCTAGAAAAAACAAACTCTTAAGGATGCATATAGTACGTGATTAAAATAGAGGGTTACAGAATCATATTCACCGGTAAAAGTAAAATATATAAGTTTCTCTTTTGAGAGAAAATTAATTCTACGTCTGGTGAATAGACTTTTTTTTTTTTTTTGTGATGATATTTGTCTGATATTCGGGAATGCAAAATTTTCAGTAAGGATATGCTAAATAGTGTAAATTGACACAAAATTGGTTAAAAGGGGACAAAATTATTACTTTTTAAAGGAGATTCCGCCCCCCCCCCTTCTCTGTGAACATCGGGATCACTTTTTTTTTTTTTTTTAAGGATTTTCTGAAGGTCAAATGAACAATATTTGTTCCAACTACTTAAAAAAAAAAAATAATGAAATAGAATAATGGATATTAAGCCTGCTAGGAGAGGAAATTATTGGGTGAGCTGTCATATAAATTGACGTCTCTGATCGTGCGGAAAAAATAGCACTGAGTTTATTTAAAAATAGTACAGCACACATATAAAAAATTACGTGCATAGTCTCATTTTATTTACTATTTATTTTTATTTCTTATGAAAAGTCTGAATTTTTTTCTTAATTCAGTTTGCTGAATATCGGGATATTTTGATTATATTCTCATTATCTCGCTTTTTGCCCCTTAGAAGTTTTAAAACAGATAATTTCCCTTAATAATCTCATTTTACATACAGAGAATATATTTATATTAAAAGTATTATAGAGCAAAATTTTATATGATACAATCTATTCTTTAAAAAGAAGAAAGAGAAGAGAACTGTTTATTTAATTAGAATCAATATTATAAAGACTGTTCTCATTTCAAAACATTTCTGGTGGTATCATACCGGTAATTTTTTTCTATGAAATTAAGTCTACTGATTAAAAAATTCTAAAAAAAAGTTTAAGTAAATACCGCTCACCCACAAGAAAAGTGACACATCTCTACAAAAGCAAATTTCACAGGAGAGGCAAAAAAAAAAAAAAAAATTGCATGATTTTACTGTAACATGAAATTGTAGCCTTTAGCTGTGCATGGGGGAATAAAAGCGTGCATAAAAGCATAAAACCCTTAAAAATGAAGACGTAGGATGAGGTTTGGAGAGTTAGGTGAATTTACCTCCCCACACATTCCACTCCTCTTCTGTGGTCAGAAATGGACATATAGCGTAATAAAGTGCTTTTCCATATAGCTACACTTATGAAACTTTTTGTGTAGCAATACAGACCTATTAGTGGAATAAAACACAAAATGATTTTCTGCGAGATGTGTCATTTTTCTTGCGGGTGATCGATATATAAGTATTGTGTTTTGAGATTTTTGTGAAAATAGCTTTCTTCTGTTATTTAGATCACTTTTTTTTTTCACTTTCTTTAAAAAATTATCTTAAAAATACCTATCACATATAGGTAAAATTAATTTTTTCAATCTCATTTGCAAAAAAATTAAAACAGGAAATTTTATTTCTAATTATTTTAGCACAATTTTTTTTTTTTTTTTTTTTTTTTTTTTTTGGCACAAACAAAATTATAGGGAAATTATTTCAATTAGCATTAGGGAACGGATGCAACAAATTCTCCTCTCTATTTGTAAAACAATTTAGATACTACAAGAAAAAGATCTGTCATTTTTTTTTTTTTTTTTTTTCTCTGTTTGATTGACAATTTGTTCTCCGTATTATTCTGCCTAATTTAATATTTATTTGTGGGAAAAATCTGAAATTAAGTTTAACAACATTTAAGAAATTATAAAATATGTATCTAAAATTGTAAGTTTAAGTATATGTATAAATATTATTTAGATATATATCTAAAATAAATATATACGAATAAAAAAATATCTATACATAAATGTTATACATAATTTTTTTTTTTTTTTTTTTGTAATTATTTTATCTTACTGAAGGCAAAAATGAGAATTCGTGAAAAAAACGCCTGCATTTATTTTATTTTAGTTTTTTGCAAATTTTTATAAAAGCCACCCGCATTTCTTGATATAGCATAATTATAAACGTATCTTTGCAATACAGCTGACGTTGTCTTTTTCATGTAAAAAGCTTGGTAGAAGAAATTTCACTACATAAATGCTTTAGGTAAATCATAATGAAATCCTTTCAGTATAGAGTTTTTAGCTTGCGCAAACTTCAAATTACATTTAGAAAAAAAAATCCTAAATTTAATATAAAATGCAAATAAATAAAGAAAGTTTTTGCACTCATTTTATGTATTTAGAGTATTAATTTACAGTATTTTTTATTATTATTTAATATAGATTAAAAATAATTCGGTTCTTTGATGAAAGTGTGCATTTTCTCTACACTCCTTCAAAATTCTTTTTCCCAGTACCTCAATTTATTTACATATTCACCGTGAGAATATACAACCAGAATATCTTCAAGTTCTTATCAAGTACTATTCAAAAGGATAAATAATTATCATTTTACAGCAGCAAATCATTCCTTCTGATTGCATTTGGGGAAAAAAAATTCCCCAAGAAGCAAAACGATACTCATTACAGAAACCAGATGCGCTAATCGCTTTCGTCCACAGACCGCCTGCGTGTTTCTAATTTACTGAAAAGGGGGAGGCAGACGCTTTAAACCTCCCGTAACGAAGCAACATTTAAAAGTTACAGACCCCGTTTTTTAAAGGTTAATAATACTACCACGTTGTGTTATTTAAAATTACACAAGAACTTACAACAATAAACTACTCATTAAAAGAACAAAGAAAAATAAATATTTTGCAATTTATTAAAGTATGAACTGGATTAAATAAATTTCGAATAAAAGTTCCATTTGTACTGTTTTTGAATTTTACTTCTATTAAATTCGCTAATAACATTTTATAGACATAAATAACATTCTGGAAAATTTAATTATTTAATAACAAAAGATTAATTTGTTTAAATAAATATGAATACTTTAAATATTCGGTGGATTAAATGTGTAATTTGTAATATATATCTTGTTTGTTATTGTACTAAGTTAAAACATAGAAATGTATCAATTGTTTATATCATTGCTTATAAAAAGAGGTATGATTATGAAAACTTATCTGTAATTCATTTCCAACTGAAGGGTCGTCTTTTAAATGGAAATATTATTTACATCGCCATTCGGAAAGTTTATACTATAAAATATAGTAGTAATATTATAATTTAAATTATAGCATTATAAAATACTTTTTGTTATATTTTTTGTAAAAGATTCTCGTCTTTTATATTTTGTTTAAATGTTTCACGATATATGAAAATATGAAGGAAAATATGGTATGACGACTAATTTATAAATAAGATTAAAAAAAGAGAAAAATAAAGGAAATATAATATATATATAACAGAATATTTCTTCAGACTTTTAATAAGAAACCATATAGCAAGGCTGTGGAATGTGGTGCTTTTCGATTATATAGAAACAGGAACAATTTCAATAATTAGAATGGGAAAAAAAATCTACTGTTTTATAATAAAATTTATTGAGACGCATGTTTTTTTTTCACAGTTAGCTACATGGATTGCATTATGTAAGCGCTTTGGCACATAGTAATGCCCTTCTTAAACTACCTGATTTTGTATAAAATTCGAAAATTTAAAAATGTTTAATCAATATTTATCACGTTCAGATATCTGTAGCGAACACTTTCTGAAGGACAGGTACAAATTGTATTATAAAACATACATATGTACATCAATACACATGTTTGGTGTTAATACCCTCATTTTATATTCAGCAGTAACAGCAGTTTTACAAGTAATTATAATATACAGGGTGTCCCAAAAAGCAATACCTACTTTTTAAAATGAATAATTAACAAACGAATACAGTTATTTAAAAAATCCTTGCATGAAACGGATGTGCGAAGTCTGGAATTTTAATTAGAGTACGTTATTACATTAGTTCAAATTCTTATCGACAGGTGACGCTGCGGCTACTGCATTCATCAGCAATAGCTGAAAATTAAATGACAATATTTTCAATATGTCCTTCATTCATCAGAATGACATGTCGGAGTCTTAGAATGAAATTAGCACACACCTTTTGCTTCTGTCTGGTCTTCACGCATACTCCGTTTGTTCATACAGCCACCAAAAATTTTGTTGTAGCGCCATCTGTCGGTCAGATTTTGAACTATCATAATAAAGTATTCTAAACAAATTCCAGACTTCACATATCCGTTTCCTGCAAGAATTGTTTTAAATCACTTTATTCGTTTGCTAATTATTCATTTTTAAAAATAGGTACTCCTTTTTGGGACACCCTGTATATATATATATATATATATATATTTTTTTTTTATTTGTGTCACTTGAATGAAAAGGATTCCTATTATGGCTGTTAATAAAATTAATTCTCACTAAATCTTCAAGATAATTTAAAGTCACGGATTTTGGTCTAATTGGATTATTTATACATGTATCATTTATAAAATTGTAAATTTCACATGAAAATGATCAAAATAGGAAGTTAAAACTTTTAATATGAACAATGCTTTTGAATTAACCACACATAATATATCGTAATATTGAAATGCAAAAATAATAAATTATTTCAAATGAAAATCAAATTTCAAAGTAATTGCTTAAGAGGCGCAAAGGGCCAACATAGTGAAAAAGATTCCATGCCGGGACTCGAACCCGGGCCATCAGTAGAGCGCACTGACGTTCTACCGACTAAACCACATGGAACGATACTCAGCCTAGAAAATTTCTCACTATTATATGTTGGCAAGACTACAAACGCAGCACAAGATGGAATATTAATCTTGAGCCACCGACCTGGAGCGAACACGAAACTTAATTAAATCCAGCATCGATAGAAACTATATTAAAACATGGAAATTATTCCAGAGAGAAACATTCGCCTTGAATACAATATTTCAAAATATGTTGGCAAGGCTACAAACGCAGCACACGATGGAATATTAATCGTTAGCCAACGACCTGGGGCGAACACGAAACTTAATTAAATCCAGCATCGATAGAAACTATATTAATGTTTGAAATATTGTATGCAAGGCGAATGTTTCTCTCTGGAATAATTTTCATGTTAAAATAATAAATTATTTTTAAAGTATGAATATATTTGGATTATACATTCTCTTGAATATTTTTACTTTCGATATATTATTATCATATTATTGTTATTATATATCTTTCAAAACCAGAAATTTCGCCACTCTGTTTCTAAACATAATATTTAGCTTAAAGGATTCCCTAATAAATAAGCCTTTGTTAATTATATATAGTATAATTAACAAAGTAAAGAAGAGACAGTTACAAAGAAAATATTAGTATGTTATGCAAGAGATATTGATGTATTATGTTTGTGATCTTTCGATAATCGTATAATATTTTAGATAATGTCTAATCTGCATCACAAATTCTAATCTGGTGCCTTCGGCTTTTAGAAGAATTATTCTTATTTTCAAAGTTTGTTCCAGTAATAATAATACTACTTCATAAGCCATTTTCGCAATCAACTCAATCAAGTGTTATACATTATTATGAAAGTATAAAACTTGATTAATCTGTAGTTAATATATATCCCACTAAAACATAATAAATGATGCAAACGATATTTATGCACTAGCAATGTAAAATATTATAAAAATCTCAGCATTTTTCTTAATGATCATACCTATAATAACCATACTTATATTTAAAGTGTTTTTCTGTGAAATGTTTGTTCCACGGATTTTATTAAAGAAGGATATATGCTGGCATTATACGCAATTTACACTGGAAAAAAGGTTTTCTACCATTCATCTCATGTATTTATTAAGCTTTGTATTTAACTGTTAGAAATCCTAAAGAAATCCTCTTATAAGTAGTATATTATAAAGCAACCTAATTATGGAAATCCCTAAAGAATAATTATGGGAATCTCTTGCATTAAACGAAGAAAAATATAAGTCTTAAAAGCAAAATGTATGAATTGGTAAATTTTCAGCAAAAAATCAACGTTATAATTTTCTATTGTTACGTTAATAACATGAATAAAATTTTAAATATAATTACAGAAATGTACACATTTTGGATTATTTTTGCATGCAGAATTTTAAAAAAAGCTGAAATTTGACATGTACAATCATAAAATATAGGTTAAATATTTATGACCAACGGTGATTTTACATTAACGAGGTATAATATGTTATAAAATCCACATTCAAAAGCATTTTAAAAGTATGAATATATTTGTATTTTAAAGTCTCTTCTGTATATTATCTTTTATATATTATTATCATTTTACTATTGTTATGTATCTTCAAACAAGAGATTTTACAAGTGTGTTTCTAAATACATAATTGACCTCATCTATGATTCAGTATTCAGGAATGATAAGTATATGTATCTTCTTAGAGAAATGTTGATTTATTGTGTTTGAGATCTTTTGACGGTCCTATAATATGTTAGATAATCTCTAATATCCATCGCTAATTCTAATCTAGTGCGTTCGGCATTTTTCCTTAAGCAGCTTTCGCAATCAACTCAGTCTTGTGTTATACGTTGTAATGAAAGTATAAAACTAGAATCAGCTGTAGTTAATATAACCAACTAAAAGAAAAATAATGATATTGCGAACAATATTTGTACACTGGTAATTATTAATAGTAAATTAATAGGAGAATTTCAACATTCTTATTAATGATTATAGTAGACATATTTAATGTTTTTTTGGTGAAATGTTTGTTTCAAGAATTTTATTAAAGTAGCATTTAATCAGCTTATTCATCTTAGGTTTCTAACATTCTCCTTATACAGTGTATCCACGTGTAACCGTACCGACCTTTATTTTCGTAACCGATGGTCCTAGATGCATGCTTCCAATTACAAAAGTCGTCAAAATTAGGTGCAGAGTTAAGATAAAAAAAGTTTGAAGCGAAAAAACAATTTAGCGAATAATTACAGAATCTAAATTTTTATACGGTCCCCCGGTCCTATAAGTTCTATTTAGTAAAATTTTCCTGTTACACTGACAAGTAAGGCAAAAAAAGTCCCGTTATTCTACGATTAAAATTGACCGAGTAATAGCTGTTTAAAGTTGGAGCCTATTTTTTGCTGCAAATTAGGGGTCATTCACAAATTTAGTAGAAATATAATTTCGTCAGATATATTAAAGAAATGGTTTAGAGTAAAATTAGCATTGCAATATAAATTTGAGATCTTTAATCATTCTGGCATATTACTGCAAAATATGAAATTTGTACTGAACATATAAGAGGATAAAAATAACAGAATTTTTGTTAATTTAAAGGATGAAAAACAAAAGTCTCAATTATTTACAAAAATGATACATATTTTAAAATGCTGTTAGATTACACCGTCTTTCAAAATTTGGGTTGTGCCATGTTTTTTTAGCTTTTGAAAATTGATTCATGTGTATTTTTTAGCGCTGAATCCGAAAATGACCTTCATTTTAAACCATCACGTCAGGATTTTTCCAGTTTCAAAGTTAAAAAGCTCAAAGCTAAAATTGATACCTCCTCCCCTCACAACCTCATCGGAACCCTGAGCTGTTTAGCTGAAAGAAACCCAGTAAAGGCCACAAAATTGAATAAATTATTGAATTAAATAAAATTAAACTGAATAAAAAAAGTCTTACACCTATTTTATAGTATCAGATTTTTCGCTATTTTTTTAACCTTGAAATTTACGATTTGCAAAAAAATCCTGACATGATGGTTAAAAGTGAAGGTTTTTTTTTTTTTTTTTTTTTTTTTTTTTTTTTTTTTTTTAGCGTTAAAAAAAACATAATACGTAATTATAAAATTTTAAAAACACAACAATGGCAGGTTTATGTTATCTGATCTAAAATCATTTCTTAAACTTGTTGACCGAATCTATCCGAATTTTTTTGTGTTATCCTCTAATATAAGTACGTATAAGATGGTAAGCGACGAAAAACATAACAACATTACATTGTAATTGGATTTAAGTCAGTATGTAAAATTTTAACTTCGTCGGACATTTGAAAGTCAGTTAAAGTTCGAGTACAAATTTTAAACTGGAAAGACAATCGTTGCAAGTCAAATAAAACCTTATGAAAATAACGTAATTTTTGTTAAAAGAAATTATAGCCTCAAATCCTTACAAAATACAACGTATGTTAAAATAAAATTATTTTAACTAATCTGAAACTTTACTAATAAAGTTAACTCAATCATAATATTTGTACGATTTCTTTCAAACCGCAGATACCTTGAAATAAGTTTAAGTACTTTATATACGACCCCTGAAAGCATGGTCGAAATCACCTGTTTGGATATGCAAAACAGTGGTATAAGTCATGCATTTCAAATTTTCATAACTCGGTCAATTTTAATGTTAAATGAATGAGACTTTTTCTGTCTTACTTGTTGTGTCACAGTAAATTTTTACTAAATATCACTTATAGGGCCGGGGGACCGTATAAAAATTTAAATTTCGTAATTTTTTAATAAATGGTTTGCTTGACCCAAATCGCTTTAAAAATAATTCTTTACCTTATTTAAACCATTTTTGTAATTGGAAGTATGCATCTAGGACCAAAGGTTGCGAAAATAAAGGTCGGTCAGGTTATACGTGGACACACTGTATATGTATTATGATTTCTATTTATCCGTTAGCAATCCTAAAGAAATACGCTTATAAATAATATATTTTAAAGATACCTTAATTATGGGAACAATTACAAAAAAAGAATATATATATATATATATATATGCGTTTTGTATGCGGTTGAACGCGTAAGTGCCGTTTAAAAAATAAGATTATTCAATAAAGCATTGTTATATCCTTAAATATCACATTAGATTATATATAGTAAAGTGGGGACAGACTCCGCGGTGGGTCAGATGCCGCAGAGATTGTACTGGCGACACTAGCTCTCACAACTCCAAATTAAGAATTCCGCTGTGTGCCTGAGTGATGTGTTGTATGCATTTCCACTACTTTACTATTAGCATTTAAATATTTCTGCGACTTTTATTGCTTCAAAATTGCGTGATAAGTTGCTAAAAGTATTCTAATAAAGTTTTATTGCATATTTTAAGCCAAATAAGCAGAGATTTAATCCCAAAACCAATTGCAACTGTAGAATAGATCATTGTAGAATGCAGACATGTGCTTGCCTTTCTCTCCCGTCGCTCACACGACACAAAATGGCGGCGCGGCATTTTACCCTCCACTATGGGGCAGATGCGGCACAGAGGTTGAGGGCGAGATGCCGCAATATATATTTTTGTTTTTCGGTTCAATAAATTCATCACTGCGATTTAGGTATAACTAACATTTAAATGAAGTTATATTTACGCATTCTGCTATTTATCAAAATATTCTCAGCAACAATGCTGGATCTCCATGTGTGAATAAGAAAAACATAGGCCCTTTACAATTCTCACCACCTAAACTGTTAAACAAAATATCTCCTATCTCAAAGGTCAAAAGGCCCATACAGTCAAGTAAGAGAAAGCAAAAGGATGCAAATATTACAAGCAGAAAGTTTATAAAGAATAAAAAAGAAGAATGAATTAAAAAGCAAAAGAAACTAGAAGGCATCAAAGATCGACAGCTTGGTGGAAGTAAAATGTTTAAAAAATGGAAAGGAAATATGAACTTGAACACACCTTACTTGAGGAAGAAACTAATATATGAGTCATCTTCCGATAATGGAGAAATTATTCCTTTTATAGATTCTGATGGCAGTATTGGATTGGAATTTGATGACTTTGAATGTACTGAGTGTCTGGAGTCTTATCAAGAAAAATAGTCTAAAGCGGGCAGGGTTCAGTGCATCAAATTCAATCGATAGCTGCATGATAAAGGCTCACTTTACTTTTGCAACAAGAAGTGATTGTGGGCGAATGGAAATACAAAATTAAAGAATGAGAGGAAAGGCCAAAAACATTAGACTAGGGCCTAAATAGAATATAACTAATACTTACATTAAGAGCAAACTGCAATGTTCGTCTGTATGTAAACCAGTGATTTATATTGTTTTTGTAATTATGCTGTCTATTGTTTCCAGTAATTATAGTATCCATTCACGTAAATTCAAATGTTTTTCGTTTCATTTTACTTTTTTGTCTCAAGTTTTATTTTTCGAGCTTACACTTTTGCAATTTCGTGAAACGTTTCACAATTTAGTGACATATATAATTTATGTAGAAATTTAATGCACATTTATTTTAACAAATAAGTGTACACTGTGGTCGGTGTCTAGAAGTAAAGTCCAGGCCGATTCTTGATGGAATCTGAAACTTTAATGATTATGTGGGTGAAGTATTTACAGATGGGGTATTTACATTTAGATTAAACATGATAACTATGACTGGCCGGCAACATTCCGCCGTGACCCGGTATTCGGTCGAACAGCGACGTTTCAACACGTCTGCTCTCATGAGCAACCAACAGTCAACTCTATCTTTTCACAATAGTTTGTGTCAGTTCAGCAGTTTTTTCCGTTGACTCAGAGGTCGGGGTGGATCATCTCAAGCCTCATCTAAGAATGTGCTAGGCTTTGCAGTGCAGAGTTCAAACTCTGTCACCACAATTCGGCCTACCTGACAGGGCTGGGTCCTCCCAGTCACTCATCTACTTTATATACCTGACTGGTACTAGACTACTTTTTCCAGAACGTATATTATACACACAAAAAGAAATTCACAAACAATATTTAAAACAAAATAATAGTAAAATCAACCACTAAATACTGCTTTTTTTAAAAACTTTTCAGTCCTTGACCAATATTTTTAGAGTTAGAAAAATAATAAAGTTTTTCTGCTTGTCACTTGGAAGCAGTTCTTTTCACAGTTTATTCATAATAGTAATAAAAAAAAATATCAATAATACACAGTTAAAAAAAAATCACTTACAACTCAAATATTTCGTTTTAGACAGTAGAAGTCCAAGGCTTCATGTGATCTGCAGCCGTCGAGGTCGTATTTGGACCCTCATGGTGTCCAACTTTACTCACGTTATAGCGATCGTTTCTTTTTACTGCAGTAATCTCATAGGGACCAAGAAACTTAGACTTTAGTTTGGTACCTGTCCCAAACTGTGTTTTTTGAATGGCCACCAAATCATCGAGTTTATATGTATTGGCCTTTTTTCGCTTTTTGTTATACGTTTTCATGTTTTCCTGTTGTATTTTTTGTATGTTTTGCTTAGCTATTTCTCTATTCGAATTTCTTTCCGATATGAATGAATTTAATTCCTCATCCTCTAACAGTGTTTTGATTTGTAGATCAGTTTTCTGCCGCAGTTTCGTTCCTGTCAGTAATTCAAAAGGTGTAAATTTTGTACTCCTCGATACGGTACTATTCATGATACGTTGCACGGGCGCGACAAATTTGTACCATTTAGTGGGATCTTCTACGCTAAGTTTTGCTAAAATTGGGATAAGAATTCTGTGCATTCGCTCTATTTGACCGTTTCCTCTAGGTATCCCTGTTGTTATGGGAATATGCTCTATGTTTTCTTCCTTACAATATTCCTCAAAATCAGCGGAGGTAAATGCTGGTCCTTTATCGGTTATAATTCGCGATGGATTTCCGAAAATATCATGTTGTCTGGTCAATTTATCGATGACTTCTTTAGCGGCTGTAGTTTTCACGGGTATAGCCAAGCAAATTTAGTAAATACGTCCACAACAGTAAAAATATGATTGTAATTTTTATTCGTAGAAGGCATGGGACCAATGTGATCTATGTGATAGGTCTCGAGGGGCATATTTTGTTTGGGGATCGGGTTTAATAGACCTTCTCCTTTTCCTTGCTTTTTATTGCAAAGTATACACTCTATGCAGTTGGCAATGACACTTTCAATTTGCTTTCTTAATTGGGGTATAAAAAAATATTTTCTTTTAAAATAATTTCAGTTTTAGCCACTGCGTAATGACCTTTGTTATGGACATCGCGTATTATTTCCTTTTGCATATTGGTAGGAATCATCAGAAGTTCTCTATCATTTTCATATTTGTATACGATGTCGTTTCTTATAAAATATTTTGAATTTTCATTTTTTTCAATTAACTTTTTTATCGCTTGTATGTGTTCGTCTTCTTGTTGTGCATTCTTTATTTTTAAAGTTAATTCATTTGCGATCGGGTAACTATTAGAACTGTATTTCTACTCAATGCGTCTACATGTTTCATTTGGGACCCTGATCGGTGGGCAATTTCGTAATCAAATTCCTGTAAAAATAGAGCCCATCTGGCTACTTTTGGCGTAATGTCTTTTTTGTCCATTGTCTTTTGAAACGCAGAACAATCTGTCACAATTTTAAATTTCGTACCTAATAAATAGTTTCGGAATTTTTTAACCGATTCTATTATCGCGAGTGTTTCCAATTCGTAACTCGAGTATTTTGCTTGAGTAGGTGTAGTTTTACGGCTCATGTAATGAATAGGATGTAAGTTTTTGTTCTCATCTTCTTGTAGTAGGACACTACCAAAACCTATGGCGCTTGCATCGGTGTGCAATTCTAGTCTAGCGCCTCGTCGAAATGTATGCAATAGTAGGGGGTTAACTAATTTTTCTTTAAGAGTCGCAAAAGCTTGTTTTTCGAGGATTCCAAATTTAAATGTATTTCCCGCTTTTAATAAATCACTTAAAGGTCTCGCTATAGTTGCATAATGTGGGATGTATTTTCTGAAGTAAGAAGTTAAACCCAGAAAACTGTGTAATTGTTTAAGGGTGCGGTGTTCAGGAAAATTCTTTACTGCCAAAGTTTTGGCTTCCGAGGGCGTAGTAGTTCCGTTTTCGATAATATAGCCTAAAAATTCAATTTTCCTTTTAAGGAATTGGCATTTTGCAAAATTAAATTCAAGCCCGTAATCCGATGCAACTTCTAGGACGCGTTTCAGTTTTAAAAGCGCTTCTTCCTCAGCCTTCGCAAGTACTATGACATCGTTTAAGTAAATTAATATTACTTTTTCTTTAATTAACTGTTTAAGAACAGCTTGAATATATCTCTGAAAATTCCGCAGGCCAATCGATAATCCGAATGGTAGCTTTAAATATTCGTACTGAGAGTTATGCGTGACAAATGCTGTATATTACCTACTCTCCTCTGCTACGTCTATATGAAAAAAACCATTTTTTAAATCCAATGTAGTAAAAACCTTCGCTTCCTCAATGTTATCTAAAACGTCCTCTATTCTTGGCAAAGGAAAATTATCTCTAATTATTTTTTTATTAAGGGGTCTATAGTCAACACACAATCTCCAAGAATTATCTTTCTTTTTCGCTAACACAATAGGCGATGCATAATTAGAATTACTCTCCGTTATAATTCCCATTTCCAACCATTCTTGTATTTGTTTATCCACAAATTCCTGTTCTGGATATGCTAATCTACGCGGTCGTTGCGCAATCGGGATATCATCAGTTAATACTATATTTACTTTTAACTCTGTATCCTTAACCTTGTTTGGCTTATAATTAGTGATCAACTCCGTTAATTCTTTCTTAATAGTGTTGTTTGTAATATGGTTTAGCTCAACTTCCTGAAAATTAATAGAATTAGCTGTCTCAGCTAAATAAATATCTGTGGTTTTCGCTGAGTCTAACTGTGGGAGAGAACACTGTTCACTTTCCAACAAACAATTTTTATCAGAGCTTAATTGCATGTTTATTTTTTCACTAAAGTTGCAAGCTCTTTCATTTTGACTAGTTTGTTCCTTTCTCACCAATTCAGCTGTCGCAATCGTTTTTCCTATCGTGGGATTGTTTTGCTTCTCTGACCGCAACATCGCATGAAATTTGGGTGTGACATAGATGACGGGTCTGTTTTTTGTCATGATTGTTTCTGGCGGGAAAGCAGTTACGTAATTCACCCTAACTTCCTTCAACTTTCGTTTCCCTGTAATTTGCAATCCTTTTTCCGACATATTAAAATTTACCTGTTTCAAAAAGTTATTTCCTAAAATTATAGAATGGCTCAAATTTTTACGATGTATAAATCTGCATTCACTGTGTAACCATCAATTTCAATTTTTACGGTCATAAGTCCTATGGGTGTAATTTGACTACCACCAATACCTGATAGAACCAAATCATTTTCATGCAATTTAGGGCATCCCAGAGCTGTATAAGTATCGTTGCTACACATATTGACGTCACTGCCTGTATCTATTAAAGCATCCATATTTTCTCCTAAAATCCCCACGCTTCTTATTATTTTATCAACCGGATTTGAGTTATTGCTTACGGCAGCATTTGCATTTTTAGGAGAATTATTTGTACACTGGTCAGACCTATGGCCAGGAATTTTACACCTCCAGCAGACCGGACTTTTTTTTTTCGGGGGCAATCCCTAAAACGGTGGGAAAGGTCATTGCAATTGAAACAACGGATTTTTGTATTTAAATTCTTTTGGGGGGTAGGTGTGTAATTTTTCTCATATGGTACACGACTAATGTCATTTCGATGGAACGCTATATTATTTTCACTACCTTGACGTTTTCTAAATTCCGTGTTTGTGGGCTTAATTTCAGTTTTCCGTAAGTTAATTCTGGCGGTTTCAAAATCCTCCAATTTATTGGTCAAATCTTCTACACTCGTAATTTTTGGTAGTTCGTCACAAAAGTGTTCCTTCATTTCTAGGGACAATTTTCGCCTAATCTGGTCAATGATTGAAATATTTTTTAACTCTTCGAACGTTGATATGTGTAATCCCGATAACCATTCATTCAGAAAATTTGCGATTTCAAATGAGAAATCTTTCCATGACGCTGAATTTTGTTTTCTATGTAAAAAGAATTTTTCCTGAATTGCTCTGGTGTAAGTTTGAAACGTCTTAAAAGTATTTTCTTTACACAGTCGTAATCACTGGATAGTTCTTCACTTTCACGATTTACTAAACTAACAATATCGAGCGGTAACAGTGCCAACAGATATGTAACCCATTCATCTTTTTCTATCCCAAGACGCTTTGCTTGCCGTTCGAAAAGGGTTAAGTAAATGCTAATTTCTTCCTCCTTATTATATCTATTTAACAATTTTAGAACATCGGAACCCTTTCCGGCGATTGTAGATATTGGATTATTCAATTGGGTATTTTTCTTTTCCAATTGTAATTTTCTTAACTCAAAATCGCGATTTTCGATTTCTTTTTGTTAAAACAATTTTTCACTTTCTTCTCTTTCGCTTATAATCCCCGCTAGCAAATTTTTTACTAAATCCTCACTATACCCTTCGGATTTTAAAATTAAATCAGTCAGTTGACTTTTATTAGCACCATCTGGAGGACTTAAACCTAACTCGATTACCGCAGTAACCAGGTCGATCTTTTTAGACCTTATTAAGTGTGTCATAATTATATCTAACCAATTAGCACATGAAATAAAACATTTCAATATAAATCAATAATATTAATATAAACACCCGATAAATCAAATATATCTATATATATATAATAATATCAACAGTTTTCTAAAACAGACTTACTTTGTACCTGATATTTCCACCAAAATATATATATATATATATATATATATATATATTTTCTTCACAATATAACAATACAAAAAAAAATAATTATTTAACACCTGTTTTATAAAAACTTGCTTCCCTCTGAATATTCTCACATAATATATATTTCTTTCTTTTCACATAAAAAAATAACAAGATAAAAAAAAATATATCGTTAAAACACTTTTCTCTGAAAGAAGCAAAAAATAGTCATGTATTAGGAATCTAAGATCATGTATATCATTAGGAAGCAAAAAAAAAAAAAAAAAAAAAGAACTTCCTATATTTCCTCTTCGTAGACACGTCTAAGCAAGTGCCTTATTTCTTTTATTAAAAAAAAGTGCAGAACAAAAAAAAATCCACTTCTGCATAAATTACTAAATATTCTTTTTCTTCTGGCGTACACAACAGAAACTTACTCCACATTTTTTATTAACACAATTCAAGCACTTGTGGGAAAAAATAAAAAAAAAACACTTCCCCATTTTATCACAACAAAAGAAAAAAAAAAGAAAATCTTTCGACATATAAGACCTGAAAAAACATTCACCGCTCACTATTTAGGTCAGCGTATATTTTCTTCTCGAATACTAGAAACGACCTATTAAAACTTTATCAGATGCATTTTCACAAATGATTCATCTCACAGGAACAGATCTTTTCAAAAAGATGAACACGTAGTTCAGACTTCAACGCGCACAGATAGAAACACTCTTTTTATCTTTCTCGGCATGAAAATTTTCCTTTTTCTTTTTTTCTCTTTCCAGTAATTCACGGAACATTCGATGAAAGCAACTTTTTTCCTTTCCTTTTCAGAGCATCGTTCAGCTTAAGGACATCAGAATTTCTTTAGACATCAGAAAAGTTTTCGTACACGTTAAATCCACACATCCACACTTTGCAAGTAAATACCTCGGTCGACAGTCCCCAATCTTTAGAAATTTAATGCACATTTATTTTAAAGAATAAGTGTACACTGTGGTCGGTGTCTAGAATTAAAGTCCACGCCGATTCTTGATGGAATCTGAAAATTTAATGATTATGTGGGTGAAGTATTTACAGATGGGGTATTTACATTTAGATTAAACATGATAACTATAACTGGTCGGCAACATTCCGCCGTGACCCGGTATTCGGTCGAACAGGGACGTTTCAACACGTCTGCTCTCATGAGCAACCAACAGTCAACTCTATCTTTTCACAATAGTTTGTGTCAGTTCAGCAGTTTTTTTCCGTTGACTCAGAGGTCGGGGTGGATCATCCCGAGCCTCATCTAAGAATGTGCTAGGCTTTGCAGTGCAGAGTTCAAACTCTGTCACCACATTTATGTATGTTTACTGTTATTTATTTTGATTTTAAGTAGTTTGAGGAAATAGACATGTGGTTTACTTGAAAAAATATAAACAACATAGCTTTTTTCGCCAAGCGGCATCTGTATTGCACCCCATGCGGCATTTTACCCACCACATAAAAAGTGATGTTAAAAAAGGACGTTTGGGAAAATAATTATACCTGCTTTATTAAGAGGGCTTTAACTTATTTAAGGGGACGAGGGACCTTAAAAATAATGTTTTTATTTTTTGTAAATTTCACTTTAAATATTACTCAAAGGTACCTTATAAGCATTATGGCATGCATTTATTACAAAAAAAAAATTATTTTAATGTTATTTTTGAGAAGAAATTGGAATTTCACGTGTCGTTTTAGAAATCTCCGAGATGCCCCATGCGCGTTCCATATCAATGAAAATCCCCAATATTTTTTATAAAAGTTTGGTTAATGTTTTGTTAATAGTTTTCGCGTAAAACTACATTTTTTTCTCATTTTTTTTTTATTTTTTTTGTGATAAATGCATACCATAATGCATATAATGTACCCTTGAATAATATTTAAACTGAAATTTACAAAAAATAAAGAATTGATTTTTAAGGTTTTTTAAGGTTCCTCGTCCCCTTAACATATAAATTTGATTCTAAATGGTTTGATTAATGATTTTTGGTACTTAGTTCGTTGTTTTTTGCTTTATTGTACATTTTAAAAGAAGAAAAGTAAAACTGTGGCATCTGTCCCCACTTTACTATAACACGATACAATTTTTATTAAAAATACGTCTTTTATTCATATACGTAGGTTTTGAAAGTTATGTAAAGTTATAAACATTTCACGATGGAATCTTTTATTTTATAATAACTATAAGATTTTTTTCTTCCAGTCAAATAACCGGTTTTCATCAACATTTGAACGGGTTTTATCCATTTTAATCTATTCAACTCTTTTTTGAATGATAGGTGTTGATTATCCAATAAATTTACACTTGTTGACGAAATTCTTCTTGTGTGTAAGTAACAGTCTTATCAGTACCGCAACGCTCGCTGCTTTTAAGAAAGATTTAATTAAAATGATCGCAACTTTTTTTTTTTTTTTTTTTTTTTTTTTTTTTTTTTTTTTTTACTGGAAATCGGGGGCAATGTTTCTCAGTCCCACATTTCCCTGTTCAATATTTGAATCTCTGTCATATCAGAAATCACTGTTAAGTATTGGGTTTTATCGATCACAAAAAAATTATTTTGTGATGTCGTTTCTATTTGTTTCGTCTCGGGCTAGGGTAATTTCCCTAATATGTAAATACCTGAATGACTCTTAAATCCAATTCATCAAATCATCCTTGATCTGCCCTCCTTCTTCATCTTTGGTCTAAGATCGTTTAGTAGATTAGAATTATTCAATATTATATGTAACAGTTAAAATGAAATGAAATAAGCATGCATTGCATAGTTAGAATTTTTTCATCAAAATTGTGTAATTTTTCCATAAAACTTTAGTATATGAAATTGTGGTTTAAAAAAAACGGAAGGTACTAAACGCATAACATTAGCTTATGAATTGTATATTTCAACATTTCTGTAAAGAACATAACTTATATACACAAATAGTGCACCATTTCATAATGAATATACTTCGTATATGCATATTTGGAAGATAGCATAAATCCATAAATGCAGAAACATGACATTGATAAGTAATTCTAAAAAATATAGTTAAAATATGCAGCTCATATGCAAATATAAAGACATTTTGAAAAGTGTTGTAAGGCCAAGTGGCAGAAATACTGAAGCGTTCATAAATATGTTACAAATAGTTATTATTCATCACACAGCGATTTTGTAAAAGGGCTTTAGACTTGGTTGAAAAAGAGTGAATGTTAAAAACAAACAATTTAAAAAAGTTAGTTGAATTTTTAAATAAACCTTAATGTCTTCTTGAATATTCATGCATTTTTTACACAAATGTGTACAGACAGAAAAATGTTAAGTAGAGTAATTTGCTGCAGATACAGGATTTTCGAGCATTTAAAATTACATTCTGGTCCAAAGTATTGCATTTTTCTTAAAATGGTTGTTGATCTTCTAATTGCATTGTGATCAAACATTCATTGGGAATTACGATGTTCAACAAGTCCTTTATATTCCCGAAGACAAAAATAACATCTCGTTTCTATTGATAATCGACAAATCGTTTTAAATCTTGCCGGTGATTTTTGGCGATAAATAATTGAATGATACTGGAATACATCCATCGTACACAGTTACACGAATCATGCATATTAATATACACCATGAAAATTTACAAACTTCCTAGCGCATGCTTACATACACAGAACTTCAATAAATCCAATAAAGTCTCTCTTAACAATAAATATATGTACTAATGAGTAATCATGAAACTTAATACTGAACAACTGCCACAGTGCTTTTTTTCCTTGATCAAGTTGTTATTGTTATTAAAATGCAGGTTTTTTTGTGGGATTAAAAGCAATAAACAACTCTGATATTTGATAAAGTTATTAGCTTAAAATAAGATTTTTATTGAATATATATGCAATTGCTCTTTGTTGAAGACACATTTTTAAGAAAGGAGTTAAAAAGTATGAAACAGTGAAACTAAAATCTTCTAGGTTATTTATCTGCGCTGCCGCAAATTATGCAATCATGATGCTATGTGAAAACACATATCTACTATAAATGTTTCATCATTTTACTGAGTTCCTATTTGGAATACAAAGCGCTCCCTTAACATCAGTATTCTCCTCATGTAACATTTTAGTAAACAGTTTTTAAAAAGTTTCATTTCCTTACTTTTGTTTGTTTCTCAGCAATACTTAAAATAAAATTCTGGAAATTCAAATGACTCCTTTTTTGCTGTTTATTAATGTAAATTTCGCATTTTTAAACCACTTATTTTTGAGATTCAAATAAAATAATTTTGAATTAAAAAAGAAGAAAAAGGAAATTAAATGTAACATTGCCATATAAAAAGAAACAAATACTACATATTCAGTTGTATGACCAATATGCTTGAAGTATAAACAACTGTGTGTATTCTTTTTAAAAATAAAGTGCATTTGTGTAAGCATAGCTCGTATGTTCGTGAATGTGTTAACGTTCCCGTGAAAACTTCCAATGTCTTTTGTAAATTTATTTTGTAGAATACCGTTTACAACCAAATTTAGCACCAATATCCAAATACTTAAAAAATAACATTAAAACAGTATACTGCAATTAAAACATGAATATATTGAACATTTAATGATATATGGGCATTTGTAAGAAATAATTTTTAACTGCGCATGTGAGAAACATACCAAAATTTTTATTTTGTAATTTGATAGCTTTCGCCCTAAATAGCTGCCTACCAAATTATGAAATAAAAATTTCGTAATATTTCCTGTATATACAATTCAAAATTATTTCTAATTGATGATAATTGCCCATATGTCATCAAATATGCAATATGTTCATATTTTAATTACAGTATATTGTTCTTACTGTTCTTTTTTAAGTTCTTGAAAAGTTGTGTTGAAACTTTCTATTATATAAACAACAACAAAAGATAGTTATATAGCGTGCTATAGTTACACAAATTCACACAATCGTTGAACAAGACCTACATAGTCATTTTCTGCAGTGGCAGAACATTTTGAGTAAATTCTGTTACATGGGTGATCGAAAGCATTATTTTATTATTAAATAATTGTTAGTCTCCCAATTGTACACGAGACTAAGCCTTCATTTGAAAATGTGAAGCCAACTATACTGTTTGCATCCTTGAATTTAAAGTACAATATGTCAAAACATTTTTGTAGATATTTGAGAAACCGTGTGCAGTCGAAAACATCCGGTCACTCTTCCTTAACTTTTGGATGCCAGTGTACACAAGATCCCGTACTTATGATAAAACAATTATTAATATATCGTGTAAGTTTAAATAATGAATGCCTTTCTAAAACTAATGCTAATATATATATAATACAAGGAACAAACATGAAAGAAAAGTTATGGGCCAAGCATAAATTACGAAAATCTTTCCACCAAATTCTGAGTAGTGTAACAAAACTTCGTACTTTAATAAATTGATATATTATGTCTAATTGAACCATTCGGAAACGCATAAAAACCCAATTTGAGCAATTCCAATCTACAGTCGGAGAATTATCCGAATTCTTTGAGCAGCCCTGTATATGATATATAAATTTGTATCTATGAACTACCTATATGGGAACCCAAACTAATATATATATAAATCATGGAGATTTATTTTCTTCTGTTTTTGGAAGATCAAGAAGTAATCTGCAGAGTGCAAACTGTGATCGAATTTTTATCATTCTAAAAAGAACGAAAAGAACGAAAATGATTTAATCACAATTCTCTACCAAATCACGATATCATTGGCGCCGTGTCAGTCTAGCTGAAAGGGGCCCGCTTAGGGAATTGCGGAATATCCCACAAACAGAAATAAATGTGCTATCCAAATGTGATAGTGAAGTATGGATAGACCTTTAAAAAGAAAAGTGGGCTCCTAACAAATCTACTGCACCATTTTTTTTTATCTTGGAGCAGATGAAGTTCTTGAGCTGTAAATTTGGCGAATGAAAATTAGTGGTGTGATTGACGGAATAACCCAAAATGTGAAAACTCTAATGAAGTTTTTTCTAACAAATCCAGAGCTAATAAAAATATGTACTCTAAGCATCGAACCAATTGAATCAAGAAAAACGGATGATAACTATGAAGTAAATTGTGCTACATCAACTCGTTATAAGAAAAAGGTAATTGATGGGATTTCTCCAAAACTATGTCAATCCTTTTACCTATGATGGTGAAGAACGTCTTAATATCTTCAGAATGACTGTTCCAACGCCCGATTTGAAACATGTGTTTCTAGAGTGTCCGATATTGGTTGAGAAGAATATAAAAAAATTTTTAATGAACGTATTATTAATGGAACAAATAGCTTCTGAGACCATTTTCACAGAAAAAATTAAATTATGTATAAGAAGGGTAAGTTGAGGGCAATTGGTGATTGCAACTTTCAAGGGCAATTTGAAAGTTGCAACTACCGAAGGTATTATAGAAATAAAGGATGGAAAAAAATTATTTAACAGACTTGCCGTTCTTTGCCGTTTATGCCCTGATATAAATTTCAACGAATGTATCGGAAAGTATTTGTTAACATGAGCGAAACAAATTTTATTCGATTTATTATCCATTCTCCCCTTTCTTAAATCCCGGATATATATCATCCATTTTATTACTATATATAACATTCAAATGAATAAAAAAGAAAAATATAATTAAAAAACTGTTGATATTTTTCTCATTACCTGCCACCCTTGCACTGAAACTGTTGCCCACCGCCTCCTGATCATTCCCTTCAGAGCGTCCGGTATGTCCACCATTGCTTTTGTCATTCTATAAAACAGTTTTAAGTATATATATATATATATATATATATATATATATATATATATATATATTGGAACAGAAAAATATAATTGTTTTTTCTTCCTCCCTTCAACCTTTACCCTTCAATTCCGTCTCCCCAGTCACGGGTCCCGTATGTCCATCATCACTTTTCTTATTCGACAAAGAATAAGGGAAAAAATGAGACCACACACAATACTTAATCACAAAATTTCACACGTGTTTAAAAATAATCTTAGGAAACCCACTATACGTTTTCACGGTTTTTAGGAAAAATGAAAAATATGTCTCATTTTTGATATGACATACTGCGCTTGCTGTTACGTGTATAAAAATGTTTTAAATCAGGAAAGTCGTGGAGAATTTTGTCTTCTTTAAGATTGTAACTGACAAATAATATGCTACGGCAAAGGATCTCAAGATATTAAAAAAATGTCACAAAATTTTGTTGTTTTTTGGTCACTGAAAATGCTCCCTTAAGAAATTTTGTTGGAAAACTTGGTTTTCCCAAGCTGTCCTCATTATAAACAAGAGTCAGAAAAAAGTTTCTATCGGACCTTATGCAAGGTAACGTCCATTTTTTTTTTGTACATTTCCCCTGGACTATTGGTTTCAAGTACTTTTGTTATCCAAATAAACTACTTGGTGGACAATCAGATCCTCTCTTTGGATTAATTTAAAGTTTTAATCATAGCAAAAACAAACCAAAAGATTTCTCAATAAAGGATTATTCGAAATATACAGTTAAACTTACTAATTCGCTAAAAGTACATTAACTAAACAGCTTTAAGAAATAAAATAAATTTATTCATTTACAGCTTGTGTTATGAAAAATTTAAATATTTATGCATTTACTTTAAATTTATCGCCACTTAATTTATTTCATATCGCCTATTCTTATACTAATATATTTTAATCCGCTCCAAGATTTTACTTGGTTCTTTATCCCCATTATGCAAGCTTCCAGAAAGTTTTATTAATTACAAGAAAGAAATTTTTATTCACATAAAACATATTTACGACATTCTTTATTATAGAAGCTTTATATTATTTGTTTGTTTATGTCGTATAAAAAAATATTTCTTCCACAGAAGATATTTTATAATCCTATTACGTTGAGTTATTTAAAATTAGATTAGAATTTAAAACAATATATTAATCTCTAAAAAAGCACTGAAAAAGAAACATATGGGGTTTTATTAGAAAGGTAAGAATAAATTAAAAATTAAAATTTCATATTAAAATACCATTTGTACTATTCTAAAACTTTATTTGTATTAAATTCTTTAATTATGTTTTTATAGAGATTAAAACGGTACTAAAATTTTAATCTTAGTTGTAGCAAAGATTAATTCATAAAACAAATAAGAAATGTTCAGATATTTCGGTTGATAAAATGTGAAACAAGTAATAATATGTCTTATTCATAATTTTAAAAATACTTTTAATTGAAATAAAATCTTTCAATAGAAATTGTTTGTAAAAAAGAAATATAATATAGCAAAATTAATTGTTTTATCTTTCAAAGTGAAGGGACACACATATTTGAAATTTATAATTAAAATGTGAAACACATTTCTATTTTGAAAGTATTCTTATTGGAAAAGAGAATTAATCTTATAATCTCAAATTAAATATTACAAATTTTTGTTATATTTTGTATACCTGATCTCTGTCTTTTACATAGTTGCTTAAACGTTTCAAAATATATGAAATTAAGAAAATAATGTATGGCAAAGGGTCTATAAGTTTAATAAAAAAACACTATAAAATGAAAAATAATTAAATAAAAAAAACAAGAAATATGAAAATAGAAATATACAACGGTATATTTCGTGACACTTTTAAATAAAAGCCGGACACTGGATAGTTTGTGTTGCGTTATGAATCTTTGTAAGCGGGAAGTTTTTGATTTTTTTTAATGGATAATTTTTTTTTACAGTTTTATTAAAAAAAAAAAAAATCCAGAAATGCATGTACGTTTTCGAGCATATAATGCACCCTATTGTGTATGCACATGCTCTGATGACAAAGCCCTCCTTTTAATACGTCCTTTGATTTACATGTGAAATTCTTGTATTTAACATTTATGTGTTTAGATACCTTCGGCGAATACTGGTCTGATTATCTGTTTTACTATAAACGCATATTTTATAAGAATCAAACTACTGAAAGATGATAGAGTTGTGCGTTAAAATGATCAATTTAAATATATTTTTAAATAATCTTAGGAAAATAGGCAAACGAAACAATTCACATTTATGCATAAGTGCCAATAAAGTCTAAATATTATTATCGCAATCGTATAGACCGGGAAACGGTTGCGCGGGCCTCATCGATTTGAAGGCTGAAATTCCAGGATTAGATAGAATTCCATTAGTACATTAAAAATGCAATTGGTCTTCTATTTCATATACTGATGAAAACCACCTGCAGACGCGATTTTAGTGGATAATCGGTATGTGTATTATTGTGTTTTTCTGAAATATATGAAAATATGCAGGAAACGGAGCAGCAAAACACAATGTTAAGCCTTCCAGTCAATCGCTAAAATCTGATTGCAGGTGTTTTCCACCCAGATATGACTTGGCAGACCAGTTAAACTTTTATACGACAATCAAGTTTTAATTCATCCTGGAATTTTAGCCGTCATCTCGATGAGTTGATGATATATGCAACCGCCTTCCTCTCTAGTATGTCTAATAAACATATAACGAGAAAGCGATAACAATTTAAAACCTTTATCATAACATGATTTACACTACCATTTACACAAATATTTAACTATGTCTGTATTTAAAGTAAGTGTTTTAACATAGTGTGATAACAAATTCAAATGTTCAATTAATATCTCGAAATTTTGTTTGCATATAGAATATTATTTTACATTCTGTTTGCTCAATTTTATTTTTTTCAATAACATTGTAATTTAAATAATCTTTTAAATTCTTTTGGAAATTGCCATATGCAAAATTTAAATATGTATTAGTGTAACATCATATAAATGTTTATTCTCAATTTATTTTAGTATAAGATAATTATTAATCTCCCTAAATGTGTAACAATACTTATATTAATTAAATTATGATTTTTTACATTCAAACAGCATATTTTCAAAAGATATTTAATTATAATTAATTTTTTTAAATACATATGAAGTCTAAATATTCGTTACCAATAAATCCGTTCTGTAATTATTAAATATTATTAAAGTGTAATTTAATAGTTTATAATACAAAAAACTTCGTATGAAAATCCATTAATTTCAAGACTATGATTAAATTTGGTTGATATTTTAAAGTGTTGTATGATTTGTATAAGATAAATATAAAGTATAGGCACGATTTTTCAACTGGATATATTTCACATACAAAATATTTAATGTACCGTATATCCCGGCGTATAACACGCATCACTAATTTCAGAGTAAAACTTTTATTTCAAGCATATATTGCCGTATAACACGTAATAGTTTTAACCAAAAAAACAAACCAGAAATACCCAAAAGAATTTCAGTGAAAGTGAAACCTTTAAGGCAATAAGGAGTTGGTGCTATCGATTTAGGCATAACAAAAATACCGTTCTTCGCCAAATGACAAAAGTTACCCAAAATCTTCCAAATCACTTAGAACAAAAACTGTTAAGTTTCTAGAAGTTTATCATTGATAAACGAAAGGAGAAAAACTATGATGTATCTCAAATTGGAAGTATGGTCGAAACGCCAGTAAAGTTCGATATAATAGGAAGCAAATACCGTCAACCCTTTGGACCTTGCGGGTTTATTTTGGTCCATCCCATAAAAAAGGTTTTATTCTTTGTATTGAACAACAAGACAAATCGGTGTTTTCGTCCTTGAAAAATATTTTAGACCGTACTATAGGGTATTTAAACAGATTGGGGGTAATTAAATTTTTTTAGTGACAACAATGGACGTATTTTTAAACAACTGTTTTCTTGTGTAGATTTTAACTCCCCAAACTTTCTATAGTGAGACAATGTGGATGATAGATACAAATAAGGTAAGTTTTAAAATATTACCTTTAGTAACCTGTAATCAATGTGTGATCATAGTTTTCCTTTTAACTTTTTATTTTGACATAAAACATTTACGTTTTCATAAAGCTAACAATAAAACTAGTTTTTTGGGACTACTTTGTACCAGGCCTTTTTTGGTCCGGAAATAGCCCTAGTTACTCAGAAATGCCTTTTATACAACCAAATCTCTGTAAAATGTATTAAGTAACATTTTATTCAAATGTTACTTTAGCAAAATGTTACAGTAATTATTTTTTTTACAGCTTCTGTGGATTAACATGGTGAAAACTGTTTCTCGTGTCTTTAATAATAACATATGGTTTATTGTGTTTAAATGTAATAAAAAAAATTGTTTATCAAGTTTGCAGTGTTAATTCATTAGCAGATCCAACTGTTGATTGGTTTCAATATTCCAACATATGAATTGTATTCATTTTATATGAAAATAAGTGAATGGACCAAACAAGCCCTCAGCGTTACCTACTTTTTTCCAAAATTTTAAAAATAGTTTTTTTTTAAATGCTACTTTAAAACCATGTAGTTTGCTTCATTGTTTCCTGTTAATTGATTACAATTCAATTTCGACGTTGAAAAATCTTATATAATATTTTTTAATAATGGAAATGTTAGTGAAATCAGCAAAAAGTGGCCCAAAGTAGTTCCAAACAGGTCCCAACAGAAGCCCTAACAGGTTCACGGTATGTAGAAACAAAAGGAGTAAAAACAGTTCAATTTCAAACTACGGGACGCGAAAAATCCTACTTTACAGTGGCTATTTCTTGCTTAGCTAACGGAACCAACTTAAAACTAATGTTAATTTTCTAACGAAAAACAAAGCCAATTGGTAATTTTCCAAATGGAGTTTTTGTTCATTTCCATCAGAAGGGCTGGATAGACGAAAATTGATTAAAATTATGGTTAAAAAATGTTTGGGAAAAGCGTCTAGGATCTTTAAGAGAACCAAAAAATCAATTAGTTTGGGATATGTTCAGTTCCCATTGAAGAGATGAAAAAACAAATTAAACAAATCTAATATAAATTTGGCAGTACTTCTTGCTGGACTGACTTCGTTAGTTCAACCATTATCCATAGACAAAACTTTCAAATAAAGATTAAGGCGGCAGTGGAACGCTTGGATGTTTAGACCAGTCAAATTGTCAAAAATAGATGCAAAAAATTTGCTAGAAGATTTTATGTTTTTAAAATGTTTATGGGGATACTAATAACAGGCATTAATTCTGTACCTTTGAACAAAAAGGGCCAATGTCCTTTTTTCTCAAATGGCAGAAAACCCAATTTAAGTTTGAGACATTACATTAACAGTAAGAACATTGGCATGTACAAAATATTTTCTTTTCAATGATCTAATATTGGGAGGTCTTTGGCCCTTTTAACAATTACTTTATATCGCATCCTGAATTCATTCGTTCATTTAACTCAAATTTCTCAATTTTGGACATTGGCCTATTTTGGTCCAAGGTACAAAATTGTTTTCCAACAAAATATCTCGAGGCTAAACTTTTTGGAGCCAAAGAACCGTAAAATTGTCGGACTTTTTTCAGTTTTTTGCCGATAACTTGAAAATTATAAAATTTTTGTGTACCGTACTTATTCATTAAATTCTCTACAAATTTCATAATAAAAACGTTTTTCTAAACTCATTACTAAGAGCGCTACGGCTTTCTGGAAAATATACTTTCTTTCTACCTGTGGAAAATCTCAAAAACAACATTTGACATAATTTTTTATTCATTTTATCCTCTTTAATGTAACTTGTTTATATTAAAAAGACATAAAAGGGGGAGAGGATTACAGGTTTTTGAATGACAGCAATAACGGTTAATTACAACGGTAACATTGTAAAAAAAATTACTACATTGTATTTTTTTTTTTTTTTTTGTATTTAGAACTTAAGTGGAGAACATTAATAGTAGGTATTGACATGAATGTAAGTAACAGTTACGGTAAGGATTTTAATGTATTTAGTAACTTTTGTATGTAGTGTTTGCGGGTTGATGGGTTTTGTCCGTCAATCTCAGTTTGAGGAGAAAACGAGCAGTTTGCTTGTTATTCAACAGCTTTGATCTTCTTTGAGCTTGTTGCGACATCATCAACCTGGTTGTCAAAGTCATCGTCGTTGCTGGTTTGGTCGATTGTTTACGAGGCTTCAGGTTCATCATCCTCTTCTTCTGGGTAAATAATGTCGTCCACATTTTCGCAGTTGAGCCCGTTACAGTTTTTGTAAATTGCAGAATATTTGAGTCCTGATTTTTGGCAAGAACATGCCTTGCTGCACACTTTTATACAGGCACATGAGACAACATGCATCAAGGATTCAGGTGCTAGGTTTTGGCACATAACTGGATGAAAGAGACCGTCAGACCGCCAGACCTGCGAACCCTACCCCATTTTTCAGGGGGATGTTGTTTCCTAGCCAAGCTTGTATCTGATAATAACATCGGTGGAAATGATGCTGCTGAGAATCTTGCGTTGGTGGTAGCCTTGCAAGATGAAGTTCGCTTTTAGTGGCAGATTTAGCAAATAACGGGAATATCAAGGTGTTCAATGCCTGTGTGGTGTCTGTTCATCCGCTGTATAGTGTAGTATTGAATTTTTCTCCAGCCTTGATGATTTCTTGACAAGTTGACTCTGGTTTATTGAACACACAGGCTATTTCCTTAAGCGAATCATGTTTTTTCAAACTGTAACAAAACTTTGACTTTCCTTGCCCAAAAAGATCATATATTGTTTCGCACCCTCTGATTGCATGAGTGAAAAGAACATTGTTGTAATTGTATTTGTATTACATTGTTGTATTTGTATTACATTGTTGTAATTGTATTTGTGAAAACCACTTGGTTTCGATGTTACTCTGCCTGAATTTTGGAAAAAGAGATTTTTGTGTTGATATCCCAAGCTCGTCATGACCACGAGAAAACCAACGTGTTCTCTCACAATACTATACTTTCAAAGGCTTCGGATCTTGAAATGGCTGAGGTAACAATCATGACATAAGAGTCTTCTTCTCCCAGGTAAGCTTGAGCTCTGTTATTTTGAAACTCTGTTTTAAGAAGTGAAATGAAGCGATTCCTGTTTCTTTCTTTGGCTAGAAATTTGTCATGACGGAAGATATTTTTTGATACTAGTTTTTGTTTTAATGTGCTATCATCCTTTTTCAAACTATGCTAAACTATGTTGAATATGTCAGTAATGTTTTCGTTAACGATTTTTTTTTTAAATGTGGTTACTATTAATTTTCGATTTATTCATTAGTATACAACTATATTTGTATTACATTATTCTATTAACATTTTAAACTAATTTTGCAGTCATATCACATTATGAATGAAAAATTAATTGAATTGTAAAAATAAAGATAAATCAGACCATCCTATAATTCAATGATGATCATGAAAATTTTAGCAATGGACACCCTACAAAAATAAATATTTTTATTTAACCCATTGATCGTCGCGCCCGATACATTCACAGAGAAATTGCCCTGGGCTCGATGATTAGGGATTAAGCATAAAGGGTGATAATACATCAAACAAAACATCTAAACTTAAGATACAGTTATACTAAATTAAGAATTTTATAATGTGTATATTTATAATCTATAATAATGTCAAGTTTACATGATCTAACTTTGCCAAGATTTTTGTATTACCGATCTGAAACAAGCCGTTTTTACATTTGATTGCGCATGTGTATAACTTATTTTTGACAAAAGGTGAAATTTTTAAGGAAACTAGAAAAGCTTTCTTTTTAAACTGTCAACAGTAAGATGTGGTAGAGAAACGGAAGAAATCGTCATACGGACACATTTAAACGTACACCTAATACCTAAAAAGCGCTATAGACAAAAATCGTACAATTTACCATAAAAACGCACAATTTTGCAACCCTACCTTCTACCCACCCTTCTTGAAAATTTCTCTCCTTAATTATATCGTCACTCGTTACTAGTCGATAGGTACACTTCACTTTCACAGTTAGTGATGAAATATTTTTTTTTGGGATGAGAGGCGAAAAATAAGTCACTTTCTGTGAAGTTGAAAAAAAAAAGTGTTGTTTTCAAAAAGCCATAGTGCACTTAGTATTGAATATAGAAAAACGTTTTTATTATGAAATTTGTAGAGAATTTAATCTTCTTTCTTTTTGTAATTAAGTATAGTACACATAAATTTTATAATTTTCGAATTATAGGCCAAAAACTGAAAAACATCCGAAAATTTCGTGGTTTTTTGGCTCTGCAAAGTTTAGCCTCGAGATATTTTGTTGGCAAACAATTCATTCCTGTTATTAGCATACCCATAAACACTTTAAAAACATAAAATGTTCTAGCAGAATTTTTGCGTCTATCGGCACTATTTTCTGACAATTTGAATGGACTAGTTAGAAGGAGAAAAAACACTTAAGAAACGAGGAAATATCTGGCCTGTATCATGAACGCAAATGCGCGAATGGATTATAACATCATGGAATGAAATCAACCGGAAGTAACTGTTAAAATATTTTTAAAATGTGGAATATCAAATGAACTTGACGGTACATAAGATGACTGTTTATGCATAGATGAAAGCGAAAGCGGGTATAAAATACATGAAAGCGACAGTGGAGGACTAAGATGAAATTTTCGAAAATAAAAATGAGTCCGAATACAACGAACTTTTCATGTTACCTGATAAGGAAGATTAAGTTTGTTAGAAAATATATGTTGTAATTTTGTTTGTTTATATTGATATATAAATGCTTTTAAATATAGATCTAAAAATTTGAAATGTTTTCTTCGCATTATTTTACATGAACTATTTTATATTAGGCGTATAACATGCACATGGAAACATGAAGCAATTTTTTAGAGTTGTAAGTGCGTATTATACGCCGAGATATACGGTACTTGCTTAATTTCAATCTTTATACGAAATGTTTCGATAGTTTCGAAATATCCAGTACGTAGTTTCCAAACATGTTATAAGTCATTAACGCGATTTCTTTGGGTCATTGTTTAAAATAAAATAATTTATTTTCAAAAATAACACATAAACTTAATTTTAAATTAACTTACATACGGAAAACTTTTTGTACTAACATTGGAAGTTCAATGATTATGGGAAACTGTACATAATGTAAAACATATGCATTTTAAACTAATAACTTAGTAAACGATTTCAAACACTACAAATGTTTGCAGGGAAATGTGTCCCTACTTTTTTGAAAGCAAGAGTTAATATGGGCATATTCTTCCATAGACTGGTATTTTAATTTTTGCCAAAAGTTAATATACAAGTACACTGCTCAAAACAATTAGGGGAGCACATGGTTATAACAGATGTAGCGCAAACATTTACGCCGATAAGTAACGTAAAATAAAACATCCATAATTTAAAGCGTAGTAGAAAACAGATAATAAAACTTCATATGAAAATTAAAGTTTATGACGTGAAAAACTAGAAAAAGGAGATAAGTGCAGAAATCGAGATTTTGCAGAAACGTCTATTTCACTGTCTCAGCTGTAAAATTCAATTGCTCAGCTTGTTTTTTGAGAAAAGGTGAGTTGAAAATGTCACAACAATGTGATTTAACGGAATCCATGGCTTGGCGTGTTATAGGGAAACTTGAATATGGGGAAACACAACAAAGTGTATCGGACGCTGTTGGGGTCGCAAGAAGTGTCACTGCAAGGCTGTGGAATCGATTCCAGGAGACATGGAATAGTAGATATCGACAAGAGCAAGTTCAGCCATCTGCTACCAAAGAAACTAATGACCGATATATCCTGTTAACAGCTTGTCGAGACGGAACGGGTAATTCTACTCTGCTGAAAACACAGATGTTCTTGGTCAAAGAAGGAAGGGTGTCTAGCCAAACAGTCCGAAATATGCTTCATCGGGGTGGTCTCTATGCGCGTAAGCAAGTGGTCTGTATTCCGTTGATCTCAAGCAACTGTGCGGACCAAAGAAGATGTACAACTGAACATCGAGTTTGGAGTCAAATTCTGTGTACAAATGAGTCCCAATTCAGTCTGGATGTGACATGTGATATGTTTTGGCATGGAGAGAAAGAGGCACTCAAAAACTGAAACTCTCAGGCACTCAAAATAATCCCACATTCGTTAATGAAAGATCACATTACAGACGAGGTGGTTTGATGCTATGGGCTGGAATTGGCATAGGTGAACGTACGGACCTGCATATAATTCAGAATGGCACTTTGGTGGTCCGAAGTTATTCAGACGAGATACTGATACATCATGTCGTATTTGATGTCACAGCAATTAGTGATTTATTTTTTTTTTTTCATGCATGATAATGCCAGACCTGATACAGCTTGTCTTCTGGAAAACATGCTTGAAGCTGAAACAATATAGCTTATGGAATAACCAGCATGCTATTCTGACCTGGATCCGATCGAGCATGTTTGGAACATACTCAAATGACGCATTGCTGTGAGACCAAGGCGTTATGTTATTGTCCGGGACATGGAGATTGCAATTATTGAGCAGTGGAACAGAATTCCCCAGAGCCTTATCGATAACCTCATCGCATCCATGGAGAACACGTGTTCAGCAGTCTTAGCTGTTCGAGGAGACTTCACGCCATGAAAAAAATCTTGCATCATTTCTAAACAACACTTTTTTTTAATCATTTACATGTAACCAAATTGTTGTCCTAAACCATCTTATCATATTTTTTTTCCATTTTTTCAAAGAGTAAAAGCTCCATTACAATTTTTTTGCGTCTTTTTTTCTGTATTGCGCATTGATACATGCGTACTATCCCCTTTATGCCCATATATGGCTGTCTTGCACTGTTCTATTCACTTTTTTGCTTGGATACCTAATTTTTTTCAGCAGTGTAGTAGAATTACTGAGACTCAAATAAATACAGGTGAGTTGAAACAGGCAAATGTGACACATTCTGATTGTTGCATTAAGACGCTTTATCGTCTCTTTTCCTTGGATATGTTATCTTGTTCAGGTATGTATCATTGGGCTGGAATTAGCATAATGTAAACAAGTAAACATGAACATATTGCAGACAATAGGTAGCAGATAGTCATAGACTTCACGGTGATAGTCAATTTCTATGAGTCAGTTTGGTAATTTTGAAGGGAAAGTAAAGATATGAGGGAAATGTTTTTACCACTTTCTAGGACAGTAAAAATGTTGAAATAAACAGATTTTGCCACGATGGTACCAATAAGCAATAAGTCGTTTTCCTCATGACATTGCATTCAGAACAAAAATTGACATCCTTCGTATAATTATGGAAAGGTTGTAGAAATAAAAATAATAGACCGTAATAAAATTCCCAGATAGGGAAGACAAAAATCTCTACTCATTTTTATCTGCTGGATAGATAGGTTTTCGTAATTTTTGGAAGCAAGAATCTAACCACAGACTTCGCAGTGATACCAGAAACTAGAATATCAGTGTTCGTGCTTGTAACCGATCGATTGAATGAAATGTGTGGGACTTTAATATTGTGGGAAAAGACGGTTCCTTTTTTGACCATTGTTGTAGATGATAACACATAAACGATAGACATGGACACAGGGTCAGATACGAGTTAATAATATTGGGCTATATAATTTGGGCTGTAAAGTACCGAAATGAAACCCGAGAGATATTCTAAAGATTTTTAAGGATTGAGGTCATTATACTATCTAAACTCTCATTGTTTTGTTTTGTAAAGAATTAAACAACTATATTTATGAACAACAATGAAGATTGAATTGAGAAAAAGCATACAAAATATTGCCGATTTTGCATTGAAACTTTTTACATTTATGTTTCATAGATACTTCTATAAATCTTGAAAATAACATTCTTCCAATTTCTTAAATATAGCATCTGCCATTTTAGTTTTTCTTTAATATGTTATTCTGCACAATATCGAGTTACATAATTTAAGAATACACTTAAATTTTAGTTGCGCTATTGGAGATTAACGTGACCTGAAATAGTAAGTTGAAGAAGGAAGACACATTAATTCAATATTTACGTGCCATAAATAGAAAATTTGTTATACGAATACTTTCATCAGTTTTATTGCTACAGAGATTATTTATTTGTAAAAATTAATATGAGGTGATATTTTTGGTTTATTCGAACTTGAACTATTAAATGATTAAATAGGTTATTATTCATATAAACACTAAGTAATTATTGGAGATTATGTAATGAATAAACAGAATGAATAACAAGAAGTGTATTTAACTTTCTGTGTAAATAGACATTTTTTCTGAAACCTTTACTAGAATTGAACTTAAAAGTTGTAATTAAAAAAATAAAAATGCACCTTTAAATTATTTTAAGGAGATATTTTATGTACTCTTGCTATTTTGTCAAAGTAAATGTAATAATCCAATCAAACATGATTTTTTTTGAAATTTTGTAATGCTTACATTTAAATTGAAATATACAGTAAAATTCTGTCTTATTTTCATATATTTTATTTTATATTTCATATATTATGAGAAAAAATAGTTTGACTGTAATAAATCGCTGAAAAAAATTAAAATACTTATCCCCAAAAATATCGCTTATATACTTATATTCAAACAAAATAAATATTATATAAGAAATATTTCATATATAAATACAATCTGCTTAACCCTATCGCTGCGCAACCCGAGATTTCATCGGGGATACATTTTTTCCTCTAATTAACCCACATTGATCATTCTCACCAGTTACTTTTAATTGTAAATTCTGCCTTATCTAATCGGAGCATTTTCCTGATTAAATCAGACGAAAATTTTTGTTTTGAAAAGCCGGTGGCAAAAGAATAAAAATTCTTTAAAGACGCTCTTCGTGGAGGAATTAAGTTCGCAATTTTTGAAGTTATTTTGATAAAACAATTACGCAGCTAGAGGGTTAAAACAAAATATTAAATCAATATGAAATATTAAGTTATATGACTTCAGAATAACTTAGAATAAGGTAGATTTCGTATGAAATACTACCTATTGGGATCGTTCCTATGTTGGAATTTCTGGAAAATTTTTGCAGATCTACACCGATCATGACTCCTAGAACCCAAAACCACCCTCAGTAAAAAACTTTATCTATCTATCTATCTATCTATCTATCTATATATATATATATATATATATATATATATCACTTTCTTCTGGACACGATAACTTTCGTAATTCTGCACCAATCTCTTCCAAACTGATACATAAAATCAAAGGGCATAAAATCTCGGTCAAGTTCGTTAATGGGCAAAATCGGACCAAGGGGATGGAAATAGGGAGGGGTTTTGTGAAAACAGATAAACCCCTATAACTTCTTTACTTTTGTACATATCAAATCAGTTTAAAGTTTTTATTACTTCTAAAAATAGGGCCAAAAAATTATGTATCACATATTTTGATAAAGTTAAAAATGGGCAAGGGGCACAAAAATAAGGTTTTAGGGATAAAAAAATTCATAACTTCGTCAATTCTCAAGATATCAAATCCAAATAATTTTATTATAAATCTCCTTAACATTATCTACAACTTTTATATTCACAAGTTTTTGATAGGACCAATTCGTACCGCGAAAAATAATTAAAAACGAAAACAAAAAGGGGGTTTAAAGAAGAAAAAAATCCGTAACTCCGTCAATTCAAAAGATATAAAATCCCCATGAATTTATCATATATCTTCTTAATATTGTCTACAACATCTATATAGACAAGTTTTGGATAGGACCAATTCTTACAGCAAAAACAAATAAAAAATACATAGCGGTTGAAGAAAAAAATCATCTAAGTAAGGGTGTATTCAAATCCAAACTGCGTATTTTCTGACTCATTTTACAATTCATTTTTGCTCTCAAAGGCTTCTAATTGGTACGTTTTCTTACTCAGAAACTATATAATGTACCGTAAGGGTCGATGTTTTGATAGAGGCAGAATATATTTTTTAAAATGCTGTTAAAGTGGGCATTTTGAACCGAATTTCCCGAAGCGGATTGTGTTGGAAAAATCATTGCATTAAGGATGCACTCAAATCCAAACTGCTTATTTTCTGACTCATTTTTAAATTCATTTTTGCTCTCAAATGCATTTAATTGGTAGATTCGTTTATTCAGAAACTATATAATGTACCGCAATGATAGATTTTTTGATAGAGGCAGAATATATTTCAAAAAATTATGCCAAAGTGGGCATTTTGAACGGAATTTCCCGAAGCAATTGTGTTATCACTTTCTTATGGACACGTTAACTTCCGCAATTCTGCACAAATCTCTTCCAAACTGATAAATAAAATCAAGGGACATAAAATCTCGGTCAAGTTCGTTAATGCGCAAAATCGGACAAAGGGGATGGAACTAGGGAGGGGTTTTGTGAGAACCGAAAAAAAACCCCATAACTTCTTAATTTTTGTACATATCAAACCAGTTTAAAGTTTTTATTACTTCTAAAAATAGCGCCAAAAATTCATGCATCACAGATTTTTGATAAAATTTAAAATAGGCTCAAGGGGCGCAAAAATAGGGTTTTTGGGAGAAAAAAATGCCTTACTTCGTCAATTCTCAAGATATCAATTCCAATTAATTTTATTATAAATCTCCTTAGTATTATATACACCTTTTATACTCACAAGTTTTTGATAGGACCAATTCGTACCGCAAAAAAATTAAAAACGAAAACAAAAAGAGGGATTGAAGAAGTAAAAAATTCATAACTCCGTCAATTCAAAAGATATAAAATCAACATAAATTTATCATATATCTTCTTAATATTGTCTTCAACATTTCTATAGACAAGTTTTGGATAGGACCAATTCTTACAGAAAAAAACAAATTAAAAATACATAGCGGTTGAAAACAGAAATCATCTAAATACAAATCCAAACTGTCTATTTTCTTACTCATTTTTAAATCCATTTTTGCTCTGAAACGCATCCAATTGCTAGATTCTCTTATTCAGAAACTATATAATGTACAGTAATGATCGATTTTTTGATAGAGGTAGAATATATTTCAAAAAATGATGTCAAATTGGGCATTTTGAGCAGAATTTCCCGAAGCGATTGTGTTAGAAACGAAAAATATTGCCCTACTGAGAAAATAATTGTTTATTAATCAAGTTTTAATTAATTGAAAAAAAAAACACAGGTCGCTTATAAATCTTTTCAAAAATCACGTCAGCATGTTTCATATATATATATATTTTTTAATTAAAAATTAATCTGAAAATGTGCCAGAAATTTTCGTGTTGTTGAATATGGAGAAATATATTTTTTTAATATCGCCTTAACATGATTCTGATAAAACCATCTATTTTATAAAAAGGAAATAAAAACTCGTCAAAAGCAGTCGGATAAAACTGTTAAAGTGGATTTATATCTAATAATGATTTAGTTTTTGTTGGTGAAATTAGTATACTTAACTTCGAAATCTACCTCTGCCTGTAGGCCGGGCCGGCAGGGATTTTTATAATTAGGAATTACATAACGACTTAAACATTTCTTATACATCTACCGGGTGTCCTAAAAAGGACTGACTGATTATAAAATTCAATAACTTGCAAACGGTGACGGATATTCAAAAAATTCTTGCAGGAGGTTTATGCATAAAGTCAAATGTTTTTTTACAGTGATTTTCGATTTTAGTTCGAATTACAAATAATAGATGGTGCTGTAAGCAATAGGCGCTAAATACAGGCTCGATTTTTAGCCTTTATCTTTTTCCATGCGGAAAAAGGAGGTTGAAATGTATTGAGTGGGTCCCGGAGTACCAAAATTCGAGCCTAAATTTAGTGTCTATTGATCGCAGTGCCATCTATTGTTTGTAATTCGAACTAAAATCGAAAATCACTGTAAATAACTTTTGAACTCATGCATAACCCTCCTCAAAGAGTTTTTTAAATATCTGTCAAGGTTTGCATGTTATTAAATTTTAAAATCAGTCAGTCCTTTTTAGGTATGTGCTTTTACAACATTGTATGCGAAATTTAGAGATGTTATTTTCATAATCTATCGACACATTTTAATTATATAAGCGTTTATCTTGTAAAATATTTAGAAATATATGTGTGTTATCAAAATTGGCAAGTTCGAAATAATTATGTTTCATACTAAAGCCATTATTCATAATCAATTTATCAATTTCATAAATATCATATAAATGCCAAATAAGATTGTGTTGTGTTGGTGATTCATATTTAAGAACTTGTTATCAGCCGCCTCATTCGATCCATATCGTGGAATCCAGCGGAATGAACGCATGTAAATTTTGCCTCAGTTTGAAGTTTAATTTTTGCCACGTACTTCAAATATCTTGACAATAGTGATAACCTCAAAAGACTTTTCCAGACCTCAAGAACAACATGTTCGCCAATCTTTAAATAAATGGAGAAACTAAATTGCTTACATTCGTTATACATGCTTGTTGTATCTCTCAAATTTTCTTTCAAAAACGCTGTAAAAATACAAAGGCCCGGCACACACCGGATCTCGATTGGTTTTCTGGCTACATTGGTCAAACGTTAGATCGACAGCTTGTGAAAACCATCACATGACAGACAAGTGAAGTGAAAGTATCGTGTCTTGCCTCCTTCGTTACAGCCGCTGCGAATTTATCTAAAATATTCTAAATAATAATAAAAAAAAAAATTCATAAAATAGGTTTGTTGAAATCTGGATTATACGACTATTGAGTAGAACTTTGAATTAAGTAAATTAATAACGGCGATTAGTGCCTCACAACACTATACCTAGGTGTATTTCATATTTAATGAAAAATAAGTATTATACATCAAATGCAATTCATTAAGCTTTATACCTGTCATGTAATGTTGCGTTACAGAAAAAAAAAAACCTTAAAATGTAATATTTGCGCTATTTCTTCGCTATATGACTGGAATAGAAATAATTAAAAAAAAAATAAATAGTTCAAACATACATAGGATGACTCGTAATTCAAAAAGCCAAAAAATATAAGTTAATAAAGCGAAACTTAGAAAGTTAATTGGGTATATAACCCAATAAATGAATTAAAAATACAGGTAACACGATACATATTTGTAATACATTTACCCAGTAGCCGTAATTGGGGTAACTGTTTGTATTTTATATACATTTTTTATATTTAATTTTTTGCCTACAATTCTTTCTCACAGTGAACGCCTTATTTGAAATTAATTTTAAGAGAAATCATTTTTTTTTATATAAATAGATTAACTTTACATTAATAGATTATTATTGTGTGTTATTTGGCCTAAATTTACCTCATTTAAACGTTTTCTATAGTTTGAAGACTTACCTTCGTAGGTTAAATAATTTTTTTTTTCAGATATAGAAGAAGAGCAATGCAAAAGATGCATCTTCACTTAACCAATTTTTTATGGATGTGAAAATTTAAAAGTAAAAAAAGAAAGTAGTTTCTAAAATGATTCGAAGGCATTTTACGAAATTTACGAAACAATTAATAGCAACATTTCACGACTCCACACATTTCTTTTACGGATATCGCTTCTAAAATTCAAATGACTTCTCAGGAAGTATCCTTCAGAGATTCAGAACTTACTGCTAATTTCTGCTATGTAGTAGAAGACGCATTTATAGAAAACGCTTGGACGTATTGCTGTAAACTGAAATGATATTTAGTATATTATTTGCGAATATTACATTTTCAAATTGAGATTCCAATAAATATTGATTTTAAAAGAAGATGCTTAATTCTGGAGGTTGTAAAAAATGTTTCATTTAAATGTAAAAAAAAAAAAAAAAAAAAAAAAGAAAAAAAAGAAAAAAAACATATTTTATATGATTTTTTTAATAACTCCTTTTATTAAAATGGCCAAATTTACTACAAAATTATACCAACTTAGCAAATTATTAAATGATTACGATGAATTAAAGAGCTTAGATGATAAAGGAGGTAAATGACACAATCATCATTGTTAGAAACTGAACTATAAATTTCCTAATCTTTATTTGCGTTTGCTGCCAAATGCCTTTTTATTAATTAAAATCGCTGAAAGTATTAAGTTTTTAGATAGTAATTTAACAGATGGTAAAGTGTTATTCATTATATCTTCAGTCATATATGTTTTTTATCATATATCACCTTTATCATCTGAGCTTTTCATTTGGTAGCGGTAAAAGTTGAATGCAAAAAATAAAGGGCAAGAAATTAAAGTTTCACATGAAATATCTTTGGAATAAATAACTTTAAGGGGTCTTAGGACTCTTAAAATTGGAAAAAATAATTTAAAAAAAAGACCATTTTCGACATTTAATATCTTATGTAACGTATTTGATTCTAAGACACATTTTTATTGGGCTAAATGATACAACTATGCTCTTTCATTTCATGTACTTAAAAAAATTACAAGGCGCCGAATTAGCATTTGTAGGAAGCCCCAAAATGTCAGACATTAGACGATCGTAAAATTGGTATTAGGCGCAGGAATACAAAATAAGCTTTGGAACTAGAATGAAAATTTTAGTGCCTACTTATACTTCAGATTATAATAATTACCATTAACCTAAATAAATCCATATTTAAAACATTCTTATATTTTTAATACAAACTTGTATTTAGCTAATGCAAAATTAAAAAAATTTCAACAATATAATCACCTATAAAAATATATATTAAAAAAAAAAAGTTAAAAAAAAATTAGGTTCAGTGTATACAGACTAACATGAAGCATATGTTTTGAAAATTTCATGAAAAAAATATTCAGAAGTTTTTGCGATATCGTGCGCGTTATGCCTATAAACGTCATTTGGAGAAAAGCGACTTCAAAGTTTCGAAAATACAGTTTCAGCTGATGAGCAAGTATAATTCTAAAAGCCATAACTTCTGCTATATTGGAATTTCAAGGAAACAATTTTATCAAAATATTCAGAAAAGATAGGCATGTTTCCATTGCAAATAGTTCTCATATATATTCATTAAATATTATTATTATTAATTTTATTATTATTGGTATTATAGTTACAAGTAGTGTTTTTTTATTAATATTTTATATTTATTATATTTCGTCATGTTTTGAACCAGGCAGCTATATTGAGAATCTTACAGCTTACAGCTTACTTACTTTTTTATTTTTTTTTATTTACTATAGCATAAATATAAATATTGAACATTTCCTTTTAACTGCTGCCAAAAGGATGGACTAACAAAAGGGTTTCGGCCAAAACACTCCATCAGGCTTGCAGCTTGGAGCTACGGTTCGGATTCCCCACCCCTTTAACATCTAAAAAAATCGAAAATTTTAAAGCTTTACCAGTTCTGAGACACTTTAATATGATAATGAACATTTTAAAATGTTTTGTATAATTTATTTTTATCTATAGCCACTTGATAACAACAACAAAAATGCACTGTACGTTCAAAAGTATTTCAGATACATTTATATGCCTCCGTTTATTATCCATTTTAGAAAAGATATAGATTACGTATTTTCAGAAAATGATGTAAATCCATTTTCTCTCAAGTGAGTGTTTGATGTTGAAGGAATTTGTAAAAATAAATAACGCGTTTCAAAATCGAAAAAGATTTTATGGAATAAGAGATGAACAACAGATTTCCAAAAGGTTTTTTAAAATGTGATATGATGAAAGAAGTAAAACTGAAATTGCAGCAATATGCAATTTTGCATACTTTTACAGATTGTCCATCTTTCTACGTAATGTCGCAGATGATTTCAGCAATTTAGTAGTAATGATATTCAGCGGATAAAAGCATACACTAAGTTTAAGAAAAATATTTTTGGAAATTTGTGCATTAAGAATACAGAGCAGAATTTGAAATAAAATATTCTAGAAAAATATGAATTTTTGACTGTGATAGAATGAATAACAGTTTTTTTTTTTTTTTTTTTTTTTTTTTTTTTTTTTTTTTTTTTTTTTTTTTAAGATTTACGATACTCGAAAATACTAAGTATTGATTTTAAGGCATCCAGTACCTTTTAAAATGTAAAAAAAAAACAAATTTTTACATGCGTGTACTTGAAGTTGGCTATTTAGAAACATTCATAATAAAACATGCAAATTCTCCTTTAAAAGGAAAGTTTTGTATAAAACATTTCAAACTCTTTTTATATGGTCGAGGAGAAATATTTTCTTTAAAGTTTATTTCCTAAAAATATTGATTTACGTTATTGCAAGCATGATTACTAAGAAATGGTATATTATAATTTCATGAACTTGTGATTCAAGGTAGAAACCTCATACATGGATAAAATGATTACGATAATGTTCACCAAGTAAGAAATTTAAAATTATATTTACATTAAATTTACTATATTTTCTTTAAAGTATATTTCCTTAAAACCTTGATTTACGATATTGAAAGCATGATTACTAAGAAATGTCTGATTAGAATTTCATGAAGCGTGACTGAAGTTATAAAATTCATGCATGCTTAAAATGATTACTATTATGTTCATCAAGTAAGAAATTTAAAATTATAATATATTTTTTTTAAATTCAAAGTGTTCAGTATTTTTAGCAGTTTTCGACATAGTAGAAAAGTATTTATGAATACGGCTTCTCTGGCCTGTTGGCTGTACGAGCTAGCTTAGTAAATATAGTAGTATTGCCATTTTTTTTTTATTTATATATGCTATTGATATTTACCATGGCGTGTTCTGTATTGAAAATGGCGTGGGTAACATTAACAGGTCGTTCAAAAGAAAGTCGTTACTTTACGCTCAATATGGAAAATCGTTATCACTGTGTTTTATATTGTTACACATTTTCAAGCATAATAAAACTGATATTAGGGTATAAGATGACTGGTTATTAACAAATAAGTTCACTACAAGATACTTACTATATAAGAACGTTCGCATAACATTTATCGTTAATTTACGGAAACGCACAAAATAATTCGGCTATAATACTGTCTATGAATAATAATTCCAGGAAGTGCGTTGTCAAATATAGTATGCCTTTAAAATTCAACTAATACTTTGCATATTACTTGTTATATATAAATTATATGTATCATATATACAGGGCTTTACAAATTATTCCGTGTACTTTCTTACTTATTGACGGAGAATTTTCAATTGTGTTCAGCGTCATGTAACTGAGCTAAATCCTGCGTACTATGTAGTTAATATACAAATATATAGAGCATCTAGAGAGCTCTACAAAAGAAATCGGATATTGTAGAAGAAAATGGGTTTTTAAATGCGCTATACGTTTCTTAAATTGTTTTCTTAGAAACCACTTCCACCTTATCAAAGACTGAATTTTTTTTGTACGAGCTTGAAAATGTTTCACAATCAATGTTTCTCTTATTTAAGACGATTTATAGTAATTTCAGAGCTTGGGAACAAAATATTCTAAGTTACGGACATGGGCTAATTAACCTCTTTTTAATTACTTACAAACATTTAAAGGAACTGTCACTATTTTGTTACGATTTGTCACTATTTTTAATTAGGTTTTTAAATGAGCTATTCATTTTTCAAATTGTTTTCTTAGAAATCATTTCCACCTTATCAAAGAGTGAAGTTTTTTTGTGTGTGTTGGAAAGTGTTTCATAATCTATGCTTGACTAATGATTTTTCTTTCTTTTTTTTTAATTTTTCTTTGTGAATTGTTTATTAGCAAAAACGGACTGAACAATTAGCAGTTGTAGTCGGAAAAGTACTTCAATTGTTTTGTGGAAAATACTTTAATTCATTGGAAGAGTCCGGCATATCAAATACAGATCTTCATACACGCCACGTATTAATCTAAAATGCTATTCAGGCAAAATACGCGCTTAAAACTAATAAAATCACAATTTTAGAATTTATCATGCATAAGCGTCTTTCCACCAATTTCTGTGTGGCCCTGTATACGATTTTATTTATATTCTACAAACTTCTCTTAATATATTAAATAAAGTTCAACGTTTAAGACACAGTTTCAAACCACATTGGTTCTACAAAATTTTAATATTTTTTGCAATAAGTGTTAGAGAAACATTAATGGTTTTAAATTTATATTACCATCATATTTATCATTATCTTGCAAATCTCTCTATTCTAAAAAAAAGTAACTACCGCTGTCACCGCCGCCGCCGCCGCCGCCGGTTTTGAATTTTTTGTGACCGGAGGTCTTTCTTCGTTAATATTGAGAAAAATAATGCATACAAAAATATGAAAATCAGTGGTTTTATACAGAAATGTTTGATAAACACGCTGATGCAGACAGTTTTCAAATCGAAGAATTATTTTAAGAGATATTTAATGCTAAAATTGGACAAAATCGTTCCACTAAAAAAGTTTTATAGCAGCAAAAACTATACATGACAGTGTAATCATTTTTAGATCATTTTATGCGTTAGAATTTGCCGGAGTGCAGATTGCATTAATTTTTTTTTATTTTGACTCATTTTTTCAGGTTTTATTTCTATTTTAAATTCAAATTTTCAGCATTTCTAGAGATATTTTTTACAGATTTCAGAAAATTGTACTAATTTAAACTGTTGCCAACTGTATAAAAAGCGCAAGCAATAATGTTTGCTTCAAATTAAAAATTTATTTACACGTGACTATTATGAACAGGAAAAAAACTTTCAAATTAGAATTAAATAATTATGTATAAAAAGCAGGAACTTATTAAAAATTACGTCATAAAAAGTATGCACGTGAATTTTAAAAGAGAAAGGATATTGTAAAATAATAAATTTATTAAATGCGTTAGAAGTCTTAGGAGAAATTACGTCATATTTACGTCACATTATAGTTATTACATAAAATGAACACAAAATAATATTGCAAAAAAGTTTAAATTTAGAAATTGCGCTAGACATTTATTTAATATTTTGAGAAAATATTTTCAACTATTTTTGTTAGGAAAGCGCAAATAATATTTCATTGCTAACAAAAGTACTTTCACGGGATTATTTAAAAGAGAAAGAATACCTTGGTAAAAATTACGTCAGATTAAAAACGATTAATTTAAAATGTCTCATTTAAAAGAACTTTCTTTTCGCTTTGTTAAAAAATACCAGGAGACAAAGACTCTGTTTACTTAATTCCTTTTATATTAGCTGATTTTGAAATGTTGTTACACGTGTCTACGTCATCAAATTATTTTTATTTCGACGTTTCATTTGTATTTTTATTAATGTTGTACGGATTTATTTGTTCTTTCGTTATTTAAAATAAAAATTATGTCAATTTGTATAATTTGGCGAGTGGTTTGGCGATTTATATAATTTGGCGAAATTAGTCGACGGGATAATCAAGTAGTACCGCAGCGGATTTGGCGTTAAATTTCCCCAATCAAAGAGAAATGAATAGAAATTCGTTTATAGGGAGAACGCCACTGTTTTTTAAATTATAATTCAATCTTTCAAAACATTTTTAAAGCCGATCAAATTACCGTGCATTTAGAGCCTGCGGTGTCTGGACGGGGGTTGGCGAGCGTAGCTCGTAGGGGGCCGAGCCCCCTAGTGTCCATAAATATTTCTAGTTTTACACGTTGAATAACATATACAGGGTGCAAAGGAAGGCCCTTTAACCTGAAAATACTTGCGACCGGAGGTAGCTACACCTATGCAAGTGAGGTAACGGTATAGTAAAACGACTACGCCCGACATAATGCAAACGACAGCAGCGCCCCAGGTGGCGAAATTTGAAAGATAGCCATTGCAAATCAAAACAAAAAGAGATAGAGCAAAATTTCCAATTAGAAAGTTTTAGAGCATCAGTTAATTAGTACGAAACGATATTTGGTTCACACGAATAAGATAAATTGTCACCTGTATACCCAAAATTGTCCGAAATCGATGACCAAAGATTCTACTTGGCATATTCATATTTCGGAAATGTAGCAGGGCACAATTGCAAATTGGAACGTTGTACTGTACTGTAATGTCTGTAAAAATATAATTTCCAATGTATTTAAAATTTTAGTTTAATCCTTTCAGGGGCAGAAGAATTCTGTTCCTAAAATGAGGAAATAATTGACTGACACCAGAATATTCAAACGAATTTCTTAGAAAATAAAAACCCGCTAACTTGCACTTTTATTAGAAAAGAAAAATTTTATTAAAATATTATTGGTGTCATTTGTCAGTTTTGAAATTAAAATTACGTCGCTAGAACCTCCAGTCACTGCGCTTGAAAGGGTTGAATCTATGTCGTCGTAGTGAACAGGATCGCAATAGACGTTTCATGTTGAGAAATGTGCATGCAGATTTACTCTCACGAATACAAACGTGTATCGTGAGCAATGGTGAACTTTTCGAACATACTGAATATTAACTTTTTATCCTGTGAGACAGTTTTTTTTTTTTTTTTTTTTTTTTTTTTTTTTTTTTGTGTGATGTTATCGAGATGTTTGGAGATAAGTACGTATTTATACAATAAATTGTGCATATTTCTCCATACTTCTGACTTTTCCATTCAAACGTTTACACAAAATAGAGTGCATCTATTTCGGACATTTTTGTGTATACAGGCAAAGAGTTATCTTATCCATGTAAACCACATGTCGCTTCGTACTAATTAATTGATGCTCTAAAACTTCCTAACTGGGAATTTTGCTCTATCTCTTTTCATTTTCGATTTGCAATGGCTATCTTCCAAATTCTGCCACAATGGGCGCTGCTGTCGTTTGCATTAAATCAGGCGTAGTCGATTTGCTATACCGTTACCTCACTTGCATAGCTGTAGCTCTCTCCGTTCGCAAATACTTTCGGGTTAAAGGGACTTTCCTTTGCAGCCTGTATATATATATTTTCTATTTGTTTAAGGAAAATGATACTTTACACACAATATTAAAAATTTAAATCACGATTTAAAAATATTTAGCACGTTATCTCAAAATACTTAAATCCCACAAGCCCTAGTACACTAAAATAGTGACAGTCCCATTAATGTTTGTAAATAATTAAGAAACGGTTATTTATCGCAAGTCCATAAATTAGCAAAACTATTCTCAATCTCTGAAATTTCATATAAATGGTCTCAAATACGTGTAGTATCATTTTATAAGAAAGTAAAATTTTATTTATAATTCATTCCGAAATGAAGAAACCGTACATTTAATAAAAGTCTCTCGAAAAAATATATTTTCTACTTATTAAGACATTTTTATTTTAAAACTAAAATCTTACCTTTTTCTGCGGAATAAGCAATATTTTTAGAAAATAGCCAAATATAACCATTTAAAGTTGAAAATTTTAACATGATGCTTAATTATTGATTAATTACTAGATCTACGGTACAGCTTGCTATTATGTTTTTAATTTAAAGTAAAATAAAATGTAATATTTAAAGGGGAAAATATAGAAAGTTATACATACATACATATATATATATATATATATATATATATATATATATATATATATATATATATATATATATATATATACATACATATATATATACAGGTAATTCAAAATAACGATTCCAAAATGAAAGGGCAAAATAGGCATACAAAAAAAGTAAAAAAATATCATAGGAACATGGGGTCGAAAACACCATCCGGGGCTGCTAGATGGGGGCTGTAAATTATATTTAAAAACAGTATCAAGAAACAAAAATCATTCTACTTCATTTTATTCGTACTGTACTTCCACACATATTACACATTTATGACCAACACTACTACAGGAGATGCTCAATGTATCTGGCAGACCCCTGGAGACACGTATTACATCGACGCTCCATGGGCTGGTGCACCTTTTCAACCGTATCAGGTGTTTCTCGAACACACCCTATTGCTGAAGAAATTATTCCTATTAAATTTTCCTGCAATCAAACAGGTTTTTGTAAATAATTCCTTTTAAAGAAATACATAAAAAATTTACTGGAGACAAATCTGGTGATCGTGGTGGCCATACCAATGGTCCACTTCTACCAATCTAAAAGCCTGAGAAATGTGGTCTGAAAATGTGTTCTGACTTGTCTACTGAAATGTGCATGACGTCCGCCGTTCTGAAATTATACACGTGAAGTCGCTCAATTTGCTCAGCTTGTGTATTCATAGAAACGCCCTCCAGCGTCTCTGGGTGTCCTTTCCCTTGCGAAAATAGTTCATAGAGCTGTATAGAACTCTATAGAATTATTTACAAGTTCTATAGAATAGCCTTTCTATAGAACACTGCTTCTATAGAGTTTTGAAGAGTTCTCTATACTTTTTCGAAAGAAAATATTTCTATAGAATTTTGAAAGAAGAGAAACTCAGAATTTTTTTTTCTATAGAACAGTTTTTCTATACAGCACTATAAAACTCATAGAAGTGCTATAGACTAATGATTCTGCAGATTTGTTGAAATAAAAAAAAAACATATTTTTTCGTCTTTTAAAATTTATGTCTACTAATTTATCTATCAATATATATGTATTAAAATTTAAAAAATAATAATTAATATTAATTTTGTAATAGATCAGTTTAATATAATAGTACTCCATAGATTTAATATTATCATAATTTAATTCTTAATTCTAATACATCGTGATTCAATTGTTAATGTAATAATATATTAGTCGAACTACCCTGATTTAAATTAGGGTTATTTAATATATTTTTTATGATTCTCTAATTTGTCGTTTAATTTTATAATAACTTATTAATTTACTATTAATTTCATAAAAAACATTCATAAAATTTAATAAACTTTATTCACTAATGGTAATTCATCTAATTTTAGAAACTTTATTCACTTATGGTAATTCATGCATTTAAATTAACTTTTCTGACTATTTGCAATTTTTATTCAAATATTTTATTCTGAAACATATCTAAGGCGTTTTATTGGTTGGATCCGCATTTTATTCGTTTTCTGAATGGCCTATACATTAATCTGTATTTCCCTTTACTTTCAACAGAGATAGATACTTCTGTTGCCACTATGACAAATAAGTAATAAAAACTAAAAAGAAAATTAATAACTCAGAAACAAATTGCGATACAGCTTTCAAACAAATTGCATTTAAAAGTACATGTTTTTCTCTATACGACGGTGCAAAAAGCTATATTGTGGGGTGTTTAGAAGTTTAAGAATGAAATTTCATTTAAAATGGGTCATCAGAATTCTAGGATGGAAAAGCGTTTTCCCGAACAGCCAATGAAATGCTTGGATAATACGTAAGTCTCAGGTGGATATTATGTAAGTTTCAGGAAATCTGACGAATCGCAGACGATTTTTGTCGCTTGCAATGTTTAAGTGTAATAACACTATTAATGTTTAATCCATGGCGTACGTAAGGTATGATCAACTCCGTGCGATTTTATATGTCTTAAATTTTAGTCTTTGAAAAAAATCATTTTTCAAATGGTCGTCGTAATTTGCTATATTGCTTTTTTAAAAAATTGAAATGAGGAAAAGGTGCGTATTTTAAATGAAATGAGTGAACGGCTTTCATTTTAAATGAAATGCATGCAATGCGAATGATGGCTAAAAGAACGATTTTTTTGTTACTTTTATTCTGCCTCAAGTGATAACTCACCAAATTATATCTGTAACTCGTAAAATTGTATAAGAGTTAAAACAATAATATATTTAATTATGCGCCAATAAACACTTGCCAAATTGTGCCAAATAACTAAAACTTCAACAATGAAACATTTTAAAGGCAAAAAAGCTGAGAACAAATGGAAAGTAAAAAATGAAGAATGTAATAATTTAAAAAAATATGATTATCTCAATTATTAATTAATTAATTAATTTAGGATTATATGTTGAGTAATCCATTTAGAAATCATAAAAAAAAGATTAAATAATGTTTATTTTTTTTTCCTTTACAGCTGTCCTAAATTTAAAAAGAAACAAAGTAAAAATTATATATTTTTTAATAAATTCATTTGCTTACGTTTTTGACCGAACATCAGAAAAAATAGAAAATTATTCATAATCGAGTTCTCTGCCCATGACGGAGTAATGAAGTGTAACGGATATTTTTGAGGGAAGAAATTAATTGTGGTCAAAATTAGGTGTGATTTTTAATATAAACATTGAATGGTCATAAAACAATTTTAAAACAACTATTGTTTTCTTAGTATTTAGACTTTTATCCTTATCTCTTTTGTATCACTCACTTTCTCTTTCTACTTTTCTTATCCAGCAATCCTTGGTGTGAAAATTATTACTATGGAAAAAAAAAATACAGTATGGATATTTTACTTTTCTTGATGCTTTAGAATCTATGAATCCAGAAAGACTAATTTCTGTGCAGATTCTTCAATTTGGATAATTTGGGGAGGGGGTTTACACTGCGCAAACGCATGATAAGAGCGCCAACCTTGAGTCAGAGGACATGAGGAGGTAATGCTGATAGATCGAAAGTATGCAAAAACTCACCAGGGTAATGAGTAGCATCATTATCTTTTCTTACAATCTCTAAAGATTCGTACTTCATCTGCTCAGTCGGCAGCTTGTTAAATAGAAAATTATTGATGCGATTGACGGAGTCATTTGTAGGAGTGCGAATAGATCTTTCCCTTAGTCACATAACACTGTCCACTAAAGTCTGATGATCGTTGGGGTATATTGTGTCAGTAAGCTGATCAAATCTCTCACGACTTCGCAAAGGCTGTTCGGAATTTTTAATCTTCCATTATCTTCAGAAGCTTACCATCGCCAATATCGAGTAATAAATTCTTAAACTCTTCTCACTTCAAGTCACGTTGAAGATGAACACGCATGTTAATTTCTAAAGGACATGACTTTGACATAAGATGGATGATTTGAAACAGGTCTTGACTTCATCTGCACATGTCCCTCTTGGCACAACAGACAAAGTCTATCTAAAATCACCAGCCAAAATTAACGTAACTCCACCCATGAGACGGTGGCAACCCCTTATGTCCCGCAGAGTCCTGTTTACAGCTTCAATTCCTCTCTTATGAGCCATATTGCACTCACCCCATACGATAAGTTTTGTTTCACGAAGCACCTAGGCCATATCGCTCTGCTTAGATATGTTACTAATTGCAGACTCAGAATGATTAAGATTGAGAGGTACATTGAAGGTTGAGTGAGCAGTCTTGCCTCCATCGATCAAATTAGCTGAAATATCCGAGAAAGCAACGGAAACAGGAATATTCCTTCCACTCCTAAACTTAAAAAAAAAAAAATTAAATAATGTTTAATTTTTTTCTTTGCTGTTGTCCTAAATTTAAAAAGAAACAAAGTAAATATTATACATCTTTTAATAAATTCATTTGCTTGTGTTTTTTTACCAAACACCAAAAAAAAAAAGTAAATTATTCATAATCGAGTTCTGTGCCCACGACAGAATAATGAACTGTAATGGACATTTTTGAGAAAAGACATGAATTGTGGTCAATCTTAGGTGTGATTTTTAATATAAACATTGAATGGTCATAAAACAATTTTAAAACAACCATTTTTTTCTTAGTATTTAGACTTTTATCCTTATCTCTTTTATATCACTCACTTTCTCTTTCTACTTTTCTTATCCAGCAATCCTTGGTGTGAAAATTATTGCTATGGGAAAAAAATACAGTATGGATATTTTACTTTTCTTGATGCTTTAGAATCTATGAATCCAGAAAGACTAATTTCTGTGCAGAGTCTTCAATTTCGATACATTGGGGGGGAGGGGGGTAGACTGCGCAAACGCATGATAAGACCCCCAACCTTGAGTCAGAGGATATGAGGAGGTATTCCTGATAGATCGAAAGTATGCAAAAACTCAACAGGGTAATGAGTAGCATCATTATCTTTTCTTACAATCTCCAAAGATTCGTACTCCATCTGCTCAATCGGCAGCTTGTTAAATAGAAAATTATTGATGTGATTGACGGAGTCATTTGTAGCAGTGCGAATAGCTCTTTCAATTAGTCACATAACACTGTCCACTAAAGTCTGATGATTGTTGGGGTATATTTTGTAAGGAAGCTGACCAAATCTCTCACAACTTCGCAAAGGCTGTTCGGAATTTTTAATATTCCGTTATCGTTAAAAGCGTACCATCTCCAATATCGAGTAATAAATTCTTAAACTCTTCTGACTTCAAGTCTCGTTGAAGATGGACACTCATGTTAATTCTCAAGGAGATGACTTTGAGATAAGAGTGATGATTTGAAACAGGTCTTGACTTCAACTGCACATGACCCTCTTGGCACAACAGACAAAGTTTATCTAAAATCACCAGCCAAAATTAACGTAACTCCACCCATGAGACGTTTGCAACCCCTTATGTCCCGCAGAGTCTTGTTTACAGCTTCAATACCTCTCTTATGAGCCATAGTGCACTCACCCCATACGATAAGTTTTGTTTCTCGAAGCACCTAAGCCATATCGCCCTGCTTAGAGATGTTACAAATTGCAGACTCAGAACGATTAAGATAGAGAGGTACATTGAAGGTTGAGTGAGCACTCTTGCCTCCATCGATCAAAGTAGCTGAAATTTCCAAGGAAGCAACAGAAACATGAATATTCCTTCCACTCCTAAACATTTAAAAAATATTTTAAATAATGTTTAATTTTTCTTTCTTTTCTGTTGTCCTAAATTGAAAAAGAAACAAATTAATAATTACATATATTTTAGTAAATACATTTGCTTGTGTTTTTTACCAAACATCAGAAAAAAACAGTAAATTATTAATAATCGAGTTCTCTATCGATCGAGGTAGCTGAAATACCTGAGGAAGCAAAATAAACAGGAATATTTCTTCCACTCCTAATCGTACCCAGCTAGAAGTTGATCAAGAATGTTTTCCCAGTGCCACAAGGGACGTCGAGAAAGAACAACTGCCCAGAATCATAAGCAATCCTGGGCATTATTTCATCATAAGCTCGCCTCTGTTTTTGATTTAATTTTGGAACATTTACTTCAACTGCTTCGGCCGGCTTAATAATATCGTGAGAGATTCTCTCAATGATTGTCGAGTATGCCCCTTGCTCTCGTTAAGGTGATGAAGTCCGAACTGTAGAAATGGTTTATTCGGCATGGATATCACAATCTCCTCAAGAAGGATAAGGCATCGGTCGTGAATGATGTCGATGACCAATTGAACAAGTCCGCACTCTCTCTCCATTTTCCATTTGATATATTCTGCAAGACTGTCACGGTTTTCTCCCACTTTCTTTTTTTTTTGGGGGGGGGGAGGGGGAGGGTCGCCACCCTTTCTTGTTTTTTTCCTGATTTCATCTGTAAATCTTTTCCCGCGTTTTATACTTATAATAATTTTAACAGGCATTAAATGGTAGGGTAGGTGTTGTCAGAAATGCACAGGTCAGTGGGAGCAGAAAGGTGGGACTGCGAAAATAACCAGGACAAATTCAGGTCGCAAACCTTTGAATCATTGGTGGTCAGTGATTGCTGTATATTATCAAGTTTAGTTGATAGTTTAATATTATCACTATTTGTTGTTTCTCCCAATGGAATAAGAACATCAAAGTGCCCTTCACTGAAATCCCCTGTGAATAGGATTCTTTTGATTCCATACAGAGCCTGTCCAACGATAGCAAGAAGAGTGCCACCATGAAATACCTGAAACTCATAAGGACACATCTTGCCTGCAGATTTGATTTCGCAAATATTTCCGTAAGTGTAAGGTTTAGACATTTCGTTGAGGTATCGACGTTTAGTATTACAGGGAGCCCCAGAGCGTCGTTGAGTGAACGGTTTGAACCACCGCCAATTGTTGAAAACGTGACGCTTAATGTCTCTCCGAATTTTATTAGCCATTGAGGCCTTATCGTGCACAAGATATGACACGGAGGAGAACAGGCACACTCCGTCACCACGGATGTTTACAATTCGGCAAGGGTAAAGGTTCTTTATTTCATTAATTTCAAAAACTTCTTCATCCATTGTGATAGCTTATTTCTTAAAAACCACGTCTACTATAATAACATAATCTTTAGCGATATAATGAAACGATCACCAAATATATTACTGGAACAACATGTCAGTACTTTTATTTACACTCAAACAAAAGTTTTAAAACAATTAAATTACTTTTATAACGTTCACATACAGATGCGATACTTCAGAAATTGCTCTCGTAATCTGCTAATTCGCCGGAGCAAGGAAACCAAGTAAATTGTCCTGATTTCTATATTTCATGAGATATTGCGTATTTTTTAATTAGACGCCAAAATACTTTTTTTCAAGTACATTGCAACTGTTAATTTCTTAAAATATATAAGTTACTATAGCAATGGAAATGGACAGTGAAAAAAACTGCTTGTGGGTGTACATTTCGTCACACTATATTATAACCATGAAAACAAAAATCCTTCTTGTTTTATCGTGAATATTAATTTCTTCCGTTGTATGCCTGTAACACATGCCTTTTACTCGTTTCATTTAAAATACATAAATTTAAAATATATATCCTTAACTAATTTCATTTAAAATGATTTAAAATAATATCTTTAACTAATTACATTAATAATATATTTAACTAATTTCATTTAGAATGATGAAAAGAGAAAACAATAATAAGAAGAAATACCATAAATCAAAAATTCTTATTTCAATATCAAAGAGTTTTTTGCAATTTACACACGCGAAATATAAATACTGCTACTGGCAAAAACTGCACATGACTAGCACGAAAATACTTATATTTTCTTCTTATTGAAAAGTTAATGATAAACTTACCTAGCGATAACCCTACTATGTTTTTCTGAATACAAAATTGGCGACTATGTTTTTCTGAATACAAAATTGGCGACCATGCCATCACAATTCAAAAGTAACGATAATGTGCCAGCAGTTTCATAAAAATGCCCTGTAGACATTGTTGCCGAATGATGCGGAAAAACAGTCCCCGTTAAGTCGATTTTTCCCGCGTGCAACTGAATCTTAAAACGGCGAATTAGCAGTAACGTCACTGTGAAGATTCGAATTGGCTGTCATTTGCTAGTCATAAGTTACCAAAAATAGGGTATCGTAGTCTGGCCACGAATGTGACTCTAACACGTGTGAACATTTGTGACGTTACAGTGACTTTGATGTGGATTCAATTTAATGGTAGGTTCTACGGAAAATATTTTTAAACCTCATTTGCACTATAAAGCTCATTTTCAATTTAAGATTTTGCTGGCAATAGTTTTAAAAAATGTTTATCTGTTTAAGAGTTTTCTCAGAAATTATCGAAGCTAAATATTTTATAAGCGCAAAAGGAAAAAAAACAGTTTTTTATTATTTTAAATTTCTCCTTCATTAATAAGTTTAAAAGCAATTGTTAGTTCGAAATTAAAATTAAAATATGAGTTGTACATTAGAACTACCGAAAGTAAAATTATCTCAGCTAGTATTTCGCATATATAATATTAAATGAATTAGCTTTCAGATTTATTTAGATTTTTTTCCATTATTAAAAGCAATATATATATATATATTTGCGAATTTAATGATTGAACATCATGGAAGCGATGAAATATGAAGTTTTAAGAGGACAGATTATTTCTGTTGAAATCAATTTCACGCATACCCTTATGCATTAAAAAATATTGTTATATATATTTTTTATTGAACAACCGCTTTGTTTCTTAGAAAGCACATTTTACTTTAAAAAGAAATAATAAATATTTAATAATAATCTTCAAATATAATGAATGTTATGTTATTTTTAATTTCTTTTTACTTCCTTCTATCTTTACAAGAAGAAAGTATTGGATTCGTGAAAATTTTCGACTTTTTTACATTAATTTTCGACGAATTTACACATTTTAGGGCGTCAGAGATTCCGAAAAACATGTTTTTACAAAATGTCTGTCTGTGAGTCTGTCTGTCTGTCTGTCCGCCTGTCTGTATGTGACAGAAATTTTGCGGGTTCTCTATCTCAAGAACTAATGCACGGAATTTAATAAAAATTAATATTCAGTTAATCACTCATATAAATTGGTGCTGATTAGTTTTTGATGTAAATCGCTGAAGAGGTGGCGTTGTCTAATAATCTTCAAATATAATGAATGTTATGTTATTTTTAATTTCTTTTTACTTCCTTCTATCTTTACAAGAAGAAAGTATTGGATTCGTGAAAAGTTTCGACTTTTTTACATTAATTTTCGACGAATTTACACATTTTAGGGCGTCAGAGATTCCGAAAAACATGTTTTTACAAAATGTCTGTCTGTGAGTCTGTCTGTCTGTCTGTCCGCCTGTCAGTATGTGACAGAAATTTTGCGGGCTCTCTATCTCAAGAACTAATGCACGGAATTTAATAAAAATTGATATTCAGTTAATCACTCATATAAATTGGTGCTGATTAGTTTTTGATGTAAATCGCTGAAGAGGTGGCGCTGCTATGTAAAATTTTTCACGATTTGCATAATAGCTCAATCTCCAGAACTAATGCACGGATTTTCATCAAACTTCAGATCTTCAGTCTTTGACATGAATTGATGTTCTATACATTTTGGTGTAAATCGCTCAACATTTGGCGCTGCTATTCTGCATCTTTTGTAATTTCCGCAATAGCTCTATCTCAAGAACTAATGATTGGATTTTCAACAAACTTCACATTCAGCTATAACTGGATATGAATTAGTGCCGTTTAGTTTTTTTTTGTAAATCTCTCAACAGCTGGTGCTGCTATGCTACATTTTTCATAATCTTCGCTATAGCTCTATCTCAAGAACTAATGCATGAATTTTCATCAAACTTAAAATTCATTTATACATTGATATGATTTTGTACTAAATTGATGTAATTTTATGTACTATTTAAAAGATTTAATTGACGTGATTTATATAGAAGAAAGTTTTGTGATGGCCACAACATACTAGTTTAATTATATTATGAATTTCATTTTTTTAAATAATTTTGTGCTTATTTTTTATTAAAATGCGTATAAAAAGTGTCAAAATTATGCCATTTATGAAAGGCTGTACTTTTCAACAAATTATTCTTATTTAAATTAATAAATATTTTGAAATTTACACAGTCATACTTTATTTTCATTATAAACAATATTTAAGTAGGTAGTCATTTGTACAACGTTCTATAAAATAAATTCAAACACATAATAAATTGTGAAATTTTATACCTTTTTTCTGCGGTTTTTTTCTTTTTTTTCTTTCTTTTTTTTTTTTTTTTTTTAAACATCTATGTTCAGACAAAAATACTAATTTGGTCATAGTTGCGACGTCTTTTTTTTGTTGTAAATACATAACTGATTGCTTAAAATAACGTATCTTGATGAATTAAAAACTGACATAAAATAAAATAATCCGCACCAAATACTATGGAAGATTATTGAATTTTACTCCTAAATATAAACTTTACTCATCACAAAATTACAATTTTTTAAGGGGAATGATTTTTTTGTATTTTAAATCATTTGACAGCTAATGTTTTTTTTTTTTTTTTTTTTTTTTTTTTGAATAATTTGCCACAAACCGCATCAAAATATTCGTAAAATTGTGCTCTTTATAGTTAAAAATGTAAATTAGCCTTGGTCTGTTTCAAGCAAAACATTTATGTTTAAATTGATTTTTCTAAAAAAACGATATTTTTCCTTTTTTTGTGCGCATGATAATTCCAAATGTATTAAAGGTAATGATTAGAAACTTTACACATATCTTTACTAGATCATTTTCTTCAAATTGAACTAAAATCTAAGAAATTTACGAAAAATTATTCAATGTATGGGTATTCGAGTGTAAGAAATTATCAAAATTTTCATATTTCTTTTCTGAAAATCAAACAACTTTAGAATTTTTTTGTTTATTCATTATATTTTAGTTCATTTTATATTTGTAATATTCTTAAACCTATGTTAAAAGTTTCAAAGTTCTATAAGGTATGGAGTTTTTTAAATCATGAACGCAAGCTATATACCTTATTGTTAATTTTAAAAAATCATACATTAAGAAATAATTATTACTAATTCATTATACAGTTTTTAATGCAAATTATATATTATATTGCATGAAGTAAATATTATAGTATTAATAAAAAAAAAGATTGTTAGTGCAAAAATGTGTACATGGGGGCAAAAAAGTGCATGAGGCACTTTAAATATTTGTCTCCGAAATCAAATTTTTCATCTGTTTAAAGGATATGTGCCCCCTTAAAATTATGAAATAGAGAGCTATTAAAATTGTGGAAAATTACAAAAGAGTAACACAGCACAAGACATATTTAAAAGATTACTTTTCGTAATATCTCTTGATTGAGGCACGTATTCAACAAATAAAACAATCTTTCAAAACAGACACCATTCAAAAAAATTGCTTTGGTCTAAGTGCTATCACTCATGTTACAAACCCAACGTGATGTGAAATTGCAAGTAAAATTCTGTAGTAAAATTATTTTACTGCCTTTGTGTTCAGAATGGAAAGTTTTTTTTAATATCAGTTTTCGGAACGTATTTTTTTTTAATAATAATAAAAAATATTTTATAAGTTAGAATTTATAAAATTACATGGATTATTGAGATAAAAAAAAATGCAAATCTTACAATTCCTACAGCTGTATTTAAATATATAGTCCAAATATAAATAATTAAATAATTTATTAAACATTATTATTATCGTGTTTGAGTATGCACCCGGTCGTGTTTCTGTGCGAACACGGTAAGTATGTGGTACACATATATAGTAGTAAAATGAAGATTTTAAAATGATGAGAGACAACAACTGAAAATGTATATTTCAATAAAAATAAATAGAAATGAAGGCACATTTATATACTCTTCTTATACGAGATAATATCAGAGAGTCCCTTTCCTTATGCGAGATTATATCGGAGAGTCCGTCTCCTTATATAAATGATAACTCGTATGGATAATAAACTTTCATTACAGATAAATATTGAAAAAAAGTAGAGAACTTAAGCAAATTATTACTTATGTTACATCGTCTTTCTTGATTATTATTGGTTTATGTGGTGCTCAGAATAAGCAGATTAGAAAATAAAATAATTTTAACCACATAGACACGAAAACTATATTTAAAAACCGAATGCGATTTGTAGTTGATTGTTGTTCACTAAGCCTCCTACACAAGCTCACCAAACAAGCTAGTGATGGCAATAAGGTATGTGCACCATATGAGTGGTAAGGAGAAAATGTTGTATTTCAAAAATCACTCCCTTAAAAAATGCATTTCCATAAGAAAACATTCTCCCAATATCTACGCAAATAGAAGTGAAACAATCCTTCTCTATATAAAAAAATAACGATTTTGAAATTGGTCAATGGCAATCTGCGTAGACACCGCAAAACGGATCTGTTTGGTCGGAGTTTTCTGACTTTTCTTAGCGGGAATTGTGCTTGGCGAAAACTATGAAAATAGAGAATTTACATACGATGGTCGGGGAAAGGGAAGAATCTTTTGCATTTCAATAGACTTTTGTTTTGGGGGTTTTTAGGGGTCGATGGCAAAAGTGATTTTTATAGAAAGAAGATCATTTCCATTAACTAATGAGAAAGGGGGGAGGGTCACCTGCGTTTTGAATTTAAAAACTGAATCCATAGAAAATAAGTGATTGCGAAGCAGTCCAGAATGGAACTGCAAAACAATTATGTCTGGTTTTTGCTAGAAAATAAGGATTGTTTCGAGATACCGAAAGGATACGCGAGGGCTTGGTGAGCGTAGCGAGCAGGGGGAGACCCCACTAGTATCAGTATAAAATTACAAAAAAAGGGAAAAATAAATAATATATATAAATATGTAAAATTGGAATAAATATCTTCTACTATATTTTACATGTTGTTTTGTTTATACATACAATTCATAGCTGGTAATGATTTCGTAGGTTCGCGGTGCGATTCGGAGGTTCAGCGAAAAAGAGTTTGTGGAGCTTGATCTGTAATAGTAATCACATTGTCATTTCAGTTATCGTCGTAATAGCGCGTTCGGATTTCCTATTGGCCTTTGGCGTGAAAGGTTTAACATATCTCGTATTATACCGCTTCGTTGAAGATATTTATTAAGTACTTCGTCGAAATGTTCCCAACCATCATCATCCGTAGGGAGATTTCCATTTCTTTTCTACACGATTTTGGATTACTGTATTGTATTTCATAAATGCTTTATTAAACTCAACTTCGGTCTTTAGAAAACTAACTTTAATATAAAGTGATTAATCATCAGTAAAAATAGAGAAAAAATGAGCATTCAACCGACTAGCATCAGCCCACATTAATCTCGGTAAATTATATTTAATAATTCTTCAATCGAAATTTTGGATTATTTAGGAAAATGTCGCGTAGTTTGTTTGCCTTGGATACTAGAGATAAGACGGTTTCTGCCTGATTCCCACCTCCAGACTGGAAAAAGCTCGAACTCTATTTTTCTGTCGGACTTCGGGATCCAATTCAAAGTGAATATTTTATTTATTTAGAAATTAAAAAGCGAAATAAAAAAGGAAAACATTTTTGAGAAACAAGGATGAAGTCTACGTTTCTCAAAGTATTTTATCATGCTTTATAAATATCATTTTTATTTATAAATTTACTACAAAATTACTTATATACTAAAGGCATAGAGTTTCACATGACTATCGTTTTGGCATGCTACGACCTTCTCTTTGAAACACTGCCACATTCTACAGAGATTATTTCCCTGCAAGAAAAATGCACCTCACTACGTGAGAAATTGCACAATTGTGAAATTGAAGCTACAACTTTGTTTGAAGAGATCAAAATACTAGTTGAAAAAAATCGTCTTCTACATATTACACACTGCAGTGGTGATATGGCAAAGTTCTTACTACAGTATATGAAGCAATTTGGATCTTTGTTATATTTCATCCGTGCCACTCGACAAGGAGATTGGGCATTGCATCTCGCGTCATTGGAGGAACAAATCAAGTATTATTTTGCTCATGACTTATTTCATTATGCCAGACTCATTCCAGTTTACATATCACAGATGAAGGACCTTAAAATAACATATCCAGAAATATGGAATACTGTCGAATCTGGTTGTTTTGCAGTATCCAAAGCCAATGTGCCGTTTACGAAACTATTTTCAAACCAGAACTTGGAACAGAAAATCATAGAACTGAAGAACATTGGTGGAGTTATTGGTTTAACTCACAGTGAAATCACCCTCGAAAGGTATTTCTTGTGCGCACCAGAAGTATTACACATTGCTTCAACTCACTTTGAAAAGTACTGTCCAAATGAAGTCTTGAAGCAGCCCAGGATACACTATCAATTTCGGACTTCCATGTCGCTAAGAGTTTTTCACAATGCAGCCATCGTCAAGGAGGGTATTCGGGATCAATGTGGAGGAAACCCTTTCCAAGATAATACCACACTAATGAATTTTGCATCCTTTATGAAAATTCCAGAATATGCGAAAGATGATATTCTAAATCGTCAACCAAAAATGCCAATTGGAATTCGAAGAATTTGTAAGAGATAGACTAATTCGAGAAGATGGGAAACTTCTTGCTCGTTTTCTTGTTATTATGGAATCAAGACCTCAAATGTCTACAAACCTAAAAAATGAAATTAGAAACTACAAGTGTTCTGTAACAGCAAGATCATTATTTTCTTCTGATGGGTATCTTTATATTCCATCTAACAAAAGTTCATTCATTGCAGAAAAAGAGCAATATAATCGATCACCCATACTTGAATCATTAGAATCCTTGATTACTTCTCCGATAGAAAAAGTTTGTATTATAGATGGAATGGAAATCGTACAAACAGTAAAAAAGACACTTGCTATGAAAATTTGTTAAAACTTCGCAAATGCTTTTACCGAGATCAGAAAATGACAAGCGGATACACTGAAGGGGGAATAATGTTTGACCAATACCTTGAGCATTCATTGAAGGAGCGAACTAGTAAGAAAAGATTGGGGGCGACAGAACCTATTAGATTTACTATTACAAATAGTACTAATATAACTTTGGTTTCATTAAAGACGCTTCTTTCACATAATGAAACAGTATTACAGCTGACTGAGTATCTCGGGAATAAATTACTACAGGTTTTTGCTGCTAGTGAGAAGAAAATTTTTGTCGTTTTTGGCAGTAAGGCGTACAGTAACCACGTGAATGTTTTCCATTCAGAATTATATGATCATACACATAAAGAAGCAGACACCATTATACATCTTCATGTACTTGATATAGTGAACCATGCTGATAAATATGAGGTCAATGTATTTTCGCAAGATACTGACATTTTCATATTGCTAATTGACTTGATTTCAAGTCATCTAGTAAGCAGTGAAATCAATTTTGTTACTGGTCGAGACAACAAACACAGAAAAATTAATATTAATCAAAGATGTCGAACAATAGGTGCTCATAAAAGCAAAAGGTTTACTATCTTTACATTCATCTACTGGTGGAGACTGGATAGGAAAATTTGTAGGCATTTCAAAACAGAAGTGGATAAAAGTGTATATCAATCTTTAGTGTGATGATAATATTATAACAGCTTTTTAAGAATTTGGGAAACCTAATGTTGATCCATTATCCAATCTGTCGTTGTTTGAAAAATTCACCGACTGGACTTTTTTGAAAAATAGTAATTTTTAAAAGATTTCAGAGTTAAGATGGCACCTTTTCCGAACTAAAAGTTTCGAGGGGGAGAAATTACCAACAATCCTTGAGGCACTGAAGTCACATATTCCAAGATCCAACTTAATTTGCACCATTTGAAATGGCTGCAGGAATCCTCGACCTACAGTACCCCCACTTATTGGCAATGGTTGGGAGAAAAATTGTGAAGGAGTAATTTCTCCAGTCAAATGCCTGGAGTTACCTTCGCCCAAAGGAGTTATTTAACTTGTGAAATATGAGTGTAAGAGAACATGTACAGTTGGGAAATGTTCTTGCTTAAAGAGTTATCTGGTTTGTACTGCCCTTTGCAAATGCAAGGACTGCAACAATACAAAGGACTATCAATATCATCACAGAGATAGCAGTGATTCAGAAGAGGATACATAACATCCCAGTACTGTATATACATATAAATGCTGTGTTTAATAATTTTGCTCAAAATCTTCAATAATTTATGTTATTTCATTTAAATACTTTGGTTGTGTATAACTGGTTAATAAAACGCTAGTGTCTTTCATATTTTTGTGCTTCATTTGCATCTTATCGCTTAAAACACTTACAAAACTCAATTTACTACTAATTTTATTATATATTTGCATTTCTTGACCCTGAAAACATATAATTTGACATATTGGTCAATAGTATGCCTCAAATATTAAAGAAGTCAGTAAATGGCATCCATCTTGGACGCCACCTTGAAACTCACCCCCCAAAAATGTGTATAAAAATGGCACCTAACATATTTGGAATGTATATGTCAAAACCTTCACAATACAACAAAAATATCAAACTTGGCACGTCAATCGAGCTGGAGCCACATTTCACGACAATTCATACCCTACTATAATTCACGATGTCTCTTTACAAATTCATATACTTATGGTATCACAGCTCTATACATATTGCATATCACCATGACGATCAGTTTGTATTAATACAGGTCAGTGAGATTAAATTACTTTAGCAGATCTTTTTTGCAAATAGCACTGAGTTATTATTAGATGTGACTTCTAATGTTCATAGAAAATTAAATTTTAAATCAGGTACATACAGAAAATTCATCAAAGGGCAGTTAGTAATCACGCTTCCTTAGCCACTTTAATCAGGACAATTTTTATTCCTGTATTTTCGAAACAATATGCACAGCACTGACGTCACTGTAGGCATACATACAATATGTGAAGACATGGGAAAATCTTGTTTAAAATAATAATGATAAGTTACATAACTTATCATAATTATGGCGTATTACATATTAATCATATGCATAAAAAACTATAAAAACTGAAAAATATAATATATCTTACGCATTGAAACTAAAATATACTTGTCTATTATAAAACTAATTAAACATGAGACAGTAGAAACATTTTACTTGTTATGATCCATTACGTTATTAATAATGGCAAATAAAAACCATTACTACATTGTCGTTATAGTAAGAGTTCGTTTTTATGCATTATAACATTGATTACGCTAAGAAAGAGTATGTTATTGTAAGAGAAATTTTGATATAAGCAATACAGTCTAACTTCAGCAATACAATTTACGTAATTTATATTGATTATGTCACCTTACTCTGTTAAAAATTTTGCAGCATTCTGCCAGGTCATTCGACCGTTTTTTTTTTTTTTTTGAAAAAACGGTTTCATAACCATAATTTGACTGTATTCTGACATTAAATGGCCCATAATATGGTCAGAATAGTGTTAAATTACGGTGGTTTTAACCGTTTTCGGAAAAAAACGGTCGAAGGACCTGCCAGAATGCTGCAAATTTTTAAAAGTGTACATTTTTCTAGTGATGAAATAAATTATAAATCACTGTGTTAATTAAAGTTTTATATACCTTTTATGGGATTCTATAATTATTTAGAATATAAAAATCCAATTAAAAAAACAGAGCTTTTATGGAACATGAAAAAATAAATAAAAATTCCTCAAAGAATAAAACGTATTTCAAAAGAACTTGTTAATGAACACTGTTAAAAATTTGCAGCATTCTGTCCAGTCATTTGACCGTTTTTATAGAAAACGGTTACATAACCGTAATTTAACACTATTCTGACCATATTATTGGCCATTTTATGGTCAGAATATAGTTAAATTACGAAATTGAAACTGTTTTTTTTTTTCAAAAAAAAAACGGTCGAATGACTGGACAGTTTGCTGTAAATTTTTAACAGTGAATGTTTCAATGTACATTAGTTTAAAGGAAAGAAATTTCCTTATTCAAAATAAACCTTAGGAACAAAATCTGCACATTTTCTTTTCTTTCGCTTAAACAGCTCATCTAGTTTAATATAAAATTGGTTATTGGGAATATTTGTTGAAGTGCGTTACTTATTCCCGGTTTGTTTTGATTATTTTTTATTGTTTTGGGGAATAAAAACGTTGAAATTGATACCTTTATATATTTTTTAAATATAACACATTTTTTCTTTTTAGATTTAATGTCTCATTTTTGTTTTCTTCGTTTTTTAAATTTATATTGACGCTTAGTAATTGTATTAAATAATTATAAAACTGTTAAACATTTTCGAAATGATGATCCATATGACATGTAACTTAGTATAAACATTCATTTCTATTTATAAAACGTAATCAATTACTATAATTATACAATGTTTCGTGAATCTTTATTTAAACAACTCGGATGTGGCAATCCCAAACTTTCTTCTATCTGATGCATGTTAATACATCCTGGAAAATTCAGCATATCAGCGCCACTGGTTAGCTGTTTTAAACCAAAATCTAACAATAAACAACTTATGTCAACTTCTAACTGAATCTGAAGTTTGATGAAAATCACAGCATTAGTTCTTCGTAAAAAAAAAAAAAAAAAAAAAAATCTTAGAAAAAAATCTGCATAGCAGAGTACATATTGGGCGTTAGGCACCAAAAACTGATCAATTTATACCAGAGACTAACTGAATTTGAAGCTTGATGGAAATCCATGCTTTAGTTCTTGAGATATAGCTATTGCGGAAATCGTGAAAAATGCACCATATCAAAGTCACCTGTTAGGCGATTTACACCCAAAAGTAATCAGCACCAGGCTATATCAAGGTCTAAATGAATGTAAAGTTTTGTAAAATTCCGTGCATTAGTTCTTGAGATATAGCACCCACAAAATTTTTGTCATATACAGACTCGCACAGTGACAGAGTGACAAACAGATTCACAGACAGACATTTTCTAATAACCATCAAATCGTGTTCAGGATCTTTTAAAACGTATAATTACATCGAAAACCGGAAATCAGAAATTTTGACGAATCCAAAACTTTCTTCTTGTAAAGATAGAAGAAAGTAAAAATGCAGGTATAAGATCCTTTGACGTCGAAATCAGAACTATAACTTGGAAAAAAATAATCATTTCAACACAATTGGTATTGAAATGCAACAGTTATAAATGAAACAAAACACATTTTTACCTTAAACATGTTTAGCCAATTTCGTTGACAGAAATACACAGCATTTCTGCGATTGTAATCCTTTTCAGTGTACTGAGGATATTTAAGAGTCCTATTAGACCTGCTGTGGCGACACAAATGACTACATCATTGAGTTAAGAAATGAAATCATCATGTAGGACAATGTTATTAGGTGTAGATGAAGGAATGACTGGTCTGCCTCGACATTTCTTTGTACGATATGAGAATCAACGTGCGCCAACTCCTCATTATGGCAGCACTATCACGTCATCGAGTTACGAGATGAAATTAGTTCGAAATTAAAGAAAAAATAAAGCATTTTAAGAATACTTTGGTATGCCTGCACATATTCTGGTAGAAGCCACCGACAGACAAACATTTATAATAAAAAAAAGACGCCATAATGTACACTTAAAACTCAATAAACATAATGTTGTATATTACATTGCTATATATTACTTCGCCATCGACATTCAGGATGGATTAATGGTTTAGGAAAAGATTGTTAACAGTACGTGAAAGAATGACTGATTCGGTCTAACTAGGTAGAAAGCGAGAACAACGGGGCGCCAATTCCTCATTTTCAGGTTACTATCGGGTTACGACTTAAACTTTTGGCACGTTAAAGATGCAGATAAGATCAATAAGAATATTTCTGTCTCCCTCGTAATATCTTGGTACGAGAGGAGCAAATCGTGCCTCAATTGTTAATTTTGACTGTAATATCATGTCATCGAGTTACGGCCTGAAATTTTAACCCATTAAATATACAGATAAGTACAATAGAAATATTTCAGTCTGCCTCGTCATACCTTGGTACAAGACGAGCAGAGCGGGGCGCCAATTCTTAATTTTGGCGGTATTATCACGTCATCGAGTTACCTCCATAGATCTAGTAAAATAACTAGATTAAGCACACGGGGAGAAAATTTGATTCTGCGCGAGCGAACGAAAGTACTCCTAGGGTGTCAAATGGTCGGTATGGAGTAACTTGTGGCTTGCGCGTACTTAAATTGCATTTAAATAAGTTTAAGCCTTGATGAATGTTTCAAAATATATATATCAATGATTTTAAAGCACCAAATAGCAATTTTTATAGCTAAGTAACATTTATAATAAAAATGAATAAGACAGATTATTCACTTTCAAAAACTATCTTTATTATTATTATTATTATTATTATTATTATTATTATTATTATTATATTATTATTATTATTATTATTATTATTATTATTATTACCTGTGGATACAAAGTTCCGTGAATGAAGTTTTGTGTCAAATACAGTATTGTACAGCATAAAAAACAATTTACTGTCCATCAAAATAATCTCCATGGGTGGTAATGCACTGTTGGGAACGAGTATATAAGTCCCGGAAACACCTGTAAAACATTTCTTTCGGAATGACTTTCAGCTCGGCCGTCTTGTTACGTTGAAAGTCGGTGATGTCCGTAAATCTCTTTCCCTTCAGGGCTGACTTCAATCTGGGGAAGAGGAAGAAGTCTGTATGTGCCAAATCATGTGAATAAGGGGAGGGGGGGGGGTGATCAGATGTCGCAACTCAATTCGCGGTCAGGAACTGCCGTACAACAAAGGCGGTGCGTGATGGGCATTATCGTGGAGAAGAGTCCAAGAGCCTTGTGTGGCGTACTCAGGGCGAACGCGACGGATCCTTTGCTGTAAACGCTTCAGAACATTGGCGTAGGCAACATCATTGAATATGGTATTCTCAGGGAGGAATTCTTTGTGAATGAGACCCTTAGAGTCGAAGAATGCGATGAGCATTGTCTTTATGCCAACAGCGATAACACATGTAACAATCATAGTAGCATGCTGTCGTTTTAGCTCCGGATGAAAACATAAATTTCTCAGGAATGGGGTAAGGTAGAGCCTCGTGCCATATGTCTTTCTCTTCCTCTTTTAATGCTGATTAAAATTATATATAGTATGTGCAGTTATGTATAGGGGTTTATGAGAAACATGTAGTTAAACTTTCTTCTTCTTTACTTTCGATTTCTTCTTGAACCAGGTTTTGCCACCTATTCAATTGCTTCTCGTGCCCCTTTAACTATCTCAAAATTTATGAAACATGATAAATTTAGATTCTATATACTTTTGTGATCATTTTGATATCTATTATGTCTTCTGGTATGTAGTTTTTCATATAAAATTAACCCATTAAAGACCATGCACTTTTTGTTTACTTTCAGCCATTTTTAATTTAAGGTGTTTTAAATATGCTTATAAGATACATATAACTAATTGATAACTCAAAACAATAGCTCATTTTGTATTAATTAAACTCTGTAAATTAATTTGGTATCATTTTCATTAAGTTTTCACCAAGTTTTAACCCTTGAATATCCATTTTAAAAAGTGATGTTTTCATGTTTTTCTCCCATAGAGATAACATAGGGAAAACAATGGGATTCCATTGCAATTTTGACCATGTTAAGTTACCTATAATGTTTTTAATGGCTCATTTGACCTTCATTAACTCCTAAGCTGTCTTTTAAATCCTATCTTGTATCTCTAAGTCATTTTTATCTATTAATTTTAACATAACTTCTTTAAATTACTTTTTAAATTTTGGAGCCATTTTCAATAAATGACATTTTTCAGATCCTTCAAAATTAACTAAATATATCAGAAAACTAATACCTAATGTTTCATTCACCTTAATTAAAGCACGTAGATCATTTTAGTACTATTGGATCAAAGTTATCGTTTAGATTTAACCCTTTATACATTACATCAAAAACTGCATTTTTTGAACATTTTTCCCATAGACTTAACATGGGATAAACAATGGAATTCTATTGTCTTAAAAACTACCTAAACATGTTTAAAATGAAAATATATTGTATTTTGCTCTTAGATAAGAGTATAAGCTTTAAAATGATACCTGTTATGTTGCAAAATATTAAGATTTACTATGTTAAATGATCTTTTTAAAAAGTGTTCTTTTTTGGGTTTTTTGAGAATTTGCAGTAACCCTCATTCCTATAGAGAAACATGGGATTTTGGAGACATATTCTTATATTTTAACATAGCTATATTTTCACGTTTTCCAAACTTTTTTGAAAAACTAACACCGGATCTCGACAATTCGAACTTTTAGCTTTTCTCCGCCTTCACCCATGTTTCTCTGGGGTGATATAATAATTTTTAATTGATTTTTTAAAAAGTGTCAAATTATTGGAGTTTTTTCCCGATTTCCCATAGGATTGTATTAGGTTGTTTACTTTTTGAACTTAAACTTTTAACTATTATTTATGCTTCGATCTTTTAACTATTTACATATTCTGATAGCTGAATCTTTGAGCTATTCAGCGGTACCATTTGTTTTAAAAATTTATTTCTCTAAGTATTTTTAATTTCAATTTTAAAATTGGTATTTTCTAAAATGAAGCGATTGGGTGGACACTGGTTGCTCACACACAATCTGTGTTCATTAAGGCAAAATAATAATAATGTCTTAAAATAATTGATACTAATTGAATAAAATTGAGTTACTAATTTTGATGTCATACCAGCTTAATACACGGTGATATGCCGGATTATTGTAAATAAGTGTCAAGTTATCCGACAGCCAATGTTTTTGAAATTTTCATAAAAGTTATACTTGTTAAAACGATACCGGTTTTCTCTATGAGGGTTTTTAATGGATTTGTTAGGGTTTAGCTGGGCTTCTGGGGTCGTGCCGCGTTTCTAGATATATCCACTTAGCCCTTTACGGACCTTTTAATTGCCATTTTTGGCCACGTATTTTCCTTATGGGAAAGGTAATGGTAAAACTTAAACTAATGAAGAGTACACCAGTTTTATCTAAGACTTGTTTTTGAGTGCTGGTTATAGTCTTTAGAGTCTTAAGAGGTACACTCATGGTAAAACTTATAAAGATCTCACAAATGTGGGATGTTAAAGATTATTCTCCATTTTGTTTCTTACTAAAGATCACATTGCTATAAAGCTATTACATAAAAAATTCATAAAAAAAAAGAAAAGAAATTACTAAATGTTATATTCTACAATTTTTTTCGATGGCAACATGTTTAGGGTAGTCATCTTCAACTTTTAGATATAAAATTAAATACTAGGTTTGCCATCTTAACACTTAAAACTGCCATTTTGTTTCTAATGGGTGTTTTCTCCATTAGAATTTTAGCACAAAATGCTAAATATCTCAAAAATACTGATCGTAGAGGTTTTTCGCTGCGCCAAATTCAACTGCAAACCACCTAAGTGAACTCCCCCCCCCCCCGTCTTTTCCACTATTTCGTTTAGCTCTAGCTCAATTAGGGGCCTGTAGGGAACAGGTTTTTTGGGGCGCTACTTTTCTATTGCTTTTATCTTAGTCTTTGTCACATTTACTGTCACATTTTCATTTCTTCTTTTATCCTAACTTTTGTCACCATCTTCTGCTCCACTTTTTGTCCCCCTCCCTTAACTATAACATTGGCTACTTTTTTGCTATTTGAGCTAGAGACTTGGATTTTTCATTTTTTAGTCATTTTTGACTTTCTAACCAATCCCATTCCATATTTCACACTATTTCCCAGTTGTTAAGGATTTTCCTTAACAATGGAAACTTTTTCAATTATTAAGATAATTTTCTGGTTTTTTCTTGAATATGCTGGAGGTTGCCGTCAGTTTTGATCCCACTTAATTTTTTTTTGACCTTGCTCGTATATTATTATTATTTCGTATTATCGTATATTATTAGGCTCGTAACGCGCCTAACATTGGCAACTTTTTTATTTTTTGAGTTATTCTCCTGTTTTTTTTTTTCACTGGGATATCTCGTATTAATTACTTTCTTGATCCCACTTAACATTTTTACATTTAGCATACATTATCAACTTTTTCCATTATCAAGATATTTCTTGAATATGCTAGAGGTTGCCGACAGTTTTGATCCCACTTAAATTTTTGACCTTGCTCGTAATTCCTTGCCTAACATTGACAACTTTTTTATTATTTGAGTTATTCACCTGCTTTTTTTCAATGGGATATCTCGTATTACTCTTATTCTTGATCCCACTTAAAATTTTTACATTCAGCACACATTATCCTTAACAATAGCATCTTTTTTCTTTCTTGGGTTAACTTTTTGGTTTCTTCTCGCACTTATTGGTTGGTCCCTGCACTGATTTTTGGCGCATTTACATCATAATTATTCATCTATACTTTTGTGTACCATATTTCTTTTCAGGCAAGTGCGGCGGGACCCTAGTAGCGTCGGGTGAGTACTGTTAACTTTCATACTTTAGTGTAATATTTAACATTCTTTTTATTTTTCTGGTCCACCCAGTCAGCCCTTACAATGTCTGTTCCTTATTTTGTCCAAGTGTGGGAAATCGGGATTGGATAGGCAATATACATGCTGCAGCAATGTTGTTGTAATTGTCTACATCAGTTCTACATTGAGAGTGTAAATATGTAAATTTGTTCTCTATTTCATTTTATTATTTATTATTCATAACACACTATTATTCCTGTATCATATCAGATGAATTAAACTAGGAGACCATTTTTGATCACAAACACAGTAATAATCTTCACATACTGAAATTTGTTGTTACTTGTAAAAAATTATGATTGTGATTGTCGGAATTACAAAGTTGGACAGGGTATGGTGTTATTGGGAGAATTGTACAATTGATTTATATCTCTTTTTCAGTGTATGGTTTTTGTGGTACGGGGGCAAATGCACATACTTTTCCCTTCTCTTTGTTTTGATATAGTAAACTTTTACTATCATTATTTTATTTTATTTTTATTTCATTTATTATTCAAAATTTTCCCCTTATTAGGCTCTTAATTTTTATCTTAGTCATTTTCGGTGGTCACGACCACCGGTTTTTGCTTTTTTCTATCTATATCCCTTTCTTTCAAAGATATGTGGTGCGGGTCTAGTGGACCCCCCCCCCATTTATGTGTTTATCTTCAACTTTTAATATAACTCAAACGTATTATATCTTTAAATTGCTTGTCTGGCATATGATGATAGAACGTAGTATCTAAAATCATTTTAATAGTATCTTCGATCATTCTTAATAATATCTCTCTTAAAGTATTGCATAATTACTAATTGAAATTAGTTAACTAAAATAATCCCAAGTATTGATAAGCAGTCTTGTTAAAGTGGACTTAAAGTAATGTCAAGATACGTAATGAATCAAAAAGGAATCAATCCAACAGTCAACTTGACAAGATTGGATATGGACACAGTAGTGAAAACAAGTACAATAAATAGAGAGGCATCTAATAATGAATTGGCTGACGTCCAATCATCTGGAGTTATTCCGGCGACATAACCAGCGCTAATTACGAGTCATGTTGTTCAACAGTTGATAAATAAGGTCGAGGCGCTTTATCCACAACGTTATGAAGAATTTAAAGTCCTATTGACAAATCAATTAGAACATATCAAGGCTGTGGAGGGTGGAGAATTTTCAAAGAGCCCATACTATGGCATATATAACATACAAAGTTATAATGTTGTAAATAATATATATCAACCAGAAAAATATCGTATGAAGACAGCAAAGTGTGATAGAGCTGCCCAATTAAGAAAAAATGCACTATTTTTGGAATTTGAGTTACAACACATCAGAGCAATACATTATAAAGAATACAACAAAATACCGTATTATCAAGCAAATAATACTGAACTAATAAACCTGCATCGGGAAATGAAAAGTGAAGAAATAATTAGCATAAGAAACAGAATTATAGAACTAAATCATAAAGAAAACAGAAGACCATATGTGACTAGTTGTCCGTTCTTCAATCATCTGCAGCTTTTGATCCTACTAAAGGAAGAGAATGATCCCATACCACAACCAGAAAAACTAAAATCAAAAACTATCAGTACCAAGAATACCCAACAAAGAAAGCAGTCTAATTTGGAAACTGCAATATCACTAGCAGAAGAAATTAATGAGGCTCGATTAAAAAACAAAGAAAAAATTATACAAAATGCATTAGGTGGATCACCACTTCCATTAAAAATACCACCATCCATAAACCAGCTAGAGTCACTATCCATCCAACAGCTCATTCAGAAGTACAATATACTATTAAATAACAGATCTAATAGTAGCTCAGAAGAAGCTAAAAAATATCTCGAAACAATCTTTTCTAAAGCAAGAAGAGATGAGAAACTTCTTATACAACACTCCAACGAAATAAATAAGGATTCTCCTGAAAAGATGAAAAAATTACGACATAAATTGGATATCCTGCAAACACAGAATGATGAATTGTCATTAAATCTCAAAGAAAGTACAAAAGTGGAAATTAAACTTGAGAAATATTTGGAAGAACTGAAGCAAGAGAATAAACAATTAAAAATCTTAACTGAGGTAGAACATAGTAAAGAACAAATAAAAGAAAGTTTTAAAGAAGAAATAGATAAAATAAAAAGTCAACAGAGGCAACTTAAGAAAAAAACTATAGACAAATTTTCACAAACAGTAAATAAATTAAAAACAACAACAACTCAAACAATAATGGAAAAAAGATCGAATGCAGAAGTAAAGATTGAAAATAAATTGGAAGAATTGAAACAAGAAAATAAACAATTAAAAGACTCTTTGGTCAAGGAAGAACAAAATAAAGAACAGATTAATGCAAATATTGTAACCCTTCAAGAAGAAATTAATAAATTAAAACGACAACAGAAGCAATTAAAATCACAAACTAGAGAAAAAATCATACAAACAGAAGTTAAGTTAAAAACAATAGCAACTCAAACAATAATGGCAAATAACGAAAATGAGATAATAGAAGAAAATGGTGAAGGAGGGTTCATTCAATTATCCAACAGACTACAGAAAATTGAGGAGTTGGTGACGCGAAACCTGGAGTACTCTAGTGGGGGCTGTCAAGGAGTGAAATGCGGTGATGGTACAAAAACGGGCGTTCCCCCTGCTTTGCCGAACTCTAATTCTGCAATATTAATTAGAACAACCGCTAAACACATAAGGATTCCAAAACTCAAAGCATTACTTAACGAACACTTTAATAAAGTGAAGGAAGTTCCAATAATATACTGCAGAAATGCCAGAAATCCAGATACAATAATTATACAATCTAATACAGATGACAATACAGAACATTTGTTAAAAATGATAGAAAACACTCCTGACATTACAAAGTTAACAGAAATCACATATAAGTTGACTAATTACAAAAGAGTAATAATCACCGGTATTCCATCCTCAGTACCTACAAATGAAATAATATCATATCTTGAAGAAAATTTATCTGATAAAAAATCACCTTATTGAAAATTCTAAAGAGGGATAATTCTACACTACATCACATCATATTGCAATTAGAAACAAAAGCATCACAAGAACTATTATAAAAAAAATTATACAGGTGGGTCTCAACAAGTGCTATATTCGTTCTTTTCGCCCAATAATTAGATGCGGCAATTGCCAGCTGTATGGACATCAGACATCTTACTGCAGGAGACAACCAATTTGCGCCAAATGTTCGAGAGGTCACTGCACTTCGGAGTGCCCCTTTGCGGGAGTTCCCTCGCAATATAGATGCACAAATTGTTTCCACTTACCTAATTATAGGAAACATTCAGCGGATTCCACTGCGTGTCCGGTTTATCAATCCCACTTGGCAAATAGAAGATGTGTTCAGTAGGACCATATGGCCATATTGTCAAATATTAAATAACTCAAAAAAATTTGTAATAGTGCATAATATTAATTATTGTTCACATATTGTACCTTAATACTAAATTTTCAGTGTAGATTTAAAAATAATTTTTGCATCATGTATCTTACATAATATCTCAAACACAGTATCATTGTACTGTAAATTTGTAGGTAATTATTATCTACAATTACTTATACTTTCATAATAGTGCATAATATTAATTATTGTTCGCATCTTGTACCTTAATACTTATTTTTAGTATAGAGTTAAAAATAATTTTGCATCATATATCTTGAAAATAGCTTTGAGTGTTGCAAATATCACATCTGTACATGGTTTAAATTGATGTTATGATTTAAATTATGTGTGAATCCTGAAAATAATATAAAAGTGTTGCAAATATGTAGGTAATTGTGTTAAAAAAAAAAAAAAGTTTAATATCAAATTCTAAAAACTATGCATATTTATATGTTATAATAATGAATATTTCTCTCAAATGTAATTATAGGGGTCATCTGTAAATATTTATTGCAAACACTGTCAATAATTGTCATATATCTAACATTGTTATTTCTCCTAAACTGTATAAAAAAAAAAAAAAAAAAAAAAAAAAATTCAAGGAGTTTCGCAGGTAGTAAAACTTTTCCCTGCCCTGGGCTTGGGGGTTACACCTAACCATAAGCCAAAAGCGGGTTCCCAGGGTGGGTGCTTACTTACTTACTTATGCCAACCGAACCTTGTTTTTTATAGGCAACGACGGACTCTGTCACTCCAAACTTTGTCGTTTGCTTTCGTGATAGTACTTGAGACATCAATTTTCATCGCCTGTGACGATGTTGTTCAGGAAATGTCTGTCTCAATCTGCCATGTCAATTAGGTCTCCTCAAGCAGCAAGCCGCATTTCCATTTGTTCAGGTGTTAAACGATGGGGTACGAGTCTGCAGCAGAGCTTTCGTTTTCCCAAATCCTCAGTGAATATGAGGCGAACACACTTTCTGTGCCGATTCCCAAATCCTCTACAATCATTCACTTTGTCATACGACGATCGTTTTCCTCCAGCTGCTTAACTCTTTCAATGTTTTCCGGGCTGCGTATCGTTTTTGTCCGGTCGGCTCCGGGAGCGTCTTCTTGGCTGGTCCACCCTTCCCGGAAACGCTTACGCCATTTATATACACTCTTTGGTGTGACGGCATCATTTTTATAAACTTCTTTGAGCATTTCGTGAGTTTCTTTTGCCGTTTTCTCAAGTTTGAAACAAAACAACATGTTTATTATCTGATCCATTTTGTTTACCGCGACAATCCACAATAAACCTTTCGCGCTCTGCGTTAAACATAATAGGGAATAACGCGCTTGGAACCTTGTTAAACGTTCAAATAGATATTGACCTTCACCACGCACGGTGCGTTGATATTCTACTAGTACATCAGTGACCTCTACAGGCTCATTCACCGAACTTTCTGGCCACAGGTTGTATTATACTTAGATATTTTTCAACGTGGAAGTGAATCAAAACTATATTTAACTGAGATTTCGATTTACATCAGTATTATTTGTTTTCTATCCAAAATAAAAGTTATGTACATTCTTAAATGATTTTTTCTTTTCAGGGGGGGGGGGAGCTTATACTAATGTAAAGAGTAAGGTTCTTCCACGAATTTTCACCTTTCATCTAGCGCCCCACCTTCCCACCCCTCAAAAAATTATGTTTTCTTCTATTCTCACCCTAACTTCCCCCACAGATTTTAAAATTTTCGATTTTTTCTGCCCGTCAATTTCTTTGCAATGAAAATAAATAATTATGTAAAAAGTTTCTTACACACAAACTTAAAACACTTATTTTTTAGACTCCGGTACGGTATGCTATTTCTTTCTCCCAGCTTATTTTGTGTCCAAAAAATAACGTCACCTCTCAGAAGCTAGCCGTAAAGCAAAGCATTACGATTAAATACTCTTTAGCAATTTTTTAAAGTTCTAAGCATCGCACATTTTCAATTTTTATACCGTCGTATTGGAAAAACAAAAGTTCTTTTAAATGCATTTTGTTCGAAAACTGTATCTCCATTTATTTTTGAAATATTAATTTTTTTGGAGACATTTGCAACGGAAGTACTCCATTTCCATAGAAAGTAAAGGAAAAATAGTTTTAAAATCGTAATTATATATTTTTCTTGCCATTTTATCGCAACAACCGAAAGAAAATGTAATTAAAATACGTGCTATTTTGAAAAAAATATAAACGAAAGATTTCTGTTAAAACAATTGGTCTATTATATACTGTATTTAATTGCAAGTATCTATGAATCATTAGATTTTTTCAATTTTCTTGAATGACCGAATCTTTTTCTGCATTTTCGGCATTATTTCGCGATAGTGATGATGTGCTATGCATGCTTTACTGTAGATGTTTAAGAGTAGATCGTAAGTGTGGAATTCTTAAGTGGATGGAATTGACGTCATTTTACATAAAATAAAACGTGTGCTTTAAGTCTTAAAATTGAAATATGTTTTGTACTCTACAGTAGAGTCCCGCTTAACCGAGTTATTTTCTTCTGATGGACTGGTGGCTTCTATTATTATGAAACAGCCATTATAAATGAAGTGTTAAGTGAAAATGAAAGAGCAGCCGTAAAAAAAAAATTATGGCCATTTTCCCCTCCCCCCCCCGCTCCCATTCTGACCAGAAAATCTGAGTTCTATCTTTTTACGGCTGCTCTTTCATCTTCACCTAACACTTCATTTATAATGGCTGTTTCATAATAATAGAAGCCATCAGTCCATCAGAAGAAAATGACGTAATGGAAATGCCGGGGGCGACACTAAATTCTGAAAAAACAGAATTCCTGTTCTCTAGTGATTTATTTAATTTCTTTTCGTGACCCAATTCTTAAGTTGTAGCAAAAGTAGATATATAACTTGCTTCACCAGCTTCTCCGACTCCCCCCTCTCATCCCCAAAGGAGCGTAGTTTAAAATCTGCCCATTCGTTTCTTTGCAATGGCAATAAATAATCATGTAAAATTTTCCTTATCCACAAAACTTAAAACATTTAAAATAATTTTTTTCAGCCCTAATCGTTAAGTTGTAGCAATAGTAAATATATAACTTACCTACCCCCCCCCCCCTCCTCCAAAAAAATCCAACATTTTTATATTATTATTCTCTATTTGTTATTTTGAATAATGATATTAATTATTTTCCGACCCTCTCGCAATAAAATTGAGGAATACGTTAATACGTAGAAATAATGCAACAAAATCCATTTTAAACGCCTTATTAGTCTTAAAAATGAACATAATTTTTTGCATTTAAATTTCAAAACTTCGTTTAAAATTAGACATTTCTTAATATATTTTTTTTTCATGCTTTTAAATATGTAAGTATGCGATTAATTTTTGCTTAAAGATTACTTGAAATTTAAATAGCAAGAAATTTTTCCTAAAAAGATAAAAATAAATAAATAAATACCTGCATTAATATTACTGTACATTCTAAGATTTTTTTTTTTTTTAAACAATGCATTAACCAGCAAAGGTAGATAAAAACATTAATTACTTTACCCAGGTGAATATTCTTAATAAATACTTATTTATTAAACTGGACTAACGACAAATTATTGGCAAATGACAATTTCAAGGTATTTACAAAAGTAAAATGCTTTAAATGCTTAAAAATATATATATTAAATTCTTCTTTTCTAAAAAATAATCGTTTAAAAAATCTTAACTGCTTTTTTTCATATAATTTTTATAATAATATCTTTTCGCAATAATATATATTTTCATAATAATATATGGACTTGGTATGCTCTCGACATTTAGATAAAAAACATAAATATTAGAAAAGTAAAATCTTTCCTAGCTGAAGTAAACGTTACAAGGATTTTGTACTAAATAGTTTAAAAAGTATGTAACAAAACCCAAATATGGATGCAGATATCCAGATAGACTATTCCATTGTCTTTCCAGACAATACTAAACAATCATATGCATGTATTGAATTAAAACAAACAGAATGAAAACATCCCAATACTCGGATAGCCACTGTGTATTTATACTGTAGTATCACAAGTTCCACTCTCTTTCTGCCACTCTAATGGATGTTGCCACCAAGCCGCTGGAGGATCAAGAAATAACTGGAGAATAACACTGAGTGCTTTATCTTGTTATTTTACTATATCTATGGTTACCGCTTGAATATTTGGCTTATTAAAGTTACCGATTAGAACAATCATAGAAACTCGACAGAGTTTCTCGCCAAGCAAAAGAAACAACACTGCAATGAACCGTAAATGAAAGGAATTTCCGCCAATTGATGACAAACGATTTTGTAAAATTTTTTTAGGACTGTCTAGTTTATATTTTTCGGACTGACCAAAACGGGATTTTGACGCATCTATAGCTCGAGAACTATTTATGATAGAAACAAAATTCTTGTTCCTATGGAATGGGGCGTGCCACGTGACTCAGAAAACGAAAGTAAAGTGGAATCCGGCGAATAAGTTTTTAGTAAATGCGATTTTAAAAGTGCTCTTTTTTTCACTTTTTAAATTCTTGTTCCGACCAAATCTGTTGACAGGGCTACAACAATGTGTAATTATCGGATTTTTACGCGCTTTACGGCATTTGAACTGTTTTTATAAGTAGTTCAAACCTTTGAAAGTTTCATGTAAAAATATTAATTAGTTTTTGATTTATACCAGTTTAAAGTAATTTACTCCTATATTTCAGCGTGGCGTACGTAATAATATCTCTACTTATATTTCCATGTGAGCTCAGAATGGCGTACGTAATATGTAAGGTCATTGTGCCTAAATGAGACGCGATTCCCCATAGTTTTGCCGCTTTTAGGGTATACAGTGAAACCTCTCTGTGCGACTACCTCCATTAAGCGACCACCTCCCTGAATGACCATTTTTTCATGGAACGAAAAATATTCCCATAGGCTCAATACTAATTTTACCTCCATTTAGAGACCATCCCAGTAGAACTCCCTCCATGTGCGACCCGTTTCTTTGAAGAAAATAAAACTAATTCCGTTTTTTCCTGGTCGCTTGAAGAAGGTTTTATTAGAAAAATAATTCCGGAGAGCGCATTATTCATCAAACTTCTAAACTAAGTTTAGATTTTTTTTTATATTCCAATAACTTTTAAGTGCTTAAACACCTTTGTGCCTTTTTAGGCAATGAATTTAACTCTGATGAGAAATTAAGAATGACGGTCAATAAACTCCCCTGCTCTATTCTGCCAGGAAACTTTCAAAGAAATAGATAAATTAATGAAATCGTCATTATTTGTTCCCGTCCAAAAAAAAAATAATAAAATAAAAATAAATAAAATAAAAAGCAGTTCCACCGAATCATCCACAGATCGCGACAAATCACCTTCGTAACAAAATTTAAACGAAAAATCTAAATTTCGTTCACCAAATTCCGTCGCATCCTCTTCAACAACAGATCGCAAAGGTAAACTTCAGAAGACTAAAACTTTGATCGATAAACTCTCCAAGTCCCGTTTCGAGAAGAAGAACAGTTTACAAATCGAAAGCAGTTCCACTGAATCATCCACAGATTGCGACAAATTACCTACGTTGAGCTCAATTTTTCCCGGTTAGAATCGACCGATTGTAAAACGCCGTGGCTAGTGGATTGGAGCCCCTCGAGACATGGCCTTTTACTATCAATAGATTAAACATTAGATTGTCTCCTTTATCGCGTTCGTCTTTTATTCTGTAATCGATTTTCATGGGCTACATAATCAGTTGAAAACCTCGATTTTCATGGGCTACATAATCAGTTGAAGATCTCGATTTTCATGGGCTACATAATCAGTTGCAGACCTCAATTTTTGCTTTGAAGACGATTTTCATTTCGGCATCGCTTTTTGGATTTGGATTTTTCCATATCTGATAATTTGCGCCTACCCATTTTGTAACTTTTTCAATTTTTAACGTTTTTATGCCTTTCGATTACCTTTTCAAACAATTTATAACGATTTTATGCCTTTCGATTACCTATTCAAATAGAAATTCTTCTAAAAGTAAAGAACATCGTTGAATTTCGTTAAAAAAATAAAATGTGAGCATCATTTGGCCCCCATCCTCGACCGAAAACAACAACCATTTCAAATTGTTAAAAAAAAAAAAAAAAAAAAAAAAAAAAAATCAATTCGACAAAACTTTAGGAATACTGTCTAGTGTCTATCATATTGAAATAAGCGGATAAATGTTCTCTTCTGTATTGCTTTTATATTAAAACGCACATATACTCAAATATTTTTTTCAACATTCCAAACTTTCAGTTTATTCAATTTAAACCATTTTTTAAAGGTAATTGCTGGACAGATAATTACACCTTTTTATTTTCTATTTAATTTATATCCAAAATCGTTAATTGGTCCAAATCATCCAAGCAACCTCATAGCAAATTGGTATATAATTTTATATACCTTAGATAAATTCAAATAATATAAGTGATCGTATTTACCTAAATTCTAGTAGAAGAGCAACGCGAAGCATTAATAAAATTAAATTATAATTCGCGTCAAAATGTAATTATTATATTTGAATAATTACGAATAAAATTAAGAGTTTGCGTTGTGAATTATTTAGACGAACTCTTCCACTTATGAATTAAACTAAAATTTAAGCTGTAAAAAAAATTGACACACTTTAAATATTATTAATTAAATAATTACAGAAACTTTTTAAAACTTGATTAAATATTTTATTTACATTGAACATAACTATATACAGAAAAAACATAATATTAATTCAAAAAATAGAAAGCAACACTTTTGTTTGCTTCTCATTATTTTAAGTATGTTAGATCTTTTAAAAAAAAAGACAATATTTTCACGTACTCTAATTATTATAATTGTTTCTTTTTGCTAAAAGAATAACTCTCTTTCATTTTTAAAATTACCTTAATCTTATTTAATTATTGGTTTTGTCGGATCTCAGATTACTCTCTACCGTAAAATATCAGAAAAGTATTTTTTAAGATTTTTCATATGATCTTAAGTGGTAAAAGAAAATGTTTAAAATAGTACCTTCTTTCAATATACGGGATGGTGGCCTTTATTCATCAAATTCCGAGTTGTTGCGTTGCTTAGGATCATGGCAATGTGTCATCAGGAACGCATCCTCAATTTGGCTTGATTAGGATCACTCCGATCTGTACATCAGGAAGACATCCTCAATTTGGCTTGATTAGGCTCACTCCGATAGGTACCTCAGGAAGACATCCTCAATTAGGCTTGATTAGGCTCGATTAGGCTCGCTCCGATATGTCCATCTCGCCTGGGCTTTACTAGGGCTTACGGGACTCATTGCACGGGCTTTCAGGAGAGCTCCAGCGTCCTCTACATCTTTTTTCAGACTATCCTTTTTCAAAACTTATTCTTCTTGCACACCAGCTCCTGCAGTGGGTGGAACTATTTTTGTCTAGTCCACTGTTATTGGATGTGAGAAGATTTTTTATTATACTTCGATAGGCCTATTAGCTAACAGTCTGCAAATGGCCCCTTACATATACTTTAATATTATTATCTGCCTTAAAGTTTGGGTGGTCTGAAAAGCCATAAATTTATCCCAACACTTTTATTGAGGCCATAAATTGATTCCAACGTTTTTATGATTTTACGACTTCTAATTATACACCACTTTCCATTGGCTTGTCATAAAACGACACCATGGCGTCTGGCTATTGTTGTTGTCTGAGATCCGAACTCCATTCAACGTTATACATTCATTTTACAATACAACAATTTTTAAAAAATATATATTTACTATTTAAAATCAACTTAATAATTTTTGTATGAACTTACACTCTTATTTTACTTAAATATATAAACATTATAATTTTACACTCATAATTATATTTTATAAAAAATATTTATACAAACAGAAATAACAAATTACGCAATTTTACTTTGATTTAACCAACATGGTGCGGGAACATATCATAGTTATATGTTGCCCAGCATCTCTCCCGGTGTCCGGGAAAAAAAAAATAAAAACTGATTGCTGGTTTTATTTTTTTTGTAAAGCTTGAAGGAATGTACGTGTCCATATGACTGTGTATCTACACAGTTTTTGAGCGAAGACTGTAAAGTTCAATTATCAATGGTTCTGTTATATTTTATAAGAAGTTCTTCTATTGTTTCATAACAGAAAGTTCAACACATGATAGCATAGTTATCTGTTGACATTCACATTTATAGAAGACCTCTGTACTGACAATCAGACGTCTTTCTCGAAGCCTTTTTTCTTTACCACACACATGTTTACTAATTTTGTAACTTTACAGTTTAAGTGCCCAAAATACATTCAAAGCTATAATTTTGTCTGAAACTAATATGCCGAAATAAACCTCATTATAAGAAAAATAATGGCATACGCATTTGACATATTATTTCATCACATACAACCTTATGACACAGTGTTTTATCTAAAATACATTTTATACTGAATAAAAGTAAATACAATGCTTGTAATATGACATGTTATATTTTCACATAATTAATCTGATGTATTCAAATTATAATCAGAAAAATATTGTATACAAACTTGTTACATTATTTTATTTATTTGTTACTTCTAACATGTATGATCTGTCAAAATGTACAAGCTAATTCATCTCCTTTAATATATCATTACGCAATGCTTTCCAACTTTACCCGATACGAGAAAAAAAAAGTAAGAAGAAGGAGAGAGGAGAATAAAACCAATTATTGAACGTCCCCGATTCTCCCGAAAAGTGGGGGTTGGTGAAGCTACTAATTCCTTTCTGCGAGGTGAATTGTGCTGTGACAAAATTTTACGACTTCCCAAAGGTATGTATTTAAAACCATTTCATGCTTGTAATTACCGTATTAATTAGTATAATTTCTTGATATACTTTCTTCTTAACTCACTGTGCATGCCTGTATGTAATTTTAAACATAATCTATGCATAAACAGTGTATGTATTTGTATCGTATCTAATGTAAACCTTCTGCTTTTTTTTTTATTATTTTGCATGGGAAAAATGGCGATTCTAGCATCTGAATTCTCCTGCCTCATACTGGAACTGAAGCGAGGGTGGCTTTTTATGCATTCAGGTTTAAATCTAAACCAAATTTCCTTTCAGGATTAAAAAAAAATGCATATAATTTTCTTTAACTGATTACCTTGTATATTTTTAGACCTTTCTAACAAACACAAATTTTGATTCATGATATTGTTTACTATTAAAATGTAAACAACACGGAAAAATGACTTCTACGGCCTCTCAAAAATGCAAAATATGCATTACGCTGACCTTAAAAATGCACCTTCATTTAATACTATTAAATAGTGTTGTCAGAAAATGCCATTGACGAAGAAGAGAACAATTTTTTTGTCTTAAATTATTATTTATTTAGCCAACAATTCTATCTTAAAAGATTGTTAAATTTTCATATTTATTTATTTTTTTTTTACTGAATGAAATAAAAATTTATTTATTCAAAATTTTATTTATCATTAACATTCCGTATGTGAATTCTACTGTCTAAAATTTAATGATATGTTTAAAAATAAAAGATAATAAATTATTATTATTAATCCAACATTAATAATTATTATTTAATTATAAAAAAAAAATGTACTTAATACACTTGTATAATTTAAAAAAAAAAAACAAAAGTAAATGATAATTACTACGTAACATCGTATGCAGCCATCTATGAGTACCCGGCCGGACCAAAGAACTTCTGCCAGCAGAAAAAATCTTTGTATACTCACAAACAACCACATCCAATTTTTTTTATAGATCAAGTTTTTAAAATAATTACTGTACGTACTATAAAAAAAATTAAGTAAATAAATTTATTAAGCCATACTACATATTTTAATAAAATTAAGGCCAATATATATAAATATATTTATTTATTTATTTTGTTTCCTTATGTTAAATTGGCCAAATTATATAAAAAAAAAATTTATGAACTCACACACTCAAATTTATCAATACTATGTATATTTATATGTGTTAAATTTAGAATTGCATTTAATTCTAAGGGAAAGTAAAGAGAAAAAAAAATGTTTAAATTCTAAACTAACATAAATTTATAAAATATTTCATTTAAAAAAAAAAAAAAAAAATCTAATTTCTAGCTGATTTCAGCAAGATGTCATTTAATATTTATATTAAATAATTTTGCTAATACATTTTATTAATTGTTAAATTTGCATATTTTTATATATACAATAAAAATATAATAGTCTTACATAAAATTTTACACTACAACAATGTTATTAATTAATTTAACTTGAATTTAAGCCTACTTTAATTCTAATTGACTACCGTTAATAAAAGTAAATTAGCTTATCAAGTTAAATATAATATAAACTATGTTTGTCTAATGTTAATTTTGCTGAAAATTCCATAAATTTTAACTGTAAATGCTAATTGCTATACCTTTTGTTATTTATTTTGAAAACAACACGAACTTATATTTTTATTTATTATCTTTTTATTAAATCTAGGAACTGTACACTGAGCTAGACACTCCATAAATGTGTAAAACCTAAAAATCAAAAGTTTTCCTAAATAAAACTCAAAATGCTGCTTTTTTACAATATAATATTACTAATTTTATTGTTTGAGCATAACATCTAGTAATTATACCATACTTAATTTTTTCTTCGATTCCTTTTTCAGCCAAGAATCCTGAAATTTATGCCTAGGTGATGACTATATATTGATGTATCTGTGAATAATTTTTCTACAAATATTTTGTTGGTGTTGGTGCATACCCAGCCGTAGGCCAAAATTGCACCCTATACAGAAAGCCTTTGGTGAGAAAATTTTAATTTTACTTCAATTATTTATTTGTGTATTTTTTTTTTTTTTTTTTTTTTTTTTACTATAATTTTTGTGTGCAATCATGTTGAAATAACTTGCCTTGTCCATTGTTATACATATATATGTTTTTTTTAAAAAACCAATGTGCTACACCAAAATCCTTTTTTTTTTAATTTTTCTTATAACACTTTTGTTCATAAAACTTATCCCTGCTGTCTAAATTCTAGACTTTAGCATATAAGTTGTACTTGAACTACCGGAATAAATCTTAGCACTTTTTGTATATTTTATTATATTTAGGCTTATAGCTGACCGCTATCCTAATATAGAGTGCACTAATAATTTATTCCTTGTCAACCATATATTTATATAAAAAAATATATATATGAGTATGCTATAAAGCTGTTCTAACTACCCTGAACCTATAGCTTACACCTACTCATTTTAAAGAGTAATTCTGAAATTTTGTCATCTAAATTGTAAGGCTATTAGCAAAGGCTACCCTTATAGAAGACAGAAAAAATTCTCTTTTTTTTTTTTTTTTTTTTTTTTTTTTTGAAAATTACTCCAACATTATTTACTATTAAATTAATTAAGTTTTAATGTTATTTGGCTTTGTTAAGATTTTATATTTTCTAATTCATATTCGAAAAAAAAAATATATATATAACTTTTGCCTGGAGATAAATATTTCACTGCTCCAGTGAAGTTTTGTGAAGCACATTACATAATTTTATAAGTATGTTTTCGGGTGCGCCCTGCACATTTGCTCAATATTGTAACCCTGAGACAAATTGGCGTTCCCATGTTCCTATCCTTTCTTATTATTATTTTGAATTTTAAAAAGGCAAGTTATTAATTTTGTTTCAAATTTTTTTTTATCTAAAAGAGAAAAATTTATTTTTAAATTTTGAAAATTTTTAAATTTTGAAATTCGATTAATTATGCATTTTGATTTATTTTTAATACTAATTCATATCCCATGTATAATACTGGGGAGGGGGGAAAGGGTAATGATCTTGTATACCATCCCCGTATAAGTTTGTATATGGTGTATAACCATATAACGACATATTTTCATCATAATAGTCTGTTTGATACTGTAAATATGGGTCTATATTCTCAGAATATTTATTATTTTTTTAATAATGCGTTTTAGTAAGTTTGTCACCCTTTTGACTCGTATTTTTGTTCAATTTGAACCAACAATCTTCAGTTGAGTGTGATTTTCTTTGACAAATGTCACATTTAGTTTTGTAATTTTTATCACCCTTAATTTTTTTCTGAGACCCTTGTAAATTCGTAATTTCCGCCTCTGTATGACCTGTTGCATATTTCGGAGCGTACAGCTGATCCATATGTCGTTTGATCGGCTCTATTGATTTATCTGGAACATATTGTAATAAATAATTAAAGTTTCTAAACTTTTTAGTAACTTCGTAGGGTCCTTGAAATTTTGGCTCTAATGCGCCTGGTTTTCCAATACATTTTAAATATACTGTTTGACCCAAATTTAAATCCTTTACTTTTTCGTATGCCTCTTCATCTATATATTCTTGCATTATTTTCTCCTGGTTTGCAAGGGATTGAATATTGATTTCCTTCATATGCTGTATTCTGCTTTTAACATAAGCGTGGGTATATATTTCCTCAGAAGGAATATGGGCTGTGAAGGGATTTTTTATTTCCCTTGCGAAAAATAGCAGTGAGGGACTATATCCCGTAGCGCGGTGTTTCGAGGAATTATACGCTAGTTTAAAAAAATCCAGTCTTATGTCCCATTCCGTAGTGCGTTTCGACATAGCTACAATTGATGTTTTTAATATTTTATTGGTAACTTCACAAAGTCCATTTCCTTGCGCACGGTATACACTCACAAATTTCCTTTGTATGTTTAAAGATTCCAAATATTCTTTCATAATTTCGCTTCTTAAATATTTTGCATTATCAAAGATAATTTCTTTACACAACCCATAATTTGCAAAATATTTATTTAGTACATTTAATATAGTCTGTGACTCTACGTTTCGTAGGGGAACAGCTTCCAGGAATCTCGATGTCGAATCAATTATAATTAAAATGTATCTGTTTTTCCTTAACGTGAGGTTTAAAGGTCCAATGACGTCAGCATGCAGGACTGTACCGACTTCGCGATCTTTCACCATTTTTTTAACAGGGACTTTTATTGTCGTGTGTTGTTTAGATGTGAGGCACTGCACACAATTTGCACAATACTGTTTAATGTCTTTGTACATTCCGTGCCAAAAGAGCCTTGTTTTCACATTATCATAAGTTTTTTGAAATCCGAAATGCGCTTTATGAGCTTCTTCTATGGCTGCAATTTTTAATGAATCCGGGGTAATTAAAAGCTCCTTTTTATCTGAACCAGGTTTCAAAATTAATAATTTATTTTGATTTAAAGCAAATCTCTTCGTGCTTCTATTATTTTTGTCTTTTTCGATTTTATTTATTATAATTTTTAATTTTTCGTCTGCATATTGCTCCGATTTAATATTTTCGTCTGTAAGTGCTATGTTACTTGCAAACAAATTATTTTGGAGTTCTCTGTCTGTTGTAAGATTATCTAAATTCCTGCTCAAATAGTCTGCTGGATTGTTAATTCCTTCGACGAATTCGAAGTCGAAATTAAAGTCTTGTAAATCTGCTACCCATCTGTTTATAATTTCCGATTTATCTTGTAAATGTAAATGCTGAGTTAGTGCTTTCGAATCAGTTAACACAGTAAATCTTCTACCTGAAAGCATATATTTAAAATGCATAATTGCTTCATGCACTGCTAATAACTCAAATTTAATACTCGGATAATTTTTTTCCGGTTCTCTAAGTTTTCTCCCGAAAAATTCAACAGGTAGCAAATGACCATCCTTTTCTTGAGCTAGAACACTTGAAATTGCAACTTTGCTCCCATCCGTGAATAAGAAAAATTCCTTGTTAAAATCGGGGGGGTCTGAGTGTTGGTTTTTGTACAATTTCTTCCTGAATTATCAGGAAAGCTTTTTCTGCTTCTGGACTCCACTTAAATTTAACTTTATCTTTAGTCAGCTCTATTAAAGGGTTAACTTTGTCGGAATAGTTGGGTATTAGCGTCCGAAAATAATTCGCTAAGCCCAATAAAGATCTGACCCCCTTTTTCGATTTTGGTCTGACTAAATTTTTTACTTTATCAATATTCTTTTGAGATGGAGAATATCCCATTTGATTCACCCTAAATCCTAGGAATTCTATTTCTGCTTTGCAAATTTGCATTTTTGAAGGTTCGATTGTCATGTTGTGATTTATTAATACCTGTAGAACTTCTTCTAAGGTTTTCGTCATCTCTGCTATTGTGTTTGCAGATATCAACACGTCATCAATGTAGTATGATACTTTGCTTTTGTCAAAATGTCCCAGAATTTTATCGATTACTTTTGCAAAAATTGCGCTAGAATTTCGTGTGCCAAAAGCTAAACGAAGTGGCATATGTTTTCCAAATTCCGTAATAAACGCTAATTTTTTGCAATCTTCTGGTCTTAAATTTATTTGGAAAAAAGCACTATGTAAGTCTAGCACCGTATAGTATTTTTTACCGCTTATTTTTTGTAATAAGTCTTTTACGTCCGGCATCGGATAAGTATAAGGTTGTAAAATTTGGTTTAATAGTCTTAGGTCCGTTGCCGTTCTAAACTTGGGTTCTGCATTCGGGTTATTACTCGGATTTTTCTTTCTAACGAAAATAACTGGAAAAGCATACTCGGAGTAAGTCTTCTCTATAATTTTAGCCTGTAACAATTGCTCAATTTCTCTTTTCGCATACTGTCTTACTGCCTGAGGCAATTTATATGGCTTAGCTTGTACCGGGAATTCATGATTCAATTGAAAACTTGGTGCGACAAACGCTGATTGCCCCAATGTTTGATAACTTTTTGAAAATGCATGAATATTGCCCATTAAAATTTTTCGAAATTTTTGTTGTACTTCCTCTGATAAATGGCTTAAATCGAAATCCGTCTCTTTAATTTCTGCTTCTCGCAATTTTCTTACATCTTCTATATTTAAATTATTTATTTCATAAAATGTCCCTGTCTCTATATTATCAGTTGAGTCATCTTGCTTGCACTCAAAGTTCTTTATAATTTCCCCCATTTTAGTTCCTTTCTGAATAATTAACTTTTCTAACAGTTTATTCTTTATTATAATATTTATGTTATTATTTTTTTGAACTTCATGTAACGAAGTCTCGCATGAAAATTTACTATTTTCTTGAATGGGGTCAAAAATAATTATATCTGACATATTTATATCCTCTGGGCATTTTAATTTTACAATTTTCGATTCTTCAGGTTGGAGAAAAATTCTATTTTTAGTAATGGCAAACATACTTTTATTTGAATGTTCCCCTGAATTACATGGTTATTCACTTCATAATTATTTACTTCACTTGCAACGTTTAATTTAATTTGTTGATTTTTAAATTTTAATGTTTTATTGCATAAATCCAAAATCATATGATTTTCTTTGAGATAATCGTACCCTAATAACATTTGGTACTGCCTATCAAAATCATCATTAGTGACATAAAATGTGCCTGTTGTGAATATACCTTTTAATCGAAAAGTTAATTTTACACATTGTTTAAAAAAAATCTTTGAATTTGTTAAAGTTTTAATTTGGATCTGATTGCCCAAATATTTGATTTTGACGTTTGTATCTTTAATTTTTTTGAATAAAGAAGGTGATAAAAGGGACACAGCAGCTCCGGTATCTAGTAACGCTTGTATTTCGACGCCCTGTATACTTAGTGATATAATTGGCAGACTATCTTTGTCTGCATTTGTTATATTTGCGATTGTTTTATTTATTTTATCGATTTCCGTCTCTGAAAATCCCGAATCTTGATCCGATTTCGCTGTTTTCTTTGCCCATTTTTTTTTCCTTTTGCGCTTTTCAAATTGATACCCATTTTGATCATAATTCTCAGAAATATATCCAAAATCCCTATTTCCCGAATTCCAGTTAGGTTGTGAATAATCATACATCCCATAATGCGTCGGGTAATTAAAGGAATTGTAGTAATCATTATAATATCGTTCATAATCATTATAATGAAAATTGTTATTGAAATGGGGACCCTGATAATCATTGTGTTTATTAAAGCGTTTCTTATTCCGCGGAACACTATCATCTCTAATTGCATGGTTTTTTTTCTTTGATTTTTTTAGTTTTTCAATCTCCCCTTTTAATTTCTCGATTAGCTCTTTGTTTTGCTTACTTGATTCTATAATGTTCTCATAAAGATCTTTGTTTTCTTTATTTATTGCGTTAATTTCCTCAAACTTTGATTCATTATACGCACTTTCCATAAGTTTTGCTAACTCGCATGCCTCCTTGAAGGACCTGGGCGCATTTTTACGCACATCTAGTGCAATATCCTGTCTAATTGAATTTAAAAAATTCGACATTTTTAAGATTTCGATAAAATTCTCTTCCTTATTATCCACATTTTCGCCTGCACTTTCGATATAAGATTTTACACCCTTTTTAAACTCCAAAATGAAATCCTCTATCGTTTGACTTGCGGCCTGTTTTAAATTTAGGAAATTGCTCTGAGCATTAAGGAAGCTTAGTTTTGTACCAAATAACTCCACCAAATTATTTTTAAATAAATTATAATTGGTCTCGTTATATGTTTCAATCTGTTTACTTAAAATATGTTTTGCGTCCCCAGTAATTTTAGCCTTTAAAATTAATAATTTAGTTTCTTCCTGTATATCTGTCGAATTTAAAATATTATCAAATTCCTCTAAGAAAAATATAATGTTTTTGTTCTTTTTATTGTCAAATGGTGACACTAACTTAATACGTGTATCTATATCCAGCGTCTGAGTCATTTTTAACAAATATTAGTAATCAATGTATACTTTTTCAAAATATCAATTCAAAATAGATCCTATACCTCTTAAAAGAATATTTTGCATCTCATACTATTTTCTCTATATTACAACATATGTATGAAAATATTTTAAATTGCATAAATACATAAAAACAACAACACTAAAATTTAAAAAAATTTCTTAGGAGATGAAGTTGTTTTGTAGATTATTCTTTTACACACATAAATACCCCTAAAATATTTATAATACACGTATATATAAAAAACAACATAATTTCATTTAACAGAAAAATATCTGTCTTTTTCTACAGAAAAAACAATCTTATTTTTTTTTTTTTTTTTTGTAAATATTGTACTACTACTTCGTAGTACGACTCATAAATTTTCTTTTGTATCAAGGTGATACCATTTCAAAAATCATGATCTCTTGACATTTCAATCATTTTTATACCATTCATATTATAAAATTTTACTCATTATTCTTCTTATTATTATTTATACAGTATATAAAAAAAAATTATTTTTACAAATGTGTCATCTGTGATGTGAATGCCATTATTTTTCAATGGTAACTGAGATCCAACCACAAGAGAAAAGAGAGAAAAAAAAACAAAATTGTAATTCCTAAATTTACCTATTATAAATCCCAGAATTATTTTTTCATTTCCTTTTTGTTTGTTTTTTTTGCTAACATATATTATTCATTTTATTTATATAAAATTATTATATGTGTGTCATTATTGTTACAATAATAAAATTAATTTTAATAAAATTTTAATCAATTAAACTTAAATACCTACAATATCTTAAAAATTGTGACATTAAAATAATACTTAAATTTATTTTCCTTTATTATTATTATTATTATTATTATTATTATTTCTAATGACCTCAGATGAACGTTCCTGAGTCATAGCACCATTTTACTATCTAATGACCTCAGATGATCGTTCCTGAGTCATAGCACCATTTTACTAACTAATGACCTCAGATGATCGTTCCTGAGTCAGAGCACCATTTTACTTATGAAGGGGGGGGGGGGTGCTGGACAGATAATTACACCTTTTTATTTTCTATTTAATTTATATCCAAAATCGTTAATTGGTCCAAATAATCCAAGCAACCTCATAGCAAATTGGTATATAATTTTATATACCTTAGATAAATTCAAATAATATAAGTGATCGTATTTACCTAAATTCTAGTAGAAGAGCAACGCGAGGCATTAATAAAATTAAATTATAATTCGCGTCAAAATGTAATTATTATATTTGAATAATTACGAATAAAATTAAGAGTTTGCGTTGTGAATTATTTAGACGAACTCTTCCACTTATGAATTAAACTAAAATTTAAGCTGTAAAAAAAATTGACACACTTTAAATATTATTAATTAAATAATTACAGAAACTTTTTAAAACTTGATTAAATATTTTATTTACATTGAACATAACTATATACAGAAAAAACATAATATTAATTCAAAAAATAGAAAGCAACACTTTTGTTTGCTTCTCATTATTTTAAGTATGTTAGATCTTTTAAAAAAAAAAGACAATATTTTCACGTACTCTAATTATTATAATTGTTTCTTTTTGCTAAAAGAATAACTCTCTTTCATTTTTAAAATTACCTTAATCTTATTTAATTATTGGTTTTGTCGGATCTCAGATTACTCTCTACCGTAAAATATCAGAAAAGTATTTTTTAAGATTTTTCATATGATCTTAAGTGGTAAAAGAAAATGTTTAAAATAGTACCTTCTTTCAATATACGGGATGGTGGCCTTTATTCATCAAATTCCGAGTTGTTGCGTTGCTTAGGATCATGGCAATGTGTCATCAGGAACGCATCCTCAATTTGGCTTGATTAGGATCACTCCGATCTGTACATCAGGAAGACATCCTCAATTTGGCTTGATTAGGCTCACTCCGATAGGTACCTCAGGAAGACATCCTCAATTAGGCTTGATTAGGCTCGATTAGGCTCGCTCCGATATGTCCATCTCGCCTGGGCTTTACTAGGGCTTACGGGACTCATTGCACGGGCTTTCAGGAGAGCTCCAGCGTCCTCTACATCTTTTTTCAGACTATCCTTTTTCAAAACTTATTCTTCTTGCACACCAGCTCCTGCAGTGGGTGGAACTATTTTTGTCTAGTCCACTGTTATTGGATGTGAGAAGATTTTTTATTATACTTCGATAGGCCTATTAGCTAACAGTCTGCAAATGGCCCCTTACATATACTTTAATATTATTATCTGCCTTAAAGTTTGGGTGGTCTGAAAAGCCATAAATTTATCCCAACACTTTTATTGAGGCCATAAATTGATTCCAACGTTTTTATGATTTTACGACTTCTAATTATACACCACTTTCCATTGGCTTGTCATAAAACGACACCATGGCGTCTGGCTATTGTTGTTGTCTGAGATCCGAACTCCATTCAACGTTATACATTCATTTTACAATACAACAATTTTTAAAAAATATATATTTACTATTTAAAATCAACTTAATAATTTTTGTATGAACTTACACTCTTATTTTACTTAAATATATAAACATTATAATTTTACACTCATAATTATATTTTATAAAAAATATTTATACAAACAGAAATAACAAATTACGCAATTTTACTTTGATTTAACCAACATGGTGCGGGAACATATCATAGTTATATGTTGCCCAGCAGTAATACATTCAATCTTGTTTTTTATTACGCAATTTTTTTTTCATTTTTTTTAAATCCTTTTATATCAAAAAAATTTTTGGCATTTTCATTCAAATTTTTCGTTTTACTTTTCATTTAAAAGGATTAAGGGGACGAGGGACCTTAAAAAACCTTAAAATTCAATTCTTTATTTTTTGAAATTTTGACTTTAAATATTATTCAGGGGTACATTATATGCATTATGACAAGCATTTATCAAAAAAAAAATTTTTTTTAATTATTTTTGAGAAAAAAATGGAGTTTTACGCGTTGTCTTAGAAATCTTCGAAATACCCCATGCGCATTCCAAATCAATGAAAATCCCCAATATTTTTTATAAAAGTTTGGTTTATATATATAAATAAAACTGTGCATCGAATTTTATATATTTGAATATAAAGGTAAAAAAAAAAAAAATTAAAAATTTCAAAAATTTTGATTTTTTTTTTTTTTTACCCCTTCATATTCAAATATATAAAATTCGATGCACAGAATTATTTATATATATAATCCAAACTTTTATAAAAAATATTGGGGATTTTCATTGATATGGATTGCGCAGGGGGCATTTCGAAGATTCTTCTACGACGACGCGTAAAATGCCATTTTTTTCTCAAAAATATTTTTTTTTAATTTTTTTTTGTGATAAATGCATGCCACAATGCATATAATGTACCCTAGAGTAATATTTAAATTAAAATTTACAAAAAAAAGAAAAAAATTAAAAAAATTTGAAATTTTGAAATTTTTTCGAATTTTTTCAATTTTTTTTTTTTTTACCTTTATATTCAAATATATAAAATTCGATGCACAGTTTTAATTATATATATAAACCAAACGTTTATAAAAAATATTGGTGATTTTTATTGATATGGAATGCGCAGGGAGCATTTCGAAGATTTCTACGACGACACGTAAAATGCCATTTTTTTCTCAAAAATAAATTTTTTTTAATTTTTTTTGTGATAAATGCATGCCGTAATGCATATAATGTAACCTTTAGTAATATTTAAAGTTAAATTTGAAAAACAAATAAAAAAAAAAAAAATCTGAAATTTTGAAATTTTTTCGAAAAATTTCAAAATTTTTCAAAAAAAAATTCGATGCACAGATTTTTTTATATGTATAAACCAAACTTTTATAAAAAATATTGGAGATTTTCATTGATATGGAACGCGCATGGGACATTTCGGAGATTTCTAAAACAACGCGTAAAATTCCACTTTTTTCTCAAAAATGACTTAATTTTTTTTTTTTTTTTTTTTTTTTTTTTTTTTTTTTTTTTTGTAATAAATGCATGCCATAATGCATATTATGTACCTTTGAGTAATATTTAAGGTGAAATTTACAAAAAAAAAAAAAAAAAAAAAAAAAAAAAAAAAAAATATTTTTAAGGTCCCTCGTCCCCTTAAATAAGGGGATTTATTAAACTAATCGACTCTTATATTGGACTTGTTAATTAACCGTTTAAACGCCAATGTTCCCATTTGGGAACATCAATTTTAAAAAATCTTCAAAAATTTAATTTTAAAGATACCTTTATGAGATTTGTATTTCATAAACTTAAAAATATGATTGATTTTTTGAAATGTGTTAAAATGGGATACTTTTGTTTTTTTTATATCGAAAAAAATGTTCAAATTTGCAAATTTTACCATATTTCATATTGATAAATTGTAAATTTTTTAAAGAATATATAAAATATAAAATAATTTTAAATTCATGTTAATTATGAAATAATAACCTTAAAACAATATGTAGAATACAATTAAATCATAAAAAAGGGTATAGTTGAGTAAATATGAAGAAATATATTTCGATGTTCCCATTTGGGAACATTGGCGTTTGCCATGAACTTTTTTTATATGTTTAAACTCAATGCAATTAACCGATTTGAGTGATATTATACAGGTATTTTCTGCATGAAAGCAAGTTATAATTGAGTGCAAAGATGGTTTATTAGTATAAGATTCAAGTTTATCCCAAACCGCCCCTCCCCTCCCCCCAACAAAAAATAAAAAAATCAACTTTCAATATTTCATTTTCTCTGTTTCCTACTGCCTGCATTGATGTCAGCTCTTACTAAAGGATATATATTTCTGCTGAGTACAACCGAAAAATATAAACAAGTGAGTCACAGTTGTAGCTTTATAACATAGATTAGAGGAGAATTTTATTTACCCCTGTCTTCTTATCAGATGTGCCGAAAGGTCAAAGTTGAGTTCCTTTCCCCAAGTGTTTCAGGAAAGAAGGAAGGAAAATTCATGCTTAGAAAGAAATAAGTTGCTCTGTATTTCTGTTGTGATTTTATTTTGTTGATTATGGATCACGCTAAGCATTTTAAAACTGTGGAAGAAGCTCTCGAATATTTCGATACGCTAAATTCAGATGAATCTGATAATTCAGATGTTGATTCTGCATTATTCCGCCAAATGAAAGTGGTGATATAACAGAAAATGAGGATATGAATGATGAAGATTTAGGGGAAATTATTCCGACGGATGTAACGAGAGAATTGGATATTCTGCGTAAAGATGAGGCTTGTGATGCACCATCAACCTCACACACAACAACAGAAGCAGAGAGCATTGGTAAAGGTGATGATGATTTTTCTATACGAAAAAAAAATAAACTGTATGAAGCAAGATGGAGTAAGAGAAAAGAATTTAATCATACATTTCTTGATGAGGAACCAGGTGATTTAAAAATTGATTTTCCAGAGTTACAAGATTTGGATCCTATTCAAATTTTTGATAAAATTTTGCCTAAAGACTATATCGGAACATTAGCATGCATGACAAATTATTCGCTAGTCAAAAAGGAGAAATAATTACCATTGACGATACAGATATTGCCCAGTTTCTAGGATTGCTCCTCTTGAGTGGTTACCATTGGGTGCCAAAAGAAGATTATTATTGGAGCACTGCTGAAGATTTGAAAGTTGATATTGTTTCAACAGTCATGTCAAGAAGCCATTTCCGTACAATCAAAAAGTTTTTTCACTTAAATGATAATTCTAAATTGAAGACAGGTGATAAACTTGGGAAAATAGCTCCAATTTATGAAGAATTGGGGAAAAATTTGCGTCAGTTTGAAACTTTCCATAAAACATTGAGCATAGATGAATCAATGGTACCTTATTATGGACACCACACTTGCAAAATGTTTATAAAAGGTAAACCCATAAGATTCGGGTTTAAAATATGGAAGTTATGTTCCTCGTCTGGATATCCGTATGCGATGGAAATTTATTCTGGAAGGAAGACTGAGTCTACAGGAATGCCTTTGGGTGAGGATGTCGTGACGCAGCTAATCTCCACAGTTACAGATCCGGGCAGGCACGAAATCTATTTCGATAACTTTTTTACATCTTATAACTTATTAAAAAAATTGGCAGACTCTGGAATTAGAGCTACAGGTACAATCCGAAGTAACTGCATCCGGCAATGTCCTTTAACAGACAATAAAAACTTGGCCAAAAAGACCAGAGGAGCAATGGATTACCGTAGTGATGGAACTGTATTCATTTGCCGGTGGAATGACAATGCAGTTGTGACAGTTGCCTCTAATCATCAAACGCATGAACCCATTTCAAACACAAAGAGATATTCTAAATCTTCAAAAAAGAAAATTGATGTTCCACAACCTGCTCTTATAAAATATTACAATGGAGGTATGGGTGGAGTTGATGTTCTGGATAAACTTCTTTCATCGTATAGACCGCAGCTACGAAATAAAAAATGGTACTGGAATTTATTTGCAAACGCTCTAAATATTGCTGCAACAGCATCTTGGATAATTTATAGAGACATTCATGGAAAGAATTCAATGTCACCTTTAGAATTTCGTCGAGATATTAGATGAACTTACTGCGTTCCAAACCAAAACTTATATCTCAACCTGGACCAAAAATGCATGTTCAAAATAAACTTAGAAAAACTGATAATCATGATCTGATATCTGCGTCACAAGGACGCTGTGCTCTTTGCCAAAAAAAACTTCCGCAACATGTGTGTTGAGTGGGACAAGAGGTTGCATAAAGATTGTTTTCCCTTATATCATGGCAAATAAATTGTATAAAAAGCTGTAAAAATAAAAAGGTAAACAATTTTAATGTAAATTATTTTTAAATTGCCAAATATTTTCATAATCTTTTATTTTTATGCCATTATGTTCATTTGATTTTTGTAAAAAGAAAATCTTCAAAATCTATAAGAAAAGTACTCATTAGACGCCAATGTTCCCATTTGGGAACATCTAAAAAATCCATATGAATTTTTTTTTCTTTAAATGTTTTTGTTAATTACTTATAAGGGATCTATAAGTATACTTAATTAAGCAAATTTAAGTACCATTTCGATCTACTTCATAATTCGGCGTCTAAACGGTTAAGGAATATTATCAATATGCCAATAGCTTTTAGTTAATCTTTAATCAGATTATAGAGCTACTTAAAAAATTACAAATATGACAGAAATTAGGGAAAGTCATTTCATAACGATGAAATATCGAATTCTGAACTTTTATTGAAATGAATGTAATTTATCGGATGAATTATCCGAAATACATGAGAAAATACATGGGAAGCAGACGACTTAGTATGTCTTGTTTTAAAGTAAACACGCAAAAAACAATTAGGAATTTAGAAAGTGCATGCATTGAAAATTCAGAAAATTCAACATATGTTAGAGCTTATGAAAATATTTAAAAATAAAAAGATAAAAGCTTAATCAAATAATCTGAGTTTCTGTCGCGCTTTTAGGAGAGACGTGGGATTTCCTGAAGTAAAAAGAAAACTAATTTTATTTAAAAATTACTTCAAACACGCCCGGTCATAAAACAAATGATCATTATTCAGCCTGTTTTTAAATCTTTACATATTTTGTGAAAAATGATGTGAATTTTGAGAATGTAAAGGCAGTTTTTGAAAGTTATTAGGATAAAATCCTTGCTGAGTTAATTAATGAATCACCATATAGCTTATTGAACAACAGCAATAGTTAATCCTGGTTAGTTCGACAGATTTTATCATTTCTAAAAAAATAAATGATTTCTTCTGAGATTTGTAAGGATCGATAAAATGGTTTTGAATTATTTTTTAAAATTCCACCATTATGTCTTACTAGATATATTAAACTTTTGAAAAGTTTATAGCATCACTATTTTTTTTTTTTTTTTTTTACTTCTATCATCTTTCATTTATCTTTTCTCTTCTGAATTAAATGGAATATGTATAATGCAAATAAAATACCTTACAAAAAGAAGTGATATCTAATCAAAAACAACTCGTTGTAAATGATCCCGCCAAGCCACAAACCTAAAACGTCAGTTATAAAAAGAAGTGATATCACATAAAAAGAAGCGATATAGAAGTGCATACTACGAGTGCCGTGTAAAAATCTATCACTACTCATAATGTTTCCAAAGGACTCGGAGTGAGGTACAGTATGTGAAAACTGCTTAGCGAACTGCAGGCGTATATTTAATATATACAGTAGGTACCTACATCAATTTCGAAAAATTGTGAAAGTCAAAAAAATTAATTTTAAATTATCATAATATAAGTCTTATAAATATTTGTAGGAGGAAGATCTGTAATAAATCAGAAAGATTTGTAAGGCAAGCAGAATATTGTATGTAATTGTGGTAATCATCGATTTTTACAATTATACTTTTCAATATTTTTACCATAATGTTTAATTACATAAATACGTTTAATAATACACTGTTTCAAAATTAAAGGGAAAACTGGTAAAATGAATCCTGTTTGTGACAGAATTAATTCTTAAACGTAAAATGTCATGTCTCCGACATAAGGAATATTATATAATACTATTGTAACAAAGCCTTACTAGAACAGATTTTTCCCCTGTCATGTGCAATTCCGTTAACGCAAGCTTTACTGCAATATATCTTAGTTCAGTTAACGTCTATTAGGTGCATTGTTAGTAATATTCATATGATCATTATTTTTATTATTATTTCACAAACTCAAAATGTTTATTACATGTTTACTTAGAAAATCCTCCGCGTAAAAGTGGTCTTTCTTTTCAAATGATGGTAAATAAAATCAACAAATAGATCCCATGATGTTAAATAAGAATGGGCATGTAAACACCAAAAGCTTCAACTTTTCACAGTTTAATGGGATCAGTAATTCAAGAAGAAAATTGTTAAACAAATAGTCATATGTAAGTGCAGGAAGAACAAGCAGTTTTCACCAAGCAGTTTTCACATACTGTACCTCACTCCGAGTCCTTTGGAAACATTATGAGTAGTGATAGATTTTTACACAGCACTCGTAGTATGCACTTCCATATCGCTTCTTTTTATGTGATATCACTTCTTTTTATAACTGTCGTTTTAGGTTTGTGGCTTGGCGGGATCATTTACAACGAGTTGTTTTTGATTAGATAAGAATATTCCAGTCTACCTCGTCTTATTTTGTTACGAGATGAGCTGAATTTGACAATGATTTTTAATTTTTGCGGTATTATTACGTCATCAAGTTACAGCCTGAAATTTTAACACACAAAAGATACAGATTAGGACAATAAGAATATATAAGTCTGCTTCGTCATTTCTTGGTAATAGACGAACAAATCAGGGTATAATAAATTTCATGAAAATGCTTGGGAAATTACGAAATACGTTTTTGAGTTGGAACTACAAGATATTCCACGTTTAAAAACTATTTTTCAACATTATATACTTGTGGTATATTTTTCCTTTTTTTAAAGATACTAGGGAGGGGGGTCAGTCCCCCTGCTCGCTACGCTCACCAACCCCCCGCTTAATTGCTTCGCAATTCTGTTCGGTATCGGGAAGAATTCCCAATTTTCTAGCCAATCCCAGACGCAATTGTTTAGCGATTCCTCGATTTCTATGCTTTCAATTTTTAAATTCCACTTGGTAAAAAAGCGCTCCTCCCCAACTCCTGATAATTTTATTCTCTTATATCCAAGCACGTAATCATTAGAGAGTTTCATAATTATACAGACTTACAGAGTTTCATAATTATAAGAATTATTAAAATAAAAAATCACTAAAAAAAGGTAAAATTTATAATTTATTTGAATAACTACAAATTAAATTTAAATTATATATATAGTGTTATGGATATTGTAAATTGTTAGAGTTTGTATTTAAAAATAATTTAAATAGTTCATTTAAGCTCTATTCTTAAGCTAATATTAGTTTTTGTTGCATTGAAATATCCCAATTTGTTGATTTTCTGCAAGCAAGTAAACCCTATTGGATTTCAATGGGGTCTATGGAAATTTGGCGAAATATTGGAAATAGCGTCAAGTTGGCGTCACTTTCGCCGCCAAATTTGGCGATATATCTCCAAGTTGGCGGAAAACTTGGCGGCGGTTGGCGACATAGCCAGGTCACACACCCCTCATGGTAACCCCCCTTATGGCGTCAGAAATCTCTGGCCAATCAAATTCATTTCGCTGTATCTACGCAGATTTTCATTGGTCCATTTCCAAAGCATTACTTTTTTTATATATATAGAAGGAAATATAACAGTTGAACTGAATACATAAGGTTCGAATCTTCAACTATATTCCCCTAATGTTGTAAAATGTTTCTGTATCAATACAAGTTGATATTACAGTTCAGTTTAATAAATATTGATGAATAACTGCTCTAACCATCTGTGCTAGCCCTTAACCACGTATTATAAGATTGAAATATAATTTCTACACCAAACAAATTCACTAGCATATCTTCTATTTTTAATTCACATAAAAGTTGTTTACTAATGATGTGTTACTAACTATTCATTTATTTTTACTCTTAATTAGTAGAGCTTAAATTCTCGTACCTGTCATTTGAGCGGAAAGATTAAGATTTCTTATAGACAATATTTCAGAAAAAATATATTTATTTTACGAAAAAGGGTCGATATTTTTTTTATATTACAATTTATCTCTTACAATTACAATTACTCTTACAATTTATCCGATAATTTGCAAATCTGCATGCATAATTTGTGATTAAATTGTAATTACTCGCCTTCTTACATCACTAATTGTAATTAAATGTAATAAAATTATTTGCATTTAAAATTCATAGAATTAAAACATAATAAGCAGTTACAATTAGTTTGCGAATTCAGATAAATTATATGTATTGTCTTATGACTTACATGCTTATATTAATGACTTATTTAATCTGACTTACTGTAACTCGATATATTTTTACGCTCTTGCATATATTTATTTATTGATATCGATAGTCTAGATTTTGCATCTTATAGATTCCATATTGTTAAAGTTTATTAAAAATTAGTGTTTTAGGGTATTATCAAAGCACTTTTAAAATAATAAGTTAATTTCTGTTGAAATTTATGATGTATAGAAATTTTAATTATTGTTAAATGAAGTAGCCCATCAAGAACAGGTTAGAAAGTTTAAACATAAAAATAACAATTATGTTTTATTCTAAATATGTTACTAGAATTTACGAGAAAATAATTTTAAGAAAGCTTTTCAGTGAAATAGAATTAATTAACTCCAATTTCGAAATCCTTAATCATTTTGATTGCCAAATAAAAAAAAAAAGTATCATTTGATTAAGACATACACATATGAGAAAAAAATCAGCATTTTATATATTATTTTAAAGTACATACAACAAGCAAGTACCTCATATGATTTATCGCGTGAAAAATATTCAAAATATTTCTAGGAAAGTAATTATTACTTCAGTTTTATCAGGAATCCATCAGTATATCACTTTATTTAAAAGGGTTATTTGACATATGTTTTTTCTTGTATGTTGCAGTTTTGATAAGTGGTATATGATTTCACAATATAGAAAAGGAAAACGGAAGATTTTTATATCTATGTGTTCCTTTTGAATAAAAGGCTACATAGATTTTCCCTAATCGAAAATTTCGAATTGTATTACATTCTGTTGAAGAGACAAATATTTTAATAAAACTTCTAAATTCTGATCCATTTTCAATTTAATGCACAAACACAGAAAATAGCTACACAAAAATTACCATTCGGATCTATTGCACCTGTTAATAAATACATATAACTACTAACAACGGAACCACTTTTGGTGCTGTTCGCAGCTAGCATCGAGACCTGGTGCATTTTGTAGCCCTATACATAAAAGTTAGAGAACCGATAAAATTTCTCTGTTAAAATCATATTTTATTTTTTTTTATACTTTTAATTTTTTATTATTACATTTTTATTTGCTTATTTCACGCCAAAAATGAGTTAAGCCGCCAAATATAGCGCTACAATTTTTCCGTCCGTTTCATACAAAGAGTAAATATACAGTACATATTACTAGAATTATATCATGCTGCGATTTTTTTATAATTGATAGCAATAGCATAAGAAACAAATATTAGGTTTTTGTGTTTTTTCTATTCAGACGATAAATATATAAGTAATAAATATAATTCGATAAAAGCTTCGAAGATCATTGAAAACTATTGTTTAGTGAAATACAAAATAAGCAAACCATTTTCTTTGAAATCAAATGGAATAAAGTTTCGAATGTCGATGATTAAAATGAAATGTTGCTGTATTAAATGGTCCTTTGGTAAAAGTAATCATAATGTAAATTAATATTTTTATCCAATTTATACATATTACTGTGGTTATATAGATCGGACAGTATAATTTCTAGCTATTACAAATTCAGTTATGACATTTGGCTAGGGTTGCGGAAAGCTCTACTTTTGAAAATAAACTGCAACTGTTTCCCACTAAAAGATGAATATAATGTTGTAATTTTTCAAAATCAAATTTGTGCGTTTTTTTAGAAATTTTAAAACTTTATTTTAATATTTTATGCTTATTACTAACTAATTTTTCTTTTTAAATGCTTTTCATAAAAAAAAAAAAAAAAAAAAAAAAAAAAAAAAAAAAAAAAAAATCAACGTTAATAGTCCTACAAGTGGTCTCGAAAATTGCATTTTTAGAAAATTATGCTGCTGTAAAATCAAGAACTATTATTTTAACAGTAAAATTTTATTGATTCTCAAACTTCATAATATAGGGCTTTAAAATGCACTAGGTCTCAATGCTAAGTGCCAAATAAGGCTCCCTTGTAAGTTATAAACAAATATTTTGCATTGAATGTACGAATAATTTAACATATAAATATCATGTCACCATTCACGCAAAGAAATTTTAGATCTTTACAAAATGTTTTACATATGTTCATTAATATTAAAACTATGAACCAAAATCTAGGTTCGGCATGCTAACATACACTGTATTTTTTAATATATAAATGCATTTAAACCTCAGATTATTTGCCAAAAATTATCGAAATTACTCCGTAAAGACAATGTTATTTTATTCGAAGAATTTAGTGAAATTCTGCAAATAAAAGATATTTTATATCGCATATTTTTATTTTCAATAAGCAAAGTTAATTATTTTTACACCAGCAAAAAGTAACTCTCTTTTGTCGATAATAAATGAACATGATATTGTATTCAGCGTCTCAGAAAAAAATCGTTAATTTAAAACTATAATTACATTACCATATCTTTGGTACATTTGAATTACTGAAATTGTGAGCATAAACGAGACATTTGAAAGATTAATTGAATTTTGATTTGACGTTCGTAGATTATACAATAAGCTTGAGACCAGTTAAAATTATCTCCTACACTAATGTGGATTTGTAATATGGAGTAAATTAGCATGAGCAATTATTCAAATGATTTCGCATCGTAATCGCAGCACGGAGATTTATGTAAATGCGATAATTTAATTGCTTCTAAGAATATAAGATTTATGGTTTCAGAGGATGATTGCTTACTTTTGAAATTATAAAAGAATTATTCAATTTTATGGGAGAGGAGGCTAGACTGGGACGATAAAAAATCATTCTTAGTGCATCGTTCTCCATTTTAAAAGCAGTACACAGTGAGACGAAAATTATTATTACTTATACTTACTATACTTAACAAACGGCGACGATTTTTATTCTTTTGAAAGTTTTTCTTGCTACATCTTTAAGCTACACAAATGCGCTACACATTAATGTATAAATGCTTTTAAAAACATTATATATAAAAGAACAGAAGCAGCATAACGGAGTATCGAAAATTGTCTCACTGTGTACCACAAGTAGTACACAGTGAGACAATGTATATATTTTCATAAATCATACATTTTTACACTCTAACAATAATTTTCTGCAGCTTATGATTTTTAATTAATATTTCTAGATTTTGAAAATATTAAAAATATGAGCCTCGTGTGGACAATGGCAGACCTTGGGCTACCTTCAGCAAATTTTCAGCCTCTTACGTTTAATAAATTTCCCTAGCCATCGCACGCCCACCTACAGAGAGAAAGAGAGAGAGAGAGAAGCCTTCTTTTATTAATAACTAACTTTTTTAACATCAGAACACATAGTAGGTACACAATAAGACACGTCTCACTGTGTACCACAACTGTGTGTCTCGCTGTGTACTTTCGTTATTTTGGAACAAAATGGATGTCACATCTGTTACACCAATTCCATCGCTTTAAAAAAGTTTATGTCGTTTTGCCGAAATAATCTGTTATTAGATATAGTTAGGTTTGGTTAGGTAAATATATGTCATATTGAAGAAAATAAACTCTAAAATAGACGTTTATGTAACTTTAACCACTATAAAATATGGAATGGATTACTATTTTGTAGGACAAGTAACTGAAGTGCCGAAACCACACCCACGTGTTGCATACGATAAGGTCGCTATGTGTGTGTGCCAGCTTGAAGAAAAAGTTACAACTATATATAAAAGTGGCTGCTGTCTCACTTGTGTACTCACCTACCCTTAGTCAAAATATTTGAAAACTGTATTTTCATTCAATTTTACGATTGTGGACATTTCGTTTCATACATCTGTGAAATGCAGGAACATCTATGCTAATTCCTGGACAACTGAAGAGATTATTTATCCACGCATAATAATACATAATAATCGGATGTGGTAATCCCGAGACTTTCTTCTATTTCATACATGTTAATACTTCAAAACTCGTTATCACTGTGCCAAAATTAAATGGATATCTATGCCCATCTTGAGGATTCTAACGATATAAGATTCAGTGCATTAATTATTTAGATACGACTGTCCCTAAAATCATGTAAATCCTGCAAAATGCCTCAAACACCGCCACAGATTGGGCCATAAACACTAAAGCCTATTCAGCAAAAACTTGTGTCAATGGCTAACTGAATCCTAAGTTAGATGAAAACTTGTCAGTTCTTTAGGTTAGTTCTTGAGATATAGTTATTAAATCATGGTAAATGCAACATAGCAGCGCAAACTGTTGGGGGAGTTACACCAAAACATAATCAGCACGAATGATTATCGAGGTATATCTGAATCTGAAATCTGATCAAAATCCGTGCAATAATTCTAGACATAGATCTATTGCGGAAATCGCAAAGAGAACAACATAGCAACGCCACCTGTTGAGCGACTTAACCAAAATGTAAAAAAAGTCAATTCATGTCAAGGACTAATTGAATATGAAGCTTGATGAAAATTCGTGCATTAGTTCGGGAGGTTTATTGGAAAAATCGCAAAAAAGGTGCATAATAGCTTCACCTGTTGAGCGATTTACATCAAAACTAATCAGCATCTATTTATACTAGGGAATAACTGAATATAAATTTTTATTAACTTTCGTGCATTAGTTCTCGAGATAGAGTCCACAGTATTTGTGTCTCAGACAGATAGACAGACAGACAGAGTTATAGACTCACAGGCAGACATTTTGTAAAAACATGTTTGTTGGAATCTCTGACCCCTAAAACGCGTAAATCCCTCGAAAATCGGAAGTCGAAAATTTTCATGAATACAATACTTTTTTCTTGTAAAGATAGAAAATAAAAATATAAGGGTATAGAAACTTGATCTTGAATACAAAAATCTTTACTTCATAGGCGCAATCTATCTCATTATCAAAAGCACAGCCGTTGCTTTTATATTGTTAATAATTATATTCTCTTTCATAACTAAACTATGGTACTTTTATGGTATGGTACTTTTATTATTACTCATGGAACAATACTTTTATGATAGACACTATTATTCTTTAGCATGAAAAGTTGTTATTTAGATTTAGCATTGCCGCATAGAGTACACTGAAATGTATTTGTGTTTCTACAGACCCGTCTCTGTTATATCAATTCTAATTAAATTAGTCTGTTTTTTAGCAATTTGATATTTATTACTCTTCTACTCCCATTAATTGCATTAAAGAAATATATTATTAACAGTTGTTATTTGGATTTTTTAAGACTTTGACATACAACTACTGTATGCCACACTTGTATTTATATTACTACAAACCTTCCATTAAATTACATTTATTTGTATCTTATGTATGTTTACAAACCGCCCGTTTCTTTAAATTTAATAAACATTTCAAAAAAAGACTTTCAAAAAGGAATAGTATAAAGCTATATATAAAAATCACTTGAAACATAAAACTAACTTATTAATTGCTAACAGTGATAAAAATACATTTTAAAGGCAAATGAATATCTTTATTTATTCAGATCGACATGTTTCTTTGCTCAGATGGCAACATGTTCAAGATCAATTATGATACAAACATTTTGGCAATAAAATTTAAATTGAAAACTGACAACCAAAAATTGCTTCAACTCATGCATAATGAAATAAATTGCAATATTAAAATGGATATTAGTGAACGTTAATTATTTTATACTATTGTTTCATCATTCTGCTGAACATCTCTTTAAAAATTTTAGGAAGATCCATGGAGGCTGAATCATTGTATAAATTCTCACTTCGTAAAAATATGTCTATTGATTCTCGGATAATGAATAATCGGACCATTTTAATATAGAAATTTATTTCATTATGCATGAGTTCGCGTGATTTTTGTTTACATCTTTTCAATATAAATTTTTTGCCAAAATATTTGTATCATTATTGATCTTGAAAATGCTGCCGACAGAGTAACGAAACATGTCGATCTCAATAAATAAAGGTATTTATTTGCCTTTTAAATTTATTTTTATCACTTTTATCAATTATTAAGTTAGTTTGTGGAATATTATATTCAATCTTCTAATATATAAAAATGAAAATTTGTCTATCTTTCTGTAGTTCTATACAAATCTACAGTTTGGATTCCAGAATTGTGAAATGTTACGTACATGTGTATTAAAACAGGCCGAAGCAAATAAAGTAGTCCCGAATCAAAATAATTTATAGTTAATATTTAATTAATAAAAATCCCACAATTTAACAGCAATTTCCTATCAAATTTAAAAATTTTTCGTTATAGCTGTTACCAACAACTAAAAATCCGCAACAAAATTCATACCACAACAATTACGTTTCTATTGCAAGATTTCCACGTGAAAAATAAAAACGAAATAAATAGTTTGACGAATTAAAAAAAAAAAAAAAAGAAAAAAAGAAAAGTTAATATTACGTCATAACTTTTCTATTGCAAGATTTTGACCTGAAAAATGAAAATAAAATAAATGGTTTGACGAATTTAGAAATTAGTTAATTTTGCGTCATATTAGAAATATAATGGACGTCAGTAAGTGAGTATATAACGTCATATGAGTTCGAAAATACGTATTGAAACATGATAAAAAAAACCCGATTATTGAATTATTTAACATTTTGAGGTTTTCTGAATTTGTCTTCGCCATTTTTAGATCTATTACATATATATTCATGTGAGCGTGCATGTATATTAGAATTTCCACAAAGGTTAACGTCCCTAGAGCTCATTCTTAGTGAAGAACTGAAATACAGATTTCAGATATTTTAAAAATAATATTCATATATATATATATATATATATATTAAAGTACTATTACGTCTAAACTATCATTTACTTCCAATCACTAAAATTTTGTTTAACTGCAATCTATTATTGTAATTTTTTATAAGCTATACAGTTATATCTTAGAAATATAAAAAATAAATAAAATTGTCGACAAATTCATTTGTGATTTTCGATTTGAAATGCAGGACTGAACAATATTCCTAGCTATATTTTTATATTATTTTTCCATCTTCGCCTACAACGGATATTAAATTGTGATTTCATATTGTAAAAAGTGTATTTCTAAGCTAGTTTTGTATTAAAAAAATATTAAAGTTTATGTCATTTGTTATTATCGATAAGATATATTTATATCAAGGAATTAATATTGTAAAAGTTGACAAGCATGGGTAATCAAAGTTTTTGTAACAATATTTATTTATTAAAAACACTTTTTAAGGTTTAATTTTTTTTTTATTATTTTATTTTCTTAAATATTATAAAATAAATTTTCCTAATGCAATGAAATTCGTTATTTGTTTGTGAGAAGACATAAAACATTTTAGAAAACAAAATAGAGTCATTAGACACGCGTTAGAACAAACATAAGTACAATATTTACTAATATTTATACAAAATTAATTACATTAATTTAAAAATAAGAATTATTAGCTTTTTTACCGGACTGCCAAGAAGGGTTACGTGTTTCACGCGTATCTGGGTATGTGGATTTCTTTATACCCTCGAAACATCCCAACGGTTTGATGGATTTTAATGAATGAGGTCTCTATCGATTCGTCTTAACCGTCCGAAGGCTATAGGCTAGGTTTTGTTTTTATAAATACAAAATGGTGACCGTACAATACAAAATGGCGGTAGAGACGAAACAAATAAACACCATATTCAGTGGCATATCATTGGATAGGTCTTTCAAAATGAAGACAATGTTTCATTGACGATTTTACAGTCAGAAGCTCCATTTAAATATTACACAACCTGGAAGTTGTGTAGGTAGGATCTCTAGCTTTACTGGAACTCTGACCTTAATAGATATCTATAGGCTTAAAAAAACTGTGTTTATAGATAGGAACTAACAATTAACATGCTCACGCCGGCGCGGTGGGTCACACTCGACTGTCTCAGAGCTGTCAAGTCTCCGGCTATTTGGATACCAGTATTTTAATACAGAAAATGTTGTTTTATTTAATTAGAACAATTGGGCGATTTAAAGGAACAACATTTTCCCTAAAATAATAGTGGTGTGCAAAAAGCCGGAGACTTGACAACTCTGAGACAGTCGAGTGTGACCCACCGCGCCGGCGTGAATGTGTTAAACACAACTTAAAAGTCATCAATACAAGTAAATATAAAATATAGTTTCAGATTGGTGAAAAATAATTAATTAGTTCGCTTTTTACGCAGTCGGGTTATTTTTCATTTTTTAAATTTTTTATTGAAAAATCGGATACAATTTTTCAGTGATTTCAATCGAAATGTAATTTTAAAAGAGAACAATGAAAGTATTTAACACGAACGGTTTTGCACAACAAGCCATAAAAATAAAGCACTAATAAATATAGATATAGTATTTAAAACTCCTACTTTTATTTTAAGATAAAAAGAAGTAAGTGAGGCAAGGTAATTTGCGAATCACTCTTTTTCATTCAAAGACATAAATAAATTGGTTTACTGTTGCATCCGCAAATTTTTATTCAATATTTAATTTGAATTGCTGTGATTAATTTTTTACTTGTAATGTTTGCACTGATAATTTTGCACTTGTAATGAAGTTGAAAAAAAGCACAAATATGCATATATAACATTTATTTTAGTTTAAAAAAGGAGTAACACTGACCAGGAGTAATAAAATGGACAACAAAACATCGCCTCCGTTTGGTATTAAAATTAAAACTTAGAACAACAAGTGTATATTTTATACATGACTTCAACAGTTAAATTTTGTGCATTTCTAACATGTAGAATCTCAGATATTAATAATCTTTATAAGAGAAATAATAGCATAGCAGAACATTTTCTGTGTGATCAAAGCCAAAATTAAATAAGAAAAAACTTTTCATAATAAGGAACTTACATTTTAAATTTCGTTCGATTCACAGACGCTGATATAGGCATATTACATAAATTGTGAAAAGAACAGTTCACGAACAAAATTTACGGTTCAACTTAATTAATTATGAAATTAGAGAAATTTCCGAGTATTTCAACTTCACATATAGTAGCCAAAACGTTTTTGTCATTCAGACGAATATATACGAGTACATACATTGTCCAAAATAGATAAAAACGAATTAGAGACATGTCAAACATGATAAAAAAAGGAATTTGAATATTTCGAATCCGATACGTTTTTCGTCCACCTATTATAAAGCAAAAATATTACCGTCAGTAACACTGACGTCATATAGAAGGTGGTAATAACCTGGACAATGCATTTAATTTTATCAAAAATATTTTAATTGTGTCGTTTAGTTGCAAAATCGGCCATCTCCAAAAAATAAATTTTCTGGCGAAAGCTGACTTTCTTTCCACACTTACCGAAAATTAGATTGGAACCAAACCTCGTTAGTTTTATAGTCATTAGGACAGTACATTTGGCCGGGATTGGCATGCTTTATTGTTTCTAGATGGTAGAAACGGTTATTTAGAACTTTAAAAATTGAAAAAACGCATTTTTCAATTTTGAGGAGTTGCCCGGTTTTGTAACTAGACGACAAAATTGTTTAATGCCATAACTGTCACAAAGTCAAATATGTACATAATAAAACAAAAATATATCCGTGAGTAAAACAGTCTTCATTTCGACGTAGGTAACGCATTACCAATAAAATTTAATTTTACTGCAATATTTTCAATTTCTTAACACAGCACGAGTTTCAACTTTACAACTTTAAGAAAAGAAAAGTGTATTTTAATGCAATTTCTTTGAAAGCTATGTCTCAATTTTTTGCGATAGAAATAATTTTTAGAATTGTTGATTTTTAATCCACCAGATTAAATTAGCTTAATTGAAAAAGATAACACGTTTCCACTTCAAATGTGAATAACGCTGGTATCGTATAAACAGCAACAATGATATAAGCGATCCAAATCCCTCAATTATCCTTTTTATTGTCAAATTTAATTACTTCTAAACCTCACATAATTTTAATTTTCAAAATGAAAGGAGGAAAAGTAATTTTTTATACAATCTCTTGATGACATTAAATCAATTTATTGATTTTTTTTTTTTTTTTTTTTTTACTGTTTTTAAAATTCTTTTCAACAGTGATTTTTAACGTCTATCTCTATTGCATGCAGCTTTGTTATGAAATATGGTAGTCATTTAGGAGGATGCTGTTAAGAATTATGTCGTTTACACAAATATTACTGTGTTATAAAGATGTAATTCTGAATATCTGGAAACAAAAGTACCCAGATTATGCATTAAGATTACTTTTATCAGAAAATTAAATTAAATAAATACTTAAAGTTAGAAAACCGCCCAAAATCCCATTATGAAAATAGAATAATTTTGTATTTATTGATTCGTAATCTATAGTAGGCTAGACCGTGGCAAGTTTACGCATGGGGTACGTTTACGCAGTGCACGTTTTCCGAAACGAGATATAACTGGCTCGAGACCAGTCATGACATATTGATGCTGCTCCCTAGTGGGTATTATCAGGCGTTTTTGAGCGTCAGTCGAGCTTCGGCCTAGCATCAAAAAAGAATAATCTGTTTTCTGTCAAGGTGAGTAAATTTTGCATTGAACTAATTGAAACTTATTGGGAAATAAAAATACTTAGTTAAGGTTAAACAAATATATAAACATTAGCAGAATTTTATCCTTTTTTGAGAACTGTATTTTTATGAACAGAAATGTTATGAATTTTCGTTGCACGTTAAAAAGAAATCCAAACATGGCGACGGGGAACGTTTACGCATTGACATCGTGGCACCTTTACGCACGTTTAAAAAGAATAAATTGCTTAAAAATTTACTAGTTTCTATGGAAGCAGTACAAGAAGACAGAAAATGAAAAAGGTTGAAACCAAAAACTGCAAAAGGGAAAAAGTTTGTACACTCTGTAATAAAGAAAATAGTGAATGAATCTGATGACAATGAAAAAAACTGTGTGTGTATTTATGATTTGAAATCATACAAATCATACAAATCAAAAAAAGGACAAAACTGGGTTCAATGTCTTAGATGCAAGTGGTGGTCCCATGACAAGTGTGCAAAAGGAAATACTTTATTTTTTGTTTGTAAAACTGTAACAGTGATGATGAAGATGATTAAATAGTTTCTGTTTTTAATTAGCAATAAGCCGTTTGTATCGCTTATGATATGCGTAAACGTGCCCTACTTGATGCGTAAACTTGCCCCGATCCCAGGGCAAGTTTTCGCAAAAGACTTGAACTTAAAAAAATAAATATTGTGTTAAAAACACAAATAGGCCAACAACTAAATACACAGATTTTGACTTTATTGACTGCTTTATAAAACCAGATTTTCTAAAATTTGCTAAGTTAAAACATAAAGATTTGAAAATTCATTGAAAAAAATCCGCGCAAATGTGCCCCGGTCTACCCTACACTGTACAATAAAATGTGTAATTCTACAGATGTAATTTTCGGAAATGTGTATACTTACTAAATATTTATCTGCACACTATTAAAAAAATGTAAATCTACATGTAAACTAGTTTCTGTAAACTAGAAAGCAAGTTAGATGTAAACTGGTTTTTGTAAACTAAAAAATCTATAGCTTTACAAAATAATCTACTAAAATTACAGTAGTCTTACTAAAATTTAACCTGTAATCCGGGTTGCAATTACATAAAAAGTTCTAGGAATCCCAGTTTAATAAACATTTCTTTGTAACCTTAGAGATAATTTGATTTACAGCACAGATGTGTAGAGGAATCAGTTACAGGAATTTTTGTTGTTGCCGTTCGATACAAAGTTCTAGGATTCCCAGTTTCCCAGAAAAAATTAGTAACTTTGCAGATTTTTTTTTTTTTTTTTTTTTTTTTTTACAGTGTAAGCCCTTTAATTCTGTTTATCGTTTTTGCCACGTTTAACATTTTTATTTACACATTTATTAAATGTATATAAAGTGTAATTTGTATTTGCAATACACTGTTTTCCCTACGTCATATTAAAAAATACTTTACGCAAATATACCTTTTATTTTGTCATAAAATACAATTTTTGATATTAAAAAGATTCTGTACTACGTTTCAAAACAAAATTTCATCAAAGAAAAATAACAACCGATTGAAACCACAGCCATAACACGAATTCTAGCCAAAAAACGTTTTACAATCTTGAACCGTTTTCTCAAATGTTTGACACAATTTATTTATTCTTTTTATAAATGACTGTAACAGCTGTTGTCACAGATTTTACATCGAATGCACGACTGAAAATACACATCTCTATCAAATTCAAATCAAGCACTTGAGCAGATATTAAGGAATGTTTTCTACTTGAATATACACTGATTCTATTTCTTGGTAAATCAATGAGATGAGACTATGACAGCAGAATTCTTTACGGAAAACATATCATTATTTTACTTTTCTTACACTTCTATATTAACTGTATTGTATGATTATTCTTTACGATTTCTTATATACTTAGAGAATCATATTTCCTGTCAGAAATATCTACAATATGAAATGAAAGAATTTTTTCGCGATTAACAAGTTTAAATAAAATATATCACATGATATTTAATGAAACCGTTTCATTAAAATATATGTAAATGAGAACTACTTTTGAAATGTGCTTCAATTTTAAAAGAGAAAAAAATATTTCACTCATTTTATTTTTCTTAAACTAAATGATATTTTAACATCGTAAACGGGATACATTACACAAATATACTGGAAGGATCATGGGGTTAATAGACAACAACATAAGTTGTTCTAAGGCAGGAAACACACAAGCGACGTAACACGTGATTTTGGTGGACATATTCTAAAATTCAAACCTGTTCCTTATGCTATTTAATTACAAAAATCCGCTCTGTCACTTATCGCTTCCGTGTACGCCTTGCCTTATAACGCAATCCTTTAGACAAAGTAGCAAAGTAATTTAACCAGCGTTATGTAACCAGAAACTGTATTTAACAGAGCTATGAATTTTAATGTCAGCAATAAATGTCACCAAAATTAACACTTTTACTTGTGTTTTAGCTACCTTCAATTTTATCGAAAATCTTAGTTGCATACACGAATGCTGTTTTTTTAAACCATGTTCCACTAGTGTTAAAGGTCTAATTATGTCCAAAGTTTAGATAAAAAAAAATGTTTTCCTTTTTGAGAACGTTTTAAGTATTTCGAGAGCAAATGCAACATAAAAATATCTCGAGTTATTTAAAAGTTGTAAAAAAAAGCGTTAACATTACATTTTCATAATTTTATAAGAAACAATAAAAATTTATAAACATTATTGAAACTCTATAGATGATCATTACAAAAATAAAATAAAATGAATAAATAAAAATGTAAAATATTAAAAAAAAGTCTGTACTAGACATTCTAGAAAATAATTATACTACGGAAAATGGGTGTTTAGAGCATTAATCGAATTTCGAGAATCACATTAATTATAATGTATTCGCGAACAAAGTTCAATTACCAGTGTCATTTATTATGCTTTATTAATACATAAATTCTTAATATTTCCCGTTCTGATTACGAGTTTAAAACGACAACATATAATTATTTATATGAAACTCAGTTTTGAAAATCAATTACGGTAATCAGAATGAAAAGTTTTTGGAAGTACTGCACGTTTCAGCTTAAACTAATATTGCATTTAGATTAATTTTATCAAAATAGTAATTTAATTATCTACTCATTTCAGTTTCGTAAATGTTAACAGTCAAAATAGGCAATTAAAATAAACTTCGCATTTAATAAATTCTAATCTATATTACTGTTTAAAATTGTTTATTTTTTTATTATCTGACATTCTAATTTGCATTGTTAATAAATGTATATAAAATGAAATTCTTCTCGGAGATATAAACAGTATATTTAATTAACTGTAAAACTTAATTAACGTATACATAATAATACTTCTTTCTAATTTACTCGATAAACTGAGATATTATGAGACTATTTTTCAGATGATTACTGATCATATTATAATATGCGAATAATATACCTATGGGTTTTTTTTTGCAGGTTTAGGATGTATGACAGTTACAATAATGTTGGATTTACAGTTAATTGCGCTTGACGTAATTCGATTCTATATATATTATCAATCAATAACATTTTATACACTGGACCTTATTCTCAATGTAGAGGTTTATAATTATCCTCAAAAGCTTAGTAACATTTCTACAGCGATTGATGATCACTCTTTTGGTTAATATATGGCTTTACAGTCATTTAAAATGATATATTGTTTCGTAGAAATTAGCATTTGTAAGATAAAGATGAAAAAAACGCGAAGAAAAAAATTTGAATCCCATTTTAAAAACTCAAATCATAACTTTTAGATACAAATCATTTAAATTTAACTTCCGTTCTGAATGGAAATTTTGCATGGAATTTCTTTTAATACATTCCTAAATAATCAAATTTTAATACAAGCTAATAAAAATAATTGATATTTCGATATTTTAAAGGTTACCAGTACGTTTAATAAAAATTACTGAAGCGGTTTAGAAAAAAAAAATTCATTTATATTTTTTTCTTTGTTACTTAGTGTGAAATATATCTCTAAAATCATCTCAAGCATCATGAATGGAACCATTTTAAAACGCTTGATTTCTTAATTTAAAAATCGGATTATACTATATGAGAATATATGCGAAAGTGATACTATATTAAAATTTAAGTGTCATGTAAACAAACCACAATTTCTAATATCCAAGTAACAATCATTTATAAATCTCTATAATAATAGCCTAAGTCATATGACTGTCATCAATAGTTCCGGGCTGACCGCTTCGCTTTTTATATGCCAGTCACCATTTTTTACATTTTATATTTTTCGCGTGGTAAATTAAAACAATGCTTTGCTATTGAAATTAAAAGTCATGGTTTTTGGTATTATTTATTATTTTTCTTTTCTTTTTCTTAAAAAAGGGAAAGAAAAAGTGAAAGTCATGAATTTCAAATTAAAATTATGTATTTTAAATAAAATGAGTGAAATTATTATATTTTAGATGAATTTAATGAAATATAAAAAAATGCGATTGGAAAGACAATGTTTGATGATTTATCACTTGCGCCTGGCTAGCATAAAAAGGTGCTACTTAGTTATACCGTCGACCCATTTCGCTAAATTATATAAATCGCCAAACCACTCGCCAAATTATACAAATTAACATAATTTTTATTTTAAATAGCGAAAGAACAAATAAATTAGTATAACATTAATAAAAATACAAATAAAACGTCGAAATAAAAATAACTTGATGACGTAAACACGTGTAACTTACTGAAAAACAAGCAAATATGACATTTACGATCAACCATTATTGATATTTAATCTTATAGTTTGGCGATATATTTTTGGTCGATGGGATAACCAAGTAGTACCCTTAAATATACGAAGTTCTTGATTTTTCTACTAGAAACTTCTGATTTGGCGAAGTATTGAGAAAGTCAATTAAATTTTGGATAAAAGTAACATGGTACAATGCTTAGTAGACATTTAACGGAGACCAACCTGGTCGCCAAGGGTGGCTAGTAAAGAATATGAATACTTAATTCACGATACATTTATTACTAAATTGGTGTAAGTGCATAGAAGTTTTAAAAACATTTAAAACTATGCAATATATTAAAAACATTGATGTCAGAAGATGTTAAAATCCCTAGCGTTTTCAGCTGAACATTACTCGTCATTAGGAGAACTGCTGTAGCTTCAAAGATATACTCTGATTAAATATCAGAGGGTTAAACCAAGAAACAACGAATAGAAGGGAGGGTGGGAAATAAAATAGAGAGCTTGATATATAAACAAGAAAATAGCGGGGATGAAGGAAAGGGTTATTCTAAACCAAATTCACCAGTTACCCCAAGTATTTTAAACCATATAAATGGTGATTAAACATCATTACAAGTTCTTTTGCCTCTTGTCAACCGTTCCAAAGACTTTCTAATAATACAAATATTATATTCCGATGCATGTGAAATGATTTTAACTTCTTTAAATAGGATATCAATATCTGTATCATAATTTAAACGGGATAGAACTTTGGATAATTTACTCTTTTTGATGTCTGTCATATGTTCTTTCATCCTTTCTACTAATTTTCGAGTAGCCAAGTCTACGTATGCATACGTTTTCAAACTTCTATTAACTTTTAAAGGGATAAATTAAATTCCAAATTTATCATATTTATGTTTGGAATAAATCATTCTGTGTACCAGATATTCCAATTTTGCCGGTGATTTATCAATGGGAATTATATTTCTTCAATGCATGCTTAATCCGCTCAGAAATTTGTGGAATATATCCCATGCTGAAAAATTCATTAGTGGGTTTTTCTTTATCTTTGCTAACACTTGTAGATATTTTATTACTAATTTTACATTCATAAATTATCTTGTTAATAAATTTATTTGAAAAAAAACCTTTTCACAAGCAATCTCTTTAATTTTAATCACTTCATCATTTAAATAAAACTCCGAACACACTGTAAAAAAAAAATGGTAACTTTCCATGTAAAATCCAGGAACGTTTCGCCTTTTATCAGGTTTTCAGAATAATTTAGCTCTTTCCTGTGAAATTCTGGTTTTCTTATCTGAAACGTTCCTGAACAAAAGTTGGAAACAGCAAAACGCTGCGGCCGCCATTTATTATTTTTTTTCCTATAATCCGTTGCTCGCGCGCGAGTGTCGAAAACGAATTCCTTAAATGAATGTAAAAAAATCAATATGGAATGCAAATAAATCAACAGACGACATAATCCTTTACGTCTCTATTGTCAAGATAATTCGGATGAAAATACAATACCTCTGTGACATCACTAAGAGATTATCTCTCGTACTTGTCTGTGAAATCTTTAACGAGCAGACTGTGTAAAAAAAAATACACCTATTATTTGGATCTGCATTAACCAGGGGACAATCAAATATGATTCTCACCTATTTTGATTAATTTAAAGTATGTTTTAGAGTTCTTATCTCTAATTATTCTTGTGAAAGGATTTCTTCAAATGGGCCTTAGATTTTCAGAAATTAGATGCCGAGTTTTAGCATACGTTTCAAATACCCATTAGTTTGCAGCTCTCAACGTGTCTTTCGTGGTGTGGACGCAGAAAGCTTGCACGCCACCCGTACGGCCCGGGTTCGATGCTACCGCTTGACTTTTTTTTTCTTTTTTAATTAATTTTATATTTTAACACTTTATTACAATTTGATTTAAATTTGACATATATTTGACACTTTGAATTGCTGCAAATTTGATTTTTTTTTTTTCGGAAAAAATATACAATTACGTTTAGGTTTTTTTTTTCATGAAGATTTATATGTATTTTATCTAACTTGTAAACTAACATAATCACTGACGAAAATCCAAAATATTTTATGTCTAGATTTTTTTTCTAATTATTATTTACATTTATATATTTTTATATTTTAAGCAAAGTTCAGAAACAATATATCACATATATATTTACTTTATTGAATTTTAACTGAAAATTTATTTTTTCGTGTAAATTATAAATAATAATTTTGATGTCAATTTCAAAATATTTTTTCATTCTAACAAATAATGATAATAAAGCGAAAATTGTCAACTGGAAATGTAAAAATCGTCTGCGGATCCCGCATGCTGTGAAATGTCAGTAATGTCATAATGAAGGGAACGAACATCCAGAGTGAATTATGTCAGCCAGGTATCGGTCCGGATAGCCTAACAGGTAAGGCATTGGCACGGCACGCCAAGTATCCAGGTTCGATCCCTGGTCTGGACATTTTTCGCTCTTGTGCTACTCCAGCCTTGAATATGTCAGTAATGTTTTGCTGTCAACAGAAATATTCCTGGTATTTCGCAGGAAATTTACTGGCATTTCTGTAGAAAGTTTTTAACATATACAGTAAAGTACCAGTCATTTTCAAGAAATGTTTCTTGGAAATAATGGGCAACTCAGCTGCCCATTTTTTCCCAGGAACGTTGCGGAATTTTTTTTACAGTGCAAACCTGAAACGCTCTATTGATATAAAATCGATATGGAGCTGTTTTACAGTTGAATGGGAAATTACTGTTATAGGATATTGTATTAGTAGATCTGCAAGCCTTTCTATAGATTTTCATATCAAGGCAATGAAAAATAATTTTGAAATATTCTTAATTAGTTCTGCATCTAAAAAGGACCATTTTCTTCTATTTCGTAAGTGAACTTTATATTGTTATCTATACTGTTAGCATGACTCAAAAACTCAATTAATATTGAGATAGTGTGATTCCATAGTATTAGAATGTCATCAACATATCTAATCCACAATGCGGGTTTAAGGGTAGAGGTAGAAACTATATGATTTTTAAATGGACGTAAATTAGGTTGGGCCAATAATCCAAAAATCGGTGAACCGGTTGGTACCCCTTCTATTTGCTTGTAATAATTTCCATTAAAAAAGAAGACATTATTATTTGTAATTAAATTTAAAATTGAAATAATGGTATTTTTAATATCATCGTTATATATTGGGTTATTTAAGATGAAATTTGCAACGATACAAGTTTTTAAAAGATTTAAAATTATTCAAGATGTGGAAACTTTGATGCCAGAAGATATTAAAATCCCTAGCGATTTACGGTAAACATTAGCCGATATCAAGGAAGTGCTGTAGCTTGAATGACATACGCTGATTAAATATCAGACGGTGAAAACAACAAAGTTACTTTTGTTACATATATTTTGTTATTTAACTTTAGCTCAAATATGTATATAAATGCACAATAATTAGAAAATAAGAAAAATAGCTTACATATATATATTTCAAAACATACTGTACTACATTTCTTTCAACTTTAAACGACAAATATTAGTTAGAATTTTATGAAGTTATGTAGAATTTTAAAATGAATGAATATTAAAATATTACGTCAAAACTATGTTAAATTATTTTAAAATAAATTTTTAAATGATTATATGTTTGTCTTTGTCCTTAAACATTATATTTTTAAATTTATTTTAATATCGAAATGTATTGAAATAATCAGTATTATAATTTCTTAATTTCGAAAGTTAAATGACACATTTTACGTGATCATTCTAAGGAAAAAAATTATTGCAAGAATGGCAAAAGATGATATTCACGACAAAAAAATAAACAAAAAAACAAAAAACATTGTAACTTAAAAGATCTCTTACGCTGTTAAATATCTGCAACAAACTGCCCAGTCATTCGATCGTTTTTAAAGATGACGGTTACTTCATAATATTATTAAACGTACCTGACCGTTTTTTACCCTATTATGGTCATAACAAAGTTTAATTACTGTTCTGTAGCAGTTCTTTGATTTAAAAAAAAAATGTCGAATTTGCTGGACAGTTTACTGTAAACTCTGTGTGGCGATTTTTATTAAATATTATTTTTAAAATATCATAATTAAAGTATTTAGAGGTACTTCTTTGTTAGTCCCTGAAATCAATAACGATAGTATTTTAATGAAAAATAAAAATCTGTGAATATGAATGAGAAATATTTTTGTAAACGGACATAAAATAATCTGTTTATATTCCTTATAAGACATATTTTTTTAAAAATCCAGAGGTATCTAATAATACAAATTTTCGCTCTTTTATCTTAATTAAACCATTCCAAATTATTATCTTGATTAAAGTCTTCCAAATTATTATTATAATGTCTACCTTTTTTACTTAGCTTTAATACTATCTTAAATAAATTTATCTTTTTTCCATGCTTTAAATACGTATTCTTTTGATATTCTAAAAACCTTAAATCCATTCATCTAATCTTATAAAACCCATTAAATTACTTTTTTCATTTTATTCTGAAACTAAATTCTTTTTGTTTCGAATGTATTTAATATCATTTGTTCTCTGATGTTCCATATCGCACAATTCCTTTCCAAGCCAGCCAACATTTGTTTACGTTATAAAACTGACGCCGAGACTAAAGAGTTCATCATTGACGTCACGCGTACTTCCATGGGAGAGAGAGAGAATATTACGATTATTGATTTGCTTATATAACCCATGTCACCTGGATAGCTTTGTTTACTGTATCTTCCTCATGCTGTTCCAATATTTAACATATAGTGGTTTCTATTTATGACGTAACAACGGCCCGAACATAAGTAGCATATTGCTAGGGGAATTTGGTGCATTTTATGATCATCTAATAAATATTCTATGAATCTAAAGGCTTCAGGTATTATTTCCGAGAAACTACCTATGGACGTCGGCGTGATCTTAGCCATTCTTAACCATGATTTTACGACTGAAAAACTTTGATTTTTCGGGTGTGTTAGATAACGAGTGTATGGCTGCTGCTTAAGACCGATATGTTTATATCATACTAGTGAATACATATCATGTATATTTAATTAATTGATTTTTTAAATTAAAGTTGAAATCCATCATACTTGTATACACAAATAAGAAAGTCGAATAGCTGGACAGTTTGAAGGCAAGTATTTATCAGTGTATTTTTATTAAATATGATTTTTAAAATATCATAATTAAAGTATTTAGAGATACTTTGTTAGTTCCTTAAATCAATGACAATATTATTTTCATGAAAAATAAAATCTATGAATGTAAATGATTTTTTTTTTTTTTTTTTTTTTTTTTTTTTTTTTTTTTTTGTAAACGGACATAAACAAATTTATTAAATATCGGTTAAAATATACCATACTTGCATACACAAATGCTCTATTATATATTATTGTAGATATATATATATATATATATATATATATATCAAATTTGAGTTTGTATTTCAGAGAAAAAAAGAATGAAACAGATAAGAATGAAAAATATGCATTATAAAATAAACATTTAACAAAAATCATATCAATCAAAGTTGTATTAGAATATGATATTTGCTTTCTAATATCGAAGTCGTGTTTCCGATTTTACATACATATACGAGTATTTTCAAAAGTAATGCGTACAATGATTATTCTAACATGTTGTTTTTTGTTTTCTATCCTTCTTTTATCTTGCGCTTTAGAAAACTACTTTACAAGATTTCATAACATAACATCTTAAGACATGATAGGCGGATTTAACTGGGAAAACTTATCTAAATGTACATTTCAGTACTTTATAAATTATGCAAAAAGAGCAGAACAATCTAATCTTTTTCAAAATATATTTGGACGTATATGATAAACATTGTCATATTTTGAAATATAAAAATACATAAATTATTAAAAAGTTTGGAACAAATGCAGTAGCTGAATGTAAGTAGATTTAAATAAGAAATCATAAATATTTTTCATAAAGAACAATAGATAATGTACATTATTTAAGAATGTAAAGAAACAGATATGGACATTTTTTGTGTGTTTTTAATTCAGATATTTTCTTTTTGTAAAAGCTTATTAGAATGTTTTTGAAAATATGTATAAAGAAACATATCGGCACCAAAAAATTTGTCATAGAGATTTTGTTTTCCTTTGTAGATTTTATTGGCTTTTGATACTATCTGATTGCAGAAATATTTAGCGCTAATGAATTATTCAAAGATATCTATATTTTTGGTTGTTTATTTTAATTGTGTCTTACTTATGTGAAAATAGCAGGTTTCATATTACTTTTTTAAATTATTAATTTTTAAATGCAATATTTATTGTTATCTCTTGAGTTTTTAGAAAGTAAGAATACTATACGGGAAATAAATGAGTTTTGGAAATTTTATGTTTTGATATATGATTGATTTCAATTAAAAGGAGTTCTAGCAATATTTTTAGGAAGGGGAGCGTTGTACAAAACCGGGTAGCGCTGATTCCTCATTCAGCTGTACTGCTATCTATTAGCCAACTCTAGAAAATATTTATCGACAAACATTACGGCATTTGTAGCTGAACGAATCGCTACTGTGTGCGGTTATTTTTTGTGTGAAGGTTTTAGTTTAAATTACTCTTAAAAATACTTTGTTTGATTCTAGGTTTTACGCATATAATCACTATTTGTAACCATATTAAATATTGGTATGTACTATATCTAATTATTTGCTTTCCAGCTAATATTTTAACATTTTTACTCATCTTTTGCTATAAGATTGAGAGTAGTGCACTGTAAAAAAAATGGTAACGTTCCATGTAAAATCCAGGAACGTTTCGCCTTTTCTCAGGTTTTCAGAATAATTTATCTCTTTCCTGTGAAATTCTAGTTTACTTATCTGAAACGTTCCTGAACAAAAATTGGAAACAGCAAAACGCTGCGGCCGCCATTTATTAATTTTTTGCTATAATCCGTTGCTCGCGCGCGAGTGTCGAAAACGAATTCATTAAATGAATGTATAAAAATCAATATGGAATGCAAATAAATCAATAGACGACATAATCCTTTACGTCTCTATTATCAAGACAATTCAGATGAAAATACAATACCTCTGTGACATCGCTAAGAGATTATCTCTCGTACTTGTCTGTGGAATGTTTAACGAGCAGACCGTGTAAAAAAAATACACCTATTATTTTGATCTCCATTAACCAGGGGACCATCAAACATGATACTCACCGATTATGATTAATTTAAAGTATGTTTTAGAGTTCTTATCTCTAATTATTCTTGTGAACGGATTTCTTCAAATGGGACTTAGATTTTCAGAAATTAGATGCCGAGGTTTAGAATACGTTTCAAATACCATTAGTTTGCAGATGTCAACGTGTCTTTCGTGGTGTGGACGCAGAAAGCTCGCACGCCACCCGTACGGCCCGAGTTCGATGCTACCTCTTGACTTTTTTTTTTCTTTTTTAATTAATTTTATATTTTAACACTTTATTACAATTTGATTTAAATTTGATATATATTTGACACTTTGAATTGCTGAAAATTTGATTTTTTTTTTTTCGGAAAAAATATACAATTACGTTTTTTTTTTTTTTTCATGAAAATTTATATGTATTTTATCTAACTTGTAAACTAACATAATTACTGACGAAAATCCAAAATATTTTATGTCTAGATTTTTTTTTAAATTATTATTTACATTTATATATTTTTATATTTTAAGCAAAGTTCAGAAACAATATATCATATATATATTTACTTTATTGAATTTTAACTGAAAATTTATTTTTTCGTGTAAATTATAAATAATAATTTTGATGTCAATTTCAAAATATTTTTTCATTCTAACAAATAATGATAATAAAGCGAAAATTGTCAACTGGAAATGTAAAAATCGTCTGCGGATCCCGCATGCTGTGAACTGTCAGTAATGTTTTGTGTCAACAGAATTATCCCTGGTATTTTGCAGGAAACTTACTGGCATTTCTGTAGAAAGTTTTTAACATATACAATAAAGTTCCAGTCATTTTCAAGAAATGTTTCTTGGAAATAATGGGCAACTCAGCTGCCCATTTTTTTCCAGGAACGTTGCGGAATTTTTTTTACAGTGTGACGCATGTTTTAAAATCTGTGCCATGCTGGTGTAAAACCGAATACTTAAGAGTGGGTCAAAACCGGGTATACCCGGTTTTGTCCTACACTCATGGAATAATATTTTTTTAGTATAGTTAATAAATTAGCATACAGCGTTAAATTGCACTTTTAATTATGTTAAGTTATCTTATAATTCTAAATCTGTCTAGTTATAGTGAAAACATTAATTTTGTGTTATATTTAAAAGTAAGAGAAATTGTTAGCTTAAATTTATGAAATTAAATAAACTGCAATTATTAATGAATAAAATAATGGTACTAATTAAGGTATATTTTTATATTATGTTTATTACATTTCAATAAATAACTCTCTAATCTGAGGTATAATAACTTGCGTGTTAGGCCTCAGTAAATTTTAAACTATATTTTCTAAATTATTTCTTTAAATAAAATAATCTGTTCTAATTGATAAATAATCTATAAAATCTCAATTCCATATAACTAGGTTACATAATGTATAACAAAATTTTTTAAAATCTCAAATAAATATTAAACAAACAAAATAAAACCCTCCCTTGATGGATGATGCTTTCCAAGGATCATTTGCTGTGTATAATAGGAGTGGAAGGTTTACGATAGAGGTCTTCATTATTTGATTAATATATATATATAATTTTCCAATATTTTTCCTGGAAACAGTGTTGAATTCAGGGGGTGGCGGGGGGTGTGCCTTTCCCCAAGGAGCAATGAGATGTCCCTCAGGAAGATTTAAGATTTAGCGCATTCAATAGTCAAAAAGTGCAATCCCCACCGGAACTCTATAATGTCCCTTCCCTCAAACCTATAAAACTCCATCCGGGAGAAAACTGTCTCAATCCAACACTGTCTTGAAAGCCTGTTCTTTTACTTCTTCATGGACATTCAACTCATGCTAAAAGCATCGAGTTAATCAATGTAGCAAGAGAAAGCAATGTTTTTATCTTATGCTTCTCTCCATATGCAACTCATCGATTTCATCCCCTTGATATGTCATTCATGCACCTCTAAACCCATACTACGAACATAAAATGAAGAAGTGGTTATTTTCCAATCCTGAGTGATCTGAAATAACTTACCATATTGAAAAAGTATTTAAAGCTGCATTTTCGAGAGCAGCAGTGGCATATACTGTAATCAGAGGGTTTGACTGAACGGGAATTTTCCCCTTTCCAGACCATGTTTTTCTTCTTTAGGAAACGACAGAGAGCCCGATGAAAGTCGTGATAACCCACCTAGATCTATGCAGCCACAGGTTGGCATAGCTGCAGAATAAATATTTCTGAAACATCACAAGATAATAAAGCTTAAACTTCCAAACCTAAAAGCTTTGACATCACACATCCATCAGTTGACAACATCCAGCATCTTCCACGTCGAGCGGCTACGCCACATACAGCAGTTGACAACACGATCACAGACGTCATCAAAGAATCAAAATGTTACATCTACAGAATATATTAGTAAACTTATCCCATTGACATCTTCAGACTATGTAGCCCAGCAATTTGGATTTCCAATTTCACTTAAAATGTTATTATCTCCTTCCCATGAAGGCTTCAGAATTGAGAAAAGATGTAACAAAAGAAGGAGCAAAACAGTTATTTTGACTTTTTCACCCTATAAATTAGAGATCGAAACAGATATTTAGGAGAAATAAGCCAAACAAACTGCAAGAGTAAAAAAGAAGTTTCTTAAAAAGAAAAAGAAATTAAGAAGCAACAGAAAAAAGGAACTAAAAAAGGTTGAGAAAACATCCTCAGAAGAAGAAGCAAATAATGAAGTCTGGATGTTTTGAAATGAAATTTTCTCAAATTCTAAATCCAAAGAAGGTTTGGATACAATTTTTGATATGCTGCAGATGAGCACTAGAAACATGTTGTACAGCAGAAGAATATGATGACAAATTCATTTTTGATTTTTGCAACTAAAAAGAACACCAAATCTTTCAGTGTAAAGTAAGTAGGCCTATAAGATGTAGAAAATGTGCCACAAGTTTCTTTTGACACGTGGAATGAAACGTGCCGTTTCATTTCTCTCTATTCTAAAAAAGTAACTACCACTGTCACCGCCGCTGCCGCGTCCGCTTTTGAATTTTTTGTGACCAGAGATCTTTCTTCGTTAATATTAAGAAAAATATTGCATACGAAAATATGAAAATCGGTGGTATTATAGAGCACTCTTTGATAAACACGCTGATTCAGACAGTTTTCAAATCTAAGAATTATTTTAAGAGATATTTAATGCTAAAGTTGGACAAAATCGCCCCACTAAAAAAGTTTTATAGGAGCAAAAACTATACATGGGAATTTAATCATTTTTAGATCATATTATACGTTTGAAGTTCCCGGTGTGCGAACTGTACTTTTTTTATTTAATTCATTTTTTGAGGTTTTATATCTATTTTAAATTCAAATTTTCAGCATTTCGAGATATATTATTTATATAAATATTTTAGAGAATGGTATTAATTAAAACTGTTGCCGACTGCGTAAACAGCGCAAACAATAATGTTTGCTTCATATTTTCAAAATTTATTTACACGTGACTATTATAAACAGAAAAAAACGTTTCAAATTAGAATTAAATAATTATGTATAAAATGCAGGAATTTATTTGACTGCCTAAGGGGAACTGCTCAGACGTGGGGACCACGTCTGTAGAGCATAGATGTTCCCCCCGGACACCTTTATTAAGGTCTTCAAAAAAAAAAAAAAAAGAAAAAAAAAGAAAAAAAAGAAAAAAAAAAGTTACATTAATGAGTCTGTAGACTCAAGTCGCCGGAAAATAAAACGCGAGCAATGGGCGACTTATAGAAGGATAACAAAAAGTAAGATACATTGAGGTGGACCAGATCGCCAAAAACGCGACAAGGGGCGATAATATGTCCAACGCGACAACTGTTTAAGGTAAGAGAAAATAGAATTAATTGTTTGAAAGATCCATTAAAAAGCTAAATATTTGTTTTAATTTTAAACGTAGTGCTGGACGGTAAAAAATATTACTTAGCCAATTTTTAGGTATTGATAAGGGGCGCCGAATATGCCAGCGTGAGGTAAGTGGACATGTATAGTAATAGTGTGAGGCACTTGCTAAATCGCCACATTCGCATAAAGAGGAGCTTGAGCAATGAAACTTATACAGGTACTCTCTAAATGGGCCATGTCCTGTAAGGAATGCGGTAACGGCAGGAGAGAGGGGAGGAAGCTCTAAGGAGACCTTTGGAACCAGGTCATATGTGAATCTACCCTTCTCCGAATAGTCCCAGTGATCTTGCCACTGCTCCAACTGTTTTGCGTGCAAAATTCTCTTAACATATGAGTGCGGAGCTGGCAGAGAGTAGTCTACTACGGGGAAGCTGGTTGCGTTTTTAGCAAGTGTATCCGCATATTCGTTACCAAAGATCCCCTTGTGAGCTGAGACGTGACCAAGTGAGGATTTATGTAAAAGATGTTTCAGCTGGATTTTAATTTCCAAAACTTGCGGGTTTGTTGATTTAGACGCGCTAATGGCCTGTAAACTGGAAAGGCTATCACTATAAATTTTAATCAGATTTTTGGAAGAAACATTAGAGGTCCATTCCAAAGCTTTGTGAATGGCAAATAGTTCTGCTTGAAAAACTGAGTTGTTGTCATCCAGTCTACAGGACCATTCATGGGTCACGACTCCTACTTCCGTTGCGCAGAAAGCTGCACCAACACCAGTTTCAGTACGTGAACCATCAGTGAACACCGTAAGTAAATTAGAAGGTTTGAAAGAATTGAGGGAGGGATTTACTTGTAAATGGGTAGTATCTTCAGAAGGATGGAGTTGCCAACTTGGAGTCTTTTGTTGAATGACTGCACATGGGAAATGTAAAGCAGTTATTTCATTGTTATTAAGGTGTAAAATTTGACTAATGTTGTATTCATATTCTAAAGTGAGAGTAATGGGAGGAATACCAGTAATGATTTGCAGGGCGTCACTGGAAATGGTCCTGTACCCCCTTGACAATTGCAATAGAAACATTCTTTGGATTGAGATTAATTTTTCTTTTGCGGCTTTTGTTAAATTACCCCCCCAAATGCCCGCGCCATAAGTGATGATTTTTTCTGTGATAGTTAGGTACCAAATTTTTAACATTTTATTGCTAATGCCCCATGATTTAGTAGTTAGCCTAGTAGAGTTATGATAATATTTGATAAGTTTCAATTTTAAAAAGTTAATATGCGAAAACCAATTGAGGTGCTTATCTATAACAATCCCAAGAAGCTGCAGACTGGGCACATGATGCACACTGGTTCCGTTTATTCTTATTGTTGGTTTCCTTTTTAAATTATGGGGTTTAGCGAATGTTAGAGCATTTGATTTTGAAGACGACAACTGTAGGTGAAAAGATTCCAAGATCTGTGTAAAAATTGCAAGGGCTGAAGCTGCCTCCCGTTCCAGATCTAGACGCCGACGACCAGAGAAGATAAAGTTGAAGTCATCCGCAAAGGCATAAAGTAAGTAACCTAAATTTTCAAGTTCCTTCAGTATAAAATTTGCAATAAGGAGCCATAAAATAGGTCCCAGACAGGATCCCTGTGGGCATCCTTTCTTTTGGTGGTGGCTAGAGAGACCAGCTCCCCAGTTAACTAAAATGGTTCTATTCGAAAGATAGGTGCGGATGACTCCAGCAATGTTTCCAGGGCAATTAATAGATATGAGTTGTAGAAGGATATCCCGCCATTCGACATTATCAAAGGCTCCTTTAATATCGAGTGAGACCAGGGAAGTGTGTAGACCTTCAGAAATTTTAAGCGCGCAGGAAGACAAAATTTCAGACAAAGCTTTGACACATGATCTGCCCTCTCTGAACCCAAATTGCCTATGATGTAGAAGATTGTTAGATTCCAGGAAGACAGTTAGACGATTAGCAATTAATTTCTCTAATAATTTACCTAATGTTGGAAGCAGGCAGATCGGGCGATATGAACTGGGTTCAGAGGGAGTCTTCCCTTGTTTGAGGAAATACACTACTTCCCCTTGCCTCAGGACGAGAGGGAAATAATGGAATTGGAGACAGAGGTTAGCCCATCGGGTAAAGATCTCCGGTAACATATTAAAAGCTCGTTTAAGTATTTTAAAGTCTATACAGTCCGGGCCAGGGGCTTTGTTATCTTTAAATTTGGCAAGAGTGGCCCGAAGTTCTGATTTAGTGAAGGGTTTATCATTATTTGTTGAAAAGGTAAGATCTGAGTTATCATGATGATAAACAGACTCACCGAAGAGTTGCTGTGTTAGGAATTCAAGATTTCTTTGTCTAGATGATTGACCGGAAGGCAGTTCAAGTAGAATTTCGTCCGGAGTAAAGAATTTTCCAGTATAAATTTTTTGTGCAACACCAAAGGGATCTTTCTGGTTAGAGCAAAAAGAGATCCATGCGGAACGCTTTACCTCAAGAATGCCACGCTTGTAAAGGGCTGCTGTTTTGTTGTAGATAATTTGTTTCTGACTAATAATTTCAGGAGGGTAGTTATTGTGTTTAAGAAAACGCAATTTACGTCTCAGGGCTGTGAGATGATTCCTCGTGGTCCTAAGTTCTGGGGTCCAAAAAGAAAATGTTGGGGATTTCCTCAAGGTTTTGAGACGGAAGGAGACGCGAGCTGCCGAGCGGATAGACTCTGTTAAAAAAACTGTGAAGCTGTTAAGATCATTCGTATTAGAAATCTCATTTAGTAAATTTTGAAGAATAGGTTTTTTGATTTTAATGGTCTTAGAAAATTTCTTAAAATTTCCATATTTAGTATTAAAGCGACGATGGGTAGAAAATAGAGGAGAAATTAGGAAATTGTAAACAATGTATTTGTGATCTGAAAAGTTGTGGTGATCAAGAACCCGCCAATCGCGAATGAAGGGAATGGCTAAGGAATTTACTAGTGTGTGATCAGGGAAGCCTTTCGCGATAGTGCGACCAAGGCGATCCTTTTTAACAAATGTATGTTTCCTATTGTCTGCATTAAATATTGTTAATTGGTTGATGACTAGGAATTCAATGAGATCCCCCCCTCTGGGGTCTTCGCGTGGACTTCCCCAGAGCGGAGAGTTTGCATTCAAGTCCCCACCACAGACAAATGGTCTTTTATTAGTTATGAGATGTTGCCATTCCTCAAGGGTAGAGTCAAAATCTTTCACTGATGGAGCTATATAATTAGAGCCAAAAATAAATTCTCCTTCCGCCGCGGTAATTGTAATGAAAATACAGTGATCCCCTGTGAAGAGGTGGTTAATTATAAGGCTGGCATTATTGACAATCAGGTGAGCCGAACAAAGTTTAGATGAGAAAATCCTACAGCCAGAGAAGCCTGTTGGTTTTCCTTCACTACTGCAATGCACATCCTGGAGCAGTGCTAAGTCTATGGAGTTTTCATCCATAAAGCGTTTCGCTTCAGGACTAGCCACCTTGCAATGGTTAAGATTGCTCTGCAGGATTTTCAGAGTCCCTATCGGAGGAGGCTTCACAGAAGCCTGAGATGGTTCTGAGGATTTACTTGTAGCTTTGGCTCCTTGAAGATTAATTTGATTGGCGTTGACTATTAATTCCGGGATATCGTTGTTTGAGTCGTTTTCTGTTAAGTTTTGGGAATCTTGGGTGCTATTGTCTGGAATAACTGTTGTTTGAGGAAGGTCTTGATTGTTGGAATCTGGAGGTTGATCAGGTTTTTTTAATACTTTGAATTCTGACTGCTGTTTTTGATGGAGTTATTTCTGTCTTTCAGATAAAATAAGAATACTGGGCACTTGCTGGAATTTGCTGCGTGTGGGAAGTCTTCTCTTGTTCCTGCGCAGTTGATGCATTTGTATTTGTTTGGGGTTTCTCTGAACTTGCAGTTTTCTGTCTCGTGTTTTCCTTTGCAGTATGCACATGCTTGTTCATATCTGCATCTAGCTCTCGTGTGGCCATATCTTTGGCAGTGTCCACATCGTATCACAGGGCGATACTCTTCAATTCTGCAGGAATTAAAACCAATCAGGATTCTTCCATCCTGTGTCAGAATTCTGGCCATATTTGCTTCAATATTTATTACTAGCTGGTAGGTTTTACCACCCTTTCGTTGTATTTTTCTCAGTATTTCTACTGGAACTTCAACTTTATATTCTGTTAGGATCTTTTCTGTTATTTCCTCGCTCTCCATAATGTTTGGAATTCCGATGATTATGACTTTCTTCATATTTGTCGATCTAAATGTGAGTTCTGTTATGTCTTTCAGTGTTGCTATCGTTTCTATGAATTTCAACACTTCCTCCGTCTTTGTGTCATCTTCGGCTTGTATTATTAGTGTGTTCTTGTCTCTTGATGTGTAGCATGTTATTTTTGGGAGGCCTGTTGTGTTTCGTGCTGCCCTGTTTAGGATTTCTCTGATGGTGTTGAGTGTTGTATTTGTGGATGTATTACGTTTAATGAGAATGGCTGCTCTTGAGAGGTTGTGCCTTGGTGTAGATTCTTGTTTTTTCAGCACCTCAGAGTATTGTTGCTGTGCTTGTGTGTCTTGTTTTTCTTCTTCTGTATTTTTTGTTATGTTTAGTTTTTCTTTAATTTCCTCTGTGTGTTTTTCGATGTTTAGCACTCTCTCGTTGATGACGTGTAGGATGTTTTTGTCCAGGGTTTGGCTGCTTGCACCCAATGTTTGTTCTGTGTTTTGAGTTTCTTTTTGCTGTTGGTTTTGTTCTTGTCTTTTTAGCCGTTCTTCTAGGATTTTTATTTGACAATCTTTTTCTTTTATTTTTTCTTCCAGTTTCTCTATATTTTCTGAGTGCGTTATTGCTTTGTTCTGGTCTATTTGCTCGCTGTCTTCGTCGGTTCCATTTTCTTCTGTTGATTTTGCTAATTGTTGTTTTAGATTTGTATTTTGTGCTTCTAATTCCTGAATTCTTTCTGTAGCACAGTTCCAGTATTTTTGCGCTTCTTCTGAATCTCCGCGACTTCTTCTTTTCTTTAGTTTTATGTAGAGGTTCAATAATTCCAAGATTTCTATTTTTTGTGCGTGTTCTTTGTTAAATTTTGGTATGTCCGCTTTAACTGGAATTGTTGCTGGGGCTAGGTGTTGAGTTGTTGAAGTTGCAATGTGTTTTTCTATTAGTCTGTAGTTTCCCTTGAAGACTTTTATATTACGCACCACATCTGTGGTGTTGCTTGTCTCATCATAGTCTGAAGCTGATGATTCCATCTGGCTTGGTGGCATTGTTAGTGGGTCCTCTTGAGTATTCGATGTTTCTGGAGGCCGTGAGGTATTCTTGTCTTTTTGTTTATTTTGGGAGACAGAGATCTCTTCTGGTTTTTTCTCAGACATTGATACGCCTTTTATTAATTTTCGTTTATATCTGCTCAACTGTCAACGTAATTATTATGCAATTTACTTTTTTATAGAGAATATACCAGGCATCACTAGAGCACGAAAACGGTCTTTAGGAAAGAAAGGGGAGATATAGTATAGGGTAAAGCAAGAGCCGGTGATCTAGATCACCGAAAATGACTAAGAAAAAGTTAATAACCAATTTTACTTTATGTTGTTAATAATAATAATAGTAAAAAAAAAAAAAAAAAAAAAAAAAAAAAAAAAAAAACAATTAGGGGTGATAGTGTTACACTTTGGTAGAAATAAAGTGTAATTTACTTTATAAATTGGAGAGTGAGTAGATGATTTTGGAATACAGATTTATGTAACTAGGAGTTACCACAATAATTAGATGAGGAGTACATGCATTGTGGACTTGGCTTCCCGAGCTTGGTGATGTTGTTGTGCAATAAGGAATGGAACACAAACAAATATTTACACTAAAAACTAAAAATTAAAAGATTGAAATTATCAAATTTCATTCCACTAGTGAAATCTAGTGAATACAAGACCGAACCGTGAACAAAAATTATATTCATGAGCCAATTTACAGACACGGGAATGAGTAATTGGCATCATGAATTAACTGTAGGGTGGGTATCAGAGCCAATAAAGTGTAAAGCCAATGTAAAAGTAGATGCAAAAACTTTGGAATAAAGAAAATAAAACCGAAAAGAGGACTCACCTCTGACGACCAGTCTGCGCACTGAAAGGGGGAAGGGGAGATAGTGGAGACAGAACGGTGAAGAGAAAAAAAAAACGCTAAGGGCGCCCTCTACTGGCTTATAAGTGAACTGGACTTACTCTAAATGAATGGAAGCGTTGGGTTTGGGCCAAAACCAATCCAGTGATATGCCGTAGGGACCTGTTCATTTGAACAGAGAGTAGATAACGAACTAAGGCTTACAGCGCCCCCTACAGGCGTATGAATGTGAAAAGCTTAAGAGAAGACTGGATGCATAACTCTTATCCCCGGACCTAATTAACATTGTGTTACTGACGACCTAGAAACTGAGATAATTAAAATGATGTGTTGCTATAAGCTTATGGCGCCCTCTATAGGCGTGAAGGTAAAGCAAACTTAGAGTAATAAGTGGGAGCAGTAAGCTTAGGTTAGCCAGCGATGTATCGCATGTCCCAGTACTTGTTGAAATTAGTGGAGTGTTTAATAGGAGTTAATGGCGCCCCCTACTGGCGTAAAAGTAAAGAAGACTTAAAAAAAGTGAAACATGAAGCTAAGGTCGAGACCTATTTAACGATGTGACACATGTCCCAGTACATGTGAAATAAGAGCTATAAGTGAAAAATGGAAGCTAATAGCGCCTCTACCGGCGTAAAAGTGAAGTAAACTTAAAATAAAAAAAAGGATACAAGAAATCCAAGATTACAAATAGGCCAAGACATAACTAGCGATGCCACTTGGCCCAGTGCCTGTGAAATAAGAGCTAAGAGTGAGAAAAAGAAACTTTGGCGACCTCTACTGGCGAAAAGGTGAAGTAAACTTAAGGAAGAAAATTGAAACAGGAAGCTTAGGCCGAGACCTAACCCGCGATGTGTCACATGTCCCAGCACATGTGATGGAAAAATTTAAAAGTGAAAAATAAGGCTTTTGGCGCCACCTACTGGCACAAAAATGAAGTAAACTTAGGATAGATAATGGAAACAAGAAGCTTATGCCGAGACCTAACCAACGATGTGTCACATGTCCCAGCACATGTAAAGAATGAAATTAGAAGTAAAAACTAAAGCTTTTGGCGCCCCCTACTGGCACAAAATGAAGCAAACTTAAAATAGATAATAGAAACGAAAAGCTTGTGCCAATACCTTTCCAGCAAGGAATAACAAGTGCTATTGAATTAAAAATTTTGAAAATACACCACCCCCCCTACCCTGACTCCCCCCTGACACAGCTAGAAGAAAAGGAGCACGTCAAACGATGCGCTGTACACAAATTAGTCCGAAAAGGGAAGACGAGCCTCTAAACTCATAATTAAAGGGTGAAAAAAAATTTTTTTTAAATGGGCGAGACTAGATAAATGTGAAACTGCTCTGATACCCGCAGGCTTTTAAAGGGTTAAAGTATAAAGTGTGGGAAGATAAATAGTTAAGATACTAGTAAACATAGTTAATGAAATATCAGTTTTAAAATGAATAAGATCACTGCTTAGTGCCAGACAGTGATATCCGACAGCCAAAGCAAACCAAATATATATTTAAAAAAAATATATATATTAGAGTTAAATTAAATGCTTACTAAAGGAATTAATATTTGATAAAAGAGCTTAAAACGGTGTCGGACATCACCATCCGACAGCCAGGACCTTTCCACAATGCTTTAGATTCCAAGCATTACCCATAATTCTCCAGTAGATTTAAAATACACTTTATAATACAAGAAAATACTGTATTTCTGCCTATTTGAGTGGCAACTGCCTTTATGTCACCTCAATACTGACAAAATCTCTGAATTTAATATAATAGTTTACACGTAGCAGTTAGAATTTGTGATTATACTCAAAAACATAAAAATAATTAAGTCAGGTAAGGTCCACTCCATGATTTTGAATCTCCTTTTAGATCTGGGATAAAAATCCCACTAAATCCTCCAATCAATCTAACATTTTCAAGATTTCAAAAAGTAGTACATAAATTCAAGTGCTAATTAAAAATACTTCTAGTCATTTTAAAAATACGAGGATGGAGGCGGAGCAAAAAATAGAGCTTTATCTTTCCGAAATACCACTTCTCTAAACAATAACTTAGTTTAAAGTATTTTATTTGAATTTTATAAAAAAGGTCACTCCTAATGTTGACCTAAGGGGAAAGCAAAACGACATATTTCAATGAAATTTTAAAAATATTAATATTTCCCTTAGAAAAACGTGAGTGGTGGCGGAGCAAACTAGAGATAATGAAGATAACAGAAATGGCATTTGTTAGTCAAAAAAAGTTCATCTTGATATCTTTTAAGCTAAGATAAAAAGGTAAACAAACCTCCGTTTCCCAAGTATTTCTATGAGAGACGCCAAAGTGACAGGTGTCAAAACAGAAATTTTGTAAAAATCCTTTAAAATACTTATAGTGCTCAAAACTTAACAAAAGTGGAATCGGAGGAAAGAAGACATTCCATAGAAAAGTAATATGCAATTTGATTGTCAAAATAATTTAGTTATGACATCTTATAGACATAGTAAAAGAGGTGACGCCACCATGTAAGGGCTATGGGGGAAAAAATTAGCCAAAGTGAAAAAGTGATGCTTAAACAAATGCTATTAAAAATTTAAATACTGCAGATAACTTGACGTAAATAGTACTAAATGAAAGATAAAGCTCTAATGTACACAAATATTGCATCAGAAATGAGTTATCAATAAGTTAAATAAACACAAAAAGTACAAAATTAACACAAGTGAGAGTAGTACAAAAAGCTCAGGAAGCCAGAAGAGCCAAACTGGCTGGGGCGAGATTAACTAAAAACTTTAAATAACCATATCATTGAATTAATTTATGAAAAAAAGCCCACAATACATTAAAATTTTTGTCTTAAGAAGAGGAAGAGAATGAGACCGGAATCATGCTTCTAGCTTACCTGGTTACGGACTTCTAGCCGCTGTACATGAGAGCTTTCAAAAACGATGCAACAGGGTTCGGGAGTTCCTACAACCCGCAGGAATTTATTAAAAATTACGTCATAAAAACTATATTTACACGTGAATTTTAAAAGAGAAAGGATATTGTAAAATAATAAATTAATTAACATGCGTGCAAACGTATCCAGCGATTTCTGGAGTTCCATTATCTGAGATTTATTCTATTGAGCTGAACCAGGTTCCAGACCTGATGCTATAATCATTAAGGCTAGCTGGGTGAAAAAGTTCCACCATATTCGTCCGGGATAGCTCAGATGGTAGAGCAGTGACAGCTTCAGCCAGGAGATTCTTGGTTCGAATCCTGGTCCGGACATTTTTCGCCCAGTTGGAAATTTACATCTAAAATGATTTATTTACCTATTGGAATAATTGTGTTAAAATTATTCTAGTGTCATTAACATGCGTTAGAAGTCTTAAATAGGAGAAATTAAGTCACATTACTGTTATTACATAAAATGAACAAAAAATAATATTGCAAAACAGTTTTAATTTAGAAATTGCGCGAGGCACTTATTTGATATATTGAGATGATTTTTTCAATTATTTTTCTTAGGACAGCGCAAATAATATTTCATTTCTAACAAAAGTATTTTTAAGTGAATATTAAAAATTGAAAGAATGGTTTGGTCAAAATTACGTCAGATTAAAAACGATACATTTAAAATGTCTTATTTAAATGAGCTTTCTTTTCGCTTTGTTAAAAATACCGGGAGACAAAGACTCTGTTTATTTAAATTATTTTATATTAGCTTATTTTGAAATGTTTAACTGATTTTATTTAATCAAAGACGAAAACAGCCATTGTATTTTTTAACAGCAGCTGATTTGGCCTTAAAATTTCCCAATCAAAGAGAAATGAATAGAAACCCGTTTATAGGTAGATCGCCAATGTTTTTTTTTTTTTTTTTAATTATAATTCAATTTTCCGAAATCTTTTTAAAGCCGATCAAATCAGCGTACTTTTAGAGTCTGCGGTGTCTGAACGGGGGTTGGCGAGAAAAATTTATTTTACCATTTTTAATTTTACCATAGAAAAATTTATTCATCGTTGTCACGTCATCCTGTGTTATCCGATAGATGGACGGTGACGTTCCCCAACTTGGTTTATTAGTGAGAAATTGCCAGGCTAGGACATCGACCAAGGATAGCTTAACGGTAATGAAGCAGCACGTTATGCTGTATACCCAGGTTCGATTCCTGGCCCCGGCTAATTTTTTCACTCCAATTTGGTTTATTGTATTTAATTGCGTTTAAAGTCTGTCTTAATATATGTGTACCTTTAATAATTAAAAAAAATAAATGTTTAATTATATACTTAAAATTAAAAAAAAATTGAAAGTGAGACTATTTAGAAAATATGAGGAATTTTTACAAATATCAGGAAAATGCAAAAAGGAAATAAAAAAAAAATGTATGCAATAGTTCAATGTAAACATTAAGGAAAAAAAAGTATAAAACGAATGAAAAAAATATATGCGAATAATACAATTATCGTGAGCTATTTTCAGGACACATTTCGCTGAAGCCAGGAAAAAAAAGAAAAAGATAATGTCACCCTTTATTTTAAACAGCCTCAACTTCAGATTGTCATCAAATTTTTATTCCCTTTTACCCCAAATATCAAACCATCTAGGGTAGAAAACATAAATACTGTGTACCATAAAAAATAGTGATGTTTTTCATATTTTAAGTCTGCATTTTAAAGTCGTAGAGCGGTGCCGTTTGTAGTCTACAAACGCTATACAGGGTGCAATATGTTATCTATCGCCGACCTTTATTTTCTCAACCGTTGGCCGTAGACATATACTTTCAATTACAAAAACGTTTCAAATGAGCTAAATATTCATGTTGTGGCATTATTTAAAGTAAAAAATCAATTTTATAAAAATTACGAAATCTAACTTTTTATACGGCCCATCAGTCCCTATAGTTATTTAGTAAAACTTTACATATATCATAACAGATATAACACAAAATGTTTGACATCTATACTGCAAAAATTGGCACAGTAATTAAATTTCAAAGTTTGAGATTTTTGCACATGATTTTGTCTTTCATTGAGGGATCAGTTAAAAGATGAATTAAAGTAATTCGAGTTCAAATTCAGGGTGCAATGTCTTTTTTACAGCGAAACCACCTTTAGCCGGTATCGCCAAATCGGGGGATCATCAAAGAGGGTTATTTCATCTAAAACTTTTATGGGTCGAACAATATTGAAACGTCAAAGTAGGTACACTATGACGCAAAAGTTTAAACAATGACGTCATTCAGCTTTAAAATGTAGAATTATGACGCCAGAATTACAAAAACCTGTAAATATATTCAAAAACTGATTTAAAATGCTATGTACAAAAGACAGTCGTTTTATTTGCTATAATACTATTTTTTTTCATAAAAATTCAAATGTGTTTGTCGCAAAAGTTTAGACACTATTCTAAATTTCTTTGAATATTCGCTGGCATATGCAAATTTAGAATCGATGATGTCACAAATTTGGAATACTTAAGTTCTGCAAACGATTGCGCTTCATAGTCGACATGCCGAGAGCTAAAGAAATTCAAGTGAATGAGGTTTCAAGGATTTGGCAGTTGAAAGGTGAAGGGAAGAGCGTTTCTGAAATTTCTGCTATTATTAATAGGTCAAAAAAATCTATTTATCGAGTGGTTCCGAATATAAAGCAAAATGTCGGTCTGGGAGGCCACGTGTGACAAATGTACGAGAGGATCACCTGATACAAAGACTAGCGAGTACTCAACAAATGAGCGTACGTGGAGTTCAAAGCTCATCGGGACTCTCTGTATCAAAGGATACGATTCGTAGACGAATTTTGGAAAAAGGAACAATCGTTTATAGCAAAATGCAGAAGAAACCAGCTCTGAAACCACATCATAAGTTACAAAGACTTATGTGGGCTCGAAAGCATATGTCATATGGAGAGAAATGGCAGTCAGTCATATTTAGCGATGAAAAAAAGTGGAATCTGGATGGTCCAGATGGTTGTTTATCGTATTGGCATGACTTGCGGAAAGAACCTCGACGTTTTTTTAGTCGCAGACAAGGAGGGGGCTCGGTGATGGTTTGGGCAGCCTTTTGCTATAATGGACAAGTATCTCTGACCTTCAAGAGTGGTCGTCAAACTTCACAGCATTATACACAGACATTAGAAGAAAACCTACTGCCATTTGCTGAGCTTCTAGGGGGTCCTCAGTGGGAATTTCAGCAAGACAAAGCTTCAATTCACACTGCAAAACATTCAAAATCTTGGTTAATTCCCATAATATAAGAGTTCTCGACTGGCCAGCATGTAGCCCAGATCTTAACCCTATAGAAAACCTTTGGAGCATCATGTGTCGCAAAGTTTATAGCAACGCTAGACAATACTCTTCTGAAAAGGAACTTAAGACATCTATTGAGAATGCATGGTACGATATCGATCCACAAACTATGCAAGATTTAGTTTCTTCCATGCAATCTCGTGTATATGACGTAATACATAAGCATGGATGCGCAACCAGGTTTTAAAAATTGTTTATTTCGATTTTATTTAATTTGTGTCTAAACTTTTGAGACAGCAGTTTATTTTTGTTACCATTTAATTTATTGCAATATGCACAATTCCACTTTTCTTTGTTATAAATATTGTTTATATGTACAGCACATTAATTTCAAGCAGTGATTTGAAAATTGAATAAATATTTTTCAAAGTATGTAAGAATTTCTTCATTGTCTAAACTTTTGCGTCATAGTGTAGAATCCACAACCGGAAAAAGAACATACTCACTAAGGACTAGATAAATGGCAGTGGAATTGCACCCCGATTTTATCTCGAATTACTTTAATTCATCTTTTAACTGATCCCCCAATAAAAGACAAAATAATGTGCAAAAATCTCAAACTTTGAAATTTAATAACTGTGTCAATTTTTGTAGTACAGATGTAAAACTTTTTGTGTTATATCTGTTATGATATGTGTAAACTTTCATTAAATATAATTATGGGGACTGGGGGACCGTATAAAAAGTTAGATTTCGTAATTTTTATAAAATTGATTTTTTTACTTTAAATAATGCTACAACATGAATATTTACCTCATTTAAAACGTTTTTGTAATTGGAACTATATATCTACGAACAACGGTTGAGAAATTAAAGGTCGGCGATAGATAACATATTGCACCCTGTATATAAACGCAAAAATGCAAAAGAGTAAAACCTTTTTTTTAAAGAATAAAGAACTTGCCAATAGTCAGTGAGGTCTATTTATAAAATTTAATGTAAAAAATTGGAAAATTTTAAGTTTCTAATCCTTGAATTAATTAAAAATAGAACCATGTGTAGAATAGCCTTAAGTTGATCTCAATTCTTTCAATGTAAATGATCACATAAACTATACTGCTGCCATCTGTTATCAAATCAAAGAAGTACAAAGTATTTTCCCACCGTAAAAAGTTAAAAATTTCAAGATTTTCTTAGTAAAAAAAATTCCTGAAAATGCGTTTGCAGTCTTCAAACGGCGCCCCTGAAGTGGTAAAAAGTATATAACGTTGCTTCAAATAAAATAACCAATGGAACATACTGGTACAAGCCTCACTACCTCCATCATCTCTGAATGATCGTAAACTAAACTGAATTGTACTAAATCATTGATTTTTAAGAGTCGTATGTATCGAGAAATTTAAGCAACCAGAATAAAACCAAAAATAACCTACATTTTTAAAAATAACAGTATATTTTATTTACCACACACAAAGAATTTAATATTTACATTATATCAGTTTTATTTTTTAAAGAACTATTACAAATTAAATGACTGATTTGGTAAATATGTAATAATTTAATTTTACAAACAAGGAGAGGGCCAAGTTTTGTAATCACAGATTTTGATTATTTTAATATGTGTTGTAGGGTAGAGAGCCCTTAGTCTCAGGTTCAACGGAATTTATGCATCGCTCCTTAAATCTTGAGAAACAGGGGAGGAGTGGTCTAATATTATAACACAACTTAAATACTTACTTTGTAACAAGGTGACCACGTTGGTCATAGTTCATCTGGTACGCCGTTTGCTCGTTGTTCTGCGGACTCGGGTTCGATACCGGAACGTGCTGCATTTCCACCCTTTTGTGTTATGTAAATATACTTATAATTATAATTTAATTATCTAAAAATTTTTAGCATCGCACATTAGTTACAATATTAACATATTTAAAATTAATTTAGTATTTTATATTTTTTAATCCATTATTAAGCATTTCTCATCAATTTCGGATATTCAACGCATTCGGGTAATGCAACCCAGCCCGCCTCCAGCAAACGCCTCCGAGCGAATATTTGACCCAAAATTATTTTTCATGTATTATAAGGTTACAACCATTGATGTTGATTTACTATTAGTAAATAAACTTAATTAATGTTATATTCACATAAATGTATGCATCTATTTAAATATATATATATTATACAAAGTTTACTTAAAGCTGCTAGTCACTTAAACACCCAATTACCTTTGCTAAAGATAAGTTTATTGGCATGTGATGCATTCGTATATTTAAAAATATCTCCTCCGTAAATTGATATTTTTAACTCATTTTTTTCTTTATATTCTTCATAAGATGTTATTTTTTTGTTGTTGTTTAGTTCTGAAACCTGTGACTTCTTGTTCAGGTATGGCAATTAGAGAAGTTCCAACTAGGAAGTGACCGGGCGTTAGAGCAGTTAAGTCTGTTGAGTCAGATGATATGGGACATAGTGACCTAGAGTTGAGACAAGCTTCAACTTGCGTAATCAAGGTTTGGAACTCAGGATAGGTTAAGACAGAGTCACCAACGCTTTTCTTCAGATGCGATTTCATTGATTTTACTGCAGATTCCCAAAGTCCACCAAAGTGTGGAGCAGAAGGCGGATTAAAATTCCAGCGTATTTCCTTCGACGGCAAAAATTTGTTTATTTCTTCATTCTGCTTGCACTGCAAAAGATAATTGTAGATTTCTTTTTCTGCACCTTTGAAGTTGGTTCCACAATCACTAAAAATCTCAAAAGGTTTCCCTCTTCTTGCGATAAATCGTTTCAATGCACTTAAGAATGCCTTTGTTGAAAGATCTTCTACAACTTCAAAATGGACTGCTTTGATGACGAAGCAGAAAAATACACACACATATGATTTAAATAATTTTAGGCCGCGTCCTGCATGATATTTAATCATGAATGGTCCTGAAAAATTTGCTCCAACTAGATAAAATGATCATAATTGTATTACTCTAGATGCTGGAAGATTAGCCATTATTTATTTTGCAGTTTGAGCTCTATATCTGAAACATGTAACACAAGTTCTTACTATTTTCCGAATAACAGACCTAGCAGTAATGATCCAAAATTTCTGTCTAATTAAAGAAAGAAGAAGCTCTGGAGTTGCATGGAAATATTTTTCACGAAAATTTTTAATTATGATCTTAGTTACATGGTGCATTGATGGTAATAAGATTGGGTGCTTTTCATTCCTGTCAGCTGTGCGTTTTTCAATCTTCCTCATACACTTAATATTTTGTTATCATCTAAAATTGGACACAAACAAACGAAACTGCTATTTGTAGGTGGCTCTTTTCCAGCCTCTAAACACTGAATTTGTTTATTTAAGTTCACTTGTTGAACTATTCGAATAATGCAGCGTGTTGCGGCTTGAATTTCATTGCTTGATAAAAAAGATGTATTTATTTCTACACGTGTTACCTTCGAATGGGAGATGAATCTCAATAGCCAAGCAAATATGCGTTGCAACTTGGAAAACGAAGATATTTTTGATATAATATCAAGTTATTTTACATTTTCAGAAACTTCAAATGATAATGTTTTACGTGCTTCTGGTAATTCTTCTTCATTTATGGTAATAGGTTCATGCACGGGAACCTCATTGCTTCCTAACTACAGTGGGCCATTCCACCACAAGTCATGGGACAGTAGTTCTGCAGGAAGTGACTCACGTGATGAACAATCAGCAGGATTTTTTTTCCGTTCACATGGTTCCAATTCTCAGCTGGTAAAAGGGATTGGATTTCAGATACTCTGTTGGCTACAAAGACATGCCATCTTTTAGGATTTGATCTTAGCCATGACAATACAATTTGTGAATCACTCCATGAGTGCACAGAATCAGGTTTTATATATAATGCATCTCTAACCACCTGTATTAAGTGTGTCAGCAATACTGCAGCACATAATTCCAGTCTTGGAATCGTGGCAGGTTTTAGTGGTGCTACGCGAGTTTTATCTGTTAAAAGTTTCACATCAGTGTTACAGTTATCACAAGTTTTAACGTAAATAACTGCTGAATAACCCTTTTCTGAAGCATCACAAAATTCGCGAAGTTCACATCGAAAATAATTGGGCAAGATGGCTTTTCTAGGTATATATATATATATGTAATTTATGTGTTTGACATCTTGGCACTAAATTTTCCACTTTTGATCAATATTTTCTGGTACTGGGTCATCCCATGATAATTGTAATTTCCACAGTTCTTGAAGGATCATTTTAGTTAGAATTACAAAAGGTGCAATCCATCCCAATGGATCAAAAATTGTTGATACAAAAGACAAAATAATTATTTTAGTAGGGACAGTTTGATAATCTATATCACTGAAATTATATTTGAACATATCATTATCAGGATGCCATTCCACTCCTAGAACTTTTATGGCTGTATTGCCGATTACACTATGTATATTATCATTAATTGTGTTTGCTAACCCAACATTTTTCAATAGTCATGGTTCATTTGTGGACCATTTATGTAACACAAACCCACCTTTTTTGGCGTTTTCTGCAATTCGTATATCAATTCAGTACCTTCCTGACTATTCTCAACACCAGTTAAAACATCATCAACATAAAAATCTCTTAAAACTATAGTCTTTGCTTTTGGGAAATTAAGACCCTCATCAATTGATAACTGACTCAAAGCTTTAGTTGCAAGATATGGAGCAGCAGTAGTTCCATACGTGACAGTGTTTAAGCGAAGAACTTGTATTTTTTTTTATCTTAAATATCTCTCCATAATATTCTCTAAAAATCCCTATCTTTGTCATAAATTTTTACCTGCCTATACATCATTCTTATGTCAGCTATGATTGCAATATTATGAAATCAAAACCTTAATAAAATGCAAATTAAATAATCTTGTGTTTTGGGACCTCGTTTCGTTTAAAGATACACCTGTTGTTGTTTTAGCACTCCCATCAAAAACTCCTCTTAATTTGGTGATTAAACTAGAACTATTCAAGACGAAGTGATGTGGGATGTAATAATGTTTATTCTCTAATTCACGATCTGTATTTGAAACAAGGTCCATGTGGCCCAAAGATAAATATTCTTTCATAAATTGAACATATTGGTTGTAAATTTCTGGCATGAATATTAATCTTTTCTCAAGATAAAGAAATCTTATGTGTGCCATTTGGCGAGAATCACCCAAATTATCTCGATCCTGTCAAAACGGTAATGCGACTGAGTACGACCTGTTTCTTATCTTAAATGAGAACTCTCAAAATGCCTTTCAGAAAGTTTTTCTTCAACTGTTAAAGGTTGCACATTCGGATTTTTTTCTAATTCCCAGAATGAATTTACTAACTCGTCCGCTTTTGTACTTAAATGATTTACACATACTGGATCAGTTGCCAGCGTTTCAAAATTTCTAGTACTCGAAATTATTCACCCAAGTCTCAAATTTAATACAAATGGAAGGTTAGGTTTACGTTTGACAATTTCTCCAGTCATTAAATGCATAAATACATGTACACCAAATAGAATGTCAATTTTTTGTGATTTGAAAAATAATGGATCAGCTAACATTAAATCATTGAAATTATTGCAAATTATTGAAGGCAAAGACACATAGGGGATATTATCTGTCATCTTATCCATCACGAATGCTGATGTTGATACTCTAAGATCACTTTTGAAGTGAGAAGTGAATAATAAATCAACTTCCCCATTACTCACAGTATTAAATATTCCCAAACATGACACAGAGATAGAACTATCTCTGACCGTTAATCCTAATTTATTTACACATTCTTGTGAAATAAATGACCTCTGATAGCCAGTATCACATAAACTTTTTTTCAAGTTATTCAAAATTTTACTCAAGTATTGTTTAGAATTTTGAACTTTTACTAATGCGGTACACAACAAAATATGGCTCTTTTGATTGCAATTTTCGTTTGACTCATAATGAGAGGCACAGATTGTAGACGAAACATTTTTACTTGCTGACTCAACAATTTTAGGGATAAATTCTTGTGCGTGTGGAGACATACTATTTGACTGATTCTTATTCCTTGAATAATTTACCATGTGCAAAATACAATGATGTTTCTTAAAGCAATGATGGCACGTATTTTGACTCTTACATTTATTTTGGAAATGCATATTAGATAAGCAATTGAAACAATAATGATTACGTTTTACGAAATCTATTCATTGTTGAACAGGTAAATTAAGAAACTTTGAGCACTTAGTTAAACTATGGTCTTCCTTACAATAACCACAACCTAACGTAGCTACGAAAGGATTACTCTTATTCGGAACTACAGATTTAGGTTCCTCATTTACCACTAGCTTGCTATTTTGAAGAGTTCTTGCGGAATTTTTAAGAAATTCGATTAAGTTTTTAAGTTTCGGAATTTTCCCGCTTTTAAGCTGACGTTCCCACCACAATTTTTTAGAAGGATCCAATTTTTGCAAAATTAAATAAGTCATTAATGTATCACCAAATTTGTCAATGGTTTGGTTCAATACTTCTAATGAGCAAATGACTTCATTAATAATGGCACTTGATTTAAAATAGCAATAGCTGATTCTGTTTGAAGAGTTGGTAAACTTAAAAATCGTTTAATATATGCAAATATTTGTTCTCGCTTATTTGAATATCTTTCGTTTAATAGATTCCACGCAATCTCAAAATTAGAATTCGAAATTTGAATAGACTGAATGACGCGATACGCTTCACCTTTCAACGAAGCCTTCAAATGCTGTAATTTTTTAGCATTAGATATACTTGTTATGCTGTTTATGCATGCATTAAAAAGATCCTTAAGCGCTATCCATTCTGTTATATTACCTCCAAAAGTAGATAATGATAACCTAGGTAATTTGATTTTCTCAAACACGTTTTCTGAAATTAAACTATCAGATTTAATTTCACTCTTATTTAACTCAGTATTTTGTATTTTCAACATTTTTTCACCCTTAAATTTCCACAAATCAATTTTATCTGAGATTTCCTGTGCTCTATCTATCTCACTTTCTAATTATGTAGGTTCTGTAATTAAAACTTCAATTTTCCGATCAAGTTTTTTTAGATCCGTTTCTTTCTGTTTTAACAACTTAATATTATCTTCTAATTCTATTACATTAATGTCATCATTTGCGATTATACTTTCGATTTTCTTAATGTTATTTGTTACACTTCTCCGTAGAGCTGTTCGTTCTGTTTTTAAAGATACCAGTTCACTCATTTTTGGTTAAATAAAACCCAAAACTAGTTATAAAATATATAAACCAGGTATGCACAACCTGTAGCCCTCGATAGGTTAACATGTGGCCCGCAAATTTCGTCAGTTTATAAATTGAAAAACAGCAATTTTTTTTTTTTCCTTAGGTCATTCTCGTAGGAAACAATCGCGAATTCCGTGAATTTGCCACGGAAAAATTTAAAATTTCGTCAGTCAGTTAAGAATCGCGAATTTCATTATCGTGCAAGGAAAAATCGCGATTTTTTTCAATGAGGCTGGAAAAATTGCAAAATTCGTTGGTCGGGCACGGAAAAATCACGAATTTTGTGGATCTGGTGCGGAAAAATTGAAAATTGTTCATCGGCTACAGAAAAATTGCAAATTTCGTCGATCGGGCACGGAAAAACCGCGAGTTTTGTCTATCGGACACCGAAATATCAAGAATTTATTCGATCAGACATAGAAAAATCGCCAATTGTTGCTGTAAATCCCTCGGAAAAATTCAAAACTGTTCAGCGGCTACGAAAAAATTGCCTATTTCGTCTGTTTATCGCCCGAAAAAAATTGCAAATTTCGTCGATGAGGAGAGAAAAAATCGCAAATTTTGTCGATCGGACCCCGAAAAATTGCGAATTTCGTCGATGGGGCACGAGAAAATTACGAGTTTTGCCAATCGGGCTCCGAAAAATAGTGAATTCCGTTGATCGGGCATGGTAAAGTCGCGAATTTTGTCGATGATACATGGAAAAATTGAGAATTTCGTTGATCGGCTGATGAACAATCGTAAGTTTCGTCTTTATCGCGGGAAAAAAATCGCGAATTGTGTCACAGTCAGTTAAGAATCGCGAATTCCGTCGATCAAGGCCAGAAAAATCGCAAATTCTGCTGATAGGGCACAGAAAAATAGCGAATTTTGTCGATCGGGCTCCAAAAAAATCGCGAATTTCGCTGGTAGGGCACGAAAATATCATCGATTGTAGTCTTTTTTTTTCACTAGCGCTCCGGCTAGACTTGTACCAACAAATTATTTTGCGTCTTTTACTAATCACTTAAACAACTGGTTCGTTCACATAAACACCAAAACGGACTGTAAACACGAATTTATTTTAAAACTAAATATATGCGAGACAACAGACGGCTTACTACATTCTATCATTTTTCACATTCCACAACAACAAGGATCAAAACAGAATAAACACAGAGTGTTGCCACCTGCGGAATAAAAGAACAAGAAACTTATATGGATTCGGAGCACACGAAACAAAAGAATATGCAGCAGACGATACTTACATAAACAATTACTTATTACGTTCAATTTACATATGAAAATAATTATTACATTTCATTTACATTTACTAAAGTTCTATTTAATAATACATATAGTAAAGTGGAATCTCTATACTAAGGTGGTGCTTCCTTTTGAATATATTCAATAGATTGCTAGTTTCAATCGGATTCTTCAGTACTCTGTCTTCATCATACTCTTCTTGGCTTTTATCTGGATTACCATCAGACTTAGCTTGTAGAAGAAGTTGTAGGGTCTTGCTACTGTATGATCTTTTTCTTTATCGTTGACTGGAGCATCTTATAAAAGGTTCACTGCCTAAAAGACGCCGATTCAGAACATTGTTGCAAAATTATCTATTGCTCTATTAGTCCAGGCAATAGAGACCGTATAGGGGCTCTACCTAGAACAATTCATGGTAATTCTGGAAAAAGGCTTACTATGTGTTTTTTGGGTCGCTGAATCCGGAATTTTTAACTTCCCACCAAAATTTCCCTATGCACCCCCCCCCCCCCCCCACAGACACACACACACACCAAATTTTGGTAAAATGCCCCGCAAAAAAGTTTTAATTAAAAAAATCAATTTTTTTATTATTTTAAGGAAAAAGTATATAGAAATTCAGAAAGTAGACAAAATTTGCAATAAATTAGATGTATGACATTATGACTTGGGATGAAGGGGAAGGGGGGATCTGCCTCGGAACATGCGCAGCAGTGATGCGTGGGCTAAGTTGCGCAATTTCACTTAACCACTAATACAACTTTTCCTTCTCTATCTTCTTTATTACCTTTCTTTAACTAAAAAGGTTTCTCGTCTATATCTCCTTAACCTTAGAAAAAGGTTACTTATTTATTTAATGAAATAAAACTTGAGATGCTAAAACACTGCTAAGACACACTCTTAAAAGTAAGAACTGCTGGCTTGACGAACACTTGTTTATTAACAGGACAAACAACACACACACAACGAATATTATAACATTAACTGTTGGATATTTTAACTATTTCACAAAGACATTAAGATGTCGATGTTATCAAAGAACAATCAGGGCGACACACCACTGATTTTCATTCCAACCTCTCACTCCACGATCTCCGCAGCCACTGCTGCCTGTTCCAGTTCGAATAGTTTTGCCTTGGCGAGAGTTCACTGTTTGGCGACCGCCAACAACCGTGCTTCGCAAATATTAAAGTTTAATGCGAGCCTTACACGTCCCTCCTTAAGGAGCACATAGTTCTCCTTAAAGACTATGCTGCTAAGAAAAGTACAGTTAGTTTCACAATCACAATGTTAAAGGAAAGAGCCTGTTCGCTAGCCCAAACTTTTTAAACACTTAAATGAAAAAAAAAAATGTATATATATATATAATAATAAAGTAAATAACAGTCGTAATTAAACATAACATAAAATATCAGAATATATAATAATACAATCATTATACGATAAGTTCATATCTTTCCCTAAGGGAATCTAGGAAGGGCATCAGCATTACCATGCCTACTTCCTTTCCTATAGGTAATTTTTAGATTATATCTTTGAAGGGCTAATGCCCAGCGAGATAGCTTGGCCCCATGTGGTAATCCCTGGGAACTCTCTGTTTTGTCAAGTTTGATAAAGGTAGTACGATGCTTGGAAAGTTCGGGATATAGTCTATAATAACTTACTATCCCCAGAACTGTTCTCAATTCTTTCTTGTTGGTAGGAGCAGCTAGTTCCTTCATAGCTTCCACCTTTTCTGGGTCTGGGACATGTCTTCTTGATCCAACTATATGCCCTAAAAATTTTACTTCCCTTTTTCCGAAATCACACTTTTCCAGTATTACTGTAAGACCTATTTCACGAAAGGCCTGTAAAACTTCACTTATATATTTCTTGCTGTCAGTAGCAATTTCTTTTTTCTCAATTGCCTTTCTATTTCTTCTTTTGTCTTTAAGAGTGTCAAATATTTTCGTTTTTTGTTTCCTATTTTCTATACTAACTTTTGACTGCTCAGAAGTTTTTCTGTTTCTTCTTGTATCATCCTGAATTTCAACTATTTCTGTTGTTTTCTTCGTATTTTTGGTATTTTTTTCTGACTGCTCAGCATCTCTTTTATTTCTTCCTCTATCTTCTAGATTTTTAACTTCTTTCAGCACTGTGAAATCTGGTGACTTTTCGTCTGAAACATTCTCTTCTTTTCTTTTTCTCGAAATTCTTTCAAGCGTTTCGTTTTTTAGGTGATGTTCTTCATCATCAACTCTTTTGGATGTTTCTTCCTTAACTTTCAAATTTTTATAGTCATTTTCAAGTTTGTTCTTTTCCGCTTCAATCTGAATAAGATCATACTTTAATGAATTATATAAATTTTTAGCCTTTGCCAGCCGTATTTTCATTTTCTCACTTGCTCGCATAAATTTCTGTATTTCTGGTTTTTGCTCCTTTGAAAATGTTTTTAAATACTTGTATGCTTTATGTAGACCATTAATATCATTATTCAGGACACGAATAATTTTTTCCTTTGCTTTGAGCTTACTTTCTATATCCATAATCTGCTCACTATACTTAAAGTTGGTCGTATGACATTGTTTTAATTTGGTTCTAGATAACGCTTCATATTTTTCTAAGATAGCAATCAACTGCTGCAAGACTGTGTTTTCTTTTTCATGTCTAACAGGACTAACTGCAAAGTTCTCCTTCAACTGTTTTAAATTAGACTGCATTTCTTCAATTTTATAAGTCTCTTTAATCTCACATTTTTCAAGTACTTGCACAAACTCATTGACATCCTCATTTTGAGAAATGGTAACATTCAGCTTGTTTTGAAGATCATTTTTAATTATTTTTTTAACTTGACTAATTCATCATTACACCTTCTGTTCTTGGTTCTATATTTCCCTGCTTCATCCTTTTGAATTGTGAAAAATGATGGTATTAACATCTTCTTCTGATATTTTGCACTCACATTCTAATCTTTCTTTAAAACACATTTCAGGTTCAATTTCAAAAGAAATTTTATCAAACTTGTTCTTAAAATTTTTCTTCACATTTTAAGATCATTTAATTCATGATAACATTTCCCTTTCTCACATCTCAGTTCTTCCAATTCATCTTTTTGGAACTTCTTCTAACTTTCGGCTCTCGAATTGTTCCTTAAAATTCATCTCACATTCAGACTTTTTATAAGCAAGCCAAAGTTTTTCTTCTAAATCACGGTTAGTCTTTTCCAACATAACCATTTCATTCTTGCAGGCTAATTAATCTGCTTGTAATAAATCGAACTTTCGAGCTTGCTCTTTGACTTTGTTTAGTTCATTAGTAAATTCGGATCCTTTCTGTTTCTGAAATTCAAGGGTTTCTGTTAAAGACTGCAGTTTTGTTTGAAAGTCTTTCTTTTCGGATTGCACTTTTGATAATTCTTCTTTCAGAAACATACATTCTTTCTCTACTGAATTGATTTCTTTCTTCTGTTTTTCAGTAATTTCTTTTGAATTTTCAAGGACCTCATTAGCATATTTTAATGTTTCTTTAGCCTCATTAGATTTATACTTTTCAAGAGAATCACTTATTTATTTATTTCTTTTCGGTGAACTGTTTTCAGATTCTCAATTTCATCCTTTGCTTCAGATTCAGTTTGATTAGAAGCAATTCTAGTAGTTTCAGAAACTTTTGAATTCGTTTTAAGTAAAATGTTGGTATTCCTTTTTTCTAGTCATTCCAGTTCATTACACTTTACCGAATTTGTTTTAATCGGTGACAATACCGGCCCTGTGATTCGAGCTGACAACATCTCTTTATTTTCTATAGTTCCTTCTGTGGTATCTAAATTACTAATAGCACTTTCAATTCTGCTTCGTGTTCTCTGACTATTATTTTCAGGACAAACCCGTGCAAAATGAGTTGAATCTCCGCATTCAAAACATGTAGGTTTAAACGCCCTGGAATCCCTATACTTTTGACAAGTCCCTTGATAATTTGTTTTGTCAAATTGTTTGTCATTTCCTCCATATTTTGTCGTTCCCGCAAAATGACCGTTTTTGTTATTTTCGAACATTTCCTTAGTTTTGTACTTATTTTTCTCTTCCAGTTGCCATCGAGGAACATCGTTTGGCTTAGTATGGACTGCGCTTTTCTTGAACCTGTCTCTCAAACTTTCGTATTCATCAACTTTTTTCTGCACCTTCTAGAGGGTCGATCAATTTATTCCATTGATGCAAGAAGTGTTCTTTCACTTCGTTTAGTACTCTGCGTTTGAGTTGATCCGCTACCAATAATTTCTTTAATTGGTCGAAATCTCAACTTTTAGTTCGTTTATCCATTCATTGAAATAAGTGTTCAATGCATGACTGTAGCTTCTCCAAGACTCTACTGGTCCCTTTTGATGCCGGAAAAATAATTGCCTCAGCTTTTCGGGATTTAGCTTGTAACTCTTTAATAACACATCCTTTACGAAATCATAGTCATTGGCTCTCTCAGGAGGCTCTTGAGCTATATTATTAGCCATGTCTCTTTGTAACAGTCCCAATAAATATTCTACCCATTCTGGTTTATGTACACGCGCCATTGCCGCCCGACGCTCAAAGTTTACTAAATACAGTTGCATTTCGTCTACTTTTTCGTCGTATTTAGGAGTTATCTGCATCAGTTGTACTCTAGATCTTGTTTCGTTTGAATTTTCAACTCCATCTCCCAAATCTACGTTATTTCTTCTTAATTCCAACCGTTTCATTTCTAGATCGTGATCTCTTTCTTCTTTCCGGATTCGATCCTCTCTTTCTTCTTTCCGAATTCGTTCTTCTTCCTCTTTTGTCTCACGCCGAATTCGTTCTTCTTCCTCCTTTGTCTCATGCCGAATTCGTTCTTCTATTATTCTACTCAGGGATACTTTGGCCTCATCTTCGACGAAATTTTCATTTTCTGATATTAATTTTCTAATATCTGCCCTCTTATTATCCATGCTAGCTTCTATACCCAGCTCTGTTGCTAGCTTGATTAGATCTTCCTTCCTTCCCCTACACAGGAATGACATGGTAAAAAAAAAATATTATAACGAATTCAAAATGCTAGTAATCAATTAAAGACAGCGTAATAAACATCAAGACTTATTAATTCCCACAAAAAAATGTAACTATAACCAATCATTCAAATAACTTTTCAATAGAACCATTTGGAAGTTAAATGCTTATTTCAATCATTTAATTAAATAATTCTATCAACGGTATTTTAAATCTAGTCAAAATGAACTTTCCGAATTATTACGAAAAGAAAAAATCATATATGAACACATAATTAAATCAATTATTTACTTTCGTTTTGAATGAGTTAAAAAAACAAAACACATTCAGCAATAATTAAAATGTACTAATATTCCCTTTCACCAAATTGCTTTCAATAACCATTAACACTAAAATAGTAGAACACCAAAGAATTATAAATTAGGATGTACATTCAATGTCTATAAATAACAAATGCACTCATAATATTTGTTTCGATTCAACACTCCGTACGCATAAATACAATTTAAATCATAATGTTAGTTTTGATTTAAAAAAATTAATAACACTCTTAAAAGAATACCTTCATAACACTAGTTCCGATTTACGAAACTCAGGATACTTAAATAAAGCATGAAGAAAAAAAATACTAATTCCGATCTATGAAAGAGCTTTCTTAAACAAACAAAAAAAAAATGTAATCACTATTTTCAACCTACGAAACTTGGTTGCACAATCAAATAATAAAAATATCAATTTCACCTCTAATAAAATATAAAATAACCAAACTTTTTTTTTCTTTCATTCTTTCTTTTTGTAGAATGAGGAAATCATAAATAAACACAACTTTAATTATTTTCCTGCATTTTCAAATTGCGAAGGTGATAAATAACACAATTTAAAAACAAAACATATTCCATAATTCTATTACGTCAACGTTAAGTAATGTAAGTATTTCCAGAGCACTTTTAAATTATAATATTAATCTCATTTATTTAGTTTGCTCTTATGCAATACCTGAAAAACAAAATATTCACGCCTGTTTAGTTTTTCGAAAACATTTAAGAAGAAAGAAAAAAAAAATTCCATAATATTTTACGCAATCACAATTGAGCTTCAATCACATATCAGTGAAATATTTCCATTATTTTACACTACACTTATCTTATTTTAACATTACTGCATATTTAAAATATAATGCAATATACAGCTTATTTATTTAATGAAATTTCAGATTCAACAAACAATACTTTCGTTTCAAATTTTACATTCAAAGAAATAATCAATCTAATGATAAGTAGTGTTAATAACCTTCATTTAATTACTCATTCTGTTCTTCATGAATCTAGACAATAATATTTTTAATTATTTTACAGCATAACAGAATAATATAATTTTATTTTTGGGCTAGCATAAAAAACGAACAAGACTCTTACCTCTTTGATATTACCAAACCCCGTAAGAACAATCATGCCGTGCTGCGCCAATACAACTTTTCCTTCTCTATCTTCTTTATTACCTTTCTTTAACTAAAAAGGTTTCTCGTCGATATCTCCTTAACCTTAGAAAAAGGTTACTTATTTATTTAATGAAATAAAACTTGAGATGCTAAAACACTGCTAAGACACACTCTTAAAAATAAGAACTGCTGGCTTGACGAACACTTGTTTATTAACAGGACAAACAACACACACACAACGAATATTATAACATTAACTTTTGGTTATTTTAACTATTTCACAAAGACATTAAGATGCCGATGTTATCAAAGAACAATCAGGGCGACACACCACTGATTTTCATTCCAACCTCTCACTCCACGATCTCCGCAGCCACTGCTGCCTGTTCCAGTTCGAATAGTTCTGCCTTGGCGAAATTTCACTGTTTGGAGACCGCCAACAACCGTGCTTCGCAAATATTAAAGTTTAATGCGAGCCTTACACCCCTCACACGTTTACATTAGCCCTCACATCTTCCCTCCGAACTTTCTTTATAAGGTTTCCTTTAAGTTTTTTGGGTCGCTCAATCCGAATTTTTAACTTCCCCCCCAATTTTTACGTGTAATAACACTATTAATGTTTAATTCATGGCGTACGTAATGTATGATCAACTCCGTGCGATTGTTTGGTCCAACCAGTGGCCGAGAGGGCCTGCTCTCGAAGCTGGTAGACGGGAGGTGCTGGGTTCGATCCCAATCGCGCCCGTTGGCCTAATCGTTCGGAATTTTCGTGGTTTTCTTCGGACCTTGGTTTTCCAAGCGTAAATACTAGTTAGGTTCCCTTAGAAAGACCCCCACGGAGGGCACTCTCCCCCTTAGGACCTATATTATCGTGCTGATAATTGGCCGACATAAAACACAACCAACCGTGCGATTTTTTTATGCCTTAAATTTTAGTCTTTGAAAAAATCCTTTTCCAAATGGTCGTTGTAATTTGTTAAATTGATTTTTCTTCTTGAAACCGTTCTCTTGCGTATGCAGCTACTGAACGACCGCTGCTGTTTCGAGCTTATTATTAGTCTCGGTCGACGGTTGGAAGCGGGTCAACAGCTGTGTTGAACAGCCTCTTTCCGTCCGCGGTCCTTCAAACCTTTCTCCTCTTATTCCAACTCTTTAGCGGAAGCCAGGTTCATGGGTCCCCAGTCACATCCCGAGTATAAGAGACTATAGCGTAAGCCAGGTTCATAGGTCCCCAGCCACATCCCGAGTATAAGAGACTATAGCGGAAGCCAGGTTAAAAACAATTAAAACTGGGCAAATTTAAAAGGGAATTACACAAATTAAAGTCACCCAAATGTGAGAAGGGAGGGCTCGAGGCTCTGAAGCTACGGAACAACCGCTGCTGAGTCGAGCTTATTATTAGTCTCGGTCGGCGGTTTGGTGGGTCAATCGCCATGGTGAACGGCCCCTTTTCGTCCACGGTCTTTCAAGCTTTTCTCCTCTTATTCCGATTCTTAAGCTACCGAACGACAACTGCTGCGTCGAGCTTATTATTAGTCTCGTTCGGCGGCTGAGGGCGAGTGGGTGGGTCAACCGCCGTGGTGAACGACCTCTTTCCGTTTGCGGTCCTTCAAGCTTTTCTCCTCTTATTCCAACTCTTTTGTGGAAGCCAGGTTCATAGGCCCCCACTCTAGCGGAAGCCAGGTTAAAAAAAAATAAAACTGGAAAAATTTAAATAAGAAATTACACGAATTAAAGACACCAAGAAGCGGGAAGGGAGGACTCGGGGCTCTGTAGCTAGCGAACGATCCCTGCTGCGTCGAGCTTATTATTAGTCTACGAAAACATATAATATTTTTTATTATATTTTTCATTTTAATTCTGTATTCAAATACATATATAGATAAATCAGAAAATTGAATTTAATACCCATTTTATTTTATTTAAAGATACTGAATATCTCTACCTTCCATCAGTTTATGAAACACTTTGAAGCTGTGTAACATTTCTTTAAAATATTTTATATTTTGAACACATATATTTTTTATGCTGTATTTTTTATCCATTCTTTCTCCTTGTAGTATAAATTTTATAACATTAAAAAAATATTTTACTCTATAGTTAAAAGAAAATTTTCCATTTAAGAAAAAAATACAAAAAATATCAATACAGAAACAATCATAACATGAATTGAAACTGAAAATTTAACGATGTCTTAAATTGTTTTCCTAAAATGTCCAAACGTTTTTTCTTTATTCTTTTTATAAACGTCTGTTACAGCTGTTCACTGAGATTTTGTTTCGATTTTATGTTAGGAAATAGACATCAGTATCAAATTCAAATCAAACGCTTCAGTAATATTGAAGTTTTTCTTTTTCTTTTTTTTATTTATTTTTTATTTTTTTATTTTATTTTATTTTATTTTATTTATTTATTTATTTTTTTTTTTTTTTTTTTGCTCGAATGTAGACGCAATGTTTTTGGTAATTCAAACACGTCTGTTGTTACTGATTATATCTGTGATTATATTCAATCATAATAACTGGGCATAATTACTAAGCCTTATAATATCATATTTTCTATATAGTAAGTTAATATGATAAGACAAATGAAAATTTACTGAAAGGTAATTTTTATTTACAAGGATGACATTTAAAAAATGCTTAGTAAATATTTTACTAAAACGTTTATTAAATATATTTTTTGATTAAATATGTTTTTTCTTGTATATAGATTGTTTAGTGTAAAAAAAAAAAAAAAAAAAAAAAAATTATCAACAGAAAAATATTATTTTATTCATATTATTCGAATAAAGCAATATATATATATATATCATATAACACAGAATACATTAAAAAAATTAGAGAAAGTCTGAAAATAAAATGCTAAAGAAAGTTGAGATTTTTAAAGCCTGTGTAATAAAATGTAGGTATCAGTATCTATAGTATTATTAAATGACTAACTTGTAACTTTTTAATATATTCTAATTTATTTTTAACTGTAGAACATCAAATTTGCTTTACATCAGCTTTTTCAAGCTTTTTAGCTATAAATATATTACAAATTAACACCATTTTCCAATATAATAATTTAAATTTCTAAAATGAGGAAATTAAAACTTTAAAAACAGTAAAAATAGGTTTTACTGCGGTACCGGAGTATACGAAATACCATGTATTCGAGCAGACGAATCAAATAATTACTACACTGGTATGACTAGTAGGAAACTTAAGTACAGAAAATAGAAGCACGTAGCTGAAATTAAATATAATACACTGTAAAAAAATAAGGCCAGTTTTCCGGTAGGAATCGGATAAATAGTTGCCCTTATCGTGCCGGAATAATTTACAACCCAGATCGGAATGAAATCCGTAAAATCAGAAAAAAATCCATAAAATACCGTTTTACTGATTATTTCCTTATTTTTACTGATGTTATTCCCAGCTGGGTCGGAAATTATTCCGGTACGATGAGGGCAAATATTATTCTGATTCCTACCGGAAAACTGGCAGTATTTTTTTTTACAGTGTAGAAGAATCACAGCCCTAGCAAGATAAAAGTAGGATGATTTTTTTCTGTAATCTATACCGTCCATCCATTATAAGAGAAACCATAGAGATTGGAACACGCAAAATTCCAATCTTTTACAATACTGCATCATTTACATTACCGAAATTATGGCTCGAGTTACTCAATGGTTGCGAAAATAAAAATAAACATCCAAGTCAAATAAAAAGTCATATCCATAATATGAAAAAGTACGTGAAAATTGAAGGATGGCGTTTTACAGACCCTGAAATTTTATTTATGTTTTTTGAAAATGGCTCGCGTAGAGTTGAAACACAGTAAACACTCAGTCGAATCAATATTTTTACTGTTTATTAATTTTTTATTTACACTTTTTAGCAATTAAAATTAGTATATTTTTAGATGTACTTATTGAATGGCTGAAAGTAAAATCTGCTTCTGGAAGATTTCTAATTAATGGATGTTGTGTCTTAATACTTTATAGCAGAAACTCAAATTATGCGGTGATATTGTTTAGCATAATTCACAAATCCCTGTGCCTTTATGTGTGCGCATTAATGTCATAATGTCACGTTATATATTATCATCAATACATTACCGATTAATTCATCTCTACATGCATGTATTATACAATATTTATTAGGTAATTTTTACTTGATTTAAAGCACAGCTCTTTTAGTTTATTAATCATATCCACCACATAACAGTGTTTCTACAAACATGGATCTGAAACGCTATAAACTACATGTTTAGATGTCCTTTCATTTCAAAATCAAATGTTGTTACAAACAAGACGCTTAAGTGACAAATTTAAGGTTTTAGTAAATCTAAATTGAATAAATTTTCAAACAACACGGGATTTTAATATGAAGAAAGAGAAATTCTTGAAAATCGTATGTGTGCCCGAGTACCACTTGAAGTTGATAGAAGTATGAAAGTTGTCCTCGATTGTATTTAAATCTTTTTATAACCAAGCAATAATGACTGCATTTCTATCTGCTATATCGTATTCTTCAGTCGCTTGCATATTTCCATTTATTCCTAAATGATTAATCTTCTGAACATTCCGATATTGTTTAAGTATACTATGAAATTTATATTTAATTGTAAATTGCAAATGATTAAACACAATATTTTTTAGAAAGATAAATTTATCAATAATATACCACATTTATACACGGATATTGTTTCACTGTTTCATTTATTTAAGAATTATTTGCAATCTTTTCTGAAAATTGTTTTATAACTATTTTAACTCATACTTTTTTTAATGGAGTAAATACTTACTGTCATATATCACTGCCGTGTGCCATAGTGTGCCTCTGTGGGTTTTTATACTTGCTTCTTTCTACTTAGTTAAAGATTATTCCAGAGTCAAGGCATATATTCTCTCACAGAAAGATCTATCGTCCGTTAATTAGTAAAATGCCATAACTCAGATGTAGCAATTTTGTGATAACGTATTTGAAATAATTAATAACCTGTCATTGTTACATATTCAGGGTATTTGAGTGATTTATTATTACAGGTAAGGTTTCAATTTCTATTTCTATTTCGGTAATTACATATTATCCCTGACAGATTAGATTTTTTGTGCCAACAATAGTGCCAAAAATATAGATTATAGTAACCTTTATTTTTCATTCTTTCATCCATTCATTTATACCTTTCTTCACTTTAAAGCGAGAAGTTGCCAAACATAGGAGCCGCTCGGGTAGAAAATTATGCAAATATCTGAATAGTAACAGCTTAAGTCATGTGACTGTCATCAACGTTAGAGTGGAGTGAAAAAAACGAAAATCAGAAAATCAAAATGCAATAGCGCGCAAAAGTTGTGTACATTCCTCTGTAATAAAACTGCGCAGTTTTTTCGAAATGAAATTTTATCTTCCGGCGCCCTCGGACCCACCAATTTCCGACAAACTCGGCCAAAACACCTTGTAGAAGCTATAAATAAAAATAAAGATAAAGCTGGAAAACAAAAATGTCATACCGCGGAAAAGTTGTGTGTGTTACGTAGTAATATGCCTGCACACATTTTTCGAAATCAAATTTTAACTTCTGGTGGCCCGGTTCAACCTCCCCCCTATCTTTGTGCATTTCGTCAAAAATGCCTTGTACAACTTGTAAATCGAAATAACCATAAATTTGGAAATTAAAAATGTCATACCGCGGAAAAGTTGCGCATGGTACGTAGAAATGTGCCTACACAGCTGTTTATCTAAATCGCATATCGTTTATTAATTTTTTATTTACACGTTTTAGCAATTAAAATTAGTTTATTTTTAGATGTACTTATTGTATGGCTGAAAGTGAAATCTGCTTCGAGAAGATTTCTAATTAATGGATATTCCCTTAATATTTCATAGCAGCAGAATCTCAAATTATGCGGTGATGCTGTTTAGCATAATTTACAAATCCCTGTGCCTTTATGTGTGCGCATTAATGTCATAATGTCACGCTATATATTACCATCAATAAATTACCGATTAATTCATTTCTACATGCTTTTATTACAGAATATTTATTAGTTATTTTCTACTTGATTTAAAGCGCAGCAGTTTTAGTTTAGTAATCATATCCACAACAGAAGAGTGTTTCTACAAACATTGATCTGAAACGTTATAAACTACATGTTTAGATGTCCTTACATTTGATGGAACAGGTCTATAAAATTGTTAAAATAACGGTTTCAGTATAATAAGACATAAACAAAACATTTGCAATTAATGCATGCTTTACGGCCTATTTTGATGATTACTAGGCAAATTGGTGGATTCAACATATAATGCTACTTGTCCGATTATAAATAATAAATGACCCACTAGGTCAAAATTACCAAGAATGATTTCTCATTTCCAGAATCCCTAGGACACTTAGGATACGTTCTCTATGTGGATTTCCTTTTACATCATTTATAACCCCAATAGCTGATTGTTTGCTAATTCAGAATTTGTAGAAAATCAAATGTTGTTACAAACGAGACGCTTAAATGAAAAAAAATAAGGTTTTAGTAAATCTAAACTGAATAAATTTTCAAACAACACGGGATTTTAATATGAAGAAAGAGAAATTCGTATGGTACAATGCGTAAAGGAAAATTGTATGTGTCCCCGAGTACCACTTGAAGTTGATAGAGGTATGAAAGTGGTCCTCGATTGTATTTAAATCTTATTATAACCCAGCAATAATGACTGCATTTCTATCTGCTATATCGTATTCTTCAGTCGCTTGCATATTTCCATTTATTCCTAAATGATTAATCTTCTGAACATTCCGATATTGCTTAAGTATACTATGAAATTTATATTTAATTGTAAAATGCAAATGATTAAACACAATATTATTTAGAAAGATAAATTTATTAATAATATACCACATTTATACACGGATATTGTTTTACTGTTTCATTTAATTAAGAATTATTTGTAATCTTTTCTGAAAATTGTTTTATAACTATTTTAACTCATATTTTTTTCTTATTATTGGAGTAAATACTTACTGTCATAGATCAATGCCGTGTGCCATAGTGTGCCTCTGTGGGTTTTTATACCTGCTTCTTTCTACTTTGTTAAAGATTATTCTAGTGTTAAGAGACATATTATCTCATAGAAAGATCTATTGTCCGTTAATTAGTAAAATGCCATAACTCAGATGCAGCAATTTTGTGATAACGTATTTGAAATGATTAATAACCTGTCATTGTTACATATAGAGGGTATTTGAGTGATTTATTATTACAGGTACGGTTTCAATTTCTATTTCTATTTCGGTAATTACATATTATCCCTGACAGATTAGATTTTTTGTGCCAACAATAGTGCCAAAAATATAAATTATAGTAATCTTTATTTTTCATTCATTCATTCATTCATTCATTCATTCATTCATTTATAGCTTTCTTCATTTTAAAGCGGGAAGTTGCCAAATATAGGAGCCGCTCAGGTAGAAATTTATGAAAATATCTCTATAATAATAGCTTAAGTCATGTGACTGTCATCAACGGTAGAGTGGAGTGAGAAAAAACGAAAATCAGAAAATCAAAAGGTAATAGCGCGCAAAAGTTGTGTACAGTCCTCAGTAATAAAACTGCGCAGTTTTTTCGAAATCAGATTTTAACTTCCGGCGCCCTCGGACCCACCAATGTCCGACAAACTCGGCCAAAACTCCTTGTAGAAGCTATAAATAAAAATAAAGATAAAGCTGGAAAACAAAAATGTCATACCGCGGAAAAGTTGTGTGTGTTACGTAGTAATATGCCTGCACACATTTTTCGAAATCAAATTTTAACTTCTGGTGGCCCGGTTCAACCTCCCCCCTATCTTTGTGCATTTCGTCAAAAATGCCTTGTACAACTTGTAAATCGAAATAACCATAAATTTGGAAATTAAAAATGTCATACCGCGGAAAAGTTGCGCATGGTACGTAGAAATGTGCCTACACAGCTTTTTATCTAAATCGCATATCGTTTATTAATTTTTTATTTATTTATTTATTTATTTATTATTTATTTATTTTATTTATTTATTATATGTATAATAGGATGCATCACGCAAGAAGTAAAAGTACAATATCATTTATCTGTGAAAACATACACACAACTAATTAGAGTTCAACCACTTATATTGTGTGTAAACAATCAATTAGAGTTCAAGAATGAAAAATAAACATTTAAATTTGTTAAAAGTGTTCTAAAACAATAATCTAAATATTCAAAATGTTTCGGCTTGGTGTTTATTGTTCTTCCTGTTGGAGTTTTGTAACCTTAAAATCGGGCATAGTCTCAAAATATGGCATAATGTATCTTATGAATCCATCCATGTTTCTTGCATCCCAAACTGTCGCAACAGCTTCAGTGACCACTCTGACATGCCTTTCTACACTTTGAGTGTTGCATGGAAACTCAACAAACGAAATGATATCTTCACGGTCATGTTTGTCAATTTACATCTTTAAATCATCGAAAAAAAGAATAGTAAAAATATATGGTTCTGCAACGTCTGCCTTATCCCACTTAATAATGTCAATATAATCTGCTGCGCTAAAATTGAGTGCAGGAACTTGGAACGACCTAATTTCTCCACTTGTGTTCGCACTTCGGGTTTTAAAGATTCTGCGAAATCCTAGTTCGCGAAAGTGTTTCCGATCATCAGTTACCATGCTATGCCACTCAGCAGATTTTCAGAATGGGCAAAAAAGGTATTGCTCTTGATTACTGGGTCAATTATAACTTTAACTGCCTGGGGCATTTTCACCGAAAAATAAACAATTTCCCAAAGATGGCTTGCACTTAATAGCAAACCGTACAAGTGCGTACATCATGACTACAAGCTCCGTCAATATCCTAAGATTGAACGTTAGATCTGGACTTCCCACATAGAGTCTCAAAATTCTATTGGCGAAGATAATCCATGTGCTATGTGAAAGTCTATTGGAAAATCTATTTGTTAGATCATCCGAACAACTTCATTTCGTAATAGAAAGGAACACTTTCTTCCGGTATTTTTGATCGGTACTGAGATCTTTAATAACTGTTTCGAGGTTATACGTATCTCGAATAGTCTGTAAAGAAGTAATATGAAGGGATTCACACTTGTCCAACATTTTTCGAATCTGACCACTATAACTGTATTGTCCCCTTCATCCGTCTAGCGCGAATTGATTAAATATAACTTAAAAAAATTTAAACACTTTTAAAAGATTTAAATGTTTGTTTTCATTTTTGAACTGTAATTGTTTGTGTATTTTTCACAAATAAAATGTTTGTATTGTACTCTTGCTTCTTGTGTGATGCATATATTATGCATGTTTAACACATAAAAAGGAATTTACGACACATTTTTCGAAATTTCGAATGACCGGTTCCGTGGAAGATATCATGCGATTTCGAAAAAACTGTGTAGGCATATTGCTACATACCATGCGCAACTTGTCCTCGGTTGACATTTTTATTTTCCAACTTTATGGTTATTTCGATTTATAAGTTGTACAAGGCATTTTTGATGAATTTCGTTGAAATAGGGGCGGACCCGGGCCACCGGCAGATAAAATTTGATTTCGAAACAACTGTGCAGGTATATTACTACGTACCACACACATCTTTTCCGTGGTATGGCATTTTTGTTTTCCAGCTTTATCTTTAATTTTATTTATAACTTCTACAAGGTATTTTGGACGAGTTTATCAGTAATTGGGGGGACCGGGGGGACCGGAAGATAAAATTTCATTTCGAAAAAACTGCGCAGTTTTATTACTAAGGTCCATACACAACTTTTGCGTGGTATTACCTTTTGATTTTCCGATTTTCGGTTTTTTCACTCCACCCTAATCAACAGTTCCGGGTTGACCGCTTCGCTTTTTATATGTCAAGCAGCCAATTTGGTAATTTAATGTTAGCCGGGCTTAGCTAATAATTCGTCAATTTTTTTTCCATCACCATCATGTCAACAGTATTATAATAGTCCATTTCATGCGACAGTCATAAACAATCTTTCTCGTGGTAAATTAAAACACGGCTTTGATATTGAAATTAAATGTCATAGTTTATGATATTGTTTATTACTTTTCTATTTTCTTTTTAGCCCCCGGTATGCTATTTTTTTCTCCCATCTTATTTTGTGTCGTCTCCAATAAATAACGTTACCTTGTATAAGCCATCCGCAATACAAAAGTCGATATTTTATTGTGCGATTAAATACTCTACAGCATTTTTTAAACTTCAAAGCATCGCACATTTTCAATGTTTATACCGTCGTATTGGGAAAAAAAGTACTTTTTAATGCAATTTGTTTGAAAACTGCATCTCCATTTATTTTTGAGATATTAATTTTTTTGTAGTTTTTAGCGACATTTGCTTAATTTTGGCAACTCAAGTACGCCATTTCTGTAGAAAGTAACGAAAAAATAGTTGAAAAATAGCAATTATATCTTTTTGTTGCCACTTCCCATAAAAACTCAAAAAATGTAAAGAAAATACGTGCTATTTTGAGAATTATATAAATGAATGATTTATGATAAAATATGAAGCTATTGTAAACTATATTTAATTTTAAGTATCTATATTAATGCAAATGACGTCATTTTACATAAAATAAAAGTGCTTTAAGTATTAAAATTGAAATATGTTTTGCACTACATATTTTTTTTTTTTTAAGAAAAAAATTATTGCCATCCCCCACCCCCCTATTCTGACTAGAAAATCGGAGTTCTAACTTTTTACGACTGCTCTTCCATCTTCACCTAAACGTTTCATTTATAATGGCTGTTTCATAATAATAGAAGCCACCAGTCCATCAGAAGAAAATGAAGTAATGGAAATGTCAGGGGTGACCCTAAATTCTGAAAAAGCAGAATTCCTGTTCTCTAGTCTTTTATTTTCTCTCTTTTAAGAAATAATTGAGAGTCATAAATTTTAAATATTTCAGTTTTAAATTAAAGTTATATAAAATGAGTGAAAGTATTATATTTTAAATTAAATTAATGAAATACGAAAAAATATGTTTGGTTGATTTATCACCTGCGCCCGGCTAACATAATCATACCGAGTTCATTATTTCTGTATCTGTTCTTCTGATTTGGCGAAGGATTGAGCAAGTAAATTAAATTATGAATAAAAGTAACATGATACAATGCTTAGTATACATTTTAGGGGAACCAAACTAGTTGCCAAGGGTGGCTAGTTTATATAATAAAAATTCTTGAAACGGAAAATATTCAAATAAACTGTATGTTGAAAATTTGGAAATAATTAAAAGGCATGAATTTAAAAGGTTTTAATAGCTTGCTACTCAGAAAAAGTTATAGACTCACGCATTTCGCTTAATATCGCAAATAAAATTTGGCATACTTGGTAATAACATTACATTTTTTTTTTTTTATCTAGCCTACAGCAGTTGCACAGGAAGATTGTTCAGTTTCACGCTTTCTTGATCATGCACACAACTATCTGAATTTGAAAAACGAAGAATTATTGCTTACAGAAAATGTGGAATGAGTTGAAGTCTAATTGCAATGAATATAAAAATATCTAAAACAGTAATTTATAATTTTCTGATGAATTCAAAAGATTATGGCAAGAGGAAGCATACTGGTAGGCCTGTTCCTCTGACTATGCGAAGAAACCTGGAAATGCGTGTTGAGTTGGCTTAAAAAAACATAGTTCTTCTCAAATTAAAGCAGAAATGAATCCACCATGCACTAGCCGAAGAATGCGTTATGTTTGTGAAAAAATCCCAGATGTTAGATAAACTAAAGTACTGTCACGTTCACCGCCTACAAAACTACAAAAGAAGCTTAGATTTGAGTTTGCTAAGAAACACGTTTTTTTTTTTTTTTTTTTTTTTTTTTTTTTTTTTTTTTTTTTCTTTGCTGGAAACATGTTGCATTTTCAGACGAAATAAACATAATTTGGACGGACCGGATGGTTTTCGCCATTGTTAGTATCACTTTCAAAAGGTTTAAACATTTTTTTTTCCCCAAAAGCCAATACGGAGGAGTTTCTGTGATTGTGTGGGCCAATTGTCCAGCCAATGGAACAATACCAAGCGTGTGCATTCTGGGACGCATGGATTTCGAATCATATGTGGATATTCTAGCTGAAAAATTATTGACTGATACGCCCATTGTCTTAGGTGGTGATTATTTGTGTCAACGAGGCAATGTAAGTTTCCATCATGTTCCTTGTTTGAGGCCAATTCTATTCAACTTTTGGATTGACAGTCAAGAAGCCCTGATTTAGAATCTGTGGTGACTTTTAGCTAGAAAAGTATATAAACACAGCACACAATATACAAATAAAGACGATTTGGCATCATGCATTGAATTCGAGTCGAAAAAATTATCTGAACAAACTTTAGCTGAAATTTGTGAGTCAATGGCTGCACGATAAAAAAAAAAAAATCATTGAGAAAGGTGATTTTGTAGAATATTAATTTATTTCATTGCCTATTTTATTGTGTCCTTATAATTTTTCCATATTTCACGTCATATATTTCTATTAATACGTGATTTATAAATTTTATTACCATTGAATTACATATTAATACGTTCCTAACATTTCCTAATGACGAGTAGTACAGTCGTGGAAAAAAATGTAAACGCCGCCTTTTAACTCTTCAACAAATTACTGTAAAATAAAGTTACTGGTACCGACCATTCAGAAATAAAATCTACTTTTAAATGATGGATATAAAAGTTGCTTAGGGGGCCATTTACATATTAAAACGAACCTAAACTTCATTTTTTTCAATGACAATACACATTTTTAACAACATATTTCAAATATTCGGTTCAAACTATACCTAGATACCAAATTTCAAGTCATTTCAATGATAAGTTTTCTAATTATAAAAATTCAAAATTTTGTGCTCCAAAAGTTACATTGTGTTAAGTTACATTTGTTACATTGTGTTAAGTTACATTTGTTACATTGTGTTAAGTTACATTTTCATATTTTTATTAATATCTCCTGAAATTAACTCCTAATTTTTTGTGTAGCCATAATACTAAAATACCCAAACATAAATACGTTGAATTTGCAATTTTTTAAATTTTATTATATGAATTATGAAAGTAATATTCGAAAAAATTATGAAGGGTAACCTACAATTTTTTTGATGGATTTAGATTTATTAAATCCTCATTTAATGAAATCCAAAATTTCCCATTTTTTCTTCTAATTAGTTTCCAAACTGTACTTAAAAATTTGAAAATGATGGTTTAAGGGGCCGTCTATGATAGAAGTGACTAGATATTTTGAATTTTCTTATGCTATCCTGTAATTAGCAGTCTTGAATTACTGCTTGAGTGGCGCTTAAAATGCCTTGGCCAAGAATGGAGCTCTCTCGATCAACAATCGAGTACTGTACTTCAATTTGAATGCAGTCCCTAAAATACGCTCGTTTTAAAATAATTAATTACTCGGAAACTTATCGTATGAATTGGATAAAAATTTGTTTTTAGGCCAATTGAAAGATGTAGAGTTCATTTATGCTGTCAGAATTGAAGAAAAAACAAACAAAGATATGGTTCATTTTAATATGTAAAATACCCCTAAGCAAATTTTTTATACATCATATAAAAGTAGACTTTATTACCAATCGTGCGGTACCAGTAACTTTCTTCTACGATAATGTTTTGAAGAGTTAGTAAGGGGTGTTTATTTTTTTTTCCACAATAGTACAATACGTTTGATCTTATTTTCAGCTGATGCATACTTTAATATATATTACTCTATTTTCAACGTGTCCTTATATTTTTCTATGTCTGTATTATTTCTGGCGGGTGTACAAAATACTGGAAATAAAACTAACACCTTTAATATTGTTTATTGCTAAACACCGTTACTTTCATGTTAGATATTCAATAAATGTATATTAATTTACTGCTTTGTACTATTTTAGATTGTTTTTATATTATTTATCATTATTAACAATACGATGTATTTATTAAATGCGTATTAAATTACCATTTTGAACGTGAATGGAAATTGACAACAATAATGAAACTTGGCTATTGACAACGATTTTGGTGATATATATATATATATATATATATAGCCCACATAATACGAAAGTATATCTATATTCAATTACTTCTCATGGAAATATCTTTATCAAGATAAATATAAACCTTTCCAAAATTTCCAATGAAATTACATGAGTAATATAAAATGTCTGTAACCATTGAAAATGTTGAATAGCTAAAATTATTTAAACAATGTCAAAGTCAACAGGATGGGAAAGTAATTAAGTTATAATAGTTTATTAAATGAAATGAAATAAAATATAATCACACACATAAAATTTTACGATACTTCTCTTATATTCTCTATAGTTACAGAGCTATAGTTTTACATGTTCTCAGTCTGAATACAGAGCCAGGACGAACTTTTAATAGAGATATATACTATAACAATAAAACATAAAAATAAAATTAAAATATGCTGCTTTCAAAATTATCTGCAATTAATCTGGTTCTAATATCATGTGTTTTCACATTAAATTAGTGATATATTATTAGAAATAGCTGTAAAGCATCCTTTCAATGACCTACAGTAATTATAAAACGAATAAATATCTTTTAATTATCCCAAAATCAATATAAAACTCATAAATTTAAACTAAGAAATCCCCGTCATTAAATTACTGATAACTCATCATTAAGCTTCCAAAATCATTATAAAAGCTAATAAATCTATATTAAATGACCTTCAAATTATTGCACTTACTCTTAAATACACATTAAGAGCCAATAATGCAAATAAATTAGATTTTCTGTCATGATCAATTAATCATTTATATGATGTTTCATAATAAAAACAATCTATTTTGATTACATCTTGATGGAAAATACGCCGAAAACATCCTCCGCATCCATGGAAGGAGTTCATCAAACATTAAAATAAAATAAATTTACATAATCTAGTTTTACTAACTTACATATCTTACATAAACAGTTGTTCTCCAAACAAATACTAATTAATTAAATATTAAATATAAAATTAAAAATAACTTACCTTAATGCTTATATTTAATCAAGTATTAAAAATAAAATGAAATTCAATTAATTTTGAATACTACATTCAACATAAGACAATTTCATCGGTTATGGAACACAACTAAAAGTAGAAAAAGACATTAATATATCTATCTATATATATATGTATTTCAAGAAATTGCAAAATTTTTATATGTACAAAATTAAATAAATAAATAAATTATTCAAAAAGAGTTAAGTGTTCGTTGTAAAAGATAAACATTTGTTATTGATCATGAAAAGTGTGACGCATTTCGGAAAAAAATATCACGCATTTCATTAAGCTTTAACTATCCAAAAATTTTGTCGAATTGCTGAAATTGTTAATTGAGCGCCACTTTGAAGATGTTTCTAACATGATGTTTTTTAGGTAGTATGATTTGATGTTTTTCGTACTCAGACATGTTTGCATTTTTTTACATTCCTCCAACACGAAAAATACCATTTTCATCAAGAAATGGATTTAAAAAAAGTAGTTCGCTTATAGAGTTTGGGATCATTCTAGATTTTAGAATTTTCAGTTCGTCTCCGAATTCATGTTTTTGAATCAATTTCACAGTAGTATTTGTTGCCCTTTGAATTTCTGGATTAATTAAGGAATTTAAATAAATGTTCAGGATGAAAATTTAAATAAATTTTCAAATCCAGGAATATCTTGGGATGAGGAACAAACAAGCGTTTTCCTTGTTCTTGTAGACCTCTTCACCGTTTAGATTTGTTGGAGATCAGGAGAATATATTTATAAAGATTCTTTTTTCAGCCACCAGGGACCATTTAACCAATCTTCGTTATTAAGTAATTCAGATTCAGTGCAACAACGAGAGAGAACATCTGCAGGAATTTCCTTTACCTTACAAAACTTCCGTTGTACAGGACCAAGAAGAATTTGAATTTCAAGAACAAGATTTTCCCCAAAGAGTCTCAATTACTTGCGCTAACTTTAATCCAATACAAAACAATTTGTGAATCACTCTGACGAAGTATATTTTCATTCGCAATTTTAAAAATTCCTTTTACATAATTCGCTAATCTTGCAGCTGTGATTACTCCAAGAAGTTCAAGGCGAGGCAATGTCATTTTCTTGAGGAACGCTGCTATAGATTTTGCTATAACAAATGAAGCTTCACGAGAATAGTGATCACGAATATAAGCCACTGACACGTATCTTCTTAAACTAGTATAGGAAAATATAAAAGTTGAGCGTTTTCTGGATTTAATTTTGCAATGCTTACAAAATATTTTCTATGAATTTTAAAATTTTCTAAGCCCTTTTTTTCATAATGCTACTTTCTTAATTTTTCACTTAAAGGATCTGGTAATCTAGAATCTCAGTCAATCTCGTGTTCCCAGAGTTCTTGCATTAAATATTTAATTCTTACTACAAAGGGAGAAATGAATCCAATAGGAATGTAAATTTTTACCACAGTTCGTAAAACAAGGATCTTTGCGATAATTTTATTATTAAATCTTACAAAAAGGGTTATATGTCTATTTTCAGGGTGTCACTTTTTGTCATCCACATAAGACCTAATATCCTTGAATGGTTTTGTTTAAGAGTGGTTTCCTCAAAGTTGATCCCATGTTACTTCCATTAAAATTTTAAATACGTAGAATTGGTTTTAAATTTTCTAAGTTTCATATTATCCGATACAAGATGAGCATTATTTGTTTCATTACCATCAGATTTATTTTTCCAACTATCGCGTAACCATAAAGTGTATTTTACTAAGAATAAATGATCATTAATTTCTTCACCAATGCCTCTCTGCACTTTCCATAAATAATTACCTCCAAGTAACATTTGTACTTCCGATTCCTTGGGGTCTGCTAACTTCGATCTATTAGTCTGAACATATTTTGTAACTACAGTGTCAGAATTGGGAACCTTAAAAGCTGTTCGCTAATCAAATCAGTAGCTAATAACTCAAAGTTTATGAAACGACGATAATTCATTTTAATTCGCAATAATCAAATTTTAGAAACATCATATTCTTCTTCTCGACCTTTATCGTTACTGAAAAAAAAAACTGTTAAAAGTTCCTTTCTTCAAACAGGTAAATTTAATTAACGAGCTATTGCTTTTGTTATGAAGCTTTTTTCGCTTTCAGAAAGGAGCAATAAACAAACTACTTTATATTTGAGTTTGCATGAACAGTTACGCAACATGTTTGCAATAAAACAGTTTGCTTAGAGTTTTTTTTTAATTGCAATGAGAATTAGACACTGTTTGATTTTCAGAAATTGCTGGTTTCAATGTTTTCATAAAACAAAATATTTTGTCTTGTTCAGTAATTTTACGATAACTGTAAATTTATGCGGTACTGCGAAGATAAATGTGATTTGGTAAATCACCGATAACATCTACCTTCTTTCTTTAACATTAATGTTTTTTTTTTATCACCAGCTAAATTTTTACACTAAGAATATAAATGCTCGTTACTTTTGCAAAATTCGTAAAAACTTTAAGCATTTAAAGTATTAAAATGATGATATGTATTTGACATTTCCTTTTCATGATATTCAGTTTTATTTTTATGTACAAACGAAGAGGTTGCATCATTTTGAAAACTAGTCATAGACAATACCTATTTCACATTAAATATAGACAATTAGATCCTTTACATCTGACACTTTACAAGGATCACGTTTCCTATGATATTCTATTACTAATTCATGGGGCAATAATTTTGCAAATTTCCATAAGAACTATATGTTTCACCCAAATTCCTTAAACTTCTAATATTAATTTCACACATACTATGCAATCTTCGTAATTCTTCTTCATTTAAGATTGAACAATTTTTAACAGGTTTCATGTTTAACAAGATAGCCATATGTTTATTAATAATAGCATCAACGTTACCAAAACGGTCCATCAATAAATCAATACAGGTATAATAATTTTATTCCGTCAATGGAAACACTTCTACCACATTGTATGCAGGTTTATATAAAAGGAATTTAGATACGCAAACTTTTCTATCTTAGATAGCGATTTATTCTGGTGTACCGATGTTTCAAAACAGGTAAAAATTTCGACCCATTCTTCTATTTTGATAGAAAATTTCCGAACATTTTATTGAGGTAACTTAATGGCGGAACAAGAACTTGCCTCTGTTCCACTGACAAATTATTCAAAGCTTTTACAGAACTACCTGTTAACATACATGAAATATTACCCTTATTACATTTACTTAATATGTTTTTAATTTTAAATTTAACACTTATCAATTGATCATTATAATTTTTGCTCTTAGAAATATCTTTTTCATATTTTTTTAGATCGGCTGTTTCATCTTCAATTTCATGATTCAAACTCTGAAAGATAGATTATTTTAAAGATAGTTCTTGAAGATCTAACAATTCATCCGTTTTTGTATTATAAATATCATCAGTTAGTAACGCATCTAGTTTTGTAATTAATTCAGAGAAGCCTGCTCGTTCAAAGGAACATTTTGCTTTAAGTTTCTCAAAACCTTTCCATTTCAAATGAAGATCAATTGTATTTTAACACATAAACAATTCGTAGATAATTAAAAATATTTTCATATTTGTTAATTCCAAGTAGTGTAAATTCATGCATGACGGATGTAATCCATGGTTGAAAATCTAATTATTTAATCAAAATCACAATAGTTCAAGATTTCTAGTAAAATATATATATATATATATATATATATATATATATATATATATATATATCGGGATTAGGCACCAAAATTAAAATGTTGATTATCCTAAATTATTCAAGCAAAGTCAAAGTTAACAGGAGGGTAGAATTATAAGATTATAATAGTTGTTTAAATAAAATAAAACAAAATAGAATCACACAATATTAAAATTCATGATACTACACTAATATTCTGTGTAGCTACAGAGCCAAACTTTTACATGTTCTTTATCTGAATACATATCCCGGACTAATCTTTTCATAAAGATACACATTATAACAATAAAAACATAAAAAAGTATAATATGCGGGTTTCAAAATCATCTACAAACACTTTAATTACAATATCATAAAACACAGTAAATTAGCTATTAATTATTATAAATAGCTCCAAATCTTCATTTTAACGACCTCAAGTAAATAAAACTAATAAATATATTTTAATGAACCCAAAATCAGTATAAAATTCATAAATTTATAGAAAGAAATCCCAAAGTCATAAAGTAATAAATCATCATTAAGATTCCAACATTATTATAAAAGCTAATAAATCTGTATTAAATGTCCTTCAAATGATTATACTTACTAATAAATACAAACTAAGAGTCAGGAATATAAATAAATTGGATTTTTCTTCATGATGAATTAATCAATTTTGTAATTTATGTTTCATAATATAAACAATTACTATGATTACTTCTTCAAGGGCATTACGTCGAAGCAACCATAAATGCAGAAATTTCCTAAATAGAATTTTTATAATTTTTTTGCAGTGAAATTTCCTGGTGAAAGGGTTTATTGCTTATTGTTTTCCGCTTCAACATAGCATGTAAATCTGGGTGCATCTTTAAAATAATTAACATTATCATTATCCCTAAAAAGTATCCGTATATTATTTTCGTAGGAAAATATTTGAAGTAGATTTTATAAGACTGTATTTTACAATATTACAAGATTCATAAAATTATTAAAACTTAATTTTAATTAAATTTACAGCCTACTTGAGAACTTGATCTTTACCAATTTTGAATAACATATTGATTTTATATATTTTATTTAAGTCGTGGACCCGGCTATACAAATGTCGTTTTCTTATCGTCGAATTAATTTTTAATTAACTTCCACTATTTGGATTTGTGTTATTATTCAATTTTGGCTTGACGCGTTATGCCAGTGTAGATACTCCAAGAAGACAAATTATGAATTTAATAAAAAAAAGTTTTAAGGATAAATTAAATTTACTTTAATAAAGAAATGCCTTGATTATTTGGACTAATTAAGTCCAAATTTATTTGAATTTTTATTTGCGAGTAATATCATTGTAGGATTCTAGTAGACTGTTTGAATACGGATAATTTCAGATGTAAATACAGCATATAATTAATAACTATCTTGAAACATTACAGGACTTAATTGCTTAAAATATGTATAACATAAATTTCTTAGATAAAAGACGCGACTTGCAGGATTTCATGCTTTATCACTATGCTAATTTTTGAATAGTTAGTAATAAACTTTGATTTGTTTTCTATAATAGAATAATAGATATTGGACAGTAGTGGTGTTTGTTTCCCCTACCTTATTCTTTAACGTATATATTTTCATCGTTCGACAGCTTTAAACTGTGACTGCTATGAAAAACTTTCGTAAACATTTCCCTACATTTATCGTGTACTTTCTTATAAGTTTCACAAAAGCTCTTTAAAAATTATCAACATTGAGGTCTACTTAGATTTATTTGTTTTAAATTTATTTTAATAGCATTTAGTTTTTAATAAAATTATTTTTATTTATATAAGCTTAATATAACATATAAGTTTTGAATAGCACAAGAGTTGGATTTAAATGTTACTGCTTTATTTATACCTTAAACTATAAAAAAAGACATAGTAATTAAAGGCTAAAAAGTACAACTTATTTCTTTGATAACAAGTCGCATTTAAGAACGTCCAGTTTCTTCAAGTAAAATATAACTTATTTAAGATATTGCTTTTTTAATAATATACATTATTGGTATACAGATATATACTATTTTCGTATTCCCGTCAAACCAGGTTGTCTGAGTTCTGTCGTAAGGACGCATTAAAAATAAAATAAAGTAAAAGTTTAGAAAAAATCAAATGTTTTTATGGAATGAACCCACTTAGCAAACATAAGTAAAAGTTTCACCCTGAAAGTCTTCTGATATTTTGCTTTAAAAATTTGGGAGATAGACTAAATCTCTTTCAGACATTTTGCAATCCAATTCTTCGTTTTAAACACCCAAAATCATTGAAAACTTCAATAATTACTATTTATACTAGAGAGAGTGTAATGCTTGGCGAATAAACAACACAGTGTGTTAATATTAAGCAAATTAATTATTTAAGAGCAAATTGTTAAAAGCGCGTGAAATAATTCCTCATCGGCAATGGAATATCTTGGAAAAAATATTTAGAAATGCGTGCGAATTATTTATTTTTGAGTTACTTTCCAGTCACCTAGATTAAGATTGAAATGCTAATTCATAATAGACATCTATTAGTTTACTACAATTACTGTAGAATACCCCGTGACAGCTTGGTATATTATTAGAAGAATGCAATGCCAAATGCTTATTTTATCGGTAACATCAAATCATCGAATTTCTTTTACCATATTATATGTACTAGATGGAACCCGTCAAAACTTGACGGCAAACAACTTGATGGCACTAAAAAATATATATTTACTGCGTTAAAAAGTTAAAACTTTTTAAAGAATAATTATTAACAATGAAAAAAAAACTCTGAATTTTAAATACAGGCGGATGACTAGGAGTTGGCAGAGTGGCACACTCAGACATGCTTCATAGAATTTCTTTCATCTGACGCTTTTCAATTTACTGACATAATAACATCAATAAATCTGTCATTATTTGTTAATAATTTCATTTAAAATGCATTCATATATACTATAATGATAAAATCATCATCAGAAATGTTAAGTAGTAAACTATGCCTAGACACTAAATTTCAAGTCATTTGAATGATAAGTTTTTGAATTATATACATTCAAAATTTAGTGCTTCTAATGTTAAATTACATTTTCATATTTTTATTTATATCTCCTGAAATTATGCTCCTAATGTGCTAAATTTTTTTGTAGCAATAATACTAACATACCCAAACATAAATACGCTGAATTTGCAATTTTTATAATTTTATGATATGAATTATGATTTATGAAATTAGTATGCGAAAAAATTATGAATTGTAACCTACAATTTTTTTGATGGATTTAGATTTATTAAGTCCTGCTTTATGGAAATCCAAAATAACACATTTTTCTTCCAAGTAGTTTTCAAATTATGCTTAAAAAAATGGCAAAATGATGGTTTAAGGGGCCGTCTACGATGCAAGTGAGTAGATATTTTGAAATTTCTTATGCTATCCAGTAATCTAGCCGTCTTCAACGATTGCTTGAGTGGCGCCTTGATCAAGAAGTGTGCTCTCTCGGTCAACACTGGTGTACCGAATTTCAATTTGGATACAGCCCTTAAAATACGCTCGTTTTAAAATAATTAATTTCTCGGAAACTTATGGTACGAATGGCATAAAAATTCGTTTTTATACTAATTGAATGGTGTAGAGTTCATTTATGCTGTCAGAATTGTGTACTGCTATTTAAAAAAATGAAGTTAAGGTTCGTTTTAATATGTAGATGGCCCCCTAAGCAAATTTTATATACATCATTTAAAAGTGGGCTTTATTTCCAATCGTTCGGTACCAGTAACTTTCTTCTACGATAATTTTTTAAGGAGTTAGTAGGGGGTGTTTACTTTTTTTTTCCACGACTGTACATACAGATTTCTGCAACAGAAAACAACGAATGCTTACATGAATAAATATATACATACACTATTTTTTTTTATCACACAACATAAATCAATTTTTTTATACTAATAATTATCGATTGCAGTATTAAAAATATATATATATTTAAATATTTCTTAATTAAATTTATTATGTTTTTAATATTTTTTTCAGTAATATTGTACTCTTGTTTTGGCCAGGTGTGGTGAACTCTGCCAAATACAGAGTAGTAATTGGTAATAAAAAAAAGTGCACACACATATTAAAGTACAAATTAAAAAATATATAAACAGTGATTAAGGAGATTACCGACGTAACTACCGTATTATACCGACCGACGTATTTAACTATGCAAAATACTTAAAAACAAACAATGCAGAATAATGTTCTTTTATTTCTTTTATTATGTACAATAATTTATTGTTTGTCCTCCTTTGTATACTACATACATACAGTTCTGTTACTTTTTGCTTGTGTTTAAACCTATAAGTTCTCGAATGAACACAGAAAAGGCTACTACTTTTACTTACTTACTTACTTACTAGGTTTAGACACTACATGTTAAACTGGCTATGTAACTAAAAACACTCGAGGGTAAATAAATCTAAAGTTTGTCCATGTACTTAGTTGACAGCCATACAAAACATTCTAGTATGTAGGATTAATTTGGTATAATTAAGAAATAGAATCAATTTCAATATAAATAATTATTTGAATATTATTTAATTGTATGAAATGCGAAGAAAATTATTAAAAGAATATTCGTGGTAACTAACGATGAAATTAAAAAGGTAGATAAATATACAACTCTTTTCAAAGTAAGGTACTTGGATATTATTTTTGTCATATTATTGTGAGTAAAGGACTATTACAGCTTGATTGACAAATTTAAAATGGATTTAATTTTCAGAAATTTCTATTAACATAAACGGTGCTTACATATTATGCGGGCCTGGCGAATATATCACCAAAACCGGTTGTCAATCACCAGTTTTGTTTATCACTGACATTTGCGAATCATATTCAAAAGGTAATTACATAAATAAAATTGTTAAAAATGATAATATTAAAGCAAGCTAAATTAATACAAAACAGTGATTTAGTATACATTTATTAAATACGTAACATCAAATTGACGGCTTTTAGCAAATAAATGATATTAATAATGGTAATTTTATTTCCAGGTTTGTTATTTACACGTTTGTCATTATTTATATGTTTATATTTTTAAAATTTATACTTTAATATGCGAGTGCAATTACGTGTGCACAAGTTTTTTTTTTTTTTTTTTTTTTTTTTTTTTTTTTTTTTTTTTTCGTATTTGAAGAGTTCATATCGCTTGGTCGAAACATTACTCAGAAATAAATTAAGAAATATCTTACCCCTCTGAGCGGTTTGGGCATATTTTTCAGTTTCCCAAAAACAACTTTAATCTGTTGTAGACAAAAATATTTTCAACAGAATTGTACTTCAATATGTCTATCAAATAAAGTTGCATGAAGTGTATTTTAGAAACAAACAGGGGAAAAAAAAATAATTAAAATTATTTTTATAAGCCTTTTTATGAAAACGCAGGAAAGCTCTCGAGACGCTCGGAGCGTTAAAAAAAATATATAAATTGCAATCAATAAGTATTAAGACGTTTGATTTACGTTGTGTAATAAAAAAATAGTTTATTCATATATTTATGCATGTAAGCATTTACTGTTTTCTGTGTTAAAAATCTATTTGTACTTCAATCAAAATAACTTAAAAACGCTTTTCCATCGATCAGCATGATACCGATATATATTGTACAGTACTCTTTTGTTATTATCTAACATTAGTGTACACATAATGGATTCATATGTACTACTTGCTTTACTACCTACCATTTCTGATAATGATTTTATTATTGTAGTATAAATTAATGCATTTTATATGAAATTAGTAACAAATGACAGATTTATTGATGTTATTATGTGTAAATTGAAAATCTTCAGACGAAAGAAATTCTATGATGCATGTCTGAGTGTGTCACTCAGCCAATTCCTGGTCATGTGCCTGGATTTAAAATGGAAGTTTTTTTTTTATTATTATTAATTATTCTTTAAAATTTTTAACATTTTAAAGAGGTATATAGACTTTTTTCTTTAGTGCCATCAAGTTGTTTGCCGTCAAGTTTTCACGGGTTCCATCTAGTTATCATTAACATTCAAAATGAGGATAGGAAAAATAGAGTTATTGTAATTAATATTTTCAGCACAATTGATGCGTCTGGTCAGGATAATACGTAAGTACCATATAACATGTAAGCTAATGTAATAATTTAACAGTCGAGAAACAGTACAAAGCCACTTTAAATTTTTATTCTGCATTACTAGAATTCTTTAGATTAATTATGTTATTTTACATATCATAAATTTGATTTTTTAAAAATACGTGAGTTGATTTAAAATCTATTGTGTTACAGATTAATTGCTTTTTAAACTGACAAACTTTTAAATTTAATTAAGATAACACTTACCAATTGCTGAAAGAGCAAACATTCTTGCTGGGGAAATAAAGCATAACACATTTTCTGTTTTATATACAATACCGTTTATATATTTTTCATTTATACGCCTTTTACATTTATACGTCGTGTCAATGCATTCCCGATTCATCCCTGTGTATTTAAATGTTGTAAGGTTTCGTTTATGCGACACATTATGTCGGTTATGCGTCGTTTTTTCATGGTGTAACTGATTTTCTCAGAATATTTTCTCTCGGCGTCGTTCTTTTTTCTTTTCTGCTGGCAGTATTTGGGAAAAGATGAAATACAAAGAACAAGTTTTACTTTTACGTGAGTTCTTTTAAGTTTGTGGAAATCGTGAAGGGACGGGAGGAGAAGAACGGACAATGGACGAACTGCATTAACACTAACGCACTTAGAACATACATTGTTTCTCACAATACCAATGAGAACTATCCAGGAACTTAACTCCATGCATAATACTTTTCTTAAGTCTCAAAGTAAATATGCACAAAGATTTATTTGATTAAAACCTGTTTTTATGTTCGATAGTGGAAAGAAAATAGTGTTATTCAAGGTGTGCAATTGATATAAGGTTTGATAATTCTCACTTTTATTTTTCAATTTTAAAAATGGTTATTTAATGTATTTTTTTCAATATATAGTAAATCTTAAGCAATCGAAAATGGTAGCAAAATTAAATTTGTGTGATTTCTGCATTATATTTCTACAGTCAGATATTTTACACCGTAGGCGACTACAATATCGACATACATCTTTCTTAGATATACGTCGTTTTAGAACAGTCCCCTAAAAGACGTATAATCGGTGCTTTGATGTACTAATTGAAGAAGCATCTAAAAAAATTTAGAGCACTAACTGAAAGATATCTGTATTACACAGTTCTGAACTAATGGAGGGTAGAAAAAAGAAGAAAAAAAATGGAAACAGAATCCCTCGGCAAACAGGAATCTGTTAATGCATGAATTTTGTCTATGATCTGATCAGTGCAGATCATAATGTATGTTCTATGTCCATTAACAAAAAAAATCCCTAATTTCTTACTTTTGTTCTTTTTATAAAAGTTCAGCCTAAGCAAATATGTAAAACTTAAAATTTTTTTTCATTGCTGTCATTCTTAATTTACTGTTGACTGTAGGCCAATTTGGCAAATGAAGTACCGGGCAGCCGTTTGTAACCTAGTTTATGTGCCTGACAGTCCTTTTGGAATATTTAACTTGCCCGGTGGACAAGCCCTTACGATTTATTTCCTTTTTCGATCGCAGAAATAAAAAATCATGAAATATGTCAATTGATCAAGCGAAATAAATTGTAAATTCCGTCATTCGGTTTCAGGGAAATATAGAAAAAATTCTCAATCTCGCTCGTGAACCCCCCCCCCCCCCAAAAAAAAAAAATCGTCAATCAGTAGAGGGGAAATATATTCTGAATATAGAAGGGAGAATTCATCGATTGCGGGAAAAAAAAAAAAAAGTTGTAACATTCTTACATTGTCCGTCTGTAAATATCGTGAAATTTCCCGATCGATCGACTAAAAAATAGAAAATTCGTGAATCAGTTGCAGGGGAAAATGCTAAAATCGACAGTAGGTCGTGAGGGGTAAATCAACAAATTATTCGATCGTTTCACGTAAAAATACACAAAAATCGGCAATCGGCAAGAAAATTATCGCCAAATTCATCGATTGCAGGTAAAAAGGTTGCAACATTCTTCCGTCATTCGTCAAAAAAATCACGAAATTTGTCCATCAAACACTTGAAAAATCACAAAAAGCGTCAATCAGTTTCGGGGGAAAAAATCATGAAATTCTTCAATCGGTCACGTAAAATACCCCACAAAAATTGTCAACCAGTAGAAAGAAATTATCAGAACATGTACAAATTGCAGGAAAAAAGTTGTAACATTCTTCCTTCGTTCATCAGATAAAGTGAAATTCGTCGATCTATTGCCTAAAAAAAGAAAATTCGTCAATCGGTCTCAGTGGAAAACGGTAAAATCAACAGTGGGTCGTGGGGAAAAAAAAATCACTAAATTCTTCTTTCGGTTCATCTAAAAACACAAAAGTCACCAATAGCTAGAACAAAAATATCGCAAAATACATAAATTGTGGAGAAAAAAGGTTGCAACATTCTTACTGTAGCTTTGAATTTGTAACCGCAGCTTTGAAATCAGTATATTTTGTACCTGCAGCTTTGAAAAAGTAAGTTATTTATTAGGTGTCCATTTTGATCTCTTATTATTTTGTTAATTTTAGCGAGACCTGCGGTTATTTAGTTGAGTAATATGAATTTAGCACCGTACAATGTTTGGGAATTTGTAGCGTGCAGAAATTGCTTATTTAGGGTACTGTGACTTTGTTTATATATGCAACAGAAGATTCTCAAATTGACAATGTTACAATTGTTTCTGTAAATGCTACAGGAAAAATAGAAGTAAATTTATTGTATGATGGAAAGGGAGATGATAGTCACAATAAGGTATTTAAAAAAATGACTAAAAACAAAAACTAAAAACAAAAACTGTGTTCCGTCAAAAAATCAAAAACTGCTAGAGCAAAATGAACAGTATTATGTTCATAGAAAAAATTTAGAGTCAATTTTAAAGCCATATAAATTCAGTATCGATGCATGAACATGAAGATCACAATAAAGTATTACTTTAAAAAAGACTGAAAACAAAAACTGTAAGAACAAAATAAAAAGTGTTATGGAAAGTTAAAAAAGGGTTAAATTATCTCCATCTAAAAAACAAAAACGGCAAGAACAAAATAAACCGTGTTAAACTCATAGAAAAAAGTTAGAGTCATTTTTAAAACCATATAAAATTCAATATTGATGTGCTGTTTCTGACGACATTTTAAAATTTTCTTCGCTAGATTAGTTTCATTAGAGGGAATATTCTTAATATAATACATTCCAATTTAAGTAAATGTAATACATATGTAAAATGCTATAGAACAACGCTTCAAAAATATCTGAGGAACGTGAGCCAACATTAAAACAAAACAGAGTACAGTCGATTTTGTTATGAGCTTTTATCTTGACAATACTTTCCATTACAAATATGTTCAGAAATTGTAGCGTTTTTTAAATCTCATGATAGTGCTCTTTTGCATCATATAAACAAACAGAGAGCACCATAAATAAGCAATTTCTATCCGCTACGATTTCATGAACATCGTGGTACTCTAAAGCCATATTACTCAACTAAAGAAGCCTAAGACTAGCTTCATAAATTAAAATGAACAAAATAATAAGAGATAGAAGTGGACATTGAATAAATAACAATAAATAACTTACTTTTTCAAAGCAGCAACTAGAGTAATTCAGATCGCAGAAAACGACGTGCTTCCCAAGGACTACAACAGAAAGGGAGAATGAATGAATCGTAATACATAAGAATCAGGAACTCTACCCGTATCTCGACAAGAATGTCACTGAACTCCTATTGGAGCTCCTTGTTGACAAATGCGCTGTTTACCCCGAGTGGTCTAATCCGAAGAGTTTCCAAGAGTTCGCGCATGCGCATATGTCTGAATAACTCGGTCTTAACTTAAAGAAATAGGTTTGTGTTTTAATATATATGTTTGTCTTGTACAATAACATTTTTTCAGCCTGCCTAGTTGTATCACGATAGAATATTTGCGAACAAAAGATGAATTCTTTATTTTGCGATACTATTTTACTATCAATTTAAGGAATGCAAATTTAACATGGTTGTGTATCGGGTTGCAAAATACAAATACGTCTGTCTGTGACGTGATCACGTGGTGCGATATGAACAGAGAATGGCGCATATTCTACATTTTGCTGGTTATATCATGCCATCAAGAGCAACATCATTCTGGTAGACATTTTTAAAGGTGTCCGTGTTTTCGCTTTTTCCCCACATAATATACATCTGTATTATTGTAGACTTCTCCAAGGGCTTGAATAAGCTCAAGCAACTATTCGGATTATATTTAATTAAGGCCTCAGCCGTTAAAAATCCGTTTGTGGGTAATTTTATTCTGAAGAAAGTAAGCTTTTAAATTGTGTGTTGGGTCAGTGATTAGGCTACTTTCCTCAGAACAGTTCTTTCCCGAACGGACTCGCAGTTCAGCCTAATCCGCGAGTAACGTCACTGAGACTAACTCACCTAAACGCCGAACAAGAACAATGAATTTTCTTGAGGCTGTTTCGGTCGCCCGACCGAATTATCTTTAATATGGTACAAATGACTTCTAACCATTTCCGGTGTAATCGGAATGCTTACTTCTTAGCACTTTTGTCTAGTACGGATCCGTGATTATGCCAATTCCGCGAGTAATGAAAGTGAGATATATATTGTTTAAAATTAAACAATATTTCATATTTCATCTCGAAACTGAAAGGTTTAAAGTCTACTTAAAATAACTCCTTCATCTGTGTGTCTCAATGACCAACCAAGATATCATGAGACTGACTGAAATATTTTTATTGTTTAATATTGTTGTATTGTAATTTTGTTACTGCACAAAACTTAACAAGTTCCATATACCATTCCAATACCTGATGACATGATCGTAAAAACAAAACGACTATTTGGCGCTCCTTTTTACTGATATTGCAGAAAGATATACTGAGTCAGACTATTCATTAATTCACGCACTGTTAATAATCTGATCCTACATAATTATTTTTTCTTAAAAAGCTACAGTGGGAAAGAAAAATACTGCCTTCATCTATAATGAATAGGTAGTCATTTTCTGAATCTCTGAACTAGAAATATAGATTTCCGAGCTATGCGAACAGGGAGAACAACTAAGCTGAATAAACTAAATGATCTAGAATTTCTAATCTCGTGTTTTCTCGGTGACAAAACGATAATGAATCGTTTCAGTAGCGAGAAATTATCGCTGGATTTATGGAATCATTTCATAAACTAGAATTATAGTTACTAAAGCTAACTTCTGGTGTTCGTATTTATTTGCAGAAAGTTTTAAATAGGTTTGATCACGATAATATAGGGAAACTCTCTTGAATTATAGTAGGAGACTCTAAAACCCAAAACAAAAGGAACCAGAATTTATAGGGATGACATGGAACTATTTTTTCTGGAGTCACAATTTAGATTCTAGATGATAGAACCACATTTTTTGCTCAGTGAATGCGGTATTAGTAATATTCCGGGGAAAATGTAAAATACTACGCTCATGTAGTCTCAACAATAAAATATGACGTTACTTTTTTCTCATATAAATTTTTGGTCAGCTACAGGATTCCGACAGTATTCGCCTAACAAGCCAAAATATTTTAGATATACATTTTATTTTTTATCTTTAACATCAAATTCATCTTGAAAATCGATGACTTGATAGAAACTCCAAAATGACACATTGGCATCTCTTAATGATCATATCTTTACCGAAAATATAGCAGCCATTATTTCATGTAGCTTACTGTTAATATTCTGTTTTACTATAACATTTTATCTCTAAACTTGATATTGTAAGTAATTTTGTTAGATACTCAGGCCTATTACTATATGCCTCATGATATCTGTTTAATGCTTGGATGTGCACTCAGAAAACTATTCAATTTTCATTTTAGCATCTTATTTTTATTGATAATATGTGACCATTCACGTCCATTGGTGCACTTAATGAAGAGCGGAATATCTGTAATGGGGGGAGAGAAACTTTTCTGGATTCCATGCGAAAGGATAATATTAGCATTTGATTTTATGAACAATCTCTGATAATGTCGAATTGTTGAAGAAAAGTGGAGGTATACGAGATAATATATCTCCAAAATGTCTGGCATGGATGATAATTTTATTTTCTTACCATAGACGTATTACGGCACGTAAATATCGGCACAATTAAGGAAGAAAATTACCAACTTACACACTTTCGTATTATCCGCATGATATTACCATACTTTGCGGCTCTTTATTATAAACAAATATTTCTTGTTTCAGATAGAAAATGTTTAGAAATTTATCTTAGGAGGCATAAATGTAATGCAAATATCAGTGTGTACATGAGTAGATACTTATAATGAATCAATAAATATGGAGTTACACAGCAGACACGCTGAGAGAGGCTAGGATAATTGAAACTTGCCTGACAGTCACGTGATCATGATAGCCTTGTTCCCACCAATTGTCCAACTGCCATGTGCTCAAGATAGGGGTGGAACAAAAAAATTATGTCCTTTTCATGTCCACAATTAGAGGTTTTTTTTCTGGGTAAAATGGGAATGAACTCTTTTTATTTTTTTGTTTCCATTAAAGCAATCAGTAAGGACTTCATTAGTAAATTCATTAGTGTGTTTTGATATTGTTACCTCTGTTACTGTTGCTTTTCTTATCAGACAAATGACCTCCATTGACCCCTACAGACGTTCCTACTGCGCTTACTTGTAGGTGAAAATAGTAGAAAAGATATGCTACAACTAGTTTGAATTTGTTGAGCACACATTTGGTCAGTGAGATGAAACAACTAAACTCCAGATTATTGTATTTTCTGTTTGTAACCTATGTTACATAAATTTTAAATTTAAATATTGACATTTTAATTAAAGTTTTATTTTTATTATATGAAATTTACTTAACTTAATTTAACAAAAGGCCAGATTTATATATTTTTATAAAACTAAAGAAAATACAATTTTTCCTTTGTTAAATGTAACATCTGCTACCTGTAACTTTTGTTACTACATATTTGTAACAGATGTAGATAAATTAACAAAAATGTAGTTTAAAATTCATATGCGAAATAAAAATCCATCAATGTGCTTCAGTGGTGCCGTTGTTGTTAGATTAATATAAATACACTTCTACTGTCTAATTTGTGTTGGTCAATGTAACTTCTATTATAAAAATGTAACCTCAGTTACTACTATATAATTTCTGTTACTCGAATTATTTTCTCTATCTTTTTTTCTTGTTGTACATGGGTAGCTCTTGAAAATGTTCTCAAAACATCAAAAGGCATTTCTTCTTTCAATATACTAAAACTATCTGACATTTATTTAGAAATATATTTAGTACAGGGATTTTAGTACATGACAAGTAACAGGAGTTACAAATTGTTATATAAATTAATCCGCATTACGGTCTTCATTTGTATATAAAATTACATATTGAAGTCTAATACACTAATGATCATGTAATAGAATAGAAATGATATTTTGATAGGAATATAAATATTGTAAATTGAGTGGAAGTTGTCCAGTACAATATTCATCTTCCACCCTTTCTGGGGCAAGGCATTTCTATTCGTAAAATGCAGAAATGAATGACGACACATTTAAAAAAAAAGCAAAAGCTTTTGTTTACGTACTTAATAAAAAGTTATTTTTCATTTCAATATTCTGGTGCATGTGTGCCATTTAGGAGTTAAAATGAATTTAGGGGTTAAAACATTTTCAGGTGACTGTAATTTTATCCTAACTATGGATTTAGCTATGCTGGAACTGATTTTATATAGGTTGTATACGTATAAACATAGAAAAAATTACATTTGGTGATAACTAAATAACGCGAAAACAAAATTTAAACAAGCCACCATGACAGTTGTTACAGGGTTTTTAATTCATAAATGAAGGGGTGATGTCTACATTTTACCGAATATCTCAGTAAATAATTATCACACAGTTAAGAGATTCTTATCAACTTACAACTTTATTGTTATCAGAATACAATAAACTTTCTAACGATGTAGAAATAAAACAAATCGATTTTTGACCATTAGGTAGCTTTCTTTACAAAAAAGCTACCTATTGCAGCCGTTCGGAGGAAAGCGATTTCAAAAAATTTTGGTATATTTTCATCGATCATGACCCCCAGACCCCGAAACCACCCTCCGTTCAAAATTGATATATATATATATATATATATATATATATCAGATATATATATATATCATATATATATATATATATATCTGACCTATGTCACACTGTAACTCCCGTAATTGTGAACCGATTTCGATGTAATTCGGTGTGTACATAGTACATACCAATGTCTCGACCGAGTTCGTTGGCCAGCTTCATCCGCCGTTTTGTTTCAAAATGGCTGCCATTTAAAATTTTTAAAAAAATTTAAAACTTGAAATGTGGTACCAAAAAATTAAAAATGGAAAACTATTTTTTTCTTATGTATTTGACCTTTATACAAAGATTCCGGAGCAGTTTTTGTTTTGTCTATATCTTAAAAAATGGCTGAGTTATAGCATTTTGAATTTCTAGCGTGGCTGACATTTTGAAACGTCCTGAACTTTGTCACGCGATAAAAGGCGTATTTATGAACCGATTTGGATGTAATTCGGTGTGTACATAGTACATACCAATCTCTCGACCGAGATCGTTGGCCAGCTTCATCCGCCATTTTGTTTCAAAATGGCGGCCATTTAAAATTTTTTTTAAAAATTTAAAATTTGAAATGGGGTAAAAAAAATTGAAAATGGAAAAATATTTTTTCTTATGTATTTCACCTTTATACAAAGATTTCGGAGCAGTTTTTGTTTCGTCTATATCTTAAAAAATGGCTGAGTTATAGCATTTTGAATTTTTAGCGTGGCTGACTTTTTGAAACGTCCTGAATTTTGTCACGCGATAAAAGGCGTATTTATGAACCGATTTGGATTAACTTCGTTTATACATAGTACATACCAATGTCTCGACCGGGTTCGTTGGCCAGCTTCAACCGCCATCTTGTTTAAAAATGGCGGCCATTTAAATTTTTAAGAAAAATTTAAATTTGAAATGTGGTACCAAAAATTGAAAATTGAAAAAATATTTTCTTCTTATGTGTTTGACCTTGATAAAAAGATTCGGGAGCAGTTTTTGTTTCGTCTATATCTTAAGAAATGGCTGAGTTATAGCATTTTGAATTTCTAGCGTGGCTGACATTTTGAAACGTCTTGATTTTTCTCACGTAATAACAGGCGTATTTATGAACCGACTTGGATGTACCTTGGTGTGTACATAGTACATACAAATATCTCGACCGTGTTCGTTGGCCAGCTTCATCCGCCATCTTGTTTCAAAATGGCGGCCATTTAAAAAAATTAAAAAATAAAAAAAATTAAATGAGATACCAAAAAATTGGAAAATGAAAAAGATTTTTTTTGTATGTGTTTGACCTTAATACAAAGATTCCGGAACAGTTTTTATTTCGTCTACATCTAAAAAAAAAATGGCTGAGTAATAGCATTTTGAATTTCTCTTGTGGCTGACATTTTAAAACGACCTGATTTTTGTCATGCGATAACAGGCGTATTTATGAACCTATTTGGATGTAACTTGGTCTGTACATAGTACATACCAATGTCTCGACCGAGTTCGTTGGCCAGCTTCATTCGCCATCTTGTTTCAAAAGGGTTGCCATTAAAAAAATTAAATTTAAAATTCAAAATGAGGTATTAAAAAATTGGAAAATGAAAAAGATTTTTTTTTATGTGTTTGGCCTTGATACAAAGATTCCGGAGCAGTTTTTGTTTCTGAAAATTTGTTCTTTTGTTGATATCTTAAAAAATGGTTGATTTATAGCACTTTGGATTTCTAGCATGGCTAACATTTTGAAACGATCTTGTATTTGTCTCGCGATAACACACGTATTCGCCTATTTCGATGTAAGAAGGCAAGTGGATAGTATACATCAACACCTCGACCAAGTTCGCTGGCCAGATTCATCAGCCATCTTGTTTCAAATTGGCGGCCATTAAATTAAAAAAAAATATATATATTTAAAGTGAGGTGCAAAAAATTTAGAAATTGAAAAAGGTTTCTTTCTTAAGTATTTGATCTTGATATAAGGATTCAGGAGCATTTTTTGTTTGTCTTTACCTTAAAAAGTGGCTCAGATATAGCAGTTTCAATTTCTATTGTGGGTGACATTTTGAAAAATCTGATTTTTTGCATGCAACAGCACTCCTATATATTAACCGATTCCGATGTGAGTGAGCATGTGCACAGCAATTACTAAGATCTCGACCAAGTTCACTGCTTAGCCTCATCCACCATGTTGTCTTAAAGAGACAGGCACTTTAAGAAATTGCCGAATTTAGCAGCCAAATATAAGTTACTTTAAAGAAAAGCAGCTTGGATAAAGCTGACATTCTCATTCATTATATTGATAAAAATTAGTATTGAATCTCCTATATTCGGTTTCCACTAAATTGAGCTTCGTGTGTTTACATGATATAAGTTGGCTTTTTTTAAATAAGGATTAAGAAAGCTACCTCTTCCTCCCGGCACTGGCCGGAAGGACTTTTTTAAAAGTGTAGTGTCTCCTTAAACATTAATAATCATTATATTAAAACCTCAATAAAATTGTAGAAAATCTGAAATTCACACTGAAGTTTTAACATTTATAAGGTTACCGAATATACAAATAATAATAATAATAGCAAGCAGCGAAATATGACAGTGACTAACTTTATAACATTGGTAGACACAGCAGTATGTAATAAATTGATGACTACGTTTTACAAGAAACTTCTATGTGTTTAAAAGACATATGTAGGGTAACTCCGGGAGAGTCGCCGCATACGGGATAGATGCCGCACCCCTTGTATTTCTTATAATTATCGATAGATGGTCGTCAAACGCACAGTATAGGTGCGGAATGAGATTATTTTAACCAGTGTATAGCGTGAATCCAATTTCGATGTTTACTTGTAGAAGTACAATCCTTAATTTGATGTATGTGCATGATTTCGCTGTCCATAATTTTAAGCACGTTATGTTTAAATAATTTCCATACACTAATTACTAAATGCATGCGTGATTTCGAATTCAAAACTAAGTTTAGCGTTTGTATAGAGTACTGTGTGTATGGTTACGCTATTCCCCATAGCGATGGTAGTTAACTCCGACGTCTACACCATGCAAAATGGGATACATGCCGCACTTCTATTCCGGTATACATGCCGCAGTTTCTTTTGTACGGGATGATAAAGTTTTATTAAATTTTCCTTTTCTTTTTGCTTAGACTAACCATATTAGTCGTGTTATCAAGTTTACTAAAAACAAAGGAGAAAAAAGGGTAATAAAAAGCAAGAAGGGCAAGAAAGATGCAAGTCATGATGATAATAATGAAAAATTGGATTATGCGCAATGCAGACTTTCTTTGCAAGGAATGTTTAGAAAAATACTCCAAAAAAGAGGATGTGTAAATGGCTTCGTTGCATCATGTGTTTAAATGTAGTTACGTAAAGACTGTACTTTTTCGATATTTTTCTGTAGATTGTAGTAAAAAAAACTTGTCTCTTCACCCATTCGGAACCATAGGTGCATATAAGCACCTTCATAAAGAGCTTACAAAATTTGTTTCTTGCACCAGTAAAAACAGAAAAGTAATATTTGCTTTGTTTAATTAGAGCATTTTTATAATTATTTAAATAAAGGTAGCTTCTTTTAAAAAAGTGGTACCAACCAAATAAAATTTGTGTAAAAGTCACTGGTTCCGGTTGGGTTAATAAATAAATTATGTAAACACAATTTTATTTTTTTTTCCTCTTTCTGACACTGATGTTACGTTGTTGCTGAAATAACAATTAAAATTTAATGTAAAAAAATAAGTCGATAATTTTAATAGTGAAAGTAGGCAACAATTATTAATTTGAATCTACTAATACGTTTCATTGTACTCATTTAGTTTCATTTTGTTATTACATCGTTAATTATACTCCATATATGAATAATTTTTTTAAATATTTTTATTTATAATTTCATTCTGTTCTTATTACAAGCGCGGCATAACTACCGCTTAAGTGCGGCGTCTCAGCCTGAATGTACGGGTGACGCGTCGCAGTGTAATGTTTTAGAAAAAAATTGTTAAAAAATATTAATAATTTATTTTGAAATTTTTTGTTGCAGTACACGCGTTGTATATATAACATTAAATAATACAGCATGTTTTTATTTTATTTTATGTCCACCATGGGATTCTATACACAACCCATGGATCAGTGTTAGTGATATGCCTGGTCGGATGAATCACGGTTTGTCATTCATCACGTCGATGGCCAGGTCAGAGTCCTCGTTCTTTCAGTTGAACAGTTGCTTCACCAATGCACAGCTGATCATGCACAGACCGGTGTTGGCACTATTAAGAATTCGAGGACTTTCTCACAGCCCTCTGTAGGACCTGTGGTTGTGGGCTGACCATGGAATCGGTGGACTATCTGCATATCATTGCAGACCAGTTGACACCATATATGGCGTCTGTTTTCTCAACTGCAAATAGAGTATTCCAGCAGGACAACGCTTCATGTCACGAATCCCGAAATGTGGTAGAGTGATTCCTGGGACATAATGTTGAGTGCAAGTTAATACCTAGGCCGCCTAAAGCACCGGATCTTAATCAGATAGCGAACATTTGGGAAGACCTGAAACGAAAGTTCAGAGTTTAAAACCACCATTTCGGGATATCCAGATTTTGTGACCGCTACTTGAACATATAATACAATCTGTCTCTGGTCATCTCCCGTTGGCTTGTAGTATCCATGCCAAAGCGGGTTGCAGCTGTTTTGCGTGTCAAAGGTGGGACAACGCGTTATTAGTTATGTGGGCATAAAGTTTTGGTTCTTCAATGTATATGCAATGAATACATACATAACATACATTTTTGGTTAATTTCATTCGTGGTTATCCGCTGGCATATGAGTAATACAAAAATACACAACTACGTAGAACTACTGCAGGTGCAAGTAGTAAAGCATTTTGAAATCCAAATGAAATTATATCTATTTGGAAGCTATAAATAGTGTAACGTCTAATTTTTTTACAAACTACAAGGTACGTTAGAAGTGAAAATTTAGTAATCAATCAAATGTGCGATGCAAAACAATTATTTGTATCTGCAATGAGGACGTATAACTATGTAGATAACAATGTGGTTAAAATACCTAAGAGTTACAAGAACGGGGGTATTATTCATTTAAACTTGCCGGTGAAATCTTGGAACCTGTGAACTTCCAGTCCAGTTTGGCTGACAATGCGAAAAGTATTAAAATAGCAATTACAGGCTTTGTGCATTATTTGTGCATTTTAAACGTTGGTTTACTGCTTTTTAATGCGAAAAGTATTTTATAAACTATCATTTAAACATATTATGTAATATATTTTCGGAAGGGAAGCCGTTGTTGTGCTCCTACAGTAATTTCAATGAAATTATTCTGTGACATTAATTTTTCTCCTACATTATATATAAATTTAATTGAATTATTGTTGTTCGGAAATAACAATATTTATTCTAATATTCTAATCATGCGATTAACATATTTCATAACATTAGAGGTAGTATATTATTATCTATTATTATTGATTCATTATTATTAAACTATTCTTCTAAAATAGCTATTATTATTGTATCATTAAGTAGGTACTTTAAGAAATGTAATTAAATTTCAATTTATGTTTGTTTCAGAAATAATCATGTAGGCTTTTCATCATCTATCATTTACTACTTAGCAAGAGATAAGAAAACTGGTAATCATTGCTTTGTACTTCTCTTTTCACTATAGATTACTCTCGCTTATTAATTCCGAAACAGTTGTTAAAATACTTTTATTAGAATCCTTATTGCTATCAAACATATCTTATGCATAAATATTACCAATGATAATGACTGCCATCGCTATAACTTTAATGAGGTATTTTCTGTGTAGAACAATTTAAAATAAAGTAAATAAAGTAGTGAATTTAAAATTTTAATATAAATTCCAAACTTTTGTTAACTGCCATATAAAGAAAATGACGTATTTGTTAATGAACTACGAGTATATGTATTTATTCGTATAGTTTGAGAGTTAGAATTGAGCTAAAATATTGCCATGAAAAGAAAACTACATATATACAATAGAAGATAATGATGGTTTAAGATTTTATGGAAGGTTTTTATAATATTTACAGGCAATTGCACAATTATGCTGCAATTAAGTCGGTACTAATGTGAGATACGCAAGTCTATTATGTCAGTCTTTAGCTTTTTAAATTTGAATACCTCTAATAATGTAAGTTAATGAATAAAAAATGATAAGCGTTAAAAAAAACAAAATACTATACATGAAATGTAATAGTCAATAATATTATTACATATTATTTTAAAGAAAAATATTTAAAATATTTCAACTGCTTTTTCTAAAGAGAAATTTCTGTTATTTTCTGTTATGCTGTAAAGATTAAATGATATACGGATTCCGGAAATCAGATTTGAAATTAGATGTAATAAATTTTGCCTAATTTTTTTCGAATATGATTGTGGACAAGGGTCGAAACAGTATGTTTTTACAACTGCTCTTTCAAAAAATAATTTTTGATTCAGATTTCTTATCCAAATGTTGTAAAATTGCAATTTGTCGTAGATTTTTCTTTAATTTGTTGCAAAAATCTACCTCGTAGAATACTATAATATTATATGGGAATAACGTGTATCCAAAAAAGATACCACTATCTATCTATATTATAATGAACAAACATATCTGTGCGTAACGGATACGTCATTCTACGAATGGCGACATTTGAAATTTTAAATGAAATTCGCATTTGCAATTCTCGCAAAAGCAAATTTTTAAACTTTTAAACATCGCACATTTTCAATTTTTACACCGTCGTATAGGGGGAAAATGAAATTTTAAATGTAATTTGTTTGAAAGCTGTATCTCAATTTATTTTTGAGATATTAATTTTTTTGTAGTTTTTTAATGCCATTTTTCTAATCGTGGCAACAAAAGTACACCATTTCTATTGAAAGTAAATGGAAAATCTCTATAATAATAGCATAAGTCATGTGACTGTCGTCAACAGTTCTGGGTTGACCACTTCACATTTTATATACCAAGCGGCCAATTTGGTAATTTAATGTTAGCCGGGCGCAGGTTATAAATCTCCAAGTATTGTTCCATCGCCACCATATCATCAGTATCATAATAGTCCATCTTATGCGACTGTCATAAACAATTTTTCGCGTGGTAAATTGAAACAAAGCTTTGATTGTTGAAATTAAATGTCATGATTTTTAGTATAATTTATTACTTTTTTTTTTTTTTTTTTTTTTTTTTTAAGAAATAACTGAGTCATAAATTTAAATAGGTACTACTTAGTTATCCCGCCGACCAATTTCGCCAAACCACTCGCCAACTTATAGAAATTGACAATTTTTATTTTAAATAACGAAAGAACAAATACATTTGTATAACATTTATAAAAATACAAATAAAACGCAGAAATAAAAATCACTTGATGACGTAAACACGTTTAACTTGCTTAAAGTCAAGTGAATGTGATATTTACGATCAGCCATTATCGACATTTAATCTTATAGTTTGGCAAGAATTTTTGGTCGACGGGATAACCATTAAATATTTCAGTTTCAAATTAAAGTTACGTATTTTAAATAAAATGAGTAAAAGTATCATATTTTAAATAAAATTAATGAAATTCGAAAAAATACGAGGGGGACAATTTTCGCAGTTTATTACCTGCGCGCGGCTAACATAAAAATTCCGAGTTCATGATTTCTGCATCAAAATCTTCCGATTTCGAGAAGGATTGAGCAAATAAATTAAATTAGGAATAAAAGTAACACGATACAATGCTTAGAATACATTTAAGGTAGACCAAACTGGTCGCCAAGGGCGGCTAGTAGTTGAAAATAGGAGATTACTGTATCTTTATGTTGCCATTTTGTCATAAAACTTGAAAAAAAGTTGAAATTAAAATACGTGCTATGTCAAAAATAATGTCTGTTATTCCGCGATAATGACGTCATATGCATACTTTTCTATAGATGAAGTTTAAAACCGGATTGTAAAAGTGTATTGCTTTAACGAATGCAAATGACGTAATTTTATAAAAATGCTTGTTATTTATTTCTTAAAACTGAAATATGTTTTGTAGAAGTGCGTCATTTCCACCCAAGCTGCTTCCTCAAGATTTGTCCAAAATTCTTGCGATTAATAAAATTGTAATGCAATTTATTAGGGCATTCTACTATAATTTTATCAAAATAATATAATTTGTTTCTTTTAATTTTTCATGATTTTTTATAATCTATATATCTAAAACACAAGTGTGTTTTTAATCAGTTGCCCTGATATTTCTGCTGAACCAATTTTACTAATAATTATTTAATTTAAAACTGTTCATTTGTAGATGTGCTCGCACTAGCTGTTTTTTTTTATATTCCCATTTTTATACTTGAATTTTAAAAGTATTCCGTGAAATTTCCTCAAAATGGTGGTTATTAGATAGCTTTCATTATTGCAGAGAAGAGAGAAATAATAAGCTTTAATTATCTTTATTCATGCCATTTTCTGATAACAATTGAAAATTGTTGATTTAAATTGTTGTATTGGGTTTAGTGGCGCAAAATCCCATTAGGGGCATAATATTTTGAACGGAAAATCACATAATGTTTTTGAAAACGTGCCTTTTTCTGATAAATTTTCCATTTTTTTTTTCCTCTACATGTGCACTGATACTAAGTTTCAGACACTAGGCGAAATGCTTATTTAAGTAAAAATGAAGTCATATTTAAAAGAAAACGATAATTTTCTTAGATAAAACTGAAAATTTTAGCACAAATGCGCCTAAAAACATAAATTACGGAGATATTTACTCTCCGGTACTGAGATTAGTATCTCAAGTTAAGATTCCGTCAGTTCACATAAAAGATGTTGCTGACAATCGTGACTTCAAGTTTTGAATTAAATTGATTTTAAAATGATCAAACAAAATACATTTTTAAAAAAATGATGGATACGGATAAGAGAATTGCGTAAGTAAATTTTGAGAAAGTGAAAAGGATGTCGTGTTTATATTTCATCCGAAAAAAATTCTACGATCGTGTCAGAGTGGAATAAATTTTGCTTTTTTTCATTCCCGAATATCAAGCATAAAAGCCCAAATTGATAACCTCATCCTAATAAATGATATTAATTATATTTTACTGATTACGTGTCTATATTATAAAGGACAAGCGTATCTGTGCGCAATGCTGACGTCATTTTGCGAATAGCAACACTTCACAATCAAATTTCGGTTTTGAAATTTTCGCTACTGCACTTTTTTTTAATTTCTGACCATCGTACGTTTTTAATTTTCGTGGCACAGGGAAAAAATCTACTTTCAAATACAATTTGTTTAAAAAAACTGTATCTTAATTGACTGATTTATTATGGTTTTTTTTTCTTTTTTTTTTTTAAATAATTTTTAAGCATGATATTTTTAAGTTTATCTTATTACATGCCGACTTCAATGCATAATAATAATAAACATTTTGTACATAAAGGAGCAATCACTGTTCAGCATTTGTTCTGTCTGTTTTTGTCTAACGAAATTAATACATCCTTTATAAACAAATAAAAGAAGAATACTAAAAAAACACAAATCTAATATATTTGTAATAGTACAATTTAAATTTTTAGATCACCAAATAGGAGAAAAAATTTCAAATGGAATTTGTTTGCAAAGTGCATCTCAGTTTACTGATTTTCTATGGTTTTAAAAACAACTTTAAAGCATAAAAAATATATTTTTTAATTTATCTATATCGCGCGGAACTGGATTACGAAAGATTAATCCGTTTGCCCTTAAAACAACAAAAAGAGTTCTTATGGCTAATATCCATTAAAAAAACTTCCCTATGAATAAATAAATAAAATAATATAAATAAAGCACAAATTTAACAGACATGTAATTGAACTATGCGCTTAACCATTTGTTGCATATTCTAAAACTGGCAAATCCCCAATGTTAAATTTAGTATTTTCGTACTAAAAAGATACCAAAATTTTATGTGTCATAATTTTTTATTATTCGAGTTACAGCTTGTCCACTATAGTGGACACTATGAACACAAATTTGAAATGTTGTACTGTTAGGAAAATAACATTTATGATAGTTTTCTTCTAGAATATTATCATATTTAAAAAATAATTGTGGTTAAAATTGAGAAAGCATTCATTGATGTCGAAATTTGTAAAATCAATCAGTTTTTGCATCGATGTAAAGGTAAATTTTACATTTTACACATGAATATGTTGACTTTCTTTTACATAGTTAAATCTTGCATTGCTGTGCATTTTGAATTTTTGAGGGGAAAGTGTTCCACCGTGTCATACCTGGTGTCCTTGTGTACAGAATTTGCTCTTACTGTCAATTGTCTTAGTTGTTTGTCTTCCAGCACATCACATTTTTCAGAGTCTGAAATCAAATGCGGTTCACCAGATTGTCGCGTCACTGACTGAATGAGTCCACATGCTGGAGCCAGTTTAAATTTTCCAAATTGTATGTCACAATTTGGAAACAAGCTTCTGTATACAACGGAATTTCTTTAATTCAAATAAGTTTTCACTTAAAACAGGGATGAGAGCGCTCCGACCCAAATGACCGATTACTACCACTTAATTTTTATAGTATTCTTTCCTTTATTAAATCTAAGAAATTCTGTAATTAAATAATGCGAGAAATATTATTAAAATTTAGTGGTAGTTATCGGTCATTTGTGTCGGAACGCTCTCATCCCTGTTAAAATTTTTAAAAATATATTTTTTTTAATGTTCCATAGGTATTAATTTTAAAATTGTTTATTGTTATTTTATTGATTTTCAATATTGTCATACAGATCTATTTCAAATGAAGACATTTGCGATTTTTTAAAGACTAATAAACTGCATAAATAAATGAAATCAGCAATTATAACTTTTAACAATGTGAAAGAGATGAAAATTTATATAAAATATGCCTGCATAATATTAAAATCACAGAAACACATCAAAATTATATTTAAAATTTTTCCTGTTCACACTCATGCCGTCCACTTCAGTTGACAGAGTAAAATGTCATATTGTTGATGCTGTGCATGGCGTCCACTATAGTGGACATTATGTAAAACCTTCCATAAAATAAACAAAAATGGATGTTTATACTTGTTTTTCAATTGTCTATTAGGCCAAGACATCTAAAAACAATAATTAATGAACAAGGTATCATTTAAATAATATTATGATAGGTTTAGAAACATTTTAGTTCATGTTGAACAACTTACAGGCATTCTGATGGGACATCCATATTAATTCTATCTCAAGAAGTAAGTTAACCGTCTGGTTTCGCCATCTCGATTTTTTCTCTGCAAGCATGAATGTCAAAAAGTAGCATTAAGCTTTAAATAGGAACTGTGAATGAAATAGGTAGGATAAGAAAAAATTGGCAACTTTGTCCACTGTAGTGGACAGTATGCAACAAAGGGTTAGAGACCTGAAACTATCAGAATATAAAAGGATGCCGTAAGTAGCCAAATCTTGGTCAAATAACTATTAGCACGCGGCTATTCAGAAAATATCGCTTTTGATAAATTTCAAAACTTTATATGATTGTATAATTCACATTTTTTCCTATGAAAAATGCTTTTTTAATGTTATTGGGTAATCTAAAAAAATTTTTGCATATAAAAAATTATTAGTTTTCAATAAAAAAAAATGTTTTCACCAATATTCTGTAAGCCGGGAAGCCGGGGTACGATCCTCTAGTTATCATTAAAAGACAAATCTTAAATGGGAAGATTCCATAGAAAAATGATCGTTATCAAATGATTGTTATGATTTCTATTTGATGAAAAACTTGTTGATGTCTAAATTTCGTATAATTCTTCTACTATATGTATTCCAAATATTTTAAACGACTTATGCGATGTAATTTAATTATATATATATGTAATATGTTGTACGTATGTAAATTTGCTTGAACGTAATCTTTACAGTATAAAATATTAACTAAGCCGAACTAAGCGTGGTGATAAAAAGTAGATTTCCAGAAATGAAATGACAATATTTTATAAAAAGCCATCAAAATTTATAAAGGGTCATAATAAACATGTTCATTTGACAAAATTTTAACTCAAATTAATTTAAATAGTTAATTAGAAGGACGAAGTGTAAAATATCATAATATATCGTTAAGATTCGAGAAAGCAGTTAAACTGCAACGAATAGTTTCTTATGTAGTTATATATATATATTTTTTCGTAATCTCATTTAAAACTTTTACAGAGAATATAATATTATTTAGACGAAACTGATTTCTACTAAACAAATAAGGGCATTAATAAAAATATTTGTTGCAAATGTTACATATTTCAGATTACACAATATATTTAGATTTACTTCATCAAAATAAAACAAAAAAACATATAAAAAAATTCTCAAAACTCGTGAATTCGCGAACAATCTTCAATTGCATGCAACAAATTATAAATGTATAAGTTCTTAAAAATATTTAATTCAGATTATGAATGATAGCAATTTAAAATTACTTTTTCTAAACTTATTACAAAAAAATTAAAAGTATGTTAAACATAACAGATAAATAATTGAAATTTTAGATTATACATTACTATTTTTTATTAGATATTTCGTTCAATGTTTAATCATTTAACAACACGTATATTTAAGTAAAATAATATTTATATTTTATGGCTTATTAATGGCAAACGTTCATTAATAATTATTTTGTTATTTATCATTTTACGTGCATTTATTTATATCTTCGTGTCTTCGAATGAAAAATATCTAACAAGGAGAGGGCCTATCTTGTTAATCACAGATTTTGATTATTTTAATATATGTTGTAGGGTAGAGACCACTTAGTGTAAGGTTCAACGGATTTTATCCAACGCTCCTTAGTTCTTGAGAAACCAGGGGGTCTAATAATAGTGCACAACTTAAATACTTAATTTGCAACCGCAATGACAGGTTGGTCGTAACTCATTTGGTATGGCGTCTACTGGCTGATCTGCGGGTCCACGTTCGATACCTGAATGCGCTACATTTGTTTTTCTCATTTTGTTTTATAAATATACTTTTAAGTATAATTAATAATCTCATTGTCAATTAAAATTTATAATATTGTATATCAATTATAATTTTAATCTATTTAATTTTTTACTTTTAACTAAATAGTTGTATAAAAAATCATAAAACTGTTAATTTTTTTAAAAATCACTTTTAAAATGTATTTCATATATACTTTATCGATGCAATGATATTGAGCAATTGTGTCAATTCGTGATTTTAAAGAAACATCATTTACGCATTGCTTTAATAAAGGAAGTCAATGCGATAATACTATTATTCTGCTTTTAAAGTAACAAGCATAATTATATTAAAAATTAGCATCAAAATTAAATTACAACCCTGACATTTTGCATATTAAAGATTTTTAAATTTGTAATACGTATGCTTGCGCTTTCAATTACTTTGCTTTCAGCTTTATCTTCTTTCTGCTTATATTTTTATTTTATTTTTATTTTATTTTATTTTATCATAACTAGATGGCACCACAACAGATTTTGTCACGGTTTTGGAATTCTTATCATTCAATAATAGATCCAATTTCTTTTTAAACCTCTTTAAAGGATGAGAAATAATAGTTTAAAAGTAAAAAATGATAAATTTAAGTTTGTTAACATTATAATTAATGTACGATATTAAAATTTGTAATTGAAATTATTAAATCGTAATTACAAGTATATTTATAGAACAAAGAACGAGAGAAACAAATGTAGCGCGCTCGGGTGCCGAACCCGGGCTGCGCAGATCAGCCAGTGAACGCTGTACCAACTGAGCTACAACCAACCTACCATTGCGGTTGCAATGCAAGTATTTAAGTTCTGTACTATAATTATAACCCCCGGTTTCTCAAGAACTAAGGAGCGTTGGATAAAATCCGTTGAACCTGAAACTAAAATGTCTCTACCCTACAACATATATTAAAATAATCAAAATCTGTGATTAACAAGGTTGGCCTTCTCCTTGTAAGTGCACCACATGAGCCCCTTTTGTGAAAAGCGTCCTAAAGCATTGCATAAATTGGATGAGTTATAAAGAAGAATCAATTCAAATCGGTTTGTGGCCTACCGAGTAAACCGACTTGTATAACAATAATGTTTGTATATTAGTGATCGGTGTATGTCTTTTGTAAGATAAAAATAGCATAAAATGATTCCATTTGAAACTAAAATTCTATTCAACGCTTCTTGTGATGCTTAATAAAAGCTTGCTAAATGAAATAGATATTAAATATAAAAATACTATTTTAGCGCAAATGAACTAAATAAAGACGAGTATTTAATTATTTTATATTAACTTGGGGTTATGTTTTCAGAAGTAATGGAATTTCAGTTGGAACAGTTTAAATTTGTAATGCATGGAGATTTCTTAAAAATAAAAAATATATATATAAATGTTAAATAATTAGATAAACTGATTTTTTAAAACAATTATCTTTGTCTGATATTTTTAACGCATGGCTTTATTTCTCACTAAAGGGATTTTCAAACATTAAATTAATTTAATTATATTTAACAAAAACAACAAAAAATGCTTTGGATATAAATAAGAAAATTGAAGTGTTTTTTGAATGGCTAATTTTTGAGGTGTGTGTGTGAGGGGGGATTTTTAATTACTCCACGGAATATTACTTTGAATTTTATGTCGGATAATTTTTAGATATATTTTATTATTTTCAGATGGATGCAGCAGAAAGGCTCATGGAATTAAATTAACGAGTAAAGCATTTTTTTTTTATTAAACCTTCCGAAAAATTATGTATTCTTTTAAAGTCATAAGTGTAACGATAAAGAAGTTATATCAGCTAATAATTTAAATATATCAAATGATTAATTATGTTTATAAGGATCGGTACACAGAATACATAAAATAATAATTGTCTATCCTAGAATGTAATTTTTGTTTATGATTATGTTTCTTTAATTTATTTAAAGCCCAACTGAAAACAATCGGAAAATCACTTTGTTTTACAGTTACTTTAAAAATTCATGTAAAATAGAGAAAATAGAAAGATGAAAATGTTTTTAGATCACTTGTTCTCACAACATTAGCTTCGTAGAAAATGGGATCCTACATAAATTATTAACTGAAGCAGTACTTACAAAATCACATAAATTTTCTCTCTTACTGTTTCATCTTCTTATTTAAACGACAATTTGAGGATATGAACTTTTAGACTATATTTACTTCATTTATTTTTTAGGGGGATACAACTGCAGCAGATAATGTACTAAAAAAAATTAATGTTTAACTTTTATAATAAACTTTTGCATACAGCCAATCTATAAATTTTTTGGCTCCGTAAATATTTCGCCAGAAAAAAAAAAAAAAAAAAAAAAAAAAAAAAAAACTGTTTTTTTATATACTTAACGATTAGTGTCTATTCTATAATTTATTTAAGATAAAATATTTTTTTTAAATTTTTACTTACATAGAGAAATGCTACTTGTAACATTGTGCTTCCTTTGCACAAGGTAATAAAACTTAAACTGAATCGGTCTTTTGAAATGTAGTCATCTCTAGCTTTTGAAATTTTACAGGAGAAGCAAAAAACTAGTTTTAAGGCTTCAACTTAAAATGTATAAAATAACAAAAAAGAAAAATAATACCACGTAGTATGGGGAGGGAAAATGTCACAATATTTTTTTTTTCTGAACAACGTGCTAAGAAAGGTTTTCCTAAACCTTTTTTGATGATAAGCGATAACCCATTTTAAAAAAGAATTTGAGTTTTCAATAATTAACTTCGCTTACTAAACTTTATTATATATAGGGGAGAGTAGCCTAATTTGGACCGCCGCTTTAATTGGACTGTTGCCATTCTACCGTTAATTACAGGAAGAGACGCCATCTACCGCTGAAATCCTACTCATCAAAATGACGTCACTCACGATTAGAAGAAGCAACCGCCTACCACGTGTTGTTTTCAGACAATTTTAAAAAAACCTAAAGTTAGCTGTTTTGATCTACTTTTTTCCTACTAAACGTAAGCGAATATTTTAAAACTAAGGTGAGTTGTTATGTTTTCATATACATATATAAATTTATCTGTTAATTGCGCATATTTCTCACGCGGCTTTGTTTGATTTCGTTTTTGTTCTTAGTCTTGAAATTATCTGTTTTAAAAAAATGACGCAGTTGCCATAATTGGACCATTTTATGTTGCTTAAATTGGACCAGATATGCGATCATAAATTTTGAAAATTAAGTGATGCATTTTGAGGACGGTACACTTTGTACACTATATCTTTAATATTTTATAATGGATTCCTATCTCCATGTAAGTTTTTTTTTTTTTTTTTTTTTTTTTTTTTTGGGGGGGGGGGGGGTTATATCTGGATTAATTTTTTTATACAGTTTAGGCCTATATAAACAAAAAAAAATATTTTTACATGTTTATGCAATAAATTTTGTTTGGAATTTCTTTTATCGTGTATGTATTTGTATTTATTTTCTTTGAATAGTTTATTCTTACGGCGTATTTGGTTTACAGAGTTGAATTCAAACATTTTCTTCCTGGAGGATATTTGAGATTCCCTGAGGAAGGGCAGACTTTTTACAGTTCTGGAGGGTGGAATTACACCTTTTTGCCATTAAAACTCATAAAACCTCAAACCTTCCGTGAGGAGGGGTGTGAATTCAATACTGTTGAATATATAATGTTTGCGTATAACTAATCGCAGCGTATTTTTCAATAGAGCATATTTTTTTAAACACTTCTATAATATAATGTTAAAAAGACACGGACCAGCTGTCTGAAAAAAAAAAAACAGTTGAGAGCAAAAGCTGTTAAAGATATAGGAAATAAAAAGGAGATAGTAAGTTGTGAAGAAATTGACCTGCAATAAAGCTGTAGCTACAAATCCTTCCCAAAAGCCAAAAAATCATTAGAAATATTATATCCTTTGCTAAATTTAGTTTTAAAAAAGTACAGAAAGAGCCAAAAAAAAAACAGTTGTGTTAACATCTTCGCCATATAAAGTAAACCTTGAAATGAAAAAATACAAAAATTCGACTAAAATGATGCTATCACAGCATAAAAGCAAATGGAACATCAAGTTTTAAAAAATAGGCGTATCGTAATTATCAAGGAAATGATGAAAGGGGAGACCTACAATCATAATGTAAAGAAAACTTCTGTTGCAAAAAAAAAAAAAAAAAGTCTATTAATTCAGAATCTAAAAAGAAAAATGTAAATAGTGATGATTGGTTTTGCCTGATTTGTAAGAAAATAAAACAGCAGGAATGATTCAGTGTTCATATTGCCAAATACGGTTCCAAGTTGTGTGCGCTGGAAAAAAAATCAATAAACGAAATTCATGTGTAAGCTTTGCATCACTCCTTAAATGATATTCAAGTAACTGGCAATTAGTCTCATAATTTCTATTCTTAATTACTGATAACTTTGAATTTTATTTTGAATACATTTTGATTTGAAACAATTACACTTATTTTCAGATATTTGATTTCATTACATTTCATTGCTGTTATTTTGTTTGATTGTTTCAGTAACCGCAAACTTTGCTTTTAATAAAATTACTTATATTCCTTAGTCATTAAACCAACACTGATTTTATTTGGTCCAATTTGGGAGACTGGTGGTCCAACTTAGGCGACCAGTTGCTGAATTTGGACCACTTTTGACAAATTTTTCAAATTAAAATAAAATTTAAGATTTTCAAAAAGAAAATGATCTAAAGTTTTATTTAGTTAGTGGATGAATTGATTGACCCGTGTAGTGATATTTTTCAGATATTCCAAAAATTAAGTGAGTTACACCTGAAAATAAGCGAAGTGGTCCAAATTAGGCTACTCTCCCCTATACTTTATTATATTTATTATGGCTTTACACAATAGCTTTCACTTTTTTTTAAATTAAAATATAAAAAACGATGTATATTTAAACTGAAATATTTTATAATAAACATTATGAGCAAAAAACAAACAGATTTTACGCACAAAGAAAACTTATAAATATTCTTTTGATTCTTCCTCTGAAGTGATCGGCCCTTCAATTATTTCTTTATAAAAATTCCTTCGGGAATGTACTGGAAGTTCTTGTTTCTATCTTGGATTTTGTAATAATTGATCGGGAATTTTTATTGGTAGGCTGAGTTATTCGTTGGATGTGGAATGAATAGTAGTATGAGGTAGAGCAAAGCATCGTTTAAACGACGTTTACATTTATACGACGATTTAGTGTGTTCCCAATTCATTCCTATTAGTTTTAATATAAAAATATATCCTTTTCATGACACACAAAATCGTTTATACGTCGGTTTTTCGATTTTGTACACGTTTATTTTTGTTTATTTTTCTTATGTATTTTAAGAACGAGTGGAATTTGTCAGCTATGTATGACACCGAAGAGCGTATTTAAATATACCCCACATGATAACAACTTGGACTGGTGTGGGATTACTCGCAAAAAACCAGTTTACACGTAACGGATTACACTGGGTGCGGTCATTCTTTTTGCTGGGATAGTCAGCTTTCCCGAACTGTTTTATTGTTACACAGCCCATTCATTGCTTATCAGTCAACGAAAAGTACACATAGTTTTTTCCTTCTTCACTTTTTGTACTGTTTCGGCCGCAGCTATTTTCAGACATGTCTCAAAAAGGCAAGTCCATCTCAGTTAAAAAAGAAAAAAAAAGAACTTAAAGAAGAATTCGATAGTAAAAGTTTACCGGCAAGGTAAAAAGTTGGCTTGACTAAAATGATGTGTATTCCAGTTTCTACCTTAAAGACTATTATTCACGACAAAAATTTGAGGAAAATGCAAATGGCTGTGGAACTTGGGCATAAAAAAATGCGAGTGTAAGAGGGTAAATTTCCTGAAATGAAAAAATGTTTTGCTTCAGTTTTTCAATCAGGGTCGTGCGTCGAACTTTCCCGTAAGTGGTCCTATGTTGATAGAAAAAGCGAAAAAAATCGCGATGAAATTGAATCTGGCAGACTGTGTCTTTACAAAGTTGGCTTGACTAAAATGATGTGTATTCCAGTTTCTACCTTAAAGACTATTATTCACGACAAAAATTTGAGGAAAATGCAAATGGCTGTGGAACTTTAGCATAAAAAAATGCGATTGTAAGAGGGTAAATTTCCTGAAATGAAAAAATGTTTTGCTTCAGTTTTTCAATCAGGGTCGTGCGTCGAACTTTCCCGTAAGTGGTCCTATGTTGATAGAAAAAGCGAAAAAAATCGCGATGAAATTGAATCTGGCAGACTGTGTCTTTACAAAGTTGGCTTGACTAAAATGATGTGTATTCCAGTTTCTACCTTAAAGACTATTATTCACGACAAAAATTTGAGGAAAATGCAAATGGCTGTGGAACCTTAGCATAAAAAAATGCGAGTGTAAGAGGGTAAATTTCCTGAAATGAAAAAAATGTTTTGCTTCAGTTTTTCAATCAGGGTCGTGCGTCGAACTTTCCCGTAAGTGGTCCTATGTTGATAGAAAAAGCGAAAAAAATCGCGATGAAATTGAATCTGGCAGACTGTGTCTTTACAAAGTTGGCTTGACTAAAATGATGTGTATTCCAGTTTCTACCTTAAAGACTATTATTCACGACAAAAATTTGAGGAAAATGCAAATGGCTGTGGAACTTTAGCATAAAAAAATGCGAGTGTAAGAGGGTAAATTTCCTGAAATGAAAAAATGTTTTGCTTCAGTTTTTCAATCAGGGTCGTGCGTCGAACTTTCCCGTAAGTGGTCCTATGTTGATAGAAAAAGCGAAAAAAATCGCGATGAAATTGAATCTGGCAGACTGTGTCTTTACAAAGTTGGCTTGACTAAAATGATGTGTATTCCAGTTTCTACCTTAAAGACTATTATTCACGACAAAAATTTGAGGAAAATGCTAATGGCTGTGGAACATTAGCATAAAAAAATGCGAGTGTAAGAGGGTAAATTTCCTGAAATGAAAAAATGTTTTGCTTCAGTTTTTCAATCAGTGTCGTGCGTCGAGCTTTCCCGTAAGTAATCCTATGTTGATAGAAAAAGCGAAAAAAACTTTACAGCAGTGTCTTTACAGCAGGATGGTTGCTGAAATTCAAAGCGCGCCACGGGATCACATGTCAAGTTGTAAGTAGTGAATCGAGAGATACTCCAGTTGATTCTGCCGCAGAAATTCAAAATTCTGCCAGGCATAAGTGAATACCAACTTAAAGAGATTTCTAATGCCGACGAGACGGGACTTTTTTATCATCTGACGCCAAATCGGACTTATAAAATCTTATATAAAATAAGGACTAATGCTTATAAAGGCGAAGAATATAAAGATGGGGGAAAAGTAAAGATCGCTTTACTTTTCCCCCAATTGTGCAATTTTTGTGCAAAAATTGTGTAATTTTTGTGATGGAAGTGAAAAGAGCACTCTTTTGCCGCTAGGAAAAAAAACCCATAAATGTATAAAGAACATCAAAGCGCTGTCGCTGGATTATATTGCCAATAAAAATGTCTGGATGTGCCCGAAATTTTCACGAGATGGCTGAAAAAACTTGACATTGTTACAAAGGGGCAAAAACGAAAGATTTTGCTATTCATCGATCAATGTCCACCCACCGGATACTATAAAAGTTTCACTTCTTTCCTATAAACTGCACAAGGTGCCTGCAGCTATGTGATTTGGGCCTGATGAAGAATCTAAAAATGCATTATAAGAAGCAGTTAGTTCAAATCGCTATTCGAGGCATTGATGAACCTAGTCCCAAGAAAATAAGTATTCTCGATGCAATGAATATGATTTCGTTGACTTGGTCTCAGGGAACAAAGAAAATAATAAAAACTATTTCATAAAAGAGGAATTTGCACATCAAAATTCCGATGATAATGCGGGAGATGCCATAAGCGACGATGATGATTGGAATCTGCTCAAACAGAGACAACTACTGATGAACACAAGGATTGCGATGAGGATGTAATAACTTCAGCGATTTGTAGTGTTGATGAGCTTATTCAGAACTCCCAGTCTGAATCGTATAGTGACAGCGGAGATGACGAGGAATGCCAAAAAGTTGTTTCTCCAAAATTTCAAGATGCCGTGAAACATTAAGAATCTTTTTTGTTTGCCACACTAGCAGCGAAAAAATTTTCAGGCCCTTGACTCATTCCAAAAATCATTAATTACAACTCAACTTCAGTCATCATGCCGAAAAAACATAGACATTTTTTTTCTGTAATACTCCGTAAAATGATCAAAAGAAATGGTATGTACATTTCAATGGCTTACTGTATTTTTGCCCTTTTTTTTGGTTATTTGTTTGTTTTGGTTTGTTTAAATTATAAATTTATGTAAATTATCACGTTAAAAATTAAAATTAAGTGAAAACTAAATTAGTTCCAGTTTTAGAAGTTAAAGTCTACTGTACGACATTATCGTTTATACAGCGTTTTTTGGTAGTTCATTCGGCGTCGTACAAACGATGCTCCAATGTATATCCTAAAATTATTGGGATTTCATCAGGGATAAACATCCCTTTACTATAATCAGGGGTTGCATTACATAGGGTAAATTTTCATTGTTCCTACCAGAACCATTATTCAGTAATCTTCATGATCATTTTATTTAACATATGCTATAAAATGGTGTGATGAAGATCTTATTTTCAAAATAGTGGTAGGAACAATAAAATTTTCCCCATAGAATGCGACATCTGTATACTGTCAATAAAGAATTTGGCTATCACCTTCCTCGGAGCTTTGTTTGTAAAAACAAATTCATAAAAGTTGTTTACAGCAAATTAGGATTTTTGCTCACTAGGTACGTTTTTTTAGCTTCTAGAAGAGATAACTTTCTTTTTGAAGAATATTGGGCACCATTTTTAAAGGCAGCAACATGTGCGATTGGTTGCAGGCAGCGCGATTCGTGACTGCTTAATTTTGAGTTTTTCTGTCATCCGAATTGGCGGAGAGGTTGTTTAACATTAATAAACCTTTATCATAGGTAATGTTCACTGTAGGCATAACTTTGTGAGCCTAAATTGAATTGATGAGTCAATCGTGTGGAACGGGCGCTCAAATCCCTCCTTACGAATGCTCAGTAGGTAGAAAAAGGAGCGGTTTATAAACATTCACATTATTTTGACATCAATGTTGAAAAACAGAAAGAAAACAAGTAATCAAATGAAAAGAGTAAGGGAGAGTCAGCCAATAAGGTTCATTTTGAACAGGTACCATCATTCTTGTATCACTCGTTTTCGAAATGAACGCTGTATATAAACATTGGCTAAAATGCATTAGAAGATTGAGATGTGATCGTTTTAATAAGGATTCGAAGAGTTGAAGTTTACTGAATAAGAATCCACTAAAAATCTATTTTGTGAAAAAAATAGGGGTTGAACCCTTTTCAAAATGACCGATTCAATTTTACTTGCAACAATAAAAAACAATAAAATAATGCTTTCTTAGAGCAGTTAATATACCGATTTAATGTTGAGAAATCAAAATGTTAGGAAAATCAGTGTTACATTAAATTAGTTAATTTGTATAGTACTATGAAAATATATTTGCATAAATAATCTTCTAAAACTATTTTAAACCAATACATTTTTAGATTTTTAATTAATATTTGCAAAACAGACAACGCGATGCAATTTTTAACGGGAGCGTATTCTTTTTTTTTCTAGTTCTTAGTATTTATTTATGATTCCACTTATTTTATTTCAATTATTTATTTAAAAATAACTAAATGTTTTCGTTAATTGTACAAGTAGGGTAGGGGAGTACACAGTGAGACATGGTACATAGCGAGACGGCAGCCACTTTGATATATAGTTGTAACTTTGTCTTCCAACTGGCACACACACATAACGACCTCAACTTATGCAACACTTGGATGTGGTTTCCGCACTTCAGTTAGTCGTCCGACAAATAATAAATATTTCCTTATTTTATAGTGGTTAAAGATACATAAACGTCTGTTTTAGAGTTTATTTCCTTCAATATGGCATATATTTATTTAACCAAACCTAGATATATCTAATAATAGACTATTTCGGCAAAACGACATAAATTTTTAAAGTGATAAAATTGATGTAACAGATTTTGATGTAATTGATGTAAAAGATCCATTTTGTTACAACGTAACGAAAGTACACAGCGGTACACACAGTTGTGGTACACAGTGAGGCGTGTCTTATTGTGTACCTACAATGTGGTTCTGATGTTAAAAAAGTTATTTATTAATAAAAGAAGGTTTTTCTCCCTCTCTCTATTTCTCTCTGTGTGTGTGGTCGTGCGATGACTATGGAAATTTACTAAACGTAAGTGGCTGAAAATTTGCATGAAAGTAGCCCAAGGTTTGCCATTGTCCAACCGAGGCTCATATTTTTAATATTTTGAAAATCTATAAATTTTAATTAGAAATTATAAACTGCAGAAAATTATTGATAGACTGTAAAAATGTATGATTTATGAAAATATATATTGACTCACTGTGTACTACTTGTGGTACACAGTGAGACAATTTTCGATACTCCGTTATGCTGCATCTGTGCTTTTATAAATAACTTTTTTTAAACCATTTATACATTAATGTGTAGCGCATTTGTGTAGCTTAAAGATGTACCAAAAATATTTTTCTATAGAATAAAGATCGTCCCCATTTGTTAAGTAATAAACATTTTCGTCTCACTGTGTACTACCCTCCCCTAAATACATTTCATATTACGCTTTGTATTTCACATCTAATTATATATAGTAAGGTTACAGCATTTAGAAATTAATTAATTATAAAGATATAAAATATTTTTAGACTAAAGAAATAAAAAAATTTATATATTAAACTTACGAAGAAAGACATTTCTATTTATCCTTAAACAAAAGAACTTCAGAATTTCATATAATTTGTAAAATTACGAAAGTTCAATAATATATATTGTTTACTAAAATCGCACTAAAAGAGATTTATCCTTTTATAACATAATGTGTTACATTAAAAGTAAGCCACATCATAAAAATATTAATTGTGATTATGATATTATTTAACAAGAAATTAAACAAAACACAGCGTATATTTCTAAATGAGAAATACCGTTTATTAATAATATCTGCTTTTTGTTGTATCTGAAGCTTGTCCTGAAACCTACACGTATGTTTTCTATTATAAGTTACAATTCAACAGTTATATAATTATTAAAAAATGATTATTTTTATATGATTACTGAAAAGTGTCGATTTATAAATAATTCTAAAAATCTTTTTAAATGTTCATAAATTCAGAAATATATATATATATATATATATATATATATATATATATATTTTTTTTTTTTTTTTTTTTTCCAAGAACATCTAAACTTTTTTTTCTTTCTTATACAAATAGAATTCCTGACAAAATCTGAAACAATATATTGAAGCCAAATGTAACTTAAAATAAGATTCTTTTTATTTTTTTGGATTATCTGCAATCAAAACTAAAGAAGTTAAATCATATGTAGGCAATAAAAATATAATAACTCTTGTGTTTTATTTTGCAGTAGGGTACAAATTATTTCTGAGTGTTTTATTTTGTTTGTTAATTTTTTTAACCTATATCAATATTCTGAGCTTTGTACTAATGTCATTGTAGGTATTGAATTAAAAAATATAATTAAAATTATTCAGCAAATTCATAGAAATTTAAGAGTTATTTCCCAAAATTTTAATAAATAATATTGGTATTATTGCATGTATTCTTTACGTTAATGTTAATAAAACAAGTAACTGAAGGTATTGATCGTTGTTTTCAAAGTTATATAAGCCAATGCGAAAGTTTTGGGAACTTGCGAAATCCTTATAATCTTTCCGAATGATTATGATACTCATAACTCATCATTACGATCGATAATGCTTTTATTTGTAGCAGTTTAGGGAGATATTTTTACAAATATAAAAGAAATAGCATGACATATTAAGGTGTATCTGTAAAAATTTTATTAACACCCCAGCTTCATTGATAATTAATATTATTACAGTATAATGAATTTCTCAATAAAATAAAAATCTATTAGTTTTTGAGAAAATAAAAACATTTTTTTGAATAACAACAACAAAAAAATAATTGTATGGATAGTCTTATAGTCAGTAAAACATATATTACGTAAAGAATAGGTGGATTAAGCCGAACAATCACGTCGAGCTTTTTACGACATCCTGCTGGAGTATTATTATATTTTACTCAGGCATTGGTGAGCTTGTATAACATTAGTACCACTTAGTGCAAACATCGCTATTGGAAGTATCAATATTGTGGAATATTAGCAAATTTGGACAGATAAAATACTTCAGCCAACTGATTTAATCAACTCCATCGATTGTTTATAGTGATGAGATTGGCGAAGTTTAATCGATACACCATCGATTCATGATACAGTCAATGCAGATAAGGCCGCATGAGGGGGGGATAAAGGATTAAGGAATCCAAGATTTTCCCAATAGAGCACAGGCTGAGTTTACTTGAAACTGTTTATTTCATCACAACAGATAAACGTAAACAATTCCCACAGGGTGAGAATTTATCATAGCCATCATGCTAGAGCACGAATTAATATTTCATGCGGAAAACATGTTAAAGGACGATTTAGATATTATACGTGATTTTGAACACCAGGTAACATATTAGACAAATAATCAAGCAGCACGAAAATTTCTCTCTGAGCTCATGCTCGAGGGTTTTATTAGAATATACCGAGGAATACCGATTGAAATGTAAACTTCAGGCTAACCAAATAAATTCATGAGTGAGACACGAAAGAAAATACGATCCGTCACTCAACCAATGGAGAGCGAGCGGGGAACGTCATAGAAATGAGTCCCGGTTCGGCTTACATCGACGATTTCGATGTAATACGGCTGACGCAAGACCAGCTGGCGGGAAATTGATATGGAATAAAATAAAAATAGTAAAAATGGAACATTATAGTTGTTACAGTGTTGGTAGTTGATAAAAATTAATGAAGGGATTAAAAGTTTAGATTAAGATTTTGATTAAGATTTTTATTAAGATACGCGTGTTACATTTATAGGAATATAACTAGAAATAAATAATAGAGCGTATTAAGAAATAGGGAAATAATGAATTCACCGTCAATTTAGAATAATTTAGATGAATGTAACAAGTAATTTTTTTATATAACATACATATAAATATACTATTTAAAATACGTAGACGGACATGCACACACTAAAAAATACACATGTATATACTTGTATATATACATATTTGTCAACTTGTTAATGTAATTTTATTCATAATTTCACAGTTTTTGTTGGTGGTCGGTAATGCATATTTAATAGTTATACATGTATATATATATATATACTAGAAAGATAGTCCTTCGAATTGAATATACGATTGTCGCATTTAGGTGATATTTGCGGCATTTATGGCAGTTAAAACTTAAATGAGACGTCCAAAGCCACAAATTTGACAATAAGTATTATACGTAACAATTCATCTAAAAATATTCATTAATATTTAACTGCTCTGACAGAAATTTCCGCGTAGCTACTGTGAACGGTCTTCGGCGCCGCTTGATGTAAAATAAATAAAAAGCTTTCATTAACTCATAGAGAACTGATTCTGTACTAAACTTTACGCTCGGTGTTATTATACTTTATAATTACTTATTCAGAAGTCTCTAACATTTGTACTGGTGCTCAAACAAAACCCAATTTTACAAACATTTGTAGTTAAACTGAAAATTTCAATAAAATCCATGGCAATTTTAAAAGGAAGTGGTCTGTGAGACCGCTAACATAGTTAAACATTAAACACATGTCACGGAAAACATCGTTTAACATTAACAGAATTTGCGAGTGAATATTAACCCGTAACCTGCACAATAGTGCTATTTGAAAGTCCGTAACTCCCACTGCGTACACGTTTGTTGGTAATATAGGGATATTGAAATATAACCCATGATTTCTGTACGAAATTTAATAAGGAATCGAAACGGGATATTGATTTTATTAAAAATCATATAGTGGTAGTGAAAAATTCAAATTAATTAAAGCACGTTTTAAATAACGCCAACATTTAAACTCTGAACAGTGCGAATTCACATTAGTGTGTAGTTTCCATGTTAAAAGCGTATTTGCCAGATATTTCATAGCATTGGTAAGAAGAATATTTATTAGATATAACTTGAGTTATTATAAAAATTCACATGATAAAAATAGACTTATAAACAGATAAAATAGTGAACTTTTTCTAATAATTCGATTTAAGCAGTTCTGATTCAGCCAAAAGATAGCCCAAGGCCTGATACTGCGTATCACCTCCCCGTCCTCCCTCTTACTCTTTCACAAAAAAAAAATAAAATTTTCTATGGCTTAGAATACATATATGGAAACATAAATACTAATTTAGATAAAGACAGTTTTCTTTTTTTTTATTCTAAACTTAAATTAGAAAATTTAAGAAAAGTGTAAAAATAAATCAGACCTCCAAACCAGGGCAAAAAATTAAAATATCAGAAATAATTAAAAAAATAATTAAAATATCATATTTCAGAAAAGAGTAAAAATAAATAGAGACCGGAAAACCAGGGCAAAATAAAATCCTGTAATTCTTCTAATAATTCGATTTAAACAGGCCTGATTAACCCAAAAAGTGGCCCAAGGTCTGACATTGTATTGCATCTATCCTCTCTATTTAATTACACTTTGACAAAATATCAACATTTTCTATGCCTTAAAATACATATATGGAAATATAAATACTCATTCAGATAAACTAAATTTTCATTTTATATCTTATCTAATCTGAAAGTAGAAAATATTTATTATAATGAGTAAAAGTTGAAAACAGACTGAAAATATCAGATTTATGAAAAGTGTAAAAATAAATCAGACCTCCAAACCAGGACAAAAATCAGCTGCATCATTATTTAATCATATTCGGCACTTGAGCTACCGAACGCATTAATGATTGTAAAATTAACTTACTTTAATTGCATCAACATAATTTAAATGTTCTCAATCTATACAAGATTTTTCAGAATTCATCAGATTATCATCATATAACATTATTGAGAATCACATAACCATATATCTATATTGTCTGTCTCTACACCGCTATTCATATGCTATTTCTTTAAAATAATAATTTTAGACACGTATTTAATTAGCCGGTTAAAGAAAAACACTGTTGGATGATGATGGTGAAATTCCTAACTTACAAACTCAACACAGCTTATTTAAATATTAAGCATTCTGATTTAAACATTATTTTAATGCAATATATGAAAAATACCATTTCAACATACCTCGTTAATCCCCTAAAACTCTCCGCATTTGGCACATTTACTTTGTGGCTAATAGGTATCCGAAGAACGCAAAGTCAATTGCGCAGATTATTTTATAACGCTAATTTCAAAATTGGTCTCCTTTTTAAGATTACACTTTAACTAAATGAAACCTCTGTCGAAGACCTTCACATAAATCGACCTTCAAAGTTAAAAAAGAAAAACTGTAAACCACTTTCGGAATTTTTTGTCGCACTTAGTGAAGATGGGCGCGCTTTACAATGAACGGCGTGTATTTTAATCGGAAACATTTTTTTAAGAAAATGTTACAAATGCAGAAAATGTTTCGGGTTTTGTTCCTGAAATTTGGATGTCACTTTTTAATGCATTTATGTACGATTCTTGCATTAAATAATTAATTCAAAGAACATTGTCACATTTAGAGGTCGTCACTTTCAGGCTTAATGACCTTCATAATTTTTCTTCAAGTCCTTTTATTTCTCAATCCTAAAATGCCGATGTTTATTATGTTAAAGTTATCTCCTTTATGTTTTTTTTTTTTTTTTATTCCAAAAGAAAATGTTCAGCTCTTTCTCGAGAGCACCGCACGCATCCTAAATTCTTACGCCACTAGAATATAGTTCCGAGCTTTTTGGATTTGTGATTGGTTCGTCCGCGTACCTGCAATACAGAAAAAAAAGCATTGCGTCCCATTGGTATTTAACATCGAACGTGAAACGGAGCCCAGAGATTTCGTGGTATTTGTTGTCTTCTAAAATTGCGCTGCTACCTGAGAACGAGTCGTCAGACAAATAAAATGTTATATTAACATCTCTGTAGAATGTAGCTTATGATGGACGACATGATTAACTGCAAAAGTTTTAGTAGTGAAAATGCCCAACTATTTTATGGAATTGTGGCGGATGCTGGAGATGTAGTCTACTCAACTGACTTTTAATAAAGGTTTTTTTCGAATGGATATTTTTTGTCTTTGCCAGTCCTTGCTGCCAGTGCTTCTCATTTTATTCCTTATAATTTCTCTGGTGTGAAGATATTAGAAACCGCTTGCACATTCCGAAAATATGGATGCTTTAAAATTTTAATACATCGAATAACACTGCACGTGAGACAGTACATAAAAGACATGCTGCATTGATTGTGTTAATTTTGAGAATGAACAAGGCACCACATGAGCAAATAAACCATATTGAAAATATTCTGTAAATTAAATTAGAAAATGAAAGAAGCAAAATTATAAAAAATGAGTTTTGGATTGAAAATATGACAAGTATTTTACAAATCTGTGATTTTTAAATGTTAAAAATTACATTTAACTTCAAAAACAATCTATCAGTGTTATCTATCAAATATTTTCAAAATAATATCAGAGTATATCTATTAAATATTAGTCATATAAGTAACAGGTGCTTTTGTTTCGTTTATATGCCACTTTTAATTCCCAAAATCAAATTAAATCGTCACTTTTGCCCTAATGTCAAAAATTTAAACTATGTTTTCTGAATGAATCAACTCTCCCTAATATTACCACACTTATACTTTAATTATGGCCACCATTTACACTATGGCAACACACATATGTATATATATAAGCTTGCATGGAACTTAAGGAGTATATTCTATAAAAATTCCTACAAATTAATAGATCAATTATATGAACAAAACACATACCAATAAAGCGGTTATTGTACAAATGTTATATGTTAGAATGAAGCATTCTCTCGTTTAAAGATACATTGGATAAATAATATACATAAAATTGTTATATAAAATGTATAATAAAAACAATAAAAATAATATACTTCAAAAAAGGTTTTTAAGAACATGCGTTTTATATCACGAAAACAAAAGCAATACATCAAACTAAACTCTTTATTGTTAGAAATGATATACATATTTTATACATATATACACTGACAAAATAATTGAAATATGTCTGCAGGAGATGTAAAGAAATCATTCGAATATCCTTTTTCGTATTCACATTTGATATATTTTGAAAACAACTTCGAATTTTCTTTGTCACCAAAAAACAGTGTATTTGTTAGCTACCATTTACGACATTATTTATGATTTTGAAGCTTTTTATGTATGGTAATCTTTTTCGTGTCACCTAAAGTTTTAGTATATTTCATTCTAAAGTCATTTCTTTTTTTTTCCTTCAAAATAAACAAAAATTTCCATTTTTTCTCTCAGAATGCAATAAGTACATTATTTCAAATTTGTTGATAAAAAAAAAAAAAAAAAAACGCAGTTTTTGCTGGACATAAAATTCTACACCTTTGTTAAAATAATGTAAAGATTAAAAGAATGCGTTTTAAATCATGATTGATCTATTCTTAAATTTTAATGTTTGTTTTGTAATTTGATAGTAAATGATATTTCGCATGTGTTTGAAAGATTTAACATGAATTCTAACAAATAGATAAAAATATTCAGAAAAATTATGTTTCAAGAATTGAGAAAATAAAGTTTTTCATGATTTGTGTATAAATGTGAATAATTACATCGCTTCATTTTTTTTATATTTTTACATAATTTATTATACTTAAAGTATTTAATATCATTGTTATACACATATGCAAGAGTAAATATATTTAGGTTAGCTAAAAGTGTTTCATCAAATAAGTTATTTGTAATTATCTTAAAGCTAAATATTTAGTTCGATTTCATTGAATTTATAAACGTAGTTTGTTCATTCACGTTGTTTTGTCGCATATGCTAGTGTATCAACGGCATATTTCATTTATTCAGGCAGAACTAATCTAATCTAATCTCATCGCCCAACTTGGGAACCTGCTTGTGGCTGATGGTTGCGTCAAGCCCCTTGCCCAGGGCGGGATGTTCCTACCACCTTTGCGGCACCGCTTCCCAGGGAACGTTAGTTAGTATATTGGTTTGAATATAAACTAAGTATTTTCAGATAATAATTAGAAAAATTAATAACACTTAAGATATGATGCAATTACATTAGTTACCAGCTATACAATAAAATATAAGTAAAATTTATTCGCAAATTTATACAATCACAATTTTCATAGGAAATATTTGAAGTATCATCAGATGCTGACAAAATACAAATCTGTAATTTAATTAACACTTTTTCTTTTTCTTTTTAAAAACTTCAGTTAAACATATATAAGATAAAAAACTTTGTAGATCTATTTTTAAATAATATTATTATTTTTTTTTTTAATTAAGCAATTTTTATGTTTAATATAGCGATTTATATAATTTTTCCTTTCTCGCAATGTATATCAAATGACTCATGCAAAATGGAAATATAATGACCAATACTTATTATATTTAAATTATGAATTACACAAAAAATATTTTATAAACACAAAAAAATAATGTATCTTACAAAAGTATTTGAAAAAAATATTTACAAAAATATTTGATGACAATCATAATCTTAACTTTAACAAAAGTGTTTTATTTTAGATACCCATTTTAAAAATACCAGTATGTCAAAAATACTGCAAAATTACATCGTATGAATAAACCAAACTTTCAATATAAGGTTAAAAGATTTTGAAAATTTCAGTTTCCTATAATTTAAGAAATGTAAAAAAATATTTATTAGAATATTCCAGGAAAAGCTTACGCTTGGCGGAAGTTTACACTAAACAGATGTGTAATGAAACCTTTATATATATCAGAATTAGTATATTGTGGCCATCACAAAACTTTCGTCTGTATAAATCGCGTCAATTAATTCATTTAAATAGTACAACAAATTACATCAATTTAGCACCAATTCATATCAAAGTATATCTGAATTTGAAGTTTGATGAAAATCAGTGCATTAGTTATTGAGTTCGAGCTATAGGGAAAATTATGAAAAATGCAGCATAGCAGCGCCAGCTGTTGAGCGATTTGCACCAAAACATAAACAGCACTTATTTATATCAAGGTACACTGGAATTTGAAGTTTGTTGAAAATCCAAGCATTAGTTCTTGAGGTAGAGCTATTGCTGAAATCACAAAAAAGATGCAGCATAGAAGCGCCACTTGTTGAGCGATTTACATCAAAAGTTAAAAAAACGTCAATTCATGTCAAGTGCTAACTGAATCTGTTGAGTGATTTACACCAAAACGTTACAAGCACCAATTCATATCAAGGAATAATTGAATCTGAAGTTTGATGAAAATCCACGCATTAGTTCTTGAGACAGAGCTATTGCAGAAATCGTGAAAAATGCAGCATAGCAGCGCCACCTGTTGGGCGATTTGCACCAAAAATTAATAAGCACCAATTTATATTATGGACTACTTGAATATATTGTTTTATTAAATTTCGTGCATTAGTTCTTGAGATAGAACGCCCACGAAATTCGTGTCACACACAGACAGACATTTTGTAAAAACATGTTTTCCGGAATATCTGACCTCTAAAACGTATAAATCCGTTGAAAACCGGAAGTCGGAATTTTTTACGAATACAATACTTTCTTTTTGTAAAGATAGAAGAAAGTAAAAATAGTACGGAAATTTTTCATAGAAGTTTACATTTTTCATGGCAGTCTGTTTGATGAAATTAATATTTCGGTAGTACCCTTTGTTAATTATTTTTGTCAAATTTTGAATTGGAAGTAGCATTTTCATACTTATAAAGTGTGTTTAGTCTTTTTTTAATCTTATTTTTAATCTTAATTTAAAAGTATAAATTAAAATATTTGCATTACTTATTTGCATTAATTCTTTAGGAAAATATGGACATAAATTATTTGCATTAATGCTGATAAATAAATAGTGCATTACATACATCATTTTAGAAATGAAAATTTTGTTTAAAGAATATCAATATTTGTTTTGTATCTATTACAAATTTTTGTATGTTTTCTAGAGTTATTACTTTTCGGTAATATAAAACTGGAAGGTTGATCTTGGGTCTTGTATAAATCATATACGCTTACATGAAGCCGGTGAACAACGTCTTTAAATTATTTGTTTCGTGAAGATGTTTTTTACTTAGAAATTCGATCTTATTTTGGTGAGTTCGGAAATCACGACTTAAATTTTATAATTTCTCATATAGAAAAAAAACGTACGCCATCCGACAACTACTTATAAATCGTTCAAGTTATTTCTTTTACATAATGAATAAGTTTTAAGACAATAATTTCCATTTAATATAACAATAAAAATGTTAAATACCTCATGAAATTTTGAAATATGTATTCGTGAAGAATTATACGAATAACATTTTATAATTTGATATTAATATATTTTATACTATAACGATATCTCAGAGAAACTTAACCTTTTTGTCACAAATTATGAATTCATGAAAATTTCACATTCTAATGCATTTTTCGAGAATTTTTGAAACTGCAAAATCTTTATAAAATCTTTTAATAGAATTTAGCAGGATTTTGCCAATTAAAATTAATTAATGCTTTAGGAAAAATATAAAGTAAAGTATATGTAACTCATTCTAAACTGTATTGCTACTAATCGATGTATTAAATGATTTTTATAACAAGTTAATTCAATGGTTCTTTAAAGTACCGTCGAGGCATAAAGCTTAATAAGTTTATTAATTTATTATTGCATCTCCTATGATGATCCCTCTCCTCGAATTTCCACCCCAGTCCATCCATAGTATTATTTAACAAAAATCGAAAATGAAAGGCCATTGGATGCAATGTCTTTAATATTGCTCTTAAATTAACCAGTTTTCTATTCTTGAAACATCTACCACTCTCTCTCGTTCTACTGAACACACATTTAATTTTAATTTTTATATGGATGCATATATATATCTTATGTTTTTGATAGTTTACCAAAAATTGCGGATAATGTCCAGTTTACAAAATGCGTGTAATAACAGAAATTGAAATAATGGAAAAAAAAATGTAAACAAAATCCAAGTTCGTTTATTAAAGTGATGTTTTCTTAAAATAAATAAAATAACATTTTCTATTCCCTTTATTTATGCGTTAAATGTATAAGTTGTAAATTAGTAAAATATATTTTTTTAGTTACTTTTTCAAAGTGGACTAATCATTGAGTTCACATGAAGCTCAATTATTTCCCATCTGGCTCTAGAAAAAAAAAATTGCATATATTTAAAAACGGTTTAATTAAAAAGTGATAATATTTGTAATCATTTTAATTTGCATGTGAATTTCGATTTTAAGATTTTAAATACTACGACGATGGATATTTCGGTGGTGGTGCAAAATTTAAAATAAAGCTGTGGTGTCTTATAGTAAATGTATTTATGTTTCCCATCAAATAGCGTTATCTTTCACTCTGTCATGAAACTCAAATGTGTATTCAAAGTATTAGAAATCATGATTTAAACATGCATTTTCAAGTGAAATCATAGATTATAAAAGTTCTTAGTTTAAAATCATACAAGCAGACATCAACTTACATAAAATTTCGCTTTTTCATTCAAATTTTATATATTTTATTCAAAGAGGATCAAGATATCCTTCCTTAGATTAAAAAATAAATAAAAAAAAAACTATATCGCAAAATGTTTGCATCGATATAATTTAAATTTAAATTATTAATCTATCTTGTAAATGTTACAAATATTTCGCTAGTTTAAAATATATTGCATTACCTTTATGCAAAAACACGAATTTTGAATGAAATAAAATAAATGGACGATGTATTCAAGCAACAATCAAGGCATAATGTGAAGATCGAAAATTTTCTATTATCTTATTTTTAACATAAATACTCGAAACAATTTTATTTATGCATTTATAAATGACTGCAAAAGCTTTTTATGGCGATTTATTTTATATGTGTGCCCCAAAATAGACATCTTTATGAAATTCAAATCAAACACTTATTGATTTCGTTCAAATATATACATATTTCATTTTTTGGTAATTTTCAAAGATATTAATACTGTGTACATTATTATTATTATTATTATTATTATTATTATTATTTTTTACGGCAAATATATAAATTTTTTTTTTTTTTTTTTTTTCTCTTGTCTTCAATAACCGTTTCACGTACACATATTGTTTTATATTTCCAATCACAAATGGAGTAAAAATGGAAGCAATGGGAATTTCTTAAGGCTTAGTTAAAAAAAAAACAAACAAAAAAACTTAACCAACAGATGGCGCTGTAAGTTAACAGATAGAAAGAATATCTTCATTAGGAGGAAAACAATGGACGGTAGTTTGAGAAAATTAAAACTTTATTACCCATGTCAAAACCTTACATAATGCAGTAATAAGGAAAAAAAACTGTGAACACCTTCGCAGAAACAGAGCATAATAAAAAAAGTCCTTCCGGCCAGTGCCGGGAAGAAGGTGTAGCTTTCATATTCCTTATTTTAAAAAAGCCAACTTATATTATTCAAACACACGAAGCTCAATATAGTGGAAACCGAATATAGGAGATTCAGTACTAATTTTTATCAATACTAAATCATTATGAATGAGAATTTCGCGAAATTAGTCAGCTTTATCCAAGCTGCTTTTATTTAAAGTAACTTATATTTGGCTGCCAAATTCGGCAATCTCTTAAAGTGCCTGCCATTTTAAGACAACATGGTGGATGAGGCTAACCAGTGAACTTGGTCGAGATTTTAGTTATTGCTGTGCACATGCTCACTCACATCGGAATCGATTGATATATACGAGTGCTTTCGCAGGAAAAAAATCAGATTTTTCAAAAAGTCACCCACATTAGATATTGAAATTGCTATATCTGATCCATTTTTTTAAGATAAAGACAAACAAAAAATGCTCCTGAATCCTTATATCAAGGTCAAATACTTAAGAAAGAAACCCTTTTTCAATTTCTAATTTTTTTGCACCTCACTTTAAATATATATATTTTTTAATTTAATGGCCGTCATTTTGAAACAAGACGGCTGATGAAGCTGACCAGCGAACTTGGTCGAGATATTGATGTATACTATCCACATGCCTTCTTACATCGAAATAGGCGAATGCGTGTTTTATCGCGTGACAAATACAAGATAGTTTCAAAATGTTAGCCATGCTAGAAATCTAAAGTGCTATAATTCAACCATTTTTTAAGATATAAACAAAAGAACAAATTTTCAGAAACAAAAACTGCTCCGGAACCTTTGTATCAAGGCCAAACACATAAAAAAAATCTTTTTCATTTTTCAATTTTTTAATACCTCATTTTAAATTTTAAATTTAATTTTTTTAAATGGCAACCCTTTTGAAACAAGATGGCGAATGAAGCTGGCCAACGAACACGGTCGAGACATTGGTATGTACTATGTACAGACCAAGTTACATCCAAATCGGTTGATAAATGCACCTGATATTGCGTGACAAAAATCAGGTCGTTTTAAAATGTCAGCCACAATAGAAAATCAAAATGCTATAACTCAGCCATTTTTTTCAGATATAGACGAAACGAAAACTGTTCCGAAATCTTTGTATTAAGGTCAAACACATACGAAAAAAATCTTTTTCATTTTCAAATTCTTTTGGTATCTCATTTTAAATTTTATTTATTTTTTTAATTTTTTAATGGCCGCCATTTTGAAACAGGATGGCGGATGAAGCTTGACAATGAACTCGGTAGAGATATTGGTATGTACTATGTACACACCAAGGTACATCCAAATCGGTTCATAAATACGCCCGTTATCACGTGTCAAAAATCAGGACGTTTCAAAATGTCAGCCACGCTAGAAATTCAAAATTCTATAACTCATCCATTTTTTAAGATATAGACGAAACAAAAACTGCTCCCGAATCTTTTTATCAAGGTCAAACACATAAGAAAAAATATTTTTTCAATTTTCAATTTTGTGGTACCACATTTCAAATTTAAACTTATCTTTAAAATTTAAATGGCCGCCATTTTTAAACAAGTTGGCGGATGAAGCTGGCCAACGAACTCGGTCGAGACATTGGTATGTACTATGTATAAACGAAGTTACATCGAAATCGTATCATAAATACGCCTTTTATCGCGTGACAAAATTCAGGACGTTTCAAAATGTCAGTCACGCTAGAAATTCAAAATGCTATAACTCAGTCATTTTTTAAGATATAAACGAAACAAAAACTGCTCCGCAATCTTTGTATAAAGGTCAAATACATAAGAAAAAATATTTTTTTCCATTTTCAATTTTTTGGTACAACATTTCATTTTTTTTTAATTTTAAATGGCCTCCATTTTGAAACAAAATGGCGGATGAAGCTGGCCAACGAACTCGGTTGAGACATTGGTATGTACTATGTACACACTGAATTACATCCAAATCGGTTCATAAATACGAGAGTTACAGTGTGACAAATGTCATATATATATGTGTGTGAATTTTTAACGGAGGGTAGTTTCGGGGTCTGGGGGTCATGATCAATGAAAATATACCAAAATTTTTAGAAATCGCTTTCCTCTTACCGGCTGCAATAGGTAGCTTTTTGTAATGAAAGCTACCTAATATTGAGTAAAGCATTTGTACGGAATAGAGCAACTAACGCAAGAGATTTTGAATGTGCTGTCCACCATTTCCAGCTGCAAATTGCAAACGTGAAACCGCTTGTTCAACAACAGAGCGAAGAGGATGCGACTGATCTGGTGCACAATGCGCGCCTTAAGATCAGCTAACTTCGATACACCACTACAATATACAGTATTCTTTAGGTACGTACCCGAAAAGCCAGAAATCACTGGGATTTAGATCAGGAGATCGAGCTGGCCTGGCTGTTGGGAAACTGCGGCTTATAATTTAATCATTTCCGAATGTTCCCCTCAGAAAATCCTTAACTTGTGTGACTATGTGTGGAGTAGCACCAAATAACTTTAATGGAAAATATATATTTCTGACCAATCATTTTATCATTATGAAAATATAATGTAATTTTCTTTTTATACAGTGATACTGCAATTTTTTTTTTTTTTTTTTTTCAGAAAAAGAACATAAATTACTTTAAATACTCACAAGAAGTATTATTTAAAATTTTCAAAGAAATATTTAATTATTTCAATTGTTCAATTAAACAGTTCACTGTTTTTTGTTATTTGAACTATTTTTTAAAGATAAAATAAATGCCAAAAACATGAAATTAATAATAAACAACATGTATGTATACACAATTAATTAAGAAAAAATATTCTAAATACATTTTTTCATAGTATTTATTCAATATTATTTCCATTTTCAATTTATATTCCATTTAAAATGTAAGATGTGATTTAGAACAAATGAAGTAATGTTCTAAATATTCAATGTTATTGTGCTAATTTTTAAATAAATATCGTATACACACACGCATATATATATATGTGTGTTTGCGTGTAATAAAGTACATACATATGGATATGATAGATGTAGGGGAAGGCGATGAAAGATGACGAAGTTAAGCTCCTACTACTTTGCTTAAGCGCTGTGAATGAATTTATGAATTTGAATGGTTTGCTGAGAACTTCGACCATATTTTGAACCTGGTACGACCTGATACCAATATTTTGAATTGCACCTTTTAACTTCAAAGGGAGAGACCACGGGATTAACCGAAAACTAGGGTAAGGCGCCCTATTATCGTCCCCCAGTCACTTTTAGGCCCTTGGAAGTTGTAATTATCAGTGAAAATCTACCCAATTTGGATTTTACACAGAATAATTACCCACGCACGTACAAACATAGGCAAATATCGTACAAAAAATTTCTAACAATGCAAAAAATTGTTTTTTCAAAAGTATCTAAAAATTGAAAAAAAAAAATGCTCCCAATTTCGTCCCCCACAAAAAATGCAATACGCCGAGGCTTAACTAAATCAAAATTTATTTCTAAATGAGTAAGTAATTTAATTTACATTAAAGTAAGGCAAAGAAATGTACTAATTATCAGTTTAAGAATAACATAACGAAACATTAGCCCTCCAAACATGAGGAAAAAAATGAAATAAAGTCATGAAAAAGCATTCCTAATTCCGTCCACGGGACGAAAATAAGAACTCCAAAGGAGACGAAATTGGGACCACATTACATCCCAATATAACGTAGCTTCAGTTCCCGTAAGATGAACTGAGCGTCCTAAAACTCACTGTATGCTACTTTCAGAATCTTACGAACGTAAAATACATGCAATGAATAAGAAATAAATACTTACAGTACAGTAAATAACGTTCTACAAACGACGTAATAAGAACTCAGGTCTTCTAAAAATAGGAAATTCGTCGTCTTTAATTTATGTACGCTTCTTGGCGAACAAAATTTTCAACACTGACTCCTTTTACTTTACGTCACCTGTTCCTTCTGTCATAAGTGACGCCACTTTCGCAGAAGCGAATAAGTTACGGGGGAAGAAATTAGGAGAGGGGACGAAATATGGGCACTTTACCCTATCTTAAAAAAAAAAAAAAAAAAAAAAAAAAAAAAAAAGTGGAAACCAAGGTAAAAATAAATAGAACTCCTAGGAATTTGTAGGTCTAGAGATCTCATTTTAAAATATCTTAATAAAAAAATTTAAAAACTTACCGTTGAATCGTAATTCCGTACCCTGTGATAGTCAAAAATTGTAAGGAAACACACTGAAAACGAAATAATGCACATAGCATCCCTCAAAGTGGGTATGAGCATGTTTGTCGTAGTAATACGCTTTCCCCGTCTCCAGGAGACTCTTTTGGTGGCCACAACGTGCTAGTGTCTGCGATTGACTGAGGCAAACACTGAATTTCTCATTTTTCTATCTTCCCCTACCTTCCCTTATACTTTCATTAAATATATAAAAATATTTACCCTTTGTTTGATTTTATTTAGATAGTTGTTTAATTATTATAACTGCAGTCTTGTTTTACGTTCAGCATAATTTGAAAATTATTTTAAGAATCTTTGTTTATGTACAGGCTGAATTTTTTCTAGCTATTATTCATACTTAACATTTAATGTTATCTGCTATTATTTATTCTATTTTCCAAGTTTAGAATTTTAATAATAATAATCTCAAAACTTTTAGAAAATAAATCATGGGAAATAAAAATATTATGGACAATATGCATTAAAAAGTTTTATTTGTGATATCACATAATTAAATGAAAGGTAATAAAGTCACCTTAACTTTTTCTTACAAAGTAAATAATCTTACATTTTAATAGGATTTCTCTTTTGAAATATAACAAAAGGGATTTACTTTCAACTTCCATTTTGTAAAGACCAGTTTAATGAAAGAAAACTGCGTTTATTGATATAAATATAGAGGCATTTCATTATATTTCTGGAGATTTAGGAAATTTCGAGAAATCTATTAACGAAGGAAAACAGAAAATTATTTAAAAAAGTTTAAGCTGGATTTATTTTGAAAAGCTTTGCCCGATAAAAAATATTTATAGTCAGGATAAATTTAACCGCAATTTATGATATGAGCTTACACATTTAAGAAAATAACTGTTTGATTAAATTTACATTTTGCTAGAATTTATGTAAAAGAAAAATATTCATGTACAAAAGTGGAATCTCTAATGGCTTTTTTTTTAGACACTTTTTAAACATATTTCGTTTGATGTTATATTTTGGAAATGTAAATTAAAATTGAGCTTTATCTTTGCTTGATGCTTATTTTAATAGAAATATTAAATATACTCCACCTACCAATTTAATATAGAATATATCTGATGTGAACTTAAAGTGTTTTTTATATAGGGGAGATGGGGGCACATGTGAACAGGGGGCAGATGTGAACATAGCAATTTTTCAATAGTTATTATAAGTTTTTTTATTTGAAAAAAATTACTAAAGATGACAGCACCTGTAGACATATGGTAAAATTTTTTTGAAGATTTTTGACATTTTGTTTGTCCTCTGTAACCAAAACACTGTTTTTAGATCTCAAAAGTAAAATCTTTGTTCCAAGTTGATAAGCGTATAACTTTATTTATTTATTCATTTATTTGAATTTGAGTGTTTTAACATATACTATGAATACTAATAAATATTTTGATAAAGTTCTTTTTTCTTCTAAAATTGAGACATGTTAATTATTTATCAATTTAACAGAAGCAGCAATGTGGGGCACATGTGAACAGACAAGTTGGGGCAGATGTGAACAGTACATAAGTGCCCCAATAATCATTCTGTGATTATGTTCCTTTCAGTTAACTTAATGATAAATAATGTCAGTTCCATTATCTATAATTTTCCTGAAACAGAAGATATTTTCCTCACACAAAGTTGATTTTGCATTGAAACTTCATCAAACACATCTTTCAGCAAATACATAAGGAGCAACAAGCTCGTTTACATTCAATTGTACTTTAAATAAATTTAATGTTTTCTAAAATGCAATAAGTGTTTTATATTATTTTACTAAACAATGTACAGCAATACTTTTATGCATTGTTAATAGAAAAGTATTACCTTGAACAACATTGCAAATTTTTCTATTACATTTGTTCTAAACTTGGAATGATGGTTTACTTCCATATCTAAAACAGTTATGTATATGATGCTTTGAATGGAGATATGAGTAATATTTTAAGAAAGTAAAATTTTTAAACTGATAACTACCGTAAAATCCCTATTGTAACCCCCTCCCTCTTTCAAAAGCGAAAGAAGTTGGGGGGGGGGGGTTATTGTCGAGATATTTTTTAAATCATTAAAAAACCCTTCTTTATCTATAATTTACAAGTAAATAAGGCAAATACAACAGTGGGAATCTTTCGTATTTTGGCAGATTTGAGATAAATAGTATGTAAACGCCCCCTCTCAAAAATATTCCCCAAACAAAAACCCTAAGCAAAGTTTAAAAGTTTTAATTTATTTTTTAAAATTGCTTCTTTATATTTTTATTTTATTTCAGCAATACTTAATGAATCATCTAAGCCTCCACCCCCAAAATCTACTTATTTTCATTTTATAATCTTTTGCTTAAACATATCACCCAGAAACTAGAGAAATGTAGTATATATATTTCTTTAAGGTGAATTTCACAGGTAATTAACTAATGATTACGATGACAAATAAATAACAGAATAAAAAGCGTGTCAAAGGATATTTTTTCCTTGTGTTCACATGTGCCCCACGTGTGTTCACAACTACGCCGCTGATGGGGCACATGTGAACATTTTTTCGAATTTATAAAACTATTGAAAAATGTAAGAAGAATTATACAGGTGATTTTTAAAAAATTACCATGTATAAAAGGAAGTTCTATTTACTATACTAGGGGGCTCGGCCCCCTACGAGCTCGCTCGCCAACCCCCGCCCAGACACCGCAGACTCTAAATGCACGCTAATTTGATCGGCTTTAAAAAGATTTCGAAAGATTGAATTATAATGTAAAAAGCAGTGGCGATCTCCCTATAAACGAATTTCTATTCATTTGTCTTTGATTGGGGAATTTTAACGCCAAATCCGCTACGGTACTGCTTGATTATCTCGTCGACCAATTTCGCCAAATTATATAAATCGCCAAACCACTCGCCAAATTATACAAATTGACATAATTTTTTATTTTAAATAACAATAGAACAAATAAATTCGTACAACATTAATAAAAATACAAATAAAACGTCGAATAAAAATAACTTGATGACGTAGATACGTGTAACAAGATTTCAAAATAAGCTAATATAAAAGGAATTAAGTAAACAGAGTTTTTGTCTCCTGGTATTTTTTAACAAAGCGAAAAGAAAGTTCTTTTAAATGAGACACTTTAAATTAATGGTTTTTAATCTAACGTAATTTTTACCAAGGTATTTTTTTCTCTTTTAAATATTCACGTGAAGATACTTTTGTTAGAAATGAAATATTATTTGCGCTTTCCTAACAAAAATAGTTGAAAAGATCCTCTCAAAATATTAAATAAATGTCTAGCGCAATTTCTAAATTTAAACTTTTTTGCAATATTATTTTGTGTTCATTTTATGTAATAACTATAATGTGACGTAAATATGACGTAATTTCTCCTACGACTTCTAAGGCATGTTAATGAACTTATTATTTTACAATATCCTTCCTCTTTTAAAATTCACGTGTGTACTTTTTATGACATAATTTTTAATAAATTCCTGCTTTCTATACGTAATTATTTAATTTTAATTTGAAAGTTTTTTTCCTGTTTATAATAGTCACGTGTAAATAAATTTTTAATTTGAAGCAAATATTATTGCTTGCGCTTTTTATACAGTTGGCAACAGTTTAAATTAGTACAATTTTCTGAAATCTGTAAAAAATATCTCTAGAAATGCTGAAAATTTGAATTTAAAATAGAAATAAAACCTGAAAAAATGAGTTAAAATAAAAAAATTAATGCAATCTGCACTCCGGCAAATTCTAACGCATAAAATGATCTAAAAATGATTACACTGCCATGTATAGTTTTTGCTGCTATAAAACTTTTTTAGTGGAACGATTTTGTCCAACTTTAACATTAAATAACTCTTAAAATAATTCTTCGATTTGAAAACTGTCTGCATCAGCGTGTTTATCAAACATTTCTGTATAAAACCACCGATTTTCATATTTTTGTATGCATTATTTTTCTTAATATTAACGAAGAAAGACCTCCGGTCACAAAAAATTCAAAACCGGCGGCGGCGGCGGCGGCGGTGACAGCTGTAGTTACTTTTTTTTAGAATAGAGAGATTGAGTAGGTTTTGTTTATAGAAATTAATGCAGTCATGAGAAAAAGCTATATTTATGCGAACTGTTCACATGTGCCCCCATCTCCCCTACTTATAACACATAACAAGAAAGGTTTCTTTTCGTTTGTTTTATACATTGCTTAAAAATAATTTTTAATTTAATATTTTTTTTATAACTCGTGTTATAATTAATGTAATACCAAAAGAAGCTACAATTTATTTTAAATGTAGGGGAGAGTAGCCATATTTGGACCACCGCTTTAAATGGACCGTTGCCATTCTGTCGTTAATTACAGAAAGAGAGGCCATCTACTTCTGAAGTCCTACTTATCAGAATAACCTCATTTAGGATTATAAGAAGCAAGCGCCTACCATGTGTTATTTCCATACAATTTAAAAAAACCCTAAAATTAGCTGTTTTGATCTAATTTTTTCCAACTAAACGTAAGTGAATACTTTAAAGCTGAGGTAATTGTTGTGTTTTTATATACATTTCTAAATTGATATGTTTATTGCGCATATTTTTACGCGGATCTGTTTTATTTCGTTTTAGTTCTTAGCCTTGAGATTATCTCTTTTAAAAGGTCACGGAGTTGCCTTAATTGGGCCAATTTCAGTTGCTTAAATTGGATCAGATATAGGATCATGAATCTGAAAAATAAGTAATAACTTTCGAGGGCTGTGCTCTTTGAACACTATTTATTTATTTTTTTTAATATTTTTTAATGGATTACTATCTCCGTGCAAGTTTTTGAATATATTTTTTTTACATCTAGATCAATTTCTTTATATAGTTTAGGCCTATATAAACATAAAAATATTTTTACATCTTTATGCAATAAATTTTGTTTGCAATCTATTTATCTAGCATGTATTTGTAATTTTTTTTTTTTAAATTCTTTATTTCTACGGCGTATTTGATTCCGCCCTGGAGGATCCGTGAGGGGGGGGGGGGAGATGCAGACTTTTTACAGTTCTGGAAGGAGTAAATACACTTTTTTGCCCTTAAATCGCATAATTCTGAAATCTTCCGGGGGAGTGATTATTTCAAGGCTTCGAGGGGCGGGGATTCCCCTGAATTCAACACTGTTTGAATATATGTTTTGCGTTTGGTTAATCGTACCACATTTTTTTTTCAATATAGCATATTTTTTAAACACATTTTTTAATATAATTAAAAAATATTGAAAACGACACTGACAAATTGTCTGGAAGAAAAACATCTGTGAAGGCAAAATCTGTTAAAAATATAGGAAACGAAAAAGAGAGAGTGGGTTGTGAAAAAATTGATCTGCAAGAAGGCTTCAGGTAAAAATCGCCGAAAAAAGTTAAAGAATCATTAGAAATGTTATCTCCTTCCTAAAATCAGCTAAATCAAAGTACATATGAAGCCAAAAAACAGCTGTGTTAACATCTTTGCTATATAAAGTAAACCTTGAAATGAAAAAAAAAAAAAATCTTTCACAGCACAAAAGAAATTAGAACATCAAGTTTTAAAAAATAGTTGTCAGGCAATTGGAAAGAAAATGATGAAAGGGAAGAACTACAAACATATGTTAAAGAAACTTTTGAGTCAGAATCTAAAAAGAAAAATCTAGACCATGACGATTTGCTTTGCCTAATTTGTAAAAAAAAATAAAACAGCAGAAATCATCCGGTGTTCAGATTTCCATGCGGTTCCATGTTATGCGCTCTGCAATAAAAATTGACAAAACGAAATTCATGTGTAAGTTTTGCATCACTTCTTACATTATATCCAAGTAACTGGCAATAAATTCCGTAATTTCTAATCTTAATTACAGATAACTTTGATTTATATTTTCAATACATTTTGATCTAGAACAATTACACTTATTTTCAGGTATTTGATTTCATTATATTTGATTGCGATTATTTTGTTTCATTGTTTCATTAATAGCAAACTTTGCTTTTAATAAATTTAGTTAATTCCCAGTCATTAAAACAGCTTGATATTGTTTGGCCCAATTTAGGAGACTGGAGGTCCAATTTTAGCGACCAGTTGCTGAATTTGGACCACTTTTGACAAATTTTTCAAATTAAAATAGAACTTAAGGTTTTCAAAATGAAATTGATCTAAAGATTTATTTAGTTATTAGATGAATAGTTTGACCCCGTGTAGTGACGTTTTGCAGATATTCCAAAAATTAAGTTAGTTACCACAGAAAATAAAGTGGTCCAAATTCGGATGTTCTTCCCTATTCCAATTTACGCATGTTAAGCGCAAAAGATTTCTAAAAAAACAGAATATAAATTGCTTAATGGGTCTCATGAGCCTTAATTTTTTAAAAATTTCACAATTTATATTTATTCATCATGAATACATTGTGAATTGCGTATATATTGAAATACGCATTTTGATATGAAATTTACACGTTACGTTTCACTGATAACACCTTGGATACATTGCTGAACAAGAATCCTCGATCAAAATACCTTAAAGGTTTACAATGCATCACGCCTCTAAGTTTTCTACATTCAGAGTAATAAGTAATATGCCTGACAAGAAAATCTGAAAAGAAGATTTTCCCTTGAATGCCTTATGGTATCATTTATGATACCATCAGTGTTTCCGATATGGTGGATGTTTTTATTCACATATTTCGTATTCACACCAGGAATTCAAAATGGATTTTTTTGATTTATTTAATAACAGACATTTCGTTAATAAAGTAACCGAAATTTACTATTTAGATTTTCTGGTATGAATTTCTATTCCCTGAATTACACTATTTCTGGAGCACATTCTACCATGTGCATTAAAAGGTTAATTAACATCATGAAATTTGAAACCTGATAATAAAAATCATAAAAAATAGATTTTAATACACCGAAGTTGTACCTATAGACTTATTTATGGAAATCATTATAAAAAAGAGGGTTGGAAATAACCATTTAATGTCATCTACCGTTACTTATTCTATTTTCTAATTTTAACCCATTTGTGCCTAGCGTCCCATTTTTGGGACGTTTCAAATGTTCATGAATAGGTATGTTTTTCTTCTTCTTTATAACATGAAAATTGTATGAAATAATTAATTATTAATGTCTTTATCAATTACTAAGAGATGATAGCATAAGGTGGATATTTATTTGTTTAAATGAAAGCTTTTTGCCGTGTTTATAATTTTTTAATTTTTCATGATGGCGAAATGTAAAAAGTAAGTTTATTTCTATTTTTTCTATGAAAGATCCAAAACCGTAAGTCATAATCTTAGCTTGTATACGTTTTTTAAATACGTATTTTTAAAATTGCGAAATTAAATGTTCAAGCCTATTTTTTATGCAATTTTGTAACGTCCAAAATATAGGGTTCTAGGCACAAATGGGCACATATATTTGTTGGACATTTAGGAGACAGTTATTTATGTAATCTCCTTTTGAAGATATTTATGAAATAAATTGTTTTTAAGTCAGCAATACAATTATACATATTTTATTATTAATAATAGTTATAACATTATTAGTCTCTGTAAAAATATATATATATATATTTTTTTTTTGTAGTTCATAAAAATACTAATTGTAGTACATAATATACAATTTAAAAACTTTTTAAATACAAATATAGACTAAACATATAATTATGCCTGTTATTCTACTAGAAATACTCATATGTATTTTTTTTTTCATTTTATTAAATAAATACAAAAAAAAATAAAGTGTATTTTTTTTTAGTATTATTCCAATTCATTTTGCAATTTTTTAAAGTGATTTTACCAAAACATTTGAGAAAACCAAACTTCAGGCACAAATGGGTTAAGATGATAATAATAATGAAAATAATTTCTTTTCTCCTTACTTTTAATAAACGAGTCATGAAAAATAAAAATGTTTTGAGCAGTATGCATTGAAAAGTTTAATTTGTGATATCACATAATTAAATAAAATGTAATACACTCTCCTTAACTTTTTCTTACAAGTTAAAGAACGTTACAATTTAGTAGCATTTCTCTTTTGAAATATGACAAAAGCGATTTATTTTGAACTTTCGTTTTTCAAATACCAGTTTAATGAAAGAAAACTGCGTTTATTGATATAAATATAGAGGGATTTCATTATATTTCTGAAGATTTTGGAAATTTCGAGAATTCTATTAGCGAAGGTAAATAGAAAAATAAAAATATTTAGAAAACTTTAACCTGCATTTATTTTGCAAGAGCTTTGTCCAATGAAAAATATTTATACTCAAGTTAATATAACTGCAATTTATGATAGGAGGTTACACATTTAAAAGAATTCTTGTTTAACGAAATTTATATTTTACTAGCATTTTGTAAGAAACCGTTTTCAGATAAAATTGTAGTATTTGCTTTAGAAAAGGTTATTCGGACCTTTTTTAAATAATTTCGTTTGATGTTATGTTTTGCAAGTGTAAATTAAAACAAGCGATTTACCTGGTTTTGAAGTTTATTTTAACGTAAATTGTTATAGTACTCTACCTATCAATTTAATGTTGAATATACTTTATATCTTGTATAAGTATTTTTATATCCTTATAATACATAACAAGAATGGGGTTTTAGTTATATTTAGTATAAAATACTACCTATTAGATTATCCCCTATGTTTGAATTTCTGAAAACAAAATTGCAGATGTACACTGATCCTGACCCCTAGATCCAAAACCCACCCCCAGTAAAAAACTTTCACTCACTCTCTCTCTCTCTCTCTCTCTCTGTATATATATATATGTGTATGTATATATATATATAACTTTTTTATGGACTAGAAAGAGGGGGGGGGGTGAAAATTTAAAAAAAAACATAACTTTTAAATTTTTGAGCATATCAAATCAGTTTTAAATTTTTATTACTTCTAAAAATAGGGCCAAAAATTTATGTTTCACAGATTTTTGATAAAATTAAAACTGGGCTGAAGGGCCGCAAAAATAGGGTTTTAGGGAGAAAAAAATCATAACTTTGTCAATACTCAAGATATCAAATCCTATTAAATTTATTATAAATATTCTTAATATTGAATATTTCCAACTGAGCGAAAAAATGCCCAGGCCGGGAATCGAACCCAGATCCTTGGCTTACAATTTAAGCTAACTGGGCCGACAACCAGCCAGCATATTTCGCTCAGAAAGGCCTTGTAAGCCAAGGATCTGGGTTCGATTCCCGGCCTGGGCATTTTTTCGCTCAGTTGGAAATATTCAATTCGTATGATAACTTTACCAATCAGTTTGATTGTGTTAAAAAAGTAATAGTTCATTCTTAATATTATCTACAAATTTTATATTGACAAGTTTTTGATTTTACCAATTCGTACCGCAAAAAATAAAATAAAATTGAAAACAAAAAAAATGGGGGGAGTGTTGAAAAAATCCATAACTCCGTCAATTCTAAAATCCGCATGAAATTTATTATATATCTTGTTAATGTTATCCACAACATTTATACTGACATGTTTTTGATAGGACCAATTCTTATAGCAAAAACAAATTAAAAATACATTGCGTTTGAAGAAAAAAATCATAGTGTTAAATGTGTATTAAAATCAAAATTGATTATTTTCTGACTCATTTTTAAATTCATTTTTGCATTCAAACGCATCCAATAGCTAGTTTCTCCTCTTCAGAGACTATTAATATATCGTAATGGTCGATTTTTTGATAGAGACAGAATATATCTCAAAAAAAGATGTCAAAGTAGGCATTTTGAACCAAATTTACCGAAGCGATTGTGTTGAAAGGAAAAATATTGTCCTACTGAGAAAATAATTGTCTATAAATCAAGTATTAATTAATTGAATGATTAAAAAAAAAAAAAAAAAAAAAAAAACATAGGTCGCTTATAAATCTCTTCAAAAACTACGTCAGCGCAAGTTTCACATATTTTCTTTTAAAAATGAATCTGAAAATGTGCCAGAAAATTTCGAGTTATTGAGCATGGAAAATTATTATTATTTTTTTTTTAATACCGCCTTAACATGATTCTCATAAAACCAGCTCTTATATAAAAATGAAATAAAAACTCGTCAAAAGTGGGCAGATAAAATTGTTAAAGTGGATTTATCTCTAATTATGATTTAGTTTTTGATGTTGAAATTAGCACTTAACTTCGAAATCTACCTGCGCTGTAGGTCGAGCCGAAAGGGATTTTATTTTGTTTTATATATTTATTTAAAATTAACTTTTTAATTGAATTATCTCTTCATAACTCGCGTCTAAATTAATGTAATACAAGAAGAAATTATGCTTTATTTTCAATGTATTCTTAAATATATACTGTTTGAGTGCGAAAGATTTCAGGAATAACGGATTGTAAAGTACAAAAGAATTCATTAGCAATTGCTTATGAATTGCAAAATGCATTATGAAATGAAATAATGCATTTTGTTTTTAAATTTACGCAATATATTTACTATGCAAGTTATTTTGTACTCATACCACTGGGAATACATTGCTGACCGAGAATCTCCGGTCAAAGTACATTGAACTGTTCAATGCGTCATGCCTCTAATCTTTTAGTTTATATGAGAAATAAATATGACGCCAGAGCAGAAAAACCGAAAAAAAAAAACTTTATTGAACCTCATGAAATTTTAAAAGTCCTTCCGGCCAGCTCCGGGAGGAAGAGGTAGCTTTCATATTCCTTATTTTAAAAAAGCCAACTTATATTATTCAAACACACGAAGCTCAATTTAGTGAAAACCGAATATAGGAGATTCAATACTAATTTTTTTCAATATAATGAATGAGAATTTCGCGAAATTAGTCAGCTTTATCCAAGCTGCTTTTCTTTAAAGTAACTTATATTTGGCTGCCAAATTCGGCAATTTCTTAAAGTGACTGCCATTTTAAGACAACATGGTGGATGAGGCTAACCAGTGAAGTTGGTCGAGACCTTAGTAATTGCTATGCACATGCTCAGTCACGTCAGAATCGGTTGATATATACGAGCGCTGTCGCCGGCAAAAAATCAGATTTTTCAAAATGTCACCCACATTAGAAATTGAAACTGCTATATCTGAGCCATTTTTAAAGATAAAGACAAACAAAAAATGCTCCTGAATCCTTATATCAAGGTCAAACACTTAAGAAAGAAACCTTTTTCAATTTCTAATTTTTTTGCACCTCACTTTAAATATATTTTTTTTTATTTAATGGCCGCCATTTTGAAACAAGATGGCTGATGAATCTGGCCAGCGAACTTGGTCGAGATATGGATGTATACTATCCACATGCATTCTTACATCGAAATAGGCGAATACGTGTGTTATCGCGTGACAAATACAAGATCGTTTCAAAATGTTTGCCATGCTAGAAATTCAAAATGCTATAATTCAACCATTTTTTAAGATATAAACAAAAGAACAAATTTTCAGAAACAAAAAGTGCTCCGGAATTTTTGTATAAAGGCCAAACACATAAAAAAAATCTTTTTCATTTTCCAATTTTTTAATACCTCATTTTAAATTTAATTTTTTTAAATGACAACCCTTTTGAAACAAGATGGTGAATGAAACTGGCCAACGAACTCGGTCGAGACAATGGTATGTACTATGTACAGATCAAGTTACATCCAAATCGGTTCATAAATACGCATGTTATCGCGTGACAAAAATCGGGTCGTTTTAAAATGTCAGCCACAATAGAAATTCAAAATGCTATAACTCAGCCATTTTTATAGATATAGACGAAACAAAAAATGTTCCGGAATCTTTGTATTATGGTGAAACACAAACACAAAAATCTTTTTCATTTTGCAATTTTTTGGTATCTCATTTTAAATTTTAAATTTTTTAATTTTTTTTTATATGGCCGCCATTTTGAAACAAGATGGCGGATGAAGCTAACCAACGAACTCGGTCGAGATATTTGTATGTACTATGTCACACCGAATTACATCGAAATCGGCTCATAAATACGCCTGTTATCACGTGACAAATATCAGGACGTTTCAAAATGTCAGCCACGCTAGAAATTCAAAATGCTATAACACAGCCATATTTTAAGATATAGACAAAACAAAAACTGCTCCGGAATCTTTGTATAAAGGTCAAATACATAAGAAAAAATATTTATCCATTTTCAATTTTTTGGTATCACATTTCAAATTTTAACTTTTTTTTTTAAATTTTAAATGACCGCCATTTTGAAACAAAACGGCGGATGAAGCTGTCCAATGAACTCGGTCGAGACATTGGTATGTACTATTTACACACCGAATTACATCGAAATCGGTTCATAAATACGAGAGTTACAGTGTGACAAAGGTCAGATATATATATAAACAATACATGTAATAAATTTGAAAACAACGTTTAATGTTGTGAAATGACTGTTTTCCTTATAACTATTGCCTGAAGATGGCAGCACCAAAACTGATTTAGACTATATTTACAGTTTGCAGTTCTTTTAATTTTGAGTTTGTCTTATATCTTTCTTTATATCTTTCTTTATATCTTTTGTATATGTGTGCAAATTGTATCATTAATGTTTCTTAATTTCTGTTTCAGTGTAGATTTAATAATTATTAATATTCTGTTAAATTATTCCTTGATATGTAATAATTGTGTATTATTTAAGATATTATTTTGATTCTTGCCGGTAGATGGCCTGGCGAGCCCAGGAATCATGTTTTAAAAATGTACGTGTTTTTTTTTCTGCTAGCTCGCAGAATGTAGTAGTAAGATTGCGGTTCGGAGAAGTAAGTTTGCTGTGCTGTGAAATATTGTAGACAGTAAAAAATGTGAAGGTGAAAATATACATGGGGCGAAGATTTGTATGTAAGTCCCCGTTGTAGTGTAAACTAACCGATATTTAATACACATAGTTCGAATATATGAACATTTGTCTAGTTTATTTGTGACTGTTCGTGTTTATTTCTCCTGAAGAACGAGCCGGCTACCCACGTAAGACGTAAGTACTATTTTCATTGTCTGATTAATTTTATTTATGTACAAGTGGAAGAAGTGATGAGATATTTAAAGTGATATAAAATAGAGAGTTGGCCCAATTTCCCTCAATATAAAACTGGTAGTTTTATTTAGTTTAAATAAAACGTTTAGAACAGTAGCCTTAGTATAATTTTCAGTTTCGTTTTTCGCTATTGTTCTATTATTAGTGGCGCCCGATTACAGGGACTGGGTTATTCTATTATTGTTCTTAAGTGTTCTTAGGCTCTCTACGTATTTTTAAGGTGCTTTATTTACTGAATTTATTTGTTTATTTGTGATATTTTTTATAAAAGATTTTTTGAAGAGTATTATTGTATTATTTTTTGTATTATTATTATGGAAACTTTAAAACTCAAAAGAACCGGCGTTCGCTCGTCTTTCACACGCACAGCAAATATTCTGAAAACAGAACTTGTAAAGGGTGATTGTGACGTAAATTTAATTAAAGATAAATATGCAAAATTACAAAACATACAAGCGGAATTAAATGATTTAGATAATAGAATTTTAGATTTGATAACCGCTGATGGGACGGCCGCGGGACAAATTGTTTCCAATGAAATAGAAAACAGAGAAGCTTATTCGGATATTTTCATCACGCTGACTCGTCAGTTTAATGAAAAATTTATAATCACAGAGGCGAGGCCAGACGGTGAGTTCAGCGTTACGGGCAATAAGATGAAATCTTTTAAGCTTCCGAAAATAGAATTAAAGAAATTCGACGGAGAATTAATTAATTGGCTGCCGTTCTGGTCCCAGTTTCAAAAAATTCACGAAGACCCAGATTTGCATGACAGTGATAAATTTTCCTATTTAGTACAAAGTATGAAAATAGGGTCACGCGCTAAGGAATTTATCGATAGCTACCCGATTACTTCTGATAATTATAAAAATGCAGTTGCGGCGCTGACAGAACGTTTTGTGAAGCCCGATTTATTGATCGAAGTTTATGTAAGGGAGTTGATTAAATTAATTATTTCGAATGTAAAAGCTGACAATAGAAATAAATTGCCCCCTGATAAGCTGTACGATAAAATTGAAGCCCAGTTGAGGGCTCTAGATTCATTAGGCCTAAAATCGAGTGAAAATACATCGTGGTTATATCCGATGGTTGAGTCTAGCCTAACAGAGGATGTCCTGAAAGCGCGGCAGAGAAGTCCATTTTTCAATCAACCCGAGGGAACAGATCTCTCTCGCCTCAATAATTTAATGGAATTCTTAAAAGCGGGAGTTGAGGGTGAAGAGCGATTAAAACTAGCACGCAGCGGTTTTGAAAATAACAATCGTAGGGAAATATGTCATAAGAGGTGAGGTAAAGGATAAATTCAAAAAACACAATATTCCTACTGCATCAAATTTCCTAACGATTAAAGAGCGTTCGTGCATTTTTTGTGATAAAAATCATGATAGCAAAAATTGTTACGAAGCCCGTTTATTAACTTTCTCTCTATTCTAAAAAAAAGTAACTACCGCTGTCACCGCCGCCGCCGCCGGTTTTGAATTTTTTGTGACCGGAGGTTTTTCTTCGTTAATATTAAGAAAAATAATGCATACAAAAATATGAAAATCGGTGGTTTTATACATAAATGTTTGATAAACATGCTGATGCAGACAGTTTTCAAATCGAAGAATTATTTTAAGAGATATTTAATGCTAAAGTTGGACAAAATCGTTCCACTAAAAAAGTTTTATAGCAGCAAAAACTACACACGGCAGTGTAATCATTTTTAGATCATTTTATGCGTTAGAATTTGCCGGAGTGCAGATTGCATTAATTTTTTTTATTTTAACTCATTTTTTCAGGTTTTATTTCTATTTTAAATTCAAATTTTCAGCATTTCTAGAGATATTTTTTACAGATTTCAGAAAATTGTACTAATTTAAACTGTTGCCAACTGTATAAAAAGCGTAAGCAATAATATTTGCTTCAAATTAAAAATTTATTTACACGTGACTATTATAAACAGGAAAAAAACTTTCAAATTAAAATTAAATAATTACGTATAAAAAGCAGGAATTTATTAAAAATTATGTCATAAAAAGTACACACGTGAATTTTAAAAGAGAAAGGATATTGTAAAATAATAAGTTTATTAACCCATTAAGCGCCAAGTCTCCCATTTTGGGAACCTTTGTTAAGATTTTTTTTCTCCACAAGTAATTAAGACACATACATTTTATATTACTTTTATTGAATATTGAAGTACTTAGCATGGTTGGAATTTTTTTCAAAAAGTTTGTAATTTAAATTCTATTTTTAAAAATTTTTCAAATTTAAGGAAAATTGACTATATTTACTTCATAAGAAAAAAAATCACTAAAAATAATTAATTCGACGGCGAAAGTTTTGAAACATTGAATATGAAAAAAAAATAGTTATTTTTTTAAATCATAACAAACATAGATCAAGAAAAATAATTTAGAAGGGTTTTACAGTTGTTTATTTAGAAAGGTCCCAAAATGGGAGACTTGGCCCTTTCTGACTAGCAAAATAAAGTCCTCACCCCTTTTCCATGAATACATCTGTTGACCTCTCTGCTGTTTATTCTTTACTGTTGAAGGTCAGGCTCTTTTGTAATTGAACATAGTAACCCCTCTTTTGTTGCTGAAGTCCAGGTGTTTTTATCAAAACAGTTGATTCTATTCATAACGTTCTGGAGAATGTTCTAGATAAACGTGTGATAAATTCTTGGTCAGCAGTCTAAGCTAGGCGCTCAGTAAGCAAGGTTCATTTTCAATAGAGAAATTTCTGTACTTTTATTTAAAGTGTAAAAATGGCGTCTAAGTTTTTAACTGTGCAGGAAGCCTTAGACTATATGGAAACATTAGATTCGGACGAATTCTCAGCAGATGAGTGTACAATCACTTGTTTGCCACCAAATCCTGATCAGATAACTGATGAGGAAAATTTTAATGAAAATTATTTAGATGAAGTAGAACCAGTGGATGTATGCGGAGAAGTCGAACTTAATTTAAAACGCCGTGAAACACTAGATATTTCAAAGAAGAAAGTAACATATAAAAAGAGGAAGAGGTGTCCAGAAGAAAATTATTTTTCAAGTGATGAAGATGACTGCAACAAAAGTCAAAACCAACAAACAGAGTCCAAAAAATTGACAAAACGGAAAAAAAAGGTTAAAATAAATAAAGCTATTAGGACAAAGAAGGAGAAAGAGCCAAAAACGAAACCATATGTTTGGAAAAAAGTCGATAAATTAGATCCAATTAAGTCTGAAAAAACACCAATTTTAGAAGAGATCCATCCTGAGTTAGCAAGTAAAACTCCTTATGAATTATTCAAAATGTATTTTGATTCTGATATCATGAATCTTATTTTAGAAGAAACTTTAAGGTATGCTACGCAAAACAATAATTATACCTTTTCATTATCTGAAAAGTTATTGGAAGTATTTCTCGGAATTCTGTTGTTTAGCGGATATCATTCCTTGCCTCAAGAAGATTTATATTGGAGCAATTCAGAAGATTGTAATCTGCCTTTCATACAAAATGCCATGAGTAGACAGAGATTTAGAGATATAAAGAAGTATCTCCATTTATGTGATAATAATTATATTGATGGCTCTGACAAGTTGGCCAAAGTTAGATGTTTTATAGAGTTGTTTGGAAAAAAACTGCAGCAATTCGGAACATTTTCTGAATCTTTAAGTATTGATGAGGAAATGATCCCTTATACAGGCAGACATTCTACCAAAATGTATATGCGTGGAAAACCAATAAAATTTGGTTATAAATTATGGATTCTTGCTTCTTCTCAAGGTTATCCATTCAATTTACAAGTTTATGTGGGAAAAGAAACAGCAGCCGAAGACAAAACTCCCCTTGGAACAAGAGTTGTCTTGGATCTAATAGAATGTGTAGAAAACTGTAGAAGACACAAAGTGTATGTTGACAATTTTTTCAACTCTCTGCCATTGCTTGAAGAAATGCGAAGAAGGGAATTCCGTCTAACTGGAACGGTGAGAGAGAACCGACTGCAGAACTGTCCTTTACAAGATAGTAAAGTTTTGGTAAAAAAAGAAAGAGGGACATTTGACTACATTATAACAAAGGATTTAAGTGTAGTAAAATGGAAAGACAATAAAGTTGTATGCTTAGCATCGAATTTTGAATGTATGGAGCCTATGGGGCAAGCAAAGCGTTGGTGCCGAAAATCTAAAAAGAAGATTGATTTGCCTCAACCAGGAATAGTTGGATCTTACAATAAAAATATGGGCGGCGTAGATCTTCTTGATCGATTTTTGAGTAGTTACCGACCCAGAATAAAGGGTAAGAAATGGTGGTGGCCATTTCTCACCAACACACTGAACATGGCTGTGGTAGCGGCTTGGAGAATCCATCGTGAGATGAATGGACAAATGTCTCAGTTAACATTTTTACGAGACATTGTGATGGGTTTGATGAAATCAGACAGACTGCAATCGTTGCCAATACCTCAACTTGGACCACACACACCAGTGAACTGTAACATACGCTTTGATGGTGTAAATCATTTTATCACACAGGCAGGAAAGCAATCAAAATGTAAACTTTGTAAAAAGAATACTCGTCTGTGGTGCGAGAAATGTAAGGTAATGCTCCACAAAAATTGCCTAATACCGTTTCATACAAAAATGTAAAAGAAAAAAGATATTAAAAAGGTAAGAACATTTACGAGTTCTTCATTTTATGGCTTGAATATATTTAATATGCAATTAAGGTATTGATAATTAACTTTATTTACCATATACAAATAAATTTGGGGATTTATAACTCGATTTCGAAATATTTTAAAACTAAACATTCAACTCTAAACATTGTGGTGGAGGTTTCTATTTTATCCCCATTAGGCGCCAAGTCTCCCATTTTGGGACTATATCATATCTTCTAACCAAATAAAGATTTTTTAAAAATTTAAACTGCATATGATTAGAGACGTATATTAAAGATAAAAAAATATAAAAATTATAATTTTTGGGATGCGGTTCATATAGCGGCGTTTAAAGGGTTAACATGCGTTAGAAGTCGTAGGAGAAATTACGTCATATTTACGTCACATTATAGTTATTACATAAAATGAACACAAAACAATATTGCAAAAAAGTTTAAATTTAGAAATTGCGCTAGACATTTATTTAATATTTTGAGAGGATCTTTTCAACTATTTTTGTTAGAAAAGCGCAAATAATATTTCATTTCTAACAAAAGTATCTTCACGTGAATATTTAAAAGAGAAAAAAATAGCTTGATAAAAATTACGTTTGATTAAAAACGATTAATTTAAAATGTCTCATTTAAAAGAACTTTCTTTTCGCTTTGTTAAAAAATACCAGGAGACAAAGACTCTGTTTACTTAATTCCTTTTATATTAGCTTATTTTGAAATGTTGTTACACGTATCTACGTCATCAAGTTATTTTTATTCGACGTTTTATTTGTATTTTTATTAATGTTGTACGAATTTATTTGTTCTATTGTTATTTAAAATAAAAAATTATGTCAATTTGTATAATTTGGCGAGTGGTTTGGCGATTTATATAATTTGGCGAAATTGGTCGCCGAGATAATCAAGCAGTACCGCAGCGGATTTGGCGTTAAAATTCCCCAATCAAAGACAAATGAATAGAAATTCGTTTATAGGGAGATCGCCACTGCTTTTTACATTATAATTCAATCTTTCGAAATCTTTTTAAAGCCGATCAAATTAACGTTAATTTAGAGTCTGCGTGTCTGGGCGGGGGTTGGCGAGCGTAGCTCGTAGGGGGCCGAGCCCCCTAGTAGAGGAAAAAATCGCTAAAGTTAAAGAGAAGAGGTGTTGTCTAAAATGTTTAGAACCTAATCATGTTGCCAAATTTTGTAAGCAATTTGTACGTTGCTATTTGTGTGGCAGACCTCATTTGATTTTACTTTGCCCTGAAATGCATAAAAAAGGGGAACCACCGAAAGAAAAGACGGTAACAGAGCATGCACAAATGACCGCTGCCAGGCAAACTTGCACCGCGGAAGTAGCATTAATGACTTTGCAGGTAAAAGTCGCGGGTGCGAATAAAGTGAAAAAAGTCAGAGTACTTCTTGATTGCGGTTCGCAAAAGTCATATATTTTAGAGTCTTTGGCAGTCGAGTTGGGTTTACCAATTATTTCTAAAGAAAGCATAGCTCATACTTTATTCGGGGGTGCTAGAACTGCTCCGAAGTTGCATAACAAATATCGGGTAAAGGTATGTTCACTAAATCAAAGGAAATATCCAGATTTAGAGTTTGATTTTTTGGACCAAGACGTAATCTGCGGTGACATTCCGCGTTTACCTAGAGGACCAATTTTAAGGGAATTGAAACGTAATAAAATTTGGTTGTCTGATATGGGTGCAGATCATCCTAAAATTGAGATGCTTATAGGTAGTGATATATATGGGAAAATTCTCAAGGGTCTAGTTAAGCAATTAAAAGGAGGATTGACCGCAGTTTGTACAAAGTTGGGTTGGGCCGTTTGTGGTGCATTGGATGATTTTTCTCCTCCTAAAGAGCAAGGGGCTACAACTTTGTGTACGAATTTGGCTATCAGAGATTTGAAAATTTCCGATCTTTGGGATTTAGAAACAATCGGAATATTAGATACGCCACAAAATTTGACTAAGGCTGCGGAAGGAGAAATGGCCCGGGAACAATTCTTAGATTCTCTTTCTCGAAACGAAGAGGGTCGTTACTGTGTAGGTTTACCATGGTTGGGAACCAATGTAGCGTTACCATCAAATCGTCATGTGGCCGAAAAGAGGCTTTTCAGTGTTTCCCGAAAACTTAAATCTTTGAATAAATTTGAGGAATATAATAGGGTTTTTGACGAATGGATGGAAGAGGGTGTAATTGAGGTAGTATCAGAGGCAGAACTAGACAGGAAAGGGCATTATCTTCCCCCACCACCCAGTGTTTAAACCAGATAGTGCCACAACTAAGATAAGACCTGTTTTCGATGCGTCATGCAAAGTGGGTAGAGCTCCCTCTCTCAATGACTGTTTATTTAAGGGACCAAATTTAATTGAAGAAATTCCTGCGATTTTGTTGAGATTTAGGGAAAAATGCTCCTTATAACTTCCGATGTTAGACGTGCATTTTTGCAAATAGAATTAAGAAAAGAAGATAGGGATTTTTTGAGATTTTTATGGTGGGAGAGAGAAAATGTTATAAAAGTACTCCGCCATATTAGGGTAGTTTTTGGGGTTACCTCCAGCCCATTTTTATTAGGAGCGGTTATAAGACACCATTTGTCACAGGTGCCACCCGAAAAGAGGTTTTTGGCTCAGAAACTAGATAAATCTTTATACATAGATAATTGCGTAACATCCGTTGATAATCAGCAAGAACTCGAAGACTGTATAAAATATTCTACTCAGGTTCTCGCCGAAGCGAAGATGGAGCTACGCATGTGGACCTATAATTCAGTAGGGACAGATATCGGTGCAATGTCACATGTGTTGGGTACAGAATCCGTGTTAGAGGATCCGGTATCAGTTTTAGGAATTATGTGGGACAGGAACGAAGATAACCTGCGTATTAGTATTAAGACTTCACCAATTTCAGAGAATTTGTCAAAAAGAGAGATTTTGTCCCTAACGCAGACTATTTTTGACCCATTAGGTTTCCTGACACCTGTTTTGTTGACGGCAAAGTTATTGCTTCAGGAAATTTGGACTATAAAAGTAGATTGGGATACCCCTTTACCTGAAGAAATTAAAGTTAAATTCTTAAAGTGGTATAATAATTTGGGTATACTCACGGATTTGAAATTGCCGCAGCGCATAGGTTTTGGAGATAGGAGTCCCTGGTCACTCCATGCTTTTGTGACGCAAGCCAACACGCCTATGCGACCGTTATTTTTTTGAGATGTGAACATAAAGGGGAAATAGTCGTAAGTTTAGTTATGGCTAAAGCGAGAGTCGCATCATTAAAAAAGGTTACAATCCCGAGACTGGAACTTATGGCGTGTGTTTTAGGGGTGCGTCTTTCTAAATATGCTACAGAAGCTCTTTCTCTACAGGACTGCCCAAAATATTTTTGGACCGATTCCACCAACGCGTTATCCTGGATTAAAAGAAATGATAGTTGGGGAACTTTTGTGGGCAATCGGGTGAAGGAAATTTGCGCTTTCACAGAAGTAAATCAGTGGTCTTACGTTCCTAGCCAATTTAATCCGGCAGATTTGCCTTCTCGCGGCTGCTCCCCTCGTCGGTTTATGGAATGTAAATGGTGCTATGGGCCTAACTGGCTAAAAGAGCATAGCGACAACTGGCCAAAGCTAGAAATAGAGCCAGATGAGACTTTAGTTTTTTCTGAACGCAAGAAAGGAGTAACCGTAAATTTAAGTTTAAATATTTTAAAGGATCCTAAAGAATTTAAATGGTATGAGAGATTCTCTAAATTTTCAAAGATGATAAGGGTTTTAAGTTGGGTAAAAAGGTTTATCAGTAATTCTTTAAAACGTAACATTAATAAAGAACCATTTCTATCTGCTTATGAAATTCAAGAAGCTAAAACCACACTTCTTTCACTTGTACAGACGGAGAGTTTCTCAGAGACTGGAGATTCAGTTCATGGTCTCCTGACGGAGAGAGATCAGAGGGGCCTACTTAGAGTAAAGACAAAAATTATAGAACGTGATGATCATTACGCTTTTAGATATCCTGTTTTGCTACCTTCCAAACATTATATTGTCCACTGTCTAATACGAGATTATCACTTGAAAAATTTTCATGCTGGTATTCAGACTCTTATGGTCATATTACGTGAAGAGTATTGGATCATAGCCGCTAGACGAACTATTAGATCAGTAATAAAGAAATGCGTACCATGTCAAAGATTTACAGTAAAGCCGAAAATTACTGCACCCATACAATTGCCATTGGACAGGGTTCGTGATGCCTTTAGTTTTGAAATAACAGGAATCGATTTATGTGGCCCCCTGATTCTCAAAAATAAAGTAAAAGCGTGGGTAGTTCTTTTTACGTGTGCTGTGTACCGATGTGTACATTTAGAACTTGTCACTTCTATAAGCACCGAGTACTTCCTACAAGCTCTTCGTCGATTCATTGACCGGAGAGGCCGTCCTTCTGTTGTGTACACGGACAACGGCACCAATTTTGTTGGAACGTCCACGGCATTGAAGAAAATTGACTGGGAGAAGGTAGTCTCTCATGAAACTTTAAATCCCATAAAATGGAAATTTATTCCGCCTACTGCCGCATGGTGGGGCGGATGGTGGGAGCGACTAATCCGCACCACCAAAAATCTACTTGTCAGAGTGCTAGGGCAAGCCTCAGTAAATTATGAGCAACTGCTTACAATTATTTGTGATGTCGAAGACGTTATCAACTGTAGACCTCTCACTTACGTTTCAAACGATACGGAAGATCTTGCACCATTGACTCCGTCGATGTTTTTACGCGATCTTCGAACATCAGGTGTAGTAGATTTGGACTTCGTCGATAACAACAAACTGCTTGTTCGCCAACGTCGATGTCAAGAACTTCGTGAACAATTTCGGATGAGGTTTCGCCAAGAATATCTTAGCCAATTGGCACAAAAACATGGTCAAAAGGACTGTGATATCCACGAAGGTGACATTGTGCTTATCGGTTCAGAGAACACCAAACGCATCAATTGGCCAATCGCTCGAGTACAAGAACTGTGTACGGGTCGAGACGGACGGGTAAGAGTAGTTAAAGTTAAGACAAAAAATGGCACATTAGTGCGGCCTGTGCGCAAGCTTTATCCTTTAGAAGTGTGCTCCTGTACTAAAGATACAGAAATTAGTTTTTGATTTGACTCTCACCAAATCAAAAGGTGGGAGTGTTGTGAAATGACTGTTTTCCTTATAACTATTGCCTGAAGATGGCAGCACCAAAACTGATTTAGACTATATTTACAGTTTGCAGTTCTTTTAATTTTGAGTTTGTCTTATATCTTTCTTTATATCTTTCTTTATATCTTTTGTATATGTGTGCAAATTGTATCATTAATGTTTCTTAATTTCTGTTTCAGTTTAGATTTAATAATTATTAATATTCTGTTAAATTATTCCTTGATATGTAATAATAGTGTATTATTTAAGATATTATTTTGATTCTTGCCGGTAGATGGCCTGGCGAGCCCAGGAATCATGTTTTAAAAATGTACGTGTTTTTTTTTCTGCTAGCTCGCAGAATGTAGTTGTAAGATGGCGGTTCGGAGAAGTAAGTTTGCTGTCCTGTGAAATATTGTAGACAGTAAAAAATGTGAAGGTGAAAATATACATGGGGCGAAGATTTGTGTGTAAGTCCCCGTTGTAGTGTAAACTAACCGATATTTAATACACATAGTTCGAATATATGAACATTTGTCTAGTTTATTTGTGACTGTTCGTGTTTATTTCTCCTGAAGAACGAGCCGGCTACCCACGTAAGACGTAAGTACTATTTTCATTGTCTGATTAATTTTCTTTATGTACAAGTGGAAGAAGTGATGAGATATTTAAAGTGATATAAAATAGAGAGTTGGCCCATTTTCCCTCAATATAAAACTGGTAGTTTTATTTAGTTAAAATAAAATGTTTAGAACAGTAGCCTTAGTATAATTTTCAGTTTCGTTTTTCGCTATTGTTCTATTATTTAAACACACAATAAAAACAAGCAGATTTGGCCATACGTATACGTTTCGTGAGTACTAATAGATAATAGATTGCCATTTCTGGATATGTTGGTTACACGTCAGCCTAACTCCTTTGACACTTGCGTTTACCGTAAACCTTTTGCTGTCACACTCCCCCCCCATTTCAATTCATGTCACCCCCCTTCCCAAAAAGCTTCGGTTTTTCATTATTTGATTAATAGAGCTCACTTAATTTGTTCAGATAATAATTCACTTATTACAGAATTAAATTACATTAGATCTGTGGCTATTGATCGAGGTTTTAGTTTATCTTATAACAATAATTTAATTTCTCATAGTCTTAATAAATATGTTAATAATCTTGATTCTCCTGTTACTGCGGTTTCCATTTCCAACCTTTTCATTTTACCATTTTATAATAGTATTAGCTTTAAGATGGCTAATATCTTAAGACATTATGATTTTAATGTGGTTTTTAAGCCGGTTAATAAATGATCTTTTTCGCAACTTAAGGATCAAATTCCTCCACATAATTATTGGGGCATTTACAACATTCAATGCCAATGTGGTTTGTCCTACATTGGACAAACTAAACAAAAACTCCGTTACAGAATCAATGAACACAGAAACTTTGTAAAGAAGAAAGAATTACAGAAATCCTCTATCGCCTCTCATTGCTGGGGGGAGGGACATAATTTTAATTTTGACTCAGCTACCATTATCAAGAAATGCATTACTCCTCTGGATTTAGACTTTTTTGAGGCTATTCATATCCATAAATTTAAAGACTCCTTGGTTAATGATTTATCTAGTACACCATACATCTCAACTTTCTGGATGGATTTGTTGTGTCACGACACTTCACTTCCGCATTAATTTCATTGGCTGTTAGAACTTGATGGTCTTTTGGTATCATGTTTTGACATTTGGGTTTTTTCACCGTACATGTAGTTGGGGGGATATTGTTTTTAAAGTTTTTATAGTTTTTACACTGAGGATGTGAGTCCTAGTACTCACGAAACGCATACGTATGGTCAAATCTGCTTGTTTTTTTGTGTGTGTTTAAACGTTGTTTTCAAATTTATATTTTCACACAAGTTCTGTACTTATAATACATGTAATATATTAAATTATACAACTGAAGTCTTACTATTTAGAAAACAACACATGCTCATTAAAATATTTTTTCATGTTTAAATAAAACCCTGTTACGGTAGCTTGTTTTTATGCTTAATAATTTAGACATAACATGAACATAAGTCATTTTTTCGTGATATAAATAATTTTTCTCTAAGTGGCTAAAATGCGAATTCCCATTAAGTATAAAAGTATTTACCAGTACTAATAATTTCCCTGATTTATATTTTTAATACTAGATATAAAATGTAGTTGTTGCTTGTGTGTCAGATATCAGATGGTATTTGATAGAGTTGATGAAATGTTTACAATAAATAAATGGGTGAAACATTAAAATATACATTAAATTTGACAAGTTTTAGATTGCTTTAAAGATTATCTTAATTTTTTTTTTCTATTTTTGAAATTGTTTTTAAATATAACTTACCTTTTCTTAAAAAATACACTAATTTTAATTTTGTTTTTTGATGTATACTTATCTCAATATACACGAAAAAGATTATTTCTAATGTAAACTTTTCCTTATCTTAACGAGTAATATTTTAATCATTGTTCATTGCTCATAAAAAAAAAAAAACATTTTTATGTTTAAATAGAATCCTGGCACTGTAACGTTTTTTTCTGCTTAATAATTCGGGCATAACGTAACCATAAGTCATTTTTTCGCGAGACAATATTATTCTTTACGTGACTAAAATTATGATTGTCATATGTTCAAATATATTTATCAATACAAATATATTTCATTAATTTATATTTTGTAAGATCGGATTTAAAAAATACTTGTTGTTTGCGTGCTAGATATACATGGGATTTGCAATTTTACGTGAAATCTTTAAAATAAATAAATGGGTAAAACATTAAATTATATGTTAAATGGGACGAATTTTGCAGGATTAAAAGATTATCATAAGTTACTTTTTGTTTAGGTCTGTTTTCTATTTTTGAAATTATATTTAAAAGTAGATAAATATTACTTATTTTTTCCTTAAAAATACACGAATTTTAATTTTGTTTTTTGATGTATATTTTTAGGTTCATTATTAGTTTTTCCAAGAATTTGTATTTATTTGTTAGTTGTTTACAAGCATAATCATTTAAAGAATATGCTTAGAGAACGACAATATTTTATGTTTAAAGTTAACTCATTTTCTAAGAAATATGCATATTACATGTTTTACTTTGTAAATATTGTAAAGCTACATGAAAAAGATTATTTCTAATAAAAATTTTCCTTATCATAGCAAGTAATATTTTTATCAAGTGCGCTTTTCTTTTCTTTATCGTATGTGCATAATCAATTCAATACTTTCTTTCAAACAAGAACGTAGTTGCAAAATTTAATAGAAAATCATTCCTAATATTTGGCGAAAATATATAACATAAGTAACATCGTAAGCTTTTCATATGTTTGAATAAGTTTACCTCATTTAAAAGCTATCACTGCAGCAATTCCCAAGAACTACGTCGACATGTTCACATAGTTATAAATAATTTTAGAAGTTATTTATATGTCAATATTAATATTAATTTATTTTAAAGAGGATATTAAAAAACAAATTATTTTTTTTTCATTTTCTGGAGCTTCACATAATATAATGTTAAATATTCTATGCTGGGTTAAAAAAGGCTTTAATAGCGCTGCAGCAACTGCAAAAATAAGATAGTGAAATCCCACTCGTTCATTCAACATTTGGAATACCTATGTGCAAACATTTGGAGCCCCTATTGAACTATAGCTCGAAATATTGGAAGGAAATTTGATGATGTTATGGTTACAGATAATTCAGCATCAAAATTTGTTCTACACAACAGAACAAATCTCATAGTGTATGAAGTCTAATTCGATGCAACTTTTTACAGTAGTAGTTTACACTATATTATATTCCGTATGTCCATAATTAAACTACAGTGTCATCGAAAAATAATGCCTAGATTAAAAAAAAAATTATAACATCGAAACCTTTTATGTTAAATGTGTAATTCTTTCACTACACGATAACTGCTGAACGCATGTTTGGTTTTAGTTCGCCAGAATTCGTTTGCGTGTCTGTGTTATGCGCGGATTAGTTGCGCGGTCGTCAAGGTCAGCCGACGTGACAGTCTGCAAATGTTGACCGTGCAAGAAAAAGCACAGTGCGTGATTTGGTATATGGAGTCAAACTCAATACTCAGTGTATAGCAGCAGTCAACATCGTACTGAGGAACTGCAGTCTTGCGAGTCGGCTGACCTTAACGACCGCGGAAATAATCCGCACAAACACAGACACGCAAACAAATTCTGGTGAACTAAAATCAGACTTGCGTTCACCAGTTATCTTGTAGTGAAAGAATTACTCATTTAACATAAAAGGTATAGATGTTATGATTTTTTTAAATCTAGGCATTATGTTTCGTTGACCCTGTAATTTAAGTATTGCGCGGCAGCGCAATACTTATTTATTTCCAGTGTCACTTCTCAATGTTAATTTAACATGGAAAAGCCTATGGAGATGATAAGTTTTTCATTTTTTCTTCCCACCTTTTTGTCCCTGATGCCACTCATTTTTTTATTCTTTACTAATTCTAATGATATTATAAATTTAACGTGTAAAAACCCTGACGTCAAGGTCAAAACGAATGGTAAAATGCCTTTGCATATCGGTCAATTATAACCCAGAGAGAAACATGGGCCAATTTTTGTTTACATTTTTCAAATATTTTTCTTAATAATTCCAATTTTCGCTTTTTTCTTTGAAAATTAACGGACATTTTTTCATAGAAAATGTAAAATTTTTACTTCATTGTTGCAAAATTTCAAAAGCCGTAATAATAATTTATTTATTTTTAAGTGAAAGATTTTCACGTGAAATATTAAATTGAGCTAGTTTTTTTTTTTTTTTTTTTTTTTTCAAAAATTAAGAAGGTGAATATGGCGTCATAGTGGAAATAAAAAGGATATTTTCAGAATAAGTTTTTGCTTTTGTCTCGTTTATATTTTAGTAAAAAGTTTCTAATGGATAGCTATTTTTACGCAGGTAGCGAACTTAGTGGGGAATTACATAACTTAAATTTTAAAATGTATTTTTTTTTTCCGAGATGAGAACTATTTATAACCCAAGTTAAACTTAGGTAATAATTTTCTTATGTGTTTACATCACCCCTTGGGAGTGATTAAGGTTTAAAAATTTAAGTAAAAAATTTACTTTTATTTTTTACTGTATCACAGCTATAATATTGTTAAATATTAGCAGTAAGGATTCAACTCAATTTACATTTACATTCATAGCGTTCCTGAGTGGGAAATAGGGTATCTAAATTTAAGTGAAGTTAATTTTTTATGATTTGATTATAGATTTCTTATGTTCAGATAGGAAGTTTTGTCCAAACTACCGCAACCTGCTTTACTACAGTGGTGAAACATTTTGAATTACACATTGGTAAACTGCATCCCACATTGTGATGCAATACCGCATACATCAAAGCCTGATGATGATACTCTCTATTAATTTTGAAATGCGTTCGTCTGAGTGCAGTAGTTATTGAAAAACTTGACCATATTAAACAAAAACATAATTTGAAGAACAAATTAAAAAAACAAAATGTATTTCCTACATTGTTTAAACGCGAGAAGGGACAGATATTAAGTCATTTCATTCAATTAGTTCTACATTTAACGTTAAATATTTGTAACAAATTAGTTAAGCCAATTGAAGATTAAAAAATAAAAATAAAATTCATACAATATGATACTTGAAACACTCTAAAAAAATAGATTCCGTTCAAATGAAATCGAAATAAATCTTAGACTTCTTCCATTTTTAATTGAAAATATTTGTATTGCAGATTTTGTATTATGTTTATGACAATTGTGCATAAAATGATAAGATGCATGCAAAATACAAAACTTAAAAATATGTCTAAGATTTATTTCGATTTCATTTTAACGGAATCTATTTTTTAGGGTGTTTTAAGTATCATATTGTATGAATTTTATTTTTATTTTTTAATCTTCAAATGGCTTAACTAATTTGTTACAAATATTTAACGTTAAATGTAGAACTAATTGAATGAAATGACTTAATATCTGTCCGTTCTCGGGTTTAAACAATGTAGGAAATAAATTTTGTTTTTTTAATTTGTTCTTCAAATTATGTTTTTGTTTAATCATATTTAGAGCTAATTATAGAAGGCCAGTCACAGGTAAAATAAAATTTGATCAATGAATTAACGGATAAATACATTAATCGAAAAAAAGAAATCAAAAATTAGTAACAACAGTTACGGCATGTGTAAATTTAATGAATAAGTTACACGTTTTGCTATTCTTTTTTTCTTTTTACATTTTGATATAGCGATCAGTGGCTATCGCCATCTATAATCACAAGAAGTCGTGTTCTACAAACGAGCTGAGCGAGTGCGTAAAAATGTTGAGGACATAACACGACATGCAAACTCTGTCTTTAAATTCAGGTAAAACTATTGGGATGCTATGGTTTAGCACATGTTTTAAACTCCTCAAAGACAATAAAGGCATGATTTGAGGTCTGAGGATCTTTGAGTCATCACAAGAAGAAAGTGCCGACTACTTACTCGGGCACCCCGTGTTAATATTTTTAGGTTTTGCAACAGTCTCTGTGTGAGACTGAAATTAAATGCATTTAAGAGGAATGTTACTAACGTGAGATACTAAAAGTTTTATTTTTCAAGCTTTAAAATATTTTTAAAGTAGAACTTGTAGATATTTTTAATGTTTTTATAGTGTTTTTTTTTAATAATATTGCATTGTTTCACCCCAGAAATTAAGAAACGATCACTGAAGCTAGTAAAAGTTTTATTTTGAATATGCATTAAATTTCATTTCTTGAAAATTAGTAAAAATCAACCTTGATATCGCTTAAAGAGAATGAAACAATAGAAACTGTATCACAGCATAAGATACTACAAAAAAGATCTTAAACCACGCTGTAGTGTCTAGTGTTTTATTTTTAATGATCATAGCAGCAAAGTTTACATCATAATTTATCTTACGCCAGTTTTGTGTGTATAGTACAACATATCTTAAATTATAATTTCGAAGGAGTAATGTAGCAATAATTCATTTTTTAAAAATGAGTTCATTAGATAAAGAAATCCTTGATTTGTAATATTTATTTATTCGTATTACAAAAAATATACAGGTAATAAGAGCAACGTTTAACTAAAAAGCACGCATACACAAACACAGACGATTATTGTATGCATAATATACATAGACCGCATATACCGGCAAATAATAATTCATCCTATACTTTCCGATTTAACTTTTTTAATTTTTAATTATATTTGCCATAAAACGTTCACCTCCTTCTTTGCAAAGAAACTCTCTTGAGATGCACAACAAAAGAAAATATAAACGTATTTGTTAAGCATAATTATAATAATTATTTATTTTCATGTAATATGAGAGTGGAAATTATTTTTTTAAATCTATATAATAAAAGCCGAAGTCATGTGACTGTCATCAATAATTCAGTACTGACCACTTCACTTTTTAAATGCCAAACAGCCATTCCGGTACTTTTATGCAACTTAAAATGCAATAAATAAATAGATAAATAAATAAAGGTATTTTTTCAGTATAGGTCTTTCGCGAGAAACAAAAATTGATATCGTATTTTCCGGCAATCTATATCCTAATTCTTATACATAAGCAATTTTTTCCATATGTATAGAAGAAGCCAATAATATTTTTATATAGAAACAGAAGTAATCTGGGTACTACTTAGTTATCCCGTTGACCAATTTCGCCAAATTATATAAATCGCCAAATAATACAAATTTACCTAATTTTTATTTTAAATAATGAAAGAACAAACGAATTAGTATAACATTAATAAAAATACAAATAAAACGGCAAAATAAAAATAACTTGATGACGTAAACGCGTGTAACTTGCTTCATGTCAAGTGAAAGTGACATTTACGATAAACCATTATTAGCATTTAATCTTATAGTTTGGCGATAGATTTTTGGCCGACGGGATAACCGAGTAGTACCGTAATTTGTATATACTTAAATATTGTATATATATATTTATAAATAAAATGGGTACTACTTAGTTATCCCGTCGACCAAAAATATATCACCAAAAATATATGTAAGATTAAATGCCAATAATGGTTGATCGTAAATGTCACATTCACCTGACTTGAAGCAAGTTACACTACACATGTTTACGTCATCAAGTGATTTTTATTTCGATGTTTTATTTGTATTTTTGGCACAGATGCCGCCGATTGGTGCGATTTTTTTTGTGATGCCAATGTCATATACGCAATCGGTGCTTAACTGGCGCCAAAGTGTCGTTATTATGCTTGGTATGGTAACCCGGATGGTGTTGTTGTTTTCGCCAAATTGGCGTCGGTAAAATGCGGCGTAGTATATGACATCTGTACCGTATTGTATTAATGTTATACTAATTTATTTGCTCTTTCGTTATTTAAAATAAAAATTAGATATTACTTAGTTATCCCGTCGACCAATTTCGCCAAATTATATAAATCGCCAAATTATACAAATCTCCATAATTTTTATTTTAAATAACGAAAGAACAAATAAATTAGTATAACATAAATAAAAATACAAGTAACACGTCGAAATAAAAATCACTTGATGACTTAAACACGCGTAATTGCTTAAAATCAAGTAAATGTGACATTTACGATCAACCATTATTGGCATTTAATCTTATAGTTTGGCGATAGATTTTTGGCCGAAGGTATAACTACGTAGTACCAAGAAGTATGTCAATTTGTATAATTTGGCGAGTGGTTTGGCCATTTATATAATTTAGCTAGATTGGTCGACGGGATAAGTAAGTAGTACCATAAAATGTTTATATGCAAATAAATACATATAAACAAAAATAAAAGTCACTAGATTTGTTTTCATAGCTATTTATATATTTTGTCAACATATTTCACTTTCTGAAGCCCGAATTGCGCAAAGATTAAAAAAAAAAAAAAAATGCAATATCCCCTGTAGTAGAAAAGTACCTAAATAAATAATGGTACTTTTTAGTTATCACGTCGGCCAACTTCGCCAAATTATATAAATCACCAAATAATTAACATAATAATAACATAAACTAAAATATTTCATTTCAACATCAAAGTATAGTTTCTAATTTACATTAAAATAAATCGTACTTGTTAGTTATCCCGTCGACCAAATTCGCCAAATTATATAAATCGTCAAACCACTCGCCAAATTATACAAATTGGCATAATTTTTATTTTAAATAACGAAAGAACAAATAAATTAGTATAGCATTAATAAAAAGGTACAGATGTCATATTCGCCCCATATTGGCGCGATTTTTTTCATCAACAGCATAAACAACATAATCCAAGTTACCACATCAAGCAAAATAACGACACTTTGGCGAAAGTTAAGTACCTGTTGCGTATATGATATTGGCGACAGAAAAATATCGTGCCAACATAGGGCGAATATGACATCTGTACCAATAAAAATACAAATAAAACGTCGAAATAAAAATCACTTAATGACGTAAACCCGTGTAACTTGCTTAAAATCAAGTGAATGTGACATCTACTATCAACTATTATTGGCATTTAATCTTACAATTTGGCGACAGTAATTTGGTCGACGGGATAACTAACAAGTACCAAATAAATATATATTCTGAGATGATTTAAATTGAAATTTGGTCGATATCTTACTATCTCATTTCATAAGATAAACAAACACAAGAGATTCATTCAAGAAACACAAGGTAATCATTCACAAAGCAGGCTCGCCAACGATGGATGGACAATATTCTTATGACGTTATAGTAAGTAAATTGGCGACTCTAATGTTTGTTTACGGTTTGCATTCACGTGTGTTTTATTTTGCTGTTTCTCTTAGTTACGTTACTTTATTGTCATATTTATGAACTCAGAAACCAAATTTATAAAAGCAAAAGTATATATTTTCATTATTTATTTATTATTTAAAATTTAAATTAATTTGTTAATACTAAAAAATAACATTGAAGTAGCAGCATGTTTAAGTGAAATAAATTTAATTTGAATAATTTATGAACAAATCTTAGTTTAAACACTTGAATTTTCACGCATTTTTACAGCATTTTAGCAGCTACACGAAATTAAGTAGTATTTGTCAAAAAAGACAAAATACGCTTAAAAAAAAAAAAAAAAAAAAAAAAAAAATATATATATATATATGAAATGTAATCAAGATCTCAAAGAATTCTGGATTTCTCTTTCAGAATCTTTGGATTCGGGGAAGGATTAACATGATGCAATGCTTAGCGTACGTTTAAGGGAGACCAAACTGGTCGACAGAGACGACTAGTTAAATAATAGATTAATCAAATTACAAATCTTTATTCCTATGATAACAATTCGTTTTCTTATTTTTAATCTTCCTACCCAGCCTGTAACTGGTACCTAAAAATTCGTGTATTAATGTGTCCGTTATACGGTATATGCAGCTTATATAATGAATATACGATATCTATATCGTATGAGTCAAATTTTGTATGTTCTTCAAAACTTTGAAAATTAATTAGAAACGAAGCGTTGTGGGGAATAAATTGAAAAAAAAAAACGAACTTAATAACTTTAAAGATATAAATAAGAAATATTATTTTTTAAAACGGTTGAATCACTAAGCAGTTTACTACTGATATTTAGCAGAAAATTAAACCAGTATACTACAGTGTAATACAGTGCTTTAACTTGCGAGTAAACTTGAATAAGAAATAAATCTCAAATTGCGATTTTAAAAGTTTGTAGAAAGCCACCCAGTTATTCGAATATTTTTATGGAAGACGGTTTTTATTTTTTTTAAGAAATTTAACTTTATCCTGACATTAATATGGTCATTAATATGGTCAGATATGCTTAAAGATATAAACAAGAAACATTATCTATTAAAACGGTTGAATGACTAAGCAGTTTACTACTGACATTTAGCAGTTTAATCCAGTGTACACTGGTGTCCAAAATTAAGGACCAATCACAAAATGCTAATTTTCAAGTACGCGAATACTCAAAAGGAAATAATATAATTCGAATAATTACTATCTCTACAGCACAGCTAGCCCATCTAACATCTCATTCTTGTCACACATGGTCACAAATGTCACAGCCACCACGGTGAAGCAAAAAAATAGGAAATTCGATAATCTCATTATGAGTCTCAAATGATCATTATGCGATCCCACTGAGACGTCAATGAGACTGCTGCTTTGTGACGAGTCACCACTTGAATTTACAATGTAGTTACATTGTGACTCTCATGTGACTGTCACTTGCAGACTCAATTTCAAAGTAATCGTGAACGCTGCATTGTGATAAGTTACCAAATAATGTCACATTAAAGTCACATGATGATTTTCAGGTGACAATGAGACTACTGTGATGTCACCATTGTGCTCTTTTGTGAAAAGTCACCACGTGAATATAATGTGATATTATTTGGTGACATCATAATGCAACGTTCATGATTACTTTGAAATTGAGTCTAAAATGACAGTCACATGAGAGTCACAATGTAACTACATTGTAAAGTCACATGATGACTCCTCACAAAGCAGCAGTCACATTGAAGTCTCAGTGAAGTCACATATAGTGATCATTTTTGACTCAAAATGAGGCGTGTGGAATTTCCTATTTTTTTGCTTCACCGTGGTGACTGTGACATTTGTGACCATGTGTGACATGAATGAGATGTTATATGGGCTAGATGTGCTGTAGAGATCGTAATTATTCGAATCATATTATTTCCTTTTGAGTATTCGCTTACTTAAAAGTTAGCATTTTGTGACTGGTCCTTAATTTTGGACACCAGTGTACTACAGTGTAATACAGTGCTTTAACTTGCTAGTAGAGGAGTGGAAGCTCTAAAGCGGATTTATAATCAAAACTTCTAAAATAATTACGAAATTCTAATAACATTTAAAATACTTCTATCATTACACTGTAAAAAAAATCTGTAGTTCTACAGATGTAAAGTTGCATGCTTACTAATCTTTCACCTGTAACTGTACGAAAAAAGCTGCAAATCTACAAAACTAGTTTTTGTAAAGCTACAAAAATCTGTAACTTTACAAATGAATCTGCTAAAATTTCAGTAATCTTACTTAACTTTTATTTGTAACCCTGGCTGCAGTTACATGAAAAGTTCTCGGAATCCCATTTTCCAAAAAAATTCTTAGTAACCTTACAGATTTTTTGATTTTCGGCACAAAAGTGTGTCTGTTACACGAAATTTTGTTGTTGCCGTTACATGAAAAATTCTAGGAATCCCAGTTTCCTACAAAAACTTTAGTAACTTCACAGATTTTTTTTTACAGTGTACCAACATTAAACGCAGTATTTATTATTAAATTAAATTTAACAAAAAAATTATTTGAAATCAAGCACAAGTAAATGAATAAAACGAAAGATTTTTTTAATAAGTATTTTAACTGAAAAGAATATATTTCATGTAAAAAGACATTGACAAATTTCAAGAGGATTTCTGAAAAACAAAAACTGTTCGAACACATTTCACATAAATAAATTGATCCTACTGAGGTGCCTATGAGTAGATTTTTATTATAATATATATATATATGTATATATATATATATATATATATATATATATATATATATATATATATATTTTTTGCAAACAACAGTTATGTTTAGTAAATTTTAGATAAAGTAAGTGAATTTAATATCAATTTAATTGATCCATTTTTGGCATACATTTTGACCATCCATTTTTGTCAACTTTCGTTAATAAGCTTTCTATCATATTTATTTGCTTGGTTAAATTATAACTGTTATTATAAATTCCGATCGAATCTTATGTTTAAAAATTGTAATGAATCAGATTATATAGATTATCAGGCACGTGTAAATGATGCAAGTCACGAATTCTGGATTTAATATCTCTGCGAGATTTTCTGCTATCGAGATAGTTTATTTGTGTTAAAATAAGGAATGGATATGGGAAATTTTCCTAATTGGAAATTTTACTCTATGGTTGCCGTATACAAATTTTGTTTTTTTATTATCTCAAATGGACCACCCATGGAGTTACAACTTATATCCTTAAATTTTGCACCTTTAAAAAAATGCAATTGAAAGTACGTGTCTATTTAAGGAAACAGTCTTTTGTTTCGATCTTTATGAATCACCCTGTATATTCGTAAAGTACGACTGATTTATTTATTTATTTATTTTTTTTTTATATCACAAACAAAATTCAATATGCGTAAAGTTATACTTTTTATTAATCAAATCAATAAACGTTATTTATAAAATAACGATTGTAATCAAATAATAATTAATATTAAAAAAATTATCAAATTTATTTTTAAAAAATGTGAATTATGAGCGAAAAGTTACATAGTTTGCTCATGATAATTTTTAACATCAATTTTTGATTAAATGAATGAAATTTCAATAATTTCGATAAGTATTATAATTATTCGATTAATAATATCTTGAATTGTAACTTTAGGCATGTGTAACTTTCTTTGTGTTATTAAAAATATTTCCTGAGTTCTGCTTTATGAATATATAATAATATTTTCTGTCATTTTCTTAAATCAAATTTTATAAAGTAAGGAAACTGCGATAAAAACTTATGGACATACTGCATTATACCTTGTTTCTTTGTGGTCGTTATTTTTCTTCATATATTAATACATTAAATACGTTTATTTGTCCTAAGTTAATTTTAAACAATACTATGAAAACTATCGTTATGGTGGCAGCTATGTATTTTTATTTTAAGATACACGTATTTTATTTAAACAATATACATTTACAAGCAATGTATATTTATATTTCAATTCTTGGCATTATATTCTTGGCAACTTCGTAAATTAAGAACTTCCAAAATAGTAAATCAAATTAGCTAGCTCAAAGTCGGACTAGTAATAATATTGCCGAAGTTTATTCATGGATGGCGTTAGGTGTCATAACTGACGCTATCGTTTAGTGAGCGGGGGTATTATTCAATGGCCACCACGATCAAAAGATATTTACCCGCTTGATTTCGGTAAATGGGGTTTTGCAAAGGATCAAGTGTACAAGTCAGCACTTCCTGCATCTATTCTTGAAGTAAAATCAAGAATCTGCACTGCAATTAATTCGATCGACGGAAACATACTGACAAATCTATGGCAAGAAATTATTTACCGATGGGAACTTTAGAGAGACAAGAGAAAAAGTCACATCGAACATTTGTGATAATGGTAAACTTGAACTATTTTCCTGTCTTACAGTAACATGTACTTTATTTTTTTTTCCTTTTAATTCTGTTCAATAAATCTCTCTCTCTCTTTTTTTTTTTTTTTTTTTTTTGCCACAATTAATTTGTAGTATGCCAACCCTGTATGTAATATGCAGACCCTGTATTTACAAGCAACATATATTTCAATATCATTAATGAATTCAAGTATTAATTATCTGTTAATTATTATGTCCTTAACAAACAGTTTGGAAGAATGTATTATGTTACTATCCATAAATCGTTTCTCTTTTGGTTATCAGATTTACTCTCAACAGATATTTCTGATAATGATCCAATATTAATCTGTAATCGTAATGTAAATAAAAAATATGTAAACATTGCAAATAATAAATTGCAAATTTTAACAAAACTGGATTAAGTTATTAACAGTATACACATATATTTACCGATGTTATTTTAGTGTTTCTTTTAATTTACTATTATTGCCTATCGTTTTTGAAAAATGATTTATTTCTTCTACTCACTATTCATCTCTCTTCTGGTGTAAGTAATTACTTCTATTTGTCACCTGTCATATGTTTTTCTTTTGTTTTTATAAACTGTTTCTTCTCAGTTGATAATTATGCTACTGTAATTTGTGATATTTGCACTAGCAGATATATCACTTGTAAATTAATATGATGCCGCCACAGAATTGTTTCAATTTTAAGATAACGTGGTTTTAAATGAGTGAAAAAAAATACCTTATTTCAAAAAGAACGCTTTTATCGATTTTATTTTTATATTACTATACTTTTCTTATTGTTTTATTATTACATATAATTTTTTTCTAGACATTTTCGATATTATGTATTTTTGTGTACGAGTATTACAAAAATATCTGAACTAAAATACAGAAACTTTTTTAAATGCATGTAAAGCATAAATTCCGCTGGGTAAAAAATTCATTTAAAAAGTATTATTACAAGTTTTGGGTGATTTAAAAGTAATATGTCAATATAAAAGTGTCGTTTTAAAAAATAGCATTCATTTTAATATACAAAGGGAAGCCTTAAATATGACTCTATTGAAAATTAATTTAAGAACATTTCTTATTTCTGCTGTGCTCAATTTTTACAATATTTCATATGATTTTCAAAGGTCAGTTTTAATTAAATTTGGGACTTTAATAAGAACTTGATCTTTAAAAATGATGTAACGTATTTTTTTTACTACTTCTTATGTAGCCTCATAAGAAAATTTATGAAAAGCTTTCAAAGGACAAAATAGTAATTAATTAATATTTCAAAGTTTACAAATATAGGGCTGACACAGGCGACTAATTTTTAATTCAATTTCACACCACTTTTTCAAAACAAAAATCTTTTACATACGCTTTGACAACATTTGCAAGAGAAATATACTGCAAAATGTATTTTTATAAAATAGTGGTGTGAACAGAACATAAAAATAGTCACCTGAGGAAGCCATGTAAATACGTATGTGATGAAATTTCAGAGAGAAGCAAAATGTCCATGTCAGCAGTTTAAAAACAAATATATGGAATAAAAAAAAATTTAAAAATAGTCAATTTAAATTCAAATTCACCTCCTTATAATATTAATGTAAAATTTTTGCAGGCTGCTAAAAAATTGCATGCGTCAGATGTGAGTCGGTAACATAAAAATGGCCTCTAAATAAATATAATCCAATAATAAATGCCTAAAATGAATGTTGTATAAAAAATTAATTTATAAAAGAAAATTTTCCGAATTTAAAAATAAAATGTTTTATGGCAAAACTTCTAAAGGGTATTGGGTAAACTTTAACCGTTACTTTATCCGGTTTAAAAATACAGCACATGATAATTGTGAAGTTTAATATAAAAATTGCAAAGGAAAAAAAAATAGTCCTAGAAATTGTAGAAATGAGAATAATTAATGCAGTTGAATAATTTATTTTAGAAAGCAGAGGACTATGAGGATGTAAAGAGTTTGTGTTATGACAAACCTTTAAGGGGCATGTGATAATTTTTTTATCTTAACTGCAGTCTTTTTTATCAGATATATGTGAAAATAATCTTGATTATTATGTTTGTAACATACATTTTAAAACAGGAAATTTTTTTGCACATTTGCGTTGCTCAATAACGTTAAATTCAGATTTTAATCACCCACGACAATTAAAATGACTACTATGAATACTATGACTATTAAAATTTTAAAAGTATTTTTGATTATTAATATACTCTAGAAGTCTCCAGTTCTGGTTATAAATTTTCCAAAAGTACTACTTTGATTTTGCTGTAAATAACTTACTACAAATGCATGTTAAACTTGATATTATTAAAGAAAATGTACCACAATAAAACACATCATATGAATATTTATATAAGGTCTTCGATGTTTAAAAAATCAAAGACCTCAGACCAATTAAATTGATAAAATAAACTTAATATCACTTTAAATAAATTAAGTTAAATAATGTACTTTGCTCAAAACATCTATTATTAAAGTTTAATTACTTCAAGAAATGTAATTAAATATCCATTTATACATGTTGCAGGAACTATACTTCAGGTCGTTCATCATTTGATATCTTAGCGACAGATAAGAAAGCAGTTAATCAGTGCTATAAATATCTCGTCTCTCAATGTGTTGCTATCTCTCATCAATTACGAAATAATTAGTCTACTCTTTCATAATCAATGTCACAGTTAAAAACAAAATACATATGAAGTTTTGAAATAAAAGGCACGGTTATATTTGTAGTTAAACCATGTTTGCATTAAAAGTTTATATTGAATTTTTAAGTTATACAGTAGAACAATGGTTCGAGTACAAATGTCAAAGTATAAGTGAAAATAAACGTACACATATTTTTTAATACTCTTTTATAAACAATCAGGAGTTATCTTGAAAACTCCCCTATTTTAGGCAGATTTCGTAAGAAATACTACCTATTACATTATCCCCTAAAAAATCCGAAAAATGTTTGCAAATCTACGCCAATCATGACCCTAGAACGTGACCCCCCGCCCCCAATTGAAAACTTTGTATACCTGTCTGTCTTTCTATCTCCATATATACACTTTTTTATGGACATGATAACTTCCATAATTTTGTACAAATCTCTTTCAAATCGACACATAAGGTTGAGCGGGAGAAAACTGGCTCAAGTTCGTTAATGGACAAAATGGGACAAAGGAGTTAGAAATGGGGACTTGTTAATTTTAATACATATAAAATCCATTTAAAATTATTAGTAATTCTAGGAAAACGACCAAAAGCTTATATAGCACAGATTTTTCATATCGTTAACAATGTGTTCAAAGCGCATAAAAAATAGTGTTTTAATAAGAAAAAAATCCATAATTTCGTCAATTCACAAAATATCAAATTTACTTAATTTTTTTATTAATCTTCTTAATATTATCTACCACTTTTGTATTGACAATAAATTGATGATCATCTGTTACAGTGAATATATATGTATATATGTATATATATATATATATATATATATATATATATATATATATATATATATATATATATATTACAAAATTTTAATTTTTGCGCCAAGTTTAAAGTATTTTATGTAAATTTACCTTTTTCAGTAATATTCCGTATATTATACCGGCTTATTAAATTAAAACCCTAGTCTATTAATCGCTAAGATCTTAATTCATATTTATTCCAAATTGCGTAAATCTAAAAATGGCTCAATTATTTATATTCCTTTAATAAAACTTTTATTATTTAAATTCCTATTAAATCCCGCTATTAAATCCCGGTATATCATATTCCCCTTAAATCTTTATTTAACTGCTAAAATATTATTCCGTCTTAAAGAAAAAAAACTACTTATTTCAATTTATTCCTTTATTTAAAATATCCATGTGTAATTAAAATATTTCAAAGATTAAGACTTTCGCAGACATAAATTCATTTCTTTTATCGTCTGAAGAGGGAAAAAGGGTTATTTTTGCATAATCTCGACTACAGATTTTAACATTTGTTTATGCTTTAGACATCTGGAGCGAGGATATAAGAATTTTCTAGAACAATCTTTTGAGAAGAGTATAAATACGGATGGCGGGAACCAGAGAGCGGCTGTGAGCTTAGAAGCTTTTTAGTTTTTAGCATGTAGAGGTGAACGCGATGTCATGATGTAGAAGAGTAAAGAGAGAGAGAAGGGTAGTGGATTGCAGTCGTGGCAGACTGGATATTCAATGTGACTGCTCGATGGAGGTAGTAAAATGGTGGATGAATACTGTTTATATGTGTGTAGAATGGAGAAGAAACGGTATCGTAATGGGCACGGAGATGTTGATGTTAACGCATTAAAATATAGAACGCAGTAAAGAGATGGAACGTTTTTAAAACTAATTGTGAGATGAGAATAGACTTTATTCTTTTTACCATGGAAGGAGTGAGCATCTTCCCTAGATTCAATCGTGAGTGTGGAAATAAAGTGAATAATGTTTCAAGCGACTACCTTGAGTGAATTCTTCATTTTTTCTTTATTATCTTCAACCAATCGGCTGCCGCCTGTGCTGTTTACGAATGGAAACCCTCATTTTTTTTTCGACAATACCAACTACTTGCCGTCAAAATGTCACACATATGTATATATATATATATGTATATACTAGGAGGCTCTGCCCCCTGCAAGCTACGCTCGCCAACCCCCGTTCAGACACCGCAGAATCTAAAAATCTAAAAATCTAATGGGTTTTTTAAATATTGGAGAAGATTAAATTATACTGAAAAGGGTGTGCAGATCTCCCTGTAAACGGGTTTCCATTCAATTCCCTTTGATTGCAAAAATTTAACGGAGAATCAGTTGCTGATAAGACATCCAATGGTTGTTTTCGTTTATGATTAAAGAGGATCAGTTAAACATTTGAAAAGAAGCTAAAATAAAATGAATTAATTATTCAGAGTCTTTGTCAACCGATATTTTAAAACAATCTCTATAACAATAGCCTAAATCATGTGACTATCATCAACAGTTCCGGGCGAAACACTTTGCTTTTTATACTCAAGGTGCCATTTTGATACTTTAATGTTATCCAGGCACAGTCGCAAAATATTATTATATCCCCATCATTTCATTTATATTATAATAGTTCAAGTCATCAAATGCCATAAACAAATACGATCTGATCACTTCGCCTTTCATATGAAGGTTTGGAACAAATGTCATATATTGGCGTGATTTTTTTCCGACTCCAATTTGGGGAACGCATCAACAGCATAAACAACAACATCCGGCTTACCATATCAAGCAAAATAACGATACTTTGGCACCAGTTATGTACCTGTTGCGTATATGACATTAGCGTCAGAAAAAAATCGCGCCATTATGGGGCCGTATGTGACATCTGTGCCGAAAGAAAAAAAGCCAGGTGCAAATCTCGCCATTATCTTTTTTTCAATTCGCCAATTAGCATTTTTTTTATTGTTCGAGTGGTAAAATAAAACATTGATTTGAAGTTGAAATTAAATGTCATGGTTTGTTACATAATTTAATATTCCGCCAGATGTCATCTACGCAACGCATGTTTGGCATGATTTTTTTTTAAGGAAAATTTGGCGAAAACCTCGTTTTCGAATACCAGTTACATATGTATTTTTGGTACTACTTAGTTATCCCGTCGACAAAAAATCTATCACCAAACTATAAGGTTAAATGCCAATAATGGTTGATGGTAAATTTCACATTCACTTGACTTTTAGCAAGTTACACGTGTTTACGTCATCAAGTGATTTTTATTTCGACGTTTTATTTTTATATTTATTAATGTTATACTAATTTATTTGTTCTTTCGTTATTTAAAATAAAATTTTGTCAATCTGTACAATTTTCCGAGTGGTTTGGCGATTTATATAATTTGCGAAATTGGGTGACGGAATAAGTACTACATTGTACCGTAATTTTTAATTATTTTCTATTATTTCCAAAACGAAATAGCAAAAAAAAAATTAACTACTATAGAACAAAAAAAAATTATATAAATTTAAAAAAGAAATTAAAGTAAATATACATTTATTATTAAATAATCAACAATAGCCGGATTACTATGTCTATCAAAATAATGCCATTTGTGCGCCAATTAGGTACCCCGGTGCGTATATGACATCTGTGCCTAATTTTTTCCTTTTCGTTTTTTTTTTTTTTTTTTTTTTTTTTTTTTTTTTTTTTTTTTTTTTTTTTTTAAAGAAGTGAGAGCCATCAATTTAAATGTTTCATTTTTAAATGAAAGTTTTGTATTTAATAAAATGATAACGAAATGCAAAAAAAGCATTGTTCTTAGCATAGATTTAAAGGAGGCCAAACTGTCGCCAAATTAATTTAAAATAGTAACCTTTGCTGAATTATGAAAAAAAAAATTCTGTTATGATTAAAATTTGAGTTGCAATCATTAGAAAAAATGTATTTAAAATTAGAAAAAAATTAATATTTCGAAGACTAATTTGGATTTAAAAATTCTAATACCAGTTTTGAGATCTGTGGATCAACGTGGATTTTTGGTGTTGATTTCAACCCAAAGTATTCATATTTTAGGAGAAATCTCCGTGAAACAATGTCAGTTGTTTAATCAGTCGATTCAAAGAATCGATACATTTCAGGCGTTTCATATATTCGTTTCATAAATTCGTTTCATTAGGATTTTATATATACGAGGGGGAACCTGTCGAATTTCGACGAAAGAAAATGTTTACAATGGAACTGTTGCATCAAATTTATAATACATCGACAACAATAATTACAATAAAAAATCCATCTTACACTTGTTAGTTTAACTCTCCAAGACATATTTTAACCTAATATTAACAAAATACTTTTTCATAAACTTCAGCTGTTAAAATTATTGAAAAATTAAACTTTATTCATATACGTAATCAGTAACATATAATCAAGATAAGTAATTTTGATTAAGTTATCAATTGATGCTTGGTATTACGGAATGAAAAATCAGCAAAAGGGATTTCACCTTGACATAATCATAGAATTCCCCCCCCCCTCTTTAAATCTAAACCGAATCAAGTCATTTTCCACGTTTCACATTCATATTAACCATTTAAAAACATTTTAACGCGCAATAGGTTATTAATAAATATATTTTCAAGCTTGAAGTCACGTTTGTCAACTATTACAACTTTCCATGTTAAAATTCCCACTCCTGATTTGAGGTCTTAGTATAATCTCTGTACCTGCGCGCAAAAATTCCAGAAATTTATAAGTTTTAGACGTATTCAAGGGGAAATATCCGGTTTTATCAAATAAAATTATTGTTTTCTTTTAAATATGACGTTATTTTCAGTCGCTGAAATATTTTTCCTATTGTCTCAAACTCAATATCAGCGAAATGAAAAAATAGTGAAATATAACAACATCATCTGGGAAATTGCGTCTTTTTTAAAGCGTAACATCATTTTCTGTTCAATTTTTTAAAAAAATAGTTTTAATTGTAATGAGAGAATGGCATCAGTAAGAATATAATCAATAAAGATAATTCAACCACTTTTAATGGAAATGAAGTACTTCAGTTGCCACTATTAGAAAATTGGTATTAAAAACTATAAAAAAATTAATATCTCAAAAATAAATTGAGATACAGCTTTAAAAAAAATTGCATTTAAAAGTGCATTTTTTTCTGCATACGGCAGTGTAAACATTTAAAATGTGGGATGTTTAGAAGTTTAAAATTTTGCAGTAGTGGAAATTTCAAAACCGAAATTTCATTTCAAATTTCAATGTGTTGCCATTCGCAGAGTGACGTATGCGTTACGCACAGATAGGTTTGTCCTTTATAATATAGATAGGTTAGATATATATATATATATAATAAATTTAAAAGGTGGAGTTTGTAGAAGAAAAAAATCATAACTTCGACAATTTACAAGATATGAAGTCCTCTTAAGTTTATTATATATCTTCTTAATATCAGTTACAGCATTTGTTTCGATAAGTTTTTGACAGGACCATGTCTTACAGCAATATATATATATATAATTAAAAGGGGGGGGGGTGTGGAAATGAAAAAACTTCGAAATTTGCGTGTGCTATAGGCTTTTGTCAGCAGGGATTTTTTTTGTGGAATTCATGCTTTTTTCCCCCCAAAATTACCGTTACAATACATTAATTTGCTATGGGCAAAAAATTGATGAAAAATTCGATTAAGACGAACATAGACACTGAATTGAAATGTTATTTGATTGATGACATCAGCTGACCCAATGAATATACAGAAGAATAGAGAAGGTTATTCGACTACCATATTGTAGACAGGGCATATAACAGTAGTTTGGAATAGTTGTTAATGAACTGTTTTCCGTGTCAGTCCAATGCTGACTACGCTGGAGTGTGCTTTTTTTAGTGTTTTGATAGGAACCAGTACAATATAGCATTGTATGCTACCGGGACAGTAAATCATTTTACAGTGTTTCAAATATACACTGCTCAAAACAATTAAAGGATATTGAAGTTTTAGGTGGATTTTGTATCTGGTAAACTGTTTAGCTGATTGATACATGGTCGACAGACATAGTAGGTTATATGAGAATAAATTACACATGTTTGGCAGAAAAAAATGCATTTTATTGCGCATTTGTGTACTAAAGGAAAAAAAACACAATTTGTGCATATGAGAAAAAAAGAATAAGAAAAGGTGTTTTCTTCTAAGAAAATCATTTTCAGTAGGGGGTATGGTTTCCACGGGCGGCCAGCAACGTTGAACACCTTTGAGGCATGGACTCAATGAGGCTATTAAAGACGTGTTGGGGTATTCTGCCCCACTCTTCCAGAAGAGCTCTTTCCAGTTCTTGGAGAGTTTGTGGGGGTTGTTGGCGGCCAGAAACTCGTCTTCCTAGAGCGTCCCAAACGTGCTCGATTCGATTCATGTCTGGAGAACACGCTGGCCATTCCATTCGAACGATTCCTTCCTCGAAACTGAAATCCCCCACCAGGTTTGCACGATGTGGCCTGCAGTTATCGACCATTAAAATGAAGTTATCTCCGATTGCTGCAGCGTAAGGGACTACAATAGGTCTGAGGATCTCATCCCTATATCGGCGACCAGTCAGAGTTCCATCTCGAATGATGTAGAGGTCAGTGCGCCCGTCAATGGAGATGCCACCATACACCAACACTCCTCCACCTCCAAATCTGACACTTTCGTGCACGAACGCAGGATTATTCCTACTGCCACGGTCCCTCTAGATGAAAATACGCCTATTATCCGGATGCACAGAAAAACGGGACTCGTCAGAAAACAGAATATTGCTCCATTCATTTCTCCTCCAGTTGACATGCTCGGTTGCCCACTCCCTGCGGTCGCGACGATGCCTTGATGTTAATCTAACACATACCATCGGTCGTCGAGCATACAGACCTACAGCATGGTGCCAGTTTCGGACAGTCTGAGTTGAAATCATGGTGCCTGTAGCCGAGCGAAGGTGTTGTTGGAGAAGAGTAGCGTTCATGGTTCGGTGTCTCCGAGCTGTTAACGCTAAATACCGATCTTCATTGGGCGTTGTTGCCCGTCTACGACCTTGCCCTGGTCTTCGGCCTGCACATCCACTCTCCAAAAAACGGTTCCAGATCCTGGAAATGACACTTTGTGACACTCCAATGGCTTGCGCTACTTCGGCTTGAGTTTGGCCCCCTTCTAACCTACCAACAATTCTCAAAGCTTCTGAATCTGTCAAATGACTTCACTGAGACATCGTACTCATCGAAACAAAGCAATCACTGAATGCCGATCATCCTTGTCTTCATTCTGTTTTATCCAGTTGAAAGTCAAATTTCATTCGTTTGCCGCTGAAGCGACGTTTTTGACGTCTAACTCAAAATTTGCATACTCCACAGTTTGAAAACCAGAAAAATTTGCATTTGTGATTCTCTTCTTCTATTTTCGGCAAAAAAATTTTCGTTTATATCTTTATTTTATATAAAACTTCAAATATCCTTTAATTGTTTTGAGCAGCGTATAATGAAGAACATTTCAGTTTATAAATATGTAACCTATTATATAATTAGACAATATAACTATCCCATGTATATAAAATCCTAATGAAAAGTATGTGTGTAACGATTTAATAAAACAAATGACATATGAATTCGAATATATAAAACGGACATATAAATCCAATGTATGAAACGAATTTATGAAGCACTTTAATTCGCTGTTTCTATTATATCTTTTATAGGCAGATAGACTGACAGAATGACGGGCAGAATGCAAAAATAAAGAAGACACACAGGTAGCAGGAAGATAGAAAGCACGCACGCGCACAGACAGCAGACATACAGAAGACATAAAGGCAACAAACAGGTAGATACACTGATACAAATTTCCGCTTAACGTTAAACCATGATATGGAGTAATATAATGAGGATCACCAAAATATGGTGCTACTTAATTTTCTAAGACTCCATTTCATGGTGTAACATTGGAACTTACGCTTAATTGAACCACATTTTGGTAGTTACTTTAAACAAGTTTTCGAGGTACTTGTCAGCCAATCAGAACAGCACGTCTTTGTCACTGACACCATTAGAAGATAAGTCAAACGATTGCATTGCGTCCGCCATTTAAAGTTTAAACGAAAGAGATATTAAAAGAATTACTCATGGAATGCGAAGGTAAGTCTTATTTAATTTTAATGTTTCATTCCTGTACTTAGATACTCTATAAACTGTTAAATATTTTCATGTTTTATCGAAAAAGATTTAGCTTTCCGAATTTCACAAGTGTGTTTGTTTCACAAGTGTGTGTAAGTTTCACAAGATTGTGTCTTACATTCGTTCTTTATGTAACGGTTTGAAATATAATTGTTTTAACAATTAAATAACAAACATTTTTTAGTAAAAATTAATCACGACATCATACGTTTTGTCTTTTTAAATAAAGATAATTTGTGTAAACACTTCATTCTTCTTATTCAATAGTGAGATGTGAAGCACTTTAATTTGTCGCAGCTCAAAAGCAAAAACAAAACGTGAAATACTCTCTTAGTTTTATAATGCTGACACCAAGATATGTTAATTCATGGCTACATTTATAGTAGTAGATGTACACATTAATTTGCAGTGATTTGAGATTGTTTATTTATAATGGAATTTTTGTGTTCTTTACCGTTTCCCGATTATAAAGAATAACGATCAATGAATTAGTATTTATAATTATTAATTTTTTTTTTAGGGAAACGTGATATTCAATGATTAAGATAATAAGAAAAAAAAAACATTCAGATTGAAAAATAGATTTACACTGGGAATATTTCCTTATACATATTACAGTTTTTAATTTAAGAAGTATAAAGGAAACATCATATTTAAGCATTTAAATAAAGTGTTGTTTATACCGATACAAAGTTTATGTATAAAACTGCTTTAGTATATTTTAAGTTTATATTTACATTTTATTTATATAATGTAGGATTGAATATTTATTAAAGAGATTAATAACTACTTTTTACATTCAAAATGTTTTTCAAACATTGAAGAACAGTACATATGCAATATTTTTTTTCTTTTTAAATTTCCTTCTTTTTTCTATTTGCTAGATCAATCTTTTCTTATAAAATATGTAACATGTATTTGGATTGTATTTATAAAATACAATGTGTACGGGAATAAAATATTAAAATTAAATATGGCTTATCATGTCATTACATAAGTATTAATAAGGATTATTAAGGAATGTGTTTAAAGGAAACTCATATACATATTCCGCAGAATTTAAAAATTTAGACTTCATGCTGATGTTCACATTTAATAAAACAATTACCAATCTCCATACATATAAAAAAATACACATGCTTATAACTTATTTAAAAAAGAAAGATGTGAGTTGATAAGCATTGATTTATTCCCTCACCACCGTTTGACATAGTTTTTTTTTCCTTGTTTCAATGCAATTTGGGATTTATATTTACTCTTTCTCTGATTGATTTTTGTTTAAAGATTGCTTGCATGCGTCATACAAAATCAATTTGATAAGTTTATTTAGCAAATTATAATGCATTTCAATTACCTCAATTTGATAATTTTATATATAGATAAAGCCTCATAACATCATCGTATCCTTTCTTATGTATTTTAATATGTAAATTATAGTGTAATATATTTAAAATAACAATGGTGTTATCGTATAATTAAACTATTTTAAAATTTGCAAAATAAATCTATGTTTCTGATCATGGAAATTATTTTCCAACAAAAATCAATTGGAGAGACCGTAAATATTTCACCTTACATTATATAAAAACAGAATAGCTTTTAAAAAAAGCAAAATATTTTACTTTTGATAGAGGAGGGGTGGGAGGACAAAAGTCATTGCTTCATCAATATTTCACCAATTTATGGTTCAACATTTCGCCAATTTGCGGTCAAATGTTTCACCAATTTATGGTTCAAGATTTTCACCAACATATGGTTCAAGTTTTCACCAACTTATGGTTCATCCTTAGAACCAAATGTTGGAACAATTTTTCACCATCGTATGGTGGGAGCTACTGCAGCACCAAAAATTGGTTCAACGTTGTATCAAATGTTTAACAATGTAGATAGCGAGACAAACCGACCAAAATAGTCCTGGAATTGAGGATGCAATGGATCACGAGTCACAATTACCTGATATATAAGTTTTATTTCGAATAACGGAATATTAAAAATGTATTGATATTCTTAGCATTCTTAAAAAAAGGTATTTCTAATTACGAAATATTTAAATTTTATTGACATTTTTAGCTTTCATAAAAAATGTATTTCAAACTACATAATATTTAAAATTCATTGACATTCTTATCTTTCTAAAAAAATTATTTAAAATATTTGATATTAATTATAATTTTTTTTTCAATATGTGATAATCTTACACGACTATGCTTTTTTTATGAATAAATAAATTTAATAATTATCAGTAGCAACTAAACTAAGCATTGGTTTTCAAAAAAAAAGTCTGAAGTTCATTTTTGTCTATTCAAGTGGAGTTTATTTTTTTGTCAACCACTCTAATTACTTCCCACGATTATCATCTTGAATTTCGTGCCAGAAATAACTCATTATTTTTAATTACATGTGTCTCGATGGTCGTGTAATTAAAATGATTACAGCGACAAGTTCTTTCTTTAGCAACAAATAACACTCTCGGCCCAGCCAGCAATTTTTTGTGAACTGTACGGAGTTTTATATTTATTTTGTGAAATGCAAGGGAAAATGTGTTTTTTTTATTGGTTTGTGAGTGTTATTATTTTGAATATAGATTTTTAGGAACTTGAATTAAAATTGTATCATAATAAAATTTTTATTTAAAATTTAATATGTTATGCAGTGTATCTAAGTAACGATATTTAGCGTGAGCTGTTTATTTTTATAAATTAATATAAATATCTTTTCAGAATACTCCCTTTAATGTAATTTTTTTCGAAAAAGAAATATGCATTATTAAATTAAATGTAATACGTATTGAGCTAATATAAAAACTTTAAATTGATTTGGAACAACTTAACACATCAGCTGATAAGTTCCCGGTCTGACACACAGATGGAGCCACAAATACAGAATTAATATTCGGCTTAGTAAGTACTAACCTTAAAAAGGTAGCTGTAAACATTTTATGACGATCTGACGGTTGTTTCAAAAGTTACAGTGGTTTTGGTGAAGCAACTTTCTGTATTTTCAAATCAATCAACAAAATGAGTTCTGTGTTTTGATAAAATATTGCTATTTGATGGGGAAAACACCGTGAAAACAAAAGCTTGGCTTCATAAATATTATCCGGACTCTGTACCAGGAAAATTTACCATTATTGACTGGTTTGCTGAATTTAAACGTGGACGTACAAACATCGATGATGCGCAACGCTCTGGTCGCCCAAAAGAGGTGGTTATACCGGAAAACATAAAAAAAATCCACAAAATCGTTTTAGAAAACCGTAAAGTGAAGTGGCAGGAGATAGCTGACACTTTAAACATATCAAAAGAACGTGTAAGCTTTATTTTGCGTGAACATCTGTATATGAGAAAGCTATTATCGAAGAGGGTACCGCTTCCCCTCCCCCTGCACCCTGTCACAAGTCTTTGGCTACGATGGCAAAATTGCACGAATTACACTTCGAATTGCTTCCGCACCCACCCTATTCTCATTTGACTCCCAGCGACTTTTACCTGTTCGCAGACCTGAAAAAAAAAGTTCACCGGCAAGAGATTTGGCTCGAATGAGGAGGTGATCGCCGAAACAAATGCCTATTCGCCTATTTTGAGGCCAAAGATAATTCGTTCTTCAAGAAAGGTATTAAAATGTTAGAGAAGCGCTTGAATGATTGTATTGCTCTTGAAGGAGACTATGTTGATGAAAAAAATCGAATTTGTCCAAAAAAGTTGTGTTTTCTTCATTAGACTGGGAACTTATAAGCTGATGTGTTAGTTGCTAATGCCGATTTAAAAGAACTCAAACATCCATTTTCTATAATTAAAAGCTCATATCGTTTTGTGACTAACTTATTTATAAGAAAGTTTATGTTTATTTTAATCATGAACTGCACTTAATGTTACGAAAACCAATGTCTTATTATTTGTTATTTTTTGTAAGATTTTTAGATCTGAATTTATGCATGTTTATCGAAAGATTTTTACAAGGATAATTAGATATTTTCATTAGTACCATATATGGCGACTTTAGCTTTAACTTTTTAAGACTGTAAAACAAATATATGGCGTTTGTAAGAGTTTTCGGCTTTATATGATCCTGAAATGATATGTTTATATCAAATTAAATTAATGTTATAGATAAAATAAATTAATGTTTCGTTATTTTTCATTTTGTTGTAAATTTATAAAATCATGCTAACACCATGCACTTTATTCAAAATTTCTATATTTTCAAAAATATAAGAAGTTATTTTCAGTCATAATTTCAAAGATCATCTTTTAATAGGACTTCCATTCACAGTATCTTTAGAACTATTGTCTTTAAATTATTTAAAAACAACGTTTAAACACACAATAAAATAAGTTGATTTGATCGGACGTATACGTTTCGTGAGTACTAGGAGTGTATGGTGTGTAGTGAGATGTATGGTGTACTACATAAATCATTAACCAAGGAGTCTTTAAATTTATGGATATGAACAGCCTCAAAAAAGTTTAAATCCAGAGGAGTAATGCATTTCTTGATAATGGTAGCTGAGTCAAAATTAAAATTATGCCCCTCCCCCCAGCAATGAGAGGCGATAGAGGATTTCTGTAATTCTTTTTTCTTTACATAGTTTATGTGTTCATTGATTCTGTAACGGAGTTTTCGTTTAGTTTGTCCAATGTAGGACAAACCACATTGGCATTGAATGTTGTAGACTCCCCAATAATTGTGAGGAGGAATTTGGTCCTTAAGTTGCGAAAACGTTAATTTATTAACTGGTTTAAAAACCACACTAAAAGCATAATGTCTTAAGATATTAGCCATTATAAAAACAATGCTATTATAAAATGGTAAAATTATAAGGTTAGAAATGGAAACCGCAGTAGCAGGAGAATCAAGATTATTAACACATTTATTAGGACTATGAGAAATTAAATTATTGATATAAGATAAACTAAAACCTCGATCAATAGCCACAGATCTAATGTAATTTAATTCTGTAATAAGTGAATTATTATCTGAACAAATTAAGCGAGCTCTTTTAATTAAATAAAGAAAAGCCGAAGCTTTTTGGGAAGGGGGTGACATGAATTGAAATGGGGGGGGGGGGAGTGTGACAGCAAAAGGTTTACGGTAAACGCAATTGCCAAAGGTGTTAAGCTGACGTGTAACCAACATATCCAGAAATGGTAAGATGTTATCTATTTCAACTTCATAAGTAAATTGAATGACTGAATCTATTGAGTTTAAAATCGTTAATATATTATCAACAGAAAATAGAAAAAGGTCGAAAAGTGCAAAAGAATCATCTACATATCTACAGTAAAATGGGAAGTTGATAGGGTTAAACATTTTAACCTCAAGGTAATGCATAAATAAATTTGCTAAAAAAGGACTAAGGGGATTACCCATTGCTAAACCATCTGTCATAGAATAATATTGATTAGAAATTTGAAATGAGGTTTGTTTTAAATAACTACTGAATAACGCAATAATGTGGTTGATTTCATAATCTGTGTAATGAAATTCTTTTAATCTAGCAGTGAGACTTTGTAGTGCACCTTGAACTGGAACATTGGTGAACAGAGAAGTAACATCAAATGAAACCATGCGTAAAGAGGGGGGGGGGTGAAGTTTTTAATTTGATTTACAAAAGAAGTGGAATTTTTAATAGTATAAATATTAGAACTTGAAAGGAATGAAAAGTGTTTCACTAAATAATTAGCAAGAGGGTATGAAGCAGAACGTATGAAGCATCAAGAACGTATGAACGTATGAACGTATGAAGCAGCGATATTTGATACGATAGGCCGGAGGGGAACCCCAATTTTATGATCTTTAGGCAGAGCGTAAAAGCGACTACAGTTAGCAATAGACGGAATTAATGACATTTTAATACTGCCATTAATACAGGGAGAGGTTTTTATAAGTTTTCTGGTACTCATTAGATCACTGTCAGAAGGATACCGATTTAATTTAATGCATGGGCCGGATTGTAAAAGATTTTGCACTTTATCCAAATAAGCTGTTTTATCTTGTACCACTATTTGACCTCCCTTATCAGCTTTAGAGATAACAATGTCATCATTAGATTTTACAGAGGTTAAAGCTTCTTTAAGATCCTTCGTTATGCTTGGTTTGAAATTCATAGAATTGTGATCAACCGTGTTTTTAATGAGAACACTAATGGAATCTTTTTGAGAACTAGATAGTTTGCTAAATTTGAAACTTCTTTCAACTGGAGCAATAAGATTAGGTAAGTCTGGATGTTTGCTAAAAGAACAATTATAATTAAGTTTGAGAGCTTTCTCCTGTGTAGGTGACAGTTGTGAAGTTGAAAAGTTTACAATAGCATTATTGAAATGCAGTAAACCAACGTTTAAAATGCACAAATAATGCGTGAAAAGCAGAAAACAGCTGTTTCGAATCTACAGCGAGATTCTTCTTCAGTGCAAGAGAGGGAAAAAAGGAACAGCGTGCTAGGAAAAGCAAGGCTGAGCAAAATGATAGACAGAGACGCGTTGCCTTATATACCCTATGCGGGTAGCGAAAGCTCCAAAAACAACCAATGAGAGAGAAGCAGTGTAAACGACTGGGTGGACAAGTAGCGACATTTGCCGGAAAAGGAGAGAAAATGAAACCAAAAAAGATGTCGCTACTTGTCCACCCAGTCGTTTCCACTGCTTTTCTCTCATTGGTTGTTTCTGGCGCTTTCGCTACCCGCATAGGGTGTATAAGGCAACGCGCCTCTGTCTATCATTTTGCTCAGCCTTGCTTTTCCTAGCACGCTGTTCCTTTTTTCCCTCTCTTGCACTGAAGAAGAATCTCGCTGTAGATTCGAAACAGCTGTTTGCTGCTTTTTCACGCATTATTTGTGCATTTTAAACGTTGGTTTACTGCATTTCAATATTGCTGCACAAAGGCTTTAATTGCTATTTTAATAGCATTATTATTCACTTCTGGAAGCCAATGAGGTGGTGTAGCAGTAAGAGGGAGTAAATTTGTAAGGTTTTTTTTTACTAACGAAAGTTTATGAAAAGCTGAGAACTTGACAGACCGGTACCATGATAACCGATCAAGTGTGCCAAAATTTGACACTGAGTTTCCAAGAGAAAGATGTAAATGAAAAAGTTCTTTTTCAATAAAAGCGAGCTTACTACGAGTATCCTGAATAATGGCGCGAAGTAACACTAACTTACAAGTGTGTAAAGATTTCGAAAGACGTTTAGTTAATTGAAGTTTAAAACCCAAGCGAATAAAACCAGGAACATCACCACGACGTTTACAACTACATAAAAAGTTCAAATGATTTAAAACCTTTTCACGTCTTAATCTAAGTTTATAAAAACGATTAAGATCATACATGATAAAAACCCCCAAATAGGTCCGTTGCAACCAAATATAGTAAGTACAGACCTTGTGTGGAAATATAAATTATTTAAAAACAACGTTTAAACACACAATACAATAAGTTGATTTGAACAGACGTATACTTTTCGCGAGTATGATTGAGAAATTGTGAGTTCGAAATTGAAAAAAATCGATTTTTAAAAACGAAAAGACACGCTTTTTTTAATAGAGAATGAACGCGAATTTGTTAAAATTTGGAAAACGAACTAAATACTTCACTTGAAATTTTCACGTAAGTTATAACAGCCCTTTGACCAATGTTTCGTAGAGTAATATTTGTGTAGAACATATTGTGCTCTCTGTCGGTGGAAAGTTGAACTACCCACTATTTTCGAATAGTAATTTAAGCAAATTTCTTAATTTTTTTTATTTTAGTCAACGTCCTTATTTTAACACAATGTTTATCGAAGCATCTAAATAGACCAGATTTACATCTCCTATAAAAAAAATTGAAACGTTCGGACGAGTAAAAATATTTTTTACAAAATGAAATGTCTGAAAATGTCCACGAAATCAGTAAAAACTTTAGAGTTTTGTCGCAATTCCGCTCGCTTTCGGTACGCACAGACTCCAAAAATCAACGCAAAATAGCACGTATCTTCAGTTTAATATTTTTCTTGCGATTTTTTATATTTAAAAATTTAAATTCAGATAAAAGGAATTAAAGGTACAATACCATAGAAATTTGAGGCTCATTCATCACGGGCGAGGGCAACGCCGGGTGGGTCTGCTAGTTTAATTAATAATATTTTAAAGAACTATACATATATGACGGCAGTATTTGGAACAGTATTCAGAAAATATATTCATTTTGTCCTATCCTATACTGTATACAATAGTTTGATAAATATAAACATTTGTAACTACATATATTATATTTTCTTTTTGTATTTTTGAAGATGAAATCTTAGACAAAAAATTTAAAACATTTTTCTTTTGTAATATCTGTTATATATATATATATATATATATATATATATATATATATATATATTAGAATTTCATAAAACAAAAGATTCTACAAGATGAATGATTAAAAATTTATTTCTCTTTTTGTTCGGAACGAATAATTAAAGTCTTTTTGACATAAACATATTTAAAAATCTTATTAATATATAATAAATACAAAATACATACTTCCAGCATAACGCATAACGCATCATGAAATCATATTTTATTATTAGAAAACATTTACTTAAAAAAAAAAAAAATCAAACTTCTTCACTTTAGAAATTATACGTACGAAATTTCGATGAGGCTTGCACAATAGTTTTTATATCAAAGCGATCTAAATATTTGCTGTTAAGTAGTATAATTAAGTAATTTATTTTATTGAGTTTTTAAAAAAATGTGTATCGCTTGGATGTGATTGAAAATACGAAAAAGTGCACGCTGATATACGGCAGCAAACTAATGAAACAAATGGTCTATAAGATTTGATCCTTTTATTTCCATCCTTTTTTGTAATTTTGAAAGTGTAGAACTATTCATAAAAAAAGTTTTGAATCTATATGTTTGTACACTTTATTTTCATAGAAAAGCATTCCGTTCATGAGAAGCTTTTTCGTCAAAACCGCACGATTTCCTTTTTAACGAATTCTAAATTTTCGAAGACTCTCCTGCCCTGAATATTTCCTTTCATTTGTAATTGTATTAAGGGAACTGCGAAAGCCCTATCACTGCCATGTTAAATTCCCTAAATTCAAGTACATTTTTTTTTCAGAAATGATGAAAGATAGATGTTTTAAAATTTTTAAGGTAGTTAGAATAACCTGTTTTACGTACTTTAAAATACAATTTTGTTTTTAAGTCAAGCGAAAAATTATTATCAACTGAAAATAATTTTTAAATTAGCTTTTAGTAAGCTTTCATTACAAAAATCTACCTATTGCAGCCGTTCGGAGCAAAGCGATTTCAAAACATTTTGGTATATTTTCATCGATCATGACCCCCAGATCCCGAAACCACCCTCCGTTCAAAATTGACACTCACACACACACACACACACACACACACACACACACATATATATATATATATATATATATATATATATATATCTTGCGAAACCCGTGAGGATCCAATTTCTGTTTTTGATACCTGCTTTTTTCACTCCTCCCACTTTCTGAAGAGCAGGGAGTGGTTTGTTTATTGTTTTTTCGTTATAAATTTTCATGGATTTTTATTGTTGTTTTGCACCCTCTTTTCATAATAATTTTCATAATCATTCACTTTTAATAGAGCTATATTCACTTAGTGCATATAAGAAGCTGCGTTGCGCCTGATGCACTGGGTTATTTGTTTTTAAAAAAAATTTTGAAAGCATTATATATATATATATATATATATATATATGATATATATATATATATATATATATCATATATATAAATATATATATATATATATGTATATGTACACACATATATATATATCTATATATATATATATATATATATATATCAGATTTTTTCTAATATACCTATAGATTTACTTTATGATACATTAAAAAATATTTTTGATATGTTTTGTATTGAGGAGGAGCTTGGAATTAAAAGAGATTTTTTCTTAAGTTTATGTAATTTCTGTTTTCTTAATAATTTCATTACATTCAATAGCTCATTTTTCTACCAGGTATGTGGCATCGGTATGGGAACTAATTTTTCGAGTTCTGCTGCAAATGTGTTTCTTTTTTATTATGAATTTAATTATGTTTTAAACAGTAATAAGAGTTATTCAGTTTTAAGGTATATCGATGATTTAATAATATTAGATGACAAACTTTTGGTATCGATTAACGATATCTATCCTCCATGTTTAAAATTAAATAAGGCTTCTGTTGATAGTTTACATGTTAATTTTTTGGATTTAGACATTTTAATTAAAGATAGCAATATATTAATTAAGCTTTTTGATAAACGGGATTTTTTTAATTTTAATACTCAATCGATGCCACACTGGTATTCAAATTTAAGTAAAAAGGTTTTTATTAACATTATTGTGGGACAAGTTAATAGATTTTATAGAATTTGTAGTAATAGAGAATTTTTGAGTTCACAGATTTTTAAATTTACTGCTAATATTTTTTATAATAATTTATTTCCATACCAGTTTATTTTTCATTATGTAAATCAGCTTGAGAAGAGTTTTCTAAAGTGGCAACAGCTAAGCGGCCAAACACCGTAATGGATGCCAAGGTAGCTGCTTGAATATATGAAGGGTGTGGATTAAAGTCTTTTTAAGAACGTCTGCATGTTGATGTGCTTCAAGTAGAAACTGCGGTGACTTGGAAAGAAAATTAATGATTATGAGGATAATGGAAAGACAAGTCTTCAGGACGCTGGTCTAACTTGGATTATGGCCTTGCTTGCAACTCCTGCTGATGGAAAGAAGTGGGGCGTAGTGATTGTTTTAAACGTAGCAAGTTTTTTCAGGTCTTCATGGGTAAAGGTGGGGGTATGGCCTTCTCACATGTCCAATACTTCTAATTGCTTAATGATTTAGTCATATTAGAATTTTTATTAATTTTTATTTACGTTTTATAAGCTAAATCGTTTTTCTTGGATTTTGAATTGGTTGGTTATATTTGTTTTTAATGCAGTTTTGATTCGTTAATTTTTTTTTTTTTTTAAAATAGCTTTATTATGTTGTGTTTTTGAAAGTTTAAATCTATTTTTATACTTTTGGAGTATGTGGGTTGGCCATATCTTGCGAAACCCGTGAAGATCCAATTTCTGTTTTTGGTACCTGCTTTTTTCACTCCTCCCACTTTCTGATGAGCAGGGAGTGGTTTGTTTATTGTTTTTTCGTTATAAATTTTCATGGATTTTTATTGTTGTTTTGCACCCTCTTTTCATAATCATTTTCATAATCATTTTCTTTTAATAGAGCTATATATATATATATATATATATATATATATATGTGTGTGTATATATATATATATATATATATATACATTAGGGGGGAGCGCTCGCCTATGGGAAAAAAAAAATTCTTCAAATCAAAATTGGCCGGTGTGGGAAAGTTGCTCTATCATATCCTAATTCTGAATAAAAAATATCTTTGAAAAATATTAATATTAAATACTGACCCAAGGTCATTGAATATTGAGAAAAAACGTAAAAGTTGTGCATTTTCCTATTTTTTTCCTCAAATATACAAACTATTTTATTAATTTAATTTAAAAGGATGATCATCGAATTATCATTGTTGTTATTATAAATTTTTAGTAAAATTATGTAATATTTATATCAAATTCGCTTTTATTATGCTTACTCAACGACTATACTTTTTTTAATATATGAAATTTGGGTAATTGTAATTTTTTTATATTTTTTACTTAACCTGTGTAAAAAAATATAATTTGAAATTATTCTTAATGAACTATAGTAATAAGATAAAAATAATTTACTATTGCAATTTACAAGCAACGAAGTTACCATTTTATAGTAGTCCATACTGTTTTTTGGTTTTAAAAACTGCCTTTTTTTTCCGAGACTCCAGACAAGTTTTAATGAACTCAACGCATCTCAAAGGATCACAAACAGCAGAAGAAGCCTCCGTAACAAGTTTCACACATCTTTCAGTGGCTTGATTGTGACAAGGGAATAGTTTAATCTTAGGTAAGATGTCTTCATCTATTGCCTTTGGATTTAGGATACAATTTGTAAGAATATTATGGTCTAAGAACTTAGTTAATGGTGGTTGTATCACGGTCACTTCAGCCAAATTTATAGAATCTACATAGACTTTGGCTTCCAAATTTATCCGTATGTAAAGAATTTCTTCACTTTCGAGATTTTATTGTTCTGCGTAGTGCCAAAGCTCTTACATAGTATGTAAATGTGTTGGCACTACGCATAATAATAAAATCTTGAAAGTGAAGACATTCTTTAGGTACGTACTACCTGTTACCTGAGATCACGTATGTAAATAATTTTTTGACTTTCGAAATTTTATTATTCTGCGCAGTACCACACTTATATAGTATGAATGAGAATAATAATGCTATGCAGAATAATAAAAGTTTCGCGAAAACAAACGATCAAGTTACCTGAGAGACCAAAGACTATATCGATTTCATAAATTAGGCTGAAGTGACCGTGACATAACCACCATTAACTAAGTTCTTAGATCATAACATTCTTACAAAGTGTATCCTAAATCCAAAGGCAATAGATGAAGACATCTTACCTAAGATTAAACTATTCCCTTGACACAATCAAGCCACTGAAAGATGTGTGAGACTTGTTACGGAGGCTTCTTCTGCTGTTTGGGGTCCTTTGAGACGCCACGGATTCATTGAAACGTCTGGAGTCTTGGAAAAAAATGCCAGTTTTTGAAACCAAAAAACAGTATGGACTACTATAAAATGGTAACTTCACTGCTTATAAATTAAACAGTAAATTATTTTTACCTTATTACTATAGTTCTTTAAGAATAATTTCAAATTATATTTTCTTACACAGGATAAGTAAAATATGTAAAACATTTACAATTACCCAAATTTCATATATTTTAAAAAAATATAGTCGTTGAGTTAGTATAATAATAGCGAATTTGATATAAATATTACATAATTTTACTATAAATATATAATAATTATAATAATAATTCGATGATCCTCCTTTTAAATTAAGTTTATAAAATAGTTTGAATATTTGAGGGGAAAAAAATGGGAAAATGCACAATTTTTACGTTTTTTCTCAATATTCAATGACCTTGGAGCAGTATTTAATATTAATATTTTTAAAAGATATTTTTTATTCAGAATGAGGATATGATAGAGCAACTTTCCCACACTGCCCCATTTTGATTAGGAAAAGAATTTTTTTTTTCCACAGGCGAGCGCTTTTACGTTTTTTCTCAATATGCAATGACCTTGGGGCAGTATTTAATATTAATATTTTTCAAAAATATTTTATATTCAGAATGAGGATCTGATAGAGCACCTTTCCCACCCCGGCCAATTCTGATTTGATGAAAAAAAAATTTCGCTCCACCCTAATATATATAGTATATATCTGACCTTTGTCACACTGTAACTCTCGTATTTATGAACCGATTTGGATGTAATTCGGTGTGTACATAGTACATACCAATGTCTCTACCGAGGTCGTTGGACAGGTTCATCCGCCATTTTGTTTCAAAATGGCGGCCATTTAAAAAAATTTAAAAAATTTAAAATTGGAAATTTGGTACCAAAAAATTGAAAATGGAAAAATATTTTTTCTTATGTATTTTACTTTTATACAAAGATTCCGGAGCAGTTTTTGTTTCGTCTATATCTTAAAAAATGGCTGTGTTATAGCATTTTGAATTTCTAGCTTGGCTGACATTTTGAAACGTCCTGAATTTTGTCACGCGATAAAAGGCGTATTTATGAACCGATTTGTATGTAACTTCGTTTATACATAGTGCATACAAATGTCTCGACCGAGTTCGTTGGCCAGCTTTATCCGCCATATTGTTTAAAAATGGCGGCCATTTAAATTTTTAAGAAAAATGTAAATTTGAAAAGTAGTACCAAAAAATTGAAAATTGAAAAAATATTTTTTTCTTATGTGTTTGACCTCGATAAAAAGATTCGGAAGCAGTTTTTGTTTCGTCTATATCTTAAAAAATGGCTCAGTTATAGCATTTTGAATTTCTAGCGTGGTTGACATTTTGAAACGTCCTGATTTTTGTCACGTGATAACGGGCGTATTTATGAACCGATTTGGATGTACCTTGGTGTGTGCATAGTACATACAATTATCTCGACCGAGTTCGTTGTCCAGCTTCATCTGCCATCTTGTTTCAAAATGGCGGTCATTTAAAAAATTTAAAAAAAAATTAAAATTTAAAATAAGATAAAAAAATTGGAAAATGAAAAAGATTTTTTTTTGTATTTTTGTATGTGTTTGACCTTAATACAAAGATTCCTGAACAGTTTTTGTTTCATCTATATCTAAAAAAATGGCTGAGTTATAGCATTTTGAATTTCTATTGGGCTGACATTTTAAAACGACCTGATTTTTGTCACGCGATAACAGGCGTATTTATGAACCGATTTGGACGTAACTTGGTCTGTACATAGTACACACCAATGTCTCAACCGAGTTCGTTGGCCAGCTTCACTCGCCATCTTGTTTCAAATGGGTTGCCATTTAAAAAAAAATAAATTTAAAATTTAAAATGAGGTATTAAAAAATTGGAAAATGAAAAAGATTTTTTTTATGTGTTTGACCTTGATACAAAGATACCGGAGCAGTTTTTGTCTCTGAAAATTTGTTCTTTTGTTTATATCTTAAAAAATGGTTGAATTATAGCACTTTGAATTTCTAGCATGGCTAACATTTTGAAACGATCTTGTATTTGTCACGCAATAACACACGTATTCGCCTATTTCGATGTAAGAAGGCATGTGGATAGTATACATCAATATCTCGACCAAGTTCGCTGACCAGCTTCCTCAGCCATCTTGTTTAAAAATGGCGGCCATTAATTAAAAAAATTACATTTAAAGTGAGGTGAAAAAAAAATTTGAAATTGAAAAAGGTTACTTTCTTAAGTATTTGACCTTGATATAAGGATTCAGGAGCATTTTTTGTTTGTCTTTATCTTAAACAAGTAATATAAAAATTTTGTTTTTAAAGTCAATTCCTACTTAGGTCACCAAAGAAAAATTTAATATAATCCCTTAAGCTAATATTAGTTTTTGTTGAATTAAAATATCTCAATTTGTTGATTTTCTATAAGCAAGTAGGTTTACAATGGAATTCTATGGGAATTTGGCGAAATATTAGAAATATCGCCAAATTGGCGTCACTTTTGGCGATTTATTTTGGACGCCAAATTTGGCGATATATCGTCAAGTTGGCGACAAACTTGGTGGTATTTGGCGACAGAACAGGGTCCCTCCTATGGCAACCCCTTACTGAAAATACTTTCATTGACCTTCGATAACCAATGGCCGCCATTTTGATTCCCATGCAAAACTAAAATTAATTAATTAAAATTTAATTAATTAATTAATATTTGAAAAAACTGTATTAACATCAATTGTCATCCAGTACAAGTTAAAAAAAAATTATTTCAACTTGATAGGATGAATAATGAGTATTTTATTAACGATTGAAAATTTGAACAAGATAAATATATAAATAAATAAATATATAAATAAACAAATATAGGGAGAGTGTGAACTAATATTAGGAATTGAAAAATGGCTCAGATATAGCAATTTCAATATCTAATGTGGGTGACATTTTGAAACATCTAATTTTTGCCTGCGACAGCACTCGAATTTATAAATCGATTCCGATGTGAGTGAGCATGTCCACAGCAATTACTAAGGTCTCGACCATTTTCACTGGTTAGCCTCATCCACCATGTTGTCTTAAAATGGCAGGCTCTTTAAGAAATCGCCGAATTTGGCAGCCAAATATAAGTTAATTTAAATAAAAGCAGCTTGGATAAAGTTGACTAATTTCACGAAATTCTCATTCATAATGATTTAGTATTGATAAAAATTAGTATAGAATCTCCTATATTCGGTTTCCACTAAATTGAGCTTCGTGTGTTTGAATAATATAAGTTGGCTTTTTTTAAAATAAGGAATATGAAACCTACCTCTTCCTTCCGTCACTGGCCGGAAGGACTTTTTGATAAAGCTTCACTGTCTAAAATAATTCTCAATAAATCATCAAAACCTTGCAGTAAAGTGTACAATATAATTTGATGTAAGCGTCAATAAAAGTATGAGTTCGTAAGTTTCATTGATATTGAAAAAAAGGAACACAAACCTGAAAAATCGAAATGTTGAGAAAAAGTCAATTCATTATTCTAAAAGCTGTGAAGAAGTGTTGCCTGTGGTCTATTTTTCTTAAATTATGATATGTTGATTGCCACCACTTTTTTGAAATAGTAAAATTAGCTTTTTTTAATGACATATTAGTTAAGATGGAAACAATGGGAATTTTACCACTTCAGAAAAGTGGTGCATATCAAGAAATCTAATTTAAAAAAAAATAGCCACTGGCAACACTGTTGTGAATTGTTCTTAGAAAGAATGTAAAAATCCTACACTTTTTTGTATAAACTTGTGCAACACATCGTTGAAATGATAAAAGTTTAAACTATTTGATGATATAAAAAAGTAAAAATCGATTTTTTACTCGAATGTCACTTACCTGGTCCCTTTTACAGGCTGACTGTAACAATAACTAAAATAACAACAACAACATATTCCTTCAACACGATATAAAACTAATCAAATATCTACTCTAACAATTCCTTTATATTATCTCATTTCACATTTAGCTTGATTTAATATAACTATCCTATTAAGGATTTAAGTTCTCTATTATATAAATTCACCATTAACCCACTTCATATTATGCAAAATATCACTGCTTTTGATAGCTGAACAGAATATATTAATTAAATGAACATTCCGGTTAGACAGCTTGAGCACTCAGATAAATCAAGGGAATTCAAGGCAAAATATCTCTGAGCTATGGACAAAGTTCATTTACCTAGTACTTTAACATTATTACCATCAAATCTCCAAAGTCTGTAGTGCTATTAATAATTCCATTGAATACTTCGAGCCCTTAAAGTAATTGAATTCATTATGTTGAGTAATATAAGCATTTAGTGATATAAATATTACAACAATTACATAGCTGTGTCATTAATTTAACTCTTAATATACATGGAACATTATTTTCAATGTGAAAATATTTATTATGGTTTAAAAGTAATTTAAACGTCCGAGTTTTGTTAAGGGGATCAGGGAGATTTTATATGACGAATTGCATAAAGTCTGGTCAAGAATTAGGTAGCCAGCAGTTATTTTAGAATATTACGTATTTTTGCACATGCTTATTCATTATTTTTAAAAATAAAAATAAAAATCGTAAATTGTAAAATAAATTACATTAACACACCTATTTCTACCATTTGCATACTTATTTGCGGTTTTGAAAGAATAACAAATCACACTTTTCTATTAAGACAATACACACGCATAACTGCATTTACATTTTAATGAAAAAGTGTAAATTTTATGACAAAGGTGTAATTCTACAAATTTACTTATAAACATATGTAAAAGTGATTAATTTACGCATTCATTTTTATAGTGTATATTTGTTCGTCGATATTGCTTATTTATATTGATTATTGCGTTATTCTCTATTATACAAGAAAAGAGAACGAAAACGTTTTTTGACGTTACACCAAATGATATAATTTTATGTTGATTTCATAAGAAATACTAACTAGTGCAGTCGATACCATGGTGCGACTTTTGTAAAATTCCTTCATAACTTTCCATTACATGACACACACACACATGCACACCAACACACACGCACACACACATATATATAAATCATAGCAAACGCGGCAGCGTTAAGCTATAATATGATTAAGAAATAGAAAATGCAAACGACTTTCTTAAATTTCTGGCGAACCAGTTGACATACGACAATGATTTTTCTTTTGAAAGATAGAACTCGACGAGACGAATAAACTGATAGCATTTAAAAAAATTACTGTAGCTTTCAGTAGTTTTTTATTTAATCTTAAACGAAAAAATGAAGACACAAAATTCAACAAAGTGTAGCTAACGTTCCAGTGGGTAGATTAACTTCGTTTTTGTTTTATTTTGATCCTCTTGTTAAAACTTAGAATAGGTTTTTTTTTCATCTTTGTATGTTTGACGGTCGCTGAGAAAATCGAATTTGTCTTTTATAATGTCTCCATAAAATTATAAAAATCTCTCCTTTTCATTTTCTAATTTTCTAATTCAATAATTTCTTTCGTGATGCCACTCCCTAAAAAGCAGTACAATAATTAAAAAAAAAAGGATAACACGTGTACTTTTGTCTTTATTAGTCAATAAAAATTGAAATTCAACTGACAGATTTTTGTACTTTTGAAACTGCCGTCAACCTAAGCAGATAACGCATAATTTTCATAAATATATACATAAACTTTCTTGATTAATATTTTGAACTGCAGTAATAGACATAATGAAGCACAAATGAATTAATAGGAAAAAAACAGGGTAAATCCAAAGCTTCTGTTCAGGAGGTAAATGTAAGTTTTTTTTTAATTATCATCATGAAATTCTGACTTACACAAACGATGGGTATGCAGTAACATAAATACTTATATACTAAGCATACCTTAAAAAAAAACATCCCATCTATTTTAAATAAGGAAGAGCTGTCGTATACGCACCAGTGTGCATAACTGGCGCGATAATGGCGTTATTTTGCCTGATACGGAAACTGAGCTATTGTTGTTTATTTATCAATTATTTTTTTATTTACTTTTATTTTATTTTTTAAAATTATATAAATTGTTTTGTTCTATAGTTATTAATTAAACTTTTCTTTATTTATTGTTATTTCCTTTTTAAAATAATAGAAAGTAATTTAAAAATATATCTGTAACTGCTATTCGAAAACGCGGTTTTCGTTAAATTGGCGTCAGAAAAAAACCCCGCGCCAAACCCGTTGTGTATATGACATCTGTGCCTTAAATAATTAGGGTTTCGTTTAACTCTAGGAACTTTTGCTTGAGATATTGTCGAAAAGTACAGAAAAAATATGGTACTACTTGATTATCCCGTCGACCAATTTCGCCAAACTATTCGCCAAATGATACAAACTGACGTAATTTTTATTTTATATAACGGACGAATAAATAAATAAGTAAAACATTAATAAAAATACTAATAAAAACTGGTCATATACGCTCCATATTGACGCGATTTTTTCTGGCGCCAATTTGGCAAAAACATCGTTAATATATCATCTATATCCGGGTTACCATATCAAGTAAAATAACGACACTTTGGCGCCAGTTAAGTACCCGGTGCGTATACGACATTGGCGGCGTCAAAAAAATCGCGCCAATATGCGTATATGACATCAGTGCCAAAACTTGAATTAAAAATCACTTGATGACGTAACAAAAACGTGTATCGTGTTTAATGTCAAGTGAATGTAACATTTACAATGATCCGTTATTGTCATTTAATCTTATAGTTTGGCGATAATTTTTTGGTCGACAGGATAATCAAGTTGTACCAAGTATGGTACAGATGTCATATACGCACCACGTTTGCGCGATATTTTTTCTGACGCCAATTTGGCGAAAACCTCGTTTTCGAATACCAGTTACATATATATTTTTAAAAAGGGATTAACAATAAATTTATAAAAGTTTAATTAATAACAATAGAACAAAACAATTTATATAATTTTAAAAAATAAAATAAAAGTAAATAAACATTTTATTAATAAATAAACAACAACATTCGGGTTACCATATCAAGCAAAGTAACAAAACTTTGGCGCCAGTTAAGTACCCCGGTGCAGTGCGTATATGACATTGGCGTCAGAAAAAAATCGCGTCAACGTGATGTTCACATGACATCTGTGGCGGTTCAAGTACACTTTGGAACGTTACTTTGAAATCGGTGAGTTTCATCGCCAAAATCGCCAAGATGCTTAATGATCATCGCCACTGAATATATAAATGATGCCATATTTGCAAACTTATAGGTCAAAATATAAGTGGAACGTCGGTTCACGACCACCTCTGTTTACGACCAGTTCGGTTTATGTCCAACTTCGATGATCAAAATTTGACTCGGTTGGCGTGCAATATCTCGGTTCACGACCAAGGCTGCCAAATAGTTCAGTTGGCAACCTTCACATAACTGTTGTTATTAGTCAAGTTTGGAGTAAGGTGTGCATATCAGAGTGCTTTGTGTACCTTTATTACTGCAAAAAAATTAACTTTTTGTTTTACTTTTACTCAGGTTTGCGCTAATATTAGCTCTCATTATGACTTCTAAGAATGAAAAAGTGCTTAGTGATAGCAGTAGTAAGAAGCTTAAGCGAATTACTGTTCAATAAAAGAAATTGTAGCAAAACATGAGAACGACGTTAGTATAACCGGTCTAGCTAAGCAATACGCTGTGGCCTAAATCTTCGATTTCCACGCTAATCTATATATGTATTACGCTATCGTATGTGTTACAGAAATCACGATTATTAGTTAATTGTTTAATGGCAACGCTCCAATGAAACGTATCTCATTGTTTATAGAACAGCATTTAATGCATCTCCATACCTATAAGTGGGGTTACCATAGGCTGGCCCCTGTTCCGTCGCCAAATAACGCCAAGTTTATCGCCAACTTGGCGATATATCACCAAATACCTATAGACTCTCATTGTAAACCAATAGGGTTTACTTGTTTAGAGAGAATCAACAAATTGAGATATTTTAATGCAACAAAAACTAATATCAGTTGAAGGAATTATATTAATTATATTTAAGGGAGCCCAAGTAAATTAAATTATGAATAAAAATAACTTGAATTTGATTTAAAAACTTTGAACCTCTTAAAACAGTGTGCATTACTTGGTTAACTAGTGCGTTATTGTGCGAAATAAGATAAAAGTATTGGGAATATTTAAAAGAACTCAGGTTTATTTATCTTCAACATATAATTATCAAAAAATTTAAAAGACTAGTATTAAAAAATGCTCTGACGAGCACCGAAAAAGGCTAATATGTTTTTAAGTATGAAAAAGGGTTTGACAAGTGCTTCTAATTGAGCTTGAAAAAGGACAAGGGGTACCTTCTTGGCTGCAGCTCGCTGTCAATACCAACTTTGAAAAAATCATATTTGCGCTTATTCCATATAAAAAAAAAAAATCAGCCACAGTTACGATAAAAATGTGTAGTGTAAAGACACAGACAGTAAAGACGCAGCCTGATTAAATATGAATGTAAGGCGACATAGTACCAAAAATCTTAGTTCCTCCAGCGTATCACACTCATGCAGTGCCACCAAGCACTCCCGCAGTGTAGAACTGTACAGAAAACTGATTTGTAGTGCAGTGTAGACTGATGCAGCACTCTGCATAGGTACAATTCCACATGTGCACGCATTACAATATAACGCATTCATTGATTGTTGAAATTATATCCAAGTGGATATGGCTGTAAGATTTACTATGCAGTACAACAGTGCATATGTAAATTATAAACGAACATTAGACGCATACACCTTTAATACGGTAGTACAAAAGCACAATGTGAGTGTGCACTGAGGTTCAAATGCAAAATAGGAATGTACAGTGTAGTATAATTTGTAGAGAAATAATGGTACACAGTGCACTGTACAAAGTTGCATTGCAGACGCATGTGCAGTACAATAGTGGAACAGTGCAGTTAACATGTAAAGCACGACGGAAAATTTTACTAAAGTACTGCGAATTTTTTTTTTTTTTTTGTATGGAATAAGCGCAAATATGATTTTTTCAAAGTTGGCATTGACAGTGAGCTGCAGCCAAGAAGGTACCACTTGTCCTTTTTCATGCTCAATTAGAAGCACTTGTCAAACCCTTTTTCATACTTAAAAACATATTAGCCTTTTTCGGTGCTCGTCAGAGCATTTTTTAACACTAGTATATATATATATGAACAATGAGATGGCTAATATCTTGGCGGGGATTGCAAGTGCACTGTTAAAATTTTTGCAGCATTCTGGCAGGTCATTCGACCGTTTAAAAAAAAAAAACCGGTTTCATAACCATAATTTAACTATATTCTGACCACAAAATGGCCAATAATATGGTCAGAATAGTGTTAAAATTACGATTGTGTAACCGTCTTCGGAAAAAAACGGTCAAATGACCTGCCAGAATGCTGCAAATTTTTAACAGTGTGGGCAAAATTGGCCTAAGGGAATGGAAATGGGAGGGTTAAAATTTTTGAATACCTCCTTAACATGATTCTGATAAAACCAGCTTCAAAATGTCAAGAAAATTTAAACATTTTTCATTATAGCAGTTGCCAAAAAAAAAAAGGAAATATTACCACAAAAATTACTTTTCTGTTGAATGATTTCCACATGAAAAAGGAAAATGGAATAAATAGTTTGACGAATTAAAAAAAAAAGGTGAATATTACGTCATAGCTTTTCTATAGCAAGATTTCCATGTGAAAAAGGAAAATGAAAGAAGTTTTATGAATATTACAACGAAAAAAAGTGAAAGTTTCACGAATTGTAATAAAAAGTGAATATTACGTCATATTGCAAATATAATGGATGCCTGAATGTGAATATGTAACGTCTTGTGAGTTAAAAAAAAACTTGTCGAAACATGATAAAAAAACGATGAAAATATTGGCATTTTCTTACCATTTTGAGGTTATCTTAATTTGTCTTCGCCATTTTTAAAAATATTCCATTATACGCGTGTGTATCCGTTATATTAGAAAAATGAAATTAAAAACTCGTCAAAAACAGCCAGATAAATTTGTTAAACTGTTTTTATCTCTATTCTTGATTTAGTTTTTTTTATATGAAAGTAGCACTTAACTTCGAAATCTAGCTTCGTCTATAGACCGAGCCGGCGGGGATTTTTTTATATTGTTTCATTTTTTTTACAATTTGTATTGTTTCTTCGTCAGGTGTAGTCAATAGATAGAATATGAAAAATGTAAAGGAAAAACGACTTCTAAAAACCATTGAACCGGGGCTTCAAAATCGCAGCACAACTATTTTTGCAACATTTATTATCGTATAAATGTTGTCGTACATTAAAACTTTTGATATTGTTCTCCACAATTTAAGAAATCATTTTAACAACAAAACATAAACATAACGTTAAAACAACATATACGTTAAACATATTGTTCAAACAGAAATAAACAAAGTAAAAACGAGTAATAGCCTAAACTGGAGTCTCCGTGGCCGAGTGGTTAAGGTACCACGACGCTAATCGCTTGAGAGCGTTAGAAGTCTGTGGGTTCGACTCCCGCCGGCTCCGTTGCATACTCTTTGCGGAGCTCCCGGTTGTAATCCTCTGGTGTTGTAAATTTCCTTATAATATCACATACTTGTATGTTGACGAAATTGTATATTTAGACTGTGTAATTATTTCTGTGTATAAAAGAAAAGATCATTCGAGGCGACATCCATTGTAGTAATAGGCTCCAAAGAAACCTCCACTTCGGTGGACCTCAAATATGAAAATGTAGTCTAAATTAACTACAGGATTTCCAAGTCACGATCAATCTCCAATCAATTTTTGTTATTTCGTTCGTTTCCTGGTTCTTTATAAAAAATTGTAAAGCATAAGACATACATTTATTTTTTTATTATTTAACATGTATTTTTGTTTAATTAATTATTTTATTTTACTAGGGCGCTCTGTTCTCTGTTCACTAAAGCTTGCCAACCCCTGAACTGCGACAGAATTCAAATTGGGACAGTGACGCGTCCCCAGGTCGCTTCGCTTGCTCGCCACTTTTTGCAGCAAACTCTAGCCATAATGAGTACTGTCATAAATCCTTTTAACTTATGAAAATTAAAAAATATATAAGGTAAAGTACAGATTTTGAAAACTTCGATGAAATCACAAAAAATGCATTTAGTTGGTGATACCAAAAAGCATAAACATTTTTAAAATTATGGAATTTACCAATTTTAAAATGTAAAATAATTTACTGAAAAAATTACCATGGAACACAATTAACACCTTGAGGGGCGGTGGGATATATGTTATCCCATATATGCTTAATGAAGATTTGCACCAGAAAAATTTTATAAAATTTTACTTTTCTAACTTTCGTCGAAATTTCTTTTCCTTATTTTGCAGATTCCGGTATGAATTCGACATTACCAAAACGCAATTACTTGCCTCTCAAAGGTTTAATATAAAACTCATTGCACATAATACTGTACAGAACGGCCTAAATTTATTTCGACATACTCTTGAAAAACAGTACCTGAAACCAAGATAGTTCAACATAAATCAACAAATCCTATCTAAAGTTCATTCTAAATGAAAATTACAATATCTCTCAGACACTTCGAAAGTTAACAGAACGTAAACAACATATTTTCTTATGTGTCGAAAAGAAATATTTGATCAAAAAGCTGATATTCTGAATGCATCACGTGAACGTAAAACGAACCAATGGCCATTGCTATTCTTACATCTTCCAAAAGATCATTCTGTGTTTAATAACAGCTCCTGTTCTGAATTTTAATTTTCTGAATTAGAGGTATAGTTTAGAGAATGTGACGTCATATTGACAAAATCGTGCTAAAATATTTCAGTTTTATATAAACTCTAAAGCTCATGACGTCATTGGGGTTCCTAACAAACCGTTCCTGTGCACTTCCTGGCTTTTGTTGCGCCATTTTCCTAGAGGTAACTCCTTCACACTATGGAAAACTTTCCCAGAAATCGGTTTTTTGTTTGACAAAATTCTACCGGTGTCATGATACATTTGAACTCCAAATAAGAATGAATCCTTTTTATCAAATATGACACCATTTACACCATCAGAACCATTCATCCCTTCCGAGATTAGAGTGTCATTTAACCAATTCCTTTAAAATTCCCTAATTTCATTAAATAATCATTTTAATTAATTGGAAATTATATAATTTTCAGAAATATTTTATTTTGTGTGTGCCAAGAATCTTTAAATAAATAGCAAGAGTCCAGTCTATTTGTGTGCATGAATAAAGGTCAGGAATATGACGTCATTACTGTCACAGTTATAGTAAAATATTTTAATTCATGACTGAAAATGCATCTTTTGTTTTCCGAATGACGTAATTAACTTCATCGGAAACATTTCGTTTTCCATGTTGCTTACCATGAAAGATTATACACTGTTATTTTATTTGCACAGATTACTTAATATTATTGCTAATAAATAATCTGTGTTCTGCTCTTACGTGAGTAGTGCATGGAATCGTTTTGATATGTTTACATTTTATGAAAACCATTGACATTTTTCTTTTAAATATGACGCGAGTTTAAGGGGACAGTGGAGTTTAAAATCCTTAAAAATATTTTTTTTTTATTATTTTTGTAAATTCCACCTTAAATATTAATCAAGGGTACATTATAAGCATTATGGCATGCATTTATCACAAAAAAAAAAAATATTTTTGAGAAAAAAAATGGAAATTTTACGTGTCTTAGAAATCTTAGAAATGCCCCCTGCGCATCCCATATCAATGAAAATCACTATATGTTTTTTTATAAATGTTTGGTTTATATTTATAAATAAAATAGAGCATCGAATTTTATATATTTAAATTTAAAAGTAAAAAAAAAAAAAAAAAAAAAAAAAATTCAAAATATTTTCGAAATTAATTTCAAAATTTTCAAAAAAAGTTTTTTTTTTTACCTTTAAATTCAAATATATAAAATTCGATGATCTATTTTATTTCTATATATAAACAAACTTTTATAAAAAATATTGGGGATTTTCATTGATATGGAACGCCCAGGGGGCACTTTGAAGATTTCTAAAACAACGCGTAAAATTCCATTTTTTTCCTCAAAAATATTTTTTTTTGTGATAAATGCATGCCATAATGCATATAATGTACCCTTGAATAATATTTAAGATGAAATTTACAAAAAAATAAAAAAAAAATAAAAATTTTTCATTTTTTTTTTTTTTTAACCTTTAACTACAAACATATAAAATTCGATGCTCTATTTTATTTCTGTATATAAACCAAACTTTTATAAAAAATATTGGGGATTTTCATTGATATGGAATGCGCAAAGGGCATTTCGAAGATTTCTAAGACGACTCGTAAAATTCCATTTTTTTTTTCTCAAAAATATTTTTTTTTAAATTCTTTTGTGATAAATACATGCCATAATGCACGTAATGTACCCTTGAATAATATTTAAGGTGAAATTTACAAAAAAAAAAAAAAAAAAATATTTTTAAGGATTTTAAACTCCACTGTCCCCTTAAGTGGTGAAGTCACTCTTCTGATTGATGAAACGTAACAAGGCAAATTAATTGTGTTACTGTGGTTGTTGCCAAATGTTAAGCAACAAATTCAGACCTATTCTATCGCCACGCAAGAGAAATATATATATAGATATTTAATAATTTGAAATATTTTATTACTTTTTTTTTTTTTTTTTATCTACCTTGCATAAGAGACGTAAAACTAACAAAGTGAAAAAGTGTCCCATCCTCGAATTGAATCAGGGTCATTAACATTACGCGCCAATTCTCTACAACTGAAGTACCTGAACGATAAAAAGCGTACCAGTTCTAAGAACACTTCATAATTGCCCATGCACATAGTTTTTATGAGCCATAAACTCTGGAGCAGCCAAGAAACGAAAGGAAATCCATTATCAATGAAATGTAATAAATATATATAAATTTTTATTTTATTTTAGTTATATTTTTGGGGAAAATTTTACATGTCTTTAATTTAGTAATATGATATATTTATTTGCTGATTGTTTTTTTTTCATTTTGCTGAAGACCATTAAGCGTGGGATCGAAAAATGGTCACTGACATTACGGATTTTCACTCGTTTGGTTCTACACCTTTAACACTTAAGCAAGTTGAAAAAATATTAGAAATTAAATATTTAAAATTACTAAATTAAAAGCGTGTGAACTTAAAAAAAAATCTATAAATAAAATTAATGATTTGTATCTAATTAATCATATATTTTTCTTCTGATGCAGTATATAACATTAGAAAAAATGAGTTAAAAATTCATACAATATGCTGGTAACGATATAATCTCATCACAAATATCGTTTCAGCAGGTTAAAATATATACTTTAGTGTATAAAATATAACTATATTTATACTGAACTTATTTAGAATTATTATTATTATCATTATTATTTATATGTGTTTTTATCTGTATAATAAAAATATATGATTTCATATATATTCATGTAAGCAAGACATAGTGTTTACGAAGAAGGTTACAGGCAGGTGGAGATTTATCTCTAAAAGGTGATATTTCATCCAGTGCGAGTGAGTTTGCCTTTAACAATACGTTTGACACTACAGTCAAAATTATATTTACGACAGTCTCATGGATATTTTATGAGGGGACATAAAGTGGGCCACCATTTATGGCCCACTTTAAACGGTAAAATTACCGTTTAAATACGAAACGGTACTTTTACCGTTTCGTATTTAAACGAACGGTAAAGGTTTACGTTAAATTACCGTAAACGGTAATTTAACCGTTAACGGTAAAGGGCAGGAGGTTTTTTCTCTCCGAGCGCCCCTTGTAAATGGAGGGGCTTGGCCCATCCCCATACGGTCCAACTACGAATCAGGTTGTACGCGGGGTGTTTTATTGAGGAGTGACAGTCATGCTGTAAATAGACATAGTAAAAAGACAATTATAATAAAAAGACATAGTAATCAGTCCGACTAGAGTTTCCAGTGAGAGAGATCGACTAGAGTTTTCGTTGAGGAGATCTACTGATGTTGGCAAGTGAGAGTTCTCCTTGCATCTTAAAATGTACCTTCATCTTTAAGTCCCTAATGATATTCAAGTATCACTTGGAGCGCTGCTTACATGCAGTCTGTATACTGCTCACATACATTTATCATAATTCGGTTTTCACCGGAGGTGATTTACCCGTTTTAGGGTACACAAATAAACACCGGTCGTTATAGACCCGATACAGTGACTTACTAATTTATAGTATGGTGTGTTTCGCTAAGCTGAGTCTGTAGACTTGGTATTGCTAAAAGGACTTTAGTGCATTCGTAAATTGGGATGTGCCTATCTACTGCTGATCTAGAGTGACTTCAGCTATATTGATGTAACGAGGTATGAGCCTTTATTATTTTTTGTTCCCTATTTTTATTGTGTATTTGAATGATTAGGGATTATATTACTGCCAATTGGTACTCAAGTATTTGAAAATTTTAGTACTGTATAATTTTAAACTCATGGAAAATTAATATGATGGGTTTGGTTTTATTATGTAAAACATGCGTTAACTGTTTAAACTTGTAAATATTCTTGTATATAAAAATCCTGTTAATTATTAATCTTTGGATTATGTCTTTCATACACCATGAGTCTGGTAATTTATTTTAACATTAGTTTTTGTTTCAGGTTAACTTCAAATTCTTATAATTTATTAATGTTTAATTTTGGGACTATTCACTTAATTTTTAAGACCTACTTCACTGGTTACCCTGACTTTCAGGATCTTTTTTGAGGTTATTAAAAAAATATTTTTTCGTTATATGGAAGTAATATTAGTTCATACTGGTAATTTTATTTTTTTATACACGCGTTACTCATGGTTGTTAAAATTAGAACTATAAACTTGGTACCAATTGAGAGTATGACAAGTTTTTCTGACTTATTTTTCAACTAAATGGCTTACATGAAATTTTGAACATATATGTTTGTTTTGAAAAATGGTTATAATTGAATGACTATGATTTATTATGTGTATAGGATATTTTTTTCTGTCTAATATTATTAGTACAAATTGTATCACATTTACACAGTGAAAAGATTAAAAAATATTTATGATGAAAATTTTTGAACAAATTGATTTAAGTGAAAGGTAAAAAAAAAAAAAAATGTATAAACATTGAAAAATATTGAAGTATGTTGAAAATCATACAGCAAAAAATCATTACAGTGTTTTGAATAACATTACGAATTTATAAAGAGTTTTGAAAAAAATAGTATAATGTTTTATGTGTGCTGAAAATTTTGAGAAAATTTTCATAATTTGATAGTAGAAAGAATTTATTTATGTGTTATATGTATATGATCTTGTTTATTTTGGGGAGAAAAGGAAAATTGTATTGTATTTTTAATACTAATGTGTATAAGAATTTTATTAGGTTTATTTTATGTCGAGAAAAAATAAGCGCAAAAGTAACTCAAATTCTAATAATTTAGGAGCGCAGACGCGTAGTAAATTACGAGAGGCAGCTAAACAATTAGAGGTGGAAAAAATGTCGCACGAGGACGACAAAACGCCGCTATCGCAGATGTTGAGCTTAATAGCTCCTTTTGATACAAAAAAAAAAAAAAAAAAAAAAAAAAAAAAAAAAAAAAAAAAAAAAAAAAATACGAATACACTGTAAACTGAAATGTCTGAAATTCAGACATTTAAGTGTCTGAAACGCAGTGTTCAATTTTCAGACGTTTTAAAATGTCTTAAAATTTTCAGACACTTCTTGCGTCTGAATTTCAGACACTTAAGTGTCTGAAACACGAGTGTTCAATTTTAAGACGTTTTAAAGTGTCTTAAATTTTTCAGACACTTCCTACGTCTGAATTTCAGACATTTCAAATGTCTTAATTGCGGCCATCTTTGAGCCTTTTTTTTTTAGCCAATATGAAGCCATCTTTGACCATTTTCTTTCTAAACCATATACGCAGCCATGTTTGACCACATTGAATCATTTTTTATAAATGGGAATAATTTGTTACCATACAGCAGAGCTGATTGCAGCGTGGGAAAACTGGGATGCTTCTCTGCCCCCTGATTTTAGGGTACCCCAAATTGGGTATAAACTTTCATAAAGCTGATATTTTAAATCAGTTTTGACCTTATGAGGATTGTAATCAGTATTTTGTAGTTTTAGAATAGGATAATATATATATATATTTTTTCACCTAAATATGTATTTATGTGTTACCATATATGCCCTACGGCATCAAAAATGTTTATTACTTTTAGTGAGAACTTCAAATTGCTTCTAGTCCAAAGACCTAGTATTCATTCACCCCCTCCCCCCATTGCCTTCATATACTGTTACAAAAAAAAATAAGCCTATTCGATGCCGTCAAATACATATTTGGATAAATATATCATTTTCTTTAGCCTAATCATGTTCTAAAAGTGCAAAATATTTATTAAAATAAGTGTAAGATCAAAACGAATTTAAAATATCAGCTTTATGGAAATTTTGTACCAAATTTAGGGGCCCGTAAAGCTAAAGGCCCATAGAAACAGCCCAGTTTGCCCATGCTGCAATCAGCTCTGCTTTATGGTAACAAATTACTCCCAACTATAAAAAATGATTCACTCCTTCAGAAAGAATCCCATCCCTGCTATGTTGTAAATTTTTTTCCCATTTAAATAAGATATTCCCAGTAAATTAGTTTAAGCATTTTTATTTCTGTGTTAAATAAAATCTAACACTGGACTCCTCCAAATTTACAGTATATGAGTATATTGTAATATTTATTAATCAATATTTATTATTAACCAATATTATGAATTTCTAGAGTAGAATAAGGTTAAAAACAAAATATATTTTTCTTAATACAGTAAAACCTCTCAATAGCGGGCATCTCGGAACCGTGGAATTTGTCCGACGTTCGGAGGTGTCTGCTTTTCTGAGGTATAAGTGTATAAAAATTTTGCATATTTTCAATAAAAAAATGTGTTTCCTAAATAGTGGTGTCCTTTATTTAGGATTGTCCGTTATGGAGATTTTACTGCAAAGCCTTCATACGAACAGTTGTCTTTAGCGAACACTCACCTTTATCAATATACAGTAAAACCCCCCTAAAGCGACCACTTCCGTTCCAATAAAAATTGGTCGCTCCGAAAGGTGGTCTCTTAATGGAGGTCATGTTAAAATCTAGAATTTAATTGTTGAAAAAATGTAACAATTAATGTTACTAAAATTATATTTTTCAAATTAAGAAAACATATGAAAATTTAAGTATCAAAACAAAAGTTAATTACATAAGTTAATTACTGCAGAGTTTAAAAAATGAATACATTGATGTTTGCTTTGCTTTTATGGTTTATCTACTATAAATTTTATTCCCAAGTCCTTTCGAAATTCAATAAATAAATGCATTTCATTTTTTTTTCTTTTTTTTTTTCTTTTTTTTTTTTTTTTTTTTTTTTTTTTTTTTGTCTGGAACGAATTTTGACGATTTCATTACTTTATTCCTTTGAGAGTTTCCTGACAGAATAGGGCAGGGGAGTTTATGGACCGTCATCCTTAATGTGTCATCAGAGTTAAATTCATTGCCTAAAATGGAACAAAGGGGTTTAAACACTTAAAAGTTACCGGAATAAATAAAAATTCTAAACTTAGTTTAGAAGTTTGATAAATAATGCGCTCTCCGGAATTATTATTCTAATAAAACCTTTTTCAAGCGACCCGGAAAAAACGGAATTTGTTTCATTTTCTTCAAAGAAATGGGTCCCTTATGGAGGGAGTTCAACTGGGGTGGTCTCTGAATAGAGGTAAAATTAGTATTGAGCCTATGGGAATAAATTTCGTACCATGAAAAAATGGTCGTTCAGGGGGTGGTCGCTTAATGGTCGCACAGGGAGGTTTCACTGTATATATATTTACCTCATAAAAGCTAACACAATCGAATAGCAGACAGATTCAGCGTTCTGAAGGTGCCCGCGATTAAGTGTTTTTACTGTATTTAAAATTTTTTGTACTTAACTTTTAATCTTATTATACTTTTTAGTTCAAAATACTGATTATAACCAATATACAATGTCGAAACCCATTTAACGTATAAGCTTTAAAAAAATTGCATATCGAATTTGGGGCAACAAAAATCGTAGGTGGTGGGGGGCGGGGGGGGGGACATGTCAAAGTTTACCCTTGCTTTAATCAAGTCCTTCTAGAAAAATTCCAACTCTGCATTGTGATTCAGTAAATATAGAATAATTCAGTTTTAAGTACAAAATCTAGTTATGCTTAAGTACATATAGTATAAAATTCTATCTTTTTACTGATATTCATTTTAAATTTCAGATTTCTTTTTTACTAAAAATAATCAAAAAATCAATATTATAATTGATTTCAAATGAAATATATCTGTATATATTTACCGTATTTTTACAATTATGTTAACAGCACATAATTACATGAATTTAAGAATTTACAAATAATCATTATGACTAATACAGAGATAAGGCGAGAACATTTTCTTAATCGTTAAATATGAAAATTTATTGAAGACGCCAACAAAATTTTCTCCGCTTTACGTCTTTACGTCTACAGATTTCAGACGATTTCTGATGAGTCTTCAAATTGTGGTGTGAATCACCGGTCTTGAAAATGAAAACATCTGAAGTTGACTACTTTCAGTATAGGAAGTAGAATATTTCTAAAATGCTCGGAAACAACAAAAGTATATAGCAGAAGGAAAAAACAAATTTCATGACCGGATTTGAGTTTTATCAGTCAAAACAGTTTAATCTAATAAATGATAAATGAAGACAAGTAATTCGCTGTATGTATGGGGAAATTAATGATATGGGTAGATTAAAGGATTTTCGAACTATATTCTTTTAAATAACTTAAAATTTATCACGGTGTATAAAATCTGAGACGCAAGAAAACGTCATCAGACATGAAAAGCATACATAATAAATTAAAATTAAATAAGGATGTTTACTATAAAGAGTTGGGAATTTCAGTACATATCACATATTAAACCTACGGGAAATGTACAACCGATGTGAACGTTACAAATGCTGTCGCATTAAATGCTTATAAAAATATTGTATACATAAATAAAACCCATATAAAAGGTACTCCTATGTAATAATTACTCTAAGAAAACGCTGTTAAGATAGCCTTGATGGTAATTAAGAAATTATGAGCCGATCAACAGGTGCTGTCACTGCTATTTTTAAAGTAATGGCGTGCGAGTAGACAGAAAAAGAAGGCTTAGGATGGTGTATCTCAATAGATTCAGTAACAACTAATACACCATGCAGACTTACCAAAACTTATTTTAAGGATAACATCGGATGTAAAATAATACAGAAACATGATTGCAGTTGATTTGAATAGTAGAAATTTAAATATTAGCAAGATAAAATTTTAACATGGAAATCCCATAGGCAAAATGCTTTAAACAAATTTTGGCATAACTCAGGAACTAATAAAGCTATAGACTCGTGTGAGGTCTCTATTTAAAGAGAAAACATTCGCAGAAAGTTTTCAATGCATAGTGAAGGGTCCACTTACCTGAAAAAGGTGTGATTATTCCAAAATCACATCCACCCAGGCGACGTCCGGATTGGAGGCTACGTTAGTATCCGTGAGTTCAGCAGACTTTGATATTTAAAAAAGAATTTCCCTTTGCACATCCGGCTAGCTCTGTTAAAAGAATGGAATATTTCCATCCTAAAAACATAGCCCGCCAGACAACAGTTCTCTTTACCTGCTTTGACGAGACGAAGAACACTATATTATTGTTATTGCTTGACACCTTTCATTAATATGGAATGTCGATACGGATTAAATCCTGGAACTTCACATTCCGCAAAAACCGAATCAAGTCAAAATAAATTATTAGTTAAAATGTACGCGTAGATAAAACAAACGCTCAGTTTGAATTACAAACGAACATCCAATTCGAACGAAAGGCATCTAAAACGCATGCGCAACTAGAGTGCCCCCTGGTGGTTAATGCGGAAAGGAGTTACAAAGTGTCTTAAAAGTAGACACTTGCAGATTTTTTAGACACCTTTCTCAGTTCGTTTACACCATGATCATAGAAAGACACTTATATGTTTTAAATTAAGACATCTATCATGACTGAATTTTCAGATTCAGATACTTAAGTGTCTGAAATACCTTTTCAGTCACATATGTGTCTTAATTTAAGACGCTTCTATTTGCAGTGTATTAAATTTTATTTACAGGAGTTTGATTCCTTCTTAGATAGAGCTGAAATGAAAGAAGATCTTAGACTGCAGATCTTAAAAGCGAAATTTACTGGATCAGCACGTGAAAAATTGGTGCTGGACGATAATTTAATTAGCGAAAAGAATTATTCTACTTTTAAAAAGAAAATTCTGAACATTTTTTCAAAAAAAAGAGCTAGTATTTAACGAAATTCAGACAAAATTTAATTCGATTAAACAGAAACCCGATCAGAGTGTAAGAGAATTTATAGACGATTTTAATATTTTGGCAAGTAAATATTTGAATATAACAGGGTATGCAAATGAAAAAGGGGCTAAGGTTTTTTTCGAATTAATTAAGATAAATAGATTTTTTGATGCGATTAATCCGTTAATTTCTTTGGAACTGAGAAAATCGGATATTAAAGAATATTCAAAATTGTGCGAGAAGGCTGTACAATACAGAGCTCCTTCAAATTCACAATAAGTGATCAAATGAATAATGCGACAGAAAAATTCGAAAATAAAGATGCAGTCTATGAAAATTTGTTAAAACAAAGAGCTTACATCTCTAAATTATCAGAAGAGGTAAACTAATTGAAATTAAGAGAAACTAATGTCAATAGAAAGATAAAAGTAGAGAAAAATTTTGTGAAATTTGTAAAACTAGTAAACATAATTTACAAACTTGCTTTTATAATAGGAAAAATAAAAACAGAAAACCGAATGTTCAGAGACAGCAAAATTTCGAAATTTTCAATTCTTGGAGTGGTTCTAATAGACCACATGTAGGATTTGGGTATGTGACTCCAAAGGGCTACCCTTCCTTTATACCAAATTTTGAACGGCAGACAAATACTAATTATGATAATTATGATAATTTTCACAGACAGCATAATTATAGGGATTATGGTGAGTTTCAGAGAAAACAAGATTTTAATAGTTACAATCACGTTTATTATTTAAACGATAGGTTTCAGGACAGATGTTGGCATTATAGGGAACCTTCACAGCAGAGAAGTGGAAATAGGGATTCTAGAGTGACGGGCAATAGGTCGCAGGTGGAAGTTTTCGACGGGAACTTGGGTTATCAACAAGATAGGATTAGGAAAGATTGTTCGCGTGGCAGATATAACAGGGGTCGTGCACACGATAGCCAACAGATGAAAAATAATTTCACGATAGCTAGTGTAAATTTAAATAGGAATGACAGATTTCCTATTATTCATTTGGACGTATTTGGGTTTAAATTTGCCATTCTCCTCGATTCTGGAGCAGCTGTGTCGCTTCTTTCTCCAAATATGCTTGAAGAACTTAAATAAATCAATGCAACAATAAAATATTTAGGAAAAAGAGTAACAATTCAAACGTTCGATAATTCAATTATTCCGCTTAAACAGTGTATCAAACTAACTTTTAAGATTAATAATGACTTTATTTCGGGTACCTTTTACGTTACTACGCACAATTTCCAAGGGGATTACACAAATGTTATTAGGATTCGATTTTCTAAAAACAAGCAAAACGATTTTAGACTTTGAAAAAAAAATGCTAATATTTAAAAATACTAAAATTTGTCTTGAAACACAGGATTCAGGTAAGGTATTAAAAAAGTGAATAGTTTAAAGTGTTCTGGGGTGAAAGTGGTAGATAAGAAAAAAAATGAAAATACAAGAGTAAATAATAGCGAAAATAAAGAAAGGGATATTTTTGCCGTTATAGACAAGGAAACTCACATTCACCCGGGGCAAACACGAATTGTCTCTTTAAAGTGACCAGAAATAATTCAGCCCAACCAGTTGATTCTTTTAGAGCCTAAAGGGGAGCTTGAGGATTTAGTTTCGGATTACTCTATTCACGAAGTTAAAGAAAATAATAAGATTAACCTGATTATGACGAATAATTCGGAAAGTAAAAGAATTTTGAGACAGGATACACCAGTTGCATTCATATTTCAAGATTTTACTAGCAAAGAAAATGTTGCACAAAATGAGATAGACGGGGGTGAAATATACCAAATAAATAATTTAAACTTAACTGAGGTTCGTGCCTTGAGGCAGGCGGAGTTGGAGATAGGGGATTTCAACTTGGAACACCTAACAGAAGAGTTTAGAAAAAAATGGAGCATTTACTACTTAGTCATGCGTATGAATTTTCGAAGTCTTGTAAATCTTTAGGACAGACTTCTTTGGTAACCCCAAAGATCTAAGTCAAGATTTTCCGATTCAACATAAGCCTTATAAAATACCTCAGGCAGTAAAGGAGTATGCGCTGTGCTACTTTTAACAATGCAGAATGTGAGTGCTAGGGAAATCTATCGTCAAATGCAAAATGTGTATGACACGGGGTGTATGTTACACAGATATGTATTCCGATGGTGTAGGGATTTTCGTAATTGAAGAAGCAGTACTGACAATAGGTCACGAGAAGATCAAGCGCAAGTGGCCTTCTTCCACTACGAATATCCCTACACCATCATAATACCGATCTACGTGACATACACTCCGTACTACCATACACATTTCTCATTCGACGATAGATTTCCCTAGCAGTCCCATTTTCCGCTGTTAAAAATTGCACGATCGATAGTGACACCGTTTGGAGGTATCCAGGATGCGAGCAATGCCTTTTAACGTGCTCCCACGCTATCAACCACGCATCTGGCGGGACCGGACGATATCGCATATATTTCCTGCTCTCTGCGCCTTCTACAAGAGCATGCGCAATTAACTTTCTCGTCGAATGGCGGAGTTGTTACAACAATGTCACTTTCATTTGAGTAACCCTTACATGTTTTTTAAAAATCGTTTACGATATTGGCTTTTAAAATCGAATTTCATCATCTTCTTCTTTTCTCCTTTATTATGGTTCTAACAAATAACAGCCATAATACACTTTCGAAATTTTTCTAAAAACGTAGTGAAAAAAATCAAAAAAGTAAATTATGTACTGTTTTCATCCACATATTCGCATAATTGTTTGTTAGAGTACTTAGAATATATTGTAAGGTGCCTCTTTTTGAGAATGAAGGCACACTCAATCATCAATCCTACTCACAGCTCCCACGAACTGGATAATACTTTTCATTTTAAAGGTAGCGAAAAAAATAAATGTTCTTGACCGTCAGTCGTATGTTTTAGGATTTAGAAATTTGTTGAGCATTTTTCATACGTGCTGTGCAAAAGATTTCAAAAACAAGTTGCCTTGTGCTCTGCGAAACTTTAAATAACAGATTAATATTAGAATTATTTAGTATTTGATTAGACAATTTAAAAGGAAATGAAAACAATATCAAAATGAATGAAAAAAATGAAGAATGCACGGAAGTTCTTATCATCCACATATTCGCATAATTGTTTGTTAGATTACTTAGAAAATATTTTAAGTTGCCTGTTTTTGAGAATGAAGGCACACTCAATCGTCAATCCTACTCACAGCCCCTACGAAGTGGATAATTCTATTTATTTTAAAGGTAGCGAAAAAATAACTGTTCTTGACCGCCAGTCGTATGTTTTAGGATTTAGAAATTTTTTGAGCATTTTTCATACATGCTGTGCAAAAGATTTCAAAAACAAGTTGTCTTGTGCTCTGCGAAACTTTAAATAACAGATTAATATTAGAATTATTTAGTATTTGATTAGACAATTTAAAAGGAAATGAAAACAATATCAAAATGAATGAAAAAAATGAAGAATGCACGGAAGTTCTTATCATCCACATATTCGCATAATTGTTTGTTAGATTACTTAGAAAATATTTTAAGTTGCCTGTTTTTGAGAATGAAGGCACACTCAATCGTCAATCCTACTCACAGCCCCTACGAAGTGGATAATTCTATTTATTTTAAAGGTAGCGAAAAAATAACTGTTCTTGACCGCCAGTCGTATGTTTTAGGATTTAGAAATTTTTTGAGCATTTTTCATACATGCTGTGCAAAAGATTTCAAAAACAAGTTGTCTTGTGCTCTGCGAAACTTTAAATAACAGATTAATATTAGAATTATTTAGTATTTGATTAGACAATTTAAAAGGAAATGAAAACAATATCAAAATGAATGAAAAAAATGAAGAATGCACGGAAGTTCTTATCATCCACATATTCGCATAATTGTTTGTTAGATTACTTAGAAAATATTTTAAGTTGCCTGTTTTTGAGAATGAAGGCACACTCAATCGTCAATCCTACTCACAGCCCCTACGAAGTGGATAATTCTATTTATTTTAAAGGTAGCGAAAAAATAACTGTTCTTGACCGCCAGTCGTATGTTTTAGGATTTAGAAATTTGTTGAGCATTTTTCATACATGCTGTGCAAAAGATTTCAAAAACAAGTTGCCTTGTGCTCTGCGAAACTTTAAATAACAGATTAATATTAGAATTATTTAGTATTTGATTAGACAATTTAAAAGGAAATGAAAACAATATCAAAATGAATGAAAAAAATGAAGAATGCACGGAAGTTCTTATCATCCACATATTCGCATAATTGTTTGTTAGATTACTTAGAAAATATTTTAAGTTGCCTGTTTTTGAGAATGAAGGCACACTCAATCGTCAATCCTACTCACAGCCCCTACGAAGTGGATAATTCTATTTATTTTAAAGGTAGCGAAAAAATAACTGTTCTTGACCGCCAGTCGTATGTTTTAGGATTTAGAAATTTTTTGAGCATTTTTCATACATGCTGTGCAAAAGATTTCAAAAACAAGTTGTCTTGTGCTCTGCGAAACATTAAATAACAGATTAATATTAGAATTATTTAGTATTTGATTAGACGATTTAAAAGGAAATGAAAAACAATATCAAAATGAATGAAAAAAATGAAGATCGCACGGAAATACTTATTTTTTATAACACGTATTTCCATATAATTTTCTCGATATATATCCCGTAAGATCTATGTTTCAAAAGATAATAATACAGAGCATTTTAGCAAGTAACGTGTGCTTTACACTGCCAAAAAATCTGCAGTACTACTAGAAAATTTCTAAGCAAATGGAATTCCATGAACTTTTCTAGTAACCAGTACAACTTTTTCTTAAATAACATTACTGTATTTAACTTTGTAAACAGCACGTAGACTCCCTTTGAGAACATATTAATAAATCGTTAGTAGCCATTACAGGGGCATTTTTAGAATGTATACTATGAAATGATTAGTAGTATTACAGATACATCTTTTGTATCTTTACTAACAAATTGCGTGAACTTAATTGTGTATAAAAAGTGAAAACAAGACGTTGGTGGCACCATCTTTGGAGAATTTTGGAGGTGCCTATTATTTATTGGTGGGGCAGATTTATGTTGGGGTTTTTTTCATCTGCAGAGGACAGAGCTCACACCACGGGTAAGGAAACCGAGCGTTCTACATACCTTGCTAATGGGACCGTATTTGTAAACGATTTTAAATGTGAATATGGGTGATAAATCTGATTATGATAAGAGTTGTTATTTATATCGAGTATCCGATCGAGTTTGGTGTGTAGTCGACATAACATTGGTACGATTTGCTGCATATGTGTCGAGATCTTACTTAGAACTTTATAATAGTATTATTTTCTTTTAGGTACTGCTGATAGATTTGTGTTGTCTTCATCTATCATTTTGGATAGATAAGAGGCAGCTTGAGACAACTGGTAAGAGATAGTATAAAGAATTTTTAAGCCCTTTTCATTCATTTCTGGAAAATAAAGAACATCCGTCGATTTAAAGTTTTCAAATAGCCGTTTACGTCTATTAAAATCCCATACATTGACTGGAGATGCCAGTTTGCTGTCCTTCCAAATGTTCAATAACTTCTTTTGTCAAGCTAGAATCTGAATTCACACGTTTTCCTAATCTGTTGACTAAAAAAGAAGGCCATTCGGCATAATAAACGAATATTTGGAAAAAGTTGGTTATCTTTATAAAAAATATTTTTTGTTGTTAATAAAAACAATCAGTTATCAATTCCATAATTAATAAATTCTGTAATATTCCGTGCACTCTGTGTTGATTTGAAACTAGTATCAAATACACTTGATTTATAAATAAATGTGAAATTAGGTGAGGCAATCCCTCGATCCTCCGGAATAATTTTTTTAACACTTTGGACTCCGGCGTCTCTTACACAAATTCGGTCGGCACCACTTTTTTAAAAGAAGTTGTCTTCAAGTACACAATTTAAAAAAATGATCGGATTAAATAAGACAAACTTTATTTTCCTTTATTACTGGTGCCAAAAACGAATGGAGAAAGCTGATTAATTTTTAGGGTTCAAAGGTTTAATTTTTTTATATGATGCACCCTGCGTAGAAAGTTGAAACTGACACCAAATATACATCATACACCGTAGTATTTTCTGCAAAAAAATTAAGGTGGTTACTGACATATTTCGATAGATTCTTAATTAAAATGTTCAATTAAAAACCTGAAAAATGTAATAAAACTTGTTCTTTTGTTGAAAAAATTTTGAAAACATTATCCACTATTTATATGGTAATATTATACATATCTTATTTTTTTCGTTGAAATCCGACCAGCAGTTTCGTCATAGTGCACTTTTTTTCTAGAACGGATATTAATGGTCATAACCCACAATGGTCTTGAGGTAAAAGCTTCAAATTGGGGAGAGATTCATTTCTTTTTAAGGGCTATCGATTCATGAAGGACTCGACTTGGTTGAATCAAGGGCATATTTTACCAAGAAACCCAGCTATACCCTTTATTAATGCTACTTAATTCCTCTAAGTTTCAATTAATAAGGCTAATTTTTTATTAGGGTTTTTCTATGGTTGATGAGTAATAAGAACATGGCTTGACTAATATAATCCTTTACCGGAATTTCCTTTGCTTAATGAATGGTTTGAATATGTTCTGAATTATTTGTTGCAGAAAAATAAACGTAGCGTATTTTGGATAGGATACATTTCAGGTAAATTTAATTTCAGGTGGTATGTCAAGATTTTATGACTGATTTTAAAGACAGAGAAGGACGCAGTAAGCATTCAGTTACAGCTATTTTCTTTGTAATATTACTAGCGGTGATTGGCTACGGGTGATTTTCTAGTAACTGCTATGATATCTATAATGATACTAAGTATTTTTTAGTAAAATCACACACTTTTTTGTTTAAATTTTATGACATTTGCGTGTTTTTGAATTAACTCGGAGTAAAAAATTATGCGAGTTAAAGAGGTTTTATAAAAAAAATTCCCCAATGTGCATCACACGAATCTACTGTGGCATAATGTCCTTTCTGTGTACAAATGTAACCCACTTATGGATGTGATGTATGATAGTTAATATGAAAAATGTTTTTTTTTTTTTTTTTTGTGAATTACTGCATGTAATTTGGGAGTGGCGACCGATAATACTTAGCGTGACATCATATTGATTTAAAAAATATTCTCATGAAATGTTGAAATAAATTATTACAAAATATTTTTATGAAATATTGAAAAATATATTTTTATAAAGATAAAGCATTAAATTAATTATTTTTATGTTATTTATTTTTACTTTATATCTCACGTTTGAACCTAACGGTATTGGTGAACTTATTGTAACGACTTTAGAAAAAACGTGACTATGGCGTTTGCGCAATCGCAATTATGTGAGCCACTATAAATCAGAATGTATATTAGAACATTAAAGAAACTTCGTTGTAAATTTTACAGAAGAAAAAAAGAGAAATATTTTGCATAAAAGTAAAAATATTAAAAATAAAAGGAGAAAAATGAAAATACAGGCAAATAAGGAACTTATTTTTAAATATTACACAGAAATAAACTTTGTCAAAATTTACATTTTACCTTTTCTTTTGATCATGCAATATGTAAGGTTTAAAGCAAGATAAAAGAATTTCATACTCTAAAAGATTTATTTTTACAGGACAACTACAACATGTATAACATACACGCATTTATTTACTTTAGGCAGCTTTGCGATATTAAAATAATATTAGCATAAGTAGGGTTTAAGAAAGTGCAGTATATTGAAATATGATATAAACAGCTGTGACCTGTACTGAATTCAGGGGTGGTGGTCCGGTATTTATACCACACATCCCCCTCACAGCACGAGATGCCGCCCCGGAAGATTTGAGATTTTGTGTTTTCAATGTTCAAAAAGTGCAATTTCTCCCCCGGAACGCTATAATGACACCCCCCCCCCCCCCTTCTCCCGGATTCAGAGAAATCCCTGCTGGAGAAAATTGTTTGAATTTGACACTTGCTGTGAAAATTAAAGTAATGAAATGATATGATTGTTTAACATACTAGGTGTAACTGGTGAATTTGCTTTTGAATAACCATTTCCCTCCCCCCCCCCCATCTCTTTTTCAGGTTAGCTACTTCTCTATTTCTTCCCTTCCCGCCCTCCTGTTTGTGGTTCTTTGGTTTCGCCCTCTGTATTTAACCAGCAGTTCTCTTTCAGCCGGAAGTAGTTTTTCACTGATGACGTCTAACGTTTTAGTCGAAAGCACTCGGATTTTAACGTCATCTGACTCCAATTTTTTCACAGCTTCATTGTTTTTAAAATGCTTTAACATTTATGTATTTTAGCACTTATTTAGTAAAGATATATATTGTAAATTTAAAATTCATATTGCTTATTTATGATTGTTTATACGTGTATTAAATGAAATGCATCTTATATTATATGATAGATAAATTATTTACGATTGTATAGCTACTGCATATAATCCACATTTACAAGTCTGCTTATTTTTTATAATATTTTTTAAAAGATTTTCACAGCTCATATCTTTTTTAGAAATTTGTTTTAGAATATAACAAACCAGCCAAGAATGTCATACACTCATTGCCATAAAAATGTGCGCACCAAGAAAAAGACGTCCAAAAGAAACGAAATTTTACACGCATAAGTACTACTGTGATATAAGTGAGTAGAAAACCAAAGAAAAAGGATCATTTATTGCAGAAAAAAGTGTAAATGAACGGAAATTTTAGTACTCTGTTGATGCAAACGCGCCTCGAGTTCAACCAAACTCGTAGTGTGTCCAACTTGCCGTCCCAAATGATCCCAGATATGCTCAATTGGTGAAAAATCTGGGGATCGATCAGGCCAGGGATGGGTGGTAATATGGCGGAGGCAGGCTTGTGACATCTTTGCTGTGTGTGGCCGAGCATTGTCTTGCTGAAAAATGGCTCCTGGGAGCCCTGCAACGAGTGGCAACACATGTGGATGAATCATGTCCTGGACATACCGCTGGGCTGTCATTGTGCCACGGATCAATATTAGGGGTGACCGTGTATCGTAAGCAATGGCCACCCATACTATCACACCAGCTGTGGGAGCGGTGTGTCGCTGTAAAGCGAAGGCAGGATTGAGGCGTTCACCATGGGGCCTCCACACACGAACACAATTGTCATCGCTGCTCAAATTGAATCTAGACTCGTCGCTGAAGACGATCTGGTTCCATTCCGTTGCAGTCCAATCCCGTCGTGCGCGACACCACTCCAAACGGAGGCGTCGGTGGGTGGGTGTCATTGACAGCACACGTAATGGGCGCCGCGATACCAGATGTCCTCCAGCAAGGCGCCTTGCGATGGTTTGGGAAGACAAAGGGATCCGTAGTGAAGGTGCTGCCTGTGTCTGGATAAAGGCCAATGAGGCAGTTGGCTCTACGCATGCGTTTCGTAAGATGTGGCGGTCTTCTCGACGACTTGTCTGCCGAGGGCGTCCCGAGCCTGGTCGCCGTGTAAATGACGTTTCTTCAGTTCACTAGTCCCAAAAGCTCCTCACAGTAAAATCAGAACAGCCTACTTAACGAGCTACTCGCCGAGCTGACCACCCAGTTTCCACCATCCCGATGATTCTCCTCCTCTCGAACTCTGACAATTTCTCATATTGTCTTCGATGGCTGCGTAACGGCATGTCTACCGCAGCGTTTCCTTTGCAAAAGAAAAGGTACTCTCAGACAAGTTCTGCTTACCAGTCTTATTCTTCAAGGAGGACAAATTTCAACGCCCTCTAGTGGTATTACTCAATGCGCAATCATGCTGCATTTCTAATCATTTGTATATCTGCCTGATATGTACCTTCATGCCAAGTTTCGTTACTATCCCACAATTATTTCTTGGTGCGCAAATTTTATGGCAATGAGTGTATATACCAGTCAAGAATGGTTATATATACAGTTATGGAAAAACGTTCTATAAAATGCTATGAAAAATGCTAGTATATACAGCTAGTATATATATATATATATGTGTGTGTGTGTATATATATATATTATTTTCTTAGAAAAGAATTTCATTAAATAAGAAGCCTTTTCTTCAAAATCGTACGATTGCATTTTTTTTTATTCAATTCTTCGAAGTCCGTCCAGACACCTTGTATATTTCTTTTCGTTTGTAATTTTTTAACGGGGTGACAATAGCCATAACTGAAATAACAACAACGAAAATTCCTTTTCAGTAAATATTCGTACAACACGATATAAAACATTTCAAATATCCATTCAAACAATTCCTTTATATTATCTTCTTTCACATTTATCTCGGTTTAATATGATTATCTTATTAGGGATTTAAGTTCTATATTATTTAAATTCATCATTAACCCTCTTCACATTATGCAAAATATACTCCGCTTTTGATATCTGAACAAGAGAAATTAATTAAATCAACATTCCGTTTAGACAGCATTATCACTCTGATAAATCAGTGGAATTCAAGGCAAACTTTCTCTCAGCTATGGACAACGTTCATTCACTTTGTACTTTAACATTATTAGTCTCATATTTCCAAAGTTTATAGTACTATTAATAATTTCATTGAATATTTGGTACCCTTACAATAATTGAAACCATTATATTCAGTAAAAGGTACGTTTATTGGTATAACTATTACAACAATTACACAGCTGTATCATTAATTTAAATCTTAATATACATGAAAAATTATTTTCAATGTGAAAATATTTATTATGGTTTAAATGTAATTTAAATGTTTGAGTTTTTTTAAGGAGAATCAGAAAAGTTTTAAATGATGAAATTCACAGAAATCTGATCATGAATTTGGTACCCTGTAATTATTTTAGAATATTACATATTTTCCATTTATATATTCATTATTTTTATAAATAAATGATGTATTGCTTAAATTTTGAAAGAAGAGAAATAACACACATTTTATTATTGTAAAACGAAATTAATCTTGCAAAACTACCTTTACCACAATTTGGAAGCAAATGTTTTATATTTGTTAGTACTTATTTATACTGCAAATCTCGTTATTCTTTATCATACATGAAAACGAACAAAGATTTTGTTCAAGTAACAACAAATTATATGATAGTATTTTATGTATTTTATATATTTCCAAATTTTTATATTATTTTATTTTTTACAGCTTATTTGTTTCCTTGCCAGGTACAATCAAGAGTTAATATTATATGTAATGTAAATGAGAAATGACTACTAAACAAGTAATATAAAAATTTTGTTTTTAATGTCGATTCCTACTTAGGTCATCAAAGAAAAATTTAATATAATCTCTCAAGCTAATATTAGTTTTTGTTGCATTAAAATATCTCAATTTGATGATTTTCTATCAGCAAGTAGGTTTACAATGGAACTCTATGGGAATTTGGCAAAATATTAGAGATATCGCCAAGTTGGCGATTCATTTTGACCGCCAAATTTGGCGATATATCGCCAAGCTGGCGACAAACTTGGCGGTATTTGGCGACAGAACAGGGTCCCCCCTATGGTAACCCCTTATTAAAAATATTTCATTGATCTTCAATAACCAATTGCCGCCATTTTGTTTCCCATGTAAAACTAAAATTAATTAATTAAAAATTAATTAATTTATTAATATTTGAAAAAAACTGCATTAACCTCAATTGTCATCCAGTACAAGTTTAAAAAAAATTATTTCAACTTGATAGGATGAATAATGAGTATTTTATTAACGATTGAAAATTTGAACAAGATAAATATATAAATAAATATATATAGGGAGAGTGTGAGCTAATAGTAGGAATTGAAAAACATAGAATCGGTAATTCTAAAACAAGATTTATTATAGTATAAATTTAGTTTTATTAAAGCTTTTTTTAATAAATGAAAATTAAAATGCTAGTAATCAATTCATCTTGAGTTAAATAATTAAATTTCAAAATTTAAAAAATATATGTACCTGAAAGTAATTCTTGTACATTTATTTGTGCTTTATTATATAAAACTTTTTTTTCTTCACAATCTAACAAATACTTTTAACTTCTAAAAAATATAAATAATGAAAGTCAAAAACAGATAAAAGCCAAAATTAACTGCAACCTTCGAACACCTGGATCCAACTCCAGTCAATTTTCGATATTTCAAACGTTTCATGATTCTTTAAAAAAATTGCAAAGCATAATGCATACATTTATTTTTTTAATCATAGTTTATATATTTTAATATGTATTTTCTTTTTTACCCGACTGAAAAGAAGGGTTATGTGTTTCACGCGTATCTGGGTATGTGGATTCCTTTATACCCTCGAAACATTCCAACGGCTGGATGTATTTTAATGAATGAGGTCTCTATCGATTTGTCTTAACGGCCTTATGTTTTTAGGCTAGGTTTTGTTTTTATAAATTGAAAAATGCGCCCGTAAAATACAAAATGACGGTAGTGACGAAAAACCATTTACGCACCCTATTGAGTGGCATATCATTGGATAGGTGTTTCAAAGTGAAGACGATGTTTCATCGACTATTTTGCAGTCAGAAGCTCCGTTAAAATATTATACAACTTCGAAGTTGTGTAGGTAGGATCTCTAGCTTTAATGCAACTCTAACCATCCTAGACATCTATAGGCCTCATCAAAACAGTTTTTATATATAGGAACTAACAATTAAAAGTCATCAATATAAGTAAATAAAAAAATAGGTAAGTAATATAAAAAAAAAATAGTTTCACATTGATGAGAAATAATTAGTTAGTTCGCTTTTCACGCAGTCGGGTTTTTTGATTTTTTAAATTTAATTGTTATTCGTTTTATTAATATGTATTTTTATTTTACTTTTTTATTAATTGTATTATATTTAGTAATTTGAAAATTTTTATTGCTGATTTCTCATTCAACTTGTTAAGATGCCTAAAACCTGTAGGGTGGAAATGTGTCCAAACCTGGAATCGACCCAGGGTCACTAACATTACACATCAATGCCTGTACGATACTAAGCCTAGCACTTCTCACTCGTATGTGTTGACAAGACTACAACGATGCATACGATGAATATTTGCTCATACACAGAGTTTTCATGAGCCATTAACTCGGGGGCAAACAACAAACTAAAATGAATCCAGAATCTATGAAATTGATTTAACTTATATAGTATATATGTTTGTTTGTTTTTTGTTTTGTTTTTTTAACTTCCACACACCTTTAATTTAGAAATGAAATGAGATAGAATCAGGGTCACATACATTATGTCTTTTTCACTCTGTTGGTTTAACAACTCCTAACAAAGTTAAATAAAATATTATAAATTATATATTTAACTTTACTATATTAAAAGCATGTGAACTTTCTAAAAAATTCTACATATATAAGTTTCTTTTTTTTAATATTGAATTAAACATATATTTAACTACTGATATCGTATATAATAGTTGTAAAATAAGTTAAAAACTAATACATAATTCATTAGACAGTTGATGTTTATTTATTTTTAGCGTAAAGTAAATCCAAAATATGCAATTAACACTTCGAAATTGGCTGAATTAACTATCTTTTTACTTATAATGATTCGCTTCTAACGTAAAAAAAAAAAAAAAAAAAAAAAAAAAAAAAAAAAAAAAAATGTGGGACGATAGTAAATACTGAGCGTTTTCAGTTTTGTGAGTCTTCGGCCTTCAGTCCTCTAAGAACCGAAGATTTCCACACACCGCAACTTTTTAAAGATATTTAACAAGTAAAACTGAAAAAACATGGACAGACCAGAAAGAAAGGTAAATTAAAGTAAATAAAATCATAAGATGAAATGCAGTATTCAAACTTGATTTAATCTCAAAATACGCAATATGAAATGTAAAAAGATCAAAGTTTTACTTAACAGGCGACGAAAATAATAAATTAGATATTACAAATTAAAAATGTACATTTTATTTAAAACGTTATAACTAGAAAAGCCCTGCTTTGTTTGGATTCGCGAAGCAGTATTTAATAAGATAAATATTTGAAAGTAACAATATTTTTTAATATTATTTTTGCATCTTTAGTATGTAAAAACGTTATTTTATGTTTTGGCGAATTCTAATTTTAGAAATGTAAATTCAACCCAATAACTAAGAAATTCCTCGGAATATTTTATTTATGCTGTAAGACTGGTATAAATAAAAATATTTTCGAAGCAAAATTTTACAAAATCTTATTAAAGTTTCAACTAAAAGCTCGTTTTAAAATATTTTTACATTTTATGCATTACAACAATTAATTTTATTTGTTTACAATTCTTTTGTTGCCACTTTACAAAAAGAAAAAAATAATATAATTCTTTTTAAATAAGTAACAACTATAATTCTTCATAATATAATTCTTTTAAAATGCGTAACTATAATTCTTCATAATATAATTCTTTTAAAATGCGTAAGTAACTAAAAGCTCTTTTAAAGATGTTTTTACATTCTATTAATTACAACAACTAATTTTATTCATTTACAATTCTTTTGTTGCCACTTAAAAAAAAATCATAATATAATTCTTTTAAAATGAGTAAGTATCGTCTGCGTAAATGATTTCACATAATACAAATAAATTGTATAATGAATTCTTAACACTGCAAAATACTTTTATAATTGAATGTAAATAATTGAATTTTCACAAATTTTAATCCATTAAAAATATGCTACAACAGTCATAATTAAATTAAAAAAACAGTTTTTGATATATTTTGTCGGAATAAGGAAAATATATTTTATTCCTTTAATTAATCATGATTATATCTATAATTACAACTCCATGATTCATTTTTTCATCCGAAAATATACGTGTTTCATTTTTAATTTGCAAAAATGCGTCCGTAATGGAAACACATGTAAAATAAATTAATTAAAATGATAATGTTTTTAAGATTATTCTATATAAAAAATAAAATTGTGCAAATCTACAGATTATAATTTATTTTCATGTTTAATTTCAAGTCAAACTACTGAATAGTTGTTTTGTAAAGTGTACTACAAAATGTAATTTGTGTAGCCTAATAGAGGATTCGCTTCGCTCATCCTAATTAATTCCTGTTCCATTCATACAAATATGTCACTTGGGACTTTCAACTACCCCAATAATTACTGACTAGGTGATCCGTCAGACATTGCCCGGGCGGACAGTCATTGAAAAATATAACAGTGGCATGAACTTCACAATAAAAGGACTGAATAATAGTTATTTCTACTAAAAACAATTAAACAATCGCTTATATTTCAAAAGTATAAAAGTTACATTTAAAACACGAAACAGTCAGGGAAAATTATTACACTTACTTTTAAAGAATGAAAAGGTCAGGAAGTTCTTACGGTTGAACCTAAGGCACATATGTCATATACTCACCACGTTGGTGCGATTTTTCTCTAACGCCAATTTGGAGAAAACTTCGTTGTCAGTTACAATAGTTCGTTGCCAGTTCGAATGCCAGTTACATATATATTGTTAAAAAGGGAATAACAATAAATAAAAAAAAAGTTTGATTAATAATTATAGGACAAAACAATTTATATAATTTAAAAAAAGAAAAAAAAAAAGAAAAGAAACAATTCATTAATAAATAAAAATGCAATTCCGGCTTATCTTTCCAAGTCAAATAATGACACTTTGACGCTAGTTAAGTACCCCGGCGCATATATGACATTGGCGTCAGAAACAAATCGCGCAAACTTGGTGCGTATGTGACATCTGTGCCAAAAGGCCTAACTCTAGAAAGACCAACAATCAATTGTCCATGACTGAACACAGGGAATTATAAATCTATATATGTATATATATTACGCTATCGTATGGATTTCAGAAGCAACGCGTTCCTGCATGCGATGGTTATTAAGCTTATTTTGGTGATCGCATATGCTCTGTGTTTGACAGCTTTCTCGCTCCAATGTATTTCGATTTTCTCTTCTTAATTCAGTTTCTTCTTCACTTTCAAGCATTCGCCATGATCTTCTACGGGCATACCTAATGATATTTTTAAGCCTCATAACTGCAGCAAAAGAGCGAAACGTGAATAAACCCGATTTGCATCAGCCTAAATCCTGCCAAAGAACTTTTACACAATAAGCAATGAGATACGTTTTATTCCGGCGTGGACATTGAAAATTTAACAAATAATCTCAATTTCTTTCCTGAACGATACCGTAATATACATATAGATTTTATCATTTCAAACTAAGTTATGTATTTGTATAAATGGAACAGCAATTAATTATAAAAATATTCTATGACGATGGCCGCGGGAATTAAAGGCCGGAAGTACTAAGAAATTTTAAATAAAAGGCATTTTTTAAACTTGTAATATCTATTTTATTATTTTCGTCGCTATTTAAGTAAAACTGTGGCCATTTTATAGTTCATATTATGTATTTTGTGATAAAGTAGAATTTAAGTTGGTCCTTTAAGTCCATTCATTGTTCCTGTTCAGTGAATTAAAAGGAAAAAAATTCTAGTTTGTTATACTAGTTATCAAATAATAAAATTTCAAATTATTGGTTATTTTACTCTTTAAAAGTATTAAGCGCCTTCTCATTTTGTGGTAATTAAATTTACATAGTGAAACGGATACCATTTATACCTACCAATGCATATGACATCTTTGAAATTTAATAACCTTTCTTTTAAGAATCTTGTTTGCATCTATCAGTGAATTAGTACTGATAAATAAAGCAATGAACGAAAGAAATGTATATCAAGAAAACAGGAATTCTGCATTTTCAGAATTTAGTGTCGCCCCCGATGAAAAACCAGTATATGTATATATAAATAGTACAAAACATATTTCAATTTTAGGAATTGCAGCACACGTTTTTATTTTATGTAAAATGACGTCATTTGCATACGCTTAAGATTTCCACATTTACGATCCATACTTAAACATCTACAGTAAAGAGCTACGGACGTCACTATCCACGAAACAATACACAAATGCAGCAAAAAGATGCCGTCATTAAAGAATCTTGACCAGAAAAAAAGGCTGTCTAATGACTCATAGGCCTTTATTTGTTTGTAACATTAATATAGATAATTAAAATTAAATATAGTTTGTAACAGCTCTATGTTTCAACACAAATCGTTCGTTTATATTTTTCAAAGTAGCACGTATTTTAATTACATTTTCTTTCGGTTGTTATGAAAAAATGGCAACAAAAATATATAGTTAATATTTTAGAACTATGTTTCCTTTTATTTTTTACAGAAATGGAGACTTTTGTTGCCAATATTAAGCAAATTTCTCCAAAAAGTGCAAAAAAAATAAAATTTCAAAAATAAATGGAGATGCAGTTTTCAACCAAATTGCATTTAAAAGTACATTTTCTTCGAGTACGACGGTATAAAAATTGAATAATGTGCGACGCATAGAAGTTTAAGAAATTGTTATTGAGTATTTAATCGTACTGCTTTGTTTTACGGCTGGCTTCTGTAAGGTAACGTTATTTTTTGGAGACGACACGATATAAGCTGGGAGAAAGAAACAGCATACCGTACCGGGGCTAATAATATTTTACTCTTAAAATTAATAAAAAAAAATCCCTGCCGGGTCGTGCCTACAGACGGAGGTAGATTTCCATGTTAAGTACTAAATTCTCCAACAAAACTTAAATCAAGATTAGAGATAAAACCCAGTTTCTTCACAAAGAGTGAGCTGTAGGGAGCTAAATGTTTTGTGAAAATTATAATATACACGAATACACACACACATGTATATGGAATAGGTTTAAAAAATGGCTGCAAAAAATTCAGAGAACTTTAAAGTGTTAAAATATGTTAACATTTCCATAGTCGGGTTTTTATCATATTTTAATACGTTTCTTCAAACTTACATGGCGTTACATATTCACCTGCTGAGGTCCATTATATTTCCAATATGACGCAATATACATATTTTTTTAATTCGTCAAACTATTTATTTTATTTTGAGTTTTCATGCTGAAATCTTGCTCTAAAAAACTTATGACGTAATATTCAATTTGTTTTCAATTTGTCAAACTATTTAATTTTACACGTGAAAATTTTGCAAAAGAAAAGTAATTGTTGTGGTGAGAATTTTATTATTATTTTTTTTAATTGTTGGCAACTGCTATAGCGAAAAACTTTTATTTTTTTCCTGCCATTGTTGTGTAAGAGCTGGTTTTATCAGATTCATGTTAAGACAGTATTCAAAATTTTGAACCCTCCCCACTTCCACCCTCTTGGGCCGATTTCGCCCATTTTCAATCCCCGCCGAGATATTAGCCATATCAAAGTTGTTGGCGAGTTTGAGGACAATCCGTGCATAATTGCGACTTTTATCGTGCGGACAAAATTTAGTACATACATACATACATACATATATATATATATCTATATAAACTTTTTAGGTGGGGGTTATTTTGGGTTCCTGGGGTCCTATAATGAAAAGTTATGAAGGAATTTTTCAAAAGTCGCACCATGGTAACGACTGCAATAGGTAGTATTTCTTACGAAATCTACCTAAAAAAATCCCTGCCGGCTCGGGCCTACAGGCGGAGGTAGATTTCGAAGTTAAGTACTAAATTCACCAACAAAACTTAAATCAAGATTAAAGATAAACCCAGTTCCTTCGCTAAGAATGAGCTCTAGGGAGCTAAACATTTTGTGAAAATCCTAATATACACACACGCATGTATATGGAATAGGTTTAAAAATGGCAAAATCAAATTCAGAGAACCTCAAAGTGTTAAAATATGTTAATATCTCCATACTCGGGTTTTTATCATGTTTTAATACGTTTCTTCAAACTCGATGACGTTACATATTCACCTGCTGTGGTCCATTATAGTTTCAATATGACGCAATATTTTGTTGTTTGTTTTAATTCGTCAAACTATTTATTTCATTTTGAATTTTCATGCAGAAATCTTGCTCTAGAACACTTATGACGTAATATTCAATTTGTTTTCAATTCGTCAAACTATTTATTTCATTTTGAATTTTCATGCAGAAATCTTGCTCTAGAAAACTTATGACGTAATATTCAATTTGTTTTCAATTCGTCAAACTGTTTATCTAATTTAATTTTTCACGTGAAAACACTGCATTAGAAAAGCAATTGTTGTGGTGAGAATTTTATTGCTTTTTTTTTAATTGTTGGCAACAACTATAACGAAAAATATTTATTTTTTCCTGCCGTTGTTGTGTAAAAGCTGGTTTTATCAGAATCATGTTAAGACGGTATTCAAAATTTTAAACCTTCCCCATTCCCATTCCCTTGGACCGATTTTGCTCATTTTCAATCCCCGCCGAGAAATTAGCTATCTTAAAGTTGTTGGCGAGTTTGAAGACGTTCCGTGCATAATTGCGACTTTTATCGTGCGGACAAAATTTAGTACATACATACATACATACATATATATATATATATATATATATATATATAAACTTTTTAGGTGGGGGTGGTTTTGGGTTCCTGGGGTCATGTAATGAAAAGTTATGAAGGAATTTTTCAAAAGTCGCACCATGGTAACGACTGCAATAGGTAGTATTTCTTACGAAATCTACCTAAAAATAAAAGTATGTTTAGATAGTTATGTGAAAACTTGCACATGCATTAATGCGCAATATTCAATTCTTAAGAAATTATTTATTGGAAATAAACAAAAACAAAAATCTATTACATTTCAAAAATTATGCCTGTAAGTATCATATTTTTATATTTTTGAATGAGTAAGAAAATTTGTGAGAAATTTGTCTTCGATGAGCAGGGAAAAACACCATTTTTTAAAAAAACAGCTTAATATCCCTGAAAGTGGAATGAATTTAAGACACAAATATCAAATTTTGTAAAAGATAGCACTAAATTAACGTCATAAAAAATACTTTTAAGAAATATATTTTCGAAAATTTTTCTTTTCGTAGATTTTCACACTTTTAATTTCAGACCTTCTTAAATTTGGGGGTAAATTCTCAAAATATGAAATGTTTTCATGATGGGAAATTATGTCATTTTCAAAGGCATTGAAAAACTAATGCCGATTTTCTTTCAGATATCTAAAACGTTTTAGTACAATCATCAACGTGATGTCATTCTACTTGAAATGCAATGAATCCCTGTCGTCAGTGAAAAAGATTTCTATATTTTATAATATATTGCATCTTTCATCGAAGAAACTGCCTAGTGGTTGCGCACAACTTACGCAATGTGAAATTTTATGATTTTCTTTTACTTGTGTTTCTATTAATGAACACAGGGCATCAAAAAGGACAATTAAAACATACTTGGACTTACAAATTCTTAATCAAATCTGAATTTTATCGAAACTAAAAAGTTTCTTCATATTTCTCTTCATATAAATTGATTATATTCCATTCTAATATTCATTTTATCGTTTTATAATTTAAAGGATTTATAAATACATAATGGCCATACAATTCATATTGATTTATAAACTTAATACTTATCAATCAACCAATATTCTAATCGTCTACAATCAGTCAGTGTGTAGACCATTACTTACTCTAATTTTATTTCAGCATTATGTTATAACAATATTCTTTTTAGTTTGTTAATATTTCTCCATTCCAAGATAATACCAAACTAGTCGGATTTAGAAATCCCAAAATTTTCTTCTATTTAATGCATGTCAGTACTTCAAAAATCGTTATCACTTTGCCAAAATTAAATGGCAATCTATGCTCATCATAAGGATTCTAAAAAGATGAAATTATGTGCATTAGTTCTTGAGATAGGACTATCGCTGAAATCGTGTAAATACAGTAAAATGCAGCCGAGCAGTGCCACTTATTGGGTGATTTACACTAGATCCTAATCATCATCAACTTATGTTAATGTCTAACTGAATATGAAAGTTGGTGAAAATGTGTGCATTAGTTTTTGAGATAGAGTTATTGCAAAAATCGTGAAAATTCCTGCATAGCAGAACCACCTATTTGATGATTAACACAAAAACCTAATTAGCAACGACTTCTGTCAACGTATAACTAAATCTGAAGTGTGATGAAAATTCGTGCATTAGTTCTTGAGATAGAATTGTTCTAAATACAGCACAGCAGCGCCACCTATTGGGCGATTGACACCAACACGTAGTCAGCATAATTTCATATCAAGGAGTAGCTAAATCCGAAGTTTGATGAAAATGTGTGTGTTCTTGAGATAGAGCTACTGCGAAAATAGTGTAAATCCAGCAAAATGCAGCATAGCAGCGCCAACTGTTGGGCGATTTACAACAAAACGTAAACAGCACCAACTCATATCAAGGAGTAACTGAATCTGAAGTTTTATAAAAATCCGTGCAGTAGTTCTTGAGATAGAGCTATTGCGGAAATCTTGCAAAATGCAGCATAGCAGCGCCACTTTCTGGGCGATTTACACCAAAAACTAATCAGCACCAACCTATATCAAGGACTACCTGAATATAATTTTTTACTAAATTCCGTGCGTTAGTTCTTGAGATAGAGGGCCCACAAAATTTGTGTCACATACATACATACAGACAGACAGACTCACAGACATTTTGTAAAAACATGTTTTTTGGAATCTCTGACTCCTAAAACGTGTAAATCCGTCAAAAATCGGAAATCGAAAATTTTCATGAATCCAATACTTTCTTCTTGTAAAGATAGAAGAAAGTAGGACAAAGAGGACATAAAGTAAAAAGAGGACATAAAGATAATCCTACATTAACACCCAAGTCGTAGGAAGCGATTTTTAATTAATGAATTTCGTTGTTTGACATTTAACGTGTGCGTACTTCAAATATCAGTAGTAGTTTTACCAACATTGTAATTGCTATGAAGCAAGTAACATTATACTGTCTTAAGCTGATGAATGTACGCTCAAAAAAGCTTAGTTAATTGAAAGCTCAGTTAAGTGAATATATATTGTTAAATAAATTTAGTTCATTGAAGTACAATATAAAGAAAATAAACATTTTTTTACAATGAATACAAAATATTTTATTCTTATTAGATGAATACATCACGTACAATTTAAAAATCAGAAGAAAATGCCAAAACTTTATGTGTTTAGTCGGTCAAAAATAAGATGTAATCTTTAAGACAATTCGGAAGCAGTTCTATCTGATACACAACAGTTGGCATCGGGGGTGAAGAAGGAAGACAATCTCTTATTTTACAACGGCTTAAATGCTTCAAGGATCTAGGAGTTGGCAATTTTGGGCTGTTGGCAAAAACTTTCTTAAAGCTTGAAAACGCATTGGTTTTAAATCTTTCGTCATTGGCAAATGTAAAGTAAATAAATTTTTGGACCTCTTTTTGAGATATTGCAGGTTCTGATGTGGTTAATGAATAGAGCTTGAAACTTCTGGCATGGTGATTTTTTCCATCAATTATAAAATAATTTGACACAACTTCCATTATCAAGATTAATCTTCTGAAGTTTGGATTCACAGTAGAACGTAATAATCGATTCAAAAGATTTTGATCAAACTGAGGTCGATGTGGCACAACTCTCCAATCATAATATTCAAATCTCCTGCAAAAATATTATCATTTTAAAAGATATATATTTTTTTTTGTAAATGTACAAAAGAACATGTCCTTATTATTTATAAATCCCTTAACGACAAAGATATATACATAAATGAAATTGTAAAATCTCGCCGAATGTTCGCAGACTTCTGAATCAGCATGTATTTCTTTTATCGTTTATTTTTCCTTTGCTGAAGTTCCAGAAGATCTTAGGTATTAGTTTTTTTTTTTTTTTTTTACTGTTTATCATATTAGTTTTTAAAAGCTATTTTTTTGCCTTTCTTCTCCTTTATTGTGCTAAAAAATACTAAACCTTGGACACATTCTAAATATCCCCCCTCCCCCCCCCTACAAAAGAACATGTCCTTATTATTTATAAATCCCTTAACGACAAAGATATATACATAAATGAAATTGTAAAATCTCGCCGAATGTTCGCAGACTTCTGAATCAGCATGTATTTCTTTTATCGTTTATTTTTCCTTTGCTGAAGTTCGTTTATTTGTATATAAAGTATGTGGATTAAAGTATGTGGAGTAAAGAATTTGGAAAATGATTTTTTCAAAGACTAAAATTTAAGACATAAAAAATAGCACAGAGTTGACCATACATTACGTACGCCGTGAATTAAACATTAATAGCGTTAAACACGTAAAAATTGCAAGCGACAGAAATCGCCTGCGACTCGTACGTATTATCCACCTGAAACTTACGTATTATCCAAGCATTTCATTGGCTGTTCGGGAAAAGGCTTTTCCATCGTCAGATTTTCATGAAATCTGACGGCCAATTTTAAATGAAATTTATTTCTTAAGCTTCTAAACATCCCACAATATTACTTTTTTTTATCGTCGTATAGAGAAAAAAAATGTACTTTTAAATGCAATTTGTTTGAAAGCTGTATCTCAAGTTGTTTCTGAGTTTTTTTTTTTTTTTTTTTTTGTAGTTTTTATTACTTTTTTGTCATAGTGGCAACACTCTTTTGTCCATTTCAGTTGAAAGTAAAGGGAAATACAGATTACTGTATAGACCAATCAGAAAACGAATAAAATGATGATTAAACCAATATAAACCTTCAGATATGCTTTTGATTTCCTACCCTGACGAGCACAATAACCATTTTTCAAAATAGTTTAAAATAAAAAGTTTTTCAAACCCAGAATGTATTATCTTCAATCATATATTTACATAATCAACATTTAAAGTACTGACTCTATTTGATAATGAATTCTATTCTCTCTATTCCTACCAAGTGTATCATTTTATTTATTTTAGAGATAGGGATAAAAGTAATTTTTATATGTTTTAAGATGTATGTGAAAAAACCGTTTATAATATAACGTTAAGCTTTCATTTTACGAGTATAACACATGAAATATATAAAATTATAAATATATATGTAAGTATATATTAATGTATATATAATATGTATATATAATGTGCGTATATAATCCATATATCATCTATATCTAATTACAAGCATTATATACATAAAGCTAATATATATATATATATATATATATAATGCTTATAATTTAAAAATATTTATTTATAAATATTTAAAATCCATGTTTTACCCGCCGGCTTGAAAACATATAGAAGATGCTTAAACGGCCGATTGGCGCCGTTTAGTATTCCTTTTTCAATCGCGCTAACCGGAACAGTATACGGAACCCATATGAATAAGAGAGAACAAAATATTTTTTTGCGTAACAAAAAATCATATTCTGTGGCATAGTCGCATAAGCACCGGATTTGACGCAGTTTTTTACGGCAATTTGGCGAAACGTTTTCGAATACCAGTTACATGTAACGCGTTATTTTGAATTTAAATATGAAAATAAAGTAAGGTGACAAGTCGGAAGTATGAATTCAGCTTTTTCGGAATTTAATGTCACCTCCGATGAGAAAAAATATATATCAATATTATTACCAGGTGGAAAACGTCGGATTTCGACGAAAGAAAAATTTTTATTAATTTATAATAACCCTACAAAATAAGTCACAATCACTAGAAAACAAGAAATCTGCTTTTTTCAGAATTTTGTGCCGCCCCCCATGAAAAAGAATATATATGTATATAAATATAGATAGTAGAGTTTTAAGACTCCAAACACGCGCTTTTAGTTTATATAAAATGACGTCATCCCCATCCGCTAAAGAATTTATCCTTTACGATCCAGTCTACAGTACAATATCTACAGTAAAATATGCATAGGACGTGACTATCGCTGAATAATACACAAATCCGAAAAAAGAGATTTCGTCATTCAAGAAACGGGACAAATAAAATCGGCTGTCTCATGATTCATATGCCTTCATTTGTTTGTAATATTAATATAGATACTTAAAATTAAAATTAGTTTATAATAGCTCCATGTTTTATCAGAAATGATTCCTTTATATTTTTTTCAAAATAGCACGTATTTTAATTATATTTGTTTTTTCAATTTTTATGAGAAAATGGGAACAAAAAGATATAATTGCTATTTTCTCTTTACTTTCTACAGAAATGGTGTACTTGAATTACCAAAATTAAACAGATGCTAAAAACTACAAATAAATTACTATCTCGAAAATAAATGGAGATCCAGTTTTCAAACAAATTGCATTTAAAAGTAATTTTTTCCTAATACGACGGTATAAAAACTGAAAATGTGCGATGCTTAGAAGTATAAAAGATTTCAGTAGAGATTATTCCATACGATGATATATCTGCTTTATTTTAAGGCTGGCTTATACAACGTAACGTTATTATTTGGGGACGTCACATTAATAGGTGGGAGAAAGAAATAACATACCGGGGGCTAAAAAATGCATCTTATATTGATTAGTCTAAGTTTCAGACAAGTATTATTTTAACCTAAACGTTACTGCTGTTCTATAAACCCACTCTAAAGTTATTTTAAACTTTTCGTTTTATCAGTGTGTAAATTCAAATGCGTTATTTTTAAAAGTGAAGCATTTCTATATGTGAAGAATTTAAAGCAGCTGGAGTGCAATTCTACAAAATATATTTCAGTTTTATACTTAAAGTACACGTTTTTATTTTATATAAAATGACGTCATGCAACCGCTGAGGAATTCTACTATCATGATCCAGTCTTAAACAACATCTATAGAAAAGTATGCATATGACGTCACTGTTGTGGCAGATACGCAAACCCGGCAAAAAGTGATGTCGTAAACTTGACCAACTGATGATTTCTTTGCCTTCATATTTTTGTAACTTTAATATTGATACTCAAAACTAAATATAGTTTATAATAGTTCCATGATTTATCAGAAATCATTCATTAATATTTTTTTCAATTTAGCACAGATTTTAATTACAATTTTTTTTCAGTTGTTACGTGAAAATGGCAGCAAAAAGGTATAGTAATTTATTATTTTCCCTTTATATTCTACATAAATAGAGTACTTCAGCTGCCACCTTTACATAAATGGTGTTAAAAACAACAATAGTAAATAACAACTGAAAAATAAATTGAGATGCAGTTTTCAAACAAATTGAAGTTAAAAGTACATTTTTTACCCTATACGAAGGTGTAAATTAAAAAGGTGCGACGCTTAGAAATAAAAAAAAAATGCAGTATTACATCTGCTTCGTTTTACGGCTGGCTTATATAACGTAACATTATTTTTTAGCAACGACAGTTTAGTTGTTGCCCGAAAGAAATGGCATATCGGGTGCTAAAAAACGAAACGTTTTCTACTATTTTTAAAAGGAAATATTAATAAATAAACGATAGTTTAATTAATAACTATAGAGCAGTTCACATCACGTGTCTTTTACCGGAAAACGTTGAAAATTCTGTAAGACACACAAACAGAAAAAGCATTGCTAAATTTTCCGTTAGCTATCTTGCAGCAAAAGCAAAATCCTGTTCGTGACGTCATTTTGCACATCTCTATAGCCCTTTAAGACCCAACTGCGGGTCGTGCGGGTTAGACATACCTGCAAATTTTTGCTTCAGAAACAGTCGTATGTAATAAAACTCCCAATCGAATTATTGTTCTGGTTTGCAAAACGATTAAAGTATCATTTTTTATCAACGGATGACGGTTGTAGTACTTGTTTTACTTTTAGCCGGCATGATTAGCTTTGTTTACAAATACAACGAAAACAGCTCATCAATTTATCTATCGTAAAAAGGTAATTATTAGTATATTTCTAATTGCTTAGATAAATATATTTGCTTTAATGTCTAAATAAGTGTAATATAATAAAAACATTAATTATGCATTATTTATGTTGCTCATAGGACTACAGATTTCGTTACCTGCACGATCGTGCGACTTGGGCGTTACGTTAGTCAGTGCTACTGTAAAGGTAAGAGCTTTCTCAATGTTCATTTTGTTTTCAGTTTAGAAAATTTTGGTGACAGCCTGAATAAAAACGAAGCATGTTGTTATATAATTGATGCCATATTTTCTTGGGTGTTGTCATGGATGAATTGTTATTTTTTTCAATTAAATTTTACTTTTCTTTTTCTTTTCAATTAATAGAATTTTCTAAGACATTTTTTTAATACGTTGTTAACTTTTAACAAAGCAAAATAAAATACTTTTTCAGATGCCTAAACGGAAAAAGAATTCTCACACAAGGAGAAATATTGCAATTGATGAATAAACTAGACTCTGAATTTAGAGGTTGCGGACAAAATATTTGAAGCAGATTTATTAGAAGGATAGTAAAGTTCAGATGGGCTCGATGAAGAAAAGAAAAAAATACAAATATTTCTTTAGAAATAACAATTTTGGATCAACCTTCCTCATCAAAGTCCCCTGAACTCATTCCTCAAAGTTCTACCTCCAAACCAGTTTCGGCAGAGGGTAAGATAATGAGAAAAAAAATACATGTGGGATGTTGGGAGTCCATTTCTGTACCTCATTCTACTCCTAAAGATTTCATGCAATTGCAGGTATGTCTTTCATTTCTTAAATTTTAATTTAAAAAAAATTACAGACTTATAGAAAAAAATAAAATCGATATCATAAAATTTTTTTAAATAAGGCAAACATTTTTAAACTAGCCGCCCTTGGCGACCAGTTTGGTCTCCTTTAAATCTATGCTAAGCATTGTATCATGTTATTTTTATTCATACTGTAATTTACTTGCTCATTCCTTCTCCAAATCGGAAGATTCTGATACAGAAATCATGAACTCAGTATTTTTATGTTAGCCGAGTGCAGGTGATATATCGCCAAACATTGTACCCGTCGTATTTTTTCTTATTTCATTACTTTCACTCATTTTATTTAAAATACATAACTTTAATTTTCAACTGAAATGATTAAAATTTATGACTCTCAATTTTCTCTTATTTCTTAAAAAGAAATAAGAAAAAAAAAAAAAAAAAGAAAAGAAAAGAAAAAAAAAAGTAATAAATAATACTATAAACTATGACATTTAATTTCAAATTCAAAGATTTGTTTTAATTTACCTCGCGAAATATTGTTTATGACGGTAGCATGCGATGGACTATTATAATACTGATGATATGATGGCGATGGAACAATATTTGGCGATTTATCACCTGCGCCCGGCTAACATTAAATTACCAAATTAGCTGTTTGGCATATAAAAAGTGAAGCGGTCAACCCGGAACTATTGATGACAGTCACATGACTTAGGCTATTATTATAGAGATGAATTAAAATATGAATTTTTTGAAGTCCATAAGTACATCTCCAATATTAATTTTTTCTCCTTATTAGACTTTAGAGCCAGTAAGGATTCCATTGCAGTATTTCAGCCAATACATCCCAAATCTTCTTATAAGTAATTATTTCACAGGAAAAGCCCAACCCGTACGATCGTGCGGGTGTGGCTTTCTTAGAAAAAGCCCAAACCGCACGTTCGTGCGGGTACTCTCCACGCTCCAGGGGGTGACGAAAAATTTTTAAAATATTTTTTTAAGTCTCATTAGTGTTAGTATAGAGTTAATAACCAGAAGAATGTAATATTTAAATGTGAAAATGTTCCGGGTCTTAAAGGGATAGAACAAAACAATTTAAAGAATTAAAAAAAAAGTAAATAAACAATTTATGGTACTTACGTCGTACCCGGGCCATGATATAGATCGTCAAAAATGGTTGTCCTTGCCCATTTGTTTGTTGTTGCGTCTCATGTTCAAAACAGTAATTTGACATTATTTAATACGTAAAATTGTTTAAAGTAATAAATAAATAAAACATAATAAATGAATTATACATAAAGAAAAAAAACGTAAAGCATAGTAAAAAAGTAAGCTGTAAACTATAATAAGTAAATAAACTATATTGCGTATCATTATTATTATATTATACCTATTATTATGTACTAGCCGCCTCTATCGACCACTTTGGTTGCCTTGAATTGCAAAATGTTATTTTTATTTACAATTTATTTGCTTAATCCTTCGACAAATCAGAAAATACTGAGAGAAAAATCAATAATTCTTTACGATCAGGGCAGCATTTCGTATATTGTTTGTTGTTATGTATTTCCTCTTTCTTCACAAAAACCGCTTAACGGGACTCTGCAGCTGAATGGTCAAAGCACCAGTCTGCTAATCCCTTGCGAGAGTAAGAGTTTGTGGGTTCAATTCCCGCTGGTTCCATTGCCCACACACTTTGTGTGGAACTCCCATAGTGTATTTCTCTTGTGTTGTAACATTTCCTTGTGCTATCTTATCTCCAACTTATAAGCGGGCTCTCATGTCAAGCACACAAGGTGTATGTTTGTTATTCAATAAATAAATAAACCGCTTATTGCCCACACACTTTGTGTGGAACTCCCATAGTGTATTTCTCTTGTGTTGTAACATTTCCTTGTGCTATCTTATCTCCAACTTATAAGCGGGCTCTCATGTCAAGCACACAAGTCGTATGTTTGTTATTCAATAAATAAATAAACCGCTTATTGCCCACACACTTTGTGTGGAACTCCCATAGTGTATTTCTCTTGTGTTGTAACATTTCCTTGTGCTATCTTATCTCCAACTTATAAGCGGGCTCTCATGTCAAGCACACAAGGTGTATGTTTGTTATTCAATAAATAAATAAACCGCTTATTGCCCACACACTTTGTGTGGAACTCCCATAGTGTATTTCTCTTGTGTTGTAACATTTCCTTGTGCTATCTTATCTCCAACTTATAAGCGGGCTCTCATGTCAAGCACACAAGTCGTATGTTTGTTATTCAATAAATAAATAAACCGCTTATTGCCCACACACTTTGTGTGGAACTCCCATAGTGTATTTCTCTTGTGTTGTAACATTTCCTTGTGCTATCTTATCTCCAACTTATAATCGGGCTCTCATGTCAAGCACACAAGTCGTATGTTTGTTATTCAATAAATAAATAAACCGCTTAACTAACTTAGCTTTTAATGTTTCATGTCCATTTGTGATATTTACGTATTATTTCGGGCCATGGGAAAGATCGCCCAAAAATGGTTGTCAATTGTCAATCGTGTTTATCGTTGCCAATCATATTCAAAACAGAAATTTAATATTATCTAATACATAACATTTTAAAATAAATCTTAAACAATTTCAAATAAATTGATAAATTAATAAATAAAATGTAATAAATGAACTATACTAAATAAAGAGAAAACCTGCAAACTATAATTATAAAAAAAAAATAAACTATATTAAATATTTCTATATTATAGTTCTTATTGAGAATAATACGGTATAAAAGTATCCAAAAGGATGGATTACTGTAATTAGTAGAATTGGCATCATAACTGGCGCACTTGTATCTGACATGGATCGGATAGTACGTAAGTACCTTATTTTTGAACGGCCTTTCTGAAAATGTAACTTTTAAGCATTTTTAGTGGAAATTTTTTTTTCATTAAAAATTGCCCCTTGTCGTATATAAAAAGTGGAGTGGTATGCCCCTTTTGTTTATAACAGTCACATGACTTAGGCTTTTATTATTAGAGATCAAAGACGTGTATTTTAAATTAATCTGATACATATGTATTTTAAATGAAATTATTGATAGGTTTATGTTTTAAATAAAGTGATGGCGATGGAACCCTATTTAGCGATTTAATCATCTGCGCCCAGCTAACATAAATGTAGCGAATTGGCCGCATGGCTAATAAAAAGTGAAGCGGTCAGCCCGGAAATGTTGATGAAAGTCACATGACTTCGACTTTTATTATATAGATGATGATGATAAGCTATAAATTTGTTATAAAACAAGCGTCACTGTAATCAGTATAACTCCCGCCATGCTTGCCACAGTTGTATCTGACATGGCTCGGATAATAAATAAGTACCCAATTTATTAATGAATAAACATAAATATAAATATCATAATAAATAGCAATGAATTTAATAAAACGATCTGAACTACTATTTTGGGTACTTTTCCGTTATACGGACACCATGCCAAAATGTATGCTAATGCGGAAATTATTCCAATCGCTTATTTTAAATACATATTTCTGATTTAATAAAATAGTTCGCAAAAGTCGTAAAAGTGTAATTTTCAAATGTTATATTTTTAAAAGGTACTTCTTAGTTATCCCGTCGACCAAATTACTGCCGCCAAATTGTAAAATTAAATGCCAATAATGGTTGATCGTAAATGACACATTCACTTGACTTGCACGTGTTTACGTCATAAAGTGATTTTTATTTCGACGTTTTATTTGTATTTTTATTAATGTTATACTAATTTACTTGTTCTTTTGTTATTTAAAATAAAAATTATTTCAATTTGTATAATTTGGCGTGTGGTTAGGCGATTTATATAATTTGCCAAAACTGGTCGACGGGATGACTAAGAAGTACCTTTTAAAATGCTCACTTTACTATCGACAGCGGTTTTTCTTTCATTTTTCAAATGTTTCAATTCACGTGATTTTCATTTTGTGACAACTATTACGCTTGCTGACCAAGGCCTCCTTATCATATGATAAGGAAGTCTTGTTGGCGACAATGGTGTCCGCTTAATGGAAAAGTACCTTATTGTGCTATACTAAGCAAAACCACGCAAAAATAGACGTTTTATCATGCCAGGCAAAATAACGCCATTTTGGCGTCAAATAGGTTATCCGGTGTGTATATGACATCTGTGCCAAATCTGTTTGACTGCCGTTGTAGTAAAAAAATATATTCCAAATGCAACACATTCGCAATATGTTGTTCATTTAATTTTATTCTTATTTTCTTTTAAATAGTGTATAGATTAATCCTTTTAGGCACGGATGTAGGGTAATGAGGGTTTCGCCAAATTGACGTAGGAAAAGAATCACGCCAATATAATATCCAGAAGAAAAAAAGCAATGGTTAAATGCGACACAAGAAGAGATAAATTCTCTTAATAAATACAAAACATGGACACTTGTAGATCCCCCACAAGGTAAAAAAATAATTGGATCCAGATGGATCTTTAAAACCAAATATGATGATCAAGGAAGAATACAGAAGTACAAAGCGAGATTAGTGGCAAAGGAATATTATTAAAAATATGGCGTAGATTACGAAGAAACTTTTGCCCCTGTTGTTTCATATACAACACTCAGATCTTTTATAGCAGCAGCAGCTTACCACAAATTAAAAATTAATCATGTTGATATCAAGACTGCTTTCCTATACGGTAACATAGATGAGGAAATTTACATAACTCAGCCAGAAGGCTATATTATTCCGATGTATGTCTCATATGTGCCTCATTTTAAACAAAGTATACTTACAGATCATTAAACCTCACAGCAACTGCATGTTCACTTTTTGGAATGAAGATTAATCCATACTTAACTAGGTATCGTAGAAACTCGTAGTAAGCATATTCTCCTTGATTATAAGATTGATGATAAGAAAAAAATTGTCTATAGAAATAAAAGCCACGTTTTGAAAAATGTTGAGCGTTGTAAAATCGCTGTGACTTTTCATTTACCTCTTTTAATAATGGTCTCGAATTTAAGTGGTTCTGTTTACGACATTTGAACTGCGCACAATCTTCACAAAATATTGCATCGAAATGACCATGGCTTCTCAATTTCAGTCGCTGATACAAATGTGTTATCCTTATCATAAGCCTTTCATTTTCACAATTGAATCTCAGAAACAACTTCAATACGAATTCACAAAACATTTTCAATGCATAGCAGATACTTAATGTATCCTGGTTATCATTGTAAAACAATTCAACTGAATACCATTGAAAAGTGCGATCATGACCAGCTGCTTTGATAAAAGGATAGAAGAACTCCTCTATAAATGAAGGAAAATCACTTAAGGCATCAAGTTTTTGTTGAAATCTTGTATAGGATCTTGTTCGGCGAACATCTATTTCATTTACTCTATCAAAATCCATGCTTCTTATACTTTTAGAAGGTCACAAACTGCAACATAAATACCATTAAAATATAAATATGCAATAATAACAAGATTAGAATTCGCGGTTTATGCTGCCAATACTGTACTAAATCTCTGCTGGCAAAACTTATAATTTTAATGTAAACAACAGGACTCCCTTATCATATAACAGACTTGACAATCCGGAGAAAGTATATGGGGTGAAAATGTCCGTGCTCATTGCCAACTTATTAACCGATCTTGTCCGGAAAGTTACGCCACCTGATGCATGCTACTGATAATACTCCGTAAACAACTGTATAGGGGAAAATTGAAAATGATGTGTTATTAAACATTAATTGAAAAAATATTTTTCGAATTCTACTAAAATAAATACGTAAATAACAAATTATTTCGCACAATTATTTTCTGTCTTTCAAAAATGTGAAAATGACGATTTAAATCTAAGATTTATTGGTGCTATTTCAGTAAAGAGGTCTTTTTTTTTTTTTAAATCTTGGCACAATTCGGGCTTCAGAAAGTGAAATTTGTTGCCAAATGATATAAACATGAAAACAAAACTTATGAACTGTTAGCTTGTTTTATAAAAATTTACATGTATAAGTTTAATTTATAGATATTATTATAGTTTTTTAATACAATTTACTTTTCTCCCTATTCTAAAAAAAAGTAACTAACGCTGTGACCGCCGCAGCCGGTTTTGAATTTTTTGTGACCGGGAATCATTCTTCATTAATATTAAAAAAACTGTTGCATACAAAAATATGAAAATCGGTAGTATTATAGAAAAATATTTGATAAACACGCTGATGCAGACAGTTTTAAAATCGAAGAATTATTTTAAGAGAAAATGCTAAAGTTGGACAAAATCGTTCCATTAAAAGGTTTTATAGGAGAAAAACTATGCAAGGGTATTTAATCATTTTTAGATCACATTATGCATTAAATTTTCCGGTTTGCAGACTGCATTTATTTCTTTAATTTGACTCATTTTTGAGGTTATATTTCTATTTTATATTCGAATTTTCAGCATTTCGAGAGATATTTTTTTAAATATTTTGGAAAACGGTATTAATTTAAACTGTTGCCAACTGTATAAACAGCGCAAACAATAATGTTTGCTTAAAATTAAAAAATTATTTACACCTGACTATTATAAACAGAAAATAAAAAAAGCAGGAACTCATTGAAAATTACGTCATAAAAACTATATTTACACGAGAATTTTTAAAGTGAAAGAATATTGTAAAATAATAAATTCATTAACATGCGTTAGAAGTCTTAGATAGGATAAATTACGTCACATTTACGTCACATTACTTTTATTACGTAAAATGAACAAAAAATAATATTGCAAAACAGTTTAAATTTAGAAATTGCGCGAGACATTTATTTGAAATTTTGAGATGATCTTTTCGACTATTTTTGTTAGGACAGCGCAAATAATATTTCATTTCTAACAAAAGTATTTTCACGTGAATATTAAAAAGAGAAAAATAGTTTGGGGAAAATTACGTCAGATTAAAAACGATACATTGAAAATGTCTTATTAAAAAAAAAAACTTTCTTTTCGCTTTGTTAAAAAATACCGGGAGACAAAGACTCTATTTACTTAATTCCTTTTATATTAGCTTATTTTTAAATGTTTAACTGATCTAGACACACGACAGTGTGTCAGCCAAGTTCGTTGGTAAGCCAAGTTATATTGCACGAACCTTTTCGAGCTGTTTTCGTCAAATTTCGATGCTCTACTACTGAAAATCCATGTGGCCTACGTACTTGTTATATGAAATACGTAGTAAGGCTACCCTAACTACCTAGAATCCAAAATTTTATAATTAACGCATAATTAGTTTCCGAGATAATGACATTTGAAAATGTCTGATAATCGATAATTTTATCACTGACTGACTGACCCACTCACTCACTCATCAAAAAGATCTCATATATCTACCGCAGCTACAGACTTCAAATTTAGTGCGAAGTTCATTTACACTATAAAACTAAGGAATAAAATAAAAAAAAAATGTGAAAATTGATGAATTACCCACATGGGGGTTGTCTATTTTTACTTTAACATTACGTCTGTTAGGAGAAATTTTAATTTGCTGTTCTGTCGTCGAAATTTTAATTTGCTGTTGCTGCTGAGACGCTGTTCTGTCGCCAAATACCGCCAAGTTTCTCGCCAACATGGCGATATATCGCCAAATTTGGCGACCAAAATTGACGCCAAAAGTGACGCCACTTTGGCGATATCTCTAATATTTCGCCAAATTCACATAGAATTCCATTGTAAACCTATGTACTTACTGAGGGTTTATATGGGTTGACTTGCTTATAGAAAATCAACAAATTGAGATGTTTTAATAATTTTCTAATATTAGCTTAAGGGATTACATTGTTTTTTCAGAAACAATAAAAATTTCGAATCAATACATTTCGTTTCAAAACATGCATTCAATACAGCGGTATTAAAATATAGATTTCTGCTGCAAATAGACAGCCAAATACTTTGTTGTTGAAAATTTAAATTAAAATTTAATGTTGTTTGGTGAATTTGGACACACGACAGGGGGTCAGCCAAGTTCCTCTGAAATGCTCGTGCGTTATATTACTCGAACCATTTCGAGCTTTTTTCGCCAAATTTTGACACTCTCCTACCAAAAATCTATTTCATCTACCTACTTGTAATACGAAATTCGTAGTAAGGCCACCCTCATTATCTAGAAACCAAAATTTTATAAATAACACATAATTAGTTTCCAAGATAATGACATTTGAAAATGTCTGATAATCGATAATTTTATCATTGACTGACAGACTTACTCACTCATCAAAAGAAATCTCATATATCTACTGCACCTACGAATTTCAAATTTGGTGCGAAGTTCGTTTACACTATAAAACTAAGGAATAAAAACATGTGAAAATAGGTTAATTACCTCTGGTTGTGTCCATTTTTACACTAAAATTACGTCTATTAGGCGAAATTTTAATTTGCCAAAAGAATCGCCAAAAGCTGAATCCGAGCAAAACAAGCAGCAGCTGATTGTTTCTGATTGTTCACAAACATTATGTTTTCAGAAAGCGCATTTAAAGTTTCTATTTCGTAAAATTTATTATAAATATTCAACTTCCTCAAAAATCTCTCAATTTATACGTTGTAACTTTCTTAATTTCAATATTGAAAAACATAATTTTTCTTTAGGTTTCCTAAACTTAATTATCCGTTTTTTAATTAAAACCTGCTTGTTTGAGAACTGAAATTAAAAAAAAACAGTCATAGCTGCACTTCAAATGATCGTACAAAGAAAACAAAAACAGTTTTGGATAGCTAAATGCACAGTCTTTCATATGAAATAATAATATGTTACATTTGCCGAGATTTGGTTATTTAAACGTACTGGGAAATTTTAAGCGGGCAGAGGACGTTGAAAATAAGCAAATTTGCTCGAATTAATGAAAAATAACGTTAAAAATCATTTTATCTTGAAATATTCCATTAAAGAATAAGGCCTGGGTCATTTGAAATTAGTCTGATCTGAAGCCATTAACATTGAGTAACTACTTTCTTCCTTTAATATTCACCTATTATGAAATACCAAAAACACTTAATGTCAAGTTTTTTTTTCTCCGAATCCTATCAAATTTTCAATGAACAGTTGCTTTTTTTTTTTTTTTTTTTTTTTTTTTTTTTTTTTTTTTTTTTTTTTCAAAAACCTGAGTGATTATTTCGAAAACAGGAAATTTTATAAAAATTAGAACTCTCAAATGCAATAGTACGGTACTACAAACTTGAGAAAAACCTTGTTTCGAAACGAAATATCCAGTTAATTACAGTAAAAAATTTCGCCTATAAGATTTTTTTTCCTTTTTTTCTCAGTGTTTTAATTATTTTAAATCAGTTGAGAAGAATAAAGCTCATTTTTATTTTCAAAATAATCAGAGAATAAGAATATTTATTTAATTAAATTTGAAAATCCAGGGTGGGGCAATGTTCTTCGTCTGCACTGCATCTTTGCCGGCGCCCATGGATGAATGAAACATAGTGTGGCATAAGCACATAACTTTATTTTTCACTTTAAGTACAAAAAATCATGCCCTGCTATAGGAAATTTAATTGAAATATTTAATAGGAAAATTTAATGTAAGAATTTGATTGGAATTGTTGTTTCAGAAACAATAAAAATTTCGAATCAATACATTTAATTTCAAAACATGCATTCAATATAGCAGTATTAAAATATAGATTTCTGAAGCAAATTGACAGCCAAATACTTTGTTGTAGGAAATTTAAATTAAAATTGAATGTATTCTGGTGAATAAAATAGTCACATGCAAACACATTAACAGTTTCCCCCAAGTTCAAAAAAGGCCAGGGTACTGCTTATGTGAAAAGGGCATTTTTGGATTCCGAAGGGCATGTTTTGGATTCTTAAGGATATTTCTTGAAATTTTTCAAGGCATTCTTTTGATTTTAAAGCAACTTTTTAATATTTAATAGGCAGAACACTATTTTAAAAACAGCAATGAGTCAATTCTTACTATGCAAGTAATTTTTTAATAGACAAAGGAGTAAAGGCACTTTTTTCACGTGGGGGCAACAAGGTACCTAATTTTTTAACTGAGGGGCAAGATGGGCACTATTTTGTAAACCTAAGGGCAGCACGATGCAGCACCCAATTGAAACTGTCTGGGGGAAACTCTTTGATTAGAAAGCATTAAGTAAAGTGTCTAAATATATTGTAACTTTACAAAAAGTAATGATATCTAACAAAACCATGACTGTGAAAAAAGGGAGCCAAGCTCTGTAAAGACAATGGCAAGAAAAGAAGTGATATCTAAGTGTGTGCCAAGTTCAAATAAAATTCACTCAAACTTACCTACTGAAGTATTATAGCCTTTTTCAAATTGTTTAGAAATAAAAATTATTGATAGCATATTAATAATAAATCTAGAACTTCGTAAGTTTTTGATAAATCTTATGCCTATCAATTTTATGTCTTAATAAAATGCTGATGTTAATATTAACAACAACGTCATTCTAAAAATATTAATATAGTTATTATTATAAACAAATGACTTATATTAAATATTTGATAAACCAATAAATACACAGATACACTCCCGCTCGTCTTCGGTTATCACTCTAGCACCCACTCTTCGGAAACCTCAATTCAAACAGACATAAAGACCTGACAAAGAGACAGATACATTTACGCTTGTTCTTGGTCATCACTCTAGAGACTGCACCCCTTTAACCCTTCAGGTGCAAAGAGTTTTTATTCGTGACATGCTGAAGTTATTGAATCACACCTGAATTTAAAAACAAATTTATTTGAAAATGGGTAAAAGCTTCTTTTCACGTATTTAATAAAAGTAAACTTTTTAGACCTGAATTCCAGTGTCAATGTGGCATTTTGAAGTTCAAATTAGGTGGGATATATTTTATTCCACCGCTCTTCAAGGGGAAAGAGCTCACTCAAATGAAGGCTTCCAAACATGAAATAACAAGTTTTGATATAATAATGTCATTAATAAAAATAAAAAAAAAGACTCGTAGGTAAAAACTTACCAAGTTCTAGATTTATTATTAATATGCTATCAATAATTTTTATTTCTAAACAATCTAAAAAATGCTGTAATACTTCAATATGTAAGTTTGTGTGAATTTTATTTGAACTTGGCACCAAATTAGATATCACTTCTTTTCTTGCCATTGTCTTTACAGAACTTGGCTCTCTTTTTTCTCAGTTATGTTTTTGTTAGATTTTATTTAATCGAAGACGGAAACAGCCATTGTATCTTTTAATAGCAGCTGATTTGGCCTTAAAATTCCCCAATCAAAGAGAAATGAATAGAAACCCGTTTATAGGGATATCGACACTATTTTTTAAATTATATTTCAATCTTCCGAAACCTTTTAAAGCCGGTCAAATTAGCATGCTTTTACCGTCTGCGATGTCTGGACGGGGGTTGGTGAGCGTAGCTCATAGGCGCAGAGCCCCCTTGTTTTTTGTATAAAAATACGTAAGTTGCATTTTATATCAAAACAAATTGTATAAATATAGAAAAATATTACTTCTTCATATCAAACAGAGAACAGATTTCAGAAATTACGTTATTATATAATGTAGTATTAGCTATTTTACTGTAATGTGTTCCATTGCCGAAGTTAGCTGTAAAAAGCTCGATGCTCGAACAGTGTGGTATCCTTTATACGGTTTTAAAGTAAAATTTGTTTTGCACCAAACTACAATTACTGTAATAAGCCAATTGGCTGTAGGTCTGATTAAGAAAGAATCTGAAACTAAGATTTAAGAACGCCAAAATTATAGCATGAGAATAATTTATTATCGGGGGGAAAAGCTGAAGGGCACGAATAAATTTATGTGATTATTAAACTTTTTTATGTTTTCAAATTTTTAAAAGTGTTTTGGTTTTAATCCGTTTGTTTGTCTATCTAACCGTGTTCTAACTTTCCTAATTTGGAAAGTATTTTAAAATACTTTGGTTGCAGCGAAATTTACATATGCTATTAAGTTTTACTGTCATTATTTTTATTAAAGCTGGTAATTGCTGGATTCGTGCTTAAATAAATTTTTGTGGATTATGAGGTGCATTCAAGTTCTATATATCATATACAGACGTATACAGAGTAACTTATATAACGCATATGAGTTACAAGAATGGAATTATTTATGCGCCAAACCATGCTCGCCAAGAAATGACAATTGGCTGTGGACCCAATTTTGAAACTTTTCATGAAAATTTTTCGTACAAACTTTATATGAAAAAAACAATGAAGCTTGCGCCTGAAGTATGTTAAGCTGAAATGATAGCCCATAGCTTAAAAAATAAAACAAGTGATAAACAAATAAATAAATAAATGAAAGTGTACATTTAATAAGTTGAAAAGAAGTTATATTAAATTAATTCCGTAACATCGAATTAACTGTGAAAGGAAACAAAACACCAGAAAAAAATGAATCACACATTTTAAAATATAAAGACAAAATATATTAAAATACTAGCAGGCTATGCCCGCTGCGCTGGTCAATATTTCCTAATGAACCTGGAATTAAACGAAATAGTGAATTTGAACATGTATTTTAAACAATATGGACCTTCAGCTGGAATGTTCTTCTGGGTTGCTAAAAAAGATGCAAACGCCATTGCGATATTATATTACCTTATGCGTTGGACAAAATTTAGCTATTAAGAAGCAATTCTTTTGATTATTCACTGTGCACTTTTTATAGGGAAATGAGACCGTTATGACAATAGGAGTTAAAATGCTTTCATATCTCACAATACTAAATTAGGGAGCATTACATCGATTGCAGATTAACCATTGAACATGAATAATGTTCGGTTGTTCATTTTCGTCTGTTAGTCCTTGAACACCTGGCCTCTCAGCTCGCGCAATATGTGATTCTGGTATCTTAAATAGAATATCACTGGATATTAGTTGTATTTCTTAATAATCGACCATTGTGCTACTACTGTTTTTGGATTCCAGCAGAGTAAATACAGTCAAGAATAAATTATTTGCAGCCAAAGACAGAAATTTACCTGAAGTAACTTAATTAGCCCCTCTAAATTTTTCCTATACATATTTGTGAATGTTTAATAATCTGTAAATATGTGGGTCAATAGTTTTTATTACTTCCCCCAAATTGAACTTTCCACGTTCCATAGTTTACGAGTAAAATAGTTGTGGCAGACAGGCATAGGAGTGATCCTATAATGGTTCCATTTTTACTTTTAAGTACGGAACTCTAAAATTATCACCGGATTATTGAAGATGATATTATCACGACCGATGTCAATCTTCTGTAATTGTATAGACATTTATTTCCTTTTAAAGGAAAATTTTCGATGCCCAAGGCTACATCTGTCGCTGTCTCGACAACGGACAGATATTTTCGTAATTCGTTTAAAAGATAAATTACACATTTAAAAATAAGATTATATAAACTAGTTAAGTAAACAATGTCGCAGACTTCCGGAGTTTGGAAAACGTTTAGAAGAAAAATATTTTATACGCTATACGAAAATCGATTTAAATGCCACGTAAGTTTCCCCTTTGGATGATTTTATATGCAATATTTTTATTAGTTTGACTTTTCTTTCGATTTTTAATTCTAGATATTTCTTTTCCCTGCGAGATACGCTCGTCAACCACAATCCAATTTCACATCCTCTAAAAACATGGTAATGTGAACTGTTCTAAAAATGTTTACCTGACGAAAAATGAAAAATATTATCGCTAACGGTAACGTAATCCAGATTTTAGAATTTCTCGTTGGAATAAGTCTTTTTTTTTATCATACCCACATTGACAGTTATTGAGACAGCTGACGGCTGTTTCTAGAATCGCTAAAGAAGATTAATTGCACATTTGAAAATCAACTTGTAAAATATATTTACGTTAAAGAATGTCGCTACCTTTCACACTTTTATAATCGGCATGTGAACCATATTCTTCATTTTTTTAGAGGTTACAAAAATTAGTCTGCTTGGAAAAAACATTCATAACATCGGTATTGAAAAGCACTGTGTTTCGAAGATTTATGCTTGTATCTTATGTTTATTATTTTCGGATGTAAAGTGGGATGGATTCTGACTCGAAATAATTACAATTACTAATTTACTATGATGTTTGAAACCGAAACTGTATTCAACGAAAGTAACCAGTCGAAATTTTTAAAGAATATTACATTGAAAGTACAACAGAAAGATTCCTTGGCATTTGCAAAAAGGAAATTACAACCTACTCTCAACTTTTTTCAACTGTTTTGATAAAGGAAGTTTATGCAATCAGTAAATATCTGACAAATTTTAATTTAACTGAACAATATAAAAAACTGATAAAAATAAATATCAGAAATGTTACAGTAAATAATGTTAAACAGTTAGAAGTAAATATTTATAAATAAACTCTTTTAAACTAATTAATTTTAAAATCTCCTCTATGAGACACTTAAAATAAAAAGTCCAATCACTCCTTATAACGTTTTGAAAGCTTCATTGTCTTACCACAATTAGTTTTAAAACTTGTGGAAGTGCTTTTGTAAGGAGTAATAACAAGTTCATTGACAGTTTTATGAACTTTATCTGTGAGGTAGTTGATATCAACCCTAGCAGCAATCTCAGTTTTAGTAAAATATTATCTCTCGCACAGTTCATTACAACGAGAAACCTCTAAAGGATACAATTTTGCACAGGCCTGTTTAGGCATTGGTAGTCTTAACTGTTAACCCCCGTATACAATTATCTCATCTAAGAAAAAGTATAACAACACGACCAAGCAGCCAATCCAATATTTTCTAGTTATCAAATTTAAGGTGAATTATGGATTCATCAATAATATTTTAGATTTATAATTTTTTCAACTGGTACGCATGCAATATATATACTATAGCTGATGTACTGGGGAATGTAGTTATTTTGAATATTTAGGTTATAAAAATAGATTTATTTGCATAATTATAATTGCAGATAAAAAAATTTCATAATTACGCAGGCATTTCTGAGAGTGTTCTTTAGCGTGATCTGATCAGAAGAATAGAGCGAATTCTTGTGGACTGATTAATCACGACGAAGGATGAAGTATTCCACAAAAAAAGGAAAACATTTTTCCAGAAGTCACCGCTTGAATGCATTGTGGCGCTATTTCTTTTACATTATCTTTCGTATCAGTTTTTACTTTCTTCTATCTTCAATAGAAGAAAGTATTGTAATCGAAATTTTTTTCGACTTCCGGTTTTCGACGGATTTGCATGTTTTAGGGGTCAGAGATTCCAAAAAACATGTTTATAGAAAATGTCTGTCTGTCTGTGTGTCCGTCTGTCCGTCTGTCCGTCCGTCCGTCCGACCGTCTGTCCGTCTGTCCGTCTGTCTGTCGCCATTGTACCATCAAAAAGTGTAGGAAGTTATGTATAGAATTAAACCAAAATTTTATTATAAGTTTTTGGCTATGGCAAGCAGGTCCTCCCGGAATCTGGAAAACATTCGTCGGTAGGGGGCGCTGATATAAAAAATTTTGTGCGATTTTGAATATTGTACCATCCAAAAGTGTATGGAGTTATGCATAGAATTGAACCAAATTTTTAGTTTAAGTTTTTTCATATGACAAGCAGGTCCTCCCCGAATTTGGAAAAAATTCGCCGGTAGGGGGCACTGTAAATGCGTTTTTTGTGCGATTTTGAATATTGTACCATCGAAAAGTGTATGAAGTTATGCATAGAACTGAACCAAATTTTTATTTTAAGTTTTTGGCTATGGCAAGGAGGTTCTCCCTGAATTTGGAAAAAATTCTCCGGTAGGGGGCGCTGTAATAGCGATTTTTGTGCGATTTTTAATATTGTACCGTCCAAAAGTGTATGAAGTTATGCATAGAATTAAACCAAATTTTTATTTTAAGTTTTTGGATATAGCAAGCAGGTCCTCCATGAATTTGCAAAAAATTCGCCGTTAGGGGGCGCTGTAATAGCGATTTTTGTGCGATTTTGAATATTGCACCATCGAAAAGTGTATGAAGTTATGCATAGAATTGAACCAAAAAAAAATTTTAAGTTCTTGGATATGGCAAGGAGGTCCTCCCTTAATTTGTAAAAAAATCGCTCGTAGAGGGCGCTGTAATAGCGATTTTTATACAATTTTTTTGCCATTTTGAATATTGTACCGCCGAAAAGTGTATGAAGTTATGCATAGGATTGAATCAAATTTTACGTGTTTATTTTTGGTCATGTCACGAAGGTCCTCCCTGAATTTGGAAAAAATCTGCCGGAAGGGGGCACTATAATTGCGATGTCTGTACCATTTTCATTATTGTACCATCGAAAAGTGTATGAAGTTATCCATATAATTGAACCAAATTTTTTGTGCATGTTTCTGGCTATGGCAAACAAGTCCTCCCTGAACTTGAAAAAATTCCGAAAGAAGGGGGCGCTATAATTCCGATCTATGTGCCATTTTCATTATTGTACCATCGAACAGCGTATAAAATTATGCATACAATTGAACCAAAATGTTTGTGCTTGTTTTTGGCTTTGGCCAACAGGTTCTCCTTGAATTTGGAAATATTGCGCGGTAAAGGGGCTCCGTGCTAGCGATTTTTGCATACTTTTCTTGATTTTTCGTAGTTCTATTGTGCATCGGCGGGAACTCGCTTCCTGCTATGCCGGCTATTCGCAAATAGCTGATAACGACAGAATAAGGAAAAATTAATAATTTTAACAAATATCATGATATAGATTAACTCGTTTTTAGTCCATTTAATTGACTTGAGCAGAAATTTAAGATGAAAATCAAAGTTGGTATAGTATTGAACTAATAATATTGAAGTATTAACATGTGTAACTAGGTTTTGAAATATTAAGATGTATAAGATAGAAGAAAGTTTTGGGATTGGCACATCCAACTAGTTTTTTATTATCTTGCAACATCTGGGTCCATCTTTACAATTAGACCGTGCTGCAGAATACGCTGAGTACAGTGAGTTTATTTATGTCCTCCTTGTATATGACTTATCAAATGTGAGTCTAATATTTTAAAGCAACATCTCTTTAGTATAACATAAATTAAATATTTATAAAAAAAATATATTCTTTTTTTTTTACTTTGCCATTTAATTAGTCGATTTGTCATATATAATTTTAGATTATATTCCATGTTATATGTAATTAAACATTAAATGTCTACATTTCAATATAAAGTAGACCAATTTACTTCTATGAATCCGCAATTATCAAGTGCACATTAAAATTAGATTATTTGAAATTCGATTAAATGCACATTAAAGTAAGATGGCCTAAGCAATTCGAATAATTATGGAGAGGTTCCTAAGAGATAAAATACTGTATGTTATCCGAATAATTTGATTCCATTATAGTAGAATAGTATTTCGAATCTTCATACTATCAATTATGATTGCTTTGAATGTTAAAGTGACGGAAAATAATTCAATTTATTACCTCATATTAAATATTTACGCTTTGGTATTGTTATTATAGAACTCATATAACTAGATTACTAATATTTTCAAATTTCTTTTTTTATTTAATTGTGTTTATAATGAAAATATTAAATAAACTGTAAGTAAAGTCGCATGACAATATATAAATAGTTGTTTCAGAAGATGGCCTCTTGGACAATAGATATTTTTTTTCTTTACTCCACTAGGGGACTCGGCCCCCTACGAGCTACGCTCGCCAACCCCCGTCCAGACACCGCAGGCTCTAAATGCACGCTAATTTGATCGGCTTTGAAAAGATTTCGAAAGATTGAATTATAATTTAAAAAACAGTGGCGATCTCCCTATAAACGAATTTCCATTCATTTCTCTTTGATTGGGGAATTTTAACGCCAAATCCGCTGCGGTACTACTTGATTATCCCGTCGACCAATTTCGCCAAATTATATAAATCGCCAAACCACTCGCCAAATTATACAAATTGACATAATTTTTATTTTAAATAACGTAAGAACAAATAAATTCGTACAACATTAATAAAAATACAAATAAAACGTCGAAATAAAAATAACTTGATGACGTAGACACGTGTAACAACATTTCAAAATAAGCTAATATAAAAGGAAGTCTTTCTCTCCTGGTATTTTTTAACAAAGCGAAAAGAAAGTTCTTTTAAATGAGACATTTTAAATTAATCGTTTTTAATCTGACGTAATTTTTACCAAGCTATTCTTTCTCTTTTAAATAATCGCGTGAAAGTACTTTTGTTAGCAATGAAATATTATTTACTCTTTCCTAACAAAAATAGTTGAAAATATTCTCTCAAAATATTAAATAAATGTCTAGTGCAATTTCTAAATTTAAACTTTTTTGCAATATTATTTTGTGTTCATTTTATGTAATAACTATAATGTGACGTAAATATGACGTAATTTCTCCTAAGACTTCTAACGCATGTTAATGAATTTATTATTTTACAATATCCTTTCTATTTTAAAATTCACGTGTATACTTTTTATGACGTAATTTTTAATAAGTTCCTGCTTTTTATACATAATTATTTAATTCTAATTTGAAAGATTTTTTCCTGTTTATAATAGTCTCGTGTAAATAAATTTTTAATTTGAAGCTAACATTATTGCTTGAGCTTTTTATACAGTTGGCAACAGTTTAAATTAGTACAATTTTCTGAAATCTGTAAAAAATATCTCTAGAAATGCTGAAAATTTGAATTTAAAATAGAAATAAAACCTGAAAAAATGAGTCAAAATAAAAAAATTAATGCAATCTGCACTCCGGCAAATTCTAACGCATAAAATGATCTAAAAATGATTACACTGCCGTGTAAAGTTTTTGCTGCTATAAAACTTTTTTAGTGGAACGATTTTGTCCAACTTTAGCATTAAATATCTCTTAAAATAATTCTTCGATTTGAAAACTGTCTGCATCAGCGTGTTTATCAAACATTTCTGTATAAAACCACTGATTTTCATATTTTTTGTATGCATTATTTTTCTCAATATTAACGAAGAAAGACCTCCGGTCACAAAAAATTCAAAACCGGCGGCGGCGGCGGCGGTGACAGCGGTAGTTACTTTTTTTTAGAATAGAGAGATGCTTTTAATTTATTTTTGTTCAGACGAAAACCGTGAGATGTTCGACGATAATATTGAGGTTGTTATTATGGTTTTGGATATGCGTATTCGTGGTTGCTGTGATGTGATTGTCCAAATAAAAGTTTTGTGTGTTTTTAAAGAAGTTATGTTTATAGTAAAATAATTATCATTATTTTAACTAAAATGTTAAAAATAAATAACAATTTGGCACACTAGATTAATTTTAACACAATTATTCTAATTGGTAAACAAATCATAATAGATGTAAACCCTTCGAATCCTGGTCCGGGCATTTTTCGTCCAGTTGGAGGTTTACATCTAACAATTTGGTAGCGACGCAGTGGTTTTAAAAAGTGAATTTTGTATTTTGACTGCACAAATAAGAAGAGTAAATAAATATGAATTTCATCGAAAATAGGCCTAATACAAGATAAGGATTTGTTCCATTGAACTAACCGCCAATAGGAAAAATTTAAGAGGTAAGAAATTTATATGCATTTAAAAATTGTTTGGAAGATAAAGTATTTTAACTATCCACTAAAAAACAACTTTTCAAAAGTAAAAAGAAAAAAAGCCAAGCTAAAAAAAAAGGAAAAAAAAAAGATGAAACTTGTGGCTAAAAAATGGTGTGATATCATATTTCTAAGCTTATATTACGGTACTTTTTTAACATTTTCCACTAAAAAATTTACCATTTGTAAGTCGAGTGACTTCGTATATGTTGATAGAAATCCTCTTCTCCTGTACTAAATACATCATAACGTGTTTCTGAAAATTCAAATGTTTTAAAATTATGCATCATGGACTTGGCGGCCATCTTTCCATATTTTACACAAATTTCTATGTACCCTAATCCATAGTTAAAATCCGAAATTCAAAATTGTTACTTAAGCAGACATTTTAAGCTTTTCCGTTACGGACTTGTATTCGGAGAACTTTGTGTCTTAAAACAATAGTGACTTATCTAAAGGATTCATTTAGTGATTTATTCCATAAAGTAATTAATCATTTAAAGGCAATAAAAATCTATTTCTTTTCTCAAAATATTAGTCTTTTTCAATTTATCGGATGTTTGCAGTTGAAAACCAAAGTTCGACATTGTTACCACAGCACACATTTTATGCCTTTCCTTCACGGAATTGTGTTCTTAGAAATTTGTGTGTTAAGGTAATGGTGACATATCTTGGCTATTCCTTTTATGATTACTTTTTTAGAGTAATTAATCATTTAACAGCAGTAACAATGAACTTTTTTTTCTCAAAATAAAAGTCTTTTTAAATTTATTTGTCCGTAGTTAAAATCAGAAGTTCTAAATTGTTATTAATGCAAACTTATTACCCTTTACAAACTTGGGTGCTTAGAAATTTGTGTAAAATATGGCCGCCAAGTCCATGATGCATAATTTTAAAACATTTGAATTTTCAGAAACAAGTTATGATGTATTTAGTACAGGCGAAGAGGACTTCTATCAACATATACGAAGTCACTCGACTTACAAATGGTAAATTTTTAGTGGAAAATGTTAAAAAAGTACCATAATATAAGCTTGGAAATATGATATCACACCATTTTTTAGTCACAAGTTTCATCTTTTATTTTTCTTTTTTTAGCTTGGCTTTTTTTATACTTTTGAAAAGTTGTTTTTTAGTGGATATCATTTCTTTTTTTTTTAAAGATATTATGTATAATTTAAATAATCTACTCACTTTAATTAAAATGAGTTCTATTAGAACCGTTGTAAGTAGAAAGGAAACCCAATATGTGTACATATTATTTACATATCATTTATTTCTAAGAGTAATTAAGGATATAAAAGCAATGAAAGCCAACTTCTTTTCTCAAAGAATCAGAGTTCTTCAATTTATATGGTATTTTAATTTTTATGAAGAATGCAAATTTTGTAAAAAATATTGATAGAGTCGAAATAACATATGGACCTATAGTTGGTCTATTAGTTAGATATTTGTTTATTGTTTGATATTTAGTCCGATATTTGTTTAAAGATAACTTTTTATTTTATTTTTTGCAAAATTGTAGATCAAATATCTACGACTAATCTGAGAATGAAGCACGTCATACAAAACAGAGCAGATATTTTTAGAAACGGTTCTTAATGAACCTTTAGATATTTTAGATATTTAGTATGCCAAATCCAAGCTTCTACCCCGAACGGTATCACAAATATTGGAATTTTAGAACGTTTTTTTTGTTTTTGAACCCTTTTAAACTTTGAACTTATTAGGAAATGATTTCGGAGAGCATTACTGTTTCAAAAGTTACAACCATGTTAAATTTCAAGGTCATGCTTTGACAATTCTATTTAAATCGTAATTTAGAACGTATTTAGAACGTTTTCTGCTCGTTTAATCTCCTTAAAGAGAGACTTCTTTTTTCGAAACATTTCTGAACGAGCGCTTAGATCTAAAAATTAACAGCTTGCGCCAAAATTCAGGTTTCAATCTTTAACGATATCACGATAAACCCAATTTTAGAACTTTTTTGCTTCTGCGCCGTTAAAAATTTCGATATTTTTAGGAACTGTTCATAGTGAATATTTACGTCTTAAATGTTACAACTATGTCAAATTTCTATTTCCTTAGGGCTAAGAATTCCAAATAAATTATAATTTAGAGCATTTTTAGAAAGCTTTTTTACTCGTTTCACCATTTTAAATTTCGATTTTTTTTAGAAATAGGTTTTAGCGAGCACTGACATCTTAAAATTAACCATCATATCAAATTTTAAGTTTCTCCCCTCAACAGTTTCACAGAAATCTTAATTTATGAATGACTTTCGCTCTTGCAACCGCTAAAATTTCGATTTTTTTAGAAATTGCTCAAGACGAGTATTTTCCTTTTAGTATCAGTAATCATGTTAAATTTCAAGTTCACGCTCTAGCAATTCCATTCAAACCGGAATTTAGAACGTTTTAAAAAAGCTTTCCACTCATTTCACCCTTTTAAAATTCGATTTATTTAGAAACAGATTTTAAAGAGCATTTACATCTTATAAGTGACCACCATGCCAGATTTAAGGATTCTATCCCTAACAGTATCACAGATTCAAAAATATAAGAATTTTTTTGCTCTTGTACACTTATAAATTTCTAATATATAAGAAAACGCAAAGCATTTAAGTCTTAGAAAATAACATCCGTGTCAAATTTCATGTTCCTAGCCCAAACAATCTCATTAAAATCATAATGCAAACCGTTCTTAAAACGTTTTCCGCTCGGTTCACCTCTTAACATTTCGATTTTTTAAAAACAGTTCTTAGCGTGCATTTACATCTTTAAACAAACCGGCATGCCGAAATTCAGACCTCTATCCCGAACGGTATTACAGAAATCGCAATTTTAGAACTTTTTTTAGACCTGCATCCATTCAAATTTCGAATATTTTACGAATTTTTCTGTGATATCATTTAAGTCTTATAAGTAAAAAGCACATCAAATTTCATGTTTCGAACAATTTGCAGATTCAGCAATTGTTCCCGATTAACAATTGCAAATAAGTCATAATTTAGAACGTTCATAGAACGCTTTTCTGTCGTTTCGAACTTTTAATTTCTACCTTTTTTAGAAATCATCCTTATCGAGTATTTAAAATAACCACCATGTGCCAAATTGTCGGTTTCTATTCCAAATGGTATCACAGAAATTTGAATTTTAGGAAATTCTTTTCTTTTGTACTCTTTTCAATTTCGAATTTATTAGATTATTTTCGGCTCTGGCTAGCATTTGATCCCCGTTAAATGTATGCTAAGCATTGCATCATGTTACTTTTATTCATAATTTTAATTAACTATCTCAATCCTTCGCCTATTAGGAAGATTCTGATAGAGAAATCATGAACTCGTTACTTTTATGTTAGCGGGCGCAGGTGATAAATCGCCAATTATTGTTCCCTTCCCATTCATTCGTATTGCCTTAATTTTAATTAAACTATAATCCTTTCACTTATTTTACATAAAATCATAACTTTAATTTAAAATACAAACGTTTAAGATACATGCCTTTCATTTATTTAATTTTTTTTTAAGAAAAGGAAAAGAAAAAAAAAATTTAAAAAAATGCCAATTTCATTATCAAAGCTTTGTTTTTAATTTATCACGCAAAAAATAAAAACTGCTACTGGCGAGGTAAAAAATACCATTGGCGAGTTTTGAGCTTGGCTAACATAAAAGAACCAAGAACTTCTTTCGATCATGTCAACATTGTGTAGCTTTTTCGTTGTTATGTATTTCATCTTTCTTGAGAAAACCGCTTAACTTACGTAGCCATTTATGCTTCATGTTCGTTTGAGCACAGCGCTGTCTCAAACGCATCGCGGTTGGTGCAATATATATATATATTGTTTATTTTTGAGCCAGTTTGGGGATAAAACCACGTTTCCGGGTACCTGTTGGACCTAGCTGGCGAAAATAGCACGTTGGTTTTATTTATTATGAAACTGTTTATTTGGTATAAAAACACAATTTTATTATAAAATACACAAAACTTTGGCACAGATGTCATATTGGCGTTATTTTTTCGTAACATCTTAGTTATTCCGTGACCAAATTACTGTCACCAAATTGTAAGATTAAATGCCAATAATGGATGATTGTAAATGTCACATTCACTTGACTTACACGTGTTTACGTCATAAAGTGATTTTTATTTCGACGTTTTATTTGTATTTTTATTAACGTTATACTAATTTACTTATTCTTTTGTTATTTAAAATAGAAATTATGTCAATTTGTATAATTTGGCGTGTGGTTTGGCGATATATAAAATTTGGCGAAATTGGTAGACGGGATAACTAAGAAGTACCATTTTTTCTGACGCCAATTTGCCGAAAACATCGACAGCATAAACAACAACATCCGGGTTACCATATAAAGAAAAATAACAACACTTTGACCCCGGTGCGTCTGAGACATCTTTGCCTCCGTTTGCTTATATGTTGAAATACGTTCGATTATACGGAGATTTGGCACAGATGTCATATACGCCCCATATTGGCGCGATTTTTTTCCGACACCCACCAATTTGGCTAAAACATCAACAGCATAAACAACAATATCCGGGTTACCATATTAAGCAAAATAACGACATTTTGGCGCCAGTTAAATACCAGTCGCGTATATGACATTGGCGTCAGAAACAAATCGCGCCAATATGCGTACATAACATCTGTGCCGTAGATTTTTAAACCTGATTAATAATCTTCCGTATTTGGGTCCATAGCCAAAAGACCTATTTAGCTAATACAATTTGGTACAATGGAGTGTTTCTATGAAAGCGTTTAATGATATCACAGTTATATTCATTTATATAGTTGATATACATATATTTTTCACCCGAACCTTGGCAATAGACTCGACTAAGAAAGATTAGAGAATCTAATATCTTAGGAAAAGTTCGTCCATCTGATGTGATGCACCTAATAAAAGCATATCAAAATACTGTTTTGAACGCCACTGGCCATCGAGAATGGCAGGTATGATTACGATCAACAATAGTTTTCGGTGATCAATCTTCCCGGCACAACCAAACTAACTCATGATTCGTTTCAAAATTTGATTAATTAAATATTTTTACATGGCTAGGATTTATTTACTTTTAAACGTAAAGAAAAGATCCGTAATTTTATGTTAGCCGGGAGAAGTGATATGTCGCTTAATATTGTTACCATTGACATCATTCGTATTGCATTCGTTTCATTTACAATACACAACTTTCATTTCAAATACTACATCCAGTTTAAAAACGTATATTATATGCATTTAAAATACACCCATTTCACTTACTTCATTTAAAACACAAAATAAATAAATAAATAATATTATATTAAACAAAAACATTTATTTCAGTATCCAAGGATTGTTTATAACTTACACACGCAAAAAATAACAATTTCTGTTTGCAGGTAAATAAAATGCTATTGTCGAGATTTGCGACCTCAATTCATTTTCAAAAGTTTTGTTTACATTAGGAATGAAACCTTAAATGCCGATAACTTTCAATGTATACTTCTTAAAAGGTACCATTTCTCTATAAAATCATTTTTATTTTGAAAATCTTTCTAAAAATGTAACTTTTATCCAGTTTTATTCGAAAAAATAATCTTGATAGAAAATACTCGTCTACCAGATTGAAGTTGAAGTGGATTTGTGCTATTATAATGTGGATAGTACGCACTCGTTAGCGGGTTTATCACTGTTTGGCATAGTTTGATAATTTTAGAATAAATTAACAGTTTTTTGATTATTAAGAATAGAATTTTCAATTTTTTTAAACTAAATTTTATAAAAGCACGTAGATTGAGTAATTACCAGTCCAAAAATGTATTTCATACTTTTTTCTGTCCATTATTTAAGTCTCTAGCTTAATTGAATTAATATATGTTTGACGAAGATTTTTTTTATCATTTTCAGTATCTCGACGTTTTTTATTTTTTTTTAATCCTGTATCTCTGTTTATAATTATTTTATAGAGACGAGTTTGGTCTCAATTTGAAGATTTTCTTCAGTAGATTCTTCTAGTCCTAATTTTATTTCTCTGCGATGCTTGTTTTCTTAAATATCTGAAATTTTAAAATGCCACGTTTAGCCGATTTAACATGGAGAAGTTGCTTTCAGTATAATAAGCAGTTACGCGGTTCTGGCTTTTGGTTCTTGGCGTTTGTTTGTTTGGTGGGATTAGCATTTTTTTATAGTTTGGCTTGGCAGAACGACCGTCCTGCTTGATGTGTGAATCCAATATGTTTGGAATTCTTAGAATAGAGCCGTTAACAAGTAAAAACTATACATTATGGAGTATGAGAGTTGAAGCTTTGATTAAATCAAAACGTTTATCTGATGTTATCGAAAATGATGAACCGGAAAAAAATGAAGGTGATCCCGATAGTTTAAAAGCGCATAAAACATGGTTAGAAAAGAATGATGAAGTTTACGGTATAATTATATTGACATTGTCGGCGGAACAAACGATGGCTGTTAGAGGGATTAAAAAATCTAAGGATTTATGGCAATTACCGAAAAAGCGTTATGCGGGAATTGAAAATCAGAGAAGAATTCAATTAAAAATTAATCTTGCGAGAATAGAGAAAAACGAAAGAGAAACGATTGAAGAATATTTGATAAGAGCTCAAGGGGATAGCTATTGAAATATTAGAACTGGGTACAGAAATTGATGAATGCGAATTAATAGGATTTATTATAGAAGGGATTCCAAAGAAATATAGCGAAGTAACAACTGCAATATCATCAAATCCAAATATAACTTATGAAGTAATGAGAGAAACTTTGTTGAGATATGAAAGAAAATATGATAAATTTCACGAAAACCAGTCTAAAGCATTTAGGGCTAATGAAAAGAAAAATGTTCTATGTTTTGCTTGCGGAAAGCCAGACCATATAGCGCGAAATTGTTATAGTAAATCGAATATGGCACACTCGCTAAATAATAGGTAGTATTCACCTAAGAAAACTTTTCAAAATTATTATAGTGATAAAGTTCAAGATGTAAGAGAATACTCACGCAGTAATAAGAATTATAATAAGAATAATAATGTTTCAAACAAGAAAGCAAAAGAATATACATGTTTAACAAATGAACATGCATTGCAGTCAAATGAATTCAATAGAAATGAGTGTAAAGAATCTGAAAATAATAGGGAAATAACCTGGATGTTAGATTCAGCTTGTACTTCGCATATGACACATAAAGAATATATTGTTGTAGAAAGAAAACCTGAAGATATAGAAATTGCAACTGCTGACAGCAAGCGAACAATACAAGCGAAATATCGTGGAAATGTTCATGTTACGGCTTATGATGAGGAATTTGGCGAAACAAAAATAAAGCTTACAGAGGTTCTTTGCGTACCTAATTTAAGAGAAAATTTGGTGTCAGTTCCAAGTTTAGTCAGAAAAGGAAAATATGTGATATTTGATAATGAATGCTAAGCATTGCATCATGTTACTTTTATTCATAATTTTAATTAACTATCTCAATCCTTCGCCAATTAGGAAGATTCTGATAGAGAAATCATGAACTCGTTACTTTTATGTTAGCGGGCGCAGGTGATAAATCGCCAATTATTGTTCCCTTCCCATTCATTCGTATTGCCTTAATTTTAATTAAACTATAATCCTTTCACTTATTTTACATAAAATCATAACTTTAATTTAAAATACAAACGTTTAAGATACATGCCTTTCATTTATTTAATTTTTTTTTAAGAAAAGGAAAAGAAAAAAAAAATTAAAAAAATGCCAATTTCATTATCAAAGCTTTGTTTTTAATTTATCACGCAAAAAATAAAAACTGCTACTGGCGAGGTAAAAAATACCATTGGCGAGTTTTGAGCTTGGCTAACATAAAAGAACCAAGAACTTCTTTCGATCATGTCAGCATTGTGTAGCTTTTTCGTTGTTATGTATTTCATCTTTCTTGAGAAAACCGCTTAACTTACGTAGCCATTTATGCTTCATGTTCGTTTGAGCACAGCGCTGTCTCAAACGCATCGCGGTTGGCGCAATATATATATATATTGTTTATTTTTGAGCCAGTTTGGGGATAAAACCACGTTTCCGGGTACCTGTTGGACCTAGCTGGCGAAAATAGCACGTTGGTTTTATTTATTATGAAACTGTTTATTTGGTATAAAAACACAATTTTATTATAAAATACACAAAACTTTGGCACAGATGTCATATTGGCGTTATTTTTTCGTAACATCTTAGTTATCCCGTGACCAAATTACTGTCACCAAATTGTAAGATTAAATGCCAATAATGTATGATTGTAAATGTCACATTCACTTGACTTACACGTGTTTACGTCATAAAGTGATTTTTATTTCGACGTTTTATTTGTATTTTTATTAACGTTATACTAATTTACTTATTCTTTTGTTATTTAAAATAGAAATTATGTCAATTTGTATAATTTGGCGTGTGGTTTGGCGATATATAAAATTTGGCGAAATTGGTAGACGGGATAACTAAGAAGTACCATTTTTTCTGACGCCAATTTGCCGAAAACATCGACAGCATAAACAACAACATCCGGGTTACCATATAAAGAAAAATAACAACACTTTGACCCCGGTGCGTCTGAGACATCTTTGCCTCCGTTTGCTTATATGTTGAAATACGTTCGATTATACGGAGATTTGGCACAGATGTCATATACGCCCCATATTGGCGCGATTTTTTTCCGACACCCACCAATTTGGCTAAAACATCAACAGCATAAACAACAATATCCGGGTTACCATATTAAGCAAAATAACGACATTTTGGCGCCAGTTAAATACCAGTCGCGTATATGACATTGGCGTCAGAAACAAATCGCGCCAATATGCGTACATAACATCTGTGCCGTAGATTTTTAAACCTGATTAATAATCTTCCGTATTTGGGTCCATAGCCAAAAGACCTATTTAGCTAATACAATTTGGTACAATGGAGTGTTTCTATGAAAGCGTTTAATGATATCACAGTTATATTCATTTATATAGTTGATATACATATATTTTTCACCCGAACCTTGGCAATAGACTCGACTAAGAAAGATTAGAGAATCTAATATCTTAGGAAAAGTTCGTCCATCTGATGTGATGCACCTAATAAAAGCATATCAAAATACTGTTTTGAACGCCACTGGCCATCGAGAATGGCAGGTATGATTACGATCAACAATAGTTTTCGGTGATCAATCTTCCCGGCACAACCAAACTAACTCATGATTCGTTTCAAAATTTGATTAATTAAATATTTTTACATGGCTAGGATTTATTTACTTTTAAACGTAAAGAAAAGATCCGTAATTTTATGTTAGCCGGGAGAAGTGATATGTCGCTTAATATTGTTACCATTGACATCATTCGTATTGCATTCGTTTCATTTACAATACACAACTTTCATTTCAAATACTACATCCAGTTTAAAAACGTATATTATATGCATTTAAAATACACCCATTTCACTTACTTCATTTAAAACACAAAATAAATAAATAAATAATATTATATTAAACAAAAACATTTATTTCAGTATCCAAGGATTGTTTATAACTTACACACGCAAAAAATAACAATTTCTGTTTGCAGGTAAATAAAATGCTATTGTCGAGATTTGCGACCTCAATTCATTTTCAAAAGTTTTGTTTACATTAGGAATGAAACCTTAAATGCCGATAACTTTCAATGTATACTTCTTAAAAGGTACCATTTCTCTATAAAATCATTTTTATTTTGAAAATCTTTCTAAAAATGTAACTTTTATCCAGTTTTATTCGAAAAAATAATCTTGATAGAAAATACTCGTCTACCAGATTGAAGTTGAAGTGGATTTGTGCTATTATAATGTGGATAGTACGCACTCGTTAGCGGGTTTATCACTGTTTGGCATAGTTTGATAATTTTAGAATAAATTAACAGTTTTTTGATTATTAAGAATAGAATTTTCAATTTTTTTAAACTAAATTTTATAAAAGCACGTAGATTGAGTAATTACCAGTCCAAAAATGTATTTCATACTTTTTTCTGTCCATTATTTAAGTCTCTAGCTTAATTGAATTAATATATGTTTGACGAAGATTTTTTTTATCATTTTCAGTATCTCGACGTTTTTTATTTTTTTTTAATCCTGTATCTCTGTTTATAATTATTTTATAGAGACGAGTTTGGTCTCAATTTGAAGATTTTCTTCAGTAGATTCTTCTAGTCCTAATTTTATTTCTCTGCGATGCTTGTTTTCTTAAATATCTGAAATTTTAAAATGCCACGTTTAGCCGATTTAACATGGAGAAGTTGCTTTCAGTATAATAAGCAGTTACGCGGTTCTGGCTTTTGGTTCTTGGCGTTTGTTTGTTTGGTGGGATTAGCATTTTTTTATAGTTTGGCTTGGCAGAACGACCGTCCTGCTTGATGTGTGAATCCAATATGTTTGGAATTCTTAGAATAGAGCCGTTAACAAGTAAAAACTATACATTATGGAGTATGAGAGTTGAAGCTTTGATTAAATCAAAACGTTTATCTGATGTTATCGAAAATGATGAACCGGAAAAAAATGAAGGTGATCCCGATAGTTTAAAAGCGCATAAAACATGGTTAGAAAAGAATGATGAAGTTTACGGTATAATTATATTGACATTGTCGGCGGAACAAACGATGGCTGTTAGAGGGATTAAAAAATCTAAGGATTTATGGCAATTACCGAAAAAGCGTTATGCGGGAATTGAAAATCAGAGAAGAATTCAATTAAAAATTAATCTTGCAAGAATAGAGAAAAACGAAAGAGAAACGATTGAAGAATATTTGATAAGAGCTCAAGGGGATAGCTATTGAAATATTAGAACTGGGTACAGAAATTGATGAATGCGAATTAATAGGATTTATTATAGAAGGGATTCCAAAGAAATATAGCGAAGTAACAACTGCAATATCATCAAATCCAAATATAACTTATGAAGTAATGAGAGAAACTTTGTTGAGATATGAAAGAAAATATGATAAATTTCACGAAAACCAGTCTAAAGCATTTAGGGCTAATGAAAAGAAAAATGTTCTATGTTTTGCTTGCGGAAAGCCAGACCATATAGCGCGAAATTGTTATAGTAAATCGAATATGGCACACTCGCTAAATAATAGGTAGTATTCACCTAAGAAAACTTTTCAAAATTATTATAGTGATAAAGTTCAAGATGTAAGAGAATACTCACGCAGTAATAAGAATTATAATAAGAATAATAATGTTTCAAACAAGAAAGCAAAAGAATATACATGTTTAACAAATGAACATGCATTGCAGTCAAATGAATTCAATAGAAATGAGTGTAAAGAATCTGAAAATAATAGGGAAATAACCTGGATGTTAGATTCAGCTTGTACTTCGCATATGACACATAAAGAATATATTGTTGTAGAAAGAAAACCTGAAGATATAGAAATTGCAACTGCTGACAGCAAGCGAACAATACAAGCGAAATATCGTGGAAATGTTCATGTTACGGCTTATGATGAGGAATTTGGCGAAACAAAAATAAAGCTTACAGAGGTTCTTTGCGTACCTAATTTAAGAGAAAATTTGATGTCAGTTCCAAGTTTAGTCAGAAAAGGAAAATATGTGATATTTGATAATGAAGGAGCAGCCATTTATGAAAAGAATGCAGGCGAATTAATAGCTAAAGGAACATTCGAAGATAATACATTTAAAATAAACTTAGCTGTAAGAGAAACAGATGAAGACAGAAATGAATCTTCTTTACAGACAAATGAATCAAAGAAAGAACTGTGGCATAGAAGACTTGGGCATATAAATCATGTATACTTACAAAGAATGTCAAGAGAAAATATTGTAAGGGGATTAGAAAAGATGAATGGTGAAGAAACAAAATGCGAAATATGTATTCAAGGAAAATTGACAAGAACACCATTTAATCACGTAATAGCAGGAACAACACGCATTTTAGAAAGATTACATGTTGATTTATGTGGACCAATGAAAGTACACTCATTGGGATGGAGTAAATACATGCTAATGGTAGATGAATATAGTAGAAAATATTTTGTAGATTTTTTAAGAAGTAAAGTTGAAGCAAAAGAAAGAATTATAAATATAATAGAGAGAAGAGAAAATGAAACCGGTGGGAAAGTAAAAGCGGTTAGATCAGATAATGCTGGTGAATTTACTAACGAAGAGCTCGTGAATTATTATAAAAGGAAGGGTATAAAGAATGAAAGAACCACAATTCATAGTCCACGAAGTAACGGGATTGCAGAAAGAGCTAATTGAACTGTTATTAATACTGCAAGAACATTGCTGATAGAAGCAAAACTACCTTTATCCTTTTGGGCCGAAGCAGTATCATCAGCTATTTATATACATAATGTTACTCCAACAGGCACGAGAAAGAAAACGCCATTAGAATTATGGTCTAATAATAAACCAACAGTAAAGTATATGAGAATATTTGGATGTAAAGCTTTTTTATAGCAACGATGATATCAATAAAAAGAAATTTGATGTAAGAGCAAATTCGGCAGTGTTTATCGGATTTTAAAGAGATCGGCGAGCATATAGATTATACGATTTAAAGGAAAAGAGAATACGTGAAAGTAGAGATGTACTATTTATAGAAGAAAAAATGGGATATGAAGATATAGCTAACAAGGAAGAAATCGCTGATGAATTTGAATACATCAACATTACCAATAATAAAAATGTAATAGATAAACAAGAAGAGAATAATTCCGATGAAAATGAAGAAGAATTAAATCAGAAAAAGGAAACAATTGCGTTGTCAAATGATTTGAATGATTCTGTGACACAAGAATATGAAGTAAATGATATAATTAGTGAAAATGAGGAACAGAAAGAAAAAGAAACTAATGAGAATAAGCTGTTTGAAGAACCTAGAAGATCATCACGAATTAGGAACCGAATTCAAAGTATTTAGCAAATCTAGTGCACGAAGAAGTTCCAAAGAATTACAAAGATGTATTAAATTCTAAAGTTAAGGATAAATGGATAGAAGCAATCAAAAAGGAATTACACTCGTTAGACGAACACAAAACGTGGAAAATCGTTGACAAACCAAAAGATGTGAAGGCACTGAGAAGCAAATGGATTTTTACTGTAAAATAAAACGGCGAAGATGTAAAATATAAAGCAAGATCGACGGATCAAGACTTAAATTTGGAACAAATTATCAAGAATCATATAGTTCTGTAATGAAAACTGAATCATTTAGAACTTTGTTGGCAGTCGCATCAATGAAAGGTTATAAAACTAGATTTTTCGACGTAGAAACAGCATATCCGAATGCAGATCTAGAAACTGCTGTTTATATGAATCCGCCTGAAGATCTACAAATTGAAGGAGGGAAAATATTATTGGTATCAGGAAATTTATATGGGTTGCCAGAAGCAGGAAGATGCTGGTACGAAAAATTATTTAATATATTTGATAAAATTGGGTTACAGCCATGCAAAGCAGATCCATGTTTTTTTTTTTTTTTTTTTAAATAAAAATGATAATAAATTTATTGCAATTGGAATATATGTCGATGATGAAATAATCGTTAGTGAATTCGAAGAATTAATAAATAAACTGATACAAAAATTGAATAAAGAAGCAAAAATTAAAGAGCTGAATCAAGAAGAAATGGTGAAGCGTGCAATAGAAATCAGTACTGACAGTTAATCTGTAATTGATTGGATTAAACACCCATGAGTGAATAATCGCAACAAACATATAAGTAGAAAATATAATTTTGTAAAAGATGAAAGAGCGAAAGGAGAAATTGAAAAAAAAATATGTAAACTCGTCTGAACTGGAGTCAGATATAATGACTAAGAATTTGAGTTATGATGTCATGAAAATACATATTACAAATAAAGGAATTGCTGAGGATTATTGACATGCGAAATGAGGGATTTGTAAGTAATGTCGCATGACAATATTTAAATAATTTTTCCAGAAGATGGACTCTTGGACAATAGACATTTTTTTCTTTACTCCATGTTTTTAATTTATTTTTGTTTAGACGAAAAACGTGAGATGTTCGACGATAATATTGAGGTTGTTATTATGGTTTTGGATATGTGTATTCGTGGTTGTTCTGATGTGAATGTCCAAATAAATGTTTTGTGTGTTTTTAAAGAAGTTACGTTTATAGTAAAATAATTATCATTATTTTAACTAAAATGTTAAAAGTAAATAACATAAACATTATTTTAATCTAATATACAAAAATGAAAATTTGTCGGTTTGTCTGTAATTTTATACAAATCCACAGTTCGGAAGCTAGATTTTTGAAATGTTACGCACATGTGTATAAAAACACAGCCGAGGCAACTAAAGTAATCCGGAATCGGAATATTTTATAGTTAATTTTTAATCAATAAAATACTATCAATTTAAGAATAATATCCTATCAAAATTAAACATATTTCGTTATAGCAGTTGCCAACAGTTAAAAATCCACAAGTAAAGTCCTACTACAACAATTAGTTTTCTATTGCAGGATTTTCACGTGAAAAATGAAAATGAAATATATTGACGAATTATTAAAAAAGTGAATATTACGTCATATTAGAAATATAATGTACATCAGCAGGTGAATGTATAACATCATATGAGTTTTAAAAAACGTATTGAAACATGATAAAAACCAGATTATGGAAATATTGGCATATTTTTCATTTTGACGTTCTCTGAATTTATTTTCTTCATTTTCAAATCTATTCCATATACGTATATATATACGTGTGTGTATGCGTGCATATTAGAATTTTATTTTTTTCTTTTATTGTTTGAGTTAAACTGTATGTTTAATTTCGAAATTGATTTTTCAAAACAAACGCACTTAAAATTCCGTACAACGCCGCATACTTTAGATAGTAATTTAATAAAAAATACATTAGAATGGAAGTGTGGAAAAAAAAAAAATAAATTGTTTTAAACTTTAAAATCAAGATTTTGAAAACGGCATAAACAATGTCCTTAAAATTGTTCTTTCTGTAGACAAGAAAAAAGCTCTGGACTTATACAAAGGATTTAATTTGTAAACGTTATAAAATAATTGAAAGTTCTAATGAAAAATCAATGTTTTGTTGTTAGTTGCTTTTACCGGTTTTTGGCATTTGTTATTTTTGTTTTGAACCTAGAAAATAAAGACATAATAATCAAACAAACCATAGTTATTCAATTAAAAAAAAATTGAACAACATAACATGTAAGAGGCTTGGCTAACGCGAGTACAAACTTCTAGGATAAATAGATTATTTAAAGAGAAATCAAAGCAATGAAGTGTAGGAAGCGAAAATAAGTATTCAAATTTGACGAAATGTTTATAAAAAAATTTCGAATTCATACTTAAAACTTCAAATAGTAATTTCTGCTTCTTTAACGAGAGACATTTAGAATTAAATAAAGCGAAAGGTAATAATTCTGATTCTCTGGAATGAATTTGGAGTTTATAGTAAAAATTCCGACTAATTGGAAAGGCTGGTGGCTTCAGATCCATTTCAAAGTGATTTTGATTTGATTTTGAATAACCATCTCTCCCAGAAGTTTGCACACGTAATAGCGAATAACCCTGCTTCATGTTAAGATTGCTGTAGTGATAGAATACGTAAAATCGTATAAATTGATAAATCTGTCTTTTTAAACTGAAAAGAAAAGAAAACAAACAACAACAACAACAACAACAACAACAAAAACACTGTAAACTCTACTACTACTGTTTTTTAATTTTTTGTATGGGTTTCCATAACAACAAGATAGGCCGGGAGCCGGCAGCACCGACAATCAGCTCATCGAATTCACGGATGAAATTCTAGGATTAGTTAAATCTTGAGACCTACGAGTCAGCCATTAATTCGGGTTTTCGAGTGTTTCCCACAAAGATATTACTTATCAGAACGATTGCATTTTAATATGCGAATCAAGATTTAACTAGTCCTAGAATTTCATCTGTGAACTCGATGAGGTGATTGTCTGTGTTGCCGGCTCCTGGTCTAAGATGTATTAAATTTCAATAAAATAAGAACGAGTTTGTAGAATTTTATGGAGGCTACACAATTTTAAGGAGACGAGGGACCTCAAAAATAATTTTTTTTATTTTTTGTAAATTTTACTTTAAATATTACCCAAAGGTACCGTATAAGCATTATGGCATGCATTTATTACAAAAAAAAAAAAAAAAAAAAAATATGTTATTTTGGAGAAAAAAACTGGAATTTTACGCGTCGTTTTAGAAATCTCCGAAATGCCCCATGCGCGTTCCATATCAATGAAAATCCCAATATTTTTTATAAAAGTTTGGTTAATATATATAAATAAAACTGTGCATCGCATTTTATATATTTGAATATAATGGTAAAAAAAAAAAAAGGAAACATTTTGAAAATTTTCGTCAAAATTTCAAATTTTTTCATTTTTTTTCCTTTTTTGTGTAAATTTCACTTTAAATATTACTCAAGGGTACATGCCTTATAGCATGCATTTATCTAAAAAAAAAAATTATTTTTGGGAAAAAAATGGCATTTTACGCGGCATTTTACGCGTTGTCGAAATGCCCCCTGCGCATTCCATATCAATGAAAGTCCCCAATATTTATTATAAAAGTTTTGCTTATATAAATAAATAAAACTTTGCATCGAATTTTATATATTTGAATATAAAGGTATGGAAAAAAAATCAAAATTTTTGAAATTTTTTCGTAAAAATTAAAAAAAATATATTATTTTAACCTTTATGTTCAAATATATAAAATTCGATGCACAGTTTTATTTATATATATAAACAAAACTTTTATAAAAATTATTGGTGATTTTCATTGATATGGAACGCGCATGGGGCATTTCGAAGATTTCTACGACGACGCCTAAAATGCCATTTTTTTTTTGAAAAATATTATTTTTTTTTTTTTATTTTTTGTGATAAATGCATGCCATAATGCATATAATGTACCCTTGAGTAATATTTAACGTGAAATTTACAAAAAAAAAAAAAAATGAAAAAGTTTGAAATTTTGAAATTTTTTCGAAAATTTTCAAAATTTTTCCCTTTTTTTAAAAAAAAACCTTTATATTCAAATATATAAAACGCGATGCACAGTTTTATTTATATATATTAACCAAACTTTTATAAAAAAAATATTGGGATTTTCATTGATATGGAATGCGCATGGGGCATTTCATTTCTCTCTCTCTCTCTCTCTTTTTTTTTTTTTTTTTTTTTTTTTTTTTGTGATAAATGCATGACATAATGCATATAATGTACCCTTGAATAATATTTAAAGTGAAATTTACAAAAATATATAGAATTCATTTTTAAGGTTTTTTATGGTCCCTCGTCCCCTTAAATTAAATAATGTATGTATCAGTGTATGTTAAATAAGAAAAAAAACTTAAATATAAATAAATTTTTGCATGAGAATTGCATTTAATAGTGAAAATTACCTGATATTTTAAAATGACACATTTAAAGCGATTTTCATTCCAGAGAATTTTAATGTGAAGTCACAAGTTATAACAGCAGTGCGGCTAGCTAATTTATTTGTTTATTATTTTACTTGATGCAGCATAAATACAGGTAAATGTATGAGCAAAATACTTGAAATGAGAATTCCATAAATACAAATTAGGAAATTCGCATATTCTTTTTAATTAATATAAACAATATGCAATGTAAAAATATCATAAAAATATGCATCTTGGTGTATCAAAATAGAGAAAAGAATTCACGAATAAGCTATACATGTTGCTGGTATATCCAAAATTCGATCAAAACATATAATATAAACGCAAACACAATGGTTTACAATATATTGGTTCAGAAAGCTATTCCCAAACAGACGGAGTTTTTTAAATGTCGAACCTAAAAGAAGAATATTGTCCATATCGTCTTTATAAAAGTCAGAAAGATGGTGATATTTTTAACTTACCATTTTGTACAATCTGATTCTAAAATATGTAATTGATCTTACTTAACGACCACACAGTCATCCATAGTTAGTCGACAATGATGGATGAGGTCATGGTAACAGAAAAATGCCCCATTTTAACGGAGAAGTAGGACAACCAGATTACAGAAGAGAACTTGGATCTTCAGTAACTTGGTAATATTTTTTAAACAGGGCACATTACTATATATTCAGAGGCTGTGAAGTCTGAACGGGGGGTTGGCGAGCGTAGCACGTAGGGGACTGAACCCCCTAGTCTTAATATAAAGAATCAAAAGACTATTGTCGCATTTAGGTCTTGTTACAAAATAAATAGTTACTTGCAGAAAAAGGTCAAACCTAGAATGGCTGAGATGCACATGTACAAAAGGGTGGAGTGAAAAAACTTTTTCTCGAAATTAATATTGCCTGAGTTATTATATGGTGAAACAAATTATCACCAAATTTCAGCTCAAAATATTGACACCTTGAGGTTCCACTACTCAAGTGAATATTTGTATTGTCTTTTTTAAATGTTTTTAATGCATTTTTAACAAAAAAAAATAATTAAATAATTGAATAATTAATTAATTTGTAAAGTAATATTAAATACTTACATTTTAATTAGTAAATGGATTTATTAAAACGCTATTGTCAGATGTTAGTGCTAGAAAGAGCATTTCGTACATAAATAGCAAATTAAACTTCCAAATCTAATAGAAGACAGAACCCCATTGATTCTATCTAAAATCTGTGACTGACCCGTGACTTTTATTATATGGAATGTATCGATTTTTGCGACGGTTTTCTTTGTTTGATCCTTATCTTTGTTTCAACCACTAATATGTATACACTAATTGTTTCTTTTCGACAGGACAATACGGAAGTTTAATTTAAACATGACTCCGTTGAAAATGAAACTTTTTGGGGTGTTTTTGGAACTCCTGTACAATTAAAAGAGACAGTGCTACTCACTTATGTTGATTTAATGAAGCATTTCCTATGGATAAAAAATGAACATGGAACGAAATTCTTACCAGACCAACGGTATGGGAGAAAAACAGGATCAATTAACATTTCTGCAACTCAAAAATTGAAGCGTGTTTGAAAAAGGCAATGTGGAAGTGATAATCGGGAATCTAAAGCAGAGGAACTGTTATAAGTGTTATAAAATATAATATATATAATAATGCTTATAAAAATATTATGAATTTAGAAGAAAACGACGTTTTAGGATCTGACTCAGAATTGGAAGATAACTCTGAAGATGAAAAGGATTAAGTTTGTCACGAAGTCAAATGTCGGAAATCTAATATATATGATACTCACTCAACCTGCAAGACAGGCCAAATGATAATATCATTGCAAAATCTAGCCGTTTCTTGTGATAGAATTGGAGTATCGGGTAGGTCAGCTGCTATCATTGCATCCCCTATGCTTCGTGATATAAGGATTTATCCAAAGATAATCCATCCAAAATTATTGAATGGATTAAGCGGAGGCGAGAACGTCGATTATACTTTCGGAACAGGTTGCCGTTGGCTGTTATGGAACGAACGTCAATGTTGGGACAAAAAATGGAGCAGTTAGACAGCTTGAAATCCTTGTTGACCACAAATTACACTGGTTTGTACGCTTATTGCATATTATTGAACTACCTCTATGCCGCCTTTTACAGAAGATTGACGGAACTGTCTTTGGGCAACACCAGGTTTCTGAAAAATAGGAAAATCTCTGGAAACTTGCGAGCACTTGCTGTGATAAGTTTTTTTTTTTTTCTATTCCAGTTTCTTTGCGTTAATTTCATTAAAAAGATCTCCGTGCAGACAAAAAATATCTCTTATCAAACAATATCTCTATCTAGGGCAGTATCCTCTGGCGAGTGCCTTCCAGATATAGCAAACAGAAGTCCCGGAACGATGTCTCATTCAAAATGGCTCAATACAGCCAACAGAATCTTGCGCCTGTATGAATCGACTGCCAACAGAAAACTTTAAGCTTCTAGTAGAATATGTCATGAAAGTTTACATGCCATCCTGGTTTGAAATAAAGAAAATCCCAGGAGGTACTCATGGAGCACGTCACCTGCAGAGAATGATAAAAAAAAAGCTCATTCTGACTAAAAGGGTTTAAGTCAATCGTTCACGAAATTCTTAGGAGGTACTCTTATTTTGCTCCTTCTAAATGTGGTCTGTCGCCAATATTGTTAGAAGAACGATAACATATTGAAAAACTGTGCTCCGAAAAATACTTAAAGCAAAAAAATCTAACTTGAAGGGGAAAATACGCCAATTTCACCTTACAAATTTAGATTTCGAAGCAAAGGACTATTTTGAGATGATTCACTGGGACAATCCTTTGGAACCACCAGCTACCATGAACCTCACTGACGAAGGCATAGTAAGTGTGATCAGAAAATGTACATAATTTAAATAGAAGCTCCATTGTCATTCCCAAGCAGTAGAGATTTATGCGCGACTAGTAACACAAGCATCATTGGTAACATGTGGGGCAGAAGGCAGGAATTGATACATTCGCAGTTCAATCAAGTAACGAAATGTACTTCCAAAGTTTGACACAAAATAAGTTAAATTTTTTGGCCCTCATGTGAAATCCAAAATTGAAGACAGATTAAAATAAAATGTCTTCCGGTTTCTTTTTAATTTTTAGAGCTGTTTTTAAATTAGAATTTTAAAGTTATTGTAAACATTAAAACTAAATAAAAGAATTTGATTTTATTTTTATTTTCGAGTGAACATTCCTTTCTTTGGCCCCCTGTTTGGAACCTGAAGACGATGCGTGATTGCGCTGGAATTTTTTACAGCATGTTTTTAGCCAAACAGCACCATTTCTTAGGTCAGGAAAAGTTTTTAAAAAATGGCCTTTTTCACTCCACCCTAATGCACAACCTTCAATGGTTTTAATAGGTCAAATATCACAGGTACCGGATGTTTGAATTTGTACTATGTATTTTCTCAAATATAAATGACCGGTTTGTTGGGCCCATTTTAAAAATATTCAAAAGAAAAATTATTTACTCTTTGTTGCTAATTTATCCGTTACTCAATATTCTGGTTGGCATAGGAAATATTAAACGAAATATGAAACAAAAAGCTTTCTAGAAAAGAGTAAGAAGAGTTATTTTATACATATTATATACTTTTATTTTGAACTGAGAAGATCATTTTTCAAATAAGATGTATATTTTTGAGAAAATTTCTTTAGGCACACTTCTATACTCAAGTTAATAGTGGTATAAAAAAGGAGGTGAAATAAAAAATAATTAAAAGACTGAAATTAAAATTACAATGCCTACTTGAGAAGAGACATCGTATAGAAGTAAACATATGTAAAGTCATTAAATCATTTGATCAAAAAAGCTTCGATTCGATTAAAGATATTTTTATTCTACTATTGTCATTTTATTTTAGTAGATAAATAAACTTTAGATCAACAACTTCATATCTATTAATAGAACAATCAAGTTTTACATACTCATGAATTGGTAATGACATGCAGAATGTTTTTATTTTCATTATTTTATTATTTCATATTTTATCCAATATTCCCTAGTCAATTGCATCTCCAAAAAGTGGTTTACGTGATCTGTGCAATCTTGGACAGCAAAGTTTATTGCTTATCAAAAGGCTAAGTGTACGTATTTGTAAGCTGCTATAAGGGTATATTTGATAAGAGGAAAGCTCTTAAAAGATAATAAAATACCAGGGACCATTCAGAACATAATGGGGGTGTTTAAGAGGTGTGTTCTATACAGGAATGGATAGCCAGGAGCAATAAAAATATAATATTGAAATTGTGGTTTTTTAAGAAATCTTTGTAAACTTTGTAAAACCGCTCCACATATCTTCTGGATTTTGCCTTTAGGAATTACATGGAGCAGATCCCTAATGTTTTATTTCGACAATTTCTCTAAAGAATGAAGATGTGACAGCACATAGCTGCTATTAAATACTTTAAAGCCTGAAAGTTTTTAGTGTTTGGATTAATTAAGTGAATTAACAAAGACTCTTAAATTAAAAAAATTTCCTGACGGCTCGGGCCCACAGACGGAGATAGATTTCGATGTTAAGTACAAAATTCACCAACAAAACTTAAATCAAGATTATAGATAAACCCAGTTCCTTCACTAAGAATGAACTGTAGGGAGCTACACATTTTGTGAAAATTCTAATATACACTAATACACACACGCATGTATATGGAGTAGGTTTAAAAATAGCTAAAACAAATTGAGAGAACCTCAAAGAGTTAAAATATGTTAATATTTCCATAGTCGGGTTTTTATCATGTTTTAATACATTTCTTCAAACACACATGACGTTACATATTCACCTGCTGAGGCCCATTATATTTCCAATATGACGCCATATATATATATATATATATATATATATTATTCGTCAAACTATTTATTTCATTTTGAGTTTTCATGCTAAAATCTTGCTCTAGAAAACTTATGACGTAATATTCAATTTGTTTTCAATTAGTCATTTAATTTATTTTCACGTGAAAATCTTGCAATAGAAAAGCCATTGTTGTGGTGAGAATTTTATGTTTTTTTTTTTTTTTTTCCATGGCAACTCCTATAACGAAAAATATTTATTTTTTCTTTCTTTGTTGTGTAAGAGATGATTTTATCAGAATCTTGTTAAGACGGTATTCAAAATTTTTAACCCTCCCCATTTCCATTCCCTTGGGCCGATTTTGCCCATTTTCAATCCCCGCCGAATAATTGCGACTTTTATCGTGCGTACAAAATTTGGTACACACACGCATATATATATATATATATATATATATATATATGTATATATATATATATATATATATATATATATAACGACTGCAATAGGTAGTATTTCTTACGAAATCACCTAAAATATGTATATTTGGGATGATAACTCAATGAAGATGTATTTTTCTCATTCATCCTCTGCACTGGATACAAGTTAACACTTCATGGACTTTCATCAAATTCTAGCTTATATATCTTATGTTGTGTAATTAGCATAGAGTATCATTTGGTTCATATGGATTGGGAAATAATAAATAATATATGTAAAATAATTGTTTTGAGTATGATGAAAAACGAAACTGAGTATTGTAACATTAAAATAAATTAATGCAAAAATTGTAAAGGCTTTCTTAGTTATCTTATTTACCATTTTTCAGTAAATAAAGATTTTTTTCAAAGCATTCAGAAAGTGTTGGAACATGTTTCATAATCTATGCTTACAGCATGATTTTTCTTTCTTGTTTACTTATTAAAAAAAAAAATAAAAAAAAAAAAAATAAAAAAAAAATAAAAAAAAAATGTAAAATGCTTTAATAAGGCCAATGGAAAAAGAATAACTATGATGGCAACAAGGAGAAGTAATTATCATCTTATGTTAATATGTTTAGTTCTTTTTTTTACTATTGTATATAATATTTTGTTATTTCTAAATAAATCTTTTGTTACATAAATAATTAATGTGTTGGTAATCTCTGTTGGTATCAAATGTAATTTATTCATTTTTATGTAATTATTTAAGTGTACGCCTATAGAGTAACCGAATATATGTCAGTACTAAGGAAAGAGAATCGTTGATTATTTATAGCATTAATTTTAAACAGAAAAATTTGCCTTCAGAGATTCTTTAGTTCAATTAGCCGAAAACCTCTAGTTCGAAATACCTGTGAGTAAAGATTAAAAAATTAGTGAAAGTTACTTGTCACGAAGGGTTTAAAGTAATAAAGTTCTTCTAATCAGATTTCGTAATCAAATTAGACATGAAACTTTTCCTTTTGCGTAGTTTTTAAACAGTCCAATTTCCCTAGACAGAAAAATTAAAAAATGTAATTTATGAAAAGTTAAATAAATATATTATGAAAGCACATATAATATCTAAATCTAATTTTTTATATCAAATATTGTAGAAAATAATATTTAAAATAAAATCTCTTTATACCTCAAAATATTTAATCTTATTAAGCATTCCTAAAACTTTTCTCATTCAGTAATTTTTGTCGTAAATAACGGAAAATATCGTATAATAAGATCTCAATGGAATTAAATGAAGGAAGAATAAATTACACAATTTATAATGTCTGGAGATTATGGAATATAGCTCTGGTTTCCAAAAACAAAATGTAAATGACAATAACATTTCTATAATAATGACTATGTTCAATAAGAATAAGAAGACGCTTTTATTTTTAAAACTGAAACTTAATTTTCTTCTAAATTTATGCTTAATCAATTCTTAATATTTTTATGTTATGTCGTATGATGGTTGTTTTATGGAACAAAAGATAAAAATTAATAACCATTCATTATTTAGATATAAATATGAATTCATTTTGTAGGAACATGGAAAATCAAGGAACACCCATTTACTGACGGCTACTTAATTTAATGTCCTATTTGAATGATAATTTGAATGTAAATTTGAATGGTTAATTAAATATTTAAAAATTCTCTAATTCGTCAGAATTTTTTTTAAATTGATTAATTTATAGCATTAACAAACCTTAAATGTTATCAAACTTAACAAAGTAAACTAAAGATGAACTAATGTGGATAGTAAACAAATGAAGAAAACATATGAATCTAACATAATTACGAAATGTCAATAAAAATTTCTTATCACAAACTGGTTCTTATTTTTTTTTTTCATTTTGGATTTTACCAAAAATATTAAAACACTTACCACTAACTACATGTACACAATTAACATTAAGTACACAAAAATAAGATAACATTATACAAATCTTTAAAAAAATGTTATTAAATATTTCTAATTTTTTTTTAATTATCCATTCATATATGGAACTGATAACGCTCTTAACATTTTTAACAATTTCAAAATATTTCTTCTTTACATGCCTATATGAAGTTAAACCATACTTTCTTAATTTAAAACATTTTTACATTCTAAGGCAATCATGTAATTAAAAATGTATATACCATTTTTCACTTTTGTTAAATCGTTAATAAATCAGTTATAAATGTATATACTTTACGTTAAATTGTGAATAGTGATTTCATTTTTCTAGGATCTAACATCCATCTATGCACAAAGGATGCATCCATTTATATATTTGTAATTTAATGCACTAAGATTTAAAAATATATATATATGATGCGTGGAAAAATGGAATAAAATCTATATCTTAATTGATTAGTAAAGAAATTTTATATCAATTTATTTTTTTAATCTTGTAATCTTATTGTCGATTTTTGAAAAAAATATCATAAAAACAGAAAAAAAGTAGAAAATGCAATAAAATACTTATTTTTCATATATTCAAAAATGTATTCGATATCAATTTATCTTTTACATTTTGATTTTGCGGTATTGATTTTGTTGTAAAATATTATATGTAATACAAAATTGGGAAAAAGTGAAAAATGTAATAACTTGCGTATTTTGAATGCTTGCTTAAATATTTTAGATATCAATTTATCTTTTGCATTTTAAAATATCAATAGTGATTTTTTTGTATAAATATATAAGCGATGTAACATTTTTATTAATTCACCCACGAGAATTTTTTCTTGTATTTTTTTTTTATTAAGTCTCAGATGTGCTATTTACACAATTAACAATGGAAAAGGATCGATATTTTGGCAGTTAAATGCATAAGATATATAAACGAAATTTAAAAGCTACTATAATATTATCTGTAAGCCGTATGTGATACATCTGAATTCAATATTAAATTGGCAAAAAGTAAATGTTAAGAAAGTATCATTGCAATCCAATTTACTGATTCATATTAAAGGCAGTATGTACGGCTTTATCTAAAAAGGAATTTAATGAGTCAAATTCTTCTGTATGGAAGGCTAATCACTATATGAAGAATAAATAAACATAAAATAAAAAAAACAGGAAAAACGAACTATTAATTCATTTCCTGATAAAGTGATTGTATACTCGCATATTAAAGATTAGATTATTTAAAGAAACTTTTATTTTTGGGACGAAATATATTACTATAATTATAGCATATTGATTTATTTTAAGAGGCGACATAACTTTTAACTGATCAAAATTTAGATTTTTGTGTGGCTTTGACGTACCCTATAAGCACACGGAAATCATTTATTTTTAGTTAGAAATCAAACCAAAAACAGAAGCTTGCAATTTTTGTAGATATGTAAGAACAGACGAACACAGTCGTGTAAAGAGGAATAACTTAAAACACAATATTCTCATATCAGCAATTTTAAACTATTGAAAAATGCACCTCCACCAATTTTGATTCAATCGGCTTGAGCTTTTTAAAAAATAACTTTCACATACATTTCTAGGAACATAAGAAAGATTTCATCCATGGCATTTAACTGAAATGCCTACATTTTAAAGCGTGCGCGTATTTCACTGTCTTTTGTAATAAAATAGTAATTTCCATGTCTCATTCCTGTACTAGATTAAGTATACGATTAATTACTTTATCCACCGCTTTACCCAACATTTGCTAGCGCTGCACGCATCGGTAAAATAAATAAAATTAATACAGTTGTGTTCTTTGTAATTTAGTTAATTTAATGTAAATTAATTCTTTGTAATGCTTTCAAATTGAAGATTAAAAATAACCGTAGAAGCCTTTATTAATTATCAAAGTGGAGTTTCTCCATAAATATCAGGCTAATTATCATATGATAACTCCTAGTTTTTATGTATTAAAGTACACTTCATTGATTTTATTTTTGTTTTTTAAACTTTAAACTCATTCAAAATCTCGCTGTGAAACAAACAAATACAAATTCACTTACCAAATATTAGCTCTGTTGTACAGTGTGTCCACGTATAACCTGACCGACTTTTATTTTCGAAACCGTTGGTCCTAGATGCATACTTCTATTAAAAAAGTGGTCAAAAAAGTGGTGAAGAATTAAGATAAACAAAGTTTGAAGCGGAAAAACTATTTAGTGAAGAATTACAGAATCTAAATTTTTATATGATCTCCCGATCTTGTAAGTTATATTTACTAAAATTTCCATGTTACTGACAAGTAAGGTAAAAAAAAAAGTCCCGTTATTCTACGATTAAAATTGACGTAGTAATAGCTGTTTACAGTTGGAGCATATTTTTTGCTCCAAATTAGGAGTCATTCACAAATTTAGTACAAATATAATTTCGTTAGATATATTAAAGAAATAGTTGAGAGTAAAGTTAACATTGCAATATAAGTTTGAAATCTTTAATCATTCTGACATATTACTGCAAAATATACTATTTGTACTGAATATATAAAAGGATACAAATAACAGAACTTTTGTTATATAAGAGGATGAAAAACAACTGCCTCAATTATTTACAAAATAATACATATTTTAAAATGCTGTTAGATTACACTGTCTTTCAAATTTTGGGTTGTGCTAGGCATTTTAGGTTTTGAAAATTGATTCTTATGACCTTGGTCGCACAGTTTTTGAGAAAAGCGCATTTTTACATTACACACAAATTTAGATTTACGAACGTTCAGCAGCTGTGCTGAGAAGCACTGGAGGAAGAAAAAAAATATAACGAAAGGTCGTAACAAAAGTATAAAAGCGACGGTGATATTAAGTTTCGAAAAAAATCGTCGGTAATTAGCAGATATATTAAACTATAAAGACACGGATAGTTTGGACATATATAATGACAATGATGGCATACTCGCATCTACTATCGGCTTTTAAAGCCTATATAAAAACTTTTAATGATATATTTGTGGGATATAATTCCCAGTAGCAGTATAAAAGCAATAAACGAAAAATTCTTAAAAACAGACTAACTTAATGAGAATTAATCACATAAATATTATGGGATTCGCGATTAGTTTGCTCTGAGTGGATTTCCCAATACGCCTCCTGTGTCTTTAAAAGTTAATTAGAAACCTACCTTGAAAAACGCGGCACGGACCAAGATGACGTTAAAACTTTGCTATCTCCTTTAGAAGCGCGCTTAGCACAATGCCAAGTTTAAACTTTGAACAAGGGTTTTGTTTTAGTTACACTGTAAAAAGAAAAGATTATTACTACGCTGAATTTAGTTTTATGAAATTTCAAATGAAGCTTAAATATGCACTACTTTTATTGTCAGTATTAAATACGCCGAATTAAATTCACCATAAACAGATTAGGATAAGATTTAAAAAAGTATTATATAAAATAGCAACATTTGGTATTATTTAGACTTCCTATCTCTTTGAACTTTTATGGTATATCCATTCATACTTTTCTAGTATATACAGCTATACCGAACCGTACGTTGTATAGTTTTTTAGTAAGTCTTAATATTCTTTTAGCAACGATTATTTTAATAAAACAGTTAATAATTCATATGTTTATTGTACGGAAGCGTCTGAGCACGAGTAACACTCACACTTGACCGTTTATTTATTTAAATTAAATAACATCTACCGAGAATTGAAGTGTAGGAGTATGCATTTACAAAAACCGTTATTTTTAACAATAGAAAAGCGTGGATTTTAAAACCTAAGATTGGGGCGCAAGGAATTCATAAATTTAAAATAGAATTTTATAGGATTAAATTAAATACCTTTTATGAATATTAATAGTGGTTTTCTGCAAAAACAATATTGCACCCCTTTTTAGAATGTTGTATATTTTTGGTATACTTCAATTTAATTATCGATTTGGGTTATTGATTCTTGGTTGCACATACAATCAGTTCTGTAGCTCAGATAATAAAAAATAAATTTAAATATAAAACCACAAAAGTACATTTAGAATTGTTGGGAAAAAGTTTTCCTAATATCGTACCATGTGTATTCCTAATATCGCACAGGGTGATAATTGGAATGATTTTTCGTAGTAGTCATAAAAATAAAATATGGAATTCAAATAAATATAAAGGACATTTCATATTGTTATTATATTTAATAAACATATCTTTTTGTCAGATTTTGGTATTTTACAAAGAAGTCAGGTTATAAATTGCCATTTGTATATATGAATGGAAGTTAGCTGTATAAACAGAAACCACAAATGTAGGTTTTTTAATCAGTAGATACAGACATTGCTCAGGAGATCAAATGTGACATTTAATATAAATGATCCTTTTTTTCTCCAAGTCTGTCAGTTGAGTAAAACTGGTTACAAAAAGGACATTCACCATCATTTTCGCTGTATTAGTCGCCAGTAGAGACTGTCAACAGTTGATCAGGACTTCATCTGATTCTGAAGATGTCTCCAATAATGGCTAATGTTTCATCTTATTTTTCTTCTTTCCAATAACTTCCTTCTTAGGTATGTATTTTTATTTTTATTTATTTATTTATTTTTTCATTTTTGGGATAAAAATATTTTTTGCAACCTTAGAGGTTTTTTTTTTTTTTTTTTTTTTTTTTTTTTTTTAACCATTTGGAAAAATGGTTATTGCTCTCTGCCAGGGTAGGAAATGAAAAGCATATCTGAAGGTTTTTACTGGTTTAATCCGCATTTTATTCGTGTTCTGATTGGTCTATACAGTAATCTGTATTTCCCTTTACATTCAACAAAGAATGGATACCTTCTGTTGCCACTATGACAAAAAAGTAACAAAAACTACAAAAAAATTTAATATCTCAGAAACAAATTAAGATACAGCTTTTAAACAAATTGCATTTAAAAGTACATTTTTTTTTTCTATCCGACGGTGCAAAAAGTAATATTGTCGGATGTTTAGAAGTTTAAGAATGAAATTTCATTTAAAATGCGTCGTCAGATTTCTTGGAAATCTGACGATGGAAAAGCCTTTTTCCGAACAGCCAATGAAATGCTTGGATAATTCGTAAGTTTCAGGTGAATAATACGTAGTAATATCACTATTAATGTTTAATTCCTGGCGTACGTAATGTAGGATCAACTCGGTGCGATTTTTTATGTCTTAAATTTTAGTCTTTGAAAAAATCATTTTCCAAATGGTCGTTGTAATTTATTAAATTGCTTTATTTTATTTTATTTTATTTATTTATTTATTTTTTGCAAGATCTTCACCAATGTTTACTTTATAAAGAATACTTGTCAGAACCGTTGCTGAGCAACTTGGTAGTCCTCTTTTGTGCACTTGAACGTTTTTTTCTATTCAGATGTGTCAAAAGGGTTATATCCACAAAAAGAAAATTGTTGCTACTTGGTAATGGTAGGAGGATACACAGCCCGACTGTTTTCGATTAAATTGTCACTAGTGTTACACGTTGTTCGAGACCACTGGACACAGGCTGGGCCTCAAGTTGTTCCTGTCTAAATTGACTTGCTTCAGCTGGACGACTTTTCAGTAATGGCCAGACAGAGTCTTCTGGATTTTCAGTTCATGTTGGTAGGAAGTCTCAGCAGAGTCAACCACTGCAAATTCATGGTCTTGGAATATGTTTCTATTCAAAGGAAAAATGCATTTATTAAAAAAGTCTTAGAAAATCCTTCCTAAATAGAAAAGTAGGCTTTTAGACATTTAAATAAAATAGTTTGTATAATATCCCACAGTGGTATATTAGGACTAAGAACGAAATATTGCAATATGGCAGAGTCTACCGGAATTTAAGGATGTAAAGCGAATTACAGTTATCTCTAGTTAAACTAATTAGTTCTGATTGTATTTATGTTAAAATAATTAAGAGCAGCACTTGGTTTGAAAATGATTTTTCACTGTATGGTGAAGTTGACAAAAACTTTTGGTTTGCGCAAAACTTAAAAAAAAAATAACTCAGACGTATTTAACCAAGGCGCTCATACGACTGTCAAATTGCCGTTAGGCACTAGCTAAGCCAGTTTTGTCCAGGCGGTAGCACTTACTTGACGAGATCATGAGAGGTGCGATATAAGGCAATGGTGCAATCTTAGGGACATTTCCCCTAATAGAAACTCTATTACAATAACTTTATTTATTTTATCTAAACTTTAATAATGATTTTCATTTTTCTGAACAAAATTTCTTTTCTCCAGAATAATATTTTTTTGGCTAAATTAAAGTATACTTCCAACTTAAATAATGCCGCCATTTGACTAGATAATGACTCGAACAATGCCCTTTGTTTCTAATACGAGCACTGGAGATGGAACTATTTTATTTTATCTCAATCAATTGATACTTTTTTGTTTGTTGCACATTATCTTAGAAGTTTGTGTTCTATTTTATTATTAGACAATCGGTTTGTACATGAAGAGCATGTTCTACTACATCAGATTATATTATTACCCAGCTAGAAAAAGTTTCCAAAAGAGTGCAAAGTACAAAAGCACAATATCTGAGAGTATTTTGCTCCCCTGACTGTGCAAAAAAAGTACAAGTTGAATTCTGTACAAAAGTGCAAGTTCAAATCTGTAAAAAACTGTAAGCTGAATTCTGCACACATGTGCAAATTGACTTCTCTTCTGCACGAAAGTGCAATTGCAATTATGCACAAAAGTTCAAGTTGAATTCTGTACAAAATTGCAAGTTAAATTCTGCGCAAATATGAGTAAACTATATTATGCACTAAAAGTCCAGTGCATTAATTTAGAACAAAAACTGAGAAACAGGTGCTGGGTGTTTTACAGATGAATCTGTATATGTTGATACCTGAGAATAGTCTCGTCTTCATTTTTGGAATTTTTGAAATAAATATCGCATTCCTTTCTTTTCTTGTAATTTGAAATAATTTAATACTCAGGAAAAATAAAACTAAGAATTTTCCATTAAGGATTGACTTTCCCCCTGTAAATTACGCCCGAAAATTAATTTTTAGTTCTTTTTTTCTTTCTACGTATATGTATTTAAAAGTTTACTTAAACGGAGGGGGGGGGGGGTAAGAGAGTACTTATTGAATTAGGGGAGTAAGGGGCATCTTCCCGCTTTAGAAATTCACTTAACATAACTTAATTTTTCTCTGTTTTTAAAGACATCGTAATTTTTCTTTCTTTCCGCGTAACCTCTATTGTTTAGTTTTTTTGGAATAACAATAAAAGAAAATGAACAAAGAAGTTTGCGTTAGGAAAAAGCTTTAGCTATTCATAAATGCATGAATGTTTTTTTTTAAGTTGTTATATTCTACAATTCCTCTTAAAATATTAAATTTAACTTAATAAATTGTTTGTGTTTAAGTTTTATAAGCATAAAAAGAAAGTCCTGTTTTATCTCAAAATTGTGCCGTTAGATGGACTCAATTGAATTATCGTCTTATATGAAGCCTTCCACAGGCTCTTTGATTTTCAATTTCTATAAGAAAAATAAGTACAACAGTTCTGTCTAAATTTATCTAGGAAAAATATAGAAACAAATGACATTGCTTTACATTTAGTTTTATTATTCTCGAAACTTAAATCAACGTCAAACATTAAATGAACAAATTTAAATTCTAATAAAACACTCATACTACAATATATATTAAAACACACATACACACATAAATAACGCCTGCATTCAACAGTTAAAGGTATATATAAATATTTTACAGATATACGTACAATAAATACAATAAACCCAACTGGAGTGAAAAATTGTAGATTAGAAAGAAAGTAGAAAGAAAGATATATTGTAGTATGAGTGTTTTATTATAATTATCGTAGATCGATGTAATAGTAAAATCTATTCATCGTTGTCCTGTAATCCATGGCTTTCGTATAGATGGCTGGTGACTTCCCCATCATGGTTTATTAGTGAGAAATTGCAGACTCTTGCATCGTCCGGAGTAGCTCAGTGGTTAGAGCGACTGGCTGGAATGCAGTGGTCCGGGGTTCGATTCCTGGCTCTGGCTAATTTTTCACTCCATTTGGATTTATTGTATGTATGTCTGTAAAATATTTATATATACCTTTAAATTTAAATTCGTTTACACATTTAAATAAGTGTAACATTTTATATTTTTATTGAATGATATAAAACATTTTTTTTTTGCTTGAAATTTACCGTAAAATTATACCTTTTATTTAAAGAATAAATCAAACGTAAGGAAAGTTTTTTAACTTGGCAATAACGCATTTTTCTATATAAATTACTAAAATGGAAGTTTTTATAAAATATATTACAAATATATATTTATAAAAAATGATTGAATATTGCAATTTTTATCCTATTTCAATTTCAATTGAGTATTAAAAATAGATGAACAAGAAAATGGAAATAATTTTCTGTTTTTTTTTTTTTTTTTTCATTATAATGAAAGTTAAACTTTCTTTCTCATTATTACACAACAGGGTGCATTAATGAAAATTTTCAATAATTTTACTTAAATTTAAATAATATTCTTAGTCTTGTTATTATGTTATATATCCTGTTATAAATTTTTTTTTCTTTAAATTGTTTTTCTTACTCAACAAATGTGTTGTTGCATCTTAGATTTTCTACTGTCAAAAATATGAGTCTAAAATACAAAATTTTCATTAAAAAATGTGAAAAAGTAGGAATTCAAATATCAATGACGGCATAAATTGAAGCTGAAGTATTTTATAAAACTTGAAATTGTTTTTCTGAAATGCCAGAAATGGTTTTATTTCATATTTGTTCTAAATGACTACTACAGCTGTTGACAGAGATTTTGTTTTGATTTTATATTCGAAAATACACATTTATCTAAACTATCAAAACAAAACACTTGATAAAACAAAAAAAGATTGTCTTCTACTTGATCATATTCATATATTTCGTAATTCAAAAACAGTAATATTTCATTACTTTGAGCAATTATATAAATGAATTAGTTTTCACAACTTTAAATAGGGAAAAAGGCCCATATTGTAAAATGAAATAATCTTTTATTTGTGAAAGATCCGATCTTGAGAGATTTAAGTTTAGAAGTTTGTTTATTTTAAAATAATATCAATTAATTATAAATTTTAGGGAATACAACTCATGAGAATATGTGTTTATCATATAAAGAAAAAAAACATATTAAGCAAATTTACAGTTGATTAATAAACACTAAGTGTTTCATTCTATTAAATTGCCAAATTATCACAGAGAAAAACAAAAAGTTCCACTTTACTGGAAAGTGTGAATGTTTTACTAGAAAGAGTATACTTGCCAACTTTCCCTTAAATCTCCGTAAAATGTGAGTTAAATTAACCGAGGTTAAACACGTTTCGAACTAGAAATTTACTAAAGAAATTAATTCAAACAGATTTGATAGATAAACATGATTTTAAAAGTATAAAGATTCATCAAATAAATTTTTTGGTCAGTAACGCGTATAACCTGGGCTAATTTAACTCTAATTTTACGGAAGTTTAGTAGAATGATGACAAGTATGAAAGAGTGTTTAATTCAAGTAAATTTAAATGACAGTGTGCATTTTAATAAGAACAGATAAAAAGACGTTAAATGCCATGATCTGATTTGTTTTCGAAAATTTTTTGATTTATAAATTTAGATTAAATGTAAATGATTAAAAAAAATAGTCTGGAGTGATTTGAAATTATTGTCGCGGTTTTCCCAAAAGTGAAATTTATTCTAAAAATTCAGAAATAATGCAAATTTTCATAATATTAATAGGAAAAAAACACTGGTAAAAAATAATAATTTATATAATATATACATAAAAAATAGTAACATTTATTGATACAGATTTCTTTTTTTCAATCACTTTCTGGTTCTTTAAGCTGCAGCAGTGATGGCGTTTTAAGCATAATTGAAAAATGAAGCTGAGATTGTTTACAAACTTTAAATACGTTTTTACATTTCTCGTCATATTGCTATGCTATATGTTGATTTCTATTAATTAGAGATAAACCTATTGCGATATATATTTAATATATTTTTCGATCTCATATATTCTATTTGTTTTAGAAAAAATAACAGTTGCAAATTAAATATTTTATCAAAAATATTAACGAATTTTTTCTGTTTTTGGCTTTGATTATCTGGATGTCTGTTAGCTTCGGTGTTCTGTCCGAACAGATTTCGATCATTTTTGGAGTGGCATGTTTAACAACAAATACCGAAACAGTAAAGTTGATTTTAAGCAATACCAAATCATTTGGTCAGATCATTGGATCATAGGTTGAAAATGCAAATTCCGTTTATCAAGGGTGTGAGTAACCATTTGTGATTTTCAGATGCAGATTTTTATGGCGTTGATCCTTCGAGAAAATAACTGTATTTTAGGAAAGAATCAACCGTAAGGACATAGTCATTTAGCTGTTGAAAACTACAGAAAAATTGAGATTTATTCAAAAGATAGAATTGGGGGTAGTGCCGATTCTAGGAACTGATGGCACTTCATAACACATTTTTGGTAATTGGGAGCTCCTTTCACTGTAACTAAACTATCAAATTCCTTGTATACAGCGTTTACAGTTTTCATGGGCTTTCCTAATTATATAAATACGTAGCACCTATAGTTGTTCAGTGCGCCTGTCCGTCCTTCCGCATATAACAGAGCAAAAACTACCAACTGAATGGTCTCAAATTTTAAATATATTATTTTTGCAAAATTTTGTCGAGTCATTTCAAATTTTATGAAAATCGGATGTATAGTTTAATTACAGGGACAGTCAAAAGTTTTCCGTTACATTACGGCCAATGAGAATAAATTATTGCAAGTGCATTTTAATGATGTTACAGACTTCTGAATGGTCTGGAATTATAATTGTTGGAAAATTTTGTCGAGTCATTTAAAATTTCATAAAAATCGGATGTATAGTTTAATTACAGGGACAGTCAAAAAATTTCCGTTGCATTACGGCCAAACGGGAAAAATTATTACAAGTGCATTTTAATGGTTTTACAGCCTTTCGAACAGAATGAAATTGATATGCACTTAAGAAGTGCACTAAAATATACATTCATTACAATATGCGGTGCAAAAATATTTATAACATTTGTTATACTACGAACGCACCTCATTTGTCACGTTTGACGAGCAATTTCCATCTTGTTTAATCTCTAGCTCTTTAAACGTCTAAGGATATTTCAAAAAATGTCACTTTTTTACACTTTTCAACATAATTGGAAAGTGTTTAGGAATTAAGTTTGTCTCACTGTGTGTCTTCCGATAGTCGGTCCGTGATTCATTCCGTCGGTAAATATACTCGTATTATCATGAATTTTTTATATGTTATGGATATTTACTATACAATAGTCATATTTGAAAATGAAGTGTGTTGAATGTGTAGAGCCTTAACAGGGGATGCACAAAAAAACTACATCATCTGCAGGGAAAATCGCTTCAGATGTATTTTAAGGATGTCACAATTCTTTAAACATAATGAAAATAATATATTTCGCGGAAATGGACTAAAAATGTTTTCTAAGAAGTATATAATATGTCGTCTTTATAGCTCGTTTTTAAGGACACGCAAAGGAAATCGATAGCATTGTAATCTACGATGGAAAATCATTTACGATCCATTATAACAGTGTTAAGCTATAAACATATAATCAAATATCGCTCTAATAATAACCCAAGTCAAGTGAATGACATCAACAGTTCCGTGGTGACCTCTTCACTTTTCATATGCCAGGCGGCCATTTTAGTACTTTAATGCTAGCCAGGCACAAATGATAAATCGCCAAATATTCTGCCATCACCATTATTTCAACTATATTATAATAGCCAAAGTCATTCGACTGTCATAAGTAATTACGGGTTGACCCTTTCGCTTTTCATATGCAAAGCTTCCATTTTGATTAAAATATCAAAATTATTTATTTGAATAAATCATCATAAAAGTTGCCATGAGCGAAAAAAATCCTCGTTATTTTATGTTAGCCGGCCGCAAATCTCGCAAATACCACTTTTGAACTCGCCAGTTGGCATTTTTCATTTTTTGCGTGGTAAATTAAAACAATGCTTTGATGTTCAGATTAAATGTCATGGTTTATGATACTATTTATACTTTTTTTTTTTTAAAGAAATAAATGAAAGCCATGACTTTTAAATATTTCACTTTTCAATGAAAGTTTTATATTTTAAATGAAATGAGTGAATAGATTATACTTAAAATGAAATCAATAAAATACGAAAAAATGCGACAAGAACAATCTTTGGCGATTTATCGACTTTGCCAGGTTAACATAAGAATACAGAGTTCTTGATTTGTCTATCAAAATATTCCTATTTGGGGAAGGATTGAGCAAGTAAATTGAATTATGAATAAAAGTAACATGATATAATGCTCAGCATACATTCAAGAGAGACAAAACTGGTCGCCAAGGGCAGCTAGTAAAGAAATAATAAAAGATTATTGAGTGCATAGTTTCCAAAACACAGACTACAACACGATTTCCAAAGATGTGCGTAGCATTTATGTTTATTTACAGAGACAAATATTCAGTTACAAAACGGACTATGCTTACTATGATGGACATTTCATGAAAAAACTAAATATCTTAATTATATTCTGTTAGTGATGCGAAGTATTTCATTATATATTCCTGGTGCATTATTTTTCATTCTTGTTTTATGATGTAATGTAGAGCACTCATAGTGATTGGCCTCCGTTACATGATATGTAAATGAGATGTTCTGGTGACATTAGCTGTGTTTTCGTCGTTCTGGTAAGTTTGCCTTCAACTGCAAATATTGTCATCAGTGAATGAATATATATATTTATATATAATATTTTGATTAGGAGTAGTTGGTACCAAGCTTTTCCTCACAAAATTAATGAAAAAATTAACTAAACATGTTTCAGATGAAATTCTAAATAATGCTGTTCCTTTATTTTTAGAAACGTAGTAATTGCGTTAAATTCAAAAATCCATATATGCATGTTACATTATTATATCTAATTACACGATTTCCTTATTTTATTCTAAATTTCTACTTTACATTCACTAAATACTTATTCTTAAATATTCTCTATCGTTAATTCTGTAAAAATCCCCTTTAGTTTAATGGTTCACTTGACTAAATTCCTTAAATATTGCGCTTTTAGTATTCTTAAATTAAATGTTCCATTTCCGCTCTTTTTTCTTTTATAATGTTCTTTTAAAAACCATTTTATTTTTCCCCCGCATAATCCAGGGTTATTCTTTTTACCTTAAAATTCATCCACTCGCTCTGGCAGCACTCTTTCCATGACGTGGGTTTCTTAGTTATTAGTTGGTTGAGAGCGCGACCTACGTCATATTTGTATTCCTACACTTGACGCACAAAAAGCCGATGCTTGCTGTGTTTCAGCAGATTTTAGTCTTATTTCCATTTTCCATACCACACCTTGGTCACCGTCCACGTATTCGATTATCTACAAATTTGTTCGTCCCTAAATTACTACTATGAAGCGATGGATAATATTCTTGGTAGAAACTACGCCGCCGAAAGATGTTTAAATAAAATGCTGAGATGAATTTACGTTTTGTATCAATAATTTCTGGGTAAACTTTTTCGGAAAAATGTATTCCATGGCCTTCACTCGTCGACTGATACAACCTACAAAATATCATATAACGCCAATGTCGTAGTCTTTTAACACGACAGGATTCCAGTTTTCGTTATACTAGTACAACAGGATCCAATTTATCTGTTTTGACAACTTATACTACTCTATTACTGCTAGACGTGATCCACTACTGTTATCGTGACAGCCAGTTACTTCATTTCAACTAGAAAAATCTTCAAATGTTGCAATAATGCAACATGTATACGATTAGAAAAATGATAATTTTTTATCAAAAAATATTTTATGTGTATTTTATTGTGTACTATGTAGTAGTAGTAGTAGTAGTAGTAGAATTATTATTGCTTCGTTTGGTACTACCACTTCTGCAACTGATACTGATATTACTTATAACAATAATAATAAGAAGAATAATAATAAGAATAATAATAACAGTAATAATAATAATAACAGTAATATTAATAATAATAACAATAATAATAATAATTGCAATAATAATAATAATAACAATTATGATGATTTATTGTGCCAATTGCTCAAAGCTCAACATTATGATTGTATAATAAAACACTCATACTACAATATATATTAAAACACACATACACACATAAATAAAGCCTGCATTCATCAGTTAAAGGTATATATAAATATTATAGAGACATACAAACAATAAATACAATAAACCCAACTGGAGTGAAAAATTAGCCAGAGCCAGGAATCGAACCCGGGACCACAGTATACAAGACAGCTGCTCTAACCGCTGAGCTACTCCGGCCGATGTCTGAGTCTGCAATTTCTCACCAATAAACCATGTTGGGGAAGTCACTAGCCATCTATACGACAGCCTTGGATGACCGGACAATCATGAATAGATTTTACTATTACATCGATCTACGATAATTATAATAAAACACACATACACACATAAATAACGCCTGCATTCATCAGTTAAAGGTATGTATAAATATTATACAGACATACAACCAATAAATACAATAAACCCAACTGGAGTGAAAAATTAGCTCAGCGGTTAGAGCAGCAGTCTTGTATACTGTGGTCCCGGGTTCGATTCCTGGCTCTGGCTAATTTTTCACTCAAGTTAGGTTTATTGTATTTATTGTTTGTATGTCTGTATAATATTTATATATACCATTATGATTGTATGTTCAAATAAATATTTTAGGCTGATTCATTGTTTAACGAGTATGTTCTTTTATCTTACTTTTATGAATATTTCAAAACTGTTTTCATATTTGGCGTTGAAAGCATAATATAAACATGTAAAATATGATATTCACTGTTTTATCTTTAGTTAGACACTACAAGTGTTCGATACATAATTCATCTTTTAAATTATGTAAAAATCACAAAAAGACAACGATTTAAAAAATATGTTTTTAAGAATAAACATGAAGTACATTGAGTTGTTGAAATAGATATAAAAAATTCAAACTTTATTGCAAATCTATTGTATAGAAAGCATTATATATTGTATTTAAAGAGAAAAATGAATTAAATGTTTGATATATTATAAAGGATGAAATATGTCTTTCAGAGAATAATCTTTGAAACAAATCTTTGAAATTCTTTTGTTTTATTCACGCTCAAGAAATATCACGAAGTTATTCCCTAAACTTTGCTTGTTTCGAGAAAAAACATACACATATTATATAAATTGTGCATCATTTATAATAAATATCGGGACTTTTGATTTTTTTTTAATATTTTGTTTGTTTTGGCAATACGGCAAATATGCATACACAACGCTAGAAAGCTGTATATGTAATAAATCGCACTTCTTATTATTTTTTTTAATCGGTACAGTTTGTTTTTTATATCCTTATACATATTGAATTTTTGTAATGTTTGATAATAATGTAAATATTAATGAAAAATATTCGATATGTTGTTTATGGCGCAAAGCGATCATTCTAATAATATCATACATGTAAACGTGTGTTCAAATATTTGGCTGAAGTCAGCATCAGAACAGATCTTTTAACGCTTTTTTTTAATATTGATGGAATATAACCCTGAAATGAACACAGACTATGTTCTATTTATTTTATTCATGCATATTTCTTAAAAATACAAAATTTCGTTATTTTACTAGAAAGCCAATCGGCAATTTTCCGATAAAATTGAATCGCATTTCTTTACCATTTCTAGAAAATGAAAAGCCGGAACAATAATTTGTTTTCATCAATTATTGCTTAGTTGAAAGTTTTCGAAATGAAAAATGCAATGAAATTTTTAAAAAGATGAATTTGGCATCATTTTGAAAATAAACGCACATTTTAAAGCATTTGTTAATAATACAAGGTGCATCATTAAAGTGTGACTGAGTATGGAAAGCAGGCGAATATTATTTCATATATGGAAAATAAAACTTATATGGTTTGATGTTGAAAATAAATTATATTGGGTTATGGAAATATTTCTTATTATTTTCTTTTTTTCTGCATTCTATTTGTATTTCACAAGAAATGAGTGTATTTTAATACATGTAATATATGCATTTCAAATGTATGTGTTTTAAACTTCCGTATTTTAAACTGAATGAAACCATCTATCTATCTATCTATATTATAAGGGACAAACATATTTGTGCGTAACGCATACGTCATTTTGTGAATGACAACACTTTCAAATTTTAAATAAAATTTTGGCCTTAAAATTTTCTCTACTGTAAATTTTTAAACTTCTAAACATCGCACATTTGAAATTTTTACACCGTCGTATAAGGAAAAAAATGTTCTTTTAAATGCAATTTGTTTGAAAGCTGTATCTCAATTTATTTTTGAGACATTAATTTTTGTAGTTTTAGATACCATTTTTTTCCAATTGTGGCAACAAAATTACTCCATTTCTGTTGAAAGCTATTGAAAGTAAACGGAAAATAGTCGAAAATAGGCGATTACTGTATCTTTTTGTTGCCATTTTCTCATAAAACCAGAAAAAAAAGTTGAAATTAAAATACGGTTATGGTAAGAATATTGTCTCTTATTCCACGATAATGATGCCATATGCATACTTTTCTATAGACGAAGTTTAAAATTGGATTGTAAAAGTGGACTGCTTTAGCGGATGCAAATGACGTCATTTTATAAAACAGCGTTTATTTTAATTCTTAAAACTGAATTATGTTTTGTAGAAGTGCGTCATTTTCACAGTCTAGCTGCTTTCAAATTCTTCACAGGTTGAAAATGCTTCACTTTCTAAAATAATGTAATCGAAATTACACACTGATAAAACGCAATGTTTTGCAAAAATTTAGAGTGTTTTTATAAAAGAGAGGTGACATGCAAATAATAGCGATTTATATTACAGAAATTGATGATTCTCGCCTGGATAGATTTGTTTCGCCGAGTTAGACAAGCAAACAAATAACTCGAAGTTTGAAATAATATCATGTTCCTGAAGTTATTGTCCAAAATTCTCTCGAATAATAAAACTTTAATGCTATCCTTTAGGACTTTCTACTATAATTTTATAAAATAACATAATTCGCTTAATTTAATTTTTCACAATTCGATATAATCTATATATTTAAAACACAAATGTGTTTTTTAGTCATCTACCCTGATTTTTCCTCTGAACCAATTTTACTAATATATTTTTGCAACTGAAAGCTGTCATTTGTAGATGTGATCGCACTATCTTTTTTGTTTCAATAACCCTACTTTTATATTTTAATTTTAAAAGCATTTTATGAAATTTCCCCAAAATGATGAAAATTAGATAGCTTTCCTTATTGCAGACAAGAGAGAAAAAAATGTGGCATTTTTATCTTTATTCATGCCATTTTCTGATCAAAATTCAAAATTGTTGATAAAAATTGTTGTATAGGGTTCTAGTGGCGCAAAATCTCATTATAGTCCGGTCGCCGAGCCATGTGACCTTGAAATAGGGTCCAACTAATATTTTATGATTGATTCTAGTATTACTTGATATATTGGGTAAAAATATATAGAGTGCCAGAATAGCAACCTTGGGCAACTTTAAATATTGAAGGTCAAAGTTCACGAGGTTCAAAAAACAGAACTCTCCCATTTGATTGCAAATGAGAGGAAGTCGGCTTACCAAAATTAAATATTTTGTAAAAAATAACAAAAGAAATCAAGATCCAAGTGTCGCCAGAGCTAATGCTATCGACAGACCGGTTTCGGAAATTCTGCCTCCATCACCAGTGCCGCTTTGCGTTAGCTCTTGAAACACTAGGATCTTTAATGTCATTTTCTAAGTTCTGATTTAATAAGTTCATGTAGCTGTCGTCAATTTTTTCATCAATACAACATTAAAAGCAAAACCCATGCACGGGTTTGTCCAAACATTGTTTGGAAACCAAACATATACCTGATTTCCAAAAATTGTATTTAGGGAAAAAAATCAAAATAAAAGAGAAACATTGGAAAAAATACACATTCAAAAAACAAATAGTATTAACCTCAATATACAGCAAACTCGTGAAAAAATTTACGACAGCTACATGAACTTATTAAATATCCATTTTAAATAAGTCGACAAGGCGAACCGAATCATGGACTGAAAGCTTCCGGTCTTAACCCCAATCTTAATGTCATTTGTAAATGTTTTGTAGTTTATGTAATGTTTATTATGTTTTATTTTATTTATTTGTTTATCTTTTACAGATTAAACATGTATGAAGATACCAAGCGCTGTTTTTAGGTGCGTTCGTAATTATATAAATACGTAGCACCTATAGTCGTCGTTCAGTCCGTCTGTCTGTCCGTCCGTCCGCATATAATAGAGCAAAAACTACCCAACCGAATAGTCTGAAATTTTAAATATATGATTGTTGTAAAATTTTGTCGAGCCATTTCAAATTTTATGAAACTCGGATGCATAGTTAAATTACAGGGACAGTCAAAAGTTTTTCTTTACATTACGGCCAATGGGAAAAATTATTGCACGTGCATTTTAATGATGTTAAAGCTTTCCGAATGGTCTCAAATTTTAAACATATAATTATTGCGACATTTTGTCGAGCCATTTCAAATTTTATGAAAATCGGATGTATAGTTTAATTACAGGAACAGTCAAAAGTTTTTCTTTACATTAAAGCCAATGGGAAAAATTATTGCAAGTGCATTTTAATGATGTTACAGCTTTCCGAATGGGCTGAAATTTTAAATATATAATTGCTGCAAAATTTTGTCGAGCCATTTCAAATTTCATGAAAATCGGATGTATAGCTTAATTACAGGGACAGTCAAAAGTTTTCCGTTACATTAAGGGGAATGGAAAAAAATTATTGCAAGTGAATTTTAATGATGTTACAGACTATGCACTTATGAATTGCAAATAAATACACATTCAGTACAATATGGGGTGCAGAAAATAATTATAAAACTAGTTATAGTACGAACGCACCTCATTTGCCACGTTTGACGAGCAATTTCCAACTTGTTTTAATTGCGATCGTACTGATTCACTAGTGACTGGTGGAATAGATCGACTAAGAGCGTGGTGACACCATTCATAGACATATTGAACATGGTTTACAAGATGGGAGTTTAAAGAATTTGCAATTTTACAAGGTTTGTGTAAGCAGTTATACATCCAAAGACCATATTAAACGTGCAGTGAAAAAGAAAAGAGAACAACAGTTTCAAACAACTAGCAGCAAGACGATCCTATAAGCGTTTTCACTTTTCTGTGGACTGTTTTTACTTTCTTCTATCTTTACAAGAAGAAAGTATTGGATTCATGAAAATTTTCGACTTTCGGTTTTCGACGGATTTACACGTTTTAGGGGTCAGAGATTCCAAAAAACATGTTTTTACAAAATGTCTGTCTGTGACTCTGTGAGTCTGTCTGTCTGTGTGTATGTGACACAAATGTTGTGGGCGCTCTATCTCAAGAACTAATGCACGGAATTTAATAAAAATTTATATTAAGTTAGTCCCTAACACACATTGATGCTGATTAGTTTTTGGTGTAAATCTCTCAACAGGTGGCGCTGCTATGCTGCATTTCCCGCGATTTCTGCACTAGCTCTATCTCAAGAACTAATGCACGGATTTTCATCAAACTTCAGATTTAGTTAATCCTTGATATGAATTGGTGCTGGTAACGTTTTGGTGCAAATCGCCCAACAGATGGCGCTGCTATGCTGCATTTTGCAGCATTCACACGATTTTCGTAATAGCTCTATCTCAAGAAATAATGCACGGATTTTCATCAAATTTCACATTCTGTTAGTGCTTGACATGAGTTGACGTTTTACACCTTGTGGTGTAAATCGCTCAACAGGTGGCGCTGCTATGCTGCATTTTTTGTGATTTCCGCGATAGCTCTATCTCAAGAACTTATGCTCGGGTTTTCAACAAACTTCAGATTCTGGTATACCTTGATATGAATTAGTGCTGTTTGTGTTTTGCTGTAAATCGCTCAACAGGTGGCGCTGCTATGCAGCGTTTTTCTCGACTTCCACAATAGCTCAATGTCCAGAACTAATGCACGGATTTTCATCAAATTTCAGATTCAGTTAGTTCTTGACATGAATTGATGTTTTGTATCTTTTGGTGTAAATCGCTCAACAGGTGGCGCTGCTGTGCTGCATTTTTTGTGATTTCCACAGTAGCTTTAGCTCCAGAACTAATACACGGATTTTCATCCAACTTCAGATTCCGGTATACGAATTAGTACTGTTTGTGTTTTGGCGATTCCGGTTTACGATTCCGGTATATGAATTAGTACTGTTTGTGTTTTGGTGCAAATCGCTCAACAGGTGGCACTGCTATGCTACATTTTTCAAAATTTCTCCTACAGCTCTATTTCAATAACTAATGCACGAATTTTCATCAAATTCCAAATTCAGATATACTTTTATATCAATAAATTGATGTAATTTATTTTACTATTTAAATGATTTAATTGACGTGATTTATATAGAAGAAAGTTTTGTGATGGCCACAACATACTAGTTTTTTTTGTTGTTGTTGTTGGCAGGAATGTTTGCCACTTGATCCTAAACACACAGAACGGTGGAAGACTTTCAGAGAATGCAAAATATTGGATAGAAAAAATGGTGACTTACTTAAAAAGAACATTATTCAAGTTTGTCAAAATCGCGGTGACGAATGGGGAGATGAGATTCGAGTACGTGTTATGGGAGCAATGAGTGATCTACATACAGCAGAAGGACGGTACCATCTCTCTGGCTACAAAAACTTTATGGCCGCTCGAAGTGTTAAGAGCGCATTGAACAAAATTAGTGTTTCAAGTAAAGATGGTGAAGGTTTTACTGTCGTTAGCTCAACTATGATCAGTAATCGTAGTCGTATGTGGAATTCTGTAGAGCTGTATGCTAAGTACATGAGCAATGGTGGTACAAAAAGCCGTAGAACTTTAATTTCTGATCTTTTAGACTACTTTGGTAATAATCTTGTGATTCTCAGTTCAACAGGAATAGCTAGTATCATTTGCTTCCGTAAAAAAGCAGCTACACATTCTTAATTTTGAGAATTCTGAGGATGATGACTTAAACATGATCAGAATGGTTTCTACAATTAAGTCTGAAATTGAAACAGTTTCTGTTGAACAAACGAAGGATTACACTACGAGAATTTGCACCGAACATGCAATGAAAGCGGCAAGTCAAACATTGATAAGCCTTCTGATGCAGCTAATGCCAAAAGAACATCTGGCTCCATGTCTTATTGGAAACATCGTAACTGGAATTGTGTCAAAAACCTATACTCCTCTACAAGTGTCTCTTGGTGTAACACTTCATCACGCTTATTCATCAAGACAACTCATTGACTTGCTGTATAGCTTTGGAATTTGTTGCAGCTACGACGAATTAATGAGGTACAAATCATCAGTAGCAACTACAGTTTGCCGTAACATGCAATCGGGAAACTTTGAAATACAGGGGGTAAACAGATTGAAATATGACTGTCTGATTTAAACAGTAGTAGACAATTTTTATATACAGATCTCCTCAGCAAATGGACAGAGATCAACACACTCTCTCGCTATGATAGTATCACAACAGTCTAAGGATAGTGATAAAGTAGAATTTGCTGTTACCATTAAACAGTTAAAAAAGGTCGAAACAATTGCTCTCAAACAACCCGACATACATATACAGCATTACCATGGTACTAATAAACCGTCCATGCCCAACGATGCAGCTAAAAAGTTTATTCAGCCACTATCAGTTTTGGCACGAACAGTTGTGTCACTTGAAACAGCTAGAGCTAGAGATTTCACATTTTTTAAACAAATGTCAGAAGATCCTAGCAATACACCAGAATATGGGGGCTTCATGACGAAGTGTGCTCGAGAATCACATATGGATTTCTCCTCAAGAACTAACACAGTTTACTCACCACTCTTAGATATGAAGCCAGCCGATTATGAAACTATAATTACCGCTATGTATGAAGCTCAAAGGTCGACACAGTCTATGGGGCAGGCATTCACAGTGTTTACGGCAGATCAACAACTGTATCTCTTGGCTGTAGAAGTGTTATGAGTTCATCCAGAAAGATTTACAAACTTCCATGTACGATTAGGAGGAATGCATACTCTTATGTCATTTGTTGGATGCGTTGGAACATTAATGTCAAGTTCTGGCCTGGAAGATGTACTGCAAGTTGCGTTTGCTGGTGTTAAAGCTATGTTGGCTGGAAAGAAGTTTCCACACAATATTCGAGCATTACGTATGACTATGGAAGAACTACTTTCACCTTTGTTCTCTAACGAAGACATAAATGACTTTGATTCTTTAATGATTTACCTGGAAAACATAGCAAGTAAGAGTAGAACATCAAAACATTGGATACATTGTCTAATAAAGCCAGTGTTCATCATGTTAATGTTCATCAGAACGCGAAAGTGACTGGCATTTGCATTTGTGGACACTTCAAGCAATGATACCTTATTTTTTTGCGACAAGGCATTGGAACAACGCTCGTTATGCAATATATTATCTGCGAAGCATGGAACAACTAGACCCCGTTCTTCGTGAAAAGCTCCTAAAGGGTGAGTATGTGGCCCGTCATAGTCCCGGGATATGGAATGGCATATGGACCGACATGCTAATTGAAAAAACATTTATGCGCTTTGGTAAAAGTCGTGGTGGAATAAAAGGGATTACGTTGCAACCAAACACGGTGAAGAAGTGAGCATTATCATTGCATGTTTGTGGTCAACTGTCTAAAGATGTACAAGATATGATAGATGGCGAAGAATCAAAGAAGGTGCATACGTTTCACAAAGAGGAAAGTGCAGCAAGAATTAAATGTGATGAAGAAGATAGGAAAAAAATAAGACAAAAACTTCAAACGTGTATGAACCCTTTGGTCATTGAAGATCACCCTGATGGTATTGTTAGTATATATAGTGGCCGTATTGGAAACACGAAAGTAAATGTGGATGATGCCGTATGCCTCGGAAAAAAGCAACGACAAAAATTTGAGGAATCACTGCCAAAGGGATTTTATGTTCCTTTGAAAAACGAAGTTGTCACTTTGTCAAGTAACTAGAAACATATGTTGGTACAACAAACGAGTGTCTATAATACAGAGACTATTTACGCACGTGCCCTACAACTGATGACACGTAATGCAGAAATATGCAGCCTGCCAACTTTGTTTGGTTACGAATTGTCACCAGAATACGAATTGTCAGCACTATTTAACGAATTTGGGGACATGAATCCCGCCTCCCAGAAATCCCAATTAATGAGTCAATTAAGAGTGCAGGTCTCGTCGAGGGGGAAATATGTAAATGCATTAATTATAGATGCTAGTGCTCTTTTGTGGCACGTTCATTGGCCAAAGGTTGGTACAATACAAATTTACATTGATAATGTAATTACGGTGATCATGAAGCATGTTGCAGAACAGAACACATTCCTTGTATTTGATAGGTACTTCGAGTATAGTCCGAAGAGTGCAACGCGTTCAAAAAGAGGAGTTAACAATACTCCCATGCAATTAAGAGCAGACACGCCTCTCCCAAGTCGCAACAGTATATTGACCCATTCACGCAATAAAGTACAACTAACAACCATGATTTGTACGCAACTATTACAACATAATGAGTTTCTTCCACACAAGTTGGTCGTTACTGGTACTGATACAATCCCAATTGAATTGCAAACTCCTGGCGTTGTAATTCCTCGCTCAGATTTGGAAACACACCATGAAGAAGCAGACGTTATAATTGTACAGCAGGCTATTTGTCTGTCAAGGTGTGCAACAAACACTATCAAGATTTTATCTGATGACACTGACGTTTTTGTTCTGCTTGTACACTTTTACAGAAAGCTAAATCTTAAATGCAGTATGTGAATGGAGTCTGTTGGTAAGGTCAAGCTCTCAGATATAGCAGCAACAGTTCATAACCTAGGTATCCAAGCAGACTCGTTGTTAGCAGTACATTGTCTCACTGGCTGTGATACCACTTCACAATTTTTTGGCATTGGAAAGTCTAAAGCTATACAAGTTCTGAGATCTGGTATGAAAGTTACACATTTAGGTTGTCTAGAATCTTCAATACAACAATGTATAGCACAGTGCACAAACTTCATTGCACATTGCTACGGCTACAAGAAGGAAGTTCACAACGTGTCAGATGTTCGATACAAAGTGTGGTTATTTAAGAAAATTCCTCCAAAACTTAAGAACCTCCCTTCGACAACAGAGGCATTTGAACTCCATATAAAACTATGTCATTTGCAAGCTTTCACTTGGAACGCAGCAGCATCTTCATTTCCTCCACCATTAAATCCAACTGATTATGGATGGGCAAAGATTGAAACAACACACTCTTTGGTACCCATTCAACTTCCAAGTAACACAGAGTTGGCACCACTAGAATTGCTAAAAAGTTTTAAATGTAGCTGTTCAAGTGAGAAACCATGTTCAACAGCAAGGTGCAGTTGTGTACATGTAGGTATGTCTTGTAAAGAATTCTGCGTGTGCAAAGGCGGCCAATTGTGTGGTAATTTGAAGACTCATGAACCTGAATTTGATGAAAGTGACAGTGAAATGTCCATTTCTGAATGTGAATAGGTATCCTGTAATCTGATATGCATTCTGTATCGTTGTAAAATATTTTTTTTTAATTTTTAAATAAACTTAAAGAAAACTACACACTTCCAATTTATAACTTTTTTTACCCGTTTCAAAATATATTTTACGATGAACCGCTATCTTATAATGTTGCAAAAGTATAATATACCGTAATATTACATAGTATTTACATAATACACATTTATTAAACTAAAAATATTTGATTCTGGTCTGCCGACTCCCTTTCATTCGCAATAAAATGGGTGAGTTCTGTTTTTTGGACATAGTGAACTTTAACCTTTAATATTTAAAGTTGCCCAAGGGTGCCACTCTGGCACCCCACATATTATGATTCAGTATATCAAATAATACTAGGATCAATCATAAAACAATAGTCGGACCTTAATTCAAGGTCCAAGCCTATTTTCTCATTTGGCGATCGGACTATTAGGAGAATAATGTTATATTAGGGGAATATTAACGTAAAATGACATAATGCTTTTGAAAACACGAATTTTTCCTCATAAATTTTCTATATTGCTTTTCCTTCAGCATGTGTACTGATACTAAGTTTCAGACACTGGGCGAAAGGCTTATTTAAGTGAAAATGAAGTCATATTTAAAAGAAAATGATCATTGTCTTAGATAAAACTAAAGATTTTAACACAAATTCATCTAAAAAACATAAATTACGGAAATTTTTAGTCTCCGGAATTAAGATTAGACTCTCAGGGAAAGAGTGCGCCTATTCATATAAAAGCTGACAATGGTGACTTCAAGTTTTGAGCTAAAATGATTTTAAAATGATCAAACAAAATACAATTTAAAAAAAATGATGATTATGGATATGAGAAATGTGTAAGCAAATTTTGAGAAGGTAAAAATTGTTGTTTTTCATTCCGGAATACCAAGCATAAGAGCCTCAATTGATAACCACATCGTAATAACTGATCTTTATTATATTTTACTGGCTACGTATCTATATTATAAAGGACAAACGTACCTGTGCGTAACGCTGACGTCATATTGCGAATGACAACACTTCACGATCATATTTCGGTCTTGAAATTTTTGCTACTGCATTTTTTTTTAATCTTCGGACTATCGTACATATTCAATTTTCGTCGCATAGGGACAAAATTTACTTTCAAATGCAATTTGTTTAAAAACTGTATCTTAATTGACTGGTGTAATGTGTTTTTAAAAATAATTTTTAAGCATTTTTTTTTTAGTTTATCTTATCACATGCCGGTTTCGATACATAATAATAATAAACATTTTACACATAAAGCAAAAACCTTGTTCAGCATATGTTTCTGACTATTTTTCCATTGATACTTCCTTTATAAACAAATAACGGAATAATATTAAAAAACCCAATCTAACATATTTGTGAAAGACAAATTAACGAAATTAATACTTCTTTTATAAACAAATAAAAGAACAATATAAAACAAAACACAAATCTAACATATTTGTAATCCTACAATTTAAATTTTTTGATCATCAAATAGGATTTTTTTTTTTTTTTTTTCAAATGGAATTTTTTTGCGAAGTTCATCTCAGAGTTATTTATGTCATTATGCCAGAGTTATTATTCATTGTCTATGGATTTAAAACAATTTTAATGCATGAAATATTTTTTTTATTTATCTATATCGTGCGGAGCTCGATTACGAAAGATTAATCCGTTTGCCCTTAAAAAAAAAAAAATAAAATAAATAAATAAATAAATAAAGAGTTCATCATTTTCTTACGGCTAATATCCATTTAAAAAAACTTCCCTATGAATAAATAAATAAAATAATGTAAATAAAACACAAATTTAACAGATATATATAAGCTCTGAAATTATCAGAATATAAAAGAATGCCGTAAGTAGCAAAATCTTGGTCAAATAACTCTTACCATACGGCTAATAAGAAAATATGGCTTTTGATAAATTTCAAAAATTTATTTGATTGTATAATTCGTATTTTTCATATGAAAAAAGCTTTTTTAATGTAAGTGGGCAATCGAAAAAATTTATTACATATAAAAAGTATTAGTTTTCAATAAAAAAAAAAAAAAAAAAAAAAAAAAAAAATGTTTTCATCTATATTCCGGGTACGATCCTCTAGTATATATAATGGAGATATGAACAATATCGCAACGTACGTCCTTTCTGTTTTTCTGCCATATGCGCTTATATTTCGTTGCTAGAGAAACTAATTTCGAAATTATACTTTTAAAACAAACAAGTCGGAAATTGCTCGTCAAACGTGGCAAATCAGGTGCGTTCGTACTATAACTACTTTTATAAATATTTTTTGCACCGCATATTGCACTGAATGAATACTTCAGTGAACTCCATTTGTCCATATCAATTTCACTCTTTTCGAAAGGCTTTCACATCATTAAAATGCACTTGAAATAATTTTTTTCCCATTGGCCTTAATGTAACGAAAAATTTTGATTATCCCTGTAATTAAACTATACATCCTATTTTCATAAAATTTTAAATGACACGACAAAATTTTGCAATAATTATATATTTAAAATTCCAGACCATTCGGAAGGATGTAACGTCATTAACATGCACTTGCAATAATTTTCTCCATTGGCCGTAATGTAACGGAAAACTTTTGGCTGTCCCTGTAATTAAACTATACATCCGATTTTCACAAAATTTGAAATGACTCGACAAAATTTTACAACAACTATACATTTAAAATTTCAGATCATTCGGAAGGCTGTGATATTATTAAAATGGACTTGCAATATATTTTTTTTTTCCATCGGCCGTAATGTAACGGAAAAAATTTGACTGTCCCTGTCATTAAACTATACATCCGATTTTCATAAAATTTGAAATGACTTGACAAAATGTTGCAATAATTATATCTTTATAATTTCATACTATTCGGTTGAGTAGTTTTTGCTCTGTTATATGCGGACAGACGGACAAACAGACGGACAGACAGACGGGCAGACAGACGGACTGAACGACGACTATAGGTGCTACGTATTTATATAATTACGAAAGCACCTAAAAATGGGGACGAATGTTATGTACATGTACAGTCGTGGAAAAAAAAAAGTAAACACCCCATACTAACTCCTCAACAATTTATCGTAGACAAAAGCTACTGGTACCGAACGATTGGAAATAATGTCTACTTTTAAATGACACGTATAAAATTTGCTTAGGGGGCCATCTACATATTAAAACGAACCCAAATTTCATTTTTTCAATAGCAATACCCAATTTTAACGACATATTTCTAATCTTTGGTTCAAACTATGCCTAGATACCAAATTTCAAGTCATTTGAATGACAAGTTTTTGAATTATAAACATTCAAAATTTAGTGCTTCTAATGTTAAAGTACATTTTCATATTTTTATTTATAATTCCTGAAATTATGATCTTAATGTTCTAATTATTTGTGTAGCAATAATACTAATATATCCAAACATAAGTACTTTGAATTTGCAATTTTTATAATTTTCTGATATGAATTATGAAATTAATATTCAAAAATATTATGAATTGCAACCTATAATTTTTTTGATGGATTCAGATTTATTAATTCCTGCTTTATGGAAATCCACAATTTCACATTTTTCTTCCAAGTAGTTTTCAAATTGTGCTTAAAAAACGACAAAATGATGGTATAAGGGGCCGTCTATGATATAAGTGACTAAATATTTTGATGCAATCCTGTAATCTAACCGGCTTAACTGACTGCTTCAGGTGCCTTGATCAAAAAGGGAGTTCTCTGGGTTAGCAATCGAGTACCGAACTTCAATTTGGATACAGCCCCTAAAATACGCTCGTTTTAAAATAATTAATTTCTCGGAAACTTGTGGTACGAATTGTATAAAAATTTGTTTTTAGACTAATTGAAGGGTGTAGAGTTCATTTATGCTGTCATAATTGTGTACTGCTATTGAAAAAAAACAAAGTTATGGTTCGTTTTAATATGTAGATGGCCCCCTAAGCAAATTTTATATACATGATTTAAAAGTAGACTTTATTTCCAATCGTTCGGTACCAGTAACTTTTTTCTACGATAATTTGTTGAGGAGTTAGTAGGAGGTGTTTACTTTTTTTTTTTTTTTTTTTTTTTTTTTTCTCCACGACTGTACCTAGTTTGTTTATAAGAATTTTTGTTAAACACCGGGCAGGGGGCAAGTGTAAGAAGACAATATTGTTGTTGAATGCATTATGTACAAACAAATAATTATTATTAAATACTTTTAAATAGTAAGTATTTCTTTAAAGTGTTGTTTGATATAAAGTTATTTTATATATAATAGTGATATTTATTTTTCTTCTCTTCATTTAAATCAGTAAAGTATGCGAATAATAAATGTATAACTATATCTGTATAGTACAAACGTGTAAAAAGAAAGTAAAAAACTAAAAAAAAAAAAAAAAAAAAGACACTGATAACGATATCATTAGCCGGGGGGAGGGGGGTTGAGGATTGATAACGTACGATATCCTAAGGGGGGAGAGGTTTCAAAACTGCCAAAAAGTTGATAACGTTATATGTGCATTGCCCCTTTGCCTAGTAAAATGCACATATCTCTGATATTTCTTTTAAGAACTCGTCCTCCTGGTAGGCTCAAATCCAGAATTTCGGTTATTTTATCCATTCCTTTAGAGACTTCAGCTATTCTATAAAATAACTATTTGGCAGATGATAAATTTTGCCACCTTAATAATAGCTATCTCCAAGTTTTTTTTTTTTTTTTTTTTTTTTTTTTTTTTTCCCTTTGTTTAGAGATATTAGAGAGATAAAAGTGTTTGTATAATTTCACTATTAATTGGCTTATTTTAGAAATTTTATAATAATTTCTCAACCTAATATCATTAATGTCATCTGTGGTTACACGATCTAATTTGCAGCTTTTCTGCTCAGGAAATGAGACAGTACTAAAGCCTGATTTTTTTCAAATTCGTGTGGGAACTGGGTAAGTGGTCGTGAGTTTAAAACTCATTTAGTCTCATCTATTACAGTCTTTAAATCTTCTAAAGTTAAATTCAGCTTGCCCATTTCCCTGTTTAAATGAAACCTGAATAGTTTTAGCTCCCACTTTTCACATGCCTCCAAAATTTGGCGAGTCGAGAGGAATATATTTCATTCGATATTTCTATAGGTTAAAGGGTATATATATATAGGGATGTATAAGGGGGTTCTATAGGTTAAAGGTATAATAGGTTGATATTTCTATAGGCATAATTTCCAATTAGCTTTTTTATATATATATATATATTTTTTTTTCAATTTCTACTATTAGTTCACATTCTCCGTATATTTATTTATTTATTTATTTATTTATATATCTTGTTCAAATTTTCAATCGATTATAAAATACCTATTATCCATCCTATCAAGTTGAAATAATTTTTTTAAAATTTTACTGGATGACTATTGATGTTAATACAGATTTTTTCAAATTTTAATTCATTAACTAAATTTTAATTAATTAATTTTAGCTTTACATGGGAGACAAAATGGCGGCCATTGGTTATTGAAGCATTTAATACATCTTCATATCTAAAAGGGAGTTACCACAGAAGGGACCCTGCTCTGTCGCCAAATACCGCCAAGTTTATCGCCAACTTGGCGATATATCGCCAAATTTGGCGACCAAAATGAGTCGCAAAAAGTGACGCCAACTTGGCGATATCTCTAATATTTCGCCAAATTCCCATAGACTTCCATTGTAAACCTACTTGTTTATAGAACATCAACAAATTGAGATATTTTAATGCAACAAAAACTAATATTAGCTTAAGGGATTATATTAGTTTTTTTCTTTCATGACCTAAGTAGGAATTGACTTTAAAAACAAAATTTTTATATTACTTTTTATGAATGTAAAATGAGCTCAAATGAAGGTTTTTGAATTATGAGACATGATTTTAAAACATTTGCCTCTTCTTACGAAGAAATCTTTTTAAATGGCTATTAACGCCTGAGTTGTCAGATTGGATACAGAGCAGAGGTATATTGTCTTTATACCTAACCTACATATATTACGAAATACTTTATCGAATACAAAAAACAATTCTTTTTCCAAATTTGACAGAAAAGGGGCCTCATTAACTATGCCTGCTACGCGAAAAAAATTAAGTTACAAGTTCATGTGAAAGAATGCCCAATACCAACTCGCTGTCTGCTGTTAAAAAAAAAAAAAAAAAAAAAAAAAAAAAGCTTAATATATTTATGCACATTTCTGAGACAGTTAATTCTGCTATTGAACGATCAGAATTTCTTCCTAACATGTATATGTAATTCTTTTGGGTGCAAGTGATTTAAGTATTTCAATATGTTAGTTAATCAACGGTTGTAAATTAAGATTATGAGAAATTTAGAATTTAATAGCATATCTGAGTGAAATAAATGCCTACCAACAATAATTAATTTCTTATCATCTAAACCTACATTGAGATAAACCTGCGTTTTACCCGGCTGCCAAGAAGGGTTATTTGTTTCACGCGTATCTGGGTATGTGGATTCCTTTATACCCTCGAAACATCCCAACGGCTGGATGGAATTCAATGAATGAGGTCTCTATCGATTCGTCTTAATCGTCCGA